>OX387616.1:10000000-11345000 GCA_947568825.1 Sphinx pinastri
GGTGACGTGTTTCTTCCACCAAAGGAACTTCTGGTACTGCGGACCAAGTCCTGAGATTAAGTAGTATGTGTACATGATGATGTGGATGAAAGAGTTGATGACGCCGAGGAGTGTTCCATGACCACCTGAAAAAACAGATATTTTATTGGGAATTTTATTTCATTAATAATCTTGAAGACCAGTAAATAAACAACTTAATATTGAATTATTATGATAATATGATAATTAAAGGAAATAACCCAATTCAGGAAAATATATACCTGGTAAGAATTTAACTCCGATCCAAGCGCAGATCGGCATCATAAAGTGATGGTACAGATGGAGGAAGGAGATCTGCCTGTTCTTCTTCCTCAGCACGAAGAAGATTGTATCCAACAACTCAATAATTTTCGCCATAAAGTACCACCACACCGCCGCTGCCATCTATACATGAGGCAAAAAAAAATATCGATAAGAAATATAAGTGTTTAATTAAATTTTATATTAATTTTGACCATAATTGTTATTTACTAAATTGTAAATCAAAGAAACTAGTGTCGATAATTATATAGAACATAATATTGATTCGTTTTTTAATGTCTAATGATACGAAACCAAAACGCATAAAAATATGCGGTAATATATATTTATTAAGACAAGCAAACAGATATTTCGCCAATACTCGATCTTAAAGAGGTGCCCTATAATTATTTATCAATATCTGATGAAATTTTAATAATGTTTACCATAAAACAATGCAGTCGTATATCAATGTAGACACGATTTTGATATTTTGAAAGCAATGTTGAATCTCGAAATACTATTTGAATTAAATGCAATATAATTAAGGAAACCGTTGAAGAAATAAATTTAATTACGGTGAAGATTGCAGGGGAACTAGCATTACTAATAAAAAATCAAAATCTTAAAGTGATGATATATAATAATCCGATAACAGCATGTCATCGAAAGGTATATTATTGAAATGTGATGTATAGTAAGACATATTTTAAGTCTGCAAAATCATTTTCCTTTCCTTGAGAATCAAAAGCCCTGGGATTTATATTCGCATTCATTAAAAATTAAAGCGTACGGAAGTAGCTATAATATTTTTTTTGAGAAGTAATTATGATAAAGATTTATTTTAACATCGCTTTACGTTTTTGATATTTATATTATTAACTTACTGATTTTAAAAATGAATGATTCACTGTTGACTGTTAAATCTTTAAAATTATTTGTTGAGCGTGTATTCAATAGTTCCATGACAACTATAATTCTTGGTTCAGGTATATTGTATAATAACTCGAGAATATGAATATGCTTAAGGATTATCATACTTACTCGTGTAGCTTTAGGGTTGTCTGAATAGTCCACTGGTTGACAAGAGAAATTGTAGTCGCCCCACCATCCCGAAACTAAACCCTGTAATTTGAAATCACATTGTTTTTGAATGAGTAATTTAGATCAACCCCATAATCCGGTTAATGCAATGCAATACAATCCGCCCTGTATCAGTATATGATCTCTTCTGTGCATACTGCCCACTGCTGAGCACGGGCCTCCTCTGCTACAGAGGGGGGTTAGGCCTTAGTCCACCACGCTGGCCTAGTGCGGGATGACACACTTCACATACCTTCGAAATTCTTATGGAAAATTCTCAGGTATGTAGGTTTCCTCACGATGTTTTCCTTCACCGTTATAACGAACGATAATTGATAAACAATACACACGTTACTTCAAAAAGTCAGAGGTGTGTGCCTTGAATCCAGTTAAAATTGATAGAAAATCAAAATGGAAGCAAAATAAATCAGCTTACAAAAGTTATAGAATAACGTTATTTTGGCCAAAAATTTTCAAGTCACGTTATATAAAGCAAATAATCTCTTGAAATTGAAATCTACTACAAACATTACAAACAGGGTAAGGTCTTAAAAATAAAACTAGCAAAATTCGCTAAATCAAAATTAGGCTTTTATTAATCGATAGAAATACATCAAGATAAACTCACCTCATACACTAAGTAGATGCTCATCAAAATCTGTGATAAGTTGTATGCAATAATAGTGTTCTTCAAGTCATAGGGCTTCCTATCCCTCATGTAACGAGGGCCGACTGAAGTGCAGAAGTAAAGGTACGAGGCTAGGATGGTCAGCAACGGCCCTGGCCCGGACATAAGCATCCAGTTCTCCGTCCGCGGATCTGTGAAAGAAACAAATTATTTTTTTAGATAAATAGATGATATAAAATAATTTTGAAACAGGGAAGCGACGCAATTATCAAACTGTTATTTATTAGAGACATGAACAGCGTTTTAATCAAAGGTGAATTTAAATCCATAAGAATTTCCAAAACACAAACGTCGCTAAATAGCTATAAGAGTTGCACAACACGATCCTCATATGACAAAATGTAACAGTATATTTTTCACTGCAAGCAATGTCTAGAAATTTTACTGGTCCGAACGGGGAAGTCCGTATTGTGTTAATTTTGGTTGATTTTAAAGGTGGAATGAGTAAGTTTAGAAACATTTGGAATATTATATAGATATAAGACTGAATAAGTAAGTATTAATTAATTTGCAAATAAGCGACGTTAACTTTGAACTATTATTAGTTAATATTATTACTTAAAACTAACATTCATCATCATCAGCCAAATGTAGTCCCCTGCTGAACTTAGTAGTCTAGTAGTCTTTGCGTAGTCTTTTTCTTTCGTGGAAAAAAAAGACATGTTATCGCTACCACCACTGGCGGGTGAGTGCAACGGTTATGCTGGTTTCACCGGTCTTACGGCCCAGTGTTGACACTCGGGAGTATAGCATCATCCAAGCGAGCATTGGACCGCGTCCCTAACCCTACTTGTATACCCTACACCAGCATAACAACTTAAACCCGCGGTGGACTTCTTCTGTGCATACGAGACGGCCCTAGGGTATGTTGTGGCACTAAGATAACTGTACGGGACCGTCCCTGCGCGATGGCGCATAGCGGCCCCTCTGTATACAAAGAGGTTAAGATGCCCCCATACTATAAAGGACGCCTTTGACGTCTAATAAAACGCAAGACCGACCACCAGCATTGTCGTCCATCTCGAAGTCGCTTAAATTGTAGTGCACAGCCCCCCACTGTTTTCCCCGCCAGCTGAACATAGGCTTGCCCTAAAGATTTTCATTCGGACTTGTCAAAAGCGGTCAAACACATCCAGAATGTATCTAGCCCCTTTTAATCAAGGGTGGTGGTCATTACTAGTCCCTAAGGGTAGTAGAGATATAGCTATATCTATAAAAATATAGGTAACATTGATCTCAAATTCTCAACAGTTAATTTTCTGAATAAACGACAGGACGACCGAGTTCGAGGGAACTATTCGCCATCCAGTTGACCTTGACGTTAATATAATAATAATAATAATAAAAAAACTTAAACCTGGCAACACATATCGTTATCTGTTGAATATATTTAAATTTTTTAAAATATTTATGTTTTATGGTATATACCCACTTAAAATCAATTATTTTAGGCACAATAGTTCATAAACAATAATAACAAATATTTTTATCAGATTTTAATAACGAATAAGTTAATAATAAATCATATTTATATAAAAGAAAATATATCAAACAAAATGACAACGTCAAAAAAATTATTGTGGTGAAGAAATATGTATTTATTCAACATATTGCGGCATTTTAATGGATGACGACGATTAGAGCCAGAAAGAATATAATATGCGCACGACCAAGATCATCCAGCTCGTCGAGCTCCGCGTCATGGGCGTCGGCTTCGGAAGTGTTCGATGCGATACCAGAAGACGACGCGTTGAGCCAACGTGACGAGCTGCAGTCGTCCCCGCCGCCACCAAGACCTGTGCGACGAAGAGGACGACAACCCCCTCCAGTGGTGGGCTTGGGACCTGTGGGGCCGTGTGCCTCACCTGCGGTCCCCGCTACCGGTGGAATAGTGCGCCGCATGAGATGGACTCAAACAATTAATGAAAATGTCATGCGGGCCTATTTTGGGGCAACAAAGGGAGGAACCAAACTCACAGCGTATCGTGCTCAGATGCTTTCTCTGTTTCAGGCCTTGGAACCTGCGATCAATGTGTCATCTCAGCGATTGTCGGATCAGGTGCGATACATCCAACGACGAAAAGTGTTGAATGATGAAGCACTTGAGCGGCTGCGTGCAGACTTGTGTGTTGTCCAAGACACTGTCTCGCCTGTCCTTACCCAGCGAACAGCAAATATACAAATTACACCTACCGCTGACGTTGAGCGGGAGGATAACTTGGACAATACTGTAAGTCCCCACGACGAACAGCGTTTGAGAGGGGCTTTGGAGAGTGCGATTTTGGAATTTAAATTGACTTCTACATCCTGTAGACCGAGGGTACCACGATTGCCAACGCATAAAAAAAATTTGGCACTGATGGGAGCGTTGGACTCCGTGTTGGCTACATACATGGAGTCCAGTCGGGACCTTGTTGATACACATTCGTTTCTTTACTGTGCGGCCGTCGCAGCATGTCGAGTGGCTAATGTAAAATTCCCAAATGCAAATAGAATCACTCGAGATGTTGCGACCATGCCTGCATGGCAATATAGGATCGAGAAACGTATCAACTGGGCCCGAACTCTCATCGGCAAGCTCATCTCCTTCAAAGGAGGAAATTTCAGACCGAAGATTATGCGTTTTGTGGCGCAGGCCTTTTCTGGGACCAATATAAGACCCCAGGACTATAGGCTATGGGTCACAGAACGCATAGACTTCTATAAACAAAAAGTTTATGCGTGGGCAAGCCGTATTCGCCGTTATAGGAGGCGATGGGAACGATTCCAGCAGAATCGCACTTTTCAAAGCGATCAAAAGAGAGTTTATAGGTGTTGGGAGGATTCTCCTCATGGTGTGGTGGATGGGCGGCTGCCTGATGCTCACGATATGCGTGATTATTGGAAAAATATCTGGTCGTCGCCTGTCCCCCATACTGAAGACCCCTGGTTTAGTGTTGTAGAACGAGCTTGCGACGCAATACCGGCTATGGAAACCATTTCAATTAGCTCAGAGGATGTTCTGGCAGCCATCCGTCCGACACATAATTGGAAGTCTCCTGGTCCGGATGGTCTGCACAATTTCTGGTTGAAATGGTTTCTCAGTTCGCATGCTCGTTTAGCAGCACAGTTCCAGGATGCGCTAGATAGAGGATCGCTTCCAACATTTATGACGACAGGTGTCACTCACCTGCTCTTTAAATCCGGCTGTACCACGGACCCGAAAAACTATAGACCCATAACATGCCTTCCAACCATTTATAAACTTTTTACATCTATATTAAGATTGAAAATTGCAAATCATTTCACAATCAATAATATCCTTTTTCCCGGACAAACAGGATGCAAGATTGGGTCACGTGGTACAAAGGAGCTCCTTCTCATTGACATGACCATTTACCAACAGACTCGTCACAACCGAAGGAATTTATCGGCTGCCTGGATTGATTATAAGAAAGCCTATGATTCGGTGCCCCATACTTGGCTCAAGAGGGTGTTGAATTTGTATAAGATTGATACAAATTTATGCACCTTTCTTGGGTCATGTATGGGACAATGGACCACTTTCCTAAAATATCCAGGTGGTACGAGTCCCCCTGATTGTGATGAGCCGATTAGAATCAAGCGGGGTATATTCCAGGGTGACAGTCTGAGTCCATTGTGGTTCTGCATGGCCCTGAATCCTCTCAGTACTCTGTTGTTGGATTCAGGGTTAGGATACCGTCTACGGAGAGGGAGTGAGCCTATATCTCACTTGCTTTACATGGATGATCTCAAGTTGTTTGCATCAAAACAAACAGAATTGATTGAGTTGTTAAAAATAACTGAAAGATTTAGCAACTCAATCAACATGGAGTTTGGTGTAGATAAATGTGCGGTTATCCATGTGAAGCGAGGAGAGGTGGTGATCTCTGATGACATACAAGTCTCAGAGACTATAAGACTTAGATCCCTTTCCGAGACGGAAACCTACAAATATCTGGGTATGCCTGAGGCACTGGGTATTATGGGTGCCGACGTAAAACAATCGGTCCGGGAACGTTTCTTCGGCCGTCTGACAAAAGTACTTAACAGTTTTTTGTCAGGTGGAAACAAGATTCGCGCTTTCAACGGTTGGGTTATGCCTGTACTCATGTACTCTTTTGGCATACTCAGATGGACTCAGACCGAACTGGACGCCCTGGATCGAAAGGTCCGGACCCTACTGACTGCACATCGTATGCATCACCCACGATCGTCAGTGATGAGATTGTACATCCCGCGGAGATGTGGGGGCCGAGGCTTACTTAATGCTAAGGACTTACATAACCGCGAGCTATGCAATCTCAGGGATTATTTCCTCCACAGCGAAGTGGGCATGCATAAGGTTGTAGTCATGGTGGATAAGGGATTTACCCCGCTTTCCTTGGCGAATGAGAACTGGCGAAAACCTAAGGTGATGGGCATTCGGGAACGTGAGGAGATATGGAAGAGCAAGGAACTACATGGTCGGTTTTATCGGGCCCTTCACGGGCCTGATGTAGACCAGCTTGCATCCGTATCTTGGCTACGTTTTGGTAACCTATTTGGGGAAACTGAGGGTTTTGTCTTTGCAATTATGGACGAAGTTATGAAAACGAACAATTATAGGAAATACATCATGAAGGACGGTACGGTCGATATCTGTCGGGCATGCCACCGTCCCGGTGAATCAATCAGGCATGTGATTTCCGGTTGTTCGTATCTTGCTAACGGCGAGTACTTGCATAGACACAACCTAGTAGCCAAGATCATACACCAGCAAGTTGCTCTTCGGTATGGTCTTGTGACTCTTGAAGTGCCATATTACCAGTATGTGCCTCAACCAGTTCTCGAAAATGATCATGCAACGCTGTACTGGGATCGATCTATTATCACGGACAGGACTATTGTTGCCAATAAGCCTGATATTGTAATAGTAGATCGATTGGCGCGCCGGGCAATACTTGTTGACGTCACTATTCCGCATGACGATAACCTTGTTAAGGCCGAAAAGGACAAAATGTCTAAATATTTAGATTTGGCTCACGAGGTTACCGACATGTGGGAGGTAGACTCCACAATTATTGTTCCGATTGTCGTTTCTGCTCATGGGTTGATACCAAAGAGTCTCGACCAACACCTCCAGAGGCTCTCAATTGGTCGTTGGGCCAAGAGCCAGATGCAGAAAGCAGTACTTCTGGACACGGCACGCATTGTGAGGAGATTCCTCACTTTGAATCCCTGACCACCGGTGGCTTGGGTCTTGAGCCTCGCCATCGGAGGGTGATTCACTTTTTTATATTTTTATAATATGTATTAATGTTTTTTTTTTAGTATGTATATAAAAATGTAAAAAAAGGAAAATTGAAAATAAAGAGAAATAATAATAAAAGCCTTTATTCACTGATCCAAATATAGTACCTACAGTTTTAACTTATGTAATATTTTAAATCTAATTTGACTACATATGTCGAAGGACCCTGACGTTAATAAGGTTTAAATTACCTTGGCCAAGTATCCTGTGCGTTTACATTGAGTATATGCCTTGGCGGCGCTGGTCTTAGCGATACAAGTTCAATCGTTATAACAGATATGGCTGCCATAAATCTCGCATTATGTAAGGAAAAATCCATTACCGGCAGATTGTTAATTAAATTTAAATAATACGTTGCTAATCTTTAACTGCTTTGTGGATAAAAAAAGATGCCTGACTACCTTTAAGCTGTGTTTACAAGATTGGGGTTAACACAGCTGAAAAGCTCTCAGTGAATCGAAGAAATGTAAGACCTAATTTAAAAGTAACATAGCGATGACAGCCTATAACAGATTTATGGAAAGATATTGGGATAACCCCGATCACCCAAACAGAAAATAATTAATTTAATATTATAATTATACTAGACTTCTGCTCGCACCTTCGCCCGCGTGAAAATGTTTTTCCTGGATAAACATATTTTCCCGAGATAAAAAGTAATCTATGTGTTAATCCAGGATATTATTTACCAGTTTGCCAAATTTCATCGAAATCCGTTCAGTAGTTTTTGAGTTTATTCGTTACAAACATACTTACATACAAATCTTTCCTCTTTATAATATTAGTATACATAGTTGATTACTTATAAATTTGTTGTTAATAACATTATAGTCGTTATCAATTTTTAACCCCTGACAAAAAAAAGAGGTGTTATAAGTTTAGGGTGTGTATCTGTGTATCTGTATGTCTGCCTGTGGCATCGTAGCTTTCAAACGGATGGACCAATTTTGACGCGGTTTTTTTTGTTTGAAAGTTGATGTGATCGAGATGGTTCTTAGCTATAATTTATGAAGATCTGTTCAGGCGTTTGCAGATTATCAGCTCATTTCCAACTTGAAAAGTCCGATTGATTTTAAATTTGGTGTACTGTGACTTCAGCAACATTTTTAAATATGAGCTGATGCTGCAGCATCTAGTAGTCTGCGGGATACCCAACTCCTTAGCAACTTATAGCAGATATAGCGTGTTTGGACTCATAAGGATGGTCTCAACGAGTAGGTGCTAGATAATTGATTATCAAAGTCCCGTCATGGAGAATAAAGTAATTTAAAAAGTTTTAAATAAAAATTGAATTAAAATTTTAATAATCCCCGACACAAAATCTATAAAAAGTAAAATAATAAAAGTATCTTTGTCGTTTAAGTGCCTAGTAATATTTTGACCCCTGCGTTGCGATATTTTACTTTTTTGGTGTTTTTTTTGTGTCGGGGGTTATTTTTTCCAATTTCAAACAGGTTAGCATTATTGTGTCAACCGTCAGAGGTAACCATCGCTTGTCAATCGGCACTAACTGGACCCTACTTCACTTAATATCACGTGGAATGGGGTAACTTTACCTTGCCTGTATAAAAAGGAATATTTATTACTTATAGCAAAAACATCCGCCTTGAATGTTACATCATCGAAAAACAGGTTCATAATAAGAAACAAGAAACAAATTGAACTAAAAATCAATTAAGTGCCGGTTTTTTTATTTCTATTTTACAGATTACGACTTTTTTTTTATCTATGGGCACAGCGGAAGAATCATAAATATCTATGTAGAAATGTACGACATAATTGTACATGTAGGTAACAATGATAATTTAATTAATTTTATACAAGAACTAGCATTGCGCGCGGCTCCGCCCGCGTGGAAAAGTTTTTACGGGATAAAAAGTAGCCTATAGCACTCAGGAGTAATGTGGCTTCCTATTAGTGAAAGAATTTTCAAAATCGGTCCAGTACTTCCTTAGATTAGCGCGTTCAAACAAACAAATTCTTCAGCTTTATAATATTACTAGCATAGCGCGCGGCTCCGCCCGCGTGGAAAAGTATTTCCGGGATAAAAAGTAGCCTATAGCACTCAGGAGTAATGTAGCTTCCTATTAGTGAAAGAATTTTCAAAATCGGTCCAGTAGTTCCTGAGATTAGCTCGTTCAAACAAACAAACAGCTTTATATATTAGTAAGTATAGATAGTATAGATTTTCCAATAAGGAAGTCGTGTGAAAATACCTTTATAGGATACGCTGCACTATCGCGGTTTTGTCAATATACGGACAAAAGGAATTGGCACAAAAAAATGTAAATACCCATTAGTTGGTTATAATTGCTGTCGTTATAAGAAAATTCCAGGCAATGGATTAATGGCGATCTTGGCTCAAAAGTATCCAAAACTGTCTCTGATACACCATAAACACCAACCGCAGTGTTTTTATTGCTGATTTAATGTGTACAAAGTGTTAGTAGCTCGGTTCAGGGCGGATATTGCTCGGCTGTTTTAAGCTTTCCCAACTAATCGTTGGGTTTTTGTGGCTAGTTTTTCTTGGCGAGCCCAACGTAACCATCCAGCTTTGTTGTTGACTGTACGTCATCGATAATAATAATTATAGTTTCAGACAGGCCGGCATAATTGTGACGACTGATGAAGGGTAATCATCTCTTGTCAGTTGACACTCTATCTAGAGCCCCCCCCCCCCCCCCCCGTGCTTACCACCAGAGGCAATGGGGCCAAATTGCCATGCCCGTTTAGAAAAAAAAAATCCTGGTAAAAAACTCAGTCGCTTATTGTTATTCTTCACATATATGCCTGCAACGAATTATTGTAGAATCCTACTAATACCTATTATAAACGCGAAAGTTTAAAGTATGGATGTATGGATGTCTGGATGTATGGATGTTTGTTACTCTTTCACGCAAAAACTTCTGAACGGATTTCGATGAAATTTGGCACACGGGTAGATTATGTCCTGGATTAACACACAGGCTACTTTTTATTCCGGGAAATTATAACGCGGGACTTTTATCCCGGGAAAACTTATTCATGCGGGCCGAGCCGGGGGCAAAAGCTCGTAGAAAATAAATGGATTACCTACTTTGTCGAAGTGGGTGGTATTAATTGTGAATTCTCGTAATGTCTACGAATAAGACGTAACTAAATTATTTGTTATTATAAACCTGTTTGTTAACTAAGTTGTTAATGATAAGAAAACAAAAGATGTAAGACATGGTAAGTTCATAGAGTGCAAAACGAGAGATATTGTAATTAATCCTACTTTGTAAGTATCTATGCCACTATAAAATTATATCAAATTAATCTTATATTATTGCTTTTTGTAACTAAATTACTTAATAATGTGTTAACTTTTATGAAGAATAAATCATTGTAATACGTTTCATCATAACGTCGGAAGGTTATAAATATTAAATTAGTTTTTTTTTCTACCACGCATTTACAATTTCATTTATATATACAATATTATTAGGATAAAAGTTTTGTAACGGTATTTGTAGCGTGCTAACCAGATATGAAAATCAGTCGAAATGTCAAACTAATAGTGGAAGTGTCAGTTGGGTGTATAAAAAGGCTGCCGTATCGATGTGCACCCTCATTCCGGCTCATTCAGACTCATTCGGCTCATTCGTGCTGAGTCTTAGTAGCAGTTCAGTAAGTTGATCATTGACTTTCATGCTGGTCGGTTAGTTGCTGATATCTTTGTAAAAGTATTTCTGTTAAATGTGTTTATGTAAAACCAGTGATAAATGTGTTAATGTAAAAACAGAAATAAATCGTTTTTATTTAAATCAAAATGGCTTCTGTTTCTAACAATATGTATAATATGCTTAAACAACTAATCGAGACCCACCACAAAGGTATAAGATCTCTGATCACGTAGAAAACCAAACATGCGCACGCTTCGCATGCAAACTGCAGTATTATTGCCAGATGTACTTCATTATGACAATTTATTGTCAGCTAAAGTTATTTGCGATTTGTAAAGCTACATATGTAAATAATAGTAGTGAATAATAGCGTGATGAGGAATTAAGACATAATATTTAATGGGGTAGATCTGTGTTGTGGACATTTGATTCATCACGAAAGCGCAGCCGTCGGCCAGCTCGACCGGCGTTGTATATTATATAAAAAAAAAACAAATAAAATATAATATTAGTATTAACATTTGCCTTTTCTGTTAGGAATCATTAAACATTACTGGTGGTAGGTCTCTCATTATGTAAGAGGCCGTCTGGGTGGGTACCACCGCAATGTCTATTTCTACCGCCAAGCAACAGTGTGCATGCACTGTTGTGTTTCGGTTTGAAGGACATTGTAGCCAGTATAACTACTGGACATAATGAGACTTAACATCTTATGTCTCAGGAGTGCGCAGTGGAATGCCACACAGTACTTTGTAAGTCAAGGTGCTGGATGGTGTTGCTTCTGTTTATGGGTGGTCGTATCGCTTACCATCAGGCGAACGGCATGCTCGTCTCGTCATTCAATGCAATAAAAAAAAAAAAAAAAAAAAAAAGTTACCACGGCATACAAAAGAGCTATATAAAATATAAATCTCTATATTTTAATGTCAAGTGTATCAAAAATATCTGTCTACGTAGTAGCATTATACCTACCACTTAAACTTGCACTTCCGTAAAAACCGGGCAATATAATAAAAATGTTTTACCATTCTGAGTACGTATTACTCAAAATACTAATTGCGGAAGTTTAAATAAAGGGAAGGATAGGCAACGGTAATGCAGATAATAAACTAAAAAATCTAAATAACTTAACAATGAAGCATCACTGTTTGTGGAAATATACTTATTGAAAATTCCATACCATTTATGTAAGCTTACCATTTATGTACCCATTTAATTAAACGTAAATAGATTCAATGTGTGAACACACATTTTTAGAATTATATTGTAACTGCTATTATACTTCCATCTTCGACTAACATAATGACATATTAAGCCCTAAGGGCTTATGCAGACGGCGCGTTTTTAATACACGCTCTCTATACTCTGCGCATTTTTATCGCACTCGTTTAGGTGAAGTTTTATTTTTCCTGCGGTACAAAAAAAAAAAAAAAAAAAAGGTGAAGTTTTATTTAGCATTTAGATTCTTTTGACGTGCGTCGTAAATTCGTTTAAAATCGTAGTGTGTACAGGCTTTTTTTCCAAAAAATACGATACTACGTGGAGCTGGATGTTATTTTGTTCATTTACAAGTGGTAGTCATAAGAGTGTTCCATTAAAGAATATTCTAATGTATGCCAACCTTTATTTAACTTACAAGTTTTTTATTAGCTAGCAACTTTTGTTTACTTTACCGCGTAAAAAGCCTTTCCCGTCATATAAGTCCCTAAAACACTGTTGCAATGGATAGCGCCACCTGTACGACGCCAGTGTTATCTATTTAGAAAAGCATTATTTCTTATGTGAGCAAATTACCGGCCTAAGCCTTAGCCTATGTGTCAATCGACGTAGGTTATCTATATGCAAAACTTCATCCAAATCCATTCAGCTGTTTCTGCGTTAATTTTAACAAATATCCAAACATTTTCACGATATTTCGCATTTATAATATTATGAAGATAAAATACCATTTTTATCGGGCCAAGTTTTTTAAAAATTATATTATAAGAGATTTCAGAAGACTTTAATCCTGGCCATCGCTCATGAAGTTAAGAATTCTTCCACGTCCAAACAACATAAAATAACAAACAATAACTAGTCATATATTTGTGGACCACTCGTAACTCCAGCAGAAAATGTTTGCGGAGCCAAATTGAAAGCGAGTCATTACTACTTCGGAGAATTTGTTTATTATTTTGACAACTAGTGTACTCAAACTTTATTTTAAAGTTAAGAAAGAAAAAATATAAATATTTGAACCCTTAATTTTAGACTAAAATATATAGTAATGTTCTAATGCATATTTTTATTTATCTACATTAATCAACCATTTAAATATAAGTTTAGCATGGTTTAACTTAACCAAACAAGCAGTAGTTATCATAATTTATACCTAAGTTTTTATAACTTAAGTTAACATTTTTCCTTTTTTTTCCTTTTTTATGGCATTGAATGACGAGACGAGCAAGCCGTTCACCTGATGGTAAGCGATACGACCGCCCATAAACAGTAGCAACACCAGACAGCACCTTGAGTTACAAACTACTGTGTGGCATTCCACTGCGCTCGTCATCCTGAGACATAAGATCTCTAAGTCTCATTATGTCCAGTAGTTACACTGGCTACAATGTCCTTCAAACCGAAACACAACAGTGCATGCACACTGCATCTTGGCGGTAGAAATAGACATTGCGGTGGTAACCACCCAGACGGACTCTTACATATGAGAGACCTACCACCAGTCCTATACTTACTTCACGTAACACTAGGTGTAGTGAAGTAACTTTACCGAGGTAATTATAAAAAAATATATTTATATATCTACAAACTCACAGAAATGAACAAGAAAATGTATATTTTATTATGCGCACATAATAATATGATATTACTGAAAAAGAGCGTATTCCCACCTAAAAGGCCGGCAACGCATCTCAGTGCCCCTTGGTATTGCAGATGTTCATGGGCGGCGGTGATCACTTATCATCAGGTGAACCGTATGCTCGTTTGCCCCCTATATCATAAAAAAAATGCTAATAACAAAAATGACAGCGACATCTTTGTTGACATTGTCGCAATTTTCCGCATATAATCCGTGCCACTTGTTTAGAGGTCGCCAGGAATCGTGTTTATGATATTATAATTAGAAAATGGACACACAATAAAGATTGTAGTAAGTTTTAAAACAAATCATGGCTGGCAGGTGTCTACGTTTCCTTAAATAATAGCAGTATAATCCGTACGCAGTCAGAATTGGATGCGACCTTTTGGAACTGACGACGCTCAGTAGCGTCGGCAAACGCACGCATGCTCGATGTATACAAATTAAGTAAATACGATAAGATTTTGTGGATTTTTAGGGTCCCGTACCTCAAAAGGAAAAAAGGAACCCTTATAGGATCCCTTTGTTCTCCGCCGGTTTGACAAAATCTTTTTCTCAGGAATGCGTAGAGATATCAAGTTGAAATTTATATCAAAAAGAAAAGTCTACGGTTTGTTTCAGTTAACAAAAAATCAAACTTGTAAGTCAACGTGATCAAATGATCAAATATATGACCGTTCATGTCGCATATGTTCGCATATTTCGTTTTTCGCATATTACTTTCCGTTTAATTTTTAACACCTCCGATTTTAAGATTTATGTATTTTCTTTTTGCTTATGATCATCATCATCATCATCATCAGCCACATGACGTCCACTGCTGAACATAGGCCTCCCCCAAAGATTTCCGGACGGACCTGTTAAAAGCGGCCTGCATTTTTTGCTTATATTACACTTAAAATGAATGCTTTCTCGATAGTTATTTTCGAGTCTGTTCTAAGCTGAAGGAGATGTAAACACGCTGTTTATAGATAGAAGTGCATAAATAAATTGTAATACGTATACTGCACGCCCAGTTTGCAATAACCGGTATTATCGCATTCGAGCTGCTAACAATAACGTTTCCACGCTAGCAAAACAAACGGAATATTAGAAACACGTATAATTAATGTATGCATTGTAAATATAATCAGTTGCAGTGTTATTTTATAAATTATTGCGCGCGGTTCCGCCCGCGTGGAAAAGTTTTCTGGGATAAAAAGTAGCCTATATCACTCAGGAGTAATGTAGCTTTCTATTAGTGAAAGAATTTTCAAAATCGGTCCAGTAGTTCCTGAGATTAGCGCGTTTAAACAAACAAACAAACAAACTCTTCAGCTTTATATATTAATATATAGATTTTCACATGTCATAGCCAAAATATTCGCATAATATTCACATAATTTATTGCGAATACGAATATTAATTAAAAAAAGATGCGCATATTCGCGAATGCAAATGCGAATACGAATATTCGTTACACCACTAGTCTACATGTTCAACTGACATTTATAGACGAAATCTTCCGGACATTGACATTACTCAATAAACACAAATATCTACAGCATGCTCTAAAATGTTTAAACTATTATTTTTCGCGACTTGATAGTTGATTGTCAAAATCTGACGCTAAGTGCTGTCGGGTACATTCGTGTGTAGTCAAAAGTTATAAAAAGCCTTGCTGTTGCCCGCGGCTTCGCCTGCGTGATAACTCTTTCTTGCTAAAAAAATCCCAAAATGACTGTAGCGATCTATAGCGTCATGTGTACGACGACAACATGCATTTAAAAAAAAACAGATACAAAATTCAGATACTTCCTTTGGGAGCAAATTATCGGGATATAAAGTAAAACCTATATTAGACAAGTTTTTGCCCGCGGCTCCGCCCGCGTGAATGAGTTTTCCCGTCATAAAAGTCCCGCTTTATATTTTCCCGGGATAAAAAGTACCCTATGTGTTAATCCAGGACATAATCTACCCGTGTGCCAAATTTCATAGAAATCCTTTCAGTAGTTTTTGCGTGAAAGAGTAACAAACATCCATACATCCAGACATCCATACTTACAAACTTTCGCGTTTATAATATTAGTAGGATAGGATAGTAGGATTAATGTGACTAAGATTGAAAGAATATGCTGAGATGGTTTGGGCACGTGAAGAGGATGGATGAAAGGCGGATCACAAAAGATATTTACCGAGCGGATGTGGATGGTATGGCTGGAAGGGGACGCCTGAGGAGAACGTTCTCTCACCAAAAAAATGATCTTCTCTGAAAAGGGCAGGTCAGGAGTAACATTAACCTAACCCTTAACCGACGAAAATGTATGTAAAGAACTATGAATGTGGAAGAGGCGAAAGAGGTGTGTCAAGATCGTAGCAAGTGGCGCTCAATAGTCTGCCTACCCCTATGGGATAATAGCGTGAGTGTGTATGTGTGTACTATATTATATTAATCAAGGACATGGTCTACCCGTACGGCAAATTTTATGCGAATCCGTTCAGCGGTTACTGCGTTTACTTTACTTATAACAAACATAAAATCATTCAAACATTTCAGAAGCATTGGCATTTATAATATTAGCAATATAGCACACAGTTACACTAAGGAAATAATGGTTTCAGAAAATAGTAGTTTGTTTTTAAATTTTGTTGCGGTTGTGCATTATTATTTTTATTCTTGGTGCGCTTTGTTCGTTTACAGGAAATCATTTTTTAATTTTTATGATATGATTTTATAGGGACGATAATAATAATTGAATCTTTAATTCCTGACACACACGACGGAAGATAGTATATCTTTCTGTATGATTGGACTTTGATTAATGGGCAAAATAAAAATGTAGTCGGGTTTACGTATTACAAAATATTAAAAATAATTCCATTGGGTCATGGATAAAAGCTAGTTGACAGCTTAGCCCTTTAAATTAACTAAAAATAACATTTCAACACATTGGTTACGACTGCCGATGAAATAAATTTTTAGAACAAAGCCGGCATTGCCGTCTTGTCGTAATTCATTTGTTCTATCCTAGTTATGTGCAAAATATAAAAAAATACTCATTTGCCAATGCCAAAAGTCCACAGCAATTAAAAATGTTGAAAAAATAAATAAAAAGAGAACCAAAAGCAGCCATTTAATAATTAAAAAAAATATTTAATTAATTTATAGACCAAAACCAGTCGAGGCATTAACAAGATAAAATCCATACAGTGCAATGGCCTCAAAATTATCATATACTATTGCCTTGGAATTGGTAATTTGGCGAGTAATGTAAACAAATATTTACGAATAGTAAACAGTTTTCTGTGAATGTTTGTATCTTTTTATAATACAAAGTGCTATCAAACAATAACACTCAAAAATTATCACCAAACGAAACTAGCGCCGTATCCAAATGCCTTTCTACAATCGTTAACGCTAACAGAAAATAGAAAAAATGTATGGGATTGACATAGCCTAACAATAAGTCTATGGCTATCGTACCGGCACGCTATGATGGCAGTTTTAACAGATTGCAATAGCGAGGCGAAATCTATTTTTTTATGATATAGGGGGCAAACGAGCATACGGTTCACCTGTTATCAAATTAAACTAAAATTAAAATAACCCCCGTCACAAAAACTCTCTATAAAGTAAAATAATAAAAGTGTCTTTGTCGTTTAAATACCTAGTAATATTTTGACCCAAGCGTCTTCGCGTCGGGGGACCGCTAAAGAAGTATTTTCATCTCCCTGGTCCGGAGTTCTGTCCCCCGACGTGAGGACGCTTGGGTCAAAATAATACTAAGTATTTAAACGACAAAGACACTTTTATTATTTTACTTTATAGAGAGTTTTTGTGTCGGAGGTTATTTTAATTTTAGTTTAATTTTTATTTCAAACTTTTTAAATTACTTTATTCTCCATCATGGGGCCTTGATAATCAACTATCTAACATCTACTTGATGAGACCATCCTTATGAGCCCAAACACGCTATATCTGCTATAAGTTGCTAAGAAGTTGGGTATCCCGCAGACTATTTGATGATCTGCTCATGTTTAAAAATATTGCCGAAGTCACAGTACACCAAATTTAATTTCAATTGGGATTTTTAAATTTAAAAAAAGCTAATAATCTTCAAACGCCTGAACAGATCTTCATAAATTATAGCTAAGAATCATTGCGATCACATCAACATTGAAACAAGAAAAAGATCGGGTTGCACTCCGCGAGTACCGGCAGAAGTGAAAACTTGAACATTAACGTTGTGCATTTTTGAATATTTTGGAATGGTCTAAACACAAATTCGATCTTACGTCTACCATATAAAGTAGATTTTTAAACGGCAGCAACGCACGTTTAGTCTGGTTTTTGATAAATGTCGGAAATGCAATGGTCATCATAACCAAAGTAGAATAAATCAAAATTTGAAAAAAGAATGTTACGTTCTCTTGTACTCGTGCCGTGCCCACGCTGAGTAAATAGCTTCTACGCAATGTATTTAAGGTTCATATTAGTAAGGGATGGTTTTAATGACGTTAATAAATAAAAATTCACTCGTTTCAAGAATTATAGCTTGTACGCATTGTATTTAACGTTCGTATTAGTAAGGGATAGTAAAACCTCCTACGCATTTTCGATCAGGGTCACGTGATCCTGACGCGAGCTTAACATTTTATACCCATCCCAATAGTGCTCAACGCCGCTAAAGAAGTTTTCACTTAAAAAAAAGACCACGTCAAAATTGGTCCATTCGTTTGAGAGCTACGATGCCAAAGACAGACATACACAGACATACACACACATACACACACCCTAAACTTATAACACCCCTCTTTTTTGTCGGGGGTAAAAAAATATACTAGCCAGCTATCCTATATGTGACGATCATATTAGATTTCATTTTTTTTTAAATCGAATTTCGAAAAGCAAATGCCAAGTTCTGTCGTAAAATTATACATTGCAATAAATTTTACTGCACGTCGCTATTGGCAATAATGTATAGCAATCAGCTGTTTCAACGTAGCTATAAATTAATACGAAACTTTATAAGCGGACAAACATCAACACGACCATCATAGCGTGCTGGTAAGTACTATAGGTCCATAGGATATGTCCTTCTCACAGATAACGTTAACGATAATGATTGTAGAAAGCAAGAAGCTTATATTCAGAAAGGCATGTTAGCTACGGCTTTAACTTCTATCACATGGGAGTTTTTCTAATGCATCTTCCCTTTCAATTGCCTTTACTGGGTTCAGGATCTATGCAATCAGTCCTGTATTATAATACTGCCCACTGCTGAGCACGGCCTTCATCTACTACTGAGAGGGATTAGGCTTTAGTCCACCACGCTGGCCTAGCGCGGGTTGGCAGACTTCTATACCCTCGAAATTCTTATGGAGAATTCTCAAGTATGTAGGTTTCCTCACGATGTTTTCCTTCACCGTTAAAGCGAACGATAATTGATAGACAATTCACACGTAACTTCGAAAAGTCAGAGGTGTGTGCCTTGGATTTTGAACCTGCGGACATTGTATCGGCAGACCGTTCCATTCCCAACTAGGCTATCGTCCACTTAGGATCTATGAAAACGGTTTAAATACTTTTTTTTTTAATGGACCTACCGGCCTGTTGCCTGACGTGAGTCGGCTAAGCTACGTAGCTCTAGTATGACCGATCTTTGAGAATATTGACTGAGGATTCATTCGGAATGTTCACAGTATGGCGGTTCGGACGTAAGCTATTGTTTATATAGGATAGAAATAAACTAGATAATTAACTTTGCATGTCTACCTATTACATATTCAGTAATACAGACATTTAATTAAACTATGTAAACTATGCTTCCTGATTTTCAAGTCCAATGTAGTTATTGTTGGTTTTTGGTTCGAAAACATGACTTCGCTATTTCCAACTCAAATGTATGACATTGACATGACATTAGGCATTTGTTTAATTAATTTATAAAAACTTTTTAACAAAATATAGCTCCGACTTCAAAAACTACTATAAAGTAAAGAATAAACTGTGCTTTGCTTATGGGTTATAACGAAATTTAAATACCACTATTATATACACTGCCATTGGTGTGATTATATTTATGTACAATGAATAAATCATTGGAGTCGGTGCCTGATTTTTTGTACTAATTTGGCACTCGACTAGTATTTTTGAAGTGAAAACTTCTTTAGCGGCGTTGAGCACTTTTGGGATGGGTAGATATAAAATGTTAAACTCGCGTCAGGATCGCGTGACCTATCGAAAATGCGTAGGAGGTTTTACCATGCCTTACTAATATGAACCTTAAACACAATGCGTAGAAGCTATAATGCTTAAACGACTACATTTTTATTTATTTCCCCAGCGTTGGCACGGCACGAGTACAAAAGAGCGTAACATTCTATTTTCAAATTTTGATTTATAAAGAAACTAGCTTTTGCCCGCGGCTCCGCCCGCGTGAATGAGTTTTCCCGGTATAAAAGTCCCGCTTAAAATGTAGCTTATATGACACGTTCGTAGATATACCATAGCAGCGCCATCTATTGATTACTTACTCAACCCAGTCGAAAGGTATCGACATCTGTTAGAATCATTCATAGCAGCGCCATCTATTGATTACTTACTCAACCCAGTCGAAAGGTATCGATATCTGTTAGAATCATTTGGAGTTAAGATAATTGTGACTGTCAAATAATAACAGACAAATAATTAGCAAGAAATTAAAATTGCGACTATAATTTGAGATTTAAACTATCCTATCTCTCAAGTTGGATCGAACTGCACACGGTGTGCGAATTTTATTATAATCGGTTAAGTGGTTTAGGAGTCCATTGAGGACAAATATTGTGACACGAGATTTATATATATTAAGATAGTGAAATTGACATTTTAGTGTACGATAAATAAATGGTGTATTTAACCACATAAACGGTAGTACTTTTATACTGATAAATAAAGCAATTCGTGCGAAATTATTCCCTAACGATTCCAAAATATTCTAAAATGCACAACGTTAATGTTCAAAAAGAGATCAAAAAATTGGTTACAACAAATAACCGATTTTTGAATGCAATCGTTTTCTTATTCAAGGACGAGCTTTTGCCCGCGGCTCCGCCCGCGTAAATGAGTTTTCCCGAGATAAAAGTCCCGCTTTATATTTTACCGGGATAAAAAGTAGCCTATGTGTTAATCCAAGACATAATCTACCCATGTGCCAAATTTCATCGAAATCCGTTCAGTCGTTTTTGCGTGAAAGAGTAACAAACATCCATACATCCAGACATCCAGACATCCAGACATCCAGACATCCATACATCCATACATCCATACATCCATACATCCATACTTGCAAACTTTCGCGTTTATAATATTATACTAGGACTAGAATTTTATTATCGCATGTAGATAGAGTTAGATTATTATTAAATCTTACACATTACAATTAGGAGGTTTTTTTTTATTACAATAGTTAGTTATTGTTAGTCGTTCATTTTGATATTCCGATAAAATTTCACGTTTATCCTTTCATAACTTTTAAATTGGTTATTAGTCATTACAAAGAAATAATTACGAGTGTGTACTGAAAATTAAACAACAAATATAGTGCTACGGTTGAAATTATTTACTTTGGAGATCTTCGTTTTCTTTCTTAGAGTATGAAATGTATAATTTTTCAAAAATATCTAACTCATTGTTCAAATCTGTTTGTAAAATGTACTTACAACATCATTTTTAAATTTACAGCAGTGTTTTATTTGTATCCAAACTTTCGATTTTTTAAAATAATCATTTACGTTTGGTTACCAAGCGATTTAAAACTTTCCCAACACGACAAGCCGTTTAGGTTGTAGGGCGTGCCAAAGAAATATACAAACATACATACATACACGCGAAAAACATAACCCTCCTTCTTTCGCAGTCGGGTAAAAAGAAAGGGGAGACTCCAGAAGAGGAATGGAACACAAATCAGTGACTTTTGTAATTCCTTTCTGCCTGTTTGTCTGTTTGTTTGTTACTGCATATCTCCTAAATTACTGAACGGATTTCGATGAGATTTGGCACACGGATATCTCATGTCCTGGAATAACATAAAGGCTAGTCCGCTATAAGTTGCTAAAGAGTTCGGTATCCTGCAGACTACTTGATGCTGCAGCATCAGCTCAAGGTCAACATGTCTTAAAAATATTGCCCAAGTCACAGTACACCTAATTTTAAGTCAATAGATATTGTGTAAGTTGGATATGAGCTGATAATCTTCAAACGCCTGAACAGATCTTCATAAATTATAGCTAAGAACCATCTCGATCACATAAACTAATAAACAAAAAATCGCGTCAAAATCGGTCCGTTTGTTTGAGAGCTACGATGCCACAGACAGACACACAGACACACAGATAGTGATGCGACTCGAGTCGTGTTTTTACTCGAGTGACTCGAGTGAGTTTGCGAAATTCGTACTCGAGTGAAAAAAATATTGACTCGAGTCAATTTGCACTCGAGTTGCCGAGTCAACTCGGCGCACCGAGTAGACTCTCGCCAAACCTTACTTCACTAGTCAACTGTCAAGTCTCATCTTCACAAACGTCAGTGCTGTCTATTTAGGTAAACATTTTTAATTTTAATACTCGATGAGTAGCGAGGGAAGTGAGCAGGGACATGGTGTGGCTGGGGTAACGCATTTTATCAAAAATGTAGCATGACAAAATTCAATTTACCATATACAAATAGCCAGTGTCATGAAACTATGTATTATAATATGCTATTAGTTGAAATGTACTATATTTTTTATTTTTCTGCAATGGCCTTAGGCCTAGTAATCTTAAAAAGTACGAGTTGGTAAGTGGCAGCATCGTCAAAGACCTGTCATTTGTATTTTTATTTCTTATATATCGCATATTATTAGTTTTGTTTCAGATTATTCCCAAAATTTTATTTATATTTATACACATATTTATACTTATATTATCACGATTTAGATTTTTAGGTAGGGTTAAATTCTTATAACCGTGTCGAGTTTTTTTTTTATGGTATAGGGGGCAAACGAGCATACGGTTCACCTGATGGTAAGTGATCACCGCCGCCCATGAACATCTGCAATACCAGAGGGCACACAGATGCGTTGCCAGCCTTTTAGGTGGGAATACGCTCTTTTTTTGAAGGTCGCCAGGTCGTATCTGTCCGGAAATACTGCTGGCGGCAATTGGTTCCATAGTTTAGTAGTACGTGGCAAAAAATGACGGCTAAAACGTACAGTGGTGGATTGCCAACCTCCTAGGTGACGTGGATGGAATTTGGAGTTCTGCCGTGAACTACGGTGATGGAACTCAGCAGCAGGGATAAGTCCGAACAATTCTTCAGAGCACTCCCCGTGGTAAATGCGATAGAGAATGCAGAGCGATGCTACATCTCTACGCAAAGCCAAAGGATCAAGCCGATCGGAAAGAATACGGTTGTCGACGATACGAGCTGCCCGACGTTGAATACGGTCAAGAGGGAGAAGCTGGTACTGGGGAGCCCCTGCCCAAAGATGGGAACAATATTCCATGTGGGGCCGAACCTGCGCCTTATAAAGTTGCAGGCGATGGCCCGACGTGAAATATCGCCTCGATCTGTTGAGCACACCAAGCTTCTTTGAGGCCAATTTGGCCTTACCCTCAAGGTGACCGCGGAACTGAACGTCACTCGATATGTCGACACCAAGAATTCCGATACTGGCTGTGGCAGTTAGAGGAGTGCCTTGGAATTGAGGCGAAACGACAAATGGCGTCCTTTTTGCGGTAAATGCACAAACTTGCGTCTTTGTGGAGTTGAACTGAACCAAGTTAAAACGACTCCAATCCAAGACTCCGGACAGCAAGGTCTCGACTTCAGACACAAGTTTGTTTCGGCACTCTTCGACATTTTCCCGAGAGATATTGGCTCGGCTGGTATACAAAGCATCACCCGTGCTGTCATCTGCATAGCAATGTATACCGCCAATTTGCAGCATATCATTAACATGCAGAAGAAATAGCGTGGGTGATAGCACACAGCCTTGTGGGACACCAGCGTTCACGGACTTGAGATCCGAGCATGCACCGTCGACAGCGACCTTGACGCTCCGGTCCGCTAGAAAGCTTGCTACCCATTTGCACAATTTTTCGGGAAGCCCATAGGAGGGAAGCTTCGCAAGAAGCGCTTTGTGCCAAACTCGATCAAAGGCCTTCGCTACATCCAAACTAACGGCCAGCGCCTCCCCCCTACTATCGATCGCCTTCGCCCATCTATGCGTTAGGTACACAAGAAGATCACCGGCTGAGCGACCCCTACGGAAACCGTATTGGCTGTCGCTTATTGCTGATGGTCCTCTAGGTACCTAAGGAGCTGGCAGTTGACAATGGATTCCATTGTTTTCGAGAGTAAGGAGGTAATGGCTATGGGCCTGTAGTTGGACGGATCTGAGCGGTCGCCTTTTTTGGAAATTGGATGCACTAAAGCTGTCTTCCAAGAAATCGGGACTACGCCTGAGGAGTAGGAGTGCCGAAAGAGAAGCGTTAAGACTGGAGCCAATTCAGGAGCACACACCTTCAAAACAATAGGGGGGATACTATCTGGCCCACTCGATTTATGGATATCGAGGGAGAACAGCGCTCTACGCACCAGCCGTTGCGAAAACCGTATTTCCGGCATAGTGCTGTTGCACCGCGGGATAGTCGGCGGCTCGCGTCCCCCGTCATCCAGAGTTGAGTTAGACGCAAAGAGAGAGCCCAAAAGATCGGCCTTCTCTTTTGCGACATGGGCCATCCCCTCTGCGAAGAGGCGGGAAAGAAGGGCTACAAAAATTTCCCATGGCAGCTTTGGCGAGTGACCAGAATGCACGTGTTCCCGACGGAAGACGAACCAGTCTCTCGCCAATTCTGCCAATGTGATCCGATTTCGCCCTGGCAATAACTCTTTTGTAGCACCTCGAGGCGAAGGTATAGCTTATTTCGGTATAGTAGTGAGCATAATATAATTTTTAATTTCTATCAATTTTTTTGTTAACCTTAGCATTTTTCTTTAATCGTAGATAACGAAACGCGGACGTTAATCGTTATTAGTTATCTGTATTACAATCGTTGTTTCTCAAGTTATGTGATATAATAATGGTTTTAAAAACTGCTATAAAAAATCTCACTCGAGTTGCATGGCGTGAAAATACAAAATATTTGAACTCGAGTGACTCGAAAACTCGAGTACAACTCGAGTAACGTACTGAAATTACTCGAGTGACTCGAGTCATAAAATCCTATTCGAGTCGCATCACTACACACAGATACACAACCTAAACATATAACACCCCTCTTTTCTGTCGGGGGTTAACAAAAGAAGTGTAAGTTTCGAACAAATAAATTATCAATAAAAAGTAACTTCAAGTTTTCACGCCCTAATGCCACTACTACTACTCAAGGAGGATTCATCGCAGCGGCAACATTACACTTTCACTCAGAAAAATACTCCCGCACACGCCATATTTCCACTTAACAACTAAATGATTAATAAATCAGGAAGGCAACATTGAGATTTATGGTGAAAATATTCGTTTTTTATGGATGAATTTTGGCATAATACTAGCAGAGGCAAAGACGAGTATGTGGTTTCATTTATTAACTCATTATATACCTAATAAACCATACTTAAACCATTTTTAAAAGCTTTACCCAACTAAAATATGGATCTAGTTCGACATATCACATTATAATAATAAAACTGGGTTGAGCGATACTAACAATGTTAATATTTCGAAATGTACATACATACATATATGCTCACGGCTTTTATCCCCGAAGCGATTTGGCAGAGGGCGCAACTAGTGCAACCACTTTTCGCCATGCGTACTCCGTCCCATGATGTGATAGGGGGCGAGCCGATTGCCATATCGGTCACAAATTCTAGACTCAGGGCTAATCTTTACTAAAATTATAAAGAAGACAGATTTGATTGTTTCTTGGTAATGGATAAACTCAAAAGCTACTCGACCGATTTCGAAAATTCTTTCACTAATAGGAAGCCACATTACTCCTGAGTGCTATTATAGCTACTATTTATCCCGGGAAAATATTTTTGTCCCGGAAAAATATTTTCACGCGGGTGGAGCCGCGAGTAGAAGTCTAGTACTGAATAAAAAAGCTCAATATCAATTTGCCCGACCCAAAACTCGAACCAGAGACCTCAGCACTGTAGTCGTACCGTAAAATAACTTAGCCACGGAGGCAATCGAGTTTCGAAATTTACAAGACAAAACATATTTGATTCCATTGATGCACGCTTTCAATATGTGGCTAAAATGCAAATGCAATATTTTTTTTTACGAGTATTAGAAAAATAAATAAATATTTTGGAATAATATATATGACCATTGGACGTGGAGCGCCTCGCGTCGGAGTCGAGCCAAAAATCGAAAAATATGTCGGCGGGCTTTTTTTAAAACATTTTAGTTCGTCCGTCTTAGATATAAAAATCTTTGTACCTCGTTAAAAAGGGTAAATTAAAAAAAAAACGTAAAAAGATAACCAGTGTACGCAAATTTTTTTGCTTAACTTGCACAACTTAAATCAATGAATTTATAATAATGATTTCTTTATAACCAAAGCGAGCACTAAGAAAGGATGTTTAAACTTTATAAACGAAGGGGGATAAACCCTATTAAGCACATGCCTAAAGATATGGTAACAAATCCCGTTGATTTTTTTCATGTAACAACATGAAAAAAAAATCAACGGGATTTATTTATATTAACAATAAGAAATAAAAACTGTCTCTCAAGATACAAGCTTTTGCTTAGTTTGAGAGACAGCTGATCTTCTAATTAATTAGCCTTAAGAACTAGTAAGTGTAATTTTGTTCTGTGTTTGTATTGGCTTTATTGGGAATAAATTTATTATTATATTATTATAAAACTCACCGCTGTTCCGCTCCATGAATTTTCTGTAAGAATCCACGAAAGACATATTGGCTGTTACGTTCGCAGCTCCTGTAACCAAAATTAAATACTTTAAACACTTATTTATAAACCACTCAATATCCACTAATTTTAACAATAAAAATCACTCAACAATAGCACTTAAGCACATTTTTTTTATATTTAAAAATACCTGAAAAACTAAAAGCACTTTCTCGACCCAATTGGCACGTTAGAAACACCCACTAGTCCAAACAACGATCGAAAACTGGCGTACAAAATATCTTTACATTAAAAGTAAATTTGTATTGCGAAAAAAGCTGATAGCCTTCGGAGGACACCGCTTGCGGTTTCGCCCACCTGAGATTTACTCGCGATTGTTCCGATACCCTATTTAATATAATGGTTCGGACTATTAGATAATTATACGTTAATTGTGTGTCGTCATCGAATTTTTTGAATATTTATTAACAATACACGAGTCCGGTGATTAATGCGGAATGCTATCAAAGGTTGATGTTTTTTCATTGTGCTAAATGCATTAATAATAAAATAATAATACCAGTTCTGTATTATATTATTATACTACCTTCTACTAAGCATAGACCTTCTCTATTACTGAGAGGGTTTGGGCCTTAATCTACCGCGCTGGGCTAGTGCGGATTGGCAGACTTCAGATGCCATCTAAATTCTTATGTAGAGTACTCAGGTGCGTAGGTATGTGTAATATGTATTCTCAAGTATTTGGTTCAAAACGTATTTATTTGCAATTTTTTATTATGATATCATTTAGATTTTTACGTGATTAAAAATGTAATTTGTACAAACTTCTGTACTTGATATTTAAGTATTAGAGCTGCAAAATTATCTTATCACTTTTCTTATATCATATTAAGGGCTCATTTTTTTATCATCGAATAAGTTCTGTTCAAAGTAATATCTTTGTAACCTTGACATAGTTTTTATATAGATTCTGTCCAAATGTCAGCCACAAATCGCGCTGACGATTAACAAATCAGTCCTTATTGAGACGACACTATTATGCTTTTATCCAACTACGTATTTATAGTATGCATGTACATAATAAAAGTGGACGATAGCCTAGTTGGGAATGGAACGGTCTGCCGAGACAATGTCCGCAGGTTCAAAACTCAAGGCACCTCTGACTTTTCGAAGTTACGTGTGTATTGTTTATCAATTATCGTTCGCTTTAACGGTGACGGAAAACATCGTGAGGAAACCTACATATTTGAGAATTCTCCATATGAATCTCGAGGGTATCTGAAATCTGCCAACCCGCACTAGGCCAGCGTGGTGGACTAGGGCCTAACCCCTCTCTGTAGTAGAGGAGGCCCGTGCTCAGCAGTAGGCAGTATATAATACAGGGCTGATTTCATTGCATTGCAATAAAAATACTGCTCTAATTTCAATTTCTTCCATCTACTACCTTGAATCTTACTAATATTATAAATGAAGGTGAAAATGTTTGGATGTTTGTACGTTAGACGTAAACGCAGAAACAACTTAACGGATTTGGATGAGATTTGGCACACGGATGGATCATATCCTGAATTAACACGTAGGCTACTTTTTATCCCAGTAATTTGCTTCCATGCGGTGTCGTTCCTGGCAAGTTACCGAGGCACCAGGTCGACAAAATTTGGTTTTTCTGCTCAGTATCCGCCCAGAGTCTAGAATTTGTACCCGACATAGTCATAGGCTCGCCCCCCTATCACAACATGGGAAGGTACACACGGTGAAAAGTTGGTGCCCTGGTAGCAGCTCTGCCTACCCCTTTGGAGATAAAAGTCGCGATGTGTGCGTGATATATTGTTATTATGACTTAGAATCAAATTAATAACTACATAGTAATAAAATAAAAGTAATTTAATAAGAACTTGTGTTTAATACGCACCATTTGAAGACAATCAGTTTAATTGGTTTAATTAATAGAGGTCAAGAATGATGCAACAAATTAATTAATGACGAATTAATTAACTGTGTTAACATAATAGACTTCGTTTGTTTCATGTCCTGAAGAAATTTGTTGCAAAGCTAATTAGTAAACGTGGTGTAGTTTTAAAAATGGAGTAAGAATTTCTTGTAATTTTGTCATGATTTTCTGTATATTAAGAATCAGGTTAGGCCATTGATCCTTGGTTAAAATGAGAGTCGTCTTAATGAATATCAATTTCAATTTAATTATTAAAGTATAATGACATGGCCTGTACATTAACATTAGCCTGTTAGCACTGAGTATACTGAGTGGTTTTAATGTTTGTGTGTCTAATAAAAAAAAGCAATAAGATCCTTTTTTGCAAGTATCTACGCAGCGAACTGCCTTAAGAGAGTCCAATAATGTCTAGAATTAGTCGCGTCAATGAATACGTAAAATAGGCAATCTTCGGAAGTACTCAGGAACAGATCCGATTTTCATGATTTTGTTTTAAATCGCTGTATTTTTATATATTGCGGGCACATAACTATTTATATTGTATACAGAGTGGATTTTTGAGATGGGACGGCAAGGGCAGCTTCCATAACCGCTGTAGCTACAAGAAAACTTTTATAGGAGACTGTCAACCATTTTAACGACATTACGACAGCACTTACAGATTTTGAAAAAAATTACAGTCAGCAAGCAAATGGGCAATTTATACAAACCCTTTTTTATGTGTCAATCGATCCTGTTGCTTATAAGGATCTAAAGACTCTAAGAGACCGTTTAGGTTTAAGTACTTTTAAGGTCGGCAATTGAAAAACACTTTCTCCATACATTTTGTAGGAAAAACGATGAATATAATCAAACAATTTGAGTAGGCAAAAACTCAACTAAAAGAGCATATTCCAGCAAGTATTCTTAGACGAAAATGAACTGCGTGCCTTAATAAGAACCGGAGATACAGAGAAAGAAAGCTGTAAAAACATAAGACATGGGTAGAGCATTTTCGTTTCAGAAAGGGGAAAAGTTTGGTGATTTCTAATGCTTGATGACTAAGTTGTATATTATATTTGAAGCAAATCGGTTGGATAGATTAGCCGGATTGCCCCTTCAAAAGGTTCCTGATTTTAAATAATATTAAAAATACAGCCATTTAAAAAAACATCAAAATTGGAACTGTTTTTGAGGACTTCCGAGTAAAACGTTTCATTGATTCCACTAAACAGATTATAATTGATAAATCATAATACACATATTGTTTAAATGCTTTTGTTCTACCAAATACGACAAATGTAATAAAGCTGTAAATTGTAGAGGTGTGGGCTCATAAGAATGGTCTCATCGAGTAGGTGTTACATAGTTGATTATCAAGGACCCATGATGGAGAATATAGTAATTTAAAAAGTTTGTAATAAAAACTTAAATAACCCCTGACTCAAAAAACCTCTAAAAAGTAAAATAAGAAAAGTCTTTGTTTGTCGTTTAAGTACCTAGTAATATTTTGACCCAAGCGTCGTTGCCCGCGCGTCGGGCACCGAACTCCGGTGATGAAAATACTTCTTTGGCGGTCCCCCGACGCGAGGGCAACGACGCTTGGGTCAAAATATTACTAGGTACTTAAACGACAAACAAAGACTTTTTTTTACATTTTTAGTGGCTTTTTGTGTCGGGGGTTATTTTAATTTTATTATTGGATTTACTTTGTTGACCTTAAAGACTGTTGATCGACTTGGCATTTCCTAGAATTTTAAAACCGAATGTTGTTCTTTAAAAATTAAGACGCGTCTTTTAAGTAATTACATTTTAGTTATGCTTAAAAAAATCATAAAGATGAAACTCCTTGCCTTTGATCGAATTAGCAAACGTTATTCGCTCCTAGGGCGTTTAGTGTACGGCAAGGAGGTCAATGATAAAAAACCTTAATTGAGATTTTAGTGTTCTAATTATAATTATTGCACCGGTTTTATGGTCGTGTGATTGTACTCATCACTTTTTTATATGACCGAATTTTTAAAGTTCTTTTTTTTAAATGTATTTATGACATAAGCCGACCTACTCGGTAAGTGCCTCGCCTGATACTATAGAGGTATTGTCATTTCTATCGCAGATAAACATAGTGCCCAAATCTATATAATATTAATTTTTTTTTTTGAACCTGACTATTCTGCCAGTAGCCTGACGAGGGTCGGCTTTTCTGGCCACACCGGACTTTAGGGTGAACGCTGACGCGCTCGCAACCCTGAGTTAAGTGACCATGCTGAGGGCAACCGACTAACGGGTTACGAACCTCGGCTCAGGACGGTCACTGAGGGGAGAATGAGACATTCAACGATTAGTGGGGGGATGGTTTTTTTGACCTAATCCTATCAGTTCGGGTTGTTTACATCGGCACCCGGGCCGGAACTGTCATGGGGGTCGGGAGGGCGACGGGGAACGCGGCGAGGACGGAACTGCGGTCTTGTGGAGTGTAAGAGTTTATATATTAATACGTGAAGAAAAAACCCCTTTTGTACCCCTTTTGTACCCCTTTTTAAGCACATTGGGCGCAAGGAGTAGTGTGAGATTTGACGTTATTAAAAATTAAGTAGATGACTGCATAAACGTAAAAGGACATGTCCAAAAACGGGCCTAAAATTCTAACCAAGATACTTTATATATATTTGGATACTACTCTCAAAAACTAGGCCTTTGCAATAATTCGTATAATTTTAAAGTCCTCCGATGTTGAGATTTGTGTAATTTTATTTTGCTAAAAACTACACCTAACATGAACGTTTTTAAAAAACGTTAGTTATAAATGGAGGGATCTAAAAATATTTTTTTAATGGATCCAAGATCCATATTTTTCGCCCTTTAAAATACATAAAGTTTGATCCAGGCTAAATTTTGACACCCAGCACCCATACAAAAAGCGGGCATCTCTTTTATGCATAATATGAATAACAAATATATTAAATTCGACGGTCGAAGTTCAACCACTGGATGCCCACTAATCTGTAGCTGGCCGTAGAAAAAACAAAATAGTGATTAGCAACTCATCACACGTAAGGCGTAATATTAACCTACTTCACGTTAGTTGTCTGTGAACTATACAACCCGATGATGTTAAAAAAGGGTGTAGATGCGTTATAAACAGTCTCCAAATGGCACATTAAAATTGAGCTAATTAGCACAATCGGCCTTAGTATCGTGACAGAATCTGTTGAAGTTAGTCGTCTAAAGAATGTTCGATTAAATTTTCTATATGATAACAATGAGAATTATGATATGCCGTAATGCTTTTACGTGTCATATTATAGTTTGTTATTGTAATATTAAATTAACTATATGTGGGATAATGTGCCGTTTTTGCGAGCCGAGTACAATATAGGTGCCGTATCTACACATTTTTATTAAAATATCATTGATACAACCTATATTACTATGGTACCTATAGTTCCTATGCTATTCGTAAGTCTATTGCAATAAATATTTTCTCAATTGTAAATATTACAAATTGATTAATGCCTATACAACGATGCATGACTTCATTAATTTGATATGTTGTATGTATTACCACCGCGTGTTTACCTAAAATAAGATATTGCCCATCTCAAAGCCGTAAGTAAAAGTAATTAAGGGGAAATTTCTTATTTGACTGTAATAAACTAAGTGTAGACTAGCAAGTTCTTGCAACAATATATTGCTTGAACTTACAGACGTTTTGACACTAGCGGCAACATTTCAATAATTCTATACACATGCGACTCGCAGCAAGTTCTGAAAGCTTCTAATTTACAGAATACAGAATTAGCTTGCTGTGACTGTTTACATGGTCATCGCTTGCAGAAGATAACTTTCACGAGTTTTCTTGCTAATATAAATCCAGCATATTTACTATGTTAAGCAGTGGTTCGGTATATATGTCTTTCGTATACTTTATGGGAAATCCCTCCTTGGGAAATTGAAATAATTATCTTAAATACTTTGGATATAACTAATTACTTGTATTGCTCGCGCCTCCGCCCGCGTGAAAAAGTTTATCCGGGATAAAAATATTTCCCCGGGATTACATGTAGCCTTTAGCACTCAGGAGTAATATAGCTTCCTATCAGTAAAAGAATTTTCAAAATCGGTTCAGTAGTTCCTTAAATTAGCGCTTTCAAGCAAACAAACTCTTCAGCTTTATAATATTAGTACAGATAAATAAGTACCATCAATTTTACTATCTGATTTGGAAGGGTTTGTAATATGGAATTACTGATTGGAGAAGTTGCGCCTACAATTTCGGGATACGTGTGAATTTATATATTATGTATGTATGTACAATATAATATCTATATATCAACTAATATTATAAACGCGATAGTTAGTAAGAATGTTTGTTACTCTTTCACCCAAAAACGACTGAACGGATTTCGATGAAATTTGGCACACGGGTAGATCATATCCTGGATTAACATATAAGCTACTTTTTATCCCGGGAAATATAAAGCGTAACTTTTATCCCGGAAAAACTGTTTAACGCGGGCGGAGCCGCGGGCAAAAGCAAGGACTATATAGCAAATATTACTACGTCATCGGAGAATCTTAAGTGCGTTTGTAAAACACCGTTCACATTAATCCCAAAAGACAATAAAGGTTTTGGAAAGGTCGTAACTGACAAAACAATTTACTTCGTGATCTGTTGATTGTAATTGCAATTTGTGCTTTTTTGATTGACATATCACGTAGGATTTGTAAATACGTCTTACATTAATATAATCCATCGGAAAGGAATCAAAAATATTGATGAAGTTCCATAATTATTTAGTTATTAGAAGATTCAATGATTATAATCGAATAATGAATAGCATGTTTTTAATAACAGCGAAATTTTATGAACGTGTTTGTTCGATTGGCAAATATCTCTATTTCTCCATCGAAGTAATTAATAACGATCATTTGTTACCTCTAAAATACTATTATTTACTGCGTAATAAAAAAAAAACATACACTGACGCATACCCGAACAGGTAGGCAGCGGCGCAACTAGTGCACCCACTTTTCGCCGTGCGTATTCGGTCCCATGATGTGACAGGGTGTGAGCCTATCGCCATATCGGGCACAATTTCCAGACCCGGGCTGATACTGAGTAGGAACACCTAATATCATAACTGCGTAATTGCAATGTATTATGTTTAAATGAACACAATAAAATCATCAATAAATCAATCAGAATTTCTTTTACCAAAATTAAAGCATTTCTCACGCTCGCAAGGTTACGTTTTGTTATAATTAAATCACTTAACTATTTTATTGTTTCTCGAAGATATACCCTGTTAACTATAGTATAGAACACACATTGCTATGATTCGATCAATTAAGCTGTGTAAGGCCAGTGAGACTTGCCACATTCACTTTTTATGATAATTAGAATTGTCTCATGTGAAAGGTTTGTGGAAAAATTGCGAAGTTGTTTAACGAAATTTGCAACATGCATCTTGATAAGATTAAAATATCTAAGCAATTTAAGCATTTTTAGGTGTTTATCATCGAAATAAGTAGATCAATTTGGAGGAATTTATAAATAGTAGAGGCGATTCTAAGTGTAATCCAAGCTATGTTGTATCTTAAAAAGAGATAGTTTTAAAATTCAGAGAGTTAAATAACACATTCCATGGATTCACAAAAAATATTACCTAATTATGTTCGTAATAGGTGAAATAACACCGAGTGCTCCCGAGTGACCAGATATTGTGGAATGGTGAATTAGTGGAATGCCACACAGTACTTTGCAACTCAAGGTGCTGGATACTGTTGCTACTATTTATGGGTGGTAGTATCGCTTAACACCAGGCGAACGGCATGCTCGTCTAGTCATTCAATGCAATAAACAAAAAAAACATCGATACCATGTACGAGTAATAATAACTTTACTACGTGCGAAATACATTATAAGAAATTTGTAGTGGTGACGTTAACAGTCTTTTATGAATTCAGTCCTATACACGAGTGATCTATCAAAAACCAGAACCGTTAAATCCGGGCCGTAGTTTAACCGCCGATTCTATGTGCGAAAAGGTCTTCAAAACTGATCACGTAATTCTTTTGTATACGAGGATCCTGCTGGGTATGTATCTTCGCAAGTCTATGTTTGTCGATAAGTAACATGCTCAAAGAACCTTTAAGTGGGGAAGGTTATAAACAATTTGTTTTTTTTTTAGTGAAAACTTCTTAAGCGGCATTGAGCACTTTTGGGATGAGTATAAAATCTAAAACTCGCGTCAGGATCACGTGACCCTGACCGAAAATGCGCTGGACGTTTTACGAGCCCTTACTAATATGAACCTTAAATACAATGCGTAGAAGCTTTATTCTTAAACGTTTACATTTTTATTTATTTACTTCATTAAAATCATCCATTACTAATATGAACCTTAAATACAATGCGTAGAAGCTATAATTCTTGAAACGAGTGCATTTTTATTCATGAACGTCATTAAAACCATCCCTACTAATATGAACCTTAAATACATTGCGTAGAACTATTTCCCCAGCGTTGGCACGGCACGAGTACAAAAGAATCTAACGTTACATTCTTTTTTCGAATTTTGATTTATTCTACTTTGGTTGTGATGACCATTGCGTTTCTGACATTTATCAAAAACCAGACTAAACGTTCGTTGCTCGCGTTTAAAAATCTACTTTATGTGGTAGGCGTAAGATCGAATTTGTGTTTAGACCATTCCAAAATATTCAAAAATGCACAACGTTAATGTTCAAGTTTTCACTTCTGCCGGCACTCCCGGAGTGCAACCCGTTCTTTTTTTTAAATTAATTGATGCCTATAAATTAGTGTAGCCTATCAATTGTACAAATTGTCTGCTGTGGTCGCTAATGATGAATGTTAAAATGCGAACTAAAATAAATAAATAATAAAAATAATATACCAGCACTGTAACGCTCCGGTTTGAAAGACATTGTAACCAGCGTAGTGATGCGACTCGAGTGAAATTAATCGAATTACTCGAGTCATAAAATCCCACTCGAGTCGCATCACTAATTACCAGCATAATTACTGAGTATAAAATTTATCATCTAGTACCTCAGTTTGACTAGCACAGTGCAATGGAATCGTATTTCTACAGACAGAGGGATAGATTTCGAGGGGCATGTGAAGTCTGCTAACCAGTACTTGGCCAACGTGCTGCACTAAGGCTTCAAATACTCATTAGTAAAGGAGGCCTGTGGTCAGCTCTGAGCAGTATATTATACTGTCTGGTATTATCAATTTCATTTTTAGACAGACAGACTACATAGCAATAACTTATCTATGAAGTTACATAAAGGATCCGAACAAATAAGACGAATTTCATTAACACCTCCTGGACGCAAATTATTATATACCATGTGATTGAGCAGCTACTGTAAATCACCTTTTGCTTCTAATGTGAATGACAAATAGACATATCCGTATACATTTTTTTTTATTGCATTTTTTTATTGCATTGAATGACGAGACGAGCATGCCGTTCGCCTGATGGTAAGCGATTCTACCACCCATAAACAGGAGCAACACCATCCAGCACCTTGAGTTACAAAGTACTGGGTGGCATTCCACTGCGCTCGTCATCCTGAGACATAAGATGTTAAGTCTCATTATGTCCAGTAGTTACACTGGCTACAATGCCCTTCAAACCGAAACACAACAGTGCATGCACACTGCTGCTTGGCGGTAGAAATAGACATTGCGGTGGTACCCACCCAGACGTACTCTTACATATGAGAGAGCTACCACTGGTCGGGTGTAATACCACCCGAGTGGGTATGGTACTTAGTAAAGTATTCATGTTGGTATGTATAGTTATAAATAGGATTTTGTATTTGCAATTGGGAGATTCCATTTAAGACCTCTACACTCTAAAAGTAAAATTATGTTCATAATATCGTAAGTTTGATTAAAAGTGAACGATAGGCTTGTTGGGAATGGAAGGGTCTGCCGAGACAATGTACGGAGGTTTAAAACCCAAGGCACACACCTCTGACTTTTCGAAGTTACGTGTGTATTGTTTGCTTTAACTGTGAAGGAAAACATCGTGAAGAAACCTACATACCTGAGAATTCTCCATAAGAATCTCGAGGGTATGTGAAGTGTGCCAACCCGCACTAGGCCAGCGTGGTGGACTAAGGTCTAACCCCTCTCAGTAGTAGAGTAGGTCCGTGCTCAGCAGTGGGCAGTATTTATACAAAGCTAATTGAATTGCATTGCACATATCGAACATTCTATACGCTAGTGCGATAGTATTAAATACCAGAAAGTATGAACAATTTTCGTCTCAACAAATCTTTACTCTTCAACCTCCTCAAAAGTAGAGTTCTGGGCCCAGCAGTGGGACAATAAAAACAGGGCTTGTATTTTTATTAATTAAATTTCCCCCAACTCATTTGTAGGTCATATTTCACCATCAAATAGTCAGAGGTCGCTACTCCTAAGCCCACTTTAATGGAGGTCAGTTGTACTGAACAGGCAAGGTTCCCATTAACAGCTGATTTGGCTGTAATTAATTGGTTGATTGTGAATGGGACGCTTTATTCGTTATGTTGCAATATTGATGTTCTGTGCTGTAATTTCACTTGAGGTGTTAGTTTTGTGATTACGTTCGTTAATAGAGTGGGTTGTACTTAAACCTTCAATGGAATTATCCCAATTTCTCAATCAACCTACAGGCCAGTGATATTGACGTTGATTTAATTTATCAATTTCATACTTAAATATATAAGAACTGAAATATCCACAGCTCAGTACTATTGTATTTACAACTAGCTTTTGTCCGCGGCTTCGCCCGCACGAAAGGTTTTTTCCTGGACAAAAGTCCCGCTATACATTTTCCCGGACCGGATTGTAAATCTAAACCATTCTCGAAACTATACATTTTTAACAGTATCCGTTATAATTGCAAGTACCAGGCGACAATAAACTGATACAGATCGAGAGATCTTGCAGTATGGTCGGTCAGCGACACTTTGGTACGAAACGCCTTTCCGTCCAGTATAAGTAAATCCCTGACTTTTGTCAGAGAGGCACTCGCAGTCACAATAGAACATATAAATTATTTCTCTACTATATTATGCATGTATTATACATATAAACCTTTACAGGTCTACAGGTAACACCGTCTACGCGGAACCTATAGCATAATGTATTGCTAATTATACGAGACAAAGTTTGATTAAATATTCCCAAACACCTACACGTGCCTTTCGTATAACGATTAGCGACAAACAAAAGGAAAAAAAAAGAAATTAGGGGTTATATTTCAGACAATGCTAATGGCTAGTAGGTACTACTAGTGTTACGTAAATTACTGTTCTGTTGAACTGACTTTGATTACAGGTTTGTCCACACAGCTGTTGACGGGTTAGGCTTGACTATAAAGAAAAAAATGTATAAACTTACATGGTATGAGGGAGACGAGCAAGCCGCTCGCCTGATGATAGAGACAATACTCATAAATAGTAGAAACAACGCCCATACATCAGAATTTTAAAACTACATATTATAAGCAGATGGATGCGGACTGCTCTAGGGATGGTTGGTGCTAAATTGGGGAGCCCTACGTTCAGTGGACGGCGATAGGCTGATTGACTAATACTACTAGGCTGCGTTAGTCATTGTGAGATAATACGTTATACACTAAATATAATACACTAGCCATCGTTCTTCAAACGAAAATATAATAAATAATATCAGCCCTGTATTAAACACTGCCCACTGCTGAGCACGGGCCTCCTCTACTACTGAGAGGGGTGGGGGGGTTAGGCCTAAGGGCTTAACCAAAATATGTTTGCAATAAATCCAAAGCACAATAATAGACAGTACGGTTGTACCTTTAAATTGATAGTTATACGGGATACTTGTCACGTAATAAGAGTGCTATATTCACCATCCAAAATTGAAAATTGACTAATAGATTAAAAAAAAGCAATGAGAGGTGTCAAGGGACACCCGGATGGAACGAAGTTCCTTTCGATTAATTAGTGAAGGAATTGTAATAAAATTTTATTTATATAACAGAGTGTGTATATATATAAATAAATAAATATGTTCCTATTTCCGTTCCAATACATAAGTTTCTAGAGAAAAAAACAAATAAATACGTGTGGCACTCGGAGACTACCGCGGTAAAGCTATTGCATAGCATTTTTATCACAAATTTTGATTGACTAAACACAAATTCGATCTTACGCTTACCACATAAAGTAGATTTTTAAACGCGAGCAAAGCACGTTTAGTCTTGTTATTGATAAATGTCAGTAACCAAAGTAGAATAAATCAACAAAATTTGAAAAAAGAATGTTACGTTCGATTCTTTTGTACTCGTGCCGTGCCAACGCTGAGGAAATAGCTTCTACGCAATGTATTTAAGGTTCATTTTAGATTAGTAAGAAATGGTTTTAATGACTTTAATAAATAAAATAAATACAAATATACTCGTTTCAAGAATTATAGCTTCTACGCATTGTATTTAAGGTTCATATTAGTAAGATAATAAGGAACTTCGTTCCAATAGAAAAAAGTGTCGTGACAACTTTCCGTCCAGCCCCCTTTCACAACGCGCAATAAGGAACTTCGTTCCAAAAAATATAATAACTACTATAAACAACAATTTTTATTTAAGAAAATGTTTCTCCCTCTCCTCTACGTTCTGGTGCCCTGCAAGGTCCACGATTATGTACTTATCTTAATTTGTAAACGGAGTGCAATAAATTGATTTGATTTGATTTAATGCAAAATTCCGTGATCATAACTTATTAATCTCGTGTACACTTTACAGTGTACCTATTGTTCGAACAATTTCGTTAATTTTAAAATAATCATAATATGTTTTATGCTTGATCATAATCACTAATGAAAATACTACAAATGAAAACAAATAATACAAAATGCGTTGGCACTAGTTTAAACATAAGTACAATAACATTTACTGGTGGTAGGTCTCTCATATGTAAGAGACCGTCTGGGTGGGTACCACCGCAATGTCTATTTCTACCGCCAAGCTGCAGTGTGCATGCACTGTTGTGTTTCGGTTTGAAGGACATTGTAGCCAGTGGAACTACAGGACATAGTGAGACTTAACATCTTATGTCTCAGGATGACGAGCGCAATGGAATGCCACACAGTACTTTGTAACTCAAGGTGCTGGATGGTGTTGCTACTGTTTATGGATGGTCGTATCGCTTGCCATCAGGCGAACGGCATGCTCGTCTCGTCATTCAATGCCACAAAAAAAAGAAAAAAAAAGTAAGACGTAAGTACAATCTTTCAATATTTGCTCATTTGATCAAAGTTTGAAGAAATATTGCATAAGATATCATGGTAATTCATACGTAGGTGAGATTTGTATTATTTTCTTTTCAATACCATCAAACCTTACTAAGAGCAAGACTCAATAATGTGGTAATAATCAGTTAATAATTTTTAATCACATAAAACCAGAAAAAGAAAACATAATTGCAAAAGGCATTCAAATATCACGACTTTCTACATCCTTGAATATTGAACTTTAATTCACGAATGTTAAACAAGGAAAATTGTAACTATAATTAACTCCATGTACGTCACAGTTACGTACTTGAAGTAACAATGCACCATATATTCACCTTTTGTCAGGGAAGGTAACCGGTTTTGTGTCGTATAAATATCAGTTGCCTTGCCTTTGCTCTTTTTACCTGACTACGGCGGAGCCAGGAAGGGTAATGATTTTAACACCATGTATGTATGTATGTATGTATCCATGTTATATTCCACTCTAGCGTCGCTCCTATTGAACCGATTTTGACAAACGAGGTGTCTATCGATTCGTATTTATTGTGCGATGGTTATAGGTTATATTATTTTCCTAAATTTTTATTTTTTTTCTAATTACACGTAAAAGAAGAATGGTATTTGCATTTAAGCTATATATTCATAGTGTGATTCAATGAAATCATATAAGTTTTATAGAACAATTAAAGTAGCTTTGATTAATTTTATACCTAGATAGTGACGCGCTGCAATGAAACTAAAACAAACAGGCCAACTTTTCTTAAGCTAGTATGCGTGACAGCTGTGTCATAAGCTATCGCTGCATCATTATGCGTATCCTTGTGTGCGCGCATAATAATACCAGTTATTACATGGTTTCTATTAAAACGGGAAGAAAATTATATCCATGAAAAACAACAAAAAATAATTCACTCGAACTCATTTAGTGGAAAACAGTTCGCCTCTATTTTTTTCGACGCGATTGAAACGTTCAGTGTCTCTCTAGGTATATAATTAATCAAAGTAATAATTTACTTAATGTACTAACTTATGTAATTTACTTACTTACTAATGTATATATTTTTATTTACAGTTTTTTCCTTAGCCAAACATTTCTTTTATTTAATTTTATAAATAAATTCATAATAACATAATGGTTTGCTAAATCTGAAATATACATAGCAAAAACCAAACTAAAAATGATGAGACTACAGTAATATATATCTTACTCCATTGTAATAAATTATTTATTAGGTAATACAAGATTATTAACAGAATGGATAAAAAACTCTACCTATTTCAAAACACATTAATTTCATCTGTCAAGACTGTCAGAGTTACAGTTATATTATTTCGGTATTTAAATTTACATATTTAATTATTATTGCTTATTTTTTCAAGCTAGGACTAGTTTATACGCACCCAGCTACATAGCCATGGTTTATAGAATGGAGTATTACCAGATAATCAAGCTGAACAGACCTAATCCCACCTTAGGGAGAAAAGGTTTTTACTGAATTCGAACTAAGCTGATGTCGTGGCGTGTATACCGAAAGTTCCATTTTGGCTTCATTGTGATAAAACTGAAAAAATAAGCTAGAAGTGCTATCACAGATGTTTGTTGCAGCTGCATAGCACGATGATTGTTGCTCAGATGTAATGCGTATTGTATTATGCTCGTTATTACTTAAGTATTACGCCAGCTACCTGCAAGGTGGATGGACGACTTGATAAAGGTCGCAGGAACACGCTGGATGCGGGCCGCTTTTGACAGATCCGTCTGGAAATCGTTGGGGGAGGCCTATGTTCAGCAGTGGACATCATGTGGCTGATGATGATGATGATTACGCCAGCTGATCAATTTCTCGGAGAAGTTTTAGTCAATTCAGAGATATGAAATCTTAATAAAATACATAATACCTAAATGAAAAATAAATGCTTTAAGACTCAACATGTTTCATTCTTGATTTGACAAATAAATTTTAACTTAAGTACAATAATATAGCTATTAATATGATAGTGAGTATTAGTAATAACAACAGTAGGTTACATAAGTATATATTTGGATAGTACTCCCAAAAACTGGGCCTTTTTAAAGTCCTCCGATTTTGAGATTTACCTATATAATTTTATTTTGCTTAAAAACTACAATTAAAATTAGCGTTTTTAAAAAAGTTTGCTATTAATGGAGGGATCTAAAAATATTTTTTAATGGATCCACGATCCATATTTTTGCCCCTTTAATATCCATAAAGTTTGACCCTGTTTAGATTTTGAGGGCCAGCACTCACACAAATAGCGGACCTCTCCTTTCTCCAAAGTCATTCAGCTTTTCCTGCGTTTACTTCAAACAAACATCAAATATCCGCACAAACTATTACTCTCACGCCTTTTATCCCCGAAGGGGTAGACAGGGACGCAACTAAGGGAGCCACTTTTCACCATGCATATTTCGTCTCTGACATATCAGGCCCAATTCCAGTCTCCCGGAGCTCCGGGTGGATATTGAGCAGAAACCTAATATAATTTTACCCGACCCGGGGATCGAACACAAGATCTTAGCCCCGCAGTCGTACTGCAATACAATTACGCCACCAAGACAGACATACTTAGTTCGCCTCATGCATCATTACACCCGCATTTTAAGACGTTTCCTCAAAAATTCCTCGTCTCCACTCAACCTCACTGGAGGTAATCTCTATTCCTACTTGAAAAAAATCTCCTCCACTCAACGTCCCTCTAGATTTTTCCTTTCTCGAGCTAAGGAATGAACTGTCCGAACTTTTCTACCGCCAAGCAGCAGTGTGCATGCAGTGTTGTGTTTCGGTTTGAAGAACATTGTAGCCAGTGTAACTACTGGACATACTGAGGCTTAACATCTTATGTCTCAGGATGTCGAGCGCAGTGGAATGCCACACAGTACTTTGTAACTCAAGGTGCTGGATGGTGCTGGTACTGTTTATGGGTGGTCGTATCGCTTACCATCAGCTGAACGGCATGCTCAGCCCGTCATTCAATGCCATAAAAGAAAAACACGTAAACACGCGTTTGACGCAACTTAAGTTGCAGGCGACTAAGAGCCGTATTAATAGTTGCAACTCAATTTCGCTCTGAAGTGCAATATCAGCTGAGATGTTGTCAAATTAAGGTCTGCATCTCAACATATTTGCTAGTCTAGTGTCGTACGCAAACGTTCGCAATTTGAATAACTTAAATACATCTGCATATACTTTCACATTTATGATATCAGTAACATTGATATATCAATATGACGGAGCGGCATATGATTTATCGTTACGTTAGAATATTGAACTATGAAAACAAGACCTTTATAGAATGTTCAACTACTGTCATAAAGTAATTCATATTTATTTCCAAATAAGCTAGTGTATCGCAAATGAGATTACAAAACGATAGATAGAAAGCTAGAGGAATGTATTGCTGCATACATTGATGTATTAAGGGTTTTTTAATACATCAATGGCTGCATAATATAAACTTTACCCTTTCCATGTTGAAATCGATGCTTCATAATTATTATAACTGATACAATACAAATTCTTAGACTTAATACCACCCTTGACAATACGTTCTAGATTCTTGTACCTATATTAAGCGTCCGCCATTGTAATAGTTTTGTAACAACTTGCGCAAGCGTTGTCTATTCATACCGCAGTACCTTTGAATTGTGCCGCAAATCTGATGATTTGCTAATTGTCACCTTAATGCGTTTTTATTGTGTTATGCGTTCTTGCAATAATTTCATTATACTTTTAAGCACTTATTTTAATGTTGTTACGTTTTACATTTATAAAAAAATTGTAGGCTGTACTTGTAACACGGGGATATTATTCGCACACACACACGCCTTTTATCCCCAAAGGGGTAGGCAGAGGCGCAACTAGGGCATCCACTTTTCCCTGTGCGTATTCCGTGCCATGATGTGTTAGGCGGCGAGCCTATCGCCATATCGGGCACAAATTCAAGACTCCATGCTGATACTGAGTAGAAAAACCCAATATCACTTTGCCCGACCCGGGGATCGAACCTGAGACCTCAGCATTGCAGTTTAACGATAATACAACTACGCCACCGAGGCCAGAAAAGGTTTTTTTTTATGTGGACAAAGCCCCGAGCAACATTTGGTATAGGATAAATTATATTTTACTGACTAATTAACTTTGGGCCTGTTTCACAAGTCTCAAGTAAATTTTATTTGACTTTTATCGTACCTATTGAACAACTAATGTTACACCATAGATTAGAGCATGAGTTGTATTTGGTCAGCTTATACATTTAAGACTGCCTCGGTGGCGTAATTATATGGCGTACGCAGTACGAGTACGATTATTGCCCTTTAGGGTCCCGGGTCGGGCCAAAAACATTGTGACTGGGTTTTTCCATCTTAAAAATTACTCAGACGTAGCTCGGACTCAGGATGTTGGCGGTGTGATACCCCCGTGCCTCGGAAAGCATGTAAAGCCGTTGGTTCTGCGCCTGATCCTTCTCCGGTCATGTCGAATTGTCGTCTCACCAAACTATGAGAGTGAAGGAATAGAGAGTGCACCTGTATATATGTATTGCGTCCACACTTGTGCACTATAACATTTCCTGCGAACCTGGCTGATCTCCGTTGAGATTGGCCGCCGTGGTCGAAATTCGACTAGGAGGGGGACATTTATGTGACGAGTAACATTTACTCATAAGTTGTGAAACAGGCCCTTAAACTATTCTCCTATTCACTAGAGTGCCCTCTCTTTCTCCTTTTCTTATATGCATGCATCCATCCACAATTATATGGATAATATTATCTAGAGCTATAAGATCGCCATTTGTACTTTTATGTACCTAGTTTTTAATTGTTATATTTGTGTGCAATCACGAATGAATAAATAAAAAAACAATTATTAAAAAAAAACCCGACTGCATCAATATCTGCCATATTTATTAAATTCGTTGAAGAACTGAAAAGATAGAAACAAGATTTTAATTTGAATATTTTATTTTGGTTTTGAGTAATCTTAGTTGACAGTGTTCACAAACGCTGTCGGAGGCATAACACGCTCACTTCTCATAACTTGGTTGGTGATATAGGTAGAACAACAAAATCTCGGAGTGAGCAGATACATACATACATACACTCGAAAAACATAACCCTCCTTCTTTCGCAGTCGGGTAATAAACTACAAACCTGGTCCCAAATTTTGAACTTGAAATGCTGCTTAACGAAAACGCACTTATTTTTATAGCATTGTATTGCTTAAACAATCATAGATGATTCATGAATCAGATAAAATTCCCGCAAGCTGAACTTTGAGATAGCCTTGAAAGTTTAAATATTTAAGATAACAATAACTATAATTGGTCGTAAAATTTCGCCATTTCGCCGCACTGGGACCTTGGATTGTAAACACTTGTGAAATTTCTCCCCCTTAACGTTAAATAAACATTTACTTTTTGAATGAAGAATAACTCAAAACAACGTAATTAAAAAAAAACTCCAGACAAATGAGTTATTTTTGAATAAACAATATTTTAAATATAATTTTACGTTGAAAATATTATTTTTTAGAGATACGTACTTCAAAGTTAAAAAAGGAACCCTTATAGGATCACTTTTTGTCCGTCCGTTTGTCTGTCAAGAACCTTTTATTCAGGAACGCGTAGACATATCACGTTGAAATTTACATCAAATACACGGGTCTAGGGTCTATTTTAGCTGTGAAAAAAATCAAACTTGTAAATCAATGCGATTAAAAGATATGACCGTTTATGTCGCAGATTTTCGCATATTTTGCGATTTCGCCAGGGAATCAAAACCCTGGTACTTCTCGTTGACTTAGAATCATGAAATTTGGTAAGAAGCAAGGTCTACAGCACATGTAAAGGAAAACATCTGAAAATCGTAGATATAAAGAGGAATATTAGTGTTATCCAACTTAGATTTATAAATTATTTATGTTTAAAAATTTCACACATCGTTATATTATATTATTTATTATCTATACTCTATATACACATAAAACAGAAGAATCCAATCTGTCTGTAAATTGAATGAGAAGTAATAAAAAGGGGTGACTAAAGAAGAATAATAGAACGCAAATCACCGAATTTTAGAAATTTTCTCTGTCTGTTTGTTTGTTAGCACACATCTCCGAAACTACTGAACGGATTTTCGTATAGTTTTCATAGGTAGGCGGAATAAAATTGGAAGCAGAATATAAGCTTAGTTTCATTAAAATCGGATATCGGAAAAAGGTATCGTCATTTTAAGATATTTAAAATGTAGTTTAAGAACTTTAGAACTCTTCTACGCGTGCGCAGCTGCGGGCAGAAAGGTAATAATTAATTAAGATCAACATAGACATGGCGGAAAATACTGCAAATTTTTTTTTTTTTTTATGGCATTGAATGACGAGCCGAGCATGCCGTTCGCCTGATGGTAAGCGATACGACCACCCATAAACAGTAGCAACACCATCCAGCACCTTGAGTTACAAAGTACTGTGTGGCATTCCACTGCGCTCGTCATCCTGAGACATAAGATGTTAAGTCTCACTATGTCCTGTAGTTCCACTGGCTACAATGTCCTTCAAACCGAAACACGACAATGCATGCACACTGCTGCACAATTTTATACTAGCTGTGCCCATAACGTCGTTTTTGTGGACTTAGATCTATCAGCCTATCTCATATCCTTCCCGATACATCTTCCCTTAACTCAAAACACACGCGATGCGTGCGACCCATCTTTTCTGGGTGTCCATCTGTCCCCGACTTACCATTATAGACATAGAAAAAAGTTTAATATGTTTTAGAAAATACATTTTGAAGGGGCTTGGGCGTGATAGGCCAACGCACATTTGAGCAAACAAATAGACAACAATTTGAAAAGTTGTTGTTTTATTTTCTGCAACCCATTACGTCTTCGGTAGGTTTCTTGATTTTTTCTTTCAGAAATATTTTATTAAACATTGATATAAATAAACAACTAAGCGATTACTCTCTTACATCCGTGTGCCTGTATATTTTGCTACTGACAATAAAATTATATTTAAATAGACGAAGTTAAAATGCACGATCAATAAATGGACGGTGGGTTATCATGGGGCATGATCTTGTTATCATACCAAAAATTGTAATGCTCCGAGGTTTAAAACCGCTCTTGCATAGTATAATCAAATATATATTTTGATTTGTAGTTATTGAAAGAAAAATGTTCTAGAATTTTCAAACTGTTCATAATTGTTCCGCTTACGATGACCTTTAAGGGCGGAAGATGAGTTGAGGGTTTGCACTGTAGGTTGAATTTAATAGTCTGAAATATCTTGCATGAGGTCACAGCCTCGCAAAAAAATAAACAATAAATCTGCGGTTAATAAGAAAATCGAATCTATTGAGTACCTACGGGTTAGTATTTTGAGTTATAAATTCAATCTATATGGTAGGTTTTTATTTTAGCATTTGTAAAAGCAGCAAGGATCGGAAGGTTAGTTATTGTACGTAAAAGCTCTATATAGTTAAATCATAATAATCTGGATATTAGCAGATAGCTGGTATGGATGGTAGCTGATATTCATATCAGCATATGCGTTACAGAAAAAATCTAGCAATGTGCTAAAATATAGGGATCATATTTTAGTCAAAATGATATCTGAATAGTTATTAATACTCAACCATGAAAAAAGTGAACGCAAAACAGAAAAAAAATCAAAAATTTAACCGCCTTCGAAATCCACTAAAAACCAAAAAAATTATTTACTTCAGAAATTATTAAAACACCAGCAATATAATCTGCTTTGTTATTTGGGTTGTGCACATTTATATCCTTGTTTGAAGTCGGTTAAAAAGCCCTGCCTGAAAATACGTACATTCCATCGGTATGAGATCATTAATCAATCAAGATCAATACTCTGTGCAAGTGCCAACTTGCCTTACTGAGGTCATTATTATTTGATACCCAAAGCATCCGCTACTCTCCTAAACCTTATCAACAATTCCGCAACCTATACGACCTCACGCAACCATCGTTTATTTTGCTAGGCCTCTAAACAGAATGTGCCAACTCATTCTGATTTGTACAAGCGTGACATTTAAATGTATGTACTTAAAGATTAAATTCCACTACAAAAGCACACCTTTAATCTATTCAAATCACTACGTATTCGTACTTTACGCATAATTATTTCTATTTGCTCAAATGAGCGTGACTGGCAAGCGTGAATCAATCAATAAAATTTATTGATTAATTAATTAATTTATTTATTTACTAGCCTTTGCCTCCCGGCTACGCCCGCGTGAAAAAGATTTTCCGGGATAAAAGTCCCGTTTTATATTTTCCGGGGATAAAAAGTAGCCTTTGAGTTAACTCAGGATATGATCTACCCGTGCGCCAAATTTCATCGAAATCCGTTCAGTAGTTTAGGAGATGTACAAACAAACAGACAAACAGACAGCCAGAAAAGAATTACAAAAATCACTGATTTGTGTTCCATTACTCTTCTTTAGTCGCCCCCTTCCTTTTTTATCTCATTTCTTTAAATGTACAGACACAACGGTTCTACTGCTTTATTATATGTATAGATAAAGAATATAAACTTGACTCTTTTTTTTTTTTTTTTTTTATAATGGCATTTGTGTTCACATTTTGCCAATGTCAAGTTTGGTGTGTCTATTTTATTCTCTGTAGTATGTCGAAGTAAAGCAGTGGCTACCTTACCAAGACTTTATCGAGGAGTTTTGGCGGCAACAAAAAAAAAACACTTGATTAGCACAATTATTTCAATTCACTTCATTTGAGCTCTTTAATAGAACTATATTGGATAATATACCACCATAATTATGTAATATAACACTAAATATCACCAAAATAATAAATTAAAACAAGAACACCTCATGACACTTCCAAGTTCCCGCCAAAAAACTCAACTTGACTCTTATATCAACGCGACGCTTTTACAATGTTGTATTTTGTAGTGTTGGGAAAGTTTTAAATCACTTGGTAGCCAAACGTAAACGATAACTTAAAAAAATCGCAACTTTGGATGCAAATAAAAACACTGCTGTAAATTTAAAAATTATGTTGTAAGTACATAATAATAACAGATTTGAACAATGAGTTGGATATTTTTAAAAAATACACATTTCATACTCGAAGAAAGAAAACGAAAATCTCCAAAGTAAATAATTGAAGCCGTAGCACTATATTTGTTATTTATGTTTCAGTACATACTCGTAATTATTTCTTTGTAATGACTAATAACCAATTTAAAGGGTGTGAAAGGATAATCGTGAAATTTAATTGGAAAATCAAAATGAAAGACGCAATAACTAACTATTGTAATAAAAAAACCTTTTGATTGTAATGTGTAATATTTAACAATAATCTAACTCTATTTACATACCATAATAAAATCCTTGAATAAAAATCGATTGCATTCAAAAATCGGTTATTTGGTGCAACCGATTTTTTGTTCTCTTCCCTACACATAGTATTCCGTGAAGTGTCAATAATTTGTCATATAGCTATGTGTTTCCGACCTATAAGGAGTATTGATATCAACTTCGAAGCAAATCAATGCCAAAGAACTTTCTACCCGTTTTTAACCCCGTTAGGGGATGAATTTCAATAAGATACGAAACGCGTCTTCCATCAACTTTGTTAAAAAAGTTTATGCAAAATTTGAAGTAGATTGGACCAAGGAATCACGTTGTCCCATACAAACTTTGCCCCCCTTCTTCATCCCCTTAGGGGTAGAATTTCGAAAAATCCTTTCTTATCGGACGCCTACGTCATACAAAGAACAAACACTCCAATTTTCAAGTATCTACGATCAGTGGTTTAGGCTGTGCGTTGATCCATCAGTCATTCATTCAAGACAAAGCCTTTTATATGTATAGATTATTGTACATGCGTGAAGGGCACGAATTCTAAGAGCATGTTTCATAATGTTCAAGTACCTAAATGCAAGTAAATGTTTTCCGCCAGTTATCGTGTAAGGGTCCATTCACACGTAACACCAACATACCACATCGCAGCCACAACGTAGCCACTTTTTTTATATCGCTGGGCAAATCGTGTTTTCGCTACCACCACTGGGGGGTGAGTGGAACGGTTATGTTGGTTTCACACAGTCTGAAGGCCCAATGTCGACACTCGGGAGTATTCAGTATAGCATCATCCGAGCGAGCATTGGACCGAGTCCCTAACACTATTTACACCCTACACCGGCATACCAACCAAAGCCCACGGTGGGCTCCTTCGGCGCATACGGGACAGCCCCGGGGTATCTTGTTGCACGAAGATAGCTGCATGGAACTGCCCCAGCGCGATGCCGCATTGTAGCCCCTCGCTAAATGAGGGGGCTGCAAGCCCCCCAACACTTAAGCACGCCTTTGGCGTCTACGACTGCAGCAGACCGACCACTCGCATTGTCGTCCACCTCGGAATCGCTTAAATTGGGGTAGTTGAGCGACCAGCCCTCCACCGCTCGCGCCGCTACTCTCTCAACCCCAATGACAGGCAGGAGATGCCGTAGCGGAATTCTCTAGATGCCCCGGACCAGAGGGCCACACAACGTAACCTCTGCTCGACCATTTTTTGTCGCTGCGGTGTGGTGTAGTTGTGGTAGGTATAGACCCTTAAACAGCTAATTAAATTAAGATTTGGGTAGGCCTAATTAGATTACTCAACGGTTAGTTTTGTCATAAAAATAGGTCCGATAAAACTATAGAACATGCAACTGTCTATAAAAATATGTAAGTTTTTGAAATTATACTTCTTTTGGCGCGTTAAGAAAAATGATGAGAGTAAATTTTTACTATGCTCGCGCACACCGTCACGAAAAACAGACACCCTGAAGTTAGCTATAGTCAACATTTTAGTTTTGAATTTTGAACGTAGAATAAGGCGAAAGATATTGAAGTTATACTTTTTTGGCGCGATATTTAAAAAGATTTTTATCTTGTTACGCCAAAGAAGTATAACTTGTAACACGTGTACATAAGTACACACACACACTTTTTTTTTCTTAAGAATCACGTAAAGCCGTTGTTCCTGAGCCTGATCTCTGTCCGGTCATGTCAGATTGCCGTCTCACCGGACTATGAGAGTGAATGAATACCGAGTGCACCTGTGTATTGCGCACATTTGTGCACTATAATATTTTCTGCGTACCTGGCTGATCTCCGTTGAGATTGGCCGCCGTGGCCGAAATCGGCTAGGAAGGGATTTATTTTTTACTAACAATTAACATATTCCGGATAAAGGAGAAGCGACAGACATTTTTTTACGCACGTTATCATTTTTATCTTGTATACATAGCATTATCGTCACTAAATTACGCCTATTTTTCCCGCTACATAATATTATCATATCGAAAATACAGAATTACAAACTTGTAAAGTTGCCTTTTTTAATCGTCGTGTCGCGTCACGGCCAAGTCAGTGCTCTTCATCGGATGTCAAGTCGAGCGTCGTTCAGATAACGGAGTGACGATAAATGATTAATGATCATTCCTCGGGCCTCGCCACAATTATGCCGGCCTTTTGTATAATTTATTTGCCTCTACGTGGCGTCAAACCAGTGACATGTCGTTTCGCAAGACGCTACTGCGTGCGTCGCAGAGGTCATCGGGTTTTTAAATGCGTGTCATCAATAATTCTCAAAATTGGGTTAAGGTTAAAACGCATCTTAAAATTCTATTATGAATAATTCTTGCAAAAATTTTCATGTCGGCTGTTTTTTTATACTATCACTAGCATTGCGCGCGGCTCCGGCCGCGTGAAAAAGTTTTTCCGGGATAAAAAGTAGCCTATATCACACAAAAGTAATGTAGCTTGTAACGTTGCTAGGAACGTTAACTCTCTTCGTAAACGGGCTATCGTTTACGTCAGTTTAACTACCAATCGAAACCGTTAATGTATCGTATTGGCTGGTTAAACTGTCACTAGTTTTGACGTACATCTGAACGGCGCCCGTATAAATAAGCGTGCAATGTCACGCGCGCCCTCTTTTTGCAATCTTCTTCGCCGTAGCAACACTACTACTAACTGCGTGTTGCCACGCATACCGTTGTTCCCGCGGAGTGTAAGCCTAGCTTGCATTCCGACCCGCTGGGATTCTGATTCCAGGTTTTTTCTACGGTGCGGCGTTGACCACCTTTTCGACGGCGTGGAGTGCTGACTCCATGCTCCGCTGGCGTTGGGAGAGCTGCCTCCCGATCCCAGTCACGTGCTCACCGCCGTCCCTCCACGGTGCGGAGTGCTGACTCCGCCACGTGCACACCACCATCGTCGTCGCGGGTGCTGACCCCGGCCACGTGTGCACCATCGTCGCGGGTGCTGGCCCCGACCACGTGCTCACCACTACCATCGCAGTCGGGTGTGCTAACCCCGACCACCTCACCACCGCTGCGCAGACCACGTGCTACCATCTGCCCGGCGAGCTGTCGCCGGAGCTAGCCACGTGCATCAGCGTCGTGCCGTTCGCCTGAATCGGAGTCCCCGCAGGCCAGTGACTTGTTTGCATACCATCAGCAAACCGTACCGAGTGTAACGCGGAGGTGCAAAATAAAGCTCGTACCACGAACCTAAAACCCTGAGTTTCTCTTCTCTTCTATCTCTAACTATCTACCTGCGGCGGAGTACGCCGCAAGCTTCCTATTAGTGAAAGAATTTTCAAAATCGGTCCAGTAGTTCCTGAGATTAGCGCGTTCAAACAAACAAACTCTTCAGCTTTATATATTAGTATAGATAACTCTTGCCAAATATTTTATATGAAAACTAGCTTTTGCCCGCGGCTCCGCCCGCGTGAATGAGTTTTTCCGGGTTAAAAGTCCGGCTTTATATTTTCCCGAGATAAAAAGTAGTCTATTAGTTAATCTAGGACATGATCTACCCGTGTGTCAAATTTAATAAAAATCCGTTCAGTAGTTTTTGCGTGAAAGAATAACAAACATACATCCATACATACAAACTTTCGCATTTATAATATTAGTAGGATACACATAAACCTTTCTCTTGAATCATTCCGTCCATTGCAATTGGTGTAAAACGTATGAAATTCCGTTCGGTAGTTTTTGAGTTTATCGCGTTCAGACCAACAGATGCGATGGGGGGAACTTCGTTTTATAATATGTAGTGATGTAAGGACATATCCTTAAAAATAAAAAGCTAAAAGTAGCCGGTTCTTCCCTGGATCTCAAACTATCTCCATACTAATTATCTCACGGTTCCATCCGCAAGAAAATATTTTCCGGGATGAAAGTTCTGGTTTATATTTTTCCGGAATAAAAGGTAGCCCATATCTTTCCCTGAGCCTCAAACTATCCCCATACTTATTTGGTCACGGTTGCACTGGTGTGAAAAGATTTTCCGGGATAAAAGTCCCGGTTTATATTTTTCTCGGGATAAGAAGTAGCCTAGGCCAGAATCTTAAACTATCTCTCTACCAAATTTCGTCGAAATCGGTTCATTAGTTTGGCCGTGACAGCTCCACTCGCGAGAAAACAAATCCGGGATAAAAGTCCCGCTTTATATTTTTCCGGGATAAAAAGTAGCCTACACACGGGGTGCTAGAGCTTACCCGTTGTTCTCGACGAACCACTGCTATACTCATGCTGGGGAAAGAATTCCTTTCAAACGACTCCTCACATTATACAACACACACTTTTTGCATTTGGATTTATTCTCACTGTCATCTAAACAATTCAAAAAAGCTGCGATTCACACATTAATATCAAGTGATACGGATACTCTTTCTCTCTGAGGTTCCCTTTTGATAGGGTGATAAATGTAATAAGTGGTGGAAGATGGAAGTATAGTGTATGTACAACTTGTAGGTACCATACTTATATTTTGTTAATATTTTATTTAAAAATTAATTTGGATTTAATTGATGCGTCAACCTACGACAATATTTTGTAAACCTTTTGGTAATATGTGGATAGCGAGGTGGACTGTACATATGTTAAATTAAGATTAGATTAAGTTTTACATTACTAAGAGTGTTGTACAGTTGTTTGTTATCCCAAAGAAAATAAAATAAAATAAAATAAAAAATAAAATAAAATAAAATATGTCCTTTCTCAGGCTCTAGACTATCTGTGTACCAAATTTCATTTAAATCGTTTCAGTAGTTTCGGCGTGAAAGCGCGACAGACAGAGTTACTTTCGCATTTATAATATTAGTAAGGATTGGTTGTTTAATAATGTCACAAAACCCGGCTATCATTTCTTTAGTATCGACTTATAATTAGATACTAAAAATACACGACGAAAATTTACATACGAATGTGTTCCCGAAATATGTGTATTACCCACCTTAATACATTATAACAGTCGTAATTAAAGAAGATCTATAAAACTTGCTGTAGTTTTTGTCGGTTTGATGAAAAAATAGAGGTTTAATAATACAAATTATAATTAGCTAAGAACGTAGTATGAATTCAACATTGTATAATACGCATTAATTTCGCTAGACCCGCGTTGAAATTATCACGAGTTCCGTTCAAAGTTTATGAAAATAAAAATTCTCAGTACCAACTCATCAGTATTTATTTACTCGCAGTATTTGCATGATGTCTCATGATATAATCAGATGAGATTGGTTGGTTTTTTTATATTATAGAAGAGAAAAGATATTACCTAGTGAAATTTTCGGGTGCCAGCGAGGTCCAACGCAATTAAAACCTCTAGACACAAAAACAAAACAGCTAATTCAATATGCAGCTGACAACAGGCTAGCAACCTTTAAAGCTACGTTTCCAATATACACTTTTTTTTTGTTTCACAAAATGCACGGCTGTATGTCGCCAAACCTTTGTGCTCCGATAGCAATGTATTTATATTTAAAAGTGATTTATGATACGCACACATAAAGTTTAAAGTCGATATCAGAGGCTGTAGCCAAGACGATTTTCTACAAGCGTTAACGCCAATAGAAAACAAAATGTATGGAAATGAAGGATCCTTACGATATACTTATCGATAAGAAACTCTTATAGATTTCCATGCTAAGGAACCTCAAATCCAAAACTTTTTTCAACCAAGGACCTACTCGTGTTTTAATATAAATTATTCTTTCTTTCTTTCAATATATAAAATTAGAGACCTTGTCTTCGCGTTTATTTTGCATTAAATAATTAATATTAAAAGCGGCGATAGCCTAGTTGGGAGTGGAATGGACTGCCGAGACGAATGTCCGCAGGTTCAAATTCAAGGGCACACACCTCTGACTTTTCTAAAAAGTTATGTGTGTATTCTTTGAGTATTTATCGCTCGCTTTAACGATGAAGGAAAACATCGTGAGGAAACCTGCGTACCTGAGAAGTTTTCTGAATTTCGACGGTATGTGAAGTCTGCCAATAGGCCAGCGTGGTGGACTAAGGCCTTAACCCTCTCAGTTGTAGAGGAGGCCCGTGCTCAGCAGTGAACAGTATATAATACAGGGCTCGTATGATGATGATGATGAATTAATATTAAGATATATGAATATGTATATGGTTTAATCAGCGAAACGTTAAGTTTACGGTCGCGTTAGCAGTGATATCCGGTTCGTTTCCATAAAGTATATATACAATTCAAATAAACCCCGACACAAACTCTTCTAAAAAGTAAAAAAATAAAACTGTCTTTGTTTATCGTTTAAGTACCTAGTAATATTTTGACCCAAGCGTCGTTACGTCGGGGGTCCGCTAAAGAAGAGTTTTCATCTACCTGTTCCGGAGTTCGGTATATTTCCAAACACTTGAGCATTTATAATCTTTATAATATTAAGATCACACTCCTCAAGACCGCTGTACCGTCCTCGCCGTCGAGGACCTCACCGCGTCCCCCAGTGTCCCGACCCAGTTAGCAGTTCCGGCCCGCGTGCCGATAAAAACAATGGATAGATTGGTGTATTACACCGCAAAAATTCCCTAATCGCTGATGTCTCAGTCATCTTCCAACGACCGCTCTGAGCCGAGACTCGTACCCACTTAGGGAGTGCCCTCGGCGTGGTCGTTTAAATGAAAAGGGTTGGAGCGCGTAAAGTGTTCGCCCGAATGTCCGGTGTGGTCATAAAAGCCGACTCGCGTCAGGCTACTGACCGTAAAGTCATGCCAAAAAAAATAAAAAAAATATTAGGTATTGAATCTAAAGTGCCTTACGATATGCTGCTTTCTTATATTTTAAAGTAAAGAACAAGCCCCGAGTTCTTCCTATTGGCTAACAGCTCTCCCATGGTTTTTCTGATATTGTGGTAGTTAATGTGCGGTTGTGAATTACCATCAAATAGCCGACCAGCTTCGATCTTACGTTGCCATAGAAAATGTTTTACAACATTATTTCTGCAGCATTATTGCTGTTGCAAAATTACTCGTCATTACGTTTTATTATAAAATTTTATTGGAGATGGTTGAACAATAAATTTAACAGACTCAATGATGAAGGTCAAGATTTGATGTTCTAATCCTCGCAATTATCTTAAAATATCACGAAAAGAAAATGTTGTTCAGAGAACCTTAAGTCGTAAATAATGTTTAAATGTCTTGATAGCAATAAGGAATCAGAATAAATTAATAATATAATTGAAAGTAAAAATAAATTTAAGAGTTCCGTACCTCAAAAGGGAAAAAAAGGAAGCCTTATAGGATCACTTTTTGTCCGTCTGTCTGTCTGTCTGTCAGTCTGTCTGTCTGTCTGTCAGTCTGTCTGTCGGTCTATCTGTCTGTCAGTCTGTCGGTTTGTCGGTCTGTCTGTCTGTCAAGACCCTTTTACTCAGAAACGCGTAGACACATCAAGTTGAAAATTATATCAAATACTCGGCTCTACAGTCTCTTTCATCTGTGAAAAAATCAAAATTGCTAGTCATCGCGATCAAAAGATATAACCGTTTATGTCACACATTTTGCGGTTTCGCAAGGGAAACAAAACCTATAGGGTACTTCCCGTTTACCTAGAATCATGAAATTTGGCAAGAAGAAAGGTCTTACAGCGCATGGAAAGGGAAAAATATGAAAACCGTAAATATGTAGGGTAGGGCGGGGCAAAAAGGTCCAATTTCACTTTTAGCAATTATATTGTGAAAACCAAACCTACTACATCAAAACAAACAACACATATGAAACAAACAATTATCGAACTATGTTTGGCTCAATTCTTGGTTGATTCGTTATTATAGAAATATATCTTTTTACTGTTTTTCTAGACATTGTCATCTGTGTCTTTTTATACCATAGTAGGGGTAAAAAGGGACAACGAGGAGGCAAAAGGTCCAATATTTCATTCTTAATTTTAAAGGGTTTCATGAAATAATAACTACAAATTACTTAATGAAAATCAAAAGTATATTTGTTTTTCGAAAAACAAAAAATAACAAATACGGTTATCATTATTACAGAAAAAAATATATTATGTTCATTGAAGTATAATTAAATTTAATCAGCGTTAATCAAATAACCATATATTTATTGGAAAAATATAAAGTTTTATTGATAATTTCTAACTATCTTAACACTTTAATTAATAATCAGTCTCAGTTGAAGAACAAAATTAAACAAATCAGCACTTAAAATTTTAGAATATTAAAAATAGATATTTAAACTCTTATAAAACGAAAATAATTGAAATAAACATTAAACAATTAACAATTTTTACATTGAAGTAAATTTGCTGCACGTTGCATCAATTCTACAGATTTAGTGCCACCATCTGTTTTTCTTTTATAGTTCCGCATACTAAAACAAATAAGAAAGATTTTATAACCAATATGTAAATGATGTGGGGTAAAAAGGACCAACTGGACCTTTTTACCCCAACCACGTGTGAGTATTTATAGAAGTTATACAAAAAAAAACATTCAGTCTAACTTAAAAATGACAATACACTTTAAAAAACAATTAAATAACGTATACTTAAAAACTATGTTCAGGGATCGTTAACTTAAAAACAGTCCTTAAAACCAAAAATACTAACAACGAAAAAAAATACTTACGTTAAAATTTGGACACACGACCGTGTATCTCCCGCAAGCGACGTCGCCCGATCGTCGGCGATGGTGCGTTACTCCCCCCGCGCCCGCTTCTTTACACTCGTATCGTTAGCAACAACGAAGCGTCACTTGTTTTTGAGATATTGGTGGTGGACCTTTTTACCCGCGGACCTTTAAGCCCCGCCCTACCCTACTTTAGCCCCAGGCGGCACATTAGGGGGGCAAAATGCGTAAAATACAACCTACTACAAATTTTGGTGCGGGGGGGCTCACATGACTTATTTGTTGGAATCTTTTTTTCGGTGCCATGAAGCGGCAAATTTTGGTCCGCCTCGGGCGGCACAAACCCACGCTCTGCGACCATTAATAGCATTCATAATATTACACTAACTTTACGCCCACAACTTCGCCCGCGTAGAATAATTCTAACCAAAATTTTAAAGTAAATTGCAAATAAGTATCTTAAATGACTATAATTTTTTACGATATTAGATTTTCCTGACACAAAGCTTGTATTCTGCTCCTAATTATACTCTATCCACCTGCGAAAACCCCATGAAAATCAGTTCACTAGTTTCAGAGATGTGTGCTAAGCCTCTAACAAACAAAAAAATAGAAAAGAGACTCACAATAGAATTCTAAAAATTGCTGATTTTTAACCCCCGACAGAAAAAGAGGGGTGTTATAAGTTTAGGGTGTGTATCTGTGTATCTGTATCTCTGTCTGTGGTATCGTAGCTCTCAAACGAATGGACCAATTTAGACGCGGTTTTTTTGTTTGGAAGCTGATGTGATCGGGATGGTTCTTAGCTAAATTTTCTGAAGATCTGTTCAGCGTTTGAAGATTATCAGCTCATTTCCAACTTAAAAAGTCCGATTGATTTTAAATTTGGTGTATTGTGACTGTTGGGGTGCTCGTGAGACCGACTGGTACTCACAAGCTTGCTGGGCGTGATCCCGAGTTGAGAAACTCAGGCGCCGGTACCCAGCCCGTTGTTCTTCCCACGTACCAAGACGCCTCGAGAGAGACGGTTGTGACAAGGCGCCTCGAGAGAGGCGGTTGTATATCTGCGCGTTGTATGTATCGGTGAGTGTATACGACGTACCCGAACAGCGGCGGGTACGAAGTGTGTGAGGTAGAGTATAGGGGATGGCAAGTAAGAAACAATTGTTTAAACGACGTGCCGATGTGCCGATTTGCCAACCCTACGTCCCTAAGCACCCCCCGAGTACCGAATCGAAGCCACCGTACGTCGTGGGCCTTCGATTGTTGCGAGTCTTCCGTCTCGCTCTTCTGTCTTCAATATTCTTCTGTCTCGTTCTTCCAGTTTTCAGGCTTCAGGTTTCTTCAGATTTCTTCGAGTATTTTCTTCGGTAGGACCCATGTCGCTACGCCGGCGCGCGTTAGCTTAAGTACCGCGCGGCTATCCCGTAACGAGAGCCTCGGCCCATTAACCCAATTTCTCGATCGATTTTTACTATGGCAATCGGCTATTTCGGCGTTTTATTTATTAAGTAAAAACCACACATACACATACATGGTATCAAATTGTAGCTCTTAACTAGCTCTATATAAATAAACAAAAATGAACACTACACATTAAAACTACAAAAAGTTATTAGCAAAATACAGACAAAAATTTACCTTAAACACTAAACTCTAGCACATATCACTTTTGCTATTCACACGGTATATTGTCTATATTGTTCGTATAATGTTCCTAACGTCACTGAGGGGTCGGCACATCACTTATAACACTTGTTCGTTAAATTGTCACGGCACTTATTGTTCGTGTGAGGGGGTCGGCACGCGGTTAATGGGAGCCGGCGCGTCGCCAACATCCTCCCCCTCGTGCGCAGCACCCGGGTCCTGTCCTGGTGACGCTGCCGGGACCAGCAGCACCGCCTTGGAGCTCGGCCGTCGCAGCACGCCGTTCGCCGTGCGCACCTCGACGACTCTGGTTCGGCCGTCGGGTCCGGGATGCGCGCCGATGACCTGGCCCCTCGGCCAGACACAGCGTGGCAGACTGGAGTCCACGATGAGGACGACGTCACCGCACCGTAGGTCGCGGTCGCTCGCCCGACCGTCGATTTTCCGTGGCAGGAGCGTGGGGAGGTACTCCTTCACCCACCGGCTCCAGAAGTGGTCGGCGAGCCGTTGCGCCGTCCGCCATGACCGCCTCCCGGACAAATCATTGTCTGTGAAGGCACCGATGCGCCGAGCACCGCAGGATCTACCTATTAGGAAATGGTTAGGGGTTAGAGCTTCTTCCGCCGGATTCTCTTCCTCGGTGACGAGTGGGCGCGAGTTCACCACGTGCTCCGCCTCCGTGATGAGTGTGTGGAGAACTTCTTCATGGGGATGCCTCTCTCGGAGCGTCGCCGCCAGGGCCGTCTTCACTGAGCGGACCAGGCGCTCCCACGCACCGCCCATGTTAGGCGCGCCGGGCGGAATGAATTTCCACCGCACGCCTAACTCGTCGGCTGCCCCCGCCAGCTCTTCGTTCTTCAGCTCTTCTGCCGCCTCTTGCAACTCCTTGCTCGCGCCGACGAAATTCGTCCCGTTGTCGCTGAACAGGGTTTTCGGCATACCTCTTCTCGCCGCCATCCTCCTCAGCGCCAGGATCATGGAGTCGGTTGAAAGTGACGGCGCGAGCTCGACGTGGACCGCCCTCGTTGTCAGGCATGTGAAGAGCACTCCCCACCTCTTCTCGTGTCTTCGTCCGACGGTGACTGTCATGGGGCCGAAGTAGTCGACCCCCGAGTGAGCGAACGGTGGCTCGCCATGACGCAGCCTCTCGTTCGGTAGATCACCCACCGGAGGTTGTTGTGGCGCGCTGCGGTACACTTTGCACCACTGGCACCGACGCACGATGTGTCGTACCGCCGACCGCAGGCCCACCACCCAGTACTTCTGCCGCAGCTCGTTCATGACCGTCGCGTGGTTACCATGATTGAATTGTTCATGGTAATGTTGCATGATGAGTCTTGTGATATGGTGACGGCTATCCAGGACCACCGGCCTCTTGTAATGCGCTGCGATGTTCGTTGCCGCGTCGATCCGCCCGTGCACCTTTACCAATTCGTTTTCAAACAAGACTGCCAATTTTCTTAGTTTGCTGCTCTTCTCAAGGGGCTTCTGTTGCTTCAGCAGGCCGATTTCCCGCCCGAAGTTTTCTGCTTGACACCTTTTCAGCAGTAGGTGCTCCGCCGCCTCGACGAGCTCTGGATCCAAGGGCTGGAAGCTTCTCGCGGGTTGACGCGGAATGATTTGCTTCCCGCCGTTGTTGCATTTTTTCTTATTTCGCCTCCAAGTGGCGTCTTGTGCTTCGGTTTTGCGGCTGATGTTGACTGGCCGCCCTCTTCGACACAACTGGACGAACTGCAGTACTCTCGCGGTCGCCCTCACCAACCGTGTCCACTTGGAGAACTTCTCTGGCGCGGGTGTGACGAATTCACCCGTCGCGGTGACTGTGGCGATGATGCGGCACTCCTTCTCTTCGCCCGTGTGTTCCGCCTTGAAGTCGCGCGCTCGCGGCCACGCGTCCTCTTCGTTTCGTAGGAACTCGGGACCTGTTGGCGACGCGCCGGCTCCCGTTAGCCGCGTGCCGACCCCCTCACACGAACAATAAGTGCCGTGACAATTTAACGAACAAGTGTTATAAGTGATGTGCCGACCCCTCAGTGACGTTAGGAACATTATACGAACAATATAGACAATATACCGTGTGAATAGTAAAAGTGATATGTGCTAGAGTTTAGTGTTTAAGGTAAATTTTTGTCTGTATTTTGCTAATAACTTTTTGTAGTTTTAATGTGTAGTGTTCATTTTTGTTTATTTATATAGAGCTAGTTAAGAGCTACAATTTGATACCATATATGTGTATGTGTGGTTTTTATTTAATAAATAAAACGCCGAAATAGCCGATTGCCATAGTAAAAATCGATCGAGAAATTGGGTTAATGGGTCGAGGCTCTCGTTACGGGATAGCCGCGCGGTACTTAAGCTAACGCGCGCCGGCGTAGCGACATGGGTCCTACCGAAGAAAATACTCGAAGAAATCTGAAGAAACCTGAAGCCTGAAAACTGGAAGAACGAGACAGAAGAATATTGAAGACAGAAGAGCGAGACGGAAGACTCGCAACAATCGAAGGCCCACGACGTACGGTGGCTTCGATTCGGTACTCGGGGGTGCTTAGGGACGTAGGGTTGGCAATTCGGCACATCGGCACGTCGTTTAATAATTTGTTTCTTACTTGCCATCCCCTACACTCTACCTCACACACTTCGTACCCGCCGCTGTTCGGGTACGTCGTATACACTCACCGATACAGACAACGCGCAGATATACAACCGCCTCTCTCGAGGCGCCTTGTTACAACCGTCTCTCTCGAGGCGTCTTGGTACGTGGGAAGAACAACGGGCTGGGTACCGGCGCCTGAGTTTCTCAACTCGGGATCACGCCCAGCAAGCTTGTGAGTACCAGTCGGTCTCACGAGCACCCCAACAGCTGGTCCTTCGAGCCGGATCTATCTTCGCGTATCAAGATGCCTACAACCAGAAGCAACAAGAGCGCTGCGCAGCCAGAAGCCACAGCACCAGTCACCACGGCGTCCACGACCGACACACCATCGGGTTCGTCGGCTACCACGACCTGGACGCACGGGACCACGACGACTGCAACGACCGCGACCGAGACTCAACGGGCACCGGGGCAGGGGGTAACCCCTCGGGCCATGTCTATAAGGGCTGGGAGTATGGCGCGATCGTACAGCAGGAGGAAGCGGGAACTGGAAGCAAAAGCGGAACTGGCAAGAGTCGAACTTCAGGCAGCGCAAGCAGCAGCGGCACAGGCAAGAGCACAGCTGGAACTTCTGCAGCTGGAAGATGACGAGGACTCGCTCGTCGGTGAGGAACCCATCAACAATGAAGAGGTCGTGTCACAATGGGTGGAGGCTACGGTGAAGACGCCCGGGAAGGGGCAACTGGATATGGCGCCGCCAACGACCGAAGCCGCACCCCTGAAGGAAGACAAGAGTGACACGCAACATTTGGCTGACGCAATCATCAAAGCGATTGCGACCGCGAGACCCGGAACGACGACGCCATCTTTCCTGCACGACCTGCCTGCATTCGACGGGAACTGCGGGGAGTGGATCGCCTTCAAGACAGTTTATGAAGATACGGCACCGCTCTTCACCTGCACACAGAATATGGCCCGGCTGAGAAAAGCGATCAAGGGATTAGCCAGGGACGCAGTCAAGAGCGCGCTGTACTCCGATTGCAAGCCGGAAGATGTCTTGGAAGCACTGCGCCGCCGCTTCGGGAGACCAGATGCACTGGTATTGGCAGAGCTAGAAAAGCTGAAGAACCTGCCAAAGTTGAATGAAAATGCCCGCGACGTGTGTGTATTCGCCAGCCACGTGAACAACACCGTCGCCGCCATAAGGGGCTTGAAGAAGCCACAATATTTGCAGTCACCGGAAATGCTGAAGCACATCGTGGACAAGATGCCAGCTGTCATCCGCTATCGGTGGTTCGACTTCGCGGCCGACAAGGAGCCGGAAGATCCTGACCTGCTGATGATGATGAAGTTCCTCAACAGGGAAGCGGACCGATGCGGACCATATGCTGTACAAGAAGTGGGGCCCACGAGAAGACAAGTTCCGGTGAGGCAGGCGGCCCACGCCGCAACAGAACCCGAGGAAACACAGAAGATTCGAAAAACCGAGTGCGCCCACTGTGAAGGCGAACATCGGATGGCCGAATGTTCGAAGTTTACTCAAGCCCCCATCAAGGAACGCTGGGAGTCCGTGAAGCGAAGCAGACTTTGTTTCAAATGTCTTCAGGGCCGGCATCGCAAGGAGACCTGCAAAGCGCCTGCGTGCAAGAAGTGCAAACGCTGGCATCACCCGCTGCTTCATGAAGATCGAGAAGAATATTGAAGACAGAAGAGCGAGACGGAAGACTCGCAACAATCGAAGGCCCACGACGTACGGTGGCTTCGATTCGGTACTCGGGGGTGCTTAGGGACGTAGGGTTGGCAATTCGGCACATCGGCACGTCGTTATATAAATTTGTTTCTTACTTGCCATCCCCTACACTCTACCTCACACACTTCGTACCCGCCGCTGTTCGGGTACGTCGTACACACTCACCAATACAGACAACGCGCAGATATACAACCGCCTCTCTCGAGGCGCCTTGTTACAACCGTCTCTCTCGAGGCGTCTTGGTACGTGGGAAGAACAACGGGCTGGGTACCGGCGCCTGAGTTTCTCAACTCGGGATCACGCCCAGCAAGCTTGTGAGTACCAGCCGGTCTCACGAGCACCCCAACAGGACCTGTGAACCAACGATGGTTGTTGTCGAAGTCCTTCGGCACAGCTCTCGTCGCGTCGTCCGCCGGGTTTTGCTTCGTAGGTACCCAGCGCCATTGTTGCGGTTTTGATGTGTCTTCGATTTCCGCCAACCTGTGTGCGACGAAGGGCTTAAATGTTCTGGGGTCCGTCTTGATCCAGGAGAGCACGGTGCTGGAGTCCGTCCAATATGTCACCCCGCTGATGGCCATGTCCAACTCGTCTCGTACCGCCTGCGCCATCCGCGTCGCTAGCAGAGCCGCTTGAAGCTCTAGCCTCGGGATTGAGACGGGCTTCAGCGGAGTCACCCTGGCTTTGCCCGCCAGAAGTGCGACTTCGTAACTTCTGTCGTCGCGCCGCTGCCTCCAATACGCGGCGCACGCGTACGCCGTCTCGCTTGCGTCGCAGAACACGTGCAGCTCCCCCTCGTGGCAGCTGCGGGCGACGCACCTCGGCAGCCGGAGTCCTCTGAGAAGTGCTAAATGAGTGAGGTAAGCGTCCCAGGCTCGTTCCTCTTCCGGCTTGATGTCTTCGTCCCATCCGACGCCGCTCTTCCATATGTCTTGAATGAGCCGCTTCCCCTGGATCAGCACCGGGGCGGCCAACCCCAGCGGGTCGAATGTCGACATCACAGCGCTCGTGACCTCCCTCTTCGTGGGAGTCTTCCCTTGACTCGAGACCTCTTCGCTCACGTTTCGCATATTCGTCCGGAACCCCATTTCGTCTTCAGCGGTGAACCAGCGCAGGCCCAGGGTTTTCTCCTCCTTGGATCCCAGCTCGACTTCGTTGCGCTCGGGTTGCTGTCCGAGCGCTGTCAGCACCTTCTGGTCGTTGGAGACCCATCCGCGTAGCTCGAACTTGGCGGCGCGGTGGATGACGTCGACCTCTCTTGCAACTTTGATCGCCTCGCTGTTGGTTCTGAAACTGTGTAGATAATCATCCATATAATGATTACGCACCACCGCGCGCGCCGCTTCGGGATATTGCTCTTCGAATCGCGCCGCATTCTTGTTCTTCACGTAGATCGCGGCACTCGGTGAGCAGGCGGCGCCGAAGATCAGGGACGACATCCGGTACTCTTGTGGCGGTCCCGTTCGCTTGTCACCTCTCCACAGGAAACGTAGGCTGTCACGATCCTCTTCCTTCATTTTCACTTGCAGGAACATCTCTTTAATGTCCGCCGCCACAGCAATGGGCCACTGCCGGAACCTCAGTAGCACTCCGAAGAGTGACTGGAGCAGATCTGGCCCGGACAGCAGCGCGTCGTTCAAGCTCTTCCCGTTGAACTTCGCTGCGGCGTCGAACACCAATCGACGCTTCTTCTTGGTCGGATGCGTGACGGTGAAATGTGGCAGGTACCATTTTCTTGCGGATTGCGAGCTGGGACTCGCCTCTTCCGCGTAGCCGCTGTCGATGAGATTCTTGATTTGTTTCCCGTAATCTTCTTTCAGGTCGGGGTCTCGGTCAAGCTTCTTCTCTATCGACTTCAAGCGCGTTTCTGCGGACTTGAAGTTGTTCGGCAGCTTCTCTTCGGCGCTCTTCCACACGAGCCCGACTTCGTATCGACCGCTCGGCAGCTGGCGACTTGTTTCTTCTAATATCTTCAGCGCCTGTCCGTCCGCGTCGGTTGTAGGCCGCCGCGGCATCACCCCGAGCGATTCCACTGCAAAATGGTTCTTAATTAGTGCGTCCAATTCTTCCTCGCGAGCCGAGATATGAGCGCACGTTAAATTGTGCACCGGTCTCGAGCTCCCTCCGTCGAACCCGTGCAGAACCCATCCGAGAAGAGTGAACGACGCCACCGGCTGACCCCTCGGACCCTTTTTGGTACTCTTCGAGACGACCAGCTCCCAATTATCTTGCCCGATCAGCATCTTCGGAGGTTCATCTTCATATAACAATTGCTTCGTTAGGTTGCGGAGGTGGGCGCACTTCTTCACGCGTTCTTCATCTATCTTCTGAGGTGCGAGGTGGATGTCATCTATCGTCCTCGCGCCCTTCACCGCTCGACTCTTCTGCTGATGAACGCCTCTGATCTCAAAGTCGAGCTTCATCGAGTCCGCCTTCGTGACTCTTTTCCCGCCCACCGTTTCCAAGGTGAGCTTTTCTTGCGGTCCCCGGAGTCCGACTGCTTCAGCCACCGTAGAGTCCAGCAGAGTCACCGTTGACCCCTCGTCGAGCAACGCCAGGATCTTCTGGGTCCCCTTGGGTCCATACACCTCCACCGGAGCGATCTTGAGGTAGGCTCTTCTGTCGGCAGCGAAGTTGACAGCGGAGCGCACGTTGCTGGTCACCTCCTTCTTTTCAGGCTCTTCTCGATCTTCATGAAGCAGCGGGTGATGCCAACGTTTGCACTTCTTGCACGCAGGCGCTTTGCAGGTCTCCTTGCGATGCCGGCCCTGAAGACATTTGAAACAAAGTCTGCTTCGCTTCACGGACTCCCAGCGTTCCTTGATGGGGGCTTGAGTAAACTTCGAACATTCGGCCATCCGATGTTCGCCTTCACAGTGGGCGCACTCGGTTTTTCGAATCTTCTGTGTTTCCTCGGGTTCTGTTGCGGCGTGGGCCGCCTGCCTCACCGGAACTTGTCTTCTCGTGGGCCCCACTTCTTGTACAGCATATGGTCCGCATCGGTCCGCTTCCCTGTTGAGGAACTTCATCATCATCAGCAGGTCAGGATCTTCCGGCTCCTTGTCGGCCGCGAAGTCGAACCACCGATAGCGGATGACAGCTGGCATCTTGTCCACGATGTGCTTCAACATTTCCGGTGACTGCAAATATTGTGGCTTCTTCAAGCCCCTTATGGCGGCAACGGTGTTGTTCACGTGGCTGGCGAATACACACACGTCGCGGGCATTTTCATTCAACTTTGGCAGGTTCTTCAGCTTTTCTAGCTCTGCCAATACCAGTGCATCTGGTCTCCCGAAGCGGCGGCGCAGTGCTTCCAAGACATCTTCCGGCTTGCAATCGGAGTACAGCGCGCTCTTGACTGCGTCCCTGGCTAATCCCTTGATCGCTTTTCTCAGCCGGGCCATATTCTGTGTGCAGGTGAAGAGCGGTGCCGTATCTTCATAAACTGTCTTGAAGGCGATCCACTCCCCGCAGTTCCCGTCGAATGCAGGCAGGTCGTGCAGGAAAGATGGCGTCGTCGTTCCGGGTCTCGCGGTCGCAATCGCCTTGATGATTGCGTCAGCCAAATGTTGCGTGTCACTCTTGTCTTCCTTCAGGGGTGCGGCTTCGGTCGTTGGCGGCGCCATATCCAGTTGCCCCTTCCCGGGCGTCTTCACCGTAGCCTCCACCCATTGTGACACGACCTCTTCATTGTTGATGGGTTCCTCACCGACGAGCGAGTCCTCGTCATCTTCCAGCTGCAGAAGTTCCAGCTGTGCTCTTGCCTGTGCCGCTGCTGCTTGCGCCGCCTGAAGTTCAACTCTTGCCAGTTCCGCTTTTGCTTCCAGTTCCCGCTTCCTCCTGCTGTATGATCGCGCCATACTCCCAGCCCTTATGGACATGGCCCGAGGGGTTACCCCCTGCCCCGGTGCCCGTTGAGTCTCGGTCGCGGTCGTTGCAGTCGTCGTGGTCCCGTGCGTCCAGGTCGTGGTTGCCGACGAACCCGATGGTGTGTCGGTCGTGGACGCCGTGGTGACTGGTGCTGTGGCTTCTGGCTGCGCAGCGCTCTTGTTGCTTCTGGTTGTTGGCATCTTGATACGCGAAGATAGATCCGGCTCGAAGGACCAGCTGTTGGGGTGCTCGTGAGACCGACTGGTACTCACAAGCTTGCTGGGCGTGATCCCGAGTTGAGAAACTCAGGCGCCGGTACCCAGCCCGTTGTTCTTCCCACGTACCAAGACGCCTCGAGAGAGACGGTTGTGACAAGGCGCCTCGAGAGAGGCGGTTGTATATCTGCGCGTTGTATGTATCGGTGAGTGTATACGACGTACCCGAACAGCGGCGGGTACGAAGTGTGTGAGGTAGAGTATAGGGGATGGCAAGTAAGAAACAATTGTTTAAACGACGTGCCGATGTGCCGATTTGCCAACCCTACGTCCCTAAGCACCCCCCGAGTACCGAATCGAAGCCACCGTACGTCGTGGGCCTTCGATTGTTGCGAGTCTTCCGTCTCGCTCTTCTGTCTTCAATATTCTTCTGTCTCGTTCTTCCAGTTTTCAGGCTTCAGGTTTCTTCAGATTTCTTCGAGTATTTTCTTCGGTAGGACCCATGTCGCTACGCCGGCGCGCGTTAGCTTAAGTACCGCGCGGCTATCCCGTAACGAGAGCCTCGGCCCATTAACCCAATTTCTCGATCGATTTTTACTATGGCAATCGGCTATTTCGGCGTTTTATTTATTAAGTAAAAACCACAGATACACATACATGGTATCAAATTGTAGCTCTTAACTAGCTCTATATAAATAAACAAAAATGAACACTACACATTAAAACTACAAAAAGTTATTAGCAAAATACAGACAAAAATTTACCTTAAACACTAAACTCTAGCACATATCACTTTTGCTATTCACACGGTATATTGTCTATATTGTTCGTATAATGTTCCTAACGTCACTGAGGGGTCGGCACATCACTTATAACACTTGTTCGTTAAATTGTCACGGCACTTATTGTTCGTGTGAGGGGGTCGGCACGCGGTTAATGGGAGCCGGCGCGTCGCCAACAGTGACTTCTGAAATATTTTTAAACATGAGCTGATGCTGCAGCATCAAGTAGTCTGCGGGATATCCAACTTCTTAGCAACTTATAGCAGATATAGCGTGTTGGGCTCATAAGGATGGTCTCAACGAGAAGGTGTTAGCTAGTTGATTATCAAGGCCCCATGATGGAGAATAAAGTAATTTAAAAAGTTCGAAATAAAAATTAAATTAAAATTTATATAACCTCCGTCATAAAAGATCTCTAAAAAGTAAAATAATAAAAGTGTCTTTGTCGTTTAAGTACCTAGTAATATTTTGATCCAAGGGTCCTCACGTCGGGGACCTAACTCCGGACCAGGGAGATAAAAATACTTCTTCAACGATGCACCGACGCTCATTAAAGCTATTTATATATTTTACGTCAATATCGGAAAACTTTAAATTTTTAAGCATAAATTACAAAAGGTGAAGAGATCTTATACAGGTATATATATTTATACTAGCCTTTGCCCGCGACTTCGTCCGCGTAGAAGTCGAAAATGGTTTTTTTAATAAAATCGGATTGATTTTTCAAACATGTGTTTGAATCAATCGAATGTGTTTGAAATCAAAAGCACTATTGAGTATTGATATCAACTTCGAAGCAAATCAATGCCAAAATAACTTTCTACCCCTCTTTTAATAAAATACGAAACACGTCTTCCATCAATTCTGTTAAAAAAGGTTTATGCAAAATTTGAAATAGATTGGACTAAGGAGACACGTTGTCCCATACAAACTTTGCCACCCTTTTTCATCCCCTCAGGGGTGGAATTTCGGATTTTTTTCATACAAAGAACACACCCTCCAAGTTTCAGGTCTCTACGATCAGCGGTTTAGGCTGTGCGTTGATCATCAGTCAGTCATTCAGGACAAAGCATTTTATATGTATAGATATATATATATATATATATTGTATTTAGTTTAGCTTAAAGAAGGCATATATACGTTGCCCTATCAGCTAAATGCCCTCAACGTTTTCTCAATTAAGAAAAGGTACGTAGGTATACTCATGGTTCTTCCATACATAACACCTGAACCAATGCAATAAAGGCATTCAGAGACACTTTTTTTTTGTTCCGAGTGTACGGAAAGCAACAGGTTGTCAGTCGTACGCATAACTGTGACCTTATTATTTTATTCATGGATGCAATATTCACAATATTTCGATATATTTACCATACCATACCAGCCCTGTATTATTTACTGCCCACTGCTGAGTACGGGCCTCATCTACAACTGAGAGGGTTTAGACCTTAGTCCGCCACGCTGGCCTAGTGCGGGTTGACAAACTTCACATACTTTCGAAATTCTTATAGAGAACTTCTCAGGTGTGCAGGTTTCCTGACGATGTTTTTTCCTTCACCGTTAATGCAAGCACATAATTCACAAAGAATACACACATAACTTTGTCGAAAAGTCAGAGGTTGTCCTTGAGTTTTAAACCTGCGAACATTCGTCTCGGCAGTTCATTGCACTCCCAACTAGGCTATCCCTGCTTTCATATCGATATGTTTATTCTACATAAATATCTAATTCGTTGCAATAATCCTCCTACACGCTTACCTCATTCTATATTGTAATGCCTTGAATACCTCTATATAAGCTCCATACCTTTGATAAATTATATACCTAGATAGACACTGAACGTTTCAAACACGTCGAACTGTTCCCCTCTAAATGAGTTCGAGTGAATTATTCTTTGTTGTTTTTCATTCATATAATTTTCTCCCCGTTTTAATATAAACCATGTAATAACTGGTATCATAACACTATCTAGGTATATAATTAATCAAAGCTCCATACCGTCAGTTTTATGTCAATCTTTAAGAAAAACGTCAATGTAACAATGTAGGTTCTATGCAATTATCTAATTACAGACGTAGGTAAAGGTCGATTCCGCAGGACAGTGTTTTGCTTAAAAGATTATTTTTTTGCTTCGCGGTATTCATTTACAGTATATATGTTACTGGTTAATCCACTTCGTACAACAAACCCTTACCCGGCTGTAAATGTACCTCTTACTGGTAAAATGCTATGAAGCGTGATCAATGGTAATATTAAGCATATCTTATTTACAAAAATAGTCAAACAATACTTCTGTAAACGTCAAGACAACGGTATTATTGTCAACACCTCTTTCACCGTCTCACATTTTAAACAAATGTCAAGGATTTCGCAAGTTAGGGCGCGCGCACGGGGAAATATTGCGGCAGGTGTTGGATACTATGAAACCAACATAACCATTCCACTCACCCCACAGTGGTGGAATTATTAGGCGCACATATATGCAATTATTAGGCGTTGCTCGCGGCTTTGCCCGTGTGAAAGCCGTTGCTGCAAACATCTCTAAAACATAGTACGTCACCAGTGCTATCTACTTAAAGAATCAGATTTAAAATATCCATTATTGCCCTTGGAGCAATTTACCGGGATGAAAAGTCTGTGATAATCCAGGACATAATCTACGCGTGTGCCAAATTTCATCCAAATCCGTTTAGCTTTTTCTGCGTTTACTTCTTACCAACATTTTCACACACTTTCACATTAATAATATTACAGTATAGGTTTTGCTCGTTGCTCCGTCCGCGTGTAAAAGGTTTTCCAGGATAAAAGACTCGATTTATATTTTATATCCGGGATAAAATGTACCCCATATCCTTTTCAGGGTCTCAAACTATCGCCAAACCAAATTTCATCGAAACTCGTTCAGTAGTTTCGGAGATGTGCAGTAACAAACAAACAGACAGAAAAAAAAATAAAAAAACGCTGATTTGTTTTCCGAGTAATGGAATTTTCTTAAGTCATCCGCCTTTCCTTTTTATCAGATTTCTTCCAATGTACAGACACAACGGGATCTACTGCTTTATTATAGTATAGATAGATAAGATAGTAAGAAGTAAGATGCTAAGAAGTAAAAAGTAAGATAGTAAGATTTCCATGTGAAACCGCCTTATAGAATCGCTGTTACGCAGATATACCTGTTCTGTTAAATAGTTATAACATGCCAATGTCAATAACACTGGTTTGTTTACATACATACAGAACACTCGAGAATCTCGTTTTATAGATATTTTTTATGATTAATCGCCGTAGATGAATATCATAGTCATAATTGTTGTTGATGGAAGAAAACTGGTGGACGATACGGAAATCGATATTAATGCTAATCTATTTAAATTAATGAGAAAATTCCATTTATCTTTTTTTAGGTTTGTTATGCTGCGAATATCCATGGGATATTGTTTATTTCTGCTAAGCCTTGTGTTTTTGTTTGAAAGATACCGAAGTCAGTGTCATTACTGGCCATTGTGAGACTTAGCATTCATTGTGCCAAGGTGAAGACTGACACAAACCAGTACTATGAACAACTTGGCGACTCAAACTTGTCCGTGGTACTAAAGAACTGATGTTACATCCTAATTATATTCGTAGATCATCATCAGCCACATGAAGTCCACGGCTGAACATAGGCCTCCTTAAAGATTTCCAGACGGATTAGACGGACAGCCGGACGGACGACGGACGGACTGTATTCGTATGCGTTAATTAAAATAATAGTAGTTCTCATTTTCAACCGACGAAAAAAAACGGAGGAGGTTCTCAAATTTCAAGTCGACGTGTATATTTTTGGAGTGAAAACTTCTTTAACGGCTTTGAGCACTTTTTGGGATGGGTATAAAATGTTAAATTCGCGTCGGGATCACGTGACCCTGATCGAAAATGCGTAGGAGGATTTACCATTTGACTGCCTCGGTGGCGTAGTTGTATTACGGTATGACTGCAATGCTGAGGTCTTGGGTTCGATTCCCGGGTCGGGCAGTGATATTGGGTTTTTTAATTCAGTGTCAGCCCGGAGTCTGGAATTTGTGCCCGATATGGCGATAGGCTCGCCCCCTATCACATCATGGGACGGAATAACGGCGAAAAGTGGGTGCACTAGTTGCGCCTCTGCCTACCCCTTCGGGGATTAAAGGCGTGAGTGTATATGTATATGTATATGTATATATGTATGTATTACTAATATGAACCTTAAATACAATGTGTAGAAGCTATAATTCTTAAACGAGTACATTTTTATTTATTTCCCCAGCGTTGGTACGGCACGAGTACATAAGAGCGTAACATTCTTTTTTCAAATTTTGATTTATAAGCAATGAATTGTGTATCGGTTAATGAAGTATCGATGTCGCAATAACAGCCGCTCATTCAGTTTTGTTTTTTCAAATGGGCAAAGGAAATCGTTTTTTTTTTTTTTTTATTGTAGAAATAGTGATATAGTCATTTCTATGTACGATAGCGCAATAAATAAATATTGTATTTAACCACATAAATGCTAGTACTTTTATACTGATAAATAAAACAATTCGTGCGAATACCACTTCGGGGATAAAAGGCGTGTGCGTGTGTATCTGATTTTTTTTATTTTCTCCTAAGGCAGATGAGCTAAGGGCCTACCTCGTGGGAAGTGGTCATCATCGCCCAAGGACATCGACAATGTCAGTACAAAACTCCGTAGTTATAGCTAAGCTCGAAGCGGAAATAGCAACTTCGGCTATTGTTAAAAATCGTTATGTTGTGGTAGATACTAAGAATATAATATACGATATTACAATACATGTTGTGCGTTGTTACCGGTGGTAGGACTCTCATATGTGAGAGTCCGTCTGGGTGGGTACACACTGCAATGTCCATTTCTAACGCCAAGCAGCAGTATGCATGCACTGTTGTGTTTCGGTTTGAAGGACATTGTAGCCAGTGTAACTACTGGACATAATGAGACTTAACAGCTTATGTCTCAGGATGACGAGCGCAGTGGAATGCCACACAGTACTTTGTAAGTCAAGGTGCTGGATGGTGTTGCTACTGTTCATGGGTGGTCGTATCGCTTACCATCAGGCGAACGGCAGGCTCGTCTCGTCATTCGATGCAATAAAAAAAAAATCGATGGGCTCGCCCCCTATCACATCATGGGACGGAATACGCTTGGCAAAAAGTGGGTGCACTAGTTGCGCCCTTTGCCTACCCCTTCGGGGATAAAAGGCGTGAGCATGCGTAAAAAAAAACTTCGTTTTTAGTTTTACTTGCGGCTTCGCATAGAAGTCAATCCCGGAATAAAAGTACCATTGGACACTTAGTTACAACTATAAAATAGTTCGGAATGTGGATAACTCGCTGTGTCGAAAATAGGTTTTTAAAACTCCGTAAACTATTTTTGTTGCCTTGTTCACCTTACGATACGACTGAATCGGAATGCATTTTATTTCTTACAAACGCAAATATACGACACGTCGCGGCGAACACGCTAGCGGCCACGCGCCCGCAATAAGCACGCTGCGCACCTTCGACGAACACTTAGCGAGCCGACGACGAACACGCTGCAACTACATTTACAAATCGCATCGCAAAAACAAACTCAGTTATAATCATGGCGTGATATATGACAAGGTATTAAAATAAGTATACGAGTCCAAATTACGGTCAAAATTGACTAATACCAGCACTATTATTAACAAACTAAAAAAACAGAGGTACATGTTCTACTCTATGTACAGTCAGCCACATAAGTAGTTGAACAAATTCAAAATCTCAAATCACCTGTACTTTTTTGTGTTCTTACCATTTTTTATTTAACACGTTTATTTTTGTAACACCTTTTTGTCGGGGTTTAATAATCGTGATTTACTTCACACAAAAAAAGAAAAGGTTTCAATAAGACTTAACGCGTACAGGCGAATTGAAATTTTGAATTTGTTCAGCTACTTATGTGGCTGACTGTATTTATCCTTTTTATGGACTTTTATCGATACTAATTAAAAGCTGAAAAGTTAGTTTGGTCAAATGCCCTAATTTTTGTAAATTCTTTCACAATAGGAAGCCACATTACTCCTGAGTGCTATTTATCCCGGAAAAACTTTTTAATGCGAGCGGAACCGCGATCGATACTAGTAATAAATAAAATGCGGTGAGTTACTATGGAATTTTAATTAAATATACCCAATTAAAACACTTGTTCCACAAGCCATTGAACTAATCACTCTCTTATTTAAACGCGCTAAACTTGTATATATATGTAATTGGTATCTCGGTAACGGTTGGTCCGATTTGGATGAAATTTTGGATTTGGATAGTATGAGCTCTAAAAATGAAATTGGGGTATTAATTTTTTTATCATCCCCAAACTTGCGGGGTTAGAAGGGGGGAGATACTAAACCTTGAACCGATTGTACTGAAATTCGGTATTGGGATATCTTCAACGCTGAAAACAAATATAGGCTGTTTATTTTTTTATTAACTCCTATTTAAGGGGGTAAGAGGAGGGAGAAACTAAACCGCTGAACCGATTGTAATGAAATTTGGTATGGGGGTAATATTGAACGTTTAAAACTAATATGGGATATTATTATTTTTATTAAATCCTATTTTTGGGGGGTAAAATGAGGGAGAAACTAAACCACTGAACCGATTGTAAAGAAATTTGGTATGGAGATATCTTGAACGTTTAAATGTAATATGGAATATTCATGTTTTTATTAACTCCTATTTAAGGGGGTAAAAGGAGGGAGAAACTGAACCGCTGAACCGATTGTAAAGAAATTTGGTATGGGGATATCTCAAACCTAGAAAACAACATAAGGTATTATTTATTTTATTAACTCACAATATAGCGGTAAAAGGGGGAGAAATTAAACCGTTGAACCGATTGTAATGAAATTTGGTATGGGGATATCTATAACCTTAAAGATAATTACGGGATATTATTTTTTTAACCCCTAACTAAGGGGGTTAAAAGAGGGGAGATAATACTATTGCTCCTATTGTATTGCACAGTATGGGGATTGGAGACATCTTGAACCTTGAAAATTAATAGGAGATATAATTTTTTCACTAACCCCAAAATGAGAGAGGTAAAATGCGAGAGAAATTAAACTGCTGAACCAATTCTATATTAATTTGGTTTGGGGTTCTCTTGAAACTTGAAAATAAATATGATATATTCAGTCAGTTTTAAGTCTGCCAACCCGCACTAGGCCAGCGTGGTGGACTAAGGCGTAACCCCTCTCAGTAGTAGAGGAGGCCCGTGCTCAGCAGTGGGCAGTATATGATACAGGGCTGATTGCATTGCATTGCATTGCATTCAGTTTTTATTAACCCCTAAATAAGAAGGTTAAACGGCGAAAGAAAATAAACCGTTGAACCGATTATGGTGAAATTTTATATAGATGTACCTTGAGTATAAATATGGGATACTCATATTTATTTACCACTTACTTAGGCTAGTTAAAGAAGAGAGAAACTAAACTGCGAAACATATTATTAAGACCAAATTTGTTCCGGATATAACTATAGGACATTTGTCTTTTATTAATTCATAACTAAAGCGAGACAAAAGATGAAAACCGAACCATGTCTCTGGCCTCTGCTCGGGATGTTATTCAATAGGAAAAAATTATGAAACCAGAGTTTTAATATAAAATCTGAACCACTAAAGAACCGTTTCCTTTTAAATAAGTACGGTAACTGTAGGTATTGACTCATTTGACTTCAGGCGTGAATATTTTCTTGAAATGGAAATTATTATTAGGCCCTACTTCAATGTAATAAATACCATGTATAGTATAAAAAAATCACCCGAGCAAGGCTCGGTCAGCCAGGCATTGTTGTACTAAACCAGTCACAAAGCTATTCTAACGTTTTTTGTTGAATGTTTTTAATATTGTAGAACATGTTAATTATAGAATTTAATGAATAAAAGATTAAGGTGCTCGCCTGATTGTAACCGTCGTAATTGCCCCTTATTAACAACGGCAACCCAAGAATTTGAATAACAAAGTTCTGGCTTTTTAGTCAAACACTTTTTGTGAAATTTTATTCAGAGCATCATTTATTGCCTATTCTGTGTTCAAGATACACACTAGGATATAAAGGTGATGAAAATGCTTTATAAAACAAAGACAAAGAAAGAACAAAAATAAATAAATTAAAATTTAAATAACCTCCGACAAAAAAATCTCTATAAAGTAAAAAAATGATATTGTCTTTGTCGTTTAAGTACCTAGTAATATTTTGATCCAAGCGTCATCGCGTCGGGGGACCGCTAAAGAAGTATTTTCATATCACTGGTCCGGATATCGGAAAAAGGAGCCCCTCAACAGCCCCAAAAACATCGGATTACATTATGTCTTTTCGCGACTATTTGCGGACGGTTACCTTAGCATTAATTAACATTCAATTTTAATTTAACCAAGGAATTAATTTAAAACACTATTTTTACACTTCATTTATATTTAGTTAGGGTATATACGTTGACTGGCCGTAGCATAATAAAATGTTTGTTAGAAGTTACGTTTTTCTCGTGGATCACCTTCAAGAAAATCTTCTTGAACGGTTGAGGTGATCGTGGATTCATTTTAAGTACCTACATAACTATTTTTTTAGGAACCTTAACGAAGAGGTTCCTAATCCTAACATTTGATGAGATATTTTATTCTCCCTGAGTAGGTTTTAGAGATGAACAATTTCAAATTAATTCTGACAATCTTAACCATATTTCGGAATAAATACAACAAGGATTTTGGGTTTCAAATGTGGGTGAGGTGGTCAAAAATCGAATTCAAATTTAGATATTTCAAACAAGAATTTTATTAATGCATAATTATATCCATTATGACTTTATGGTTTTATGATTTAAAATGCTGAAATAAATGTTATAAATCACTGGTACGGAAAATAATTAAGAACACGCGTCACGGTTTGTAGGTTTTACTCCATCGTAATTGGTATTATCATATTAAAACTCCGTGTAGATAACAAGGAAGCTGCGGGTAAAAAAATAAATTTATTACAATGTGTATTATGATATACCTACTTGTGTAAATATGCTTACCTACACGCTTCCTCTAAGAAACATAAACAACACTAATAAATATCCTACTAGTCCTACTAATATTATAAACGCGAAAGTTTGTAAGTATGGATGTATGGATGTTTGTTACTCTTTCACATAAAAACTACTGAACGGATTTCGATGAAATTTGGCACACGGGTAGATCATGTCCTGGATTAATACATAGGCTACTTTTTATTCCGGGAAAGTATAAAGCGGGACTTTTATCTCGGGAAAACTCATTCATGCGGGCGGAGCCGCGGGCATAAGCTAATTTAATTATAATAATCAATTGTTCTATATGTTGTAGTTGTTGAACTGACTTGACTGTCTCGGTGGCGTAGTTGTATTGCGTACGCGTTACGAGTACGATTTGCGCGCTGAGGTCCTGGGTTCGAATCCCGGTTCGGGCCAAAAACATTGTGACTGGGTTTTTTCATCTTAAAAATTACTCAGTCGCAGCTCGGAGTCAGGAAGTTGGCGGTGTAATACCCCCGTGCCTCGGAAAGCACGTTAAGCCGTTGGTCCTGCGCCTGATCTCTCTCCGGTCATGTCGGATTGCCGTCTCATCGGACTATAAGAGTCAAGGAATAGCAAGTGCACCTGTGTATTGCGCACACACTTACGCACTATAATATCTCCTGCGCGCCTGGCTGATCTCCGTTGAGATTGGCCGCCGTGGCCGAAACTGGCTAGGAGGATTACAGTTGTTCAATAAAGTCCATACTTAAAATTATTTTTCGTCCACTTACGACACCTATTCTATCTATAATCATCATGTAATTTTAAGTTTTAACAATATTGTGTACACGGTTATGAGGAAAACATTTAAATGAAATCATCTTCGTTCCTGTTCTTAGATATTAAGGTATAGTCTTAACGCGACCGCTGCGCTGTAAAGCGCCTTGGGTGGCTGCGCGGCGAAGGGTGGGGGTAAAATAGCCCAATACACTCTGTCAGTTTGCTGTCATTCGTCAACGTTGGCGGCGGCAACACGCTATTTTTAATCCCCGACAAAAAAAGAGGGGTGTTATAAGTTTAGGGTGTGTATCTGTATGTCTGTCTGTGGCATCGTAGCTCTCAAACGAATAGGCCGATTTTGACGCGGGCTTTTTTTGTTTGAAAGCTGATCGAGATGGTTCTTGGCTATAATTTATGAAGACTTTTGCAGGCGTTTAAAGATTCTCAGCTCATTTCTTACTTTCACAACTCCGATTGATTTAAAAGTTGGTGTACTGTGACTTCGGCAATGTTTTAAAGACATGTTAACCTTAATCTGATGCTGCAGTATCCAGTGGTCTGCGGGTTACCCAATTCTTTAGCAACTTATAGCAAATATAGCGTGTGTGAGCTCATAAGAATGGTCTCAACGAGTAGGTGTTAGATAGCTGATTATCAAGGAACAATAATGGAGAATATAGCAATTTAAAAAGTTTGAAATAAAACATTAAATTAAAATTTAAATAACTGCCGTCACAATAAATCTCTAATAAGTATAAAAATAAAATTGTCTTTGTCGTTTAAGTACCTAGTAATATTTTGACCCAAGCGTCGTCGCTTCCTTCGCTTCGATCACACTATAGTTGGATTATATTAACATTATCAATGCATCATCAGCATGCAATTATACTGCCTCGGTGGCGTAGTTGTATTACGGTGCGACTATAATCCCGAGGTCTCGGGTTCAATCCCCGGGTCGGACAAAGTGATATGAGATTTTCCTAGAATTAAATATCCGCCCGGAGTCTGGAATTTGTGCCCGATATGGCGATAGGCTCGCCCCCTATCACATCATGAGTCGGGATACGCACGGCGAAAAGTGGGTGCACTTAGTTGTGCCTCTGCCTACACCTTCGGGGATAAACAGGCGTGAGTGTGTGTGTGTGTGTGTGTTTCAATGCATGAGTTCCAATAGGTACTTATATTTTTTTTATTCAGTAAAATGACGAGACGAGAATGCCGTTCGCCTTATGATAAGCGATATAACCGCCCATAAACAGTAGCAACGCCGCACTTAACTTTAAATTACAAAGTACTGCGTGGCTCTTCACCCTGAGACATAAGATGTTAAGTCTCATAACGCCCAGTAATTACAATGGCTACAATGTCCTTTAAAACGGAACCGAACAGTGCATGCACGCTGCAGCGTAACGGTAGCAATAGACATTGCGGTGGTACCTAGCCAGACGGCCACTCGTATAGGAGAGACCTACCACCAGTTTTATTTGTATTTTTAACTGCCTCGGTTGCGTAGTTGGATTGGGTTCCAAACCTGAGGTTTCTGGTCGGTATCAGGCCGGAGTCTGGAATTTGTGCCGATATGGCGATAGGCTCGTCCCCTATCGCATCAGTGGAGGGAACACACAAGCCGAAAATAGGGTGTCCTGCCGGCGCCTTTGCCTATCTCATCGGGCATAAAGATAAGATACGATTACTAGAACTACTCCATCCATTTGAATAATCCATTGATTTTCTTAGAGCGGTATTTTGAAAACATATTATACGAAGCCTTCGTTCGTTGAAGCTCCTACGTGAGCGAAGCCGCGAGCAGAAGACATTAAATAAAAAAAAAGTATCATTCGCGTAAATGAAAAACTCCAAGTATATTATAAAAAAAAGAATTATTATTCTCGTAAATAACCAAGTGTAGCGTTACCAACAAAAAAGATTATTATAAAACGAGTTCCCTGGTAATTTGTTTTGTTTACTTATTTTTTACGTTTGGGTACTTTACCCGAATTACGTTTTACATTCAATGCAAACGTCTTTTGCACACCTTAACATATTTTTTGGCAAAAAATTGCTGAGAGGAGCTCCTGAAAAACTACTTCTATTGATGTTAAAACAAACAAAATGTCTGAATTACTTCTAATACCTTTATTACATTTAAAGAGGTAAAGAAATGCTACAGATAAAGTTATCAACGGCATAAATAGGACCGGCTGGACCGTGGTAGCACCACAATTACACAGAAAACCGGGTTAAGTGTTAAGTGACAGCGTGCTTTTGCGTTACGATTAGTAACTGGGATTTTCGGAAACCTAAATAAACTCCTACTCTTGCCTAATTTTATCTTGCTCTATCTTTAAGTACGATTAAGAATTATTAATTTGAAAGAAAGAAAGAAAAACGATTTATTAGTCATAACACACAACCGAACAAAACAATTAGCATGAAATAACAGAACAAAAAATATTAAACATAAATCAAAACTAAAGAGTACCAAAAAAATAAATAAAAAAATGAGAGGTGTCAAGGGACACCCGGATGGAACGAAGTTCGTTTCGATTAATTAGTGAAGGAATTGTAATAAAATTTTATTTATATAACAGAGTGTGTATATATATAAATATATAAATATTTTCCTATTTCCGTTCCAATACATAAGTTTCTAGAGAAAAAACAAATAAATACGTGTGGCACTCGGAGACTACCGCGGTAAAGCTATTGCATAGCATTTTTATCACAAATTTTGATTGACTAAACACAAATTCGATCTTACGCTTACCACATAAAGTAGATTTTAAACGCGAGCAAAGCACGTTTAGTCTTGTTATTGATAAATGTCAGTAACCAAAGTAGAATAAATCAACACAATTTGAAAAAAGAATGTTACGTTCGATTCTTTTGTACTCGTGCCGTGCCAACGCTGGGGAAATAGCTTCTACGCAATGTATTTAAGGTTCATATTAGATTAGTAAGAAATGGTTTTAATGACTTTAATAAATAAAATAAATAAAAATATACTCGTTTCAAGAATTAAAGCTTCTACGCATTGTATTGAAGGTTCATATTAGTAAGATAATAGCAAAAAGTGTCGTGACAACTTTTGAGATTTTTTTCCGTCCAGCCCCCTTTCACAACGCGCGATAAGGAACTTCGTTCCAATAATACATTAGATTGCCTATTAAATTTATAAGCTGGTCGTGGCTGTGACAGGTAGGTGACCACTCAGCATAATGTTGTGATTTGGTGCAAACCCAAAACACGTGTGTATGTGTTTTCTGTGGTGGGCTAGAAGCGGCAGAATTTGAAATATGATTTTTTTTTTTTTTTTTTTTTTTTGTTTTGGCCCTACCGGCCAGTAGCCTGACGCGAGTCGGCTTTTCTGGCCACACCGGACTTTCGGGTGAACGCTTTAGGCGCTCGCAACCCTTGATTTAAGTAACCATGCTGAGGGCAACCCACTAACGGGTTACGAACCTCGGCTCAGGACGGTCACTGGGAGAGGATGAGACATCAACGATTAGTGGGGAAGGTTGGTGTTTAACCTAATCCTATCCATTTATTTCGTCGGCACGCGGGCCGGAACTGTTAGGAGGGTCGGGAGGGCGACGGGGAACGCGGCGAGGTCCTCGGCGGCGAGGACGGAACTGCGGTCGTGTGGAGTGTAGGAGTTTTAGGAACTCGTTCTTACTGCGAATGGCCAGAGTGATATCGTCCTCCGGATCGGTTAGGACTGAACGCGGCCGTCTCCATTTGGCGCGGTCGAATGGAGTGTATATTGACGCTTTGCGGACTAACGTATTTGGGTGTTTAACCGCCCGGTCGAAGTAGCTTGAAATATGATGCCCGTGTCATTTTGTACGTAGAGTGCGTTTCAACTTTAAGTTCCGATGGCGTGATGTTGGCAGCAAGGTATATGCAGTGCTGCTACATCACACAAAATGTGTTACCTTGAAATAAAGGATTTTTTTTTTTGTAATGGGAACATGTTTTGTCTAGTAACGAAACACTAATATTTTCAAATCACAATTTAAAATATATAAGTAAACGTAAACTATGTACCCACTTTTCAAATAATTTATGATAAAATTCATTGAATTCTGCCGTAAGTACGTAATAATTAACCAGCTTTGTAGTTTCCAATAAATACTTCTTTTTTTTCTAAGATGTATAGTGCAGGACAACAAATAGTTACATGTCACGAAATTACACTATGGAATAATTAATCTGCAACTTATGGAAGTAAATCAAACACTATAAACATAATTGATGAGTGGTTAGATATTTAGCAGCTAAATCAACTTTAATATGTTTATCTACTAAACCATTATTAACTAAATTTTTAGATTTAGGATAATACATTAATAAATAAAACAAGACGAATGTTTCTTTATCATAATGGAATGACATTAGTTTTTTAATAAGTCACGGAGGTAAGCAATTATTAAAAATCAATGATGTCAAGTCGGCACAAAAAACTCAAAATATATTAATTAGCATAATATTATAATTCATCACATTAATAATAATGTGATTATTATTACACTGGCTATTTATTTATTGTTATTTAAATCGATTTTATACAATTACTGTTTATTATTTTTAATATGTTTTGAACTTTATTCAAGGAAATACATAAATCATCTGGTAACCCTATTTTTTTAAACTGAAATGGCGGCAATTCAAGCCTGAACACATTTTAAAGGAATACGTATGGTTTCTTTACGTTTTTCACACTCACAGGTTCTCCACTTTCAACGGCGTCCGTCTTTCACCATTTCTTAATGTTTCCGACACAGAACTTAATAAAATTTTAGAAATCTGCATACTTGGCTTCATAATGTCCACCTTTTTGTCAGACATGGGAGCCGACATCACGCCATCGGTAACATAATTTGAAACCAACTCTACTTCCCCATCTTTTTTTTGGTTTCGCGGAGAAAGTGCGTTACCACTACCGCCCGGCCTTCGTGGGGGGCGACCGAGCGGTTATGTTGGGTTCACCGTGCCTTACGACCCGTCGTTGAGCCGCCCGGAGAGATGGAAAACGTCGGGCGACCGCCGGGCCGAGTCCCTAACCTATGTACAACGCACGGCATCGGGCATACCAACTAAAACTCCGCGGTGGCCATCTTTGGCGCATTAGGGACGGCTACGGGCTTCCTCGAACGAAAAGTATCTAAGTTGTCGTCCGCAACCGACCCTGCGCGGTTCCGCCTGGTACTCTACTTCCCCTATATTAACCATAGCTATTATATCTATGTTAGATTCATACACAAAGGAAAAGTCCGCTTTTTGTATGGGTACTGGGCCTCAAAATCTATCCAGGCTCAAACTTTATGGATATTAAAGGGGCAAATATAAGGATCTTGGATCCATTAAAGTTTTAGACCCCTCCATTTATAACAAACTTTTTTAGTTATTAAGCAAAATAAAATTAAATAAATCTCAAAATCGGTGGACTTTAAAATTATGCGATTTATTGCAAAGACTTAGTTTTTTGGAGTAGGTACTATTCACACACAAACACACACACACACACACTCACGCCTTTTATCCCAGTAGGGGTAGGCAGAGGCGCAACTAAGTGTACCCACTTTTCGCCGTGCGTATTCCGGCCCATGATGTGATAGGGGGCTAACCTATCGCCATATAGGTCACAAATTCCAGACTCCGGGCTGATATTGAATTCTAGAAAAATCTAATATCACTGTGCCCGCCCCGGGGATCGAATCCGAGATCTCAGGATTGCAATCGTACCGTAATACAACTACGCCACCGAGGCAGTACTATTCAAATATCTATTGAATAGTACTAATATACTTGGTCACAATTTAAAGACAGTTTTTGGACATGTCCTTTAATTTATTATGTTCGGCCAATAACTCCGAAATCGTAGTTTATTTGGTTCACATGAAGGCGGCCAGGATCGACCTTCACTCACTTTCGAGTAGGACATTACGTCTTAATGATCATCATATTCGGTCTCGTAACCTTGATCGATTGCGGGGTTGCGACACTGACAATGGCAATTAAAAAGTTTACTGATATTGATTTTTCGTGGAACTTCCTATTTTGCAACACTACAGGTAAACTGAGAAGGTCACATCGTTTTTTTTTGGTACTAAAGGTACATCTATGTGGATTGCCACACTGAGATATTTGAGACGCATCGAGTTTTTTTTATTGTATCTTCGAAGTACCATATAAATTATATCTTTAATAAGATCAATATAAATTTAAAATGTATTTTGACCTTTTTTAACACTCATTAATTCCATTAACAATGGTATGCTGTTATATAGTATGCCGCATCAAAAACAAATCTTGAATATATTTTCTTATTTCTTGGTTATCCATGTACAGTAAACACATATATCACAAAAATAAGAACGTGTTTCTGATCAATTTTTACACAAACTTCAAACACCAGAAGACGTAGACAATTTACAAATATTCTGTGAAATGCTTGTCTATCTATTTAGCTACGAAGTGATTACTTCGACAAAGGTCGTCGAGAAGTAGCGTGAATAGACGATAATGGGCTTGTAATGATTATTTATTTATCAGGCAAATAATATAAAAGCGTTGTCATAGTTCTTCGCAATTACATAAATTTTTTTTTCATATATTACTGTGTGTTTAAATCGTCAGATGCATGCATTTTATGGCTAAAGATATTTTTTTAATTAAATTCTGCTCTGATTCTTAAAAATTCTTCCACTAAAATATTAAAGACATTTACGCAGGCGGATTTATATAGAAGATAATTCTGTAAATGAAATTTGCATAAGCACTTAATTAAATAGTGGATTTTCCATAACAAGTGTTGTGAAGGAAACTAAAGATAAAACTTCTTGTGACGTGAAGACTCGCATTAATATCAATACGAGTGATTATCGTTAACCGCTTTATAATGTCGCGGTTTTGTACTCGCACCTTTTACCATTTTAAAGTTCGACGACCTTATATTTCTACTAAAATTATTTCTTTAATATTGAGTAGTCATATGAAACCTATTGAAAATAATATGAAATAACGTTCGCGCGATATTGACATTGTATTACAATTATAGTTGATGTCGCCAAGTAAATTGAGCCTAAATATCGACATAAAACGTATACTTACAAATACAAAACATTTATTCGCACAACACCATGACAAAAAATAAAAAATACACACATAAAATCGATTACAACACTCACCGTTCATGTTTTGTTAGTTTTCCACACACAGCGCCCGATCGCACGTGGAAATCACTCGATAGCACTATCACAATAAAGTCACAACTTATTTCTTATACCTGGTCGCAAAAGGTATAAAAAAAAGTCTTAATGTTTGTTTTCGATTCAGCCAATTTACTGGCTGAAAAGAATATATAATAAACAATTTAAATAAAGTAAAATTTTTTATTCAGTTCGATTTTTGAATATGATATTTAATAGTTTTTTTTTTTATGTGAGCTCATGCTACGAGAGCCTTTGAAAGCAGGCGCGCGTCTCGTTTGATCAAGACGAAATGCTAAGACCTGTGCCTGTTCTCTCATAATAAACTATGACAATACGTCGCACAGCCGCGATAAACATTACAGGTACGTGATTATTACCTACACGTATTTCTTACCATCCGATATCTTAGATATCAATACAAACATACAGCACCAACCTGTTATATTTGTTTAATAAGTATTTTAACATGTTTGTTATCTATATAAAAAATAAATTTCAATTTGAATAACACCCGTCACAAAAATCCTCTAAAAAGAAAAAAATTAAAGTGTCTTTGTTGTTTAAGTACCTAGTAATATTTTGACCCAAGCGTAGTCGTGTCTGGGGAGCGCTTAAGAAGTATTTTCGTCTCCCGGGTCCGGAGTTCGGTCCCCCGCCTCGGGTCGAGGACGCTTGGGTCAAAATATTACTAGGTACTTAAACGATTTAAATATAAATATAATTTATATTTCAAATTTTTTAAATTACTTTATTCTCCATCATGGGGCCTTGATAATCAACTATCTAACACCTACTCATTGACACCATTCTTATGAGCCCAAACACGCTATATCTGCTATAAGTTGCTAAGGAGTTGCGTATCGCACAGACTATTTGATGCTGCAGTCATCAGCTCAAGGTTAACATTTAAAATATTGCCGAAGTCCCAGTACACCAAATTTAAAATCAATCGTACTCGTGAAAGTTGGAAATGAGCTGATCTTTAAACGCCTGAACAGATCTTCGTAAATTATAGCTAAGAACCACCCCGATCACATCAACTTTCAAACAAAAAAAAACCGCGTCAAAATTGGTCCATTCGTTTGAAAGCTACGATGCCACAGACTGTGCCACAGACATACAGATACACAAATACACAGATACATATCCTAAACTTACAACAACCCTCTTTTTCTGTCGGGGGTTAATAAGGCAAACATCAAACTCAATATTTGGCACCGTTTTCGTTCAAATTATTCACAACTGGCTTTTGTCCTGGCTTCGCCCGCGTGAATGAGTATTTCCGGATAAAAGTCCCACTTTATATTACCCGGGGTCCTTCCCAGGGTTTCAAATTATCTTCATACCGAATTTCATCGAAAACCGTTCGGTAATTTTTGAGTTTATCGCGTTCAGACAGATGAGGCTGGGTGACTTTGTTTAATAATACGTAGTGAAGGATTTAAGTATGATTACTGTTCACCAACTCTACCCTTTGAGTATTGTTGAATACTCAAAGGCTCTACCCATGTATGCAATAGAATTGTCATCCCCATCTACATATACAAAACGAAGGTCTGCAGGTTTTAACCCCAAGGCACACTAGCTTTTTGAAGTTATGTGTGTATTGTTTATCAATTATAATCGACCGCTTAACGGCGAAGGAAAACATCGTGAGGAAACCTGATATTCCGGTAGCAGGACAGTCGGCAGTGGGACTGTATACAATATAGAGCTGGTATTATTATTATCTATACTATACTTTATAATATATACCTACTTATATTATAAAGTAACGAATAAATCAAAAACTATTGTACTGATTTTAAAAATTATTTTACCAATATAAAGCTACATTATCAGTAAGTAGTAGATCTCTCATATGTAAGAGTCCGTCTGGGTGGGTACCACCGCAATGTCTATTTCTACCGCCAAGTAGCAGTGTGCATGCACTGTTGTGTTTCGGTTTCAAGGACATTGTAGCCAGTGTAACTACTGGACATAATGAGACTTAACATCTTATGTCTCAGGATGACGAGCGCAGGGGAATACCATACAGTACTTTGTAACTCAAGGTGCTGGATGGTGTTGCTACTGTTTATGGCCCTTCGTATTGCTTACCACCAGGCGAACGGTATGCTCGTCTTGTCATTCAGTGCAATAAAAAAATAAGTAACATAGGCTACTTTTTATCCCGGGAAAACATAGAGTGGGACTTTTATCTCGAAAAAACTCAATCACGCGGTAGGAGCTGCGAGCCAGTCGAGTTAAACATAATTTTATTGCTTCTTTCGCCTTACAGATGTAGCGGGAGTGAATGTTGACCGTGAACTAGGTGGTCTTGGACTTGATCGAGGTAAGGCTATCTTATGCTAATTTTAGTTTCAAGTGTTATTATTCTTGAGAGAGATATTTTATGTAATTCAAAACCTTATTACCATATCCACATGCAAGCGCCAATCCAGCGGGACGATTAGTGAACGTGCTTGTAGCGTGTTCGCTGCGGGAACGCAACGGGGTTGCCGCGGGTGCGCAACGACAGCGCAACGCCGTCCATAGTACATTGTGTTTGTAATAGTAAAGATGCATTGAATAGCGGGGTCGTGAACTCGTTGCGCACACGCAGCGAAGACGTAGCGTACACGCAACAATCGTGTTGAATAATCGCCTCGCTCGTGATACTTTCATAAATCGCTAGTGTGATAGCACTCTTATGCAGAGTGGAAAATATGCGTATTTCTATACCTATAGTAGTTCACTTTTCATTTTCGTTCACACTTCGAGAATATTCTTGTTAAACTTGTTATGGTACGTTGAAGCCCAGTTAATTTATTCATAGCTTAAATGGATTCTCGAGATTATGTATAAGTATATTTTGAGAAAAGAATTAAATCTGAAATCTTAAAGAGGCAAGGAATAAGTAACAAAAACTATAACTAATTTTGAACATTTTGTCCGCCTGTTTGCTCAAATGATCGTTGGCGTATCTCGGTAAAACCACTCATTGGAGTCAACATATTATAATTACTAAAAAAAATTAAGCTTTATTCTGTGTAACATAGGGTAAGTCGGGGACAGATGGCCATACACGGCAGATAGGCCACACGCGTCACGCGTGTTCTGTGTTATGATAGGCTGAAATAAATCTAAAATATTAAGAAAGCTTCTGAAAGTATGGAAGTTGTAACACATATAAGGTGATTATAGTCGTACTATTTTGAGAGCGTCAATGGCCCTGCATAAATAAAATTAAATTTGCCTTCGAAATTCGAATGTTGGTTCCTTAATAAATTATTAGAGGATTTATTAAGGCCACTTAAATTTTAAGCTATATTTTAATTTGTTTATATTTCAATTTAATTAATTGGAAATTTTCTTATTAACTACCAGTTAATTTTTTTTATTGCCTTAGTAGACAAACGAGCATGCGGTCCGCCTGATGGTAAGCAGCATCCGCCTCCCATGGACTAAAGCAATGCCAGAGGCAAAGCCAAGCCGTTGCCTACCGGGAGGAGAGCACTCTTTTTAAGCCTCGTTTAAAATTAAATATCCTGGCTTATGCATATAATAGAATTGAAATTTCAGCATAGTGTAGTTTAATAAATGTCTGAGGAAGGAAGACAGAGGACGGAGAATATATGACTTACATTATGAGGTAACAAGTTTTTTTTATTTTTTTTTATTGCATTGAATGACGAGACGATCATGCCGTTCGCCTGATGGTAAGCGATACGAACACCCATAAACAGTAGCAACACCATCCAGCACCTTAACTGACAAAGTACTGAGTGGCATTCCACTGCGCTTGTCATCCTGAGACATAAGATGTTAAGTCTCATTATGTCCAGTAGTTATACTGGCTACAATGTCCTTCAAACCGAAACACAACAGTGCATGCACACTGTTGCTTGGCGGTGGAAATAAACATTGCGGTGGTACCCACCCAGACGGCCTCTTACATAATGAGAGACCTACCACCAGTAAAGTGTCATGCATGTTTAAACCTTTCCCGGCGCGTAGCAGGTATAACTGCCGGCAAACACTTGAACCACTACCGGTACGTAAATATGTCATTCCGCATAAAAAAAATCCGCCGTCATGCGATAGTGGTTCCAGTTGTTTACCGAAATTTATAGGGAGTAAAGGACTCACTGTGTTGGCAAAAATCTCAGGCCTGACGTTACATGTGTGAAAAATTATCATTTTTCAGTTCTACTACGATATTCAGCGTTTGTATTACGTAGTCAATACTTGTTTTACTGTAGTGGAAGTAGTCAATACTATAATTTATTCTGTAGCGAAGGGCCAACGCTTCAACTCAAATTCTTTGCTTACAAAAAATTAATGTCAAAAGTGCTTAATGAATAAGAACTTGTTTTAATTAGAGCGCATTAACTAGTAATGAATATCTATTAAGTTGATATTGATGTTAATTGTTGTATTACAAACTAATATACATTTTTGTGTGAGCACAGATTCATACATCCTGAACGTCCAAAATAAAATAAATATTTTTTCGATGACCACCTTGTGCTATGATGTCATTTAAACTTTTTTTACTATAAAACAAATAACATAGCATCCTGGGCTGGGTACTTACTGATCATTATGTTTGTACTTAAACTTCTAATGCTAAGAATGAGGTGAAACCAGTTTGTTATAACTATATGGACAATAATCTAGTAATTATTTCGTGTACATTCTGAAGAACTGAAAATGTCTAAATACTAAAGAACTGTTGAGAGGATTTACTGGTGGTAGGTCTCTCATATGTAGGAGTCCGTCTGGGTGGGTACCACCGCAATGTCTATTTCTACCGCCAAGCAGCAGTGTGCATGCACTGTTGTGTTTCGGTTTGAAGGACATTGTAGCCAGTATAACTACTGGACATAATGAGACTTAACATCTTGTGTCTCAGGATGACGAGCGCAGTGGAATGCCACTCAGTACTTTGTCAGTCAAGGTGCTGGATGGTGTTGCTACTGTTTATGGGTGGTCGTATCGCTTACCATCAAGCGAACGGCATGCTCGTCTCGTCATTCAATGCCATAAAAAAAGGATATATTATATGAGATTTTTTTTGTTTGTGAAAAGTCTATTAAAGCGGTTTATCGTTTTTACAAGCAGACGCGACATAAAGCTTTTATCTTTAAATTAAAACGCACGTATTTATACATTTTGTCAACGTCTAATTTTCCGTAATATAATGAATAAAGATTTTTTTATTAATAACCTACATACGAACATTTCAATTATATTACTTATAGAGCAATACGCTCGCGACTCCGCCCGTGTGTAATTTTTTTTGTCGGGATAAAAATATTTTCATTGCATAAAAAGTAGCCCATAGCACTCAGGAGTAATGTAGCTTCCTATTAGAATTTTCAATATTAGTTCAGTAGTTGCTGAGATTAGCGCGTTCAACCAAACAAACAAACTCTTCAGTTTTATAATATTAAAATAAAGTGTAGATATTCGCCGATTTCAAAACGACGATGTTATTTTACAATTTTATTTTACAATACTAACTACTTGTAATTATAATTTGTAATTTTATTGCACGATTATTGACCATGTACCATACCATACCAGCCCTGTATTATATACTGCCCACTGCTGAGCACGGGCCTCCTCTACAACTGAGAAGGTTTTTGACCATGTAATTCTGTGTAAATGAGAAATAAAATGGGCCAATCGGAGACGGATTGTAATTTAATATCCTTTGCTTCCTTTAATAAAATTCGTTTCAATATGTTAGTCAATGCAATTTCGACTTTCCGCCATCTGGAGTTTGAATATTATGCAAATCTCTCGTATAATTGCAATGCAAAATCACTCGTATCCAAAGGTCCATCTGGATGGATACCAAGTCTAATTTTGTCGTCTAGCAGCAGTGTGCAATATGCATGCGCCGTGTTCCCGTTTACGTATACCATAGGCCAACGAGATTTCTCTCATCTGAAGTATGCTCCACATAAAATAAGAAGGCGGTCTTGTAAACTAAATAATATTGTTGATTATCTGTCGTCTGACTATTGTTACGCGAATGTTAGACATTTAAATAAAACTATTTTACGGATTTTATCGCGGTTTTTTAATTTATATTTTCTCCCGACGTTTCGAAGGCTTTGCAGACTTCATGGCCACGGGGCGGACTGAGGGGTTGGTTAGGCGTGAGTGTGTGTGTGTGTGTGTTATAAAACCTAATATTCTCGTACATGTCTTATTAAATATTGTAATTTATATCTGTGTTGAAAAAAAATCGCATATTATCGTGCTTTTTGCAAGCGTTTATTTAACTTGCAATGTATGTATGTATGTCCTACCTATGTTTGTTCAATTTGCAAGTCAATTTTGAAGCAGTTACCCTCAACCGATTTTGTTGAAATTTTGCACTCACGTTTAGTTTGGCTGATAATGCATTTTTAGCTAAGTAACGTCATTCTGAATCCAATATGTTATATGGCGGACGGCCCAAGATGATGGACTAGTTATTTTTTGTGGACGTCCATAATATGGGTATCAAATGAAAGGGCTTGCTGAGAAGAATACAAAAATAAAATAACTTTATTAACAACTAAAGATAGCGAACTAGTTATTTTTTATTAAAAAAAATACTTTGAATTTTGTCAAAATTTGTTTAATACTAGTAGAGTTATAAGCTTGTCGCGAGATTTACTTGTGGTGTACATCTATACTAATATTATAAAGCTTTAAAGAGTTTGTTTGTTTGTTTGAACGCGCTAATCTCAGAAACTACTGGACCGATTTTGAAAATTCTTTCACTAATAGGAAGCTACGTTACTCCTGAGTGCTAGAGGCTACTTTTAATCCCGGGAAAACATTTTTATCCCTGAAAAACTTTATCACGCGGGCGGAGCCGCGGGCAAATGCTAGTAATACAATAATTATGTAACTTGATCTTGGTTTCGGACTAAAAGATAATTATTTATTGTTTATCGGCACGATGCTCGGAGTGGTGGGGTCACTCGTTGAATATGTTATATTATTCAATGTAAAATGTATTTTAAAACAATTGTGTTAGTTTATTAGGGCATTTCACACAAGCCTTAAGCCAAATCTAGCCTAACATGGCTTTTTATTATTATTGTTATTTCAGTACTTTCCTTAATTGTAAAAAAAATGATTTTTTAGCAGAAGATATGAGGAATTTAGCAACTTTTTATGATGCAATTAGATAAATAGTAGACGTGCCAGTTGGCAGCACTGGCGGTGGAGGTACTCGCTGGATCGTGCAAGTCCAACAAGCAAATAATAATAATTATTGACGTACGTCGAGATTCACAGTCGTTTTACATCGTGCATCGTGCATGACCTACCTTCGTTGGCTGTACTTCAAGATGGAACATGAATAAGGTACTTTAGATATAATTTAGAAACCCTGAAATTACGGTATTTGACGTTTCATCATATCCACATTTTTATATACGACGCCACTAAGAGGAAGATGAAGACCCTACAAAGACTTGCCATGCGTACAAGCGACGCGTGCTTCAGCAAAGACATTCTACACTATAGTTAGAACTTTGATTAATTATATACCTAGATAGACACTGAACGTTTCAAACGCGTCGAAAAAAATAGAGGCCAACTGTTGCCCGCTAAATGAGTTCGAGTGAATTATTTTTTGTTGTTTTTCATGGATATAATTATCTCCCCGTTTAAATAGAAACCATGTAATAACTGGTATCATTATGCGCGCACACAAGCATACGCAGAATGATGCAGCGATAGCGTATGACACAGCTGTCACGCATACTAGCTTAAGAAAAGTTGGCCTGTTTGTTTTAGTTTCATTGTAGCGCGTCACTCTATCTAGGTATATGATTAATCAAAGAGTTAGAACTCGTTGTTCATCAGTCATTTTGTAGAAAAAATTAAAGGAAGCGTTTTATTATCCTTTTGTGTTCCAATTTGAATATATTAAATCTCTCCAGTACAAGATACAGTAAAAATAATATAGACATCGAAGTAAAATCCACTCTACATACAAAAATGTGGAAATATCTGTATGGATATTAGATACCAATTATCTTCAATTTCATACACATTAATTGATATGGGTTTAGTTTTTGTTATATCTAAACTTTGTTAACAACACATTGTACAAAAGATCAAGGTTGTATTTCGTTTGATTTATTAATAGTTTTATTTTCTTGGAAATTGATGAAGGATACAATAAAAACATCACGAGAAACACCAAAATTGCATACTATCATCTATTTAATACGATAGAAAATCGGCTTAGTGGAAGAACCGCGATTCAAAAAGTTAATTGACAGCTCAACATATCATAGTAGATATACAGGTACAGGTAGATCATGTCCTGGATTAACACATAGGCTACTTTTTATCCCGGGAAAATATAAAGCGGGACTTTTATCTCGGGAAAACTCATTCACGCGGGTGGATCCGCGGGCAAAAGCTCGTATTTACATATATTTTGGCTTGGGTGTAGAGTTAAAAGCTTGGGTTCCAGACCTCAAAAGAAAAAAAGGAACCCTTATAGCAGGGATTCCCAGACTGGGTTCCGTAGAATAGTCATCAGGGTTCCGCCAAAAATATTTATTATTAATTGTTCATCCACATTAAAACGCACATTTGAATCTGTATCTCTGAATGAATTTTGGATTGGTGTTAGGAGCGAATACCCTGAAATAGCCAAAAAGGCTATCATAACATTGCTCCCATTCGTCACAACGTATCGTGAAACACGCTTTTCAGCCTACGTTTATACAAAAAACAAACACAGGTCAAGTTTGTATGCTACCCCAGATATACGCATACAATTGTCGGACATGCCTAATACCGAACTATAAATAAAACAGTTATTCATAAAAAAGTAAAACAATTTCATTATTCACATTAGAACTTATATACTATTACGGTATATATATGATATTACGGTTGGAGGTGAGAGGTTGGAAATGGTTAAGGACTATGTTTACCTGGGTCATGTACTGTCTTTTGGTAAGGAACATCAAGCAAGGGAGATTTTCAGGCGTTTACAACTCGGCTGGGCGGCTTTCGGACGCTTAAAGGACGTATTACAGTCACGGCAGATTCCACAATGCCTAAAAACTCGTCTTTTTGACCAATGCGTCCTGCCCACCATGACATACGGTGCCGAGACATGGACGCTCACATGCGATATTTTATATAAATTGGGAGTGACACAAAGGGCTATGGAGCGATCTATGCTCGGCATCAAATTACAAGACCGAATCCCTAACAGCGAAATCCGTAGACGAACAAAAGTTCGAGATATCGGACAATTCGTTATGGGACTCAAATGGAGTTGGGCAGGCCATGTAGCTAGACGAAGTGATGACAGGTGGAGTAAGATGCTGACTGAGTGGTGGCCAAGGCAAGGCAAACGCAGCGTGGGTCGTCCGGCGGCAAGATGGTTCGACGACATTGTGAGGATCGCGGGTCGAACCTGGATGCGATTGGCTCGAGATCGAGAAAGGTGGCACCATATGAGAGAGGCCTATACCCAGCAGTGGGACTCTACAGGCTGTGGATGATGATGATGACATTAGAACTTTAAGTTAAGAATAATGTGTTTCAATTATATTACACATTTCTTAAGAAAAATGTTCTTATACAAATTTCAGTGTTGATTTGTAATAGTTTGATGTGGGGCTCCATAAAATAAAAGGTAATTGGTTGGTGTTCCGTTATCTTTACATTTCAGGAACCCCTGCCTTAAAGGATCACTTTTTTGTCCGTCCGTCTGTCTGTTTGTATGTCGGTCTGTCTGTTTGTCAAGACCATTTTTCTCAGGAACGCGTTAAGATATCAAGGGGAAATTTATATTAAATACTTGGATCCACAACATATAGGACCTTTTATGTCGCAAGTTTTGCGATTTCGCATCTTTCGCATTCGCATCAAATCTATAGGGTAAGTACAGTAAGTACTGTTGACCTAGAATCATGAAATTTGGCAAGAAACAAGGTTTCACATCACATGTAACGGAAAAATCTGAAAACCGGAAATATGTACTTTAATAACAAAAAAAAACTGACTGCCTCGGTGGCGTAGTTGTGTTCCGGTATGACTTCAATGCTGAGGTCTTGGATTCGATTCCCGGGTCGGGCAGTGATATTAAGTTTTTCTATTCATTATCAGCCCGGAGTCTGGAATTTGCGCCCGATATGGCGATAGGCTCGCCCCTATCACATCATAGGACGGAATAACGGCGAAGAGTGGGTGCACTAGTTGCGCCTGTGCCTACCCCTACGGAGATAAAAGGCGTGAGTAAAAAAATATTTTTAAAAACAAGCTTTTATTTTAATGCTCTAAAAATAAACAACAAATTTCATTTTTTTTATTAAAAATGTAATATTTAAAATTACAAAACTAAAAAGTAACTGAAGTAAGTAGACGAAATTAAAATACTGTATCGGGCAGCCCTATTGCTTGTTTACGTACCGCGCGGCTGTAGGTAATTATTTCAAGGATAGAGCTGAGTCATTATACTGCATAGATCATTTTACCGTGGTTATACTAACCAAATAAATTTCCGCGATAAGAAGTTTACCTGGGTCATCAAATAATTTATAATTTCCCGAAGTGGCACGCCATTTGCGATGTAAATACATTATCTATACTAATAATTATTATGAAAGGGAAAAGTTTGTGAGTTTGTTGGTAGGTTTGTAGGGGCTAATTTCTGGAACTGCTGAACCGATTTTGAAATTCTTTTACTAATAGGAAGCTACATTACTCCTGAATGGTATACGCTATTTTTTATCACGGGAAAATATAAAGCGGGTCTTTTATCCCGGATAAACCTTTCACGCGGGTGGAGCCGCGGGCAAAAGCTAGTATTATACAAAACCTTATTGTCGTCAATCCGACTCAGTTTTACGAATGCAAATATCCAAACAAATAAAGTGCATTGAAAAATACAGTTTAAGTTTTAGACTGTATTTTTCAATGCCTTAAGCCCTTACACTGTATTTTATGGATGCGAGTTGCCTTGAGTATCCTTATCAGCTAATAGCAACTGCCCATGCAGATTAGTCAATTAATTCCACTGAAGACATATCTGTCTTAAACATTGAATTTTTTGTTCTGAACAGGTTGACCAAACCAGTTTGATTCTACTAGGATAAAAATAAATTGTTGTTTGTTTATGCTTAACTTTGATGTACAATAACCCGGCGACCGTGAATGAAATAAAACTTAACATGGTTGCTAAATATATAGGACAAATAATTCAAACAACATCATTTTGTATGCATTTATTGATATAACGCTCGTTAGCTTTCAAGGTAAAGTTAACGCAATTTTTTTTCCATGACGGATTTGGTGGGAGAGTCTGAGTTTGTGAAAGTATTATAGATTTTAATCATCGTTAACAAAAGCCTTCACGTATATTGCGTAGGCAGAGTTCAATCACACCTTGATATTGTCTTCTCGAGTGTCAAAGCACATGGTGCCATTTTCCCTTATCAATTTTAAGATTGACTATGGGCGGTATTAATAAATCAATCTCAAGTTTGAGTTACATCTCAAGAAGACATAATATATTAATAGTTCCATACATTATGTCTACTTGAGATGTAACTCAAACATGAGATTGATTTAATACCGCCACAAGTGTCCACTATCTATACATCCCGACTACGCGCTAAAAGGTTTTCTCGTTCCAAAAGTCCCTAAAAAAAGGGCCAACTATTTAGTAAATCAGTAAATAAGAAATAAATTGACTGCTTTGGTGGCGTTATTGTATTGCGTACACGTTACGAGTACAATTTGCGCGCTGAGGTCCTGGGTTCGAATCCCGGGTCGAGCCAAAAAACATTGTGACTGGGTTTTTCCATCTTAAAAATTACTCAGTCGCAGCTCGGAGTCAGGAAGTTGGCGGTGTGACACCCCCGTGCCTCGGAAAGCACGTAAAGCCGTTGGTCCTGCGTCTGATCTCTCTCCGGTCATGTCGGATTGCCGTCTCACCGGACTATGAGAGTGAAGGAATAGCGAGTGCGCCTGTATACTGCGCACACACTGGTGCACTATAATATCTCCTGCGTACCTGGCTGATCTCCGTTAAGATTGGCCGCCGTGGCCGAAATCGGCTAGGAAAGGATAGATAGACATATAAATAGTTAACTATTACCCACGGAAGTAAGTTACCGTGATAATATGTAGTTTATGTATTAATTCAGGACTATGTGAATGACAAATGTCATTCAAATCAGTTCAACTGTTTACTTTTAAGTTTTAACAAAACAAACATTTTCACTAACTTTCATATTTATATTATTAGTAAGTGAGTACGAAGTATCATATCTTAATATATATAAATCTCGTGTCACAATGTTTGTCCTCAATGGACTCCTAAACCACTTAACCGATTATAATAAAATTCGCACACCATGTGCAGTTCGATGCAACTTGAGAGATAGGATAGTTTAAATCTCAAATTATAGTCGCAATTTTAATTTATTGCTAATTATTTGTCTGTTATTATTTGACAGTCACAATTATCTTAACTCCAAATGATTCTAACAGATGTCGATACCTTTCGACTGGGTTGAGTAAGTAATCAATAGATGGCGCTGCTATGGTAATGATAACAGATGTCGATACCTTTCGACTGGGTTGAGTAAGTAATCAATAGATGGCGCTGCTATGGTAAATCTACGAACGTGTCATATAAGCTACGGGTAGATTATGTATACTTTTTATACCGGGAAAATATAAAGCGGGACTTTTATACCGGGAAAACTCATTCACGCGGGCGGAGCCGCGGGCAAAAGCTAGTAATAAGATAAGCTGACAATTCCGATAGGACTTAGTACACACTATATTAACTCATAAAATCGTGTCAACTTATCTCAGTTTGATGTCACATGAAATTTTTGAAGTTATGCTTCTTTTGGCGCGTTAGGGAAAAATTATGAGAGTAAAGGACTTGTCCAAAAACGGGCCTGAAAATTTAAACAAGAAAGTTTATATATATTTGGATAGAACTCCTAAAAACTAGCCTTTTACAATAAATAGTTTAATTTTAAACACCTCCGATTTTAAGATTTATGTAATTTTGTTTTACCTATAATCACACTTAAAATTAGTTGTAATTAACGTTTTCAAAATAAAAAAACTTCGTATATTGGAACGCACACCCAAAAAAAGTAAAGTTGACAGTTGTCACTTGTCAATGGATCAACTGTCATGTCTGATGTCATGAGTAGCCGTAGCCCGCGTAGGATTGTTTTGTTCCAGAGACTTTTCGATAGTATTAAAAATATTTTTATCATGTAAATTACTGTGATATACCTAAAAGTGAATTCGCAGAATAAATCAAAGAAAACATTAAGGATTATTTTTGCATCAGGGACTTTAACGTCTTGTGACTGCGCCTTCAAGGATGTTCATGTGTACAAAACTCTAGATACCATATATATCGATGCTAGATACTAAGATACGTCTCCAAATGCAATCACGGATGTTTCAGCATTTTGACGACTCCGATCCGTGAAACGATCGATAAATTCTCAATACACAAATAAATTATGAAAATTGAGAGGTGTGTCGCGCGAGGTCTGCATTTGGAACCTGTAACTTCGTCTTTGCAGTCTGGTCTTTTCCAATAAGCGATCGTCGCCGCTCACTATACCCATATATATAAAACAATAAAAGAGTTTAAAATATCATAAAAGTGTTTAATTCAATACATAGCTATTCCATTGTTATGATTTTAATGGGTATGTATTGTATGTTCATCTGTTTTGCACCTGATAATTGGGAATATTTTTTTGGTATATTAGTAGTAAGGGATTCACCGATACTGGAGCAGGTTCGAGGGCCGGTCCGCGGCGCTCCGGCGGCTGATGGCCGACGTTTTCGATTGCTCCAGATTCGGCCCGCGGAACCCGCGAATAAATCCGCGGATTACTTTAATACCTACCGCGAATTAATTTGATACCTACCGCGGATTAATTTGATACCTACCGCGGATTAATTTGATACCTACCGCGGATTAACTTGATACCTACCGCGGATTAACTTGATACCTACCGCGGATTAATTTGATACCTACCGCGGATTAATTTGATACCTACCGCGGATTAACTTGATACCTACCGCGAATTAATTTGATACCTACCGCGGATTAATTTGATACCTACCGCGGATTAATTTGATACCTACCGCGGATTAACTTGATACCTACCGCGGATTAACTTGATACCTACCGCGGATTAACTTGATACCTACCGCGGATTACTTTGATAACACCCGCGAATAAAAATTATATCGTCCGCGGAATCCGTTTCATATCACCCGCGAGGTAGGTATGAACCACGAATTTGTTCATGGTCTACGGTTCCCTTAAGCTTGTACCTTTTCCCTGTTCGTTGTGCTTTTAACTTTCTACTTTCTATCGGCGATCCTTTTTTTTATTTGAAGGATGCAAAGGTCTTTGTCGCGTATTTCTATTAACTCGTGTTTCTAAGCAAAAGCCGTTTAAAATTACTTAATAGTTACCCTTTACGCATTACGAGCATTGTTTATGATAGATAAAGCAACATTTTCCCTGTTTCGTTGTGTTATTGACTTTCTACTTTCTATCGGCGACCCTTTTTTATTTGAAGGATGCAAAGGTCTTTGTCTCGTATTTCTATTAACTCGTGTTTCTACTTAAAAGCCGTTTAAAATTACTTAATAGTTACCCTTTACGCATTACGAGCATTGTTTATGATAGATAAAGCAACATTTTCCCTGTTTCGTTGTGTTATTGACTTTCTACTTTCTATCGGCGACCCTTTTTTATTTGAAGGATGCAAAGGTCTTTGTCTCGTATTTCTATTAACTCGTGTTTCTACTTAAAAGCCGTTTAAAATTACTTAATAGTCGCCCTTTACGCATTACGGGCATTGTTTATTATAGATAAAGCAATCGTTACAATACACCATACCTTTCTCAAATTCTAGGTAAAACCCTTTGGGTCTTCTCATTGTCATAATAATTACGGTTCCCATTATTCACATTACCTGATATTACATATTCAACGGAACATTTAAGGTGAAAGTCGAAACATGTTGGATCTTGTCTGCAAGGAAACAATACTCCCTCTCCATATAAAAGACCGACGCAAAATCACATGGTATCGTATTCCACTCTGTGCTCTGCTCGAAGTGTGATCTCCAGTTGTTTGTAACAGTGAAGTGATAGTAAAATTGTGAAATAGTTAAATAGTGAAAGTGTTATAAAAATGAATGTAAGTACCTTTATATACTTTGATCTAAAAGTGTTGTAACCAGATGTTTCATTAATTGTTTATGCCATGTGTTGTCCACCAGGTTAATACATTTTAGCTATCTTTGATGTCTTATTAATTTATCATTGTTACTAATGTGTACATGTATACTTCGCATACCTATAAGTATTTATCATACAGTACTTACTTAACCGATAATTAAAACAGTTTCATTTCATTTTGTTACAGTTTTCTGAAAATACTTTCAAAAACTACTATTATGCTGAAGAAATCGACGAACCTAGTGATGAAGAAGGTACACTCGCCTTTAAAGTCAAAAAAGCGATATTAGCAAATAAAAGACCGATCGAATGCAACAGCATTGATGAGTTCTTCGAAAAACCAAAAAAGAAGAAGACAACAACAAGAAAGTCATCCAGTGTTGGTCGATCGACGAGCGGTGGTGTTTCATACATCCGATCAAACAGCGATGACAACAGTTCTGCATCACATCTCATAAAAATTGAGGTGTATGAAGTGAATAAAATAAAAAACATCGCACCGACGGAACATTGGAAACACGCTGATGTGCGAGTTAAATATTACGCGGAAAACGACAGTGATAAGAACTTGCAAAGTGTCAAGGACACTATATACAATATAACCAAACAGTTGGCTAGTAAGGACGATTGTGTGAAATATTTTATAGACACAGACAAATGAACAAAAGTGCCAGTGCGTGTCAATGTTTTAATATCATAACTTTAATCATATGCTTTGTACTACTATTATTGAAATAAGAAACTATTATTGTATTAACTGTACTTAAGAATCTACCTGTTTAAATTTAACTTACATTGTATTGTATTTAAACTTTGTACTCTTTTAAGTTACATACTTAATAGATTAATTTGTTTTTGATTCTAGAACTCTTTGTGAATTGTGTTATTGCTAAGTATTATTGTAAATAGTTATAAGTCTTTTTAGTGTTTTTTCATGCTCATGCTTACGATTGTAAAGTTATTGGGAACATTCATAAATTGTTTGGAAGAATCATAAGTATTGTATGGGGTTATTAATCTACAATAAAGAAAAATCATTCATTCATTTTCATATTTCATTTATTCACCTCAAAACATGATTTAAATAAACCATTTAAAAACACATCATTGCATATTGTATTATCACTAAATAATACTTGAAAATCTTTGAGACTCTTACCATAGTATTTATAATACAGATACATTAAACAGTACTCTCCACAAACTATAGTAAAGTCATTTTGAATTCGACTTGTATTGTAATTCCACATTCTAGAATTTCTCGCTAAAAACATTCGGTGGTATCCTTGAGGTGGTCGACCGTATGAATCAAAGTACTGTCCAAAACCATTCTTATCTATGTGTATGGCGACCCAGTGAGAACCTGGTTTGTTATCAGAGTCTAAGTTGCTAACTACGTATGTAGGAGTTACCACATATATTGGTAGGCGATTGGCTGCATATACATTATATTCAATACTTGGATCAATTTTCTTTAAGTAATTCTGTATTTCTATTGTATTCATTTTTATTCACCGTATCGCTGCAGAATCTTATCAGGTCGAATGATAAAGTGGTAATGTCTCATATAAGGTTAACAAGACACTATTAAGGTACTTATCAGCCAAGTTGACTCTTGTTGTGGGGTTGCAAGGATTATAGTTAAACAAAGAACTTAATATTTTATGAATTCGTTTTATTGGTAACTTAAATCTAACAACAAATCTGAATTACATTATTCACGCTTAATCTAATCTTAAACAGTTAATTTTGTGTTCTTAACTACTATAATCTACTGAAATATTGCGGTTTTTATCTATTTCAATAACATTATCAAACTCCGCATAAACAATGCAATTAATAGTTTGTGATAAAGCTGTTTCAAAACGCACTTCTAATCTCACACTACCATGCTTTACAAGATTCCAATGACTTGCAGAGTTTGCTGATAAATCAGGTGTCAAATCAAACGCTAACATACAATATCCTTCAGCGTATTGTTCTCGGGATATCCCATTACCTTCATTGAGAAAGTGTATACCTGTTCCAGAAAACAATGTATGATATACTGAAGTAAAAATTTTGTTCTCAAATGAGGGTTGTAAAGCCTTTGATGGTATTTGTTGACCGTCTATATATAAACTAAAAGTATTGATGTCGTAATTTTGAAAGTTAAATGGGTTCTTAGTGAGGTTTCCATTGAAAGCAGCGTTATTTACAAATCCCACTATACACCTTTTAGGTAATTGTCCTAAGAAAATGTTATCTAGAGTTTTTCCTTGAACACCTGATGGTATTGTTAAAACTTTAACTTCAGCTCGAGTAATGGGGTATTTAGCTGTGGTAGAAGCTAAGACCTTTTGATGAGCAAGTAACACGCTGGGATTGATTCGTGCTCTACGAATAATCAAAGATGCATCCGTAATAGATACCTTTAATTTAAGGTCACCTGTAGAGGCCATGAGATTGAAATTTTCTCTAGAACGAATTAACTTAACACATATATCAACACCATTGATTAAAAATTTTTCTTGATTGAATAAATCACCATGTAAGTGACCAATCATTTCCATTTCTTTACTTTCACTAGATAATTCTTGCCTCTTAGTAAATCCTTTATTAGTATCATCGGTGGAATCCATTTTTCCAGCTGTATCTTCATACCATAAACCACAGGTGAGGTGAGATTTTTTTGCTGCAGGAGCATAGTTCAATAAGTTTTCTATATACGCACGATAAGCATATGTGTTATTGGGTGGTGATACAAGTTTTTGATTTAAGTAGACATCAAGTTGACTGAAGAGTGAGTGCAACCAATTATTCACCGGAGCAACGACTGTAGATGCGGTTAGTTTGGTGTTATCTTGATTTACTATTTTCGCTTTCAAGTGAAGTAACGTATGAGATAAATCTATGTAGTCATCTCCTGCTCCAGGAATTTGAAATTCTATAGGACCATCATCGGCAAGAGATGAAATTGGTTTATAATGGATCCAAATTCCACTTTCAATGCTAGTTTGAGTTGACGGCAATGCAAATAAATCCAATTCGGACTTTATACATTCACAGGAATGACTATGTAAAAAAGACATTTTGATTAATTGTTAGAAAATATGTCCTTGATTTGTTTTTGAGTAATTTTTGATTTTTTTAGAGCTTTCACTTTCGCGGTCAACGACGGACTGACTCCAGGTAGACGTTTTCGTTTTGTTATATATCCGGATCCAGACATATTGATTTTATCTATTTTTTCATCAGCCTTGCGTTTCAAGTTGGAACCAACTTCTTTAAGACGTGCTTTTATTGAATCTTCCATTGGTCGCGCACTAACCATATCTGTCAATAGACCAACACCAGCGCTCAATGCCTCTTTACCAACAGCTCGAACACCGCTACATAATAATGGTAAAACTGACCTAAACAATCCCCCAAGAAAACTACCAATTCCATGTCCTTTTTGATAAGGCGCCCCTTTATATACCACCCCTATACCTGAACCAGCCTGATGAGAATAATAGCGTTGATAAGGACATATCATGTTGGAGCGTTCAAAATGCATTATAATTTTTTAAAATGTAGTTTAACACACACCGTTCCAAATTGAAATGGTATCTTTTGTCCGGTGCTTGACCTTATATCTATTTCAATGGTATCGAATTCTCTTCGCATTACCGATAAGTAATGAGGAGGTGAAAATACATGCATTTTATTGGCACCATAGATGTATTTTGAAGGATCTAATGGTATTACTCTCAGAAGAGGTGTCATTACATCACCTACAATTTGAGGTTCAACTATATCACAGTAAACGAATAGTTGAGATGGTAACCCTAAATGTAAATTAGCTGGACATTTAGCTAAATTCTTTTCAACAAGGTTTCTGTTTGGTTCAAATCCCAACTGTAAGCCTAGTTTAGGAGATAATGTTACAGATTTTATTGATTCGTCTAACACAGAAACAGAAACAAATTTAGATATATTATCGTAGCGGAATTTGATTTTTTCTCTTATATTATTTAATGCTGATAAAATATGGTTAATATTATCATAGTTTGTGGCAGGTATGTGAGTCTTGTAATAAACTGTAGATAGTTTGTCTTCATTGGGCATTTTCATGATTTTTGTTATGTAAATAACATTCTCATGATCTTGAACAGTAAACATGGTGCATGGATATTGGAATTCAACGATTCCTACACACCATTCTCCTTCCAATATTATGGGTTTGGGTAATTTTGTTGAAAAAATTGATGTTTTGTTCTCAGGAAAATATTCCATTGAACTATTGCTAAGTAAAGTTAAATAAAAATCTTTAATCATATTTTTTTTAAACTGGAAGCTAAAATCCAACTATTAAATTTGTTTGGATAACCTTTCCACTTAACTAACACTTGTTGTCTGCTGCCAGAATAACGAGAGCGAATTATTTTATCAATCTTGTGTTCAATGGTGGGGTCATAAATGATCTTTTGTAATTCTCGTTCATAAAATGTTCCTACTATCTCCTCACCATCTAAATCTTTTATAGTATAAACGGGCCACGGAGTACGTTCTATTATAGAAGAAATCACAAATATTTCATCGCTCCAATTAGATTCATAACCTTTTTGGAATACATGTTTATATTTAGTTATTCTGACATGGTCACCGACATGAAACATAGGTAGTATAGTTTTTGATGATTTTTCAGATTTTTCATATAAATTACTCCAAACTGTCATTATATTATTAGAATTAACATCTGAAGGACACATTTTAATACTAGAATGGAAACTATGATTGTAAGAGTGTATCAAATTCTGCAAAATATCAATATATTTATGTGTATTCTTGTGTGTAAAATAGCGCCACATCTTCATTTTTAGCGTTCTTTGAAATCTTTCTACAATGCTTGCTTTGATGTCTGGATTATTTGTCGTATAGTAATTTATGTTTTTTGTTTTAAAGTATCTTTGAACATCTTTCGATACAAATTCAGTGCCTTTATCAGATTGAATGTGAGTGGGTGTAGTATTAGCTTCATTAAATATACTGTCGAAACACTTTTTTACGGTTTCTGAATTTTTCTTTTTCAAGGGTCTAGCATATGCATATTTACTAAAAACATCAATAACACAAAGAATGTAGTTGAAACCTTTATTATCTTTAGAATAAGTCCGCATGTCGCTTAAGTCAGCTTGCCAAAGTTCATTGAGATTAGAGAGAACGTATTTGTTCCGAGGGAATTTTCTATGTACTGGTTTGTGGAGTGTATACGTAGATTGGGATTGCAACCAGTTTTTAACTTCTTCCTTTTTCATTTTACCTTTCATAGCTTTTGATAATTTGTCGATATTGCTATATCCAGCTGGGTGTGATACATCATAATAAATTTGATCTAATTCTAATAAGGGGTCCATTTTTCCCAATCAATCTTTTTCTTAATTTTATTTGCGTGTTTATCTTCGCTCGTTGGCGTCAAATATACCTCTGTGTTTTGTGGCGGTTGTTCTTCGATGGCGTTTTGAAGTCGAGCTATGTACTCACGTCTTTTTGGATTGCCAATATATGTTAAAGGTACTTTTAAATCCTTTAACGCTTTAGCAAATTTTTCCCAACCAGGTGGGTCGTTGTTTTTTAATGGTCGCAGTGTATCGCTTACTAAATCGATAATGTTACTGTTAGGAATCACTTCATTATCTACAATCACTGTGCCAGCATCATTCCAATAAATTTTGTTTTTATTTAGTGACACCGAATTCAATAACAACTCACCTTTTTTTACATATGTTTTTGGTATTAAATTTAAAATTTGTTTTGTTGAGTAGGAAGGTTTTTTTTCGAGTGTAAAACTTTCTTGTTGCTTCTCTTCATCACTCAGTGTCTGACTGACAACTACATCTTTATTCTTGATATCATTATTTATATTAAAAAATTTCCAGCTTTCAGATGTGGGTTTAATGTTATCGTCATTTGAAGTTATTATAGGGAGTTCAATGGGACGACGATCTTCTTCCATAAAGTGAAGATATCTTTGTAAAATTTGTAAGTATAATTTACACTTTTTTCGATCATCCATATTACTGTCGAGTATTTTTTCCATTTCACTATCTAAACGAGAGGTAGGATTTTCATTTCTTTTTTGATTTAACTTATCTATTAAGCTTGGATCAACTAACAGCATTTTTTTGGCGTGTTCCATTTTTAAACTAGTCCACTTATCAATCCACTCAAAATAGAACCCAATATAATCGGAAGAAATGCACCACCTTTTTGAACTATAATATTCTTTCTTATTTTATTTGTACTTTTACGTACCAATTTTCGTAGTAGATTTTTATACTTTTTTAGTTTACTCTTTGATTTTTCTTCAAGTTTTATATTTCCTTGTAAAACGTTATGAATACATTCACATATAAAATTAATTTCGTTTTCGTTACAGACTTTTAAAAGAGCTTGTTGATGTTTTGGTTTAAGTTTATAAAGAGCATTTAATAAGTGTTCATGCGTCTTTAAGCGTCGATCCATCATTTGTAAATGACGGGTATTGGTTGGTTCTTGACATATTTAAACTCTTTTGTGGGAATGTACACTGTAGAATGACCATCAGATGGAAATATCTTTGATTTAATTCGACACATGTCAAAAGTGTCTTGTTTTAGATCTATCATCAAATAGCCATGTGCTTCTTTTGTAGCATCTCTGTAAGCATCTTCTATGAATTTGCTATTTTCTGGTGATACTTGTCGTGCTAAGTAACGTATTTGAGTTTTATCACGTGGGTTTTTAAAATAAATTATGTAGTTTGAATTCAAAGAAATGTCTCTTTGTCCTTTACCTTGATGAAATAAATTTTGAGTAATGTAAAATACACTCAAGTTCCTATGATGACTACCTTTGGTAAATATGTCAACAATGCGACCATCAGATTCCCTCATGAGATCATCGATAATAATAAGGTTAGCTTCCTTTCCATCAAACATATTCAAATCTGGTATACCCTGATAATAGTTTACATTTGGTAAATTATATAAGGGCTGCATTTCATCAAAACACCAAGTAATTTGATGAAAATTTGTGTTGCACACCTCATTAATATGTTTAATAAAGTTTGTTACAAAATTAGACTTTCCACATCCACTTGGACCTGCAACTATGGCAGTAAAAGGATGATAAAAATGAAACATTTTTAAATGCACGTGTGAACTCGAAAAGCGTTTCGGAATGAATAAAACTAGAAGTTACGATTGAATGTATTATATTTGATTTTGTTTTATATACAAAGATTACATACACAAATACTTTGAAAAATGATCACATACAGTTCATAGCTGTTTTGAAAAATATTACAGTAAGAAAATTATTATAAAATAAAGTTAAATCAGGTATAACAAATAACTAACTACATACATTAAAATTTACATCTAATTTTTCATGATATTATACAAAACAGTTGTCATAGTAAAAAAATAAAGAAAAAAGATAGTACATAATAAAGACAGAACTTTAAGTTATTAAAAACCACAATTAAAACACACACACACACATTAACATACATATTTTCGTTGTACAGAAATCGTTGATAAAATCAAATGTCCTTTATTTTATAATGACCCCATGCAAGAGTATCTGTTGAATTTTCTATTAAATAACGTTTTGTGTCATTGTGTGATAAAGATATTTTATTAATTTTTTGTGTATATATAGCATGTTTAATTGATTTAAATCTTATCATTTCACTGTATTGCGTTTTCTTTTCATATAAACATGATTTATAATCGGTAAGACAAAATTTTTTTGTTACACTTTTGTTAATCCCTTTTGCTTTACATATACATTTATTCTGCACATCCATTGCATACATTTTAGAGCGAAGACCTACAAACTCTTTAAGAATTTTACCGTTATTTTCGTCTTTAAAAAAACCTAACCGTTTTTTATTCAATAATGGTAAACCATATTGATTATTTGGTGGATAGTCGGACGTATCAAAGTAGTTGACTAAATCAAGTTTTATATCAGCATAATAATTTTGCGTAAATATTTGATATATTAAGCTATCGGTATCAGTATATAGTAACTTAATATTATCTTGATATTTCATTTTCATATAATCGTAATGGAAATCGTATAGTAATGTTTTAGATATATCTAAAATACAAAAACCGAGGTAAATTGGTTTATTATATAAAACGTTAGTTTTATTTAATTGTATTGCAACTAAGCTCTCTGAGAATATAGATAAACTATGGAATTCTGGTCTTGCTATCAAAGATTGAGCACCTTGAGTTTTGCCACGATTTAACCAATGATTAATTAATTTGACATTAACTCGTTTTCTTACATTTTCCATTGTTTTACCAAAAACAGAATTATTCATAAGTTTAAAAAAATCTTTCTCAAAATCTGAAGTGGCTAATGAACGCATATGAGTATTCAAGTCTATGTAACTTTTCAACCACGCGGATTGTTCAAATTTTAAAATTCTATGTACTTTAACCAATCGGAGACCATTTTTTAAACATTGCTTAAGGTTTCTATAATGAATGACGTAATTTTTTTTATTTTTTAAATTTGGGATCAGTTTCCTGTCTTTGCTGTTTCCTAAACATACGTTTTCTGGACAAAATGGAAAATCTGAATGAAAATCATGTAAATTTTTTGAATATTCTAAATCTACTTCCAAAATTAAACCATGTTTGGCATCATCGGCTATATTAAAATCTGTATTTATATCGACCCATTCAAATTTGCCTGTTGGGAGACATTGGGACATAGCCCAACCATAAAGGTTATTTGCGTCTAAGTACATCAAAAATGAAGATGGTTTATCTGAATCGTATTCCGACATAAACATGTTATTTGCCACTGCATGTCTATTGCTGCATTGTGATATACCCCCCCGAATATTATTCGCTATAAACGTAACCTTGTCGATATCTGTTAAAAGTTCCAAATTTATTTTGGTAAAATTTAACATAGCATCCCAACTTAAACCAGGTGCTGTATAATAGTGGGCAGGATCTAAACCGTATGTTTTAAGACAGACATCCCTAAAGTTTTCAAATATATCTGCTAACAACAATACATCTGTTTTTAAATACAGGTCTGAATATTCACCCATGTTTTTACAATTAAAATGATTCCACACGTCTTGAGCATGATGGTATTCACTTTCTGTAATGTGACTATCATTTAAAGAACTATAAAATTGATCGCGAGTGGGAAGAGAAGTTATTTTTAAAGAATCAAATGTCGTCATGTATTCGTATGGATAAACACCTTTTCTTATTAAACGTTTAAAATCTTCTTCACATGGATATTTTAATTTGAGTTCACGAAATTGTTCAAGTAATAAGTTCTGAGCTAATTTGTTAAGGCTACTTGACATAAATTTAAAAGAATCAAGAAATCGTAATTTTATAACTCTGTTATTGATTTGTAAAACTTTAGAAAAAGAAATATATTTTTCCTTGTTCTCAGGAATAAGTTCAATGTCACCTTTCTCGAAATCAAGACCATGCACTATGAAATGAGCGTCATAATTACTTAAATTATGTAAAAACACTGGCACAAAATTAGGAGCTTTGTATTTCTGAGAGCATACTCTATGAGCTACACCTTCATATGCACCAGTATGCCAATTATAAGATATTGTTCTATCCACGTTTAATTTAGTAGCACAAATGTAACAAGACTCACTTTGATTGATATTTATTTTATTTTCTTCAGTTAACGGTAATGGTGATTTGACAAAAGAATTCTTTTTACAAATATTTTCTAAATCTGCGTAAATGAATTGCATAAATTTTAGCGCACAATCTTGCCCTGTATAAGACCTATATACTGAAAGATTATCATCATAAGAACATTTAACATAATACCCAAAACTATACGTTTCATGTTTTTGAATATTAACAGTTGATGATTGATTTGGATTGTTAGAACAACTCTCTATTGGTTTTAAAAATGCTTCAAAGTCAGCATACACAACGAATGGAACTCTTAATTTACGTTCATAGTTGTTAAATGAAATGTGGTTTGATGGTATTAATTCATTAAACCAGTTTCTTTTTCTATCGTTTTCCGATGGTAAATTTGTGCACACATTGAAACAGTCATTTTCTTGGTGTCGTTTTAAATTATCTAATGACGTGAAATTTAATAAACACCCATCACAAATATGAACTGCATGTTCAGAAGTCGATAACTGTTTAGATAATAATCTCGAGAGGTTTTTAATATAACAGAAATGACCTTTAGAACCTTGAGATATATACAATAAGTTTAAGTGAGTATTTTTACGGTGTTTCGTAAAGTGTAATGGACCCACAACTTTATTTGATTTGCTTATTGAATCATATTGTAATCCAAAAACATTAATACTTATACTATTTAATTTTTCAAACTTATGGATGTCATTAATTTTTATAGGAAACGATAGGTTATCAAATTTTAGTTTGTTTTTGTGTATTACATAAGATGATACCCTATTGGAACTATGAGTAGCTGGAAATAATCCTGACAAAACTGCCCAACGAAAGCATTCGTGATCGTTATTTTGAACATTGATTACAGCTTTCTTATGTTTTATATCTAACGGTAGGTCTATGTATGAAGATCCACGCAATGGGTTAAATTTGTTGACATTCATATCCAAGTGATTTATTTTAACTAAACTCCATCCACTACCTTTTTTTTGGAAATTGGTCATTTTGTTTGTTATTTCGGTAATTATAGATGAGAAAATAATATCTTTGTCATCACCTTGACAAACAAAATAGTTTGAAATTTGAAAATCAAAAACATTGTGTAGATTTTTTGTTTCTTGTGTGAAATCCGCATTGAGAATAAAATTAACTTTTACAACAGAATATTCTAAGATAGATCGTTCTAGTAATGTATAAATTATTTTTTTAATATTTTGTAAAAATAATTCAGGTGATTCAAGCTGTGTATCAGAAACTAAACTAGATTTCACTCGATATGTAATAATTCTATTACCGAAAGCACTATCAATGAATTGAACATTAGGTAGATTATTATCTCTTCTAATTAAATTATTTTTATGTTTATTGCTCTTATAGTGACTGGTCATATATTTTTTTGATACATATATGTGACACTCAGGACATTCAATTTTATCATTATGCTGTTCTGTACTTACATTTAAAATGTTATCCAGCGACGATGTAGATGTCGAAGGAGCTTCAAGATGAATATTTTTTCTTCTCTTTAATGGATCCTCTTCAAACAATTCAGTTGGCGCTAATCTTTTCCTGCTGCCTTCTCCATTCTGCATAGATCTGATGGATAAGAAAACTGTTAAAAAAATGTTATCGCACGAAATAAATATGCTACTATGTTTCTATTATTTAAATAGATACTAACATTATTTGTTATTTACACTGCAAACAATATGCTTTCATTGATAATACACCATCAATATCATCCTCATCGGAATGAGTTTGTTTTGAGATTTTATGTCCACTACATGGTGTATAATAAGGAGAAATATCAGGATCTCCCAACATTGATTCTGGCAAAACATTTAATATATACCAAAACCGTATGAAACGATGATATTTATGTAAAATTATCTTTTTATCGAAACTTGCAATCTCACTCTGAGATAAACTAGAAATATCAAGTGAGTGGTACATTTTGGTTGCACTTCAATGTTAAAAATATAAACGGAAGAAACAAGTTGAATGATTGTGCAAGATGTTCGAACCATTATAAATACTTTAAGTGTATCCCCTCTTCATGGATTCCCAAAACATGTTGCAACTAGTCTTAAAATAATAAAAAATGTTTTACTCACGTTTCAACTTGTCTTTGTTCCATTTTATCACAGAGCTCGTACAGTTCTTTGTCGTATTGCGATGACATCAGATCCATTGATTCGATATTTTCGAGAAGTGCGACGAGTTCCATGTTGTATAAATCACAGCTTGTATCCATGGTAAGGAATGTCTCAGTATTTTTAAAAGTTATTTCAACGCTTATATACTACCCAAAACAATGTAATTACATTCTAAGCTATCCACTTTTTTCCAAACAATTTATGAATGTTCCCAATAACTTTACAATCGTAAGCATGAGCATGAAAAAACACTAAAAAGACTTATAACTATTTACAATAATACTTAGCAATAACACAATTCACAAAGAGTTCTAGAATCAAAAACAAATTAATCTATTAAGTATGTAACTTAAAAGAGTACAAAGTTTAAATACAATACAATGTAAGTTAAATTTAAACAGGTAGATTCTTAAGTACAGTTAATACAATAATAGTTTCTTATTTCAATAATAGTAGTACAAAGCATATGATTAAAGTTATGATATTAAAACATTGACACGCACTGGCACTTTTGTTCATTTGTCTGTGTCTATAAAATATTTCACACAATCGTCCTTACTAGCCAACTGTTTGGTTATATTGTATATAGTGTCCTTGACACTTTGCAAGTTCTTATCACTGTCGTTTTCCGCGTAATATTTAACTCGCACATCAGCGTGTTTCCAATGTTCCGTCGGTGCGATGTTTTTTATTTTATTCACTTCATACACCTCAATTTTTATGAGATGTGATGCAGAACTGTTGTCATCGCTGTTTGATCGGATGTATGAAACACCACCGCTCGTCGATCGACCAACACTGGATGACTTTCTTGTTGTTGTCTTCTTCTTTTTTGGTTTTTCGAAGAACTCATCAATGCTGTTGCATTCGATCGGTCTTTTATTTGCTAATATCGCTTTTTTGACTTTAAAGGCGAGTGTACCTTCTTCATCACTAGGTTCGTCGATTTCTTCAGCATAATAGTAGTTTTTGAAAGTATTTTCAGAAAACTGTAACAAAATGAAATGAAACTGTTTTAATTATCGGTTAAGTAAGTACTGTATGATAAATACTTATAGGTATGCGAAGTATACATGTACACATTAGTAACAATGATAAATTAACAAGACATCAAAGATAGCTAAAATGTATTAACCTGGTGGACAACACATGGCATAAACAATTAATGAAACATCTGGTTACAACACTTTTAGATCAAAGTATATAAAGGTACTTACATTCATTTTTATAACACTTTCACTATTTAACTATTTCACAATTTTACTATCACTTCACTGTTACAAACAACTGGAGATCACACTTCGAGCAGAGCACAGAGTGGAATACGATACCATGTGATTTTGCGTCGGTCTTTTATATGGAGAGGGAGTATTGTTTCCTTGCAGACAAGATCCAACATGTTTCGACTTTCACCTTAAATGTTCCGTTGAATATGTAATATCAGGTAATGTGAATAATGGGAACCGTAATTATTATGACAATGAGAAGACCCAAAGGGTTTTACCTAGAATTTGAGAAAGGTATGGTGTATTGTAACGATTGCTTTATCTATAATAAACAATGCCCGTAATGCGTAAAGGGCGACTATTAAGTAATTTTAAACGGCTTTTAAGTAGAAACACGAGTTAATAGAAATACGAGACAAAGACCTTTGCATCCTTCAAATAAAAAAGGGTCGCCGATAGAAAGTAGAAAGTCAATAACACAACGAAACAGGGAAAATGTTGCTTTATCTATCATAAACAATGCTCGTAATGCGTAAAGGGTAACTATTAAGTAATTTTAAACGGCTTTTAAGTAGAAACACGAGTTAATAGAAATACGAGACAAAGACCTTTGCATCCTTCAAATAAAAAAGGGTCGCCGATAGAAAGTAGAAAGTCAATAACACAACGAAACAGGGAAAATGTTGCTTTATCTATCATAAACAATGCTCGTAATGCGTAAAGGGTAACTATTAAGTAATTTTAAACGGCTTTTGCTTAGAAACACGAGTTAATAGAAATACGCGACAAAGACCTTTGCATCCTTCAAATAAAAAAAAGGATCGCCGATAGAAAGTAGAAAGTTAAAAGCACAACGAACAGGGAAAAGGTACAAGCTTAAGGGAACCGTAGACCATGAACAAATTCGTGGTTCATACCTACCTCGCGGGTGATATGAAACGGATTCCGCGGACGATATAATTTTTATTCGCGGGTGTTATCAAAGTAATCCGCGGTAGGTATCAAGTTAATCCGCGGTAGGTATCAAGTTAATCCGCGGTAGGTATCAAGTTAATCCGCGGTAGGTATCAAATTAATCCGCGGTAGGTATCAAATTAATCCGCGGTAGGTATCAAATTAATTCGCGGTAGGTATCAAGTTAATCCGCGGTAGGTATCAAGTTAATCCGCGGTAGGTATCAAATTAATCCGCGGTAGGTATCAAATTAATCCGCGGTAGGTATCAAATTAATTCGCGGTAGGTATTAAAGTAATCCGCGGATTTATTCGCGGGTTCCGCGGGCCGAATCTGGAGCAATCGAAAACGTCGGCCATCAGCCGCCGGAGCGCCGCGGACCGGCCCTCGAACCTGCTCCAGTATCGGTGAATCCCTTACTACTTATATTACCTAGGTATACGTAAAACAATAAACCTACACATAAAAAATGAAATGGGGCTCAACCAATACTTTATCATGAAATTATAACCCCCAAATTATTTCAATAATAAGTGTGTTCAAAAATTAAAACCTGACTACTAATAATTATGCTTTAAAACTATGAAACAAGCAAAATATTATCATTTAAAATTGTTATGCAAGTACAAACTATTTAATGTTTATCATCTATTAAATTAAAAAAATACAAATAATATATATAATAATATTGTTATAATGTATTTAATACACAATATTCATATTTAGTAATGTTTAGGTAATATCTGTGGTTGTATGCCACCTACAGAAACAAAACTATACATTCTAACAGTAAGAAGAAATCAATTAAGGGCAGTGGCATATTATGACCATGGCTATCATTATGAATATATATTAAATACATTTAAAACATATTATAATATGTTAGTTATTCATTTAATAGATGATACAATTCTGAAAAGTTTGTACATAACAACTCCAGATGGGATTATTTTCTTGGTTCATATGTTTCAGAGCATAATTTTTTTAATTGAAATGAAAGTCATTCTTATAGTTTATGTACAATTATCTATTCTATTTCAATGTCCTCTGGAATCATTATGCAATCTAAAACCTGCGCAGGTGGAATAATATTGCTTTGATGCCGAGCCCATCCAAGATACCAAATAATGGTCATAACATGAGCGCAGCTTCCGACTGTCCTCCTGCCAATTATGCAGCTACAATAGTGGCTTATCAAATCACTAGTCTACTAGTCTAATCAAGTCAAATATCAAAATATCGCCGAGGAAATGCAAGTCGAAGTCGAGATGAAAAGGCGATGCTATCGTAATTCATAGCTCGTGTGTAATATCGAAGGATCTGTTGTTTGCCAAGTCAGTTTAAACAGAAATAGGTAACAGATAAATTCAACGAGACATGAATCGAACATCGAAGCAGAATAACCGCGAATGCAAAGAGCGCGAATTTTTAGTATTATAGTCTCTTTGGCGCGAATGTTTTTTTTTTTGTAATTGTGCACAGACATCAATGAAGTTATTGTAAGTTACTCTGCCACGACATTTCTTTATTATATTTCTAATAAATGGAGGGGTCTAAAAATATTTTTTTAATGGATTCAAGATCCATATTTTGCCCCTTTAATATCCCTAAAGTTTGAGCCTGTTTAAATTTTGAGGCCCAGCTCCCATACAAAAAGCGGACATCTCCTTTTTACGATGCGCGCGCACACCGTCTCGATTAAGCGTCACCCTGAAGTTAGCTATAGTCAACATTTTAGTTTTGAATTTCGAACGTAGAATAAGGCGACAGATATTTTTTTTTATCTTGTTACGCCAAAGAAGTATAACTTCCAACGCGTGTACATAATTTTCTTTTAGCATCAGCCCGGAGTCTGGAATTTGTACTCGAAATGGCGATAGGCTCGCCCCTTATCACATCACGGGACGGAATAACAGCCAAAAGTGGGTGCACTAGTTGCGCCTCTGCCTATCCCTTCGGGGATAAAAGGCGTGTATGTGTGTATTAAATTACATTTACGGTGGTGGACGAACACCACTCAGTAGTAGAGGAGGCCCGTGCCCAACAGTGGGCAGTATATAATACGGTGCTGGTGGTATGGTAATATAATATTTAAATTTCGAGGCCAATTAACAATATTCTTAATATAAAAGGATCGTAAAGTTACACTGACTTCAACACAACGATAATCATTGTAATCCTATTTGGCCTTGAGGAGGTGTCTTCTGCATTTTCGAATTGCAAGATCTCATACCAATAAAAAAATGGAACCAACGTGAGGCTATAGAAAATACATACACATATTCACTGATTAGGTCTCTCATATGTAAAAGTCCGCCTGGGTGGGTACCACCGAAATGTCTATTTCTACCGCCAAGCAGCAGTGTGCATGCACTGTGGTGTTTCGGGTTGAAGGACATTGTAGCCAGTGTAACTACTGGACATAATGAGACTTAACATTTTATGTCTCAGGATGACGAGCGCAGCGGAATGCCACACAGTACTTTGTAAGTCAAGGTGCTGGATGATGTTGCCGCTGTTTATGGGTGGTCGTATCGCTTACCATCAGGCGAACGGCATGGTCGTATCGTCATTCAATGCCATAATTAAAAAAAACACACACACACGCCTTTTATCCCCGAAGGGGTAAGTGGAGGCGCAACTAATGCAACCACTTTTCGCCGTACGTATTCCGTCCCATGATGTGATACTGAATAGAAAAATTCAATATCACTTTGCCCGACCTTGGGATCGAACCCGAGACAAAAATTTTCCATTCCGGCCCAGTGTGTGTTACACGACCAGTGACGGACCTAACCGATGCGAGGACCTAGATGGAGGTAATGAAGGTCTCCGGTTTAACTTTTTGGTAGATATATCGTGCTTTTTTGTTAATGTTCACAAGGTGTTGACCTAAAAAAAGGTCCTATAGTAGGGACAAACTAATCTGGCCGGTATGACATGACACGGTTATGAATTTTTTGGGTAGACGTTCTCACAGAGTTATCGCGTCGGGAAAAAAATTGAATTGTCATACCGGCCAGCTTAGTTTGTCCGAACTATAGTGTGGTTTCGGGAGGCCCATGACCTCAGGGCTCCGGTTCACTTCACCGCCTAGACCTATGGTTCTGCCAACTGCGCAGTGCACATGCTGCATTGTCTGTGAAATCCATCATGCTCAACAATAGACTTTAATCCACCATATGCAGGCTGGCTTCATTGGCACTATATTAATACTTGACATTCTATCTTAAGTAAGTATAATGAATGTATCTTCTCTTAAGCTATCGGTGACGTGTATTAAATCGTGCCCATTACCATACCAATATATCCGGATTTTGATATTGCCCTTTGCATCCGCTTCGGCGTAGTTAATTCATTAAACTTGTCCCTGCTGCTTATATTATGTTTCTTCTAGAAGTTGACATACATATTAGAAAAAAAACTTTTAAAAAAAAATAGCACCGACTTCAAAAACCACTCTAATGTAAAAAATAACTTATACTTTGCTCATGGGTTATAAGGAAATTTAAACTACCAATATTATATACACTGCCATTCGTGTGATTATATTTATGTGCAATGAATAAACCTTTGGAGTCGGTGCCTGATTTTTTGTACTAATTTGGCATGCGACTAGAATTATTTAATTCATTCTTTTGTAAAGTACATATAGTTCATATTACAATTTAATGTGTCTAATTTAAGAGTATTTTTTAATAAACATATTTGTGTGAAGCGGCGATAGCCTAGTTGGTAGTGGAAAGGACTGCCGAGACGAATGTCCGCAGGTTCAAAACCCAAGGGCACACACCTCTGACTTTTCTAAAAAGTTGTGTGTATATTCTTTGTAATTATCGCTCGCTTTAACGGTGAATGAAAACATCGTGAGGAAACCTGCATACCTGATAAGTTCTCTGAATTTCGAAGGTAAGTTAAGTCCGCCAACCCGCACTAGGCCAGCGTGGTGGACTAAGACCTAAAACCCGCTCAGTAGTAGAGGAGGCTCGTCCTCAGCAGTGGGCAGTATATAATACAGGGCTGGTATGGTATGGCATATTTATGTAGGCAGTTCGATTTTTTTATGACCGGTACCGACTCCAAAGGTTTATTCATTGCACATAAATATAATCACACGAATGACAGTGTATATAATATTGGTAGTATTTAAATTTCCTTATAACCCATGAGCAAAGTATAAGTAATTTTTTTCATTAGAGTGGTTTTTGAAGTCGGTGCTATTTTTTTTAAAAAGTTCTTATTTTTCACTTTTTAGTAAATAGGTAATGCAATACCTATAGAGTTAAATATTATAATTATTGCTGTTATATATTCAAATCTTGTAATTTATTATGATAGATGGAATTCCCAAAGCTGTCTTGATTCGATATTTTGATGATCAAACAATAGATACAAGCCTAGAAATACTAGCTCAAGAGTCATGAGTAAAAGACTTTTGAAAGTGAAAGAGTTTTTATATCATTTATATCGATATATAAAACTCTTTGAGTAAAACTGACAACGGAAATTTTTAAAAACTAATAAATCTGTCAAATTATATTGACAGAAGTCAATAGGGATATTATTTCTTCGGATTAATTATAGCTTAAATTTATTTCAGCGCGCAATTACATTTATCAGTAAATTGATTTGAAATTAAATCTAGATTATAGTGTGTTCATGGTTTAAAGGAGGTATAAGACAGGTTCGTCTGGAAATCTTTAGGGGAGGCCTACATTCAGCAGTGGACATTATTCATACAGCTTTCTCTCTTCTGTGTCGTGATAATCATGACGATGATGAAGAACTTCAGGATGCTCTCTCAAAAAATTGACCCGAACCCTTTGATAATAATAATAGTTCTCATTTTTATTTCAGAAAATTATATCTATGCTTAAAAGCAAAATAGTCCAGGAAGGAAAATGTTATTATTATTTAACATGGAATTTTACAGAAAAGGTGCTAGAAAAACTCATGGTTTGTATCTGTATAATCCAAGTCCAAAGAGTATATATATTATATACTATGATGATCCAAGTCATTCTAGGTATACTATTTGAATTTGTATTGAAAAATCAAATATTTTTTGTTAGAAGTGTTTTATTTATTCTTACCGCATACCGCGAGAATGAGCGGAGCGGTCATATTTTATTTTATTTTTTTATTGAATTGAATGACGAGACGAGCTTGGCGTTCGCCTGATGGTAAGCGATACGACCACCATAAACAGTAGCAACAACATCCAGTACCTTGAGTTACAAAGTGCTGTGTGGCATTCCACTGCGCTCGTCATCCTGAGACAAGATGTCTCATTATGTCCAGTAGTTACACTGGCTACAATGTCCTTCAAACCGAAACTATAGTGTATGAACACTGCTGCTTGGCGGTAGAAATAGACATTGCGGTAGTACCCACCCAGACGGCCTCTTACATATGAGAGACCTACATCAGTAGCAGTCATATTAGGCTGAGAATGGTCTTATGACTCTGAACGTAAACTTAAAGGATCGCCAGGGTAGTGTCACGCTAGGACAACAGCTCAGGTCTGTATTATAATATAAAAGACTCCATCATTTGGGTAGAACAGCCTGATGCTCACTGTTGAGTTGTTAATCTAATCTCTAGAACATCACACGCAGTTAGATTAGACTTTGCAAACCAAAGTCAAAAGGTATAGATTCTAGTAGATCCTGAAATCAGGTGAAAATCTTAATGCTCCATTATGTAGCAATGATGAATGATTTATTACATCAGAAGTTAAACATTCCTTTCCTTTAGTAGAATCGCAAACTTGCATGGGCGTTTTGCGTCACACACATATTACACTAATATACGTTCCTATTAAAAGAATTCTGCAAGTCATTATAATATACTAGCTGACCCGGCAAACGTTGTTTTGCCATATAAGATCTTTTTAGATATTATTTTAGTAGAAAAAAATGAATAATTGATCAGTTACCGACCGGGGTTAAAAGTTATTAGCCCGTCAACGCCCGCGTATATATAGCTATAAGCTAATCTATACTTAATAGCTTTTGCCCGCGGCTCCGCCCGCGTGAATGAGTTTTCCCGGTATAAAAGTCCCGCTTAAAATTTAGCTTATATGACACGTTCGTAGATTTACCATAGCAGCGCCATCTATTGATTACTTACTCAACCCAGTCGAAAGGTATCGACATCTGTTAGAATCATTCATAGCAGCGCCATCTATTGATTACTTACTCAACCCAGTCGAAAGGTATCGACAGGTTTTGGCGGGAACTTGGTAGTGTCATGAGGTGCTCTTGTTTTAATTCATTATTTTGGTGATACTTAGTGTTATATTGCATAATTATGGTGGTATATTATCCAATATAGTTCTATTAAAGGGCTCAAATGAAGTGAATTGAAATAACTGTGCTAGTCAAGTGTTTTGGTAAGGTAGCCACTGCTTTACTTCGACATAGTACTACTACTACTGAGGATAACAAAGAAACAATATTATATAGTATGTAACTTCTAAAAATTTTGACACTGGCAGATGCGCAAACCGCGCCTTGCCAAAGAGAAAAAAAAAAAAAAAAAAGGTATCGACATCTGTTAGAATCAGTTGGAGTTAAGATAATTGGACTGTCAAATAATAACAGACAAATAATTAGCAATAAATTAAAATTACGCGACTATAATTTGAGATTTAAACTATCCTATCTCTCAAGTTGGATCGAACTGCACATGGTGTGCGAATTTTATTATAATCGGTTAAGTGGTTTAGGAGTCCATTGAGCACAAACATTGTGACACGAGATTTATATATATTAAGATGCGTTCTCAAGACTAAACAGCTTATATTTATCATATTTTGAGGTCCATTAGAAGTCTATAGATAGATACTAACTACATTCTATCGAATCTGTCGAAAAGCGCCTACTCATTTTTTATAGCAATATGACAAATCTACGTTTTTTGCTATTTATTACATTTTTTATAAATAAATCGTTTCATATACCTATTTATCCCTTACCATCTAGTGGGAGTCCCTGTTATTCGTATAACAGGTCACCATGCATATTGTAGGGTACAGCTATAGCCCGTACCTCTACTTACTATTGCTGGGATTGTCGTGAGGGGAATGGCGATGCCGTGTTACGAGGTCAAAAAGGCACAATTGGAAATGAACAGCGTTTATTTCACACACACAATTATATACAGTATATACAACCGTTACAACGTCTTCGATTATCTTGCGGCGATGTGTGGCTACCCGTAGCGGCTCCGTAGGTAGCGCACCGTAGCACGTAGCAGTGAGAACAGCGGGGGCGGATGTAACTGCATACGCTCCTTTCACTTGCAAGGCTTCTTTCTTGCAGACTTTTTCTTTCTTGTAGTTTTCTTTCTTGCTGGTTTTCACTGGCTCGAACTGATTTCTTGAAAACCGGGCTCGCTTAAGTGGTTCAGGGCTATACCATAAGGAGAGCCCTGAATTTCAGGCCGTGTTCGGTGGCCGTTATGTACTACGTAACGCGCACATATTCACTCGTTACGGCGTAGTTCGACGATTTCCCTAAGCTACTGATACCTGGGCACATAGGCATCAGAGGACTCTATAAGCTATATAAACACAATATCTCCTATGTGCGCTACGGAAAAAGTTATTCACGATGCGCACGACGTCTCCGATGCGCAGCTCGGGGCCCCTGCTGTGGGGCTCCCGCCGGTTTCGGAGCTCGGGGAGGTACTCCCGGAGCCAGCGGGACCAGAAGGCGTCGGCGAGCTGCTGCGTCGCTCTGAAATCGGCGTGTGTGCCGAAGTTGTGGTCGGCCGGAAAGCTCGGCGCGGTGAATGGGCCCCGACCGCCCAACAGGAAGTGGTTGGGTGTCAGGGCCTCCGGGTCATCTGGGCTTACAGATACATGTGTTAACGGTCGACTATTTACCGTAAGTTCTACCTCGGCGAGTAATGTTGCCAAGGTTTCTTCATGTGGGCTCCTCTCGTGGAGCACCGTTGTCAGGGCGGTCTTGACCGACCGCACCAGCCTCTCCCAGGCGCCGCCCATGAATGGCGCGCCCGGGGGAATGAAGCGCCAACGTATCGCCCTCCGCGACGCCTCTTGTTCGGCGCCGGCGAAGAGAGTGTTGCGCAGTTCTCGTTCGGCGCCGTGGAAGTATCATAAATAAACAGCTGGTCCGCTTCCTGGAGGATCACTCCTTGATCAACAACCGACAATACGGCTTTCGATCAAAACGGTCAACGGGTGATCTTCTGGCGTACTTGCTACATCGCCGGGGTGAGGCGATTGATAAGCATGGCGAGGCTTTAGCTGTGAGTCTCGACATTGCTAAGGCATTTGATAGGGTCTGGCAGCGTGGACTTCTCTCCAAGCTTCCGGCATATGGGCTCTCCGACAATCTGTGTAAATGGATCTCTAGTTTTCTGCATGAGCGCAGAATACGTGTCCTCATCGACGGACACGCTTCGCAGCTCATGTCAATTAATGCTGGGGTTCCACAAGGCTCTGTTCTATCGCCCACCCTGTTTCCTCTGCATATCAATGATATGTTATCTCTCGGTAACATTCATTGCTATGCAGACGACAGCACGGTGCACGGGCGATATTTCACTGGGCCACCAGGTAGCCGGGGAGTCACTGATAGTGAGCGTGAGAATCTTGTCATTGAGCTCAATCAGACCTTGGATCGTATTTCCGATTGGGGTACATGCAACCTGGTTGAGTTCAATGCCAAGAAAACTCAGGTATGCGCATTCACGTGCAAAAAATCCCCGTTCTCGCCCCTCCCCAATCTTCCGAGTACTCCACTTGCAATGCGGAATGGCCTCAATATCCTGGGCATGAATATTCGCTGCGATCTGAATTCAGGGAACCACATCGAGGGCGTAATATCTGCCACTTCTCGTAGGGTCGGAATCCTGAACAGGGTGCGGAGGTATTTCACACCCGATATGCTTAGCCGTTTATACAAAGCGCAAGCGCGGCCGGTATGGAATACTGTTCGCACCTCTGGGACGGATGCGCCAAATATCTACTCGATGCCTTGGGTGGATTGAAGCGAAGGGCTATTCGCATTGTAAATGATACAGACGTGACCAAAAACCTGGAACCACTGCAGTTGCGTCGGGATATAGATTCACTCAGTATATTCTATCGTCTGTATCATGGGGAGTGCTCTGAAGAATTGTTTAACCTTATCCCTTCCTCATCTTTCCTCAGCAGAACCACGCATGCTGGCTTACGGAACCATAGCTTCGTGGTCTCCTCCATCCCGGCCAGAGCCACGCAGCGTTTTGTTAGGGCTCATACACATAAACACGACACGACGCCGTATCGTGGATAGATACTCGTAAATAGATACCACATTTAAATACAAAGATTTTATCTCAAGGTCGGCAAGCCGATGAAGAAAGCGCGAATTTATTATTTTTTTAAGGTCAATAACACTATAAATAAATCACTAACATTTTAAATAATTTATGTAGAATATTTTATGGTTATGCGAATAAATTTGCAACAATATTACGTAGGAATGTCGCAAGTTATTGCAACAGTTCCTTCCCGCGACCTGGCCTACTTTTATCTTATGATGTTGAACTTTATAAATAAATGGTTCTAAATTATTTCCATAAGATTACTTATACAGCAGTAGTTTTTTCTCGCTGCTTCACTCACGTGAAAGAGTTTTTCGGGATAAAAGTCCCGCTATGTATTTTCCGGGGATAAAAAGTAGCTTATGTGTTATTATTTATTCCAGATTATTCCAGACTATAAACTATCTCTGTGCTAAATTTCATCTAGATTCGTTCAGCCGTTCTGAGTAACAAACATCAAAACTTTCGGATTTATATTAGTACTAGCTTTTGCCCGCGAATAAGTTTTCCCGGGATAAAATTCCCGCTTTATATTTTTCCGGGATAAAAAGTAACCTATGTGTTAATCCAGGACATTTTCTACCCGTGTGCCAATTTCATCGAAATCCGTTCAAAGGTTTTTGCATGAAAGAGTAACAAACATACATCCATACATTCTTACAAACTTTCGCGTTTATAATATTATTAGTAGGATTAAGTATTGTTCGCGGCTTTGCCCGCGTGAAAAGCCTTTCCCGCTATAAAAGTCCCTACAACACAGTACGACGCCAGCGCCATCTGCTTAAACAATCACACACACACACACTCACGCCCTTTATCCCCGAAGGGGTATGCAGAGGTGCAACAAGTGCACCCACTTTTCGCCGTGGGTATTCCGTCCCATGATGTGATAGAGGGCGAGCCTATCACCATATCGGGCACAAATTCCAGACTCCGGGCTGTTACTGAATAGAAAAAACCCAATATCACATTGCCCGACCCGGGAATCGAATCCGAGATCTCAGCTTTGCAGTCGTACCATAATACAACTACGCCATCGAGGCAGTCCGATCCTGAAACATATGGAAAACAATTTGAAATCTGATACACCTCACTGTCAACATTATAATGGAATTGATAAGTAGATACTAATATTAAATAGGTGTTATCAAAGACATAGAACTCTTTGGCTGTTATTGTACAATCACTTACAGCTCCGATTCTGAAAAATCTGAACTAAGAGTAAATTCATTATGCCTGAAATGTACAGGCTTATACTACTTCGGAAATGAAACTTTACAAAGCCAATAAAACCAGGATAACCATTAGTTTTGAACAGTCTTTGCATCAGTACTACTCTTCCCTTACTTTGTTTTTTGTGTCTTGGTTTTTATTTTATAAAGCTGTCTTCTTTTGTACATTACAATGTAAGATGGTAAGTGACATACTCCGATTGCTTTTTAATTGATAACTACCGTGTAATATTTTTGTCGTGTCGTAAAATGCTACAAAATTGTCAACAAAAAGTGGTGGCATTCTTTGAACGTACAGCAAATATTTTTATGATGCTAATAACCATTATTCTCCGAGGACACTACGTCGGATGTTCCGCGAAACATATCTAAATATTTGGAGCTAAAAGGAGTACAGTATGCCCACAAATGTATGCACAGTATTTTAATTAGAATTTGGGCTGCATACTTAGGTCGTGAAACATTGTCCAAAAGTGCAAATAATTATCACATTTCACACTTCTTGTCAGTTGTCTCGACATTTTAAAATGTAGTACCTATATATGTATGTTCGGAGATATTAAACAGTTATATTTTTTTTATTGTGCCATAATAATTATTATAATTATAGAAATAGTTTTCGAATTGTATAAACTAGTTCTTTAATCATATTACTATTCTCCCTAGAGAGGAGAAGGAGTCTAACCCACAAACTTATTTTGTTTCAGTGTCTAGCATTCGCGCAAACATAAGGGAAAATAGTACTTAACATAAAATCCTAAGTCTTCAATATGCCAAGTATTCTTAATCGTTTCGTATGTTTTGCAACTATGAGCGTTTACGGACATTAGGTTGACCGCAAACGACACATTATAAAATAATACAGAACTGACAATGGATTCATGATCAGGTTTAGTAAAATAAAATTTGAACAAGAACATTATCTTACGCTTTTAGACGTATACCTCGCTTTAGGTGTGAATTCCTGTTTCGGGCAACTCAACTGAGTTTTTGTAGTTACCAATCTGAAGTTTGAATCGAGAATCGCACCGGTTTAGAAGTTTAAGCTAAATGTTCACGCATATTCTATACCTTCAACTTATTCCACGGTGGGAGAGGGTATCGAACCCAAAACGATCTACACACTACAACTTAAAAACCAATGAAGAGCCAGTCATTTAGTGTTTTTTTCACAAATCGTTTATTATATTTATCGACCCATTAAAACTATGTATAAACGAAAGTCTAGAGAACAAAATAATCTACATAAGATTTTTACCTATAACAACATGGCCTAATGTCGCATCTCACCATCTTTGATCTATAACCACAACAAATTTTAACAGCTGTTTTAACTGTTGTTATTTTGTAAAGTGAGAGGACGCGTCCTTGTTGATCCCGACACTGTAGCGTGCCATATAACATGGTAATAAATATTGGCTTTCTGCAATGGATACTGCATTATTACTGTGTTAATTACTATAATACAATTACTAGTATTGATAAAGAACATGTAAAAGATCCGAGACTGCGACGTAAGTTGTGTCGCTAATATTTTTTTTTTTTTTTTTTTTTTTTTTTTGTCCCTGACTATTCTGCCAGTAGCCTGACGAGGGTCGGCTTTTCTGGCCACACCGGACTTTAGGGGGAACGCTGGCGCGCTCGCAACCCTGGATTTAAGCAACCATGCTGAGGGCAACCCACTAACGGGTTACGAACCTCGGCTCAGGACGGTCGCTGAGGGGAGAATGAGACATTCAACGATTAGTGGGGGGGAAGGATTTTTACCTAATCCTATCAGTTCGGGTTGTTTACATCGGCACCCGGGCCGGAACTGTCATGGGGGTCGGGAGGGCGACGGGGAACGCGGCGAGGTCCTCGACGGCGAGGACGGAACTGCGGTCTTGTAGAGTGTATGAGTTTTAAAAACTCGTTCTTTTCTCGGATTGCCAGAGTGATGTCGTCCTCTGGATCGGTTAGTACGGAACGCGGTCGTCTCCATTTGGCGCGGTCGAATGGAGTGTAGATCGACGCTTTGCGAATTAGCGTGTTCGGATGTTTTTCCGCCCGATCGAAGTAGCGTTTGCTGGCGTTTTGCATGAAATGCCTGATGGTCGGCATGTTGGTGTCCACGTGGAGGTTGCGATTGCGAACGTACCACGGGGCACCAAGAGCGTATCTGAGAAATTTGTTCTGCAACACCTGCATACGCTTAAGTCGAGCGGGCGGCATGTGAGCGAATACGGGTGACGCGTACGTCATTATGGGCCTAATGCACGCGGTATATATCCTAATCTTGTTGCGGATGGACATTTTACTTTTTTTGTTTGTGAGCCAATACAATTGACTCATCGCGAATGCGGCTCGCGCGCGTACCGCGTTTACGTGTGGCAAGAAGGTCAACTTCTGATCAAGGATCACTCCTAAGTATTTGGCTTTGTCCTTCCAGGGTATGACCTGGTCGGACATGCGGACTGAGGTGCGAGCCACTTGGACCCTCGTTTTCCGAGTGAAAAGGATGGCCTGGCTCTTGGTGGGGTTGACGGTGATTCGCCATTTGCGAAACCACTCACCGAGCTGGTCGGCGGCGGTCTGCAAAATGCGCACCACTTGGTCAGGGTCTCTACGTGAAGCGTAGATTGCTGTATCGTCAGCGAAGAGCGCCAGATGGGCGTTCTTCGGTTTCGGGATGTCGCTTGTGTACAGCGAGAAAAGAAAGGGGGAGAGGGCGGAGCCTTGCGGGACTCCGGCCGTGATGGAGTGTCGGGAAGAAAGAGTTCCCTCCACGCGATATTTGAATCCACGATTCGACAGGAATTCTCGTATGATGTGCACGAGATGTGTGGGCACGTTGAGAGTGTACAGCTTGAAGAGCAAGCCGTTGTGCCACACCCTGTCGAATGCTTTTTCAATATCGAAAAAGATAGCGCCGGTTGGCATGCCGACGCGGAATCTATCATGGACGTGCTCCGTGATGCGGAGCACCTGGTTGACACAACTGTGCCTGGTGCGAAAACCGAACTGTTCAGGAGGGATCAAATTATTATTATGGGCGACGATTTTGAGGCGGTCGAGGACGATCCGCTCGTAAATTTTGCCCAGAGTGCTAAGCAGGCTGATAGGCCTGTAGGAAGATGGCTCGAATGCGGGTTTTCCCGGCTTATGGATGCCTATCACAACTGCCTCCTTCCAGTCCTCTGGGAAGAGGCAGTTAAGAAACGCGGCGTTATAAATCGCGGTAAGGATCTTGACCAGATGCTCCGGGAGCATCTTGATCATGCGAGTGGGTATCCTATCGCCCCCGGGGGCCTTACGACGTTTGAGTGCCTTGATCAGATCGATGACTTCTTCGATTGTCACCGGTGCAAGGGGATCGGGCGGCGGCGGGTCGACGTCCGGGTCGACGTCGATGTAGATGATATCGTTTGAGTTAGAGATCGGCGGTGGCCGGACCGCGTTCCTACTTTCGACGAGTGAATTAACCGCAACAAGATGGTCGTGGTCTACGGGTATCGTTGAGAGAGAACATTGAGACTCCAGACTGCAGGCCAGAAGTTCCGCTTTCTCGTCGTCATCGAACGCCGGCCGTTGATTCGGACGATTGAGCGGAGGCATGGAGGTCACATCGTTTCTCCTGAAGGAACGACACAGTTGCCAAAAGGCCTGATGTGTCGGGTCGAGTTCTGCTAGGCGAGATTCCCATCTCGAATCGACGACCTCTTTTATGCGACGTCTAACCTCACGTTGGAGGTAGCGCGCAAGATGTCGTCGTTCCGGGGTGGGGCTCGTCGCGCAGGCTCTGAGCGTGGAGTTACGCAACCTCACCACCTCTCGCACGTCGTCGGGAAGTTGCCATTGACTGTGGACAGTCTCAGGCACCTTCTCGGAGCTTTCGCTCAGGACGTTTTGCAGGTGGTTGGTGAAGGAGCGTATCGCGCTGGTCGTTTCCTCAGGAGTCACGATGTTGGTCGGAATCGCGGAAAGATCTATGGATGAGGTGTCCGCGAGTTTGGTGCCTAGGAGGCGCCAATTCGTTTTCACCTTCATCGGAACGTTAGGACCTGTGTCTGTTGGACAGTTTTGGGGGGCTAGATCTAGGATCACAGGTCTGTGGTCAGAGTCTAACTCTTGTAGCACTTGCATGGAACGCACGCGAAGGCTTACGTTCCTTACGAGCGCTATGTCGAGTATGTCGGGTCGGTACTCGTCGTCAATTGCGCTATAGTGGGTAGGTTCGGAAGGAACCAGTATGCTCATATCTATTGTTTCAAGACAGCTCTCCAGGGCGGCACCTCTCCCAGAGGTCGAGTTGCAGCCCCAGAGAGTGTTCTTGGCGTTGAGGTCCCCCGCCAGAATGACGGAGTCCCCCATTTCCAATAGGGTCTTGAGCTCATCGGAGTGAAGCTCCTTAGAGGGCGAGAGATAGGCCGATATGATGGTGATCGGCGGATGTCCTGTCATAGCTAGCCTGCAAACTGAAGCCTCAATGTTCCTCAAGCTATCAGGGGGGTCTAGGGGTATGCAGTGCAGGGACCTTTTGAAATAAATGAGTGTGCCTCCAAACGGGCCACTGGTACGATCGTTGCGTACCAGGTTGAAATTAGAGATATTGGGACTGCGATGGGCGGGTTTGAGGAACGTTTCCTGGATGAGGAAAACGTCTAAGTTATTTGTGCGGACAAAATCAGAGAGTTCGGCACGCTGGCCGCGAATACCATTGATGTTGAAAAACCCCACTCTGAGGGAGCGAGGTTTGGTCCGCTTAGGGGGATGCACCGCGCTGTTGTTCGCCATTTATGATGACGACGGAAGGCGCACGGCGTTGTTGATGGCCCAGTAAATTTTATTTTGTGTCAGGTAAATTTCCGCGAGGATTACGTGCTCCTCGTCCCCAGAGCAGGAGAGGAGAGCGGAGAGTTCGGCAATTTTGCCGTGGAGACGCATGATCTCCGGAGAACATAGGAGGGCGGAGACTGATTCCGCCGAGTTGTTCGACGCCGGCGTCGTCGCCACCTGGCGGGTTGTAGGATGGGGTTTGGGTTTGGGTTTGGTTGGAGTTGGCTGGGCTGCCTCTGAAGGAGGAGCCGCGGTAGCCGGAGGGGACGGATGAGGTGGTTTTGGAGTTGTGGCCGGGGTGGCGGGAGTGACTCCGCCGTGGGCCTTAAGACGGGGGTCCGGGCGTGCCGTGGGTGGGAACCACGGGTTACGCACCGGAGCAGGAGCCAGCTTGAAAGCTGGTGGGGCGGCCTGAGGGGCTAGAGCTTTAGGAGCTCTGGATTGTTTTTTGGGGGCCCTAGGGCACCCGCGGTAGTTGGCGGGGTGGCCCGTCTGCCTACAGTTAGTGCACGAAGGGGGCTCCGTGCACTGAGTCCTATCTTTGGGACGGGGGCACTCTAGTGTGCCATGTTCGCCGAGGCACTTGACGCACCTGGCGGGGAGGCGACAGCCACGGGAATTGTGGCCGTATTTTTGGCAGTTGTGACACTGCCCTACCTGACCTGATTTGTGAGGGGTTTCGACGGTGAAGCCGCCTAGCCCGGAGATGTCCTTAATTTCGTAAAGACGTTTAACGTCGTCCGAGGATTGTAAGATGGCGAGAACCATCTCATATTGAATGCCCGGCCGGGAGGCACGGGACTGACGGTGCATCCTGTGCACCTCTAAGACTTTGATGCCCTTCTCAAGGAGGCCATCCTTGACTTCTTGGGCAGACATTTCTACGGGAATACCCCGGATGACGTAGCGGAAGCGACGTTCATCCGGGAGAGCAAAAGTGAAGTAATGGAATTTCCTGGCGTCCAGGAATCTGGTCAGAGCTCTGTGGTCCGCGATTGAGGCGGGCTGCAGAGCGAGAAGCTTATGGATTTTATTCCATGAGTTGCTGGCGATGCTGATGTGCTGCCGGCGCAGCTCAGCGAAGACGTCCGGAATGGACATGTTGGCGGGCAACTGAAGGTTCAGTCGCGGGGGCTTTTTAGCCTTAGGTTGGGTTGGTGGCGGCGGTGGCGACGACGTCGACGCCGATGCGGGGGGCGCTGAAGGCGCAGAAAATTATTTTTATACCAGAAGGTCATAAATAAGTGTACCAGGTGTACTAGGAGTCTCACTGGACTATGAGAGTGAAGGAATAGCGAGTGCACCTGTGTATTGCGCACACACTTGTGCACTATAATATCTCCTGGATACCTGGCTGATCCACGTTGAGATTGGTCGCCGTGGCCGACATTTGATAGGAGGATTTCACTAGGTGTTGCTCCCGGCTTCGCCCGCGTGAAAAGCAATCCGTAAATCACTCTAGTGCTCCATAGCGGCATCTGAATGACGCCAGCGTCACCTTTTTAAAAGAAAACTAATATTTCCCACCGGAGCAACTTCACCGTATAAGAAATAGCCTATGTGTTTTGCCACGAAACGATTTACCCGTGTGCCAAGCATACAAATCAATTTAGTTGTCTCTACGTCTACTTTCCAACAAACATCGAATCATCTTCACTAACTTTCCCATTTATAATATTAGTAAGATATATATCTCTTGACTACCTCAGTGGCATAGTTGTATTACGGTACGACTGCAAAGCTGAGGTCTCGGGATCGATCCCCGGGTCGGGCAAAGTGATATTGGATTTTTATATCCTACCAGCTCGGAGTCTGGAATTTGTGCCCGATATGGCGATAGGCTCGACCCCTGTCACATCATGGGACGGAATACGCAAAGCGTAAAAGTTGGTGCACTAGTTGCGCCTCTGCCTATCCCTTCGGGGCTAAAGGGCATGAGTGTGTGTGTGTAAGATATATAGTAACAAGTAAGATTATCAATGCTACAGAATACCAAAGCCGCAAGCCACTCTCTTGATAGTAAGTGTTGTGATTCTTTGCAAACAATAGCAACACCTTCCGAACTTTAAATTACAAAGCAACTCGTAGCGCTACATTGCGCTTTAATGGATAAACTCAAAAATTACTTGACCGATAAAAATTCTTTCACCAAAATAAGGCTATATTATCTGTGAGTAACATAGGCTACTTTTTATCCCGGGAAAATATAAAGTGGTACTTTTATACCGGAAAAACTCATACACTTGGGCGGAGCCGCGGGCAAAAGCTAGTAGTGTATATAATACTGTAAGTTGACAGGTGATATGTATCTTTTTCAGGTACAGAAAAATGTGTACGCTTTTTTATGGTGAGTACTGAGTACCTACAGTTTAATCCGACCATAATATTGTCCACCAAGAGACTTAACATCTCATAGAGCGAGGTCGAGTTAAAGTTATTGACTGCTTTTAAGTATAAATTTCAAGCTAGTCTTAAATTAATTCCTGGAAGTATGTAGATAATATTATATCATAATTATTTTTCTAATGATGTCACATAATTATGCAAGTAACTTAATGCTCGCTAAGTTGTTGGTTTATGGACTTCTAGCCTAATTGAGTGTAGAATGGTCTGCCTAGGAGGAGGTCATGTGTTCAATTCCGACCAGAGGACACAGATCCTCGGCATTTCGAAGATTACTATTGGGAAAAAATATTATGAGGAAAATTTTATAGTTGATAAAATTATGTTATATTTTAGACGGATCGCATAAGACCGTATCATAATTTACCTTCTTTATTACTTAAAAAAATGCAAACGATAATACAATTTCATTAACACTAACTATTTTTGTAAGTTAGCGCCATCTACTAGCAGAACATAAAAATAAAAGCAAATGTAGTGACTACTGACGTTAATATAACGAAACTTGTATTTGTTTCTTTTATTAAAAAGAAGATGGCTCTGTTTGCACATGTTACTTTTAAAAGATCCGCTACATTTAACATAAAAAATTACAATATCCTGTAAAAGATGAAGTCAGGGCATTCATGATAGAGATTCTAGATAAATATATAATTAACCTACAGCTAATAGTTAGATAAAAGAATATTGCTTACTGTACCCTGTTGGGTTTACATAATTTTAGGCAACATTTTTTAGCGCTCTTATTAAAATTTTACAGCAACAATGACCATAATAATATAATACTATTACTTTAAATTTTTCGACGACGAACACCTTGGTTCCCTTGACCATGAAGGCTGCAAAATCTTCAAAACCTCGGGAATAAATAAATACAAAAAGTCCGGTATAAAATCCAAAAACGAATTTTATTTTAATTACATACTTTATTTTATAGCAGACTAGCTTTTACCCGCGGCTCCAACCGCGTGAATGAGTTTACACGGGGTAAAAGTCCCGCTTTAATTTTCCCGGGATAACAAGTAGCCTATATGTTAATACAGGACATGATCTACCCGTGTGCCAAATTTCATCAAAATCCGGTTAGTAGTTTTTGCGTGAAAGAGTAACGAACATCCATACATTCTTACAAACTTTCACGTTTATAATATTAGTAGGAAGTAGGATATATATTTCCTATCACGGAACAAAGAAAAGAGTTTCCTATTCCCACACCATTATTTCACTTACGTAAACAAGGCAAGAAGCTTACTTTCTTGAAAAAAGGGTTAACACGCGAAACGACATACCCCTTGTGCTTTAAAACCATCACGCCAGTTTTTCGATTCAGACACGAATCCATTAGCGCAACAAATTAACTCAGCTTCCTCTCCAAAACTAAAAACAGTTCGCGGAACTTCCTAACAAGCTTTGAAATTCAGATAAACAGCTTTCAACGTGCTCCGCAGAGGAAGAATGAGTTAGTGGAAAACTCGTAGAATATAAAAGTAGAGATGCATTTTATTAAAAGTAGACTTCATTTCAATGAAGCTTCAATAATTTCGTGACATATTTTCGTTGCCATACAAAAGATAGTTTTTAAATGCTTTGTTAGTAGACTATGCTGATTTATAAATCGCAATGTTCTCGTATATAGGCAAAAAATACAGCATTATTTTACTGGTGGTAAGTTTCCACATGTAAAAGTCCGTTTGGGTGGGTACCACCGCAATGTCTATTTCTACCGCCAAGCAGCAGTGCGCATGCACTGTTGTGTTTCGGTTTGAAGGACATTGCAGCCAGTGTAACTACTGGATATAATAAGACTTAACATCTTATGTCTCAGGATGACGAGCGCAGTGGAATGCCACACAGTACTTTGTAACTCACGGTGCTGGGTGGTATTGCTACTGTTTATGGGTGGTATCGCTTACCATCAGGCGAACGGCATGCTCGTCTCGTCATTCAATGCAATAAAATATATTTATTACATACTGTTATAGTTTATGTAAAACTGTGATTATGTGATGCTTTCGAAATAAAATGTATGAGATAAAATTAAGGTATGGCATTAAATCAACACTAATATATAAAGCTGAAGAGTTTGTTTGTTTGTTTGAACGCGCTAATCTCAGGAACTACTGGACCGATTTTGAAAATTCTTTCACTAATAGGAAGCTACATTACTCCTGGGTGCTATAGGCTACTTTTTATCCCGGAAAACTTTTCCACGCGGGCGGAGCCGCGCGCAATGCTAGATGAAAAATAATGTCCATTATTTAGCACTATAACTCGAAGCTACTTATCATCAACTTGCGGCATAATATAATATAGCAATTGAATCAGTTATATAAGCGTTTTTCTATTTTATTATCGACGAAGGCATCTAGATGTACTAGAGATTCCTTTGCTATTGATGTTGATCGGCTACGGCATCTTAAACATTCTTGCAACGATATAGAACCAATAGCGATATAGCAATTGAATCAGTTATATAAGCGTTTTTCTATTTTATTATCGACGAAGGCATCTAGATCTACTAGAGATTCCTTTGCTATTGATGTTGATCGGCTACGGCATCTTAAACATTCTTGCAACGATATAGAACCACCATACCATACCAGCCCTGTATTAAATACCGCCCACTGTTGAGCACGGGCCTCCTCTATAACTGAGAGGGTTAAGGCCTTAGTCCACCACGCTGGCCTAGTGCGGGTTGGCAGACTTCCCATACCTTCGAAATTCCTATAGAAAACTTCTCAGATATGCAGGTTTCCTCACGATGTTGCCTTCACGGTTAAAGCGAGCGATAATTCACAAAGAATACACACATAACTTTTTAGAAAAGTCAGAGGTGTGTGCCCTTGGGTTTTGAACCTGCGGATATTCGTCTCGGCAGTCCATTCCAATCCCAACAAGGCTATAGCCAGCGATAGCCTAGTTGGGATATAGAACCATCATTCATCAAAACATTTAATAGCCACACAACAGACTGGATATCCTAAAACAACAGTTATCATGGTTTTAATCAAAAATCCTTGCCCGGCCTGTAGGGGACGCGGCCGCAAATATTAATTTGAACAAATTGTTTCAATATTCACAATTTTCAACGGAATATTGCCCATAGCGACCATTCACTTTCCTTACGGCCAGTGAAAACGTAATTTCAATGCGCCTTTGTAAAGCGATTAGCAATTTGTTCCCAACCAGTGTTATTGGAGAGTTTTTATGGACCTTGTCAAAATAAATATTGTCAGCTTTTACAATAGTACTTCCACTTTAACGGTGTTTATTTCGAGTTTGAATTTATGTTTTATTTTTGACGGTGTAATGAAAAATGTAACATGTAAAAAGCAAATTGTTTCCATTATTTTTACCTGAAATGATTTTCTGTTCAATTTAAGCGAATATATAACGTTTTGCTGTTAGATCAAAACTGTGAGATGAGGATCGTTCTAACTTTAAATACATTTGTATCCAAAGTTAGGGCAATTCTAGATCAGTTATGGTTGAGATCTAGTAACACTTTAATCGCTCTGTCAAACTTTAGAACCGAACCGAACCTTAAGTTCAAAACAGACGTACCTAAGGTGAGAAACGATGTGACTTGTGATATTAACACACTCATACACACGCTCACGCCTATTTATCCCCGAAGGGGTAGGCAGAGGCGCAACTAAGTGCACCCACTGTCTGGGCGGATACTAAATAGAAAAATCCAATATCACTATGCCCGAACCGGCGATCGAACTTGAGACCTCAGGATTGCAGTCGTACCGTAATACAACTACTACACCGAGGCAATTGTGATATTGATAACGAAATTATTTTGTTTAAAACGTTACTGTAACTTCGTATTATATTTTATTCGTGTGCCTTATTAAATAATTTATTGAAGGGAGAATGTTAAGACGAAGGTTGGCTTAACGATCTTGAAGACGGTGGATTCATTACGATGATGACGACGAAGAGCTACGAAACAGCAGTTGAACTAGCGTTCAGCTTTACGAATAGCCATTACGGAGATAATATTCTATTTATTACTAAACATAGGATGTAAGTACGGTAGTGTCATTGTCGTGGCCTCGGCTCACTGATGCTATACTCCCGAGTGTCGAAATCGGGTCGTCAGACCGGTGAACCAACGTAATCGTTCCAATGACTCACTTTAGGCAGATCATAAAGGTGCATGCACGCTAGATATTGTTTTTAATGTCTACTTTTATACCAAAATTTAGGTTAATTTTTACATCAATGGTCTCTTGTGTATTTTTAGTTTACTGTTTAACTTAATATCCATATACTTGAGTACTTCTTGAAAATTTGCGAATGAATTGGGATTCAGTCCCTAATTTCGAAACATCCTATTTATATATTATTTGAAAAAAAATATTTAATATAGAATTTCACGTGCGTTATGAGCAAATTAAATGTAAATCTTGCCATTTCCATTATTTTGCACCTCGACGTCCACATCTCAAGAGAATTAAGCAAAAAGTCAATACACAAAATGACTTAGAGTATTAGGCGTTTATTAATTTCAGTAATCTATTCAACCGAGCCAAAGCGGCAATTCATTTTCCTTACTCGCTAATGGAAAAATGCGATTTGTCACCTTATTTCATCGCGGTAAATATAATTTTTGCTATGATATGTATAGTCGGTTATTACGTTTTGATATTATTAGAAATTACAAGGGATTAGTGTAGAACAATGCTACAGAAATATTGTCAAAGCGATGTTATCCGGAGGAAGGTCGGAATCTAACTCAATGGACGTTCGTCCCTCTATGCTTCTATGGCATATTGTTTCGGCGATCCAATTTCCATCCATAAATTGTTTAATGGTTGAAATTGGTCATTATTTTGGTAAAATATATTTACTTTGAATAGTACGAAATTTTATATCAAATAGATGTTGTTTTGACATAATATTTGCATTCTTAGTTTATAATCATTTTTTAAACTGCATCAGTTGGATGGTATTAACATAATGAGAGATCATTCTTTTAAATTATATAGGTCACTAGCATTGCGCGCGGCTCCGCCCGCGTGGAAAAGTTTTCCGGGATAAAAAGTAGCCTATAGCACTCAGGAGTAATGTAGCTTCCTATTAGTGAAAGAATGTTCAAAATCGGTCCAGTAGTTCCTGAGATTAGCGCGTTCAAACAAACAAACAAACTCTTCAGCTTTATATATTAGTATAGATTTTAATCATATCGATCACGTCAGTATAATAAAAAAGGATTTTTGGTAGTTATTTGTTCTGAATTTCTGTTATTATTATATTATTGTTCTAAAACTACTATAATTTGTAAAGTGGAGACCGGGGTTGCACTTCTAGCTGCAGAAATTTCAAAAAGGTTAACATCGATAAAAATGCTCCAAATATTACGAAAAATTTACTGAAAAATCGACAAGACAATTTTCTCCTTGAGCCTGTTCAATTATAAGCTCTATCTCTATACTCACTGTTATTATGGGTAGCAAAATAAAGCTTTTGGGGGTTTAGTTAGCAAGTATCAATGCCACAGAGATTGCAATATGGCCATCGTAAAGAGTTTGTAATTTACTCAAACCTTGCATTCAACAAACTCACATAGGAATTCATGAAGGACATTTAATACAGACCAGAAAGTAGCCATGTCTTTTGTGTTTTTTAGCAGAATCTCATTGTCCATTGCTTGTTGCAAACCTTGAAAATCATCCGTGAACTATGAGTTTGGCTGGCAGTAGTAAAGGGTTAAAAAAAAAAGTAGTTACGGGTGACAGTTCACGACAGTACATTGCCCTCATCCCCAGAACCTTACGTCAAAACATCGCATGTATCATAACATTTAGCAGCATGTGCTTCTCTAGTACAACTGGATATCATATTCAGCAAGGCCATAAAGCGGCCCATTCGCCTCTCAGTAATTTCCCAAACTAGGAAACTCGGGAACCCGACAAATTGATTTTATTTATCTACGCCAGGGAGCGGGCTGTCAGCGTCTGTATCTTACAGATTAATACACCCAGGTCGACCTATGAACTCTTAGATCATTTGTAAAGTCTTGTTCGGAGCTCATTTATTAAGCCTGTACATTATTCAAGCCCCGGGCATGTTTGGATTACACAACGCGAAACGACGCCTGCTGTCTATGTTATCGTTTTCTGTTGTAATTTGTTTTGTCTATTAAAACAATAATGGAATACTGAAATATTCTACATGGAACGTTGTTCAGTATCCAGATATTGAAACACTTCTTGGTTTGGAGAGCATGATAAAAATGGAGCTTATATTAATAACGCTCAATAATAAGAATAGTTAATCGTACTAGCCTTTTAAATAAAGAAGCTTTTGATAAATAATTGGTCTACTTTTATATCGGAAAAATGGTGCGATTTCTTTCTTGGAAAGGAATTTAACGCAGGTGGTGTCGCAAGCACTGGACTTTGACTGGTGGTAGGTCTCTCATATGTAACTCCGTCTGGGTGGGTACCACCGCAATGTCTATTTCTACCGCCAAGCAGCAGTGTGCATGCACTGTTGTGTTTCGGTTTAAAAGACATTGTAGCCAGTGTAACTACTGGACATAATGAGACTTAACATCTTATGTCTCAGGATGACGAGCGTAGTGGAATGCCACACAGTACTTTGTAAATCAAGGTGCTTTATGGTGTTACTACTGTTTATGGGCGGTCGTATCGCTTACCATCACGCAAACGGCATGCTCGTCTCGTCATTCAATGCCATAAAAAAAGGCAAATTCAAGTCTAATAAATAAAGACTAAGACAAGATCATCAATGCTAGTGGCTTGACGTTGCATGCATCTAGTGTGTCAGAATCACAATATACTCGTATAGATTGGGAACAAGAATGATGAATGAAGTTTCTCAACTTTTGACGTATCAAACTAGTTGTCTAACAATTGTACAAGACATTTAGGGGTTCGTAACAAATACTGAATGTTTGCCTGTAGAATGGAATTTCAAGATCAGTTGGAGCGGTTTAGTCGGTTTGATGAAATGCTAAGCTATGTGGGACATATTATTATCCCATAAATGCTTAAATTGCTGGATTTAATAGGAAAATTACACTATGCTACTTTCCACGCACTATCTTTTTGACCAGACTATAAATATCTCATGACCGTCCGTATAGGCAGCCCCATCCACTGTTATTCGTACCAAATCAAAAATGCTCAACTGTTTGATTAAAATCTCCGTCCAATGGGTCTGTATAGGGAAACTGGTGCCGATAGTGATCAGCCAAGGCCAGGAATTTTTATACATTTTCATATAATTATGATTAAAAAAACAGGTAAACCATTTTCCCTTTACGTAGGTGCTATTGTGGAATAGTTTCAAGACATCACAGTATAAATAAAATACGATATAGCGCGTATATCATTAAAATTCGTCCGCGGTCCCTCATTATATACGTAATAATATGCATGGTGTCAGTCAGGGAAAAGTTGCCATGGCAACACCGGCAACACTAAAGTTGACACTTTGAGGGTAGTTAATAAAGTCGCATAGTTTCTAAGCGCCAGTTACCGAGCTATCTGTGCCTTATATTTTAACTTGATGGAGTAACGAAGATACAGTGAGGCGACTGTAAAATAAAAATAAAATAAATACTTTATTCATACCTCGACTCGACTGCCTCGGTGGCGTAGTTGTATTACGGTACGACTGCAATGCTGAGGTCTCGGGTTCGATCCCCGAGTCGAGCAAAGTGATAATGAGCTTTTCTATTCAGTATCAGCCCGGAGTCTGGAATTTGTGCCCGATATGGTGATAGGCTCGCCCCCTATCACATCATTGGACGGAATAACGGTGAAGAGTGGGTGCACTAGTTGCGCCTCTGCCTACCCCTTCGGGGATGAAAGGCGTGAGTGTGTGCGTATAAAGTACTTTATTCATCACGTAGGCGAACATAGTTGCACTTATGATACATTAAATTGAATACAATAATTATTATGAATACAAAAGGCCACTTTTAACTGCAGACATTTTTATTGGGAGTAAAATCATTGATGAAACTGTCTTTTATTAAAATACGAATGATATTATGAATAGCGTTTAAATATTTGCTTTTAAGTAAAAGTATATATTAGGCAATTTGAAAGTTTGCCTAATAATTCAATTAAAATACCTTGTTTATAGTGAAAAATATATGCAAACGCGAATTGAGAGGCTCCTCCTTTTTGGGACGTCTAGTCTGTTAAAAAAATTACATCTATGTCACGTCTTATAAGTACTTACATATTTTATTTGACCTTAGTTCATTTAAACAATATAATATATCATGGCTTACATACCGTTCCATACCTCATGGTGGTTCAGGTTGCAATCTATTTTAACGTTATAAACTGGAAGCAATTGATAGTAGTAAAAGCTTCTCGAAATGCAGTGTTAAAGATATATTTTAAATTTTAAATGTAGGTTATGTAGTCAAGCACTTGAGGCGAGAGCACTTATTAAAAGTTAACATGTTTTGTGTTCGAAACTGACTTTATTAATATTTTGTATTAGGGTGCATTACAAAATATGATTATGATGAAAAACTTGTAATAGTTAAAAGTTAAGTTAAATTACCAGTTGACACAATTATATGGATTTTTACTATTAATTCTACGTTATTTAATAAATTTACTTCAATAAAAGGTGATATATTTTTTTTGTCTGAAAAAAAATACATTTTTTGTCACACCAGATTTTTTTTGTAGCAAATTCTGCAATTTGTAATTCTGGATTTTTCTAGAATTCGGTATCCGCCCGGAGTCTGCAATTCGTGCCCCATATGGCGATAGGCGTGCCCCCTATCACATCATGGGACGGAAAACTCACGGCGAAAAGTGGGTGCACTTAGTTGTGCCTCTGCCTACACCTTCGGGGATAAAAGGGCGTGAGTGCGTGTGTGTACATTCTGCAATTAACATAAAAATGCATTAAAAAGGTTTTGCTGCTGGTAGGTCTCTCAGTATGCGAGAGGCCACCAGAGTAGGATGCAGGCCGCTTTTGACAGGTCCGTCTGAAAATCTTTAGGGGTAGCCTACGTTGAGGCCTTCAGTGTACCTATCACCTCAATGTCTATTTCTATAGTCAAGCAGCACCGTGCACTATTGTGGTCCTGTGCAAGGACGCTGTAGCCAGGAAAAAGTCAGGTAAAAAAGAATTTAAAAAAAGTCTTGAAATAGGTCGATTAGAATAGCCCATTCACAAGAAAGGTTTTTGCAAGCCTCAGACATGTTCATTAAGGGAATCATCGATGGTAAATAAATGATGTGAGATCAGTGTCATGGCGGGGATCCGTTAGGCTTGACAAGGGTCCCTGACAGCCTTTCATTACCCACGAGGCATCGTTTCATATTATTTGTTCATTTGATACGTGTTTTTCATTAATAACATTAGACTTTGAAGTCTTCGTATTATCTTATTGAAAACTGATAGCTCAATCAGTCAAAGTTATGACTAGGCTTCCTTTGGACTGTGTTGTTTATTACGTACCTATTTAATAATGCGCGCAGTGAATTTAAACAATTTTAGTTTTCATTGTCTTCAGGACAAATACTCATCGCATTAAGAATTAAGCCTTAAATACCATTTCGTTTATTTTCATATATCATATATCATCATATCAACAAAAAAGGTATGTATGGCAGTCGTATCACGTATGAACTTCGTCTATAGCTAAATATGATACGATTTTTTACCAAATCAGGGAACCGAGATATCTTACCATACCATACCAGCACTGTATTATATACTGCCCACTGCTGAGCACGGGCCTCCTCTAACACTGAGAGGGTTAAGGCCTTAGTCCACCACGCTGGCCTAGTGCGGCTTGGCAGACTTCACATACCTTCATAATTCAGAGAACTTCTCAGGTATGCAGGTTTCCTCACGATGTTTTCCTTCACCGTTAAATCGAGCAATAATTCACAAAGAATACACACATAACTTTTTTTAGAAAAGTCAGAGGTGTATGCCCTTGGGTTTTTGAACCTGCAGACATTCGTCTCGGCAGTCCGTTCCACTCCCAACTAGGCTATCGCCGCCTATCCGAAATACCGAGATATCTTCCTTGACCATAATTTGAATAATAAAGTAACCAAACTATCGCGTATTACCGTAAGTAACAGTCAATTCATCTCCTTTTTGTGAGATGAAAAGGGCTTACGACGAGACATTTGGCTTAACACGTCATTTGCGGAGTTCCCGGGATGACTCCATATTTTTTACTTTCATTTCGGACGGAATGTCGACGCACTATAAATGAATGTGTATTAGTCTGGATGAACAGATGTCACGAGCTATCATCGTCTGACACGCTGTGGTTATGAAAAAAGTTGAAACGAATCTTATTGGATAAATCCAATTCGGACACCTGAGACGGTGGCGAACTTGTCTGATCTCTGTAAATTGTTTACTTCACTGTGGTATTTTAAATTAAACAATAAGCTGTATATGAAGCTATATTAGGTCGTTTTTACTGTAAAACCTGCATGAATTTAAATATGCGGTATATTTGTTGAAGATTTTCCTAGCGTCGTTGTCTGCACTTTGTATGCATATCGAAGCTACAACAGAAACATTAGGCATAAATTGGATCCTGATGTTACTTATAATTGGAAAAATTATTCTTAAATCTTCGTAAAATAAAAAACAATATTGCATGAATGCATTTTTATAGCCTTTTTTGCAGGCAGCACCCTTAAGTGATTTCCCGGAATAAAAAAAATATTCCTCGTCATTTATTTTATTTTAAGCCCAACTACACATAAACACATCTACGTTTATGTATGAACGAGGTTAACTACATTCATAACCAGTCACTTGTCTTCAGTGGTTCAGCAAGTTATGTTTGTTTGTTGCCAATAAATGTTTTTCTTTCTTCTTTCTTTCTTTCTTTCATGTAGTAAATGGCCACTGGCGCGTTACGCATCCGCAGCGGTATGAATTTATGCGATTTACTAAAATTACAGGCTGTTTTAATAAATCAATTTCATGTTTGAGTAAAATCTCAAGTAGACATTTAATGTATTGAACTATTTAAAGCTCAAGCTGTCATTTGAGGACTTGTTCTCAGCTGAGTAAGCGCAACAAAACTTAGTTGTCAATATCTGTTACATATTGTAACTTAAGATTTCATTTGAGTTGATGTTCATATGCGTTTATTAAATAACGACTAAATAAGATGCTGACCTTAATTTGACAGCGTCTCAGCTGATATTGCACTTAAGAGTGAAATTGAGTTGCATCTATTAATACAGCACTAAGGGCGGTATTAATAAATCAATCTCAAGTTTGAGTTACATCTCAAGTAGACATAATGTATGAATAGTGCAATATATTATGTCTACTTGAGATGTAACTCAAACTTGAGATTCATTTATTAATACCGCCCTATGACTGGAAGCGAGTAGCTCGCCCTTGACGACAGTTAAACATTATAAGATCGCAAAGCCCAAATATTAAATAGTAGACATTAGCTAACAAGTATACCTACTTAAGTCTCCGTAGATATTTGATAGAGGATTTACTAACCACATACTTGGATTTGCCTTACAAATACAACATTATGAATAATACATTATGTAAATACCTGTTTGATTGTTAGTTTAAGCACGTATGGTATGTATTGAAATAGATTATGGAATGAAAGTTTTATTATTATGTATTAATAAGCCGTGCGTACATATTCTATTACAGATTATGTTCGTAATACGTAGCTGGTTTTTGTGAGAATAGCTTATTATAATGTTATGGAACTTACTAGTTTTATCATAATCGTTATATGGCTTAATTAATAAACAGTGATTTGTTGGATACTTTTATTGATAAGTTTGCTTTTATACGTTTTCATATATATATATATAAAACCGCAAGGTCACTCACTTACTCACTCACTCATCACGAAATCTCAGAAACTGCAAGTGCTAGGAGTCTAAAATTTTGCATGGGGGTTCATTTTAGGACGCAGCAGCTCACTAAGACGGAATTTTCCGAATTTCAACCCCTAAGGGGGTAAAAAGGGGTGGCAAAGTTTGTATAGTTTGTATGTAACGGATTTTGATGAAATTTGGTATGGAGATATTTCAAGACCCTGGGAAGGTTTTAGGTTACTTTTTAACCCGGTAAAATGTATAGCGGGACCTTTGTCCAGGAAAAACTTCTTTAGTGCGGGCGAACCCACGCGTAAAAGCTAGTTACCTGTAAAAACTAACTATTAAAGAGAACAAACTGTCGAGTGTACACTGCTGTGTTCTGCTTTGAAGGACATTGTACACAGCGTAATTACTGGACATTATGAAACTGAATTATTTCATTTTTCCAATTAGAATCCTATGGGTAGGCGCTTAAAAACGACTTTCGCTTAATTGGCAAGTGACGTCTTGTTCCCCGGGGAACACGTACGAATATTGATAGAAGTCTTAATAATTTCTCGGGGTGCCGAGCGCAGTGGAGTGCCACTCAGTACTTTGTAATTCAATGTTGTGTACGGCGTTGCTACTGTTTATCGTAATCGTCGTCGTATCGCTTACCTTCAGACGAACGGCATACTCGTCTCGTCATTTAACTGCAATAAATAAAAACTAGTTCACATTTTGCAATCCTTTTAATACCGAGAATGTAATAATCTCATGATGACTGCCTCGGTGGCGTAGTTGTATTGCGTACGCGTTACGCTCGTACGATTTCCGCGCTGAGGTCCTAGGTTCGAATCCTGGGTCGGGCCAAAAACATTGTGACTGGGTTTTTCCATCTTAAAAATTACTCAGTCGCAGCTCGGAGTCAGGAAGGTGGCGGTGTGATACCCCCGTGCTTCGGAAAGCACGTAAAGCCGTTGGTCCTGCGCCTGATCTCTCTCCGGTCATGTCGGATTGCCGTCTCACCGGACTATGAGAGTGAAGGAATAGTGAGTGCACTTGTGTATTGCGCACACACTTGTGCACTATAATATCTCCTGCGCACCTGGCTGATCTCCGTTGAGATTGGCCGCCGTGGCCGAAATCGGCTAGGAAGGGATTATTATTAATCTCATGATATTAATATGTCAACCTAGACATGAATTGCCTTCAAATACCCAACGCCGATTATAATCTAAAGAACTAAAACTGAAAAATTAATAAATTCCATTAGAACATTGACTACTCTCTAGGCCCATACTTCATTTATAATAATTATTTACGCCGCTAAAATAAAATAACGGTAAGAGCGTGAATTACAACTTGAATTCTACCTGGGTTTAATTAAATATCTCATTTAAGTATTCTTTAATATCTCAGGGAATACATTGTTAAGTGAATACATTCTCTGTTCTAACAATGTAACTGCAAGTAGATGAAAAATTCCCTTGCAATTTTTGCAACTGTAGTGCCTGCAGTTCTCGTACATAATGATGATTTTATTTTAAACATTTCAAAGTCAAAACTGTTTATTAAAATACATATTTTTTTTAATTCATTTAATAAGAAGGAGAATAAGTTATATCGTAGTATTTTCATACATCAAAGCGCTGTAGTTCCAGGAATCTACCGCGTTTACTCATGATGTCATTCATGATCACTGCTAGACGTATAAAAAATAACAGTTTAAATTTAATAAACTAAAAACACGCTTATATAGAAAATCCAACTAAAGAATAGAAAATAAATTTTAATAAATATAAATTAAGAATAGTGTAAATAAGAAAAACAATATATTTTATTGCCTGATATTAGGAGTAGAAGGATTATCATTTTGATAATCTCTTAAAAAGCAACCCACGCTTTTTTTACAATATTTTTTTCTTATTTATACTACTCTTAATTTGTTTTGCACTATTCTTAATTAATTTTTTTTTGTTGGATTTTCTATAAAAGCGTATTTTTCAGTTTTTTTAAACTATTACATAATTTTAATTTTATAGTTTAAAATATTGAATTGTCATCGGTCCTTGATAAGTATGCCAAATTTCGATTTAATCCGACATTTTGAAGAGGGTCTAAATCATTTTCAAAGTTTCCGTTACATACATACTAACATACGTATGAAGCTAATATAAAAGTATTTTAAAAACACAAATTTTAACAAAACCAGCGCTAACAATAATACAAGTAAATTATTCTATCCACACTTTAATACAAACTTTTCAACCAGTTCTAAAGTAGATTGTCTAAATTACCTTTTTTAGTAATGGAACATGAAATTTGAAAAGACGTATTTGGGACTAAAATGATTTTCTATACGTCCAGACTAGTATGCGGACTAAATCAGAACAGTGTCACTAAATTCCGCTGCACGCTCGAATATAATCCCTAGTTATTTTGCGCTAGGATATTATTTTTAAAATCAGTCGACTTTTATACCTACTATTACTAGACATTATAAAATTCAAAATCTCTCTTCATTAGAGTCCTAAGTCTCTTGGATGGGATAGAAGGCATCCACAGTGACTCTCTATTTCGAGATGTCTTGAGCTTGGCGTTGATTTCGTTCAAAGTATTTCCACTTTGGCGATGGCAGTGCGTGTGCCAGGTTTATGAGGGTGTTGCGAATCTTTTTCCATTTGCGGCTGATCTGCTGGCTGATTGGAGTTTCATGGGAAAGTTCTTCGTTTTTCATGGTGTCGACTAAATAATGGCTTTTTATTATTCACGAGACTGCCTCAGTGGCGTAGTTGTATTACGGCACGACTGCAATGCTGAGGTCTCGGGTTCGATCCCCGGGTCGAGTAAAGTGATATTGGATTTATCTATTCAGTATCAGCCCTGAGTCTGGAATTTGAGCCCGATATGGTGATATGCTTGCCCCCTATCACATCATGGGACGGAATACGCACGGCGAAAAGTGGGTGCACTAGTTGCGCATCTGCCTACCCCTTCGGGGATAAAAGGCGTGAGTGTGCGTAGTATCCGTTATTATTCACGTCGGCAATGGAGCAAGTGGATAAAATAATATGTTAACTGATCTCGACTACCTTTTTAAGGACGGTATAAATCTTTATCACATAAGACAGAGGCTTGGAACCCAAATTAAGATCCTAAATATAAATTATATGTGTATAGATATGTATGGCATCATTAGTTAAGCACTTAAAAAGTGGTGTAATTTAAATATTTGTAAATATTTATTGTATAACTAGCTTTTGCTCGCGGCTCTGCCCGCGTGAAAGTTTTCCCGGGATAAAAGTCCCGCTTTATATTTTCTCAGGATAAAAGTAGCCTATGTCCTTCCTAGGGTCTCAAACTATCTTCATACCAAATTTCATCGAAATCTGTTCAGAAGTTTCGGAGATGTTCAGTAATAAACAAACAGAAAAACAGACAGACAGGAAAGAATTATAAAAGTCGCTGATTTGTTTTCCATTACTCTTATTTAGTCACTTACTTTCTTTTTTATCACATTTCTTTAAATGTACAGACACACCGGCTGTACTGCTTTATTATATGTAAAGATATTAACAATATATCCCCGTAGATATATACATTGTAGCCAGTATAACTACAGGACATAATGAGACTTAAGTGGAATGCCACTCAGTACTTTGTAAGTCACGGTGCTGGATGGTGTTGCTACTGTTTATGGGTGGTCGTATCGCTTACCATCAGGCGAACGGCATGCTCGTCTCGTCATTCAATGCTACATAAAAAAAAAAAGATTACTTATGTAAAGAAGAGTAATGGAAAACAAATCAGCGATTTTTATAATTCTTTTTTGTCTGACTGTCGGTTTTTCTGTTTGTTTGTTACTCCACATCTCCATAATTACTGATCGGATTTTGATGAAATTCGGCACATAGGTAGATCATGTCCTAGATAACACATTTTATCTCGGGAAAATATAAAGCGGGACTTTCATCCCGGAAAAACCACATCACGCGGGCGGAGCTGCGAGCAATAGCTAGTCAAAAATAGTTCCAACGTAATACAATGTATGAGAAATGAGCTACGTTAGACAGCTAGCGAGCTTATACAAGAAGGGATTGCTTCGAAACTATTCAATTTATACAGTCCATGAACTTCCCCAAGCTAGGTCTCCGAAAATCATTTAATAAATTAGCCGATGACATTAAATATACCATACAATGCAGAGAAAGAAAGCGTGTGTTTCCAGGCATTTTTGTACTATTGGGTTACTTTACGACGCAAAGAAAAAGAAGAAAATATTTAAGTGTTCATCCATGTTTTTCTTTACAACATTGTTACATGTATGTGTACATTTAAAGGAGGTCGTGCGTTTAGTAAACGTGCTTCTGTATCACTACTATCGCGCGTAAGTCGCATTTGCAACGCGCGTTGGAAGCGACACAAACGCGCGGCTCATCGCGACGAACGTCAGTTCACATTGATTTCTTTAAGTATCGAATTTTCGTCTCGACAGCTGCGCATTTATACCGCTACTAAAACGCGAAGGCATCACAGCCTTTTTACGATTGCATTGCTGCAAAAAATCGCCGTGGACGACCTCCCTGCGGTAAAATATTATATCAACCATTCGACTTTTCATCTCGCGTATCTACCAGAACTCCATAATAAGCGCTTTGAGCGGATTTAAGGTATTATTATATTTTTCGCTCTCCATTGTGACGGTGCCATTTTTGCCGTTTATATTTTTTCTCCCTTTTGTTAATTTTTCTTAGAGCTCCGACTGTGAGGTACAAATTTAAAATGGTAAATTACGAATGCAGTTTCCAACACTTTTATTTTGTGCATAACCACGTTGAACAGATGTAAACAAATCTTTTAATGGCGTATTTTAAACCTACTTATGTGCAGGTGTTCTGGTGGTATTGTTTGTCATTTTAATATAATGTTATTAAACAATCTCTTTTATATTTGTCTTTTAAATACTGTATTATGGTCAGTTACGTAAGAGTTAGCGTCGAAATTGTAAAGATGATTTTACTATTACCTATTTATTATTCTGTTTGTATATGTACCTAGAGAAAAGTTAGGCGTGTCAAGTGAAGGTGGTGAAAGAAATTCGTTTTGAGTGCCTTATTGCTGCCCCGTGACTGGCACAGGCATACCGAGTCAAACTACTGGGATACCCAAGATTTGATACTTTTTGTAACTTCATATAATATTTATTTTTTTAACAAAAATTTTAAATTGTTGATATTACAATTTAAAATTTTTATATTGTAATATCAACAAATTTAATAAATTATAATACAATATAATATTTTATCTTGTATAGAGATAACTAACACAAACATTGTAGTTTCTATCTTTCGTATTACTGAGACTTAATGATTGCATTCAGATTGACTGCCTCGGTGGCGTGGTTGTATTGCGTACGCGTTACGAGTACGATTTGCGCGCTGAGGTCCTGGGTTCGAATCCCGGGTCGAGCCAAAAAAAAAATATTGTGACTGGGTTTTTCCATCTTAAAAATTACTCAGTCGCAGCTCGGAGTCAGGAAGTTGGCGGTATGATACCCCCGTGCCTCGGAAAGCACGTAAAGCCATTGGTCCTGCTCCTGATCTCTCTCCGGTCATGTCGGATTGCCGTCTCACCGGACTATGAGAGTGAAGGAATAGCGAGTGCACTTGTGTATTGCGCACACACTTGTGCACTATAATATCTCCTGCGTACCTGGCTGATCTCCGTTGAGATTGGCCGCCGTGGCCGAAACTGGCTTGGAGGATTAAGTTTAAGTAAGAAGGCATTCAGATTCCAAATAAGTTCCCAATTATCTTTATTTATGTTTTATGTTCCCTGGAAAAATTATGTTCCGCAGAACCAACTGACGTCCTTGGCATGTATAATTTATTAATCTATACTATATTATATAGCTGAAGAGTTTGTTTGTTTGAACGCGCTAATCTCAGGAACTACTGGACCGATTTAGAAAATTCTTTCACTAATACGAAGCTACATTACTCCTGAGTGCTATAGGCTACTTTTTATCCCGGAAAACCTTTTCCACGCGGGCGGAGCCGCGCGCAAATGCTAGTACTATTTATACTATATCTAGTAAACAACCTCGATCGACTAACTATAACATTTGAAAGCTCAATCATAAGTATAAAATATAGAAATATTTTTTGAAACTTTACACCGTTAAAAGAGTATATAATGTATTGGATTGGGGAAAAAATCTTTAGTTTTTTTTTAAGTACAAAACGTAGCGTCGAAGCTGCACGTTAGATATCTGTGAAACCACTGTTTCCCAGATATCTCCAACTCGTCGAGTAGGGCGAATCAGGCCGTTTAAAAAAGTGGAGCAGCTGCAGCGTATCTGTATCAAAGTGTTGCTCTCAATTGGTTTGATGGTGTTTGGCCTAACACCCACCATCAAATCAATTGCCCAACTTTTGTCAACTAAATGCATTAGGTTAAATATATTCTAGGAATATTATTCATCAGATCACATGTTACAGTAATCTGTACACATAAAATCTAATGTTAATTTCAATCAATTAGCCTATCGCCGTCCACTGCTGAACATAGGCTTCTCCAAGGGAGCGCCAACCATCCCAGTCTTGATGTAAATTGCTAAATGAATAATCCAAGGATCAAAACTGTTGAACCGATACACAGACTCGGACTCCCATTGTCACTCTACCCACATCCTAAAGATTAAAACTATTATAGAAAACAGACGCGGCAATCTAACTTAAACTTAACTGCCTACATCTCTAGAAGTTTATAGTGTTAGGATATACGAATTGGGTAGAATTTGTCTTAAGTGGTTACTTCATAATGCTAATAATAATATGCATCCGCATTAAATTGTAATAAAACTATAGTCTAATCAAAGAAACGTTATGTCGATCAACGACATTGTTCGCAAAATCCTTGATTTTGTGGCTCACAACATGATTATTAGTAGCATATTATGTAAAGAGTAAATCGATTTTTGGATTGAACTTAATCAAACATACTTCACTGCAACAGTCTCAAAATAGCCTAATAAAAAGTTTTATAAAAAACTAGGCGTTGCTCGCGGCTTCGCCCGCGTGAAAAGCCTATCCCGCTACTAAAGTTCCTAAAAAGCCAGCGGCATCTGTTTAAAAAATCTGATGAAAAGTTCATTATTACCCGTGGGGGCAAATTACCGGGGTTAAAAAGTAGCCTATATTATGTCAATTCAGGATATAATCTACCCGTGTGCCAAATTTCATCCGAATCCGTTACGCTGTTTCAGCGTTTATATCTAACAAACACACAAACATCAAGACATTTTCACCAACTTTCGCATTAGTTAGATAGGAAGAAAGATAAGAAAGTAAGATTAAAATGAGAACATACTAGACACGGCTTCTTTATAGTTTAAAACTTGGGCCCTGCATATTTCACCTTGTCTATTATGATTGAATCTTTGCCTTACTCAACTAGAGCCGCTTTCGATACAACGCTTATATTAAAACTCGATGTGACCAGGAAATTGCTATCATAGATGAGCTCAAACTGTCACTACGTTTAGCTTGAGCGATGTGATGAGCGGAGCATCAGCGGGGTGTTATATTATTATAATTTTAATAAGAAATATTGTAATTCCTTGTTTATCGGTAGTTTAAATTAATAAAAAGTAAATTAAAGTAAGTAATTTAAAGTCGATAGGCTCGCCCCTTATCACATCATGGGACGGAATACGCACGGCGAAAAAGAACTAAAGAACTTGCATAGGGAGGGAGTTGCTCGTGATTAACTATTTTCAATAATGGACCACACAATGGAGAGTTAATTTAAAAAAAGCCTTACGATCCAATTTACTTAACAAATTGTGATATACGGCGCAAGCAAATCCTCGTATGAATTTCTCGGTTTAATTTTGCTAGAAATAATCGTGTGCAATTATTGCTTTATAAAGTGACTCCGTCTGAGCATTTTTTTATGGCATTGAATGACGAGACGAGCAAGCCGTTCGCCTGATGGTAAGCGATACGACCACCCATAAACAGTAGCAACAGCATTCAGTTACAAAGCACCTTGAGTTACAAAATACTGTATGGCATTCCACTGCGCTCGTCATCCTGAGACATAAGATGTTAAGTCTCATTATGTCCAGTAGTTACACAGGCTACAATGTCCATCAAACCGAAACACAACAGTGCATGCACACTGCTGCTTGGCGGTAGAAATAGATATTGCGGTGGTACCCACCCAGACGGACTCTTACATATGAGGCCTACCACCAGTAAAATGCATGCAAATGGCGAGGCAATTCTCGCCCGTGTTGTACACGAATCTTTTGACATATATTCAAAAGACGACTATTGTTTGCAATTATTGCTCCGTCTAAATGAGGCTTAAGCCGAACTGCACTCATAAGTCAACTGGTAATTAGATGCTGGTTTCCAGTATGTACTGTTATCATGCCTTTGGCAGTACCTAGGATACATAATTATTTTGATGTTTCTGCTTTGTCTCGCGGAATGGCGATGGCAACAGACGAATTCCGTGCGTTCTCATAGTTAGATTTACCACCAGGTTTATTCACAGTCACATAAGAATCGAGCCAGAATAAAAAAAGCTCATAAATATCCTTGTACACAATTGATAATCTCACTTTATTTCCAGTCTTTGCCAATGTCAAGGTAGTGTTCGCGGTATTTACATCCTGAGTCATTGCTTTCACATTTATTTTCGTCAGGTGTTTGTATAAACAGGCTTTTGGTATTATGAGACATTCGACCTTTTGAGTCACTGAGGATGGTAATAAAGTACAAAATTACAGAACACATTATTCAAAATAAAAATTCTCCGTCTTAATCACATCAAAATGGGCGCCGCTACTCATCAAAATGGGAAGTGGTGATCACTTTGATGAGGAGACTAGCCTGTTTGAAGTTTTACCTTTTGTTAGCTACATGAAGAGTTTGTTTATGTAACACGCTAAGGTCCAAATTCACCAATTTCTTATTAAACGGGCGTTAGTTAATCGGGCGTTAAAATTAAGGCAAATGTTAAAGTAACGCGCGTCCCATGAAAGAACACCTACTTAAGGAATTACCTGTAAGGGCATGGTGGGACACTCAAAAACCTTAACAGTCCGTTAAGACAGTTAATAGGCTGTTAAAGTAACTAACAGAGCATGGTGAAATTAGGCCTTAGCCTCGAAATTAGTTACTCGAATTCTGAAAATTCTTTCACGATGTTTTTAAGAACCTGCGTTTGCTTTGAGTGCTATATCGGGCTTCAATTTATCGTAGAAATACATTTTTATCCCAGTTTAATATTAGTCAAATGCTAGTAAAACAATAATGAAAGTCAATTTTCGATTTCTAAAATAGGTAACATCTTCACTAGTTAAGTTTCGCACTAAATTCAAATGATATCGATTATTTTAAATAAAGCTAAGATACAGGATAGTTTCTCTAAACTCCACTGGATTTGCAAGTGTTTTATATAAATCAAGTTTTATTGGCATCGAGAGGGCCGTATCGTTTTTCCTGATATCTATTCACAAGCTACGCCAAACGTACGTGTTTTGAATGCGAACTATTATTGAGCCAACTTTATATTTCCCTCCATAAACCGAATTTGGCGGTCTTATAACCTCTAAAGATATTGATATAAGGACGATTACTGCATGGTGTATTATTAAAAGAGATGAAAATTATATTGTTGATTTGTGAACTGTACCCTACACTATCTGTCAAATGATGAAATAAAGCGAAAATAAATCTTGATATTTTTACGAGCATGAAAGAACGTCGCGCTCTTATTAATGTCCAAGTGCATGGAAATGGTTTGATCGAGGATCTGCGTCGGTGATGTTCATATTGGTATTGATCTATTTTATGACAGAATTTTACGAATCTGTGTAAGATAGTCATGCAATAAAAGTTCCGCCTCTTTTATCAGAATTTAATATCGTTTAATTTGGTAATATTTTGCAATGCTCTTCAAGACGCCGTACCTAAGTGTGTCACCAATTCTGTTTCGCTAGATGCAAGATGGGCAGTGCTTTTGGTTACTGGTAGCTTTGGGTACTTAATACTTTGGGCTCGAAATTTATCATCTTTTGGACCGAATCACTACTTGTCTGTCTGAAGAAAATTACTCCCAAGAACGAGCGCGCGCGCATACTCACGCCTTTTATCCCCGAAGGTGTAGGCAGAGGCGCAACTAATGCACCCACGTTTCGCCATTTTTATTCCGTCCCATGATGTGATAGGGGGCGAGCCTATCGCCATATCGGGCACAAATTCCAGACTCCGGGCTGATACTGAATAGAAAAACCCAATATCACTTTGCCCGACCCGGGGATCGAACCCGAGACCTCAGCATTGCAGTCGTACCGTAATACAACTACGCCACCGAGGCACTCCCAAGAACGACGACAATAAAGGCATTAGTCAAACTTCATAAGTCTAATAAGACTTTTTAACACATTGTGCCAACCCTACAAAAAGTAGTTTGATAATGTTAAAGTATAGTATATTATAATAAACTAAATACATAAACGAAACATGAACCTAAAAGTTTAAAGAAAGCTAAAAGTCCTACTAAAGTTTTAAGCTAATAACAAAGCTACAACAAATTTTATAACGCATTTAAATTTTAACTATTCATTTGTTTCGGTGCCAAAAATAAGGGAGCGGTTTTAGTTGGGGATTTTGAATCAGCTATGATTTCTTGCGGCTAAGAAACAAAGTTAACTGTACCGTCGGCAATTTGAAAATTGTTTCAGTATCATTCTTCCGCACTGAAAATAAGGTCCATAAATGACTACCAACTATTTTTGGGAGTATGTTTTTATATTTGTCTAGTGTATGTAATACAGTATGCGATAAATACGGGCGCTAGGAAGGCAGGGAAACCGGGCTCATAACATTAAATGGTGCGGTAAAGAGGAATACATTTGCAATTTTATCGCCCGGATATGATTTTTAGTGTTGATTTTATTGTCATCGATTTTCTACTGCTTTAATGTATGTTCTTTGCCTGTTACGACAAAAGAAAGTAGAAATGATTATTATACTCAGAAATTATCATAGCATTAAAAGCATGCTATATCTCTTGCAGACGTTTTTAGGTATTTAGATGACTATATAGTACGTACGTTCCAAGAGTTCCTTAAAGTCGAGTAGAAAACTGAAAACACCATTTATTGATTAATTTTATTTACAGATGGGGTTTAACAATGGCAAATATCATCGTTAAGAATATTATTAACTTTTTTCTCAATGTGTTTATTAATAGCAATTTAATAACTTACAAGAGATACACAGACAGACGTGGGGCGTCCTCCTACAACGTGGGACGTCCTCCTACAAGGTGGATGGACGACCTTGTGAAGGTCGCAGGAACCCGCTGGATGCAGGCCGCTTCTGACAGGTTGGTCTGGAAATCTTTGGGGGAGGCCTATGTTCAGCAGTGGACTTCTAAAGGCTGAAGAAGAAGAAGAAGAAGCACAGACAGTGACATAAGTTTTTCGAAATACTACGCTACGACGTAGTATTTCTTTAGAAAATATCTTACGCGTATTTTTTATAAACCAAAATAATTTGTTCTTTCAATTTTTCTTCATTAGATCCTTTAAAATTTATACAAGTTGTTTTGATGAGGAACTAAGTGATTATACACCTTTTTATTCGAAACAATAAAAACATCAATCCGTTTAACCCCACACCACGACAAAGAAATATTTAGAAAACATCTCAGTTATATTTGTTTAAGAAATGCATAATCCCCAAACTGAAACATATTAACGTACACCATCTGCCGGTGTTTTTGTAGTTTTAAACTTTTTTCAACATTTTTTGCTTCGCGTAGGCGTGCACGTGTCACATATTTAATTGTGTGAGAATTTATAACTGTCTCGGCAGTTTCTTCATAATGTCTTTTGGTACCAATTTATGGTAAAAACTTACCACCCAATTTGTGGTTAACTAGAGCATTGAGCGATGAGAGACGTTTTTTGTACCGAGTCGATAAATGACTTGAACATTGATAACCTGAAAATATTTTTTGAACTATTTTTTATATTTGTGTCCGATATGGCGATAGGCTCGCCCCCTATCACATCATGGGACTGAATACGCACGGCGAAAAGTGGGTGCACTAGTTGCGCATCTGCCTACCCCTTCGGGGATAAAAGGCGTGAGTGTGTGTGTGTGTGTATTTTTAGAGCCTACTTCACAAGTTTCAAGTTTAAAAAAAGCGGCGATAGCCTAGTTGGGAGTGGAACGGACTGCCGAGCGAATGTCCGCAGGTTCAAAACCCAAGGGCATACACCTCTGACTTTTCTAAAAAAGTTATGTATGTGTTCTTTGTGAATTATCTTTCGCTTTAACGGTGAAGGAAAACATCGTGAGGAAACCTGCATACCTGAGAAGTTCTCTGAATTTCGAAGGTATGTGAAGTCCGCCAACCCACACTAGGCCAGCGTGGTGGACTAAGGCCTTAACCCTCTCAGTTGTAGAGGAGGCCCGTGCTCAGAAGTGGGCAGTATATAATACAGGGTTGGTATGGTATAGTAAGTTTTATTTGACAGTTATCGTAGTAAACAACTAATGTAGATAGTATCATTTTATTACCATTTATTTGAGAACGTAGAATACGGTGTGACTTTTGTATTTGGTCGGGTAATATATTTATGTGACGAAAAGCATTTACTCAGAACTTTTAAAACGGCCCTTAAAATTACAATGCGTATGACAAATCACAAAATAATTCTTCAACAGATTTTTATGTCCGTTTACTTTATCGATAAGCAACTAAAGTTAATCCTAAAGTGCAAAATGCAATGCAACTATGGAAACAATTTGATGCACAGAATTTCCGGAACTGGTTCGAGTTCATCTTAAGCAAATAGATAGCAAGTATTATGCGAAACCATCTCCTTTATATTATGGATACTTGCATTCCCTGATGTCGATACTCGGAAATGCTTTAGAACTTGTAATTCTACATGGAGTATCTGTGCACATCGGCATGTCTATGGATGCTGGTGAACGTTTTTGTTGGCCATTATATTTTTTAACTGTATCAGTTACCATCACGTTCTGTTATTAAGTCATGTCCTCTATTCATAATAAATAAGAAATAATGCTTTAGCTAGTGTTTAATTGTTAACTATAAAAAGAAAAGATAAAAATATTGCAACCCTGATAATGTTATCACGATCAGTGCGTTTCCTAGAGTCCTAACAGATCCATAAAAGCCTAACAGCTACACTGTTTATGTGTATGACCCCAACACAACAATTCAAGTGCTTAGTAAACCCTATGGCAATATTAGCTGCGTGCGCGAATATTCAAACACAGATACATCACAGGAAGACACAGTATGTATGCCTAGTCCAGACGACAAAGGCTAACTCACGTCTATTTATCTTGGCCGAAGCTGCACCTAGCTTATGTGGTGGCATAAATTTGTGAAGGCTAGGGTAACGAGCGCCTGGGCATTGATAACTGGCTGGAAATGTAGTTACGTTTGTGTTTTTGATTGTCGGTAAACGGTCTGCTATTGCCTGGATTGCGCAAGTGGCAATACCACGGTTCAAAGACATGGAATATGAAAGGGTAGAAGCAAAATTGATTCGAAGGATTGAATATTTCAAAGAGAATTGCTGAAATTATATAGGTACCTTATTTTTTATTGCGACTATGTTTGTGAAAAATGTAGGTTGGCATTAGTAGAACACAATAGGGTAGTTTCCTATGTTCTATTTTATACATTATTTTCTATGTACCAGAAAATAATACGAAAAATAAATTCTTCTGTGAAATCACCATCAAAATTGGTTGAAAAATAAAACAGTTATTATTTAAAAGAAGAAGAAAGTAGTTATTCATATTGAAATATTGTCGTGAGTAAAGGTGGGGGCGTGGTGGAGCTATCGCTATATCTCTTTCGTACGCAAGCCGCGTTATGGCCGGTGACGCTCGGTGACGTCATAGTCTGATATTTCTGTTATTTGACAATTACCCTTTCCACCAAATTTCAAAGTTTTATAACTAACTTATTATTGTGCCAATTTTGAAGATTATTTTTCCGTTAGATTTTGGATTGCATACATTTTTGATAAAATAAAAAAAAGTAGTCAACTATCCTATTATAATGTACCTAATCTATACTATTATTATAAATGGGATATTATGTCGGTCGGTTCGCTTTCACGACTTAACCACTGAACTGATTTGGATGAAATTTGGTTTTGAGTAACCTTGAAAGGACATACTTTAAGTATATCCTGGCAAAGTACATAGCGGGGCCTTTATACTAGTAAACTTTTTCACATTGGCAAAGCCGCATCTTATTACAGTCTCAGTAATCGCTGTAATAAAAATAAATTAAACCCTAAGATTTTCCTTATCACGGCTTATCAAAATATTCAACTCGACCCATAAGACTGTCATAGATTATGAATCTTAAAGAATCGATTTTAATACCCTAATTTAAATTTTTATTGACGTCACAAAAATAGTCCACTATGACGTTGAATAATTCAACGACACTTTAATTGAGGGGGTCGGGCGGCACCAACTACTAACAGTGTTGCCAACGTGCGAAATAAATAATTCATCAGCAAAACACACCTTCGGCATTAAAAATGTATTTGAAAAATCACTGGTATGTTTCATGCCATATAAAGCTACCCGCGATGTTATCGGATTATTCAACTGAATTTCCTGGCAATAAACACGATGGTGCGAAAATTTTAAAGTGGTTTTCTACGCTGTAGTAATTTTAACTAGTGAAATATCGTAAAGTAAGTGGCTGCTAAGGGTAGAAGATAGGTATAAACCACAGCATAGTACTTAATAAAAATAAAATATTTGATTTCTCTTAACATTTGAACATGAATATCTAATATTGTAAACTAACCATACAGATTTTCATTTCAGTCAACGACTACCTACCTACCTAATGTGAAATTATCGTTTGTAATAAAATATTTTATTTCCAATATATATTTTTTTTTATAATATGTGTATCCAACCATATCGCTTACGATACCCTATGTGAATCAAACTAACAGTACAATATCTATTTTACCAGCTCATCTATAATAGATTTTATAATAACATTTTGTGATAATAGCTAAAATTTATTCATTTCAAAAAATGAATTTTGAAGTACTCAGATTATTACAAAATCTACAGTATTAGTAGAATAATCCGTAGCGTAGCAACACTAGCATGGTTTAATTTACCTCCACACGGTGAACGGTCGCCGTAAGAGGGCATTATTAGAATTTTTCAACGTCGTAGTCCTTTTGAGCCAAAGCTTATGGCGATTATACATTCCGACTTTCCCACCTTTATTAAACCAGCTAAAATCGGTTATTATAAGATTTAAATTCACTATTCCGGTATTAACGGTTCGGTAGAGCGTCGTTGGAATTTAATACTTTTTTATTACGTACTGTTTTAGGATTTCAGACATAATTGCAGAATTTATGTTTGTAGATGTAAGAACGCTTTATAACTTTTTAAAAGGCTTTTATTTGTCGATATAGCGACAAATTTTATATACAAGAATTATGTTTATTATTTTGAATCTGCTATTATAACTTGACATTGGCGAAATCACCGATAGATAACTCGTGGAAGCCATAATTTAAAAGCAGAAGCACTTTATAAAAACGGTTTGAAGGAAACATGACGCCTTGTAACAAACACTTTTTTTTATCGCACCCTACTCAATGCAGGCGCGTCACTAAGCAGATATTTTGATCTTTCATCCGGTGCTTCACAAAGCCGTTACTCAGAAAACGTGAATAATCCCCCTACGTACTAGTTTCCTTCCAGTGCTATGGGGTAAAAAATGTCCCGTAAGTTATTAAAATCAGCAACAGCAATATACATTATATTACACAATGGCAGTTTTTTTACTCTACACACAGAGAGGCAAAACGCCTAGCACAGCCCTGAGAATGAGAGACAACACAAAGGAGGGATGAATATGGACTAAAATAATATGTGTACGATACGTTTTCGCATTGTGACGCTATCGTATCGATGACCTCCCATGCATCGTGTCACGATAAGTCGCCGTGGCCTCAATTTCAGAGATGAACTTTGTGGCTTTCCCTGCAAGATATTGTTTTTTTTTTTTTTTTTATCGATGGTTCCACAAAGTCGCTTCACTGGACTTGATTGGCAGCACAAAGCAACATCGTGTTTATTCTAAATATAATAAAACCCGACATTATCCTCCATTCAACATATTAACCGGTAGAATGAAAACATGCCAATTTGCTAACGGTGGACAAATACTAAAGACATTCTCCCTAGTACCAGTAACTACTTAAAACAAAGATGTCAGTCTTATAACTCTATTTGACTTCTCTCGCAGTAGACGTACGCTCAAAACATCAACACACTCTGGGAAATGCAGAACACATATCTGTAACACTGAATACATCTCGAGTTCCGAAACTTCGCCAGTCGTCGGAAACTTTATCGTGCTATTGCTTGGCCCACATTTTGTCCCCGTGAAGTGTGCGGCCATGAATCTTGGTGGTAAGCGCTTGAACTTACTATGGGATTTTATTTCTTAACGTGTTAATTTTTTTTTATTGCATTGAATGACGAGAATTGAATGATGATAAGCGACACGACCACCCATAAACAGTAGCAACACTATCCAGCACATTGAGTTACGAAGAACTGTGTGGCATTCCACTGCGCTCGTCATCCTGAGACATAAGATGTTAAGTCTCATTATGTCCAGTAGTTACACTGGCTACAATGTCCTTCAAACCGAAACACAACAGTGCATGCACACTGCTGCTTGGCGGTAGAAATAGACATTGCGTTGGTACCCCACCCAAACGGACTCTTACATATGAGAGACCTACCACCAGTATATGAGCGACATCGTAATACTACCAAGCTCCCTAAATGTAGATTACAAAATTAATATCCACTATATACCACCATACCAGCCCTGTATTATATACTACCCACTGTTGAACACGGGCCTCCTCTAGAACTGAGAGGGTTTAGGCCTTAGTCCACCACGCTGGCCTAGTGCGGGTTGGCAGACTTCACGTACCTTCGAAATTCAGAGAACTTCTCAGGTATGCAGGTTTCCTCACGATGTTTTCCTTCACCGTTAAAGCGAGCGATAATTAACAAAGAATACACACATAACTTATTAGAAAAGTCAGAGGTGTGTGCCCTTGGGTTTTGAACCTGCGGACATTCGTCTCGGCAGTCCGTTCCACTCCCAACTGGGCTATCGCCGCTGATTGATATCAGCAATGTTATTTTGTAAGTCCAAACGTTTTACAACTACATCAAGCATTTGTGTCAATAATACGAAGTACTTAATTGCAAGTTCTAACTATGTAAACAGAATCTAGTGGCGCAGCTCCCAATGGGTCTTTACCCTCCGATTGCAGAATTCGTATCTTTCATAGGAAATTCTATACAACAAATATGCAGCAGTAAGTAGTACTTGTGTGATATCTAATAGAATACAATCAACCTGATACAAACATTGTTAAAAAATAAAAGGGGCAACCAAACCTCATAATGTGACGATTAAAGGTCCAAATACTTTTAGTTTTAAAAAAAATATCAAGAGAGCTGGAAATATACAACGAAAATTTTCTTGCAGAAAAATAACACACTATAACTAACATAATAAAGCAACCTTTCTCACAAAATTTTAGAACAATAGTATGCTTTTATTTTATTAGGAAACAGGCAAGTAAGATAGTGCTGGCTCCACGTTAAAAAATACGGCTGCCTACGGAATTTTCATACTCACAAAAGTGGAATATTTTACAACGCTAAGTGCATTTCGCTGAGTTTAACTTTTGTGGTGCCTAGTTCAGGGAGATTTGATAACTTTTATACTGTGAAAGCAACTATATCTTCCGTAAAAGTGGAGAAATTTTATCTGATTAAAGAAACCTTACGTAGAACTAAGGATTTTTCTTTGCTACACCTCCGCATTCATCTAACTGTAAGGCAGATTGGAATAAATCTGGCTCTAAATTTATAGCTTCAGCATTCTTATTATTAGCTCAATAGATAGTAAAGCTAATTATTTTATACATAGTATAATTTATGATATTCTCGTTATCATATTTTATATTTCACAATAGATCTAGCAATATACCTACGTAATTATTTAGCACCTGTTGCTCAGTAAGACTATTTTCATATCAGTAGCAAACAGACATTGTTTAATAATGCAAGGGCACAAGTGTATGAGGCGTTCAATCAGTGCTCATACCGTATCATGATCACACGCCGCGGCGCTTGTAAGCGGATGCACTGAGCCCGCTCTTCTAATAGAATCTGCATAACACAGTGAGGGACTGTCTTCGAAGCGCAGTGATAACTTGCCTGTGTATCGCTTCTGGCTCCTACTGTAACAACTCGAATGAGAATCACTTGGGAGATGGGGCTTGAGTGGTTGTATTGATGACATTAGTACATGACCTCAAAGTTTGGTGTTCAACTATTGCGTTTTCGCATTTTGAAAGGTTTAGTTGGAAGTTTAGGGCCTATGATGTGTATAGAGAGAGTCCGTCTCGGTAGGTATCTCCACATATTTTTTGCCGCTCTGCAGAGGTAAAAGTACTGTGGTCTTAAAATGTAAAAAATATCATAGCCAGTGTAATTGCTGGGCATTATAGCATTATTGTTTTGACACAAGGTAATGAGCGCAATAAGTGTAAGCAGTACTTTATAACTAAATATCTGTCTGTCTGTCTGTCAATACCCTTTTTATCAGGAACGCGAAGAGATATCAAGTTGAAATTTATCTATACTAATATTATAAAGCTGAAGAGTTTGTTTGTTTGTTTGAACACGCTCATCTCAGGAACTACTGGACCCATTTTGAAAATTCTTTCACCAATAGGAAGCTACATTACTCCTGAGTGCTATAGGCACTTTTTATCCCGGAAAAACTTTTTAAGGCGGGCTGAGCCGCGAGCGATACTAGTATCAAATACTCGGTCCTTCGAGCTGTAAAAAAATCAAACTTGTACGTCAACGCGGTCAAAAGATATGACTGGTCGTGTTGTTTATTTTGCGATATCATAAGGGAATCAAAACCTATGGGGTACTTCCCGTTGACCTAAATCGGGTCGGGTAAAATTATACTGGGTTTTTCTACACAGTATCAGCCCGGAGTCTGGAATTGTGCCCGAAATGGCGATAGGCTCGCCACCTATCACATCTTGGGACGGAATACGCACAGCGAAAAGTGGGTGCACTAGTTACGCCTCTGCCTACCCCTTCGGGGATAAAAGGGGTGTGTGTTTATGTTCATTAAAATGTGTATCAAAGCTGTGTGTGATCTATGCGGTATTTTACAGCTTGTAAATATTTTATGAAAAGTAACAATACATCACTTTAGTCTTGCGCTTTGTTTCAGTCAATTAAATTACACTCGTAAAAGGCTTTTCATGCTACAAAAGAACGACATTCTCATATTAACGGCATATGTACCTTTTTAGAAAGATGATATGAAAAGGAATTAAACGTATTATTGACAGTTTGACTAGATCAACAGATCAGTGTCCAGGAATATAGTATCCTAGTTTCTTGAAAGCATGTACATTTTCAGTAGGTAAGTATATTATGTTAGATTAAGGCTTATTTAATTTGGTATTGTTGCCATACAGTATTATAATAGCTTGTTATACAATTTACCTTTTATATGAAGGGATTTTTTATGCTTGTCTGACATTAATTTCCGTCATCATCATCATCATCGCTATATATAGTCCACTACTGAATATAGTACTCCCCTAAAGATTACCAGAGGGACCTGTCAAAATCCTGCATCCAGCGTGTTCCTGGTACCTTATGAAGTCGTCACCTAGCAGGAGGACGTCCAAAGCTGCGCTTAATTAATTAATAAATCCCTAATTTCCTTAAATGAAACAATTTTAAAATAGATAGAAAGTGAGTTTGCAACAAATAGTAATTCCTCTTATCTTAGTGCACACAAGTGACTCAGAATGCAAATCCACTAGTCTTATTGGCGTAATCTTCTATTGTTCTACACTGAGATGTTTAATTGTGTCCCGTGAAATATTGCTACGCTGCGGAGATAACTTCGACTTCGTCTTAACAGCTCTCATCCTTGTTAATATTAGAAGCGAGTTGTTCATCCTTGATTTTGAACTTAGTAACACGCATGCTTGGTTCGAGTTAATGATATTGAGAAGTTTAATGTGGTAGAATCGTGCTGTAGACACATTTGTCACGGGATTTAACATGTATATACTATTGTATCATAATTCACAAGAGACCGATATGATGTCATATCTAGCAACAGCAAAAATCTTTAATTTAAGTATATCTAAAATACAGCCAATTTTTCATATAAAAAACTATTGATCAAAAGACCCAAGAGCGACAGTATTATAAAACCAAGGAAATAAATATCTAAATAAGATTATAGACAACCGCACTGCAAAAGTGTGTGTGTAAGACGGTTATTTCGAAAGATTCAACCCTATTTAAATTCAGACAGCAATGCCGGCCATTCATGAAATTCACTATTTACATTATATAAATAAAGATCTGTGAAGTTAGTCTCATACCAAAATTGCTTGTTATAATATATTACTGTTTGACCGCAAACGACGCGGACATAAAGATTTTCTAGATATGAATAAAAGAAAAAAATATGTTCCGAAAAAGAAAAGTAAACTTTAATCAGTACTACTTTTAAAGTAATAACGCACACCTTTGATTACCATACCATACCAGCCCTGTATTATAATATACTGCCCACTGCTGAGCACGGGCCTCCTCTACAACTGAGAGGGTTAAGGCCTTAGTCCACCACGCTGGCCTAGTGCGGGTTGGCGGACTTCACATACCTTTGAAACTCAGAGAACTTCTCAGATATGCAGGTTTCCTCACAATGTTTTCCTTCACCGTTAACACCTTTGATTACCTTTCCTTAATTAAGTAACCCGTTTCATCATCATCAGCCACATGACGTCTACTGCTGAACATAGGCCTCCCCTAAAGAGTTCCAGACGGATCTATCTAAAGCGGCCCGCATCCAGCGTGTTCCTGCGACCTTTATCTGGTAGCCCGTTTAAAAATACATAATTACAGAATTTGATGGTAGGACAAACCACTTAAGGAACTATGCTGAGTTGAGTGCTTGACTATGAGTTGGTGAATTAAGACTGGGTATAACCTTTATCTGCTTTAGCAAAGATTTCTTTTGTTGAAAATATTTAGTCGTCTGGTCGTAACTTTGTAATGTTTTATGTTACAAATGGTCTCCTTAAAATTCGACCGCAATTCATAAATTTTATTTTACTGCTCTCCTTCTCAATATGAACTTTACTTATGCCAAGTCTCACTCTCCTCCGTGAGCATAATGTGCTTAAAAATATTATTCTTCACGTATTAATAAATAAAAGATAAGTGCTCCAAAATATCTAACAACCCCCAATCAGCATTCTTTAAAAAGCTTTTTTTTTATTTCTATGCCACATCCAGCGACCCTCGTTACAATGTTCTCAAAATACAAGAGATCTGTATGCATTGGGTACGAGAGGACATTTGACTTGGACGCGACAGATGTCCTCATATATTACGCTGACACTCGATAGATCATACGCTTTAGGTCGATATTATTTGTGACCTACCGTTGACTTATAACAATGATATCTTCAATAATTCTATGCGGCAATCAATGTATCTATTATCTATGACGTAAGCGATTTTTTATAAAGGTAATAGACGAAACGAGCAAGACGCTTGACTGCGTAAACTTTGAATTGCAGTGTTATAGCTTCAAAATGCAATGTAACAACCAGTGGTATAGCGTACCCAAAATATGCCGCCCAAAGAAACAAGGCGAAAAAAATGATAATTTAATAAAATAACAGTTACGCGTGCTCCATAGTACATGAGACAAAAGTTTAAATTATAGTTTAAAAGGTTTTATTTTGCGCCATCTGCTCAAACCACGCTACGCTAATGGTAATTACCCTGCCTACAGTGTACTTCAAACCGAAATCCAACAGTGCCGACACAATGTTGCTTAGCGGCAGAAATAGAATTTGTGGTAGTCACAACCTAGCCAGACTTTTGCGCTCGATTGCCTAACTTTCCACATTTTTCCTATTCAGGAGATTCCAGGAAGGATTGAGTATTCAACTTCTCAGTAGGATTATATTATAATGGTAAATAAGTATTTAATTTACAAATCATATTAAAACAGTTATTAAAGCAGCATGGCAGAGTTGTTCAAATATTTTCGCGTTCTAAGCTTGTACCAAAGTTAGTATTTCTACGATTACGAACCGGCGCTTGTGTATCGAAAAACACTTGAAAAGCGGAAATTTAAACAACTTACTTGTTCCCGTGACTACGAGGACTTTAAGTGCTCTCAAGTTCTGTTTATAGTTATTTAATATTTTATTGAAGTTAACGTTGCTACTAACACTTTCGCGGCCTTATGATTATTGCTTGATGTAAAACTATAATTGATAAACACTGCCCAAACCATTGAACTACTGAATTATGCATGGCACTGAAATGAGCACAATCATTAGACATTGAAATTTTATTTTATCCAAAGACATTAAACAGTTATAATCTTAGAACTCTTTGATTTTATCCAAAAAAGACGAACATCAATAAACTGCATTTAATATGTTGTCAGTTCCATAAACCTACGTTTCACGTTATACATCGCAATCAAAGACATTAAACAGTATAGTTATAGTCCGCACATCAGGACCAAATTTTTCGTCCAAAAGTTATTACAAATTGGTAATAAGTCGCTGTCTTATCTGACACGTCCGTGTGACAAGACGTCTCGGTCTCATTGATGTATTAAAAAACCCTAACACGTCAATGCTCGGTATGCTTAAATTTTGTTAAGAAAACAATATTTTGGAAGGAAATATGCCAATTTGCGCAGTCATGTCAAAGTATGTTCTAATGAATTTCACATGGGTATTTTTATATTTCACGGTAGATTGAGATACTGACGAACAGGCTCAACATTTTTTATGACACTTTTCCCAATGTCCGCTCTATATAATCTTAGAAATCTTTGATCGCAATAAAACCTTTTTCACGTCAAAATGTATTGGAACATGTACGAATCGACGAGAAATATCCGATATAATTTTCTATTCGATTGCCAAGCTTCAAACGATGAGATGATTATAAACTATCGACAGCTTGGTAACTGAACAGCGGTATAAGCAATGCATATAAAATGCAGACATAAACTACAAGGTTGGATGTTGGCTGTATTTGGATCCAACTATTGGATATTGATTGGGTTTGTATCTTAACTCTATGTCAATTTACAGTATGTATGAAACGTGTTATTTAGTCTTTGGTGAAACACTTTCTTTGTGTGCTTTGTTTTATATGAAAAGTTAGTTTATAAGCTAAACCTTTTATATTATATTAAATACATACATAAATATGATATTAGGTATAATATTATATTATATAGGTTTAATATCTATTTTGAACTGTCTTTTTATTTGGATGTTTAATATTATCGGATAGTATATTTTTGATTACTTAGTTTATTGATTTTAAACTTATTGGGCCAAGTGGCTTCGTTTTCAAGTAGCAACATTATCTAATATTATTCTCATGGTTTAAACTTATGCATGTCTATTTCTACCGCCAAGCAACAGTGTGCATGCACTGTTGTGTTTCGGTTTGAAGGACATTGTAGCCAGTATAACTACTGGACATAATGAGACTTAACATCTTGTGTCTCAGGATGACGAGCGCAGTGGAATGCCACTCAGTAGTTTGTCAGTCAAGGTGCTGGATTGTGTTGCTACTGTTTATGGGTGGTCGTATCGCTTACCATCAAGCGAACGGCATGCTCGTCTCGTCATTCAATGCAATAAAAAAAAAAAAAACAAAAAATTAAACTTATAATTGTTAGCAATTTCTCGGATCATATTTAAACCAGTTATGATTAACTTCAGAATAATTACTAAAACTATTACTTGTGGTCAAATTGGGACAATTATTTTCTCGCGCAGAGGGAGAAGCGGATACTACATTATATAATAGATTTACACGTATGGCGCACTGTTTAGAGCCGCGCGCAGGCAGCGCGACTGCAGTACTGCATGGCGTTACTTTGTTAATTCATAAGAATTGCCACAATCTAAACAACACTAAAGTAAAAGATCTAAAGCCGCTTTCAATTTTTTGCTATGTTTTAATTTTTAAAGAAAATCCATATAAAGAAAACACGTGTAACTGTAGCGCTGCAGTCGCGCGGCAACTTTGAAGGCCTTACTTACCATATGTTACAGTAGTAGGTACAGTCAGTCACAAAAGTAGCTGAACATACTCAAAACTTCAAATCGCTTCACCACATTAACTTTAATCGAAATATTCTTTTTATGTATCTAAAGTAAAGTATGCTCTTCGAAATTTATATTAGCGAAGAAAAACGATGGTTGATAACGACACTCAAGTTCAAAGGCGATTTGAAATTTGGAATTTCTTAACGTGCTTATGTGGCTGACTGCACATAGAAAATTCACCTTTATAATTTCTAACGTTTAAAATCAACAATGTACTCAGTCGAATGAACTCGTTCCGTTCAACGTTTGTGCCGATGTAGTTTTATGCGTTGCGCAACATTGCATTGTTGCAGATTCAAATTTACTACTACTTTTAAGTGCACCGTTGTGTTCTAATAGAAATGGGGAGAAAAATTGATGCAACATTTTGTCGAGACGTTATAAGTGAGCTAGCATACGCGTGGTTATTGTGTTGCTTAGAAGATAAAGAAATTATATATGGAATCAATTTTTCTTTATAAGTCAGGAAACAAGCAGGTTGTTCACCAAGTTTAAGTCAGCGCTAAACATATTTAAAACATCGTTATGTCATTTTCACCCATTAGGAGTTGACAAAGACAGCACTATGAATAAAATATTTTTGGGTTAATCATATTTAGACAGTCGTTATGCAAGCCGGCCTTAGTGATCTTCACGGTTTTACTGTTCCAAAAACACACGACTCATTTTTTTTATTTTTTTTTGTCATGACTTTACAGTCAGTAGCCTGACACGAGTCGGCTTTTCTGACCACAAGGGACTTTCGGGCGAACGCTTTAGGCACTTCAACCCCTTACATTTAAACGACCATGCTGAGGGCACCCCCTAAGTGGAGTACGAACCTCGGCTCAGGGCGGTCGTTGGAAGATGATTGAGACATCAGCGATTAGGGGATTTTAGCGGTGTAATACACCAATCTATCCATTGCTTTCATTTCTTCTTCTTCTTTTCAAAAGAATCATGTAGGTATGCGTGGTCACCCTCATAGAGTGAAAATTGATTGGGAAACGATAACGCGGTAGGAAGCTAAGTACAGATAATTTCATCCAAGATGACGCGCACTATCAATTTTTTAGAGGATTTCGCGGGTTAATAGGACTTTGATTTTTCATAGTAGTGCGTGTGCATTTTCATCTATATTTAGTGTATATTAACAAAACTAAAACACAAGAGGAAGGTTGCCCACTTGGACTGTAAGCGATTAGCAAAATAAGTTGTATGGAGGTTGGGCGCGTCATCGTGGACGGCATTAGCTATAGTACACGTCAGATTTCTGTGAGGCAGTGGTAATAAGTACCCCGGTTAAGCCGGTCCACTACCACTTGAAAATTTCTCGTTACATATTTTAATACATAAGTATAACACATCGCCACGATGGAGAAAGAATAAAAAATAATATATTAACTCCATAACAATTACTTATTTATTTATCTAGGTACACCAACAGCATAACATATCACATCCTACTAATATTATAAATGCGAAAGTTTGTAAGTATGGATGTATGGATGTATTATTCCGATCTTCGCGTCCGGTCTATATGTTTTTGGGCTTCTCATCACTTACTATCAAGTGCAGTGAGGCCACTTTACCGTGCCTACGATAAAAATAAATCCAGAGGTACCATTATTACAAAGTATTGATACTTCAAATTGCTTCGGAGGCGTATTATTGCGTGCTCTGTACGACTATCGCGCTGAGGTCGTAGGTTCGAATCCCGGGCCGGGTAAAGTGGAATTTTCTACTTAGTATCAGTCCGGAGTCCGGAACGGTCCTGGTAAATGGAAATAGGCTCGCTATCTATAAATTCTGTATGGTGTTACTACTGTTCATGGTCGCATTGCTTACCATCAGGAGGGCGGTATGCTCGTCTCGTCATTCCGTAGAAACTATTTTTAAAAACTTGGAATTTAACATATCTGGCGAAATGCGGGTGTACACTTTTGCCTACCCCTGAAAAGGGAAAAAGGCGTTATGCTATATTTGTGATATTTCTCAGTAACATAGCCTTGACTCACAATAAAGACACAGACATCACACAAGTTTTTGTTTTTCCATAATGAGTCGCGAAATCTTGTAAAGATCTATAGATAGGAAGTGACAGCTGAGTGGAACGGTCCTTCTAGGTTAGCAGATAAGGATATTCTTCTTTCTTATATCTCGGTTAAATATCAGGAAATTTAGGGCAAGATTTATTAGGAGTAATTAACTTTGCCCAGTTTTTCTGTTGCAAATGTTCGTGTTTTTATTAGACGCATGCATGCTCACGCCTTTTATCCCCGAAGGGGTAGGCAGAGGCGCAACTAGTGCACCCACTTTTCGCCAAGCGTATTCCGTCCCATGATGTGATAGGGGGCGAGCCTATCGCCATATCGGGCACAAATTTCAGACTCCGGGCTGATACTGAATAGAAAAATCCAATATCACTTTGCCCGACCCGGGAATCGAACCCGAGACCTCAGCCTTGCAGTCGTACCGTAATACAACTATGCCACCGAGGCAGTTTTTATTAGAGGTAAATAAAATTATTTTAATTTTGCTTATATTTATTTAGAAAATACTAGTTACTGGTGCTCTTTTAGGATTATAAAAATTTACCAAATAAGCAGTTTTAGAGCTTTTTATAAATAATAGTAGATAACATAACATAACATAATATGGATAATAGGACATAGTAAATATAAATACTAATACTATAAAACTGAAGCTTTTATTCTAGTAGCCATTAATACTCCAAGGTTTTAAAAAATAGTTATAGGAAGCTGGATACTCTCTTAGTTATATGCTTTTTATATCAGAACTAGACCTTTCTCGCGGCTCCGTCCGCGTGAATTAGTTTTTCCGGAATAAAAGACCCGCTCTATATGTCCCGGGATAACAAGTAGCCCATGTTAACGCTGATAATGTAGCTTTATATTGGTGAAACAATAAAAAAAAATATTGCTAGCAATCATTGCGTACTATTATTTCGAGCAATAATTTATCAGTCTTAGGGCCATTTTCACCGCTTTATAATAAATGCTACTCATTACATAAATGTATAAACCGACCAAATATAAAAGTGATACTCTAATCTATGCTCCCAAATAAATTGATTTCAAATTAGTTCCTACTATCTACATTAGCCGTTTAATATGATAACTGTCTAATAAAATTTGCTTGATACTTGTGAAACTGGCCCTAAGTGAAGTTAATGCATTCTTGATGGGTGTCTTTTAGCCCTTCGCGGTCAAGATCCCATGTAGCTAATGTGAACAAACAATAGTTCTTCAATAAAAACTGTGTAAATTACTGGTGGTAGGTCTTTCATATGTAAGAGACCGTCTGGGTGGGTACCACCGCAATGTCTATTTCTACCGCCAAGCAGCAGTGTGCATGCATTGTTGTGTTTCAATTTGAAAGACATTGTGGCCAGTGGAACTACAGGACATAGTGAGACTTAACATCTTATGTCTCAGGATGACGAGCGCAGTGGAATGCCACACAGTACTTTGTAACTCAAGGTGCTGGATGGTGTTGCTACTGTTTATGGGTGGTCGTATCGCTTACCATAAGGCGAACGGCATGCTCGGTTCGTCATTCAAAGCTATATAAAAAAAAACAATGTTTCACTCTCATAAATTCATATTTTATTTCTATGAGATCCCCAAAAATTCTTAAGATATTTACGTAGGAGTTAAAATTACTGTTGAATTTTAAAACAATCGAAGTGTCATTGTTATGGAAATAAAAGGTATTTTTTTTAAGAACAAGCTTTTATTTAAATGCTCTAAAAAGAAAAAAAAACTTTAAATTGAATCAAACTTTGTTTAATACTATGTAGAAATAAAAGCTTGACGCATTTACTTTTGTCAAGATCAAGTTAGGTACTTAATTATTGTATTATCTACACAAGTAAATCTCGCGACAAGCTTTTATCGTGTCATAGTATTAAACAAAGTTTGATTCAATTTAAAGTTATTTTTTTTCTTTTTAGAGCATTTAAATAAAAGCTTGTTTTTTTAAAAACAAATACTTTTTATTATTTTTTTACTTTTTAGTTATTTTTCGAGTTATTCTCAGCAAGCCCTTTCATTTGATACCCATATTATAGCAGTTCGTAAAAAATAACTAGTTCGCTATCTTGGGTCGTCCGCCATACTGGATTTAAAGAAAAGTCATTTTATTTTTTGTAATTTTCTCAGCAAACCCTTTCATTTGATATCCATATTATGGACGTGCACAAAAATAACTATTCCATCATCTTGGGCCGTCCGCCATATTGAATTCAGAGTGACGTCACTTAGTTAACAATGCATTGTGACCAAAACTGAACGTGTATGCAAAATTTCAACACAATCGGTTGAGGGTAACTGCTTCAAAATTGACTTGCATGATTCCACCCGAACATACATACATACATACATTGCAAGTTAAATAAAAGCTTTTAAAAAGTCTACATCGATTTCGTTCGAGTTTGGCCTCACCAAACAGTTGAGGGTACTTGACACGGTTTCGTTGAAGCCACCGGTTTAAGAACTCCAAATAGATACTCAAACCGATTTAGATCTTTGTTTGGTAGAATAAACACACTAGTCATACATATTCCTGATTCCACATTAGGATTTCCTTTTGTTGGGAGTTTCAAAACAAAGGAGTGCTACCATTATTGTAGATTGAATAGACATTTTGTTTTGTTGCGAAGTTGTACCACGCCTCGTTAATCGCAAATCTACACTAACATTATAAAGAGGAAACGTTTGTGAGTTTGAGGTTTGTAGGGGCCAATCTCTGGAATACTGAACCGATGAAAATTGAAAATTCTTTCCCGAATAGGAAGCTACATTACTATATTTATACCGGAAAAAATTACGCGGGTGGAGCCGCGGACAAAAGCAAGTCGTAATATTTTTTTTTTATTTAGCAAATGAATGCATTGATGACTAAAGTATTTTCGACTGTCATTCGACAGTTGAGTTATTGTGAAACAAGAGGTCTCGAAGACAAGGAAGAAAACTGCAAAGAGCTCCATACTCTTATAATTTTTTGTGAATTTAAAGTACTCGAACGGAAGTTATTCTTGTTCCAAAAAATGAAATATCTCACCTTTTAGTAATTGATAGCATAGAATACAGAATAGTACGACGCTGATATGATAAGTTCATTTTTATTTTCGAGACCAATTTCCATACATGTTTCTGCCAACCCAGACAGATGCGCTAATAGTGTACATAAAGGTGATAGGTGGCAACTCGATCTCCATATCAATTATCAGGTATAAATTTCAATGACGGTCACGTGCGATTTTTTAATAGTAAAATAATTTATATCACCTTTTTCGGAAATAGAACCTTACGGTTCACAGCTCAAAACGTTGCATTTAGATAAATGATGCGACATAATATTGCGACTGATTTATGAAAATGACAATATGAATCACGTGTTTTAAAACAAAGATTCATTCATATTTTGTTTTAAATCCGCTAAAACTAATCAGTTACACCAGATCTTATTTCATAAGACAAATTGTTACGCATGTGATCATTTTGAACGTGTCCATATGTTTTTGATTTACGACAAACAAATTATGTCATACGACTATACCGCATGAATTCAAACAGCTAACTCCAAAACATCGTGATTTTTATTATTTTATTTGCAACGCCACAGAGTATGATGATTCAGTATGACAACTTGGAGCGAACGACGCCCCTTGGAACGGAGCCAACGAAAATAAGACGAGATGTGTAAAGTTGTGAGGGCTTCTAGTAAAATATCAGCTCTTAAGACTAATACACAAGTCGAAATATAATTCTCTTTATCCTCGAGCCAAAGCTGAAGTTGTTTTAATGTGTAGCAAAAGATTTAAAGCTAGATTTTGTTTTATAGTGTTGCGTCTGCTGGTTAGTTGCAAGCGTTCTGCTTCACGATTAAGTTGAATTTGGATCGTCAATCGAAATCACGCGACGAACGTAAACTCGCAAGTCTAGCAATATCATCCTAAAGTTGATTACAAAGTAACGTTATTATACTATTACGTCATAGCGCTGTTCCACCCCGACAGCTAAGTTATTATAATATCCATACTTACGGGGTTTAACTGTAAACTGTTCGCACAATGTCTTATGTTTCTTGTTAAAAGAAGCAAAATTATCCTCTGTGATACATATAGTATATACGCTATGTAATTTCTCTGTCTCATCATCACCATCATCATGATAAAAATAAAAAATATAATAATATTTATATACTATATACCCTATGTAATTTCTCCGTCTAATGATTTTAAATAAAATAAACTGTTTATGAATAAGGTCGTAAAAATTTAACGTTTTTGTCTGTGACCGAAAGCATCAAGTATAAATGTTTGCTCAACTGCTCTAAAGGGAGGGCAATGTTTTTTGATCATATGTCCATTTAAGTACTGTTTGTGTGTTCACTGGTGTTGCTGTCGCCGCACAGTGATTAGAGAGCGTCGCGCGCCATCGTTTGATTGATGACTGAATGTCGCCAGTAACAAATGACAAGCGGAGAATCGAATGATCGATAGTTTCACATATGCGTGGCGTTTTCGCACTGTTCACTACCTATATTGAAAATTTACGTGTTTTTTATTTTCTTGTCTTTTGCATTGAACAACGAGGCGAGCATCCCGTTCGCCTGATGGTAAGCGATACGACCACCCATAAACAGTAGCAACACCATCCAGCACCTTGACTTACAAAGTACTGTGTGGAATTCCACTGCGCTCGTCTTCCTGAGACATAAGATGTTAAGTCTCATTATGTCCAGTAGTTACACCGGCTATGATGTCCTTCAAACCGAAACACAACAGTGCATGTACACTGCTGCTTGGAGGAAGAAATAGACATTGCGTTGGTACCCAGCCAGACGGACTCTTACATATGAGAGACCTACTACTAGTAAAATAGGCGTTTCAAAATCTGAGTATAAAAGGCTTTATATTCCTACAAAGTTTGTGAATTCTTTCCCGGTATAAAAGTCCCAAAGTCCATGTCTATTACTGTAATTTCAACCAAATCCATTAAGTAATTTATGTCTTGAATTAAAACAAACATAATAAGTATCACTTTCACAAATTGTGATTGCGTAATCAAGATAAGTTAGTGACATTATGTTAATGTCTCATTACCGTGCCTATTCTGTTTTTATAGTCTACACTTTAGAAGAGACTTTATCGAATGTCATAAATTTGAATTTTTAAATTAAATTAATGCTTTAGAAAATTGGAGGTACGGTTAAAGGTTATAAAAGTCGCAGACACTTCAATTTAATTTAGCTAGAAATAATCTGCTGCTCTTGAGTTATAGCCACTGTTGATAAAATATCATTGCAACGAAAATAGTAACTAGCAATTATTTTAAAGCGTAATTGCGGTCCATAAAAATGAAAAGTATATTTTTATATTGAAAGCTTGCAAATAAAATATGATTAGTCTGTAGTTTTGTATAAAAATACTCGCATGAAATACATATAATCTCTGAACTAGCTTTTAGGTGATAAAATAATGGGTTACTATTATTGAATACGTGATTACGTGTTAGTTATTAATAAATAATTAATTTATATACATTTCAATGATAGCAATATGAAAAGTTACGTTTCATTTAATTGTGATTTTTGATTTGTTATTTATTTATTATGCAGATAATAAAAATAATGTCAATGTAATAGCCAAAATTCCGGTGCAGATTAGGTACTGTAATCGTTTGTTTGGGTCAGTCAAGTCAGTTTTGATAGATGATTTATCTATGACACTGGTAGCTTTTATAGGGAACGTGCACGTCGTAAGCACTGCCATCTAGTGGCGCAATCTGACGCATTTTCAGCACATCGATACTTGGCGTTGACGTACAGTAATCTTTAAAAGGATGAAAAATAACATTTAATTTGTTGATAATGTATCGCTGTGTATCTGGATGCTCCAAAACATAAAAATAAACAACTCAAATGGTGTGAAATTATATAAAGTTCCCAAGAATAGTACGTAAGTACTTACATTCCATGGTTATGTAAAAATCGACAAAAATAATAAAAGTTGTATAAAACATACTTAATTATGAGTTCCAAAAGCATTTAGAAATGTTTCGTTACGTAATTTATAAAAATAAATATGTTTTGAAGATATACAAAAAAAACTATAATTAAGGGAACATAACCTCCTAATTTTGCTTAAATAACTAGCTCCCATCTAAAAAAAGCATATTCTGGACACGCTGGGTATAAATAACATTCGGCCGGAACACATATTTTATAATTTTTGTTCTATTAAAAGAATATATCGACGGTAAAAAGCGATTTTGTCGTATCTCGAAATATCCAACTTTACACCAGAGCCAAAAAACGATTTAAAAAATTCATAACTCGTAAATTTACGAAGATAGAAAGTTGAGATTTGGAACATATTTCCAAAAATCTAAACCTTACTTTTCACGGTTAACCGAAATATCCTAAAGTTACTACTTCATTGATTTTGTACTAGTTACAGCAGTCGATGTTTTAATGTCGAGCAGCAGAAATGTTTTATCTGTGAGGTGAAATGTATGAGCAACTAAGATACATAAAGATTTCGATGCGACGGATCTGCTGTATCTCAAATAAAAACCATGCGAATCATGTTTATTTTGCTGTATATGATTTAATCGAACTAATTTATGAAAAAAACACGTCCTACATACAAGCAGTATCATAAAAGTTATAAAAATAAAATGCTGTATCTTTTACTAAACGCTTTTATTTTCTTTTTAAGAATGTAAGGCCAAAAAAAAACAAATAAATTAACAAAATAAACAGTAATTTTTCTATTCAACTCTAACTATATTCACCTCCTGTTGTTGGGGGAGGGGGGCTCAGAATCCCCCAAGCATCGAACTACGCTTTCGGCATCAATGGCAGTGACTATCCCGCCTTCACACCCGCCACTGCAACTCTGTAGCCAGCTGCAGCCAGGATCAGCAGTGGCACGCATTTTATTATACCGAGTGGTGAAGTTCGGCGAATCTCAGGGTACACTAATCTGTCTTTAACCCGCAATGAAATCAATCAAATAGAAACATAGGGAGGAGTTGGAAAAAATAGGCGTCAAGGGTAGCGTGAGGCCTACTTTCCACGCTATCTTCCATCACAGAGATCGCAACATTGTACTAAAAGATAATACAAAATTAAAGACGAACTACCCTGCTTGAAGCGGCGATAGCCTAGTTGGGAGTTGAACGGACTGTCGAGACAAATGTCTGCAGGTTCCAAACCCGAGGGCAAACACCTCTGACTTTTCTAAAAAAGTTATGTGTGTTTTCGTTGTAAATTATCGCTCGCTTTAACGGTGAAGGAAAACATCGTGAGGAAACCTGCATACCTGAGAAGTTCTCTGAATTTCGAAGGTATGTGGAGTCCGCTAACCCCCATTAGGTCAGCGTGGTGGACTAAGGCCTAAACCCTCTCAGTTGTAGAGGAGGCCCGTGCTCAGCAGCGGGCAGTATATAATACAGGGCTGATATGGTATGGTATAGTAACCCCTGCCGCCCGCCCGCCACCCCTGGTGGCCCCTATTAGTCGTCTTTTACGACAGGCACCGTACCGTACCGTGGGGGACTTCTCCAAACGCCCCCAATCCATACGGTGGGAGACGCCGATCAGTCCTCCACCTAGCGTCTTCTACGTCTCCTCTGGTGGCGGGAGGTATCTTCGCGCTCCTGATCCCTTTCGGCACTCTCCTTCTGCTAGAGGACCACCTCGCAGAAGTGGGCCATCGCACGCCATGACCTCTGGCTGCCGACCATGGAACCGGCCACGGCCGGCAGTGAGAGGTCTCCTCCGACGACAGCTCTGAGAGCGCTGCGCTCCTCGTCCCAGGCTGACCAAAACTCCAATGTGTGCTGATCCGTATCCAGTGGGCAGTTGAAACAATGATAACAAACAGCCGAAACCTCTGCGCCTACTATTCGACACAGTTACTCACCGAAGCAGCTATGCCCGGTAAGTATCTGTATCAAGTGAAACGTAGCTGGGCCATGGCGCCTGTCCAGCCACGCATCAAAACCGGGCGCACTACCGCGACAACCCTGAACCCCGCTGTCGGGGCCTCCCGCTTGATACGCCACTCCTCCACGTCAGCTCGAGGTAGGGAAGCCTTCATGTCCGGATGCCTCCTCCCACCAATGAAAAGCATCGAAGAGGGCGACCAGATCCCAAAGCAAGAAACCGGTCAACAAGCAAGCCGCCTCGAAAGAAACTGTGCGGTACGCCCTGATCACCCGCTACGCCAAAACTATGGGTTTAGCAAGAGAGCGATGCAGCGGTCGCTCAAGAAGTGCTTTGGAAGTCGAGAAGCTGGTTCGGAATGGCGTAGGTAAGGTACACGCTGGGGTAGGAGCGAAGTGATGGGAGCGGGTCTGGCTAGAGTGACGTATTGACAAAGTATTAATCACTGAAAAAAAAAACAATACTCTGTTCCTATGACGTAAGTGTGATTTTCACTATCCGATTCAATGTTTGAAATGTAGTAACTATTCAATAGTTATACGCACATCTCTGGCAACGTAAAATTTTGGGCCGACAGAAATGCTGTATCTCCGAAAATCAATCTCCATAATTGAAAAATAATGTTGTAACAATTATTTACACTGGGCGTATTGTTGTATCTCTTTTATTTTCAAAAGTAACGTTTTTTTCTCTATTTACAGCAAATTTTTGTATAAACTGTACAAAAACTAGAAAAAAATCGATGGTGTATCTTAATTTTTTTTTCGTCGTAAGAAGACGAGACCTAGACCATTCGACGCGGCTTTTTTTTCTGATCAATAATATAGTAATAAGTCATTTTGGCCATTTTCCGAGATACGACACTTCCGCTTTCTACCGTCGATATAAACAACTTATTGTGCTAGTTTTAGTTTCTTTTTTTATCCACCTGTGACTCTTGTGTCGATTTTGTGCTGCCCCCTATAGTTCGTGCACGCTCCCTATTCGGGCCGCCGCGCCGCCTTAAATTTCAAAATCGGTTCTTTAGTTCCAGAGATTAGACCCTACAAACAAACGCACAAACTTTTCCTCTTTATAATATTGGTATAGATTTTGTGTTCGTATTTGTTAGACTATATTTAAAACACGTCACGGCTTTATTCCTAAAGGGGTAGGCGGAGGTACAACAAGAGCACCCACCTTTCACCACGTGTATCCCCATTATATAGTAGGGGATTAACCTTTCGCAAACTCGGGCACGAATTCCAGACTCCAGGTTGATATTGAGCCGAAAAACCTAATACCACTGCCCCACCCGGGATTCAAGCCCGGGACCTTAGAGCGGTGGATTACCGCGTACACAACAACTACGCCACTTAAATTTGTATGGTGTGTCTTGTTCTGAATAAATTTCAGAATTATTTAAAAAGCTGGCGCCCATTTAGTTCTCAATTATTATGTTGGCAGAGTCGACAAACACGTATTATATTCTTCATATTGGTACTGGCTCACATTTTCACATATTTTATGTTTTCATGAGATAAGACCTTACAGAAAAATTACACCGGAATTGCGATCGCTGTGATTGATATTACCTACAAAATTAAAGTAATAGACTGCTATTGATATTCATGATTTTATACTTTTACTGGAGTCAATTCAACATGTCACCGCTTTGTCCATGTCCACAACTAAGCAACAGTGTGCAAGATGTTGCGATGTGTGTGACAGGTGGTAATTCTCTTGTATACCAGGGACCGTCTGAGTAGAACTAAGTACCACGCAATGTCTATTTCTACCGTTAAGCAGACTGCTGTACACTGCCTGTACTATTGTGTTCCGATTTATGGACATTTTAGCGAGCGTAATTACTGAGTATTATGACACTGGTGGTCTCTCATATGTAAGAGTCCGTATGGGTGGGTACCACCGCAATGCCTATTTCTACCGCCAAGCAGCAGTGTGCATGCACTGTTGTGTTTCGGTTTGAAGGACATTGTAGCCAGTGTAACTACTGGACATACTGAGACTCGAGCGCAGTGGAATGCCACACAGTACTTGGTAACTCAAGTTGCTGGATGGTGTTGCTACTGTTTATGGGTGGTCGTATCGCTTACCATGAGGCGAACGGCATGCTCGTCTCGTCATTCGATGTAATAAAAAATAAAATAAAAAAAAGACTTTACTAATCTCAGGATGAGGAGTATAGAGCAGTGTCAAACAATACATTGTAATTCAAAGTTCTGTATGGTATTGATTTTACCTATGTGAGGTTGCATAGCTTAGGTGAGCGACATTCTATTGCAAGAAAATAAAGTTAGACATAAAAAAAACTGCTGCCAACTTTTTCCGTCTTTAATAAACCAGATGGCGTTACTAGTAGGAATTTTGTACGTACATTCAGAAAAGTATATGCTCGACCACCTTAACGTTCTAAATAAGTTGCTTGCGCGTTGTCTATCAGCAACATGCAACTTACAACTGAAGTACTATAAGAGTTATCTACTGCCTCCGAAACGATCGCTAAACAAATCGGATCAGTAGTTTTTGAGAAAATCGCGGATGTATAAAAACTTACATACATATATACATACACTAGCATTGCGCGCGGCTCCGCCCGCGTGGAAAAGTTTTTCCGGGATAAAAAGTAGCCTAGGTATAGCACTCAGGAGTAATGTACATTTTTCGAAATCGATCCAGTATTTCCTGAGATTAGCGCGTGCAAACAAACAAACTCTTCAGCTTTACAATATTAGTATATGTAGATACATACGGGTCGAATACAGAGCCTCCGTTTTTTGAAGTCGGTTATGAAACATTGGCCGTTTTAGCTTAAGAAAGAGTACTAGCACCAAATTGGGCGATTGTACTTGTCTGTCCAACGTTTACTACAATGGATTTCTGGTGTCAATATAACGTGACCTGGAAGTTGTAGCACACTTAATGAATTAAGAAATAACTAATAACATAGCCTCCCCTAAAGATTTCCAGACGGACCTGTCAAAAGCGGTCTGCATCCAGCGTGTTCCTGCGACCTTTATCAAGTCGTCTGTCCACCCTGCAGGTGGACAGCCGACGCTGCGCTTGCCAGTACGTGGCCTCCACTCGAGAACTTCGTGATACTAATATACTAACAACACCAATAACATACTAAATTATTTAATTAGTATTTAAATATAATTAACATAGTATATCTCAACATCCGTAAGTGTAATTCTTTTTGAAGTTGACGAATTAAGTTACATAAAAATTAAAAGGATTTTTTAAAATTGAGTACGATTAATTTGATAGCATGTAAAAATTTACATAAAACAATTCCCTTATTTGATTTAGAAACTGCAAACAAAGTCCAATGTGTCCAATCGATTCTAGTGACAGATGGCGTCATTGCAAAGGGGTCAGTATCCAATTAATGTTCGTTCACAAAGAAATGCAATATCGGAATGAGCGATTTGGAGTTCACAATAGACGTATTAGTATTTGCGTCGCATGTCATAACGTTTTATTGAGATGTGAAAAGCTTACAATGCATTGTTAGTCGTTGACGTAATGTCTATAATAGCGGGTTTCCTGCAATAAAAAAATGAGTTTTTTTGGGTTTATTGATATTTCTATGTTCCAGATGGATTCAATAGGCACCTCCTTAATGATACTGTATTTCTTAATCTTACGTGGTCATTTGGATCTTCAATACAAGATTATTACATCTATTCTTCACAATTAAATCTCATTAATGTGTTTGGTTACATAATCTACTTTATACTGAGCGCGGGCCTCCTCTACTACTGAAAGGGTTTAGGCCTTAGTCCACCACGCTGGCCTAGTGCGGGTTACCAGACTTCACATACCTTCGAAATTCTTATATAGAACTTCTCATGTAGGTATGCAGGTTTACTCACGATGATTATGCTCCACCGTGCGTGCCCTTGGGTTTTGAACCTGGGGCGTTCGTCTCGGCAGTCCGTTCCACTCCCAACTGGGCTATCGCTGCTTCAATCTCAATGCTCTACTATCTTTATGCTAGTCCTATGCAAATAACAAGAAAGCCGTTAGATCAAAAAATAACCTCAAAACCACCACCAACTGAATATTTAAATCACCATTTGGATAAATGAACACCACTAATGAATTAATCCGCCGCAAAGCATTAAAATGCACGCGCACTGTTCACAAACCCTTTGATTATAAAATTACAAAATCCAGTTTAATTCCATTTTATTGAGCCGCAAATTAGTAATGAGTTTGATGGATGCGTGTTCGGAATTTACGAGTGCCGTTTTAGTGCTGTTAATACAATTTGAACCTTAAATGATTTTTTGAAGGACTAGTTTGAAGGACGGTGAGATCGTATTAATTTTGCACTGTTTATCCTTGATAACACAAATATAGTATATCCCATAGATGGGTCCAGATCTATAAGCAGAAATGAATGGTAAATGTTTGTGACTTTGAATAGATAGATGAATAATCACGTTGATACCACAAAATTTGCGAACACTAATGAGGGATAGGTTCCTAATCCCGATTAAATGGAGATCATTTTTTTAATTATCAGCGTGTTATTTAATCCGCCCTACAGAATTACAATTACGTCGATAATTAGACCAAATCGGAATAAATTATATCGGAAAAAGACAACAATTTTCTCCATTAACCACTTCATATTCATTCTCGCAAGACTAGTAATTCACTTTGATTAATTATATACCTAGATAGACACTGAACGTTTCAAACGCGTCGAAAAAAATAGAGGCCAACAGTTGTCCACTACATGAGTTCGAGTGAATTATTTTATGTTGTTTTTCATGGATATAATTTTCTCCCCATTTTAATAGAAACCATGTAATAACTGATATCATTATGCGCGCACACAAGGATACGCAGAATGATGCAGGGATAGCGTATGACAAAGCTGTCACGCATACTAGCTTAAGAAAAGTTGGCCTGTTTGTTTTAGTTTCATTGCAGCGCGTCACTCTATCTAGGTTTATAATTAGTCAAAGGTAATTCAGTACCGAGTTCATCATTGCTTAAACAGTTAAATGTACCAAGGACATTAAAGGGCTACACCCCGTCGGAATCTGCTATCGACTAACACATTCTCCACGCTCTTTGTCCAGCGATTTAGTAATTTATACTTCGTTTTTACAACGCGAATAAAAATTATGTTCCATATCGGTACATGTTTTACGAGTCAATAAAGTTAAAGGTAGTAAATAATCATATAAGTGATGTTGGTGACCCGTTATATGTAGATAGGTGGATTTTATTAACCTCTAGCTGTTGCTCGAGGCTCCGCCCGCGTTAAAAGTTTCTACGGGATAAAAAACCCGCTTTATATTTTTCCGTGCTAAAAAGTAGCGTTTGTCCTTTTTAGGGTCTCAAAATATTTCTATACCAAACTTCATCGAAATTCATTCAGTAGTTTCGGAGGTGTGCAGTAACAAACAAACAGATAAACAGACAGACAGAAAATAATTATAAAAATAGCTGATTTATTTTCCATTACTCTGCTTTAGTCACCCCCTTTCTTTTATATCACATTTCTTTCAATGGACAGACACACTGGGATCTACTGCTTTATTATAGTACAAATAGATAGACAGATAATGTAAAAGGCTCTTAATACCCTAAGGACGACATTGCTAGTTAGGATGTTTTCGCAATGGTTAATTAGTCTATTATTCAGCCAGGCGATGATGTTGGACATAAAAAAAATCATTTTCGCGCTACAAATAATAAGGATAATATTTTCTTGGAGGTTTCTTTTGTTCAACCTCGAATCTTTGAATCTTTTTGCGGTTACTACGATATTACCATTGCCAGAATTAACGATTCTTCGTACTAGCGGGAAAAATTCCTGTTAAAATAATATCTACTGAACATAATATTACATTGAAGCGGCGATAGCCTAGTTGGGAGTGGAACGGACTGCCTAAAAAGTTATGTGTGTATTCTTTGTGAATTATCGCTCGCTTTAACGGTGAAGGAGAAGTTCTCTGAATTTCGAAGGTATGTGAAGTCCGCCAACCCGCACTAGGCCAGCGTGGTGGACTAAGGCCTAAACCCTCTCAGTTGTAGAGGAGGCCGTGCTCAGCAGTGGGCAGTATATAATACAGTGCTGGTATGGTGTGGTATAATATAACATTCATCAGTTTTTCGAGTACCATCCAGCATGTGAACTGCATACTTCGAAGTAGCCCACAATTCTGTTTCAGTATCAAAATAACAGAAATATGTCGTAAAATAATTTTACCACCATAAAAAAGTCGTCGTTATCTACCTTGAGCAGAAAATCAAGACAGAGATGAGAATTCGAGATTTCTGCTGGATTTTTACGAAGAGAAACTGAACTTACCGAGAATTTTAAATAAACAGAGGAAATGATTATTATCTCCATTTTACTTTGCAACATGAAATATTTTGTTGCGTTACTTCATAAAGCTGGAGTTCTTTCTTTGTATTTAATACACATTTTTTTATATTCGAGAATACTATTAGGTACTATTTATATCTATTACGGCATAAACAACTAAAAGCATAAACAAATACTCCCAAACTTCACCAACAACTAACTTTAAAGTAAATTCCTCACCTACTATGGCTATGGGCTATTGTGTAATTGATTGTTTTATTTTATTTTTGTTTAATAATACTTTTACATGTTACTGTAATAGCACTGTATTCTGTATTTAGGTAGTTGTTAAGTTTGTGTTCCGTTTTAGTTGTAGGCTTATGTACTGTTTCTGGTGTCTGTGCGGTGCTCTAGGTGGCCACTGAAAACCAATGCTGTGTATTGTGACTATCGTCATAACACGGCGTATGCTGAGATGGCCTCCTAGTTGCCACGCTATGGGTGCGCAACGCACTTATACCTTTTACTTACATTTTCTTTTATATATATATATTGTTGTTTTTTTGTATTCGATGTTGTTGCATATGGATAATTCTGTGGCAATAAACGTTCCTTTCTTTTTTACTATTTACACAACTTATAAAGTAAGAATCCTTAGCCATAAAAGTAAACGCAAAATTTTATAGATGCTGCTATCCAAGCATCTGCATTCAACTCCATAAGCCTCGCTACGGTTTAGCCGGTAATTGGTGACCCGGCTCATAGCGATATCGTCCGGCATTCATCAAGTGACCGGCTGCCCGATTCACAGCGCTTTCTCCTATAGAACTGCTTCTACTTTTTGTTGTGCATTTCGTTCTAACGGCTAAAGCGTTTGAATGCTCATGTAATTTTATAGTTTCTTTAGTTTTAATTTTATTGTCACTAACATCAATTTATTTCTTATTTAATAAAAAAAATATGTTAATGCATATCTCGCATGGAGCTTTGTATCAACAATTCAATGAACTTCATACTTCAACTACATACCTCATATTAATGAAATGTATTATACTGTTTGTTTTAATACTTATATCATGTGACTTTAAAGTCGCTATCTAGACGGTAGAAAACTATTATATACTAGGTGTTGGTCGCGGCTTCGCCCGCGTGAAAAGGCTTTCCCACTACAAAAGTCACTAAAACAAAGTACGACGGCAGCGCCATCTACTTAAAAATATCTATTATTTCCCATGGAAGCAAGTTACTGACATAAAAAGTACCCTATGTGTTTTTTTTTTATTGCATTGAATGACGAGACGAGCATGCCGTTCGCCTGATGGTAAGCGATACGACCACCCATAAACAGTAGCAACACCATCCAGCACATTGACTTACAAAGTACAGAGTGGCATTCCACTGCGCTCGTCATCCTGAGACATAAGACATAAGTCTCATTACGTCCAGTAGTTATACTGGCTACAATGTCCTTCAAACCGAAACACAACAGTGCATGTTGCTTGGCGGTAGAAATAGACATTGCGGTGGTACCCACCCAGACGGCCTCTTACATAATGAGAGACCTACCACCAGTGATGTGTTAAACCAGGACTTGACGTCTACCCGTGTGCCAAATTTCATCCAAATCCGTTGAGATGTTTCTGAGTTTACTTCTAACTAACATCAAAACATTTTAACAATCTTTCGCATTTATAATATTAGTAAGAAGTAAGATAAGATAACATAGTTAGATAAGATTAAACTCTAGGTCTCCCTGGCAATTTGTCGGTGGACCTTCCAAGTAAAGGGTTAGAATATATTACCTCTGGTTGACCTTTTCATTACCCGCGTTTTCACTGTTCTGGTTGTTTGCTGTAAAACAATCAACAATTTAAATTTAAATTCTAACTGAACTTAAAAATATAACATAAATAAACTTTTAATACGGACAAGAGCTTTCGCCCGCGTATCCGCCCGCGTGAATGAGTTTTCCCGGGATAAAAGTCCCGCTTTATATTTTCTCGGTATAAAAAGTAGCCTATGTGTTAATCCAGGACATAATCTACCCGTGTGCCAAATTTTATCGAAATCCGTTCAGCAGTTCTTGCGTGAAAGAGTACCAAACATCCATACATTCATACTTACAAACTTTCGCGTATATAATATTAGTAGGATGTAATCTGACGAATCTTTGAATGTTTTTCTTTTAGTATTCACCCCAAAATTGTAATGTAGGGCTGACCCCTCTGATGACGTCATCGCCCTCGGTATTTTGGTATCGCTAATAAAATTTGTAACTTAATGATGTGGCTGTTATGTGTAATAACAGAAATAACCGTCAAAAACATTTTGCTTTAGGGCAGTTTTTAATTTTACATGGGGGAATGTAGGAAAAGCCGGGAGACATATTTGTAGTTGTCTGGTGAGCTTCGTCGCTTGACTGCCTCAGCGGCGTAGTTATAGTACCTACGATTGCAATGCTGAGACCTCGGGCTCGATCCCCGGATCGGGCAAAGTGATATTGCATTTTTCTATTCAGTATTAGCGCGGCGCGGTGTCTGGAATATGTGCCCGATACGGCGATAGGCTCGTCCCCTATCAAATCATGGGACGGAATACGCATGGCGAAAAGTAGGTGCATTAGTTGCGCCTCTGCCTACCCCTTCGGGGATAAAAGGCGTGAGTGTGTGTGTGGTGAGCTTCGTTATCGGTCACATTATTCCACTCAAATCAACTTAATCATGCACTTTATTTCTATCTTTCGCAATCGCTGACACCATTACTTCAAATCAATTTTGAACAACTTGCTTTCCTTATTTTGTATGAATGCCGCAATTTTTTTCAGATAATTTTGTTACACCTGTTTGACATCGAAACTACTTGATTTTGTTGGCTTTTGTTGCGTTTCTATGAAAATCATTGTTTTTGTTTAACCCCCGACGCGACGGAAAGAGGGGTGTTATAAGTTGAAGGTGTGTATCTGTATGTCTGTCTGTGGCACCGTAGCTCCGAAACAAATGGACTGATTGCGATGCGGTTTACGTTTGAAAGTTAATGTTTTTAATCATATCTTTTAGGAAGTTCGGTTAAAAATGCAATCCACACCCACGGTCTAGACTCCAGCCAGACTACAGTCAGCGTACTTAGGCTGCGATATCAAGGGTTCATCAATCCGGACCTCAGAATCACATAATCATGACAATTGTATATTGTTCTAAACTAACAATAATATCCAGTTTGTGTCCATTTCATAAATGAGGTTCGATTAGAATTTTTATCTGGAACAACAATGAACTCGCTTTTTACCGTATCATGGAATATAAATAAATTCGGCAAGTAATTTTACTTTTACCCTCCCCTTAGGCTATACTTTACTTATTCAGAAACCAATCCATACTAATATTGTAAATGCGAAAGTAACTCAGTCAGTAAACCACTAAACAGATTTTGCCACAAAAATAGTAAGCTTGAACTCCAAGAAAACACATTTACAGTCACCAGCATAAATAGCTGAACAAATTCAAAATTTAAAATCGCCTACATACTTTTGTGTTGTTACTAATCTTTTTTTTCTCTTCACCAAAATAAAATAAAAGAGATTTACTTTACTTCAAACAAAGAAAAAAGGTTTCAGTTTAGCTTAACGCGTATATGGGCGATTTGAAATGTTGATTTTGTACAGATATTTATGCTTCTGACTGTACATAGTACGCAGGTGAAACCGCAAAAGCTGTTCTTTACACAATGAAAGTGTTCAGAATACTATGCAAACTAACGCTAGCACCACCTTTGTTTGAATGCTTTTTCCTTCATCACCACAATCGATACCTGAAACCCAATGCGATAACTTCGTATATTAATTCCTAGAACTACATTTATGTACTCCAAGCCTTTCCGTTCCTGCCATAAAGCGAAATTAAACTTGCTCTGTGTATTTAGCAAACATTAGTAATAATTCAAATAACTTGCTCATACATCGCTTTTGTTCGGGAATGAAGTAAATGTCACTATCCGTAGTATTATAATGATTATAATGCTCTTTTGAATGTTACAAAAGCCTTTACTTCATGTTTATGATTAGAAATAGGACAGAGTTTGTTCTGTGAGAAATACGTATTGACAGGCGAAACGAAACTTTAATAGTTCTTTGTGAACTTTCAGTCAAACGTGACTTCAATTATAAATTGTGAATGTGGATGTAATTTGGTATTATTTTACGACCTGCTTGCGACGTTGATTCTTCCATTAGAAACGTCTTCCAAAAATCTTAGATACCTAACAAGACAGTGAGCTACCATAAACGTTATTATAACTAAACTTTACTACATTTTAATTTTTAACCAAATAACATACGTTATAAAACGCAGTTATATCCAAGTATATTCTGAAAAATAAACAACTTAATTACCCTCCATCTTCTTTGACATTTAAATGGCTCGAAACTCCACCTAAAGTCCCCAGTTAATGTCAGTACAGGACAATGTAGGCACATTAAAAAGTTAAGTGCACTCGCGCCCGCCTTCAATATCGAACAAGCAGTCTCCATTAATCTTCCTATGCATTCGGATGACACAGTAAATGTAAGACAAGTAATTAAATTTTTGATTTGTTTTTATTTAACAGTTGTATTGTATATTATTGGTTCATCAATGTCTTCTAACTGACTTCACCTGTACCTAGCTAATTTAACAACATAATCTTCAACTCAAATCTCTCATCGGCCCAGTATATATATGGTCTTGAAGAATTATCTAGCGTGGCTATGAGATATTTAAGTAATTTAAAACGATGAATAGGAATCAATCACAGGGTTCTGTTAGTGCAGCGGTACGCAAATTAATTCAGATACTACCGCCAAGTGTATTGTGTATCGGTTTGAAGGACATTGTAGCTAGTCCTTGGCTCGCCCCCTATCACATCATGGGACGGAATAACGGCGAAATGTGGGTGCACTAGTTGCGCCTCTGCCTACCCCTTCGGGGATAAAAGGCGTGAGTGTGTGTGTGTGTGTGTGTGTGTGTGTGTGTGTGTGTGTGTGGGTAGCCAGTGTAACTACTGGACACAATGAGACTTAACATCTTATGTCTCAGGATGACGGGCGCAGTCGGATGCCACACAGTACTTTGTAACTCAGGGTGCTGAATGGTATTGCTACTGTTTATAGGTGGTCGTATTGCTTACCATCAGGCGAAAGGCATGCTCGTCTCGTCATTCTATGCAAAAAAAAATGACCTCGGTCGCTATCACATCATAAGGTGAAACATACTTGGTGATAGGTGGGTGCCCTGGTTGCTCCTCCTATCCCATAGGGGATAACGGCGTGACGTGTTTTTAGTTCTAGAATGACACATCTTATTATTATTCGGGCAATAAGAACTATGCTTTTGGTTTTACGTTTTAAATAGTAGTTATATAAAATAATTATATGTTGTTGTTTTTGTAACTGCTAGATACCTACATCTATGACAAAATTTCGACCTTATTGCTTTGCTGATTTATAACCTCCATGTTTTGTTACAGATCCCATCTGAGCACCAGTTGATAGTAAGTTCTACTCACGGAATGGTAAATCCACTGCCGATCGCTAACCATATCGGAAATCCTTACAAAATACTACAATTTGTTCGGAATTACAGTACTTAATCACCTTCACCCATCCAATATATCGAATTAGCTTAGAAGAGGGTTTTTTAAATCGATATAACTCGTGTCGATACCGGCCGGCGTCGAGTGTTCACTCGATTATAACGCATCGATAAATACAACGTTATTTTTAAGTGGTAACGTATAATCTTTATGATGGGCTATATCAAATCTTGGCACGTGTTACCGAGTACCAACAATGTATTACTTTCTTTCTCTATATTGTGATTGCAATTGATTTTGGAATGATTAGTATGTTTATAGGGGCATGGCAAAGTGACCCCACTGCACCTGGTAGAGGGGTCCAGATAGAATGTCGATTGACGAGAAATGATTACATTTCGCCAGTCGTCGCAATTATGCCGGCCTGTTCAAACCGATTGTACACAGGCTGGGTAGTGGCTCACCGGTGGTAGGTCTCTCATATGTAAGAGTCCGTCTGGGTGGGTACCACCGCAATGTCTATTTCTACCGCCAAGCAGAAGTGTGCATGCACTGTTGTGTTTCGGTTTGAAGGACATTGTAGCCAGTGTAACTACTGGACATAATAAGACTTAACATCTTATGTCTCAGGATGACGAGCGCGGTGGATTGCCACACAGAACTTTGTAACTCAAGGTGCTGCATGGTGTTGCTACTGTTTATGGGTGGTCATATCGCTTACCATCAGGCGAACGGCATGCTCGTCTCGTCATTCAATGCCATAAAAAAAAGGCTGACTCCGGAACGCAAAACACTTACGTGGCCTACTATGACGGGTTTTAACAAATTGTGTAAGATGATCGCTATCCGGGGTGATACAAAATATGGATATAGTTAAGGATATGGTAGAATAGAATAGATCAAGTTTCTCGGCGTGTAGATAACCTAATTTTGATGTTGAATGTGTAGTAAACTAAGACCTAAAACATAATACCTAGCTTACATAACATTTGCGGCTAGCAGTACATTTGTCTTGTGTAGGTATTTAATCCTTGCTTCTTCACACTGTTGGATTATGAAGTATATATTAGTAACTTTTATTAAGACGGGCTAAACCTTATTGAAGTTAGGGGACAAGTCACTGTTGCAGCTGCAACGATGCGATTTTAATCCAACTAAAGCAAAACATCAGACACGCAGCACCTGCCGTTCTTGCTGTGCCAAAAAAAACCTGACGTTCGTTTTGCCCCTCCCCCAGCAGCATAGAATCTATCACTATGTACCAGTTACTAAAAACACAGTTGCTTATACATGTTAAAGGTTATTTGTTTTAATTGTAATCTTGACACAGAATAACAATTAAAACAAATTTGGAATACTTAATGATCTTGGATGTCTTGTTCTTGATATTTTTTTTACTTATGTATGATTAAACTTGTAACTGTTAACTAAGTATGATTAACAGCAGCGATAGCCTAGTTGGGAGTGGAACGGACTGCCGAGACGAATATCCGCAGGTTCAAAACCCAAGGGCACGCACCTCTGACTTTTCTAAAAAGTTATGTGTGTATTCTTTGTGAATTATCGCTCGCTTTAACGGTGAAGGAAAACATCGTGAGGAAACCTGCATATCTGAGAAGTTTTCTATGGGAATTTCGAAGGTATGTGAAGTCTGCCAACCCGCACTAGGCCAGCGTGGCGGACTAAGGCCTAAACCCTCTCAGTTGTAGAGGAGGCCCGTGCTCAGCAGTGGGCAGTATAGTATATAATACGGGGCTGATATGGTGGTGGATTAAACTTTGATTGAAAAATTATTATGAATCCAAAAATGAATCGAGCAGCCACGAGTTTAGCTCTATCCATACAAATAACAACAGAACATATAAAAATTAAATTACTGACTAACTGAGACTAAAACATCCACAATATGTGCACAAATGTAGCCAATTTTGGTTAATAAAATCCCCATTTGTAAAAGCGCAAGCTCACATGAAATATGAATGTGTGAACGAAAGAATGAATGATATATCGGACGTCAAACAAAAAGCGTGCAGTGGAGTTAATTTGTGCGACGTCATACACTGCGTGATTTGGCCGGTATCAATTCGGTTGGTTGACTGTGATCAATGTTTGACCGATATGTTGGATTTAATCAGATGGAACCGATGATCCGAAACCAGAATAGATTTCTTGCTGGTGCCGTAAGTTCTATTTGTATTATAGATTACTAGCTAACATAATTAAGTACTTACTTTACTTTGTTAAGTAGATTTATAAGAAGTAGGTAGGCGTTTGTAGTTAGCATACGTTTGTATTGGCCCCGGTTAGTTTTGAGCGTGGTTGAGGATCCTAATAAGCTGGTTCGTAAACGTAATATTATTGTTACTCCTTCGATGTTGAAAAATAATTGTGCATTTACGACCTCAGCAGTAGTGTAAAAAAATATCATAACTCCTTCAATTTTAGTATCTATTTTCATTTAATTCGTTACTGTGTTTTATTAAATCCATATGATTCGGAATAATTTCGTGTATTATCGTATAGAATTTCACAAAATAATTAACCACATTATTATGCATAATTATTACAGTCATAAATTAAGAGAACCATTCATATACCATGCTCTGATGAATTCATATCGTTTCATATTTTTAAAATCACACGATGTTCGTGACATATGTTTCAGAGCGTGCGGGGAAGGGTTAAATAATTCAAATTATACTGTTGGATTAACTCAATGAAAATGCAATATGGCTGGAACTGCAGTTGGGATTTGAAGCAAGTAGAAAACAGACCTTTTTACCTTTTTAGTTCATTATTTTGTCTCCCGCTTTGCTATGGAGGGAAGTGGAAAATATATTTCTAACTCCTCCCTATTCTTCTATTTGACTAACTTCTTTACGGGTTAAGACTAATTAGTGTTCCCAGAGACTCGCCGAGCTTCACCGCTTGGTGTCATAAAATGCGTGCCACTGCCGATCTTGGCTTACAAGAGTTGCAGTGGCGGGTGTGAGGGCGGGATAGTCTCGTAAAAAATAGAAAACAGAAAAACATCTTATTCGTATACTTTTGGCAGTATACGAATAAGATGTTTTTCTTGTCATAATATAGTTATTTTACTTATAAACAACTAAAAATTAAGTAAGTCAGGCAGAGAGTTGTGTCGCAACTTAACAACCGTGATCGAACACACACATTATTTACATAAACACGAGGTATAGTTTTGGTAAAAAAAATTGCATAATGTTATAATAAAAAAAATTATGATAATTGTGTGTTATAGCATCTTATATTTTATAACCAATTCTATATATATTATAAATTTTCTGCTTAAGAATCCTGGTCAATTATTTTTGAACAAAGGTAAGTCAAAATATTGTAGTAAAATTTTATTACGATATCCGTTTCATTATGTATAGATGCACCAAATGTCCTACACATAGGTAAACGGGTGCAATCTATTAGAATTCTATACAAAGTTTCTTTTTATTGCTATGAATGACGAGACGAGCATGCCGTTCGCCTGGTGGTAAGCGATATGACCACCCATAAACAGTAGCAACACCAACCCGCACCTTGAGTTACAAAGTACTGTGTGGCATTCCACTGCGCTCGTCATCCTGAGACATAAGATGTTAAGTCTCATTATGTCCCGTAGTTACAATGTCTTTCAAACAACACAACAGTGCATGCACACTGCTGCTTGGCGGCAGAAATATACATTGCGGTGGTACCCACCCAGACGGACTCTTACATATAAGAGACCTACCATCAAATTTCATTGCATTTCACATAAAAACCACTTGTTTACTGCAAATAGTTCGAGTCGCACAGACGTACGAATGTTTTCATTTCATTAGTGAAAATGAGACGTTATTGGCGGTAGCTCTCGCGCGGTGGTAAAACCTCGGGAATAACAAAATTCGTAATAAAAAACGCGTAATGTGTGCCAATTTCTAGTTCCTTTGAATTTCGATGAAAGTGTTTTGTTTGTAGTTCCATTCGTTTAAAATTGAAAAGCTTCATCATTTGAACTATTATAGCACCAACGTAATTTAAAAGCGAAGTAGATAATATTGTTATGAATGTATATATACTCTGTAGCCTACTATATAATATAATAAACGCGAAAGTTTGTAAGAATGTATGTATGGATGTATGTATGTTTGTTACTCTTTCACGCAAAAACTACAGAACGGATTTCGATGAAATTTGGCACCAGGGTAGATTATGTCCTGGATTAACACATAGCTTACTTTTTATTCCAGGACAATATAAAGCGGGACTTTTATCCCGGGAAAACTTATTCCCACGGGCGGAGCCGCTGGCAAAAGCTAGTAAAATATATAGCTTAACATATGTTGACACGTGACATTCTCAAATGACCTGTGATGACTGAACTTTATTTATTACTTAGGCGTATCTAGAAGTCTACAATAAAACGGTTATCCCCAATAAATCTCGTAGAAATATGACAACACACAGAAACAGAATTTCGGTGTAAGATCCATCAGGACACAGAGCATTCCACACGATTCTGTAGTAGTGATTTATGTTCCATTGAAGTAATTACCATTGAATAGGTCATATAATACACAAAGAGAAGACAATAGACTGTAAGGAAAACAATTTATGAAGACGTTGTTAAGAGCATTGGAATGTAATCGCGACCGCATCTTCAACTTAGTTGTCGGTGCGTTCTGTCTCGTCTCAAAATGTATTTTTGGAGTGTGGTCTATGTCACAAGGGGTTTATGTTTAATTTTATTCAAGTTTTGGGTTTCTTTCTCTGTGTCTTCAAGTCAGAATATAATAAGAATAGATGTTACTCACGGCTTCGCCTGCGTGATAAGCCTTTCCCGATACAAAAGGCCCTAAAACACAGTACGACGCCAGCGCCATCTATTTAAAGAAACAGACAAAAATATCCATTATTTCCCATGGAGCAATTTCCTGAAAAGTAGCCTATGTATTAATAATCCAGGACATGATCTACCCGTGTGCCAAATTTCATATGAATCCGTTCAGTAGTTACTTCTAACAAACATACAAACATTCAACCATTTTCACAAACTTTCGCATTTATAACATTATAGTAAGAAGTAAGATTAACTATTAATCTTACTTCCTACCACTTACTACTTCTTACTAAAATCGTATAGTACAAGACTTTTCTAAGTGCGTAAAAACTTTTTGGAACTAAATTCAATCTAGAATGCCGCATCTTGTTGTTATATTATTTTGTGTATAATTTTGTTTTGTAAGCCGTTACTTAACAATCACCTCATTAAACACTATAAGCTTCGTATTGAATCGATTGTCGATATATGTATTATCAATTTTCTTGATGATTTCATACATGATCTGGTTTGTGACTGCCTTGGTGGCGTAGTTGTATTACGGTACGACTGCAATGTTGAGGTCTCGGGTTCGATCCCCGGGTCAGGCAAAGTGATATTGGGTTTTTCTATTCAGTATCAGCCCGGAGTCTGGAATTTGTGCCCGATATGGCGATAGGCTCGCCCCCTATCACATCATGGGACGGAATAAAAATGGCGAAAAGTGGGTGCATTAGTTGCGCCTCTGCCTACCCCTTCGGGGATAAAAGGCGTGAGTATGCGTATCTGGTTTGTATTTAATTCTTACCACGATCCCCCATTACCGATGCCATCCAACACCCTTAAAGATATTTCTCGCGCGGCACAACGTATTCTAATTGCATTTATTTGAAGATCAGCTACATGCCGAACGCATTTACATTTCTGCATGTGAGTTGAGTTAATGCTGAGCTCGCGATACTTCGTTTTTTTTATTCTAAAACATTTTTGAACGCTCGAATAATTTATATTGATTGTATGCAGTTATATTGGGATTTTTTAATACCATGGAGTTAAGATAAGAGGTTATAACCTAGCATAAATAGTTTCATATGTTTATAATAATGAATTGCTAGAAGCATAAAAGTTTACTAAAATGCGATATTCACTATTAAATATCTATTTCTACCGCCAAGCAGCAGTGTGCATGCACTGTTGTGTTTCGGTTTGAAGGACATTGTAGCCAGTGTAACTACTGGTAATGTCTCAGGATGACGAGCGCAGTGGAATGCCACACAGTACTTTGTTACTCAAGGTGCTGTGTGGTGTTGCTACTGTTTATGGGTGGTCGTATCGCTTACCATGAGGCGGACGGCATGCTCGTCTCGTCATTAACTGCCATAAAAAAAAAACATTATAGCTAAATTAATATAATTTAATCAGGGATTAGCGATCTGCCCTTATATTTACAACATCAACGACACAACATGCATACGAAAAATGATGTTATTTTGTTTTTGGGGGTTTAACCAACACGATTAAATTTTATTAGCTTCGACTTAATTTGATATAGCAGAAATATCGAGCATGGTGACTTTCAGCCCCATAATAATATGACCTATCGTTATAATCTCAAGCCAAAACTTTCTAAACATGGCCTCAATACCACTAGATATTTCATCTGTCAAATGCAGCGGTCAAATGCGTAGCTTCCTTTGCCATATTACAAATGTTGTGGTTAGAGATCTATTGCGTAAAGTCTCAGGCACTGAGGCTGGCGTGCAGAATTAAATGCACGCCTATGATATTACCGAGGTTTTGTTCCTCGGACTACGAGAGTCTCTGGTCAAGAGCCAACTCCTGCGAGGGTTGCGGTTGCATGCTCATGCGCACCCCGCGACTTTCGATATAAGGGAGAGAGAGTAGAATGGCGGGGTTTTAGTCGGTAGGACGGTTTCGACCGGTGAGTTCGGCAGAAATCCGTAAGTGGATTTCGCCGTGTTCAAAAAAAAAAAAAAAGGCACTGCGCATGCTGTCAAATAGGTTCCGAGAAACGTTACACTAACTACTATCAGCTGTTGAAGTTGCTGAAGCAACTGACTGCTTTATATAGGTAGAATAAGACTGCCTCGGAGGCGTAGTTGTATTACGGTACGACTGCAATGCTTGAGTCTCGGGTTCGATCCCCTGGTCGGGCAAAGTGGTATTTCGTTTTTCTATTCAGTATCAGCTCGGAGTCTGGAATTTTTGCCCATTATGGCTCGCCCCCTATCACATCATGGGACGGAATACGCATGGCGAAAAGTGGCACGGAGAAAAGTGGGTGCATTAGTTGCGCCTCTGCCTACCCCTTCAGGGATAAAAGGAGTGAGTGTGTGTGTATAAGTATAATATAAAGGTAGAGTATGCGATGGTCATACATAAACGACATGGACAGCTCTTTGTATAAATGCAGAAGTAGTATGACACATATACAAAATCGTTGACATACTTTACGCTGACGTGCCGTAATTATTATGGGTGAATTCATTAGTGCTCCTTAAATAATGAAAACTCATCATAACTTTAGATGCTTTAGTTTATTTCTAAATACACAAAGCATAGGAATGCGAAATCGGATGATTCCTTCTATGCTACTGTCAGAATCGTTTAGCCTTCGTCACTTAACGGCGCGTGCTTAAAACCGATTGTGTATGTCTGTTCGCATTCATTCATAAATAATATCAGTTTTGTTCTCTTTTGAAGATTATTTTGTCTCTTCATGAAAGTTTAAATGTGGCCAATTATATTTGATTGGCACTTCCACAAAGCCGAATGTTGATTTCAATGACCAAGTTGAGTTAAATATTGGTCGGGGATTTTCATGCCATCGTTTATCAAAACCAATCCAGCATAATGTATAATGCTTTTGTGTCAACATGGACCTTGTAACCATGAGCCACTGCATGCAGGTACATTGTAATAATTTTGGTACAATAATGTTTAAGGTAAATAGAAAAACTTTCTTATCATACAGTAACCTATTATAGCATTTCCAACCAACCAATCAAGAAATTTCAAACAACATTAATACTGCATTTAAAATATTTCAGAAAATCAATATTCTGTACTTGTAGATATCATTTTTACTTATATCAATATTTCGCAACCAAAGTAATATCTAACACGCCGTACAAAATTATTGTAAAAATATAGCTGCATAAAACATACATTTGAAACGCGTCGCCAACGACGACCAAGTGGCATAAAATATAATAAAACTACTCAAATGTTTCAAGTGCAAAACTTTAAAGTGCCGCCAGTTACCGAGTACTATTAGAAGTAAAAAAATCACTACAAATATGTCTTTACCTCTAACTTACGCGCAAAAAAACCTCGAGAACACTTGTCATATCACACACATGCGTGTCTCCAAATACACTACGACTGGCGTCGTGAGTCCCTATATTAAGGGATTTTACACTTGTACGATATTTAGCTGCGAGTTATATTGACAGTTCGACTGATTCTATGCAAAGACTAAAAACTTATGCCTTTAAGGGAAGTGATGGATGTCCGTTTAAGTTCGTTTACTAGGTAGGTCCCGCGTATAATTGATGGTCCATTTTGGTAGGTACTGCTGTACAGTCTATTTCTGCTGCCGAGCAGCGGTTTGCATGCATATTCTGTTCTGGATCGAAGGCCAACGTAGCCTGTGTAGTTACTAGGTATTTTTAGACTAAACATCTTATGTCTATAGACGACGAACATAGTGTAGTGTGACGCAGTGTTTTGCTATTCAAAGTGGAGAGTAGCTTGCTCGTCTTTAGTTCAGTTGTATAGAAAATTAAGTACAAAATCCATTCGTGCCGCTTATCTGATAGTAAACTGTTCAAAGCGGAATTAATGCAAACAAGAACTTTGAATTATAAGGTAAGATACAAAATACCGCATTACACTGCGCTTGTCGTTCTAAGATAAATAGAAATATTTCAGATAAATTCTATTTTAATTTTAAATTCAAGCATATTGAATTTATGTTTATCGTATTATTTGGAATAAGTAAAACAAAATTAATGACCAACTGCAATAGACATTGGGTAGAAATAGACGGACAAGAGATCGACTATGTCGACGAATACCAATATTTGGGCTAGATAGTATCTTTCAAGAATAGACAGAACCAGGAAATTACAAGAAGGATTGAACATTTTTGGAAGAGCTTCTGGTCCTTAAAAGAATTTTTAAGAGGCGATCGTCCACTCTCTATCAAAGGCAAACTCGTCGACATGTGTATCTTGCCCGTCTTAACTTATGGCGCCCAAACCTGGTCGTTAACGGAGTCCCAAAAGCTGAAACTTAAGGTTTGTCAGCGAGCAATGGAGCACATCATCCTCAATGTGAAACTTATGGATCGTGTCAGAAACACAAAGTTGTGCTCCAAAACTCGAGTAGTAGATGTAGGGAAAAAGGTCGCGACACTGAAGTGGAACTGGGCGGGTCACGTAGTCCTAATGCATTCGGAACGCTGGGCCAAGCTAACTACGGATTGGACCCCAACAAATGGTCGCAGAAAACATGGACGACCAAGGAAGCGATGGAGAGACGACCTGGACGCGTTTCAACCCGACTGGAAAGAGTTAGCGGAAGATCGAAGGAATTGGAAGAAAAAAGACCCTTGCTCAGCAGTGGGGCACATATTCTGAGGCTTAAAAAAAATATATTTATGCTGAAGTATTCCATACTAATATTATAATATTATAAATAGAAAAAGTTTGCGAGTTTGTTTGAACGTTTGCAGGGGCAAATCTCTGGAAGTACTCAACCGATTTTGAAAATTCTTTTACTAATAGGAAGCTACATTTTTATTCCGGGAAAATGTAAAACGGGACTTTTAACCCGAAAAAAATTTTTCACGCGAACGGAGCCGCGGGCAAAAGCTAGTTATTTTATATTTTTAAGTCTGATGAGTTCCGAGTTTATTTGAAATATCATATTTATTGTTCTATTTCAGAATTATGTGAATCATGTTTAAGCTACAGTAAGATTGGACAATAAAAGTTATATAAAGATTTTCGTAAAACTTAGAATATTTGCAAGAGAAGCAGGTTCGTGGATATTAATGCCAGAGAGAAGGTTACAACATCAGCGGTAAATACTTCGATGAAATATAAACGTAGTTCAAGTACTTGAGCTCTGTTCTACTTATATTCAGCCTCTTTGAAAGTTCTCATCTATTGAAATCAACAACTTCCAATAATACGATTTAATATATAGGTTTGGTTTTAAATCATTCTTGTGATCCAATTTTACGTAATTAATATAGTGGAATGTGTATTTATGAACTTCCTACTTATTTTATTTCATTCGTTAATGTTTCTACTAATTCTCATACTTTAGTAATAAAGTATGTCTGATCATCACTCTTCTATTAATATCTCAAACAATATCACAAAAGTTTTATTATGTACGAAAGATTGTTTTTTTTTATGGCATTAAATGACGAGATGAGCATGCCGTTCGCCTGATGGTAAGCGTTACGACCTCCCATAAACAGTAGCAACACCATCCAGCACCTTGAGTTACAAAGTACTGTCTGGACTGAAAGTATTCGACTGCGCTCGTCATCCTGAGACATAAGATGTTAAGTCTCACTTTGTCCTGTAGTTACACCGGCTACAATGTCCTTCAAACCGAAACATAATAGTGCATGCACACTGCTGCTTGGCGGTAGAAATAGACATTGCGGTGGTACCCACCCAGACGGACTCTTACATGTGAGAGACTTATCACCAGTAAGAATTAACCATATTTTACAACCTGACTGTAACCAACCTTGTAAAAAGCTAGAAACACTTAAATTTCAAATTGCTCTACATAGAGGCCGAAACCAAAACAATCTATACATATTGCCACTAGAACAAAGAAGCAGAACTATAATAATAATATAATAATAACTCTAAAATAATTTAGCATGGCATATCATAACATAGCTCCAATATTATGAATGTACAGAAAGTGTAAGGTACAGTAATAATAGTACTAAATACCCTTAGTAAGAAAGAAATAATGCACCCTTAAACAACAAAGTTTCCTTTTTAACCGACTTCCTAAAGGAGGAGGTTATCAACTCGTGTGTTTTTCATTCAACACTTAAATGTCACTTATTGCCAACACTAATAAAGTGTCTAATACCGTACAATGAACTTTAACAAGTCAAATAAATCGCAGGTACGAATATAACGCTGTCTGAAATCTCCCTAATATCGTAATGCTGACAAATCGGCAGTGGTTCGCGCCGTGTGCGATGATTCATGTTTACTGGCGTCTTGCCAGACGCTCCCCCCGCTGGCCGATGTTGGCCAAACGTTTGACAGGGACAGTTTGTCACCAAAATAGTGACGAGCCCAACTATTTGCCTTTGGGTGCATCTTTGCTTTTACATTCACCGTTTGTGATTATAAGAAGAATAGCAGAATGTTCGTCAATACTAAGTTTGCAAAGGGGATTTTTGACGGTATTATTCAAATCTATACATATTATAATAAAGCAGTAAAACCGGTGTGTCTGTATATTTAAAGAACACCTACATTTTATTGGTGGTAGGTCTCTCATATGTAAGAGTCCGTCTGGGTGCGTACCACCACCATATCTATTTCTACCGCCCAGCAGCAGTATGCATGCACTGTTGTGTTTCGGTTTGAAGGACATTGTAGCCAGTATAACTACTGGACATAATGAGACTTAACATCTTATGTCTCAGTATGACGAGAGCAGTGGAATACCACACAGTACTTTGTAACTCAAGGTGCTGGATATTGTTGCTACTGTTTATGGGTGATCGTATCGCTTTCCATCAGGAGAACGGCAAGCTCGCCTTGTCATTCAAAGCAATAAACAAAATGTGATAAAAAGAATGGGGTTGACTATAGAAGAGTAATGGAAAACAAATCAGCGATTTTTATAATTATTTTCCGTCTGTCTGTGTGTTTTTCTGTTTGTTTGTTACTGCACATCTCCGAAACTACTGAACGGATTTCGATAAAATTTGGCGCACGGGTAGATCATAACCTGGATAAATACATAGGCTTTTTATCCCGAGAAAATATAAAGCGGGACTTTTGTCCCGAAAAAATTTTTCACGCGGGTGGAGCCGCTAGCCAAAACTAGTATAATATATATCCAAATAAGGTATGCTTTTTGCATACCATGAAAACTGTTTTATAAGTTTTAGCGGTATGAAAATATCATTTATGATAAAGCGGAATACTTCAGGAAAATATGTTAGTCAGCAGCATTGATCATTAATTACAATAGTTTACAAACGCAGACGATAAAAGCACACTATAAAACGACATAACCATGAACTCTATTTTTAACATAAAAGCCAGTATTAAGGCATGTGCACCAGACAGAATACCTAATCAGATCAAAGGTTTTGTCTCCTTTGGGGGCAAACATCCAATTTAAAAGTCATTCACTGAGTGCAATTTACTTTCCAATAGCAAAAGGATTCAAGTAATCTTAAGCTGTGTTTATATTGTCACCACAGCTTAGTTTAAACGTTTCATAGATTTGGCACCTATCGTATAAAACGGGATTTCAAATAGTTAGTGAATATTTTAATATTAACACACACGCACACACACTCACGCCTTTTATCCACGAAGGGGTAGGCAGAGGCGCCACTAGTGCACCCACTTTTTGCCATGCGTATTCCGTCCCATGATTAGGGGGCGAGCCTATCGCCATATCAGGCACAAATTCCGGACTCCGGGCTGATACTGAATTTAAAACCCAATATCACTTTACCCGACCCGGGAATCGAACCCAAGACCTCAGCATTGCAGTCATACCGTAATACAACTACGCCACCGAGGCATTTTAATATTAATTGAATTATAAAATAGGATATTAAGTTTAATTGTAGTTAATTAGATTCAACAGTCTTTAGTTTCCACTACGTTTCTGTAAGGTTTCTTTAATTAGTTGAGAGGAGAGCAAACTGTAAAATGGCATCAAGTATCATTTTAACTAACTCTTATTACTTATATTCATAGTCAGTACTACAGAATATAATATTATAATTTAGCCTCACAGTGCACTTCTTGAATTACTTATGTACTAAAGTTATTACTGCTTAATAAATCAAAACCCAACCATAGATTTACATCCTTTTAGGTAAAAATATACGCTATTAAATTAAAGTCAATTACATTTATTGGAGGTGGACAGACGACTTGATGAAGGCCGCAGGAACACGCTGGATACGGGCCGCTTTTGACAGGTCCATCTGGAAATCTTTAGTGGGGCCTACGTTTAGCAGTAAACTTCATGTGACTGATGATAATATTTATTCAAAATCATAAATGTTTAAAATCATGTAGTGGTAGCAAATTACGATTTCAAACCTTCATAATATTATCATACAATAGAATGCACCCATTATCAAGGGCAACACTTTAAATCGATGTTTTTCGTCAAAGCCATAGAGCGTGTTTTATGGACCGCGTGCGTCTCTACAAGACACGTAGAGTTCGTTAGTCGGACGAGCCGATTTAAAAATAGACGTCTAAATATATTTTTGATGTTTACAAAGGATTTTGGTTGCAATGCTTCGTCTTGTATAGTTACAAATATTCATTTAATTAATATGATGTTATATTCATTATACAGTTACGAGATTCATATAAAATTGCGTAAAAATATAGTATACAACGAATGTCATTTTATTAGTTTAATCATTTATGTTTGATTATTTATATGATCAGCATTTGCAGTGGATGTCATGTGGTTGATGATGATGATCAATCATGTAAAATTTTGGATATCTGATTTTGTATGTGGGGTGTTTCACGGGGCATACGGTATGCCCTTATCTACTTATCAGAATTCAGAGATACGGAATGCTAATTAGAAACTGGTAAATTGAATAGCTTTTGATTCTGCTGGTCAGTTTTAAAGAAATAAACTCGAAATTTTACTTATGTTACTCAAAACAAAAGTAGACTATTATTAGATTTTGAATCTAATGAGTGACTTTTGCGTGATACGTGTACTTGAATATTTAGCAAAACGACAAAGCGACAGACACTTTTTTTTACTTTTTTTATTGTTCCTCGCGTATCCCAATTGTTTTTTTGCAAAAATAGTTAATGTACAGACTGTATTACTGGTGGTATCTCTCGAATGCGAGGGGCCGTCTGGCTTGGTACCACCGCAATGTCTAATTCTACCGCCAAGCAGCAGTGTGTATGCACTGTTGTGTTCCGGTTTGATGGACATTGTAGCTAGCTTAATTACTGGGTATTATGAGACTTAACACCTTATGTCTCAGGATAACGAGCGCAGTGGAGTACCACTCAGTAGTTGTAAGTCAAACTTATGTGCGGCATTGCTACTGTTTTTGGGAGGTCGTATCGCTTACCACCAGGCGAAGGGCATGCTAATCTCGTCATTTAAATGTAATAAAAAAAATTGTTAATTTACTAACTTATTATTCAATATTATTATATTATTCTATTTTATTTATTAAGTTATTATATTAGTCTGTAAGCTCGTCCACTCCTGTCCAGAATCCAGATATAGAATACAGTTATTTAAAGTTTTAACAGATATTTGTATTGGTAAAGTTACGTTGTAGACAAATACCTGTACAGCATTGGGCCAACTTGACCATGGTAGTAACAGTGTCTATGAAAAAATCGTCGTAAAGTATCATTTCGTTGCATTTCGTATGTTATGCGAAATTTACAAGTCCTAAACTCTTCTATTCCTTTCTTAAGCCTAACTTATCTCTGATCCACCTAGTCTGGAGCCAATATGCCTAAAATCGTTGAAGCTAGCAGAAAACAAAAACAAATTATGAGAATGACATATCCTGTCGATTAGTCTAAATCTATAATATGTCATTCTCATTCATAACTTTAGCGTTAACGATAACGATAGTAGAAAGGCATCTTGGTTACGGCCCATAGCATCATGGGTACTTATGGGCGGTGTTGATCGCCTAACATCAACTGACCCACACAAAAAACTTGAAAGTACGGCCTTATCTTCTTCACCAGAAACAAAGACATACACACTCACGCCCTTATCCTATAGGGGTAGGCAAAGACTATTGAGCGCCACATGCTACGATATTGATTCTTGACACACCTCTTTCGCCTCTTCCACATTCATAGTTCTTATTATTTGGTCAGATAACGTTCTCCTCGGGCGTCCCCTTCCAGCCTTACCATCCACATTCGCTCGATAAATACCTTTTGTGTTCCGTCTTTCGTCCATCTCCTCCACGTGTCCAATTCGTCCAGAAACAAAGACCAGCCTCCCAAAGTATAAATGTAAAGTTTTAATACCTTTATTAAAACTTAATCCTTGAAACTTATTTAACGTTTCACTAAGAATTTCGAGAATCAGAATCAATTCGTAATATAATTCAACGAGCGACTGTTTAAAACTTAGTGTTGGAATTTAAAATGGAAGATTCAGAGTTGATAATTTAGTTTCTTAGGTATCAGGATGACAGATGGCCGTTACACGACTTGACAGCTTCGGTATAATTTCAAAAGACTTCGTAATTCAATTGAAATATATTTATTATATAAGAATATGGATTAAAATACCATATTTATGTCGAGATACCTATCAACTCACAAAGCAAAAAAAGTTAATATTTTACACCGTATCATTTCAAAATTACTCCAACAGATCTCGCAAGAGCTTTGTTTAAATCGCACTTATATAAATGAAAGCCATTGACATCTTTATTCGTTTGCCCTTCAAATATTATAAAAGTTTATTTACACTTGGAGTTTTATAATGCGTTATTATATTAAATAATACGAAATGCTTCGCTACAACATCAGCATCTATGCGGGCTTTTTAACCGACGGAAAAAAACGGAGGAAGGTTCTCAAGTCGACGTGTATATGTATATATTTTTTATGTACGACCACGCATAGCTTTTTATAGAGTAGCCCGATTTTAATAATTCTTTTTTTATTGGATAGGGTATAAAAATTAAACCACCGAAAAAAATTGAAAAACAAAAAATAATAAACATTTTTTATTTAACCTTTATAACTAAGTTCGTAAACAGTTTTTTTCGGCTGTTAAATTATTTTGGTAAATAGTTTTTTATTTGAAAGAAAGAAAGAATAATTTACTGTCGCGTTACACGTTATACATAAAAAAAGCAAACAAAATACAATATAATATTCACCGCGACAAATAGGTGGCCATCTCAGCATAAGCTGTGCTTTGACAAACCAAAACACAGCACTGATTTTCAGTGGCCACCTAATGTACTGAACGTACGGGCGCCAAACCGCTAAAGAAGTATTTTCGTCTCCCTGGTCCGGAATTCGGTCCCCCGACGTGAGGACGCTTGGCTCAAAATATTACTAGGTACTTAAACGACAAAGACACTTTTATTTTTCACTTTTTAGAGATTTTTGTGTCGGGGGTTATTTTAATTTCTATTTCAAACTTTTTAAATTGATTTATTCTTCATCATGGGGCCTTGATAATCAACTATCTAACACCTACTCGATGAGACCATCCTTATGAGCTCAAACAGGCTATATCTGCTATAAGGTGCTAAGGAGTTGGGTATCCCGCAGACTACTTGATGCTGCAGCATCAGCTCATGTATAAAGATATTTCCGAAGTCACAGTACAACAAATTTAAATTCAATCGGGCTTTTTAAATTGGAAATGAGCTGATCCGTCCGCAAGTCCAAAACCCAACGCAAACACCTCCGATTTTTCGAAGTTATGTGTATATTGTTTATGAATTATCGTTCGCATTAACGGTATAGTAAAACATCGTGAGGAAACGTACATACGTGAGAATTCCCCAAAAATAATTTTGAGAAAGTGAAGTCTGCCAATCCGCACTAGGCCAGCGTGGTGGACTAAGGCCTAAACCCTCTCAGTAGTAGAGGAGGCCCGTGCTCAACAGTGCGCAGTATATAATACAGTGCTGGTATGGTATGGTATCAGTCTGGAATCTGGAATTGTGCCCGGTAAATGCTAGTGGACTCGACTCATGCTACGTGGACACTACCATAGCTAATTAAATGAGGGTGTGACGACTTCTGCCAACGCCTAAAAAGAAAAATCGTGATCCTATACTTATGTTTATATAAAAAAAGCATATTTACCAACCAACCTGCCTATGGATACAAAAACAAATACAAGTTAATGAAAATGTTTTTCATAATATTTTCGCTGAAATACCTTCAGTTTTACGATTAGAAGAAAGTTGCTTCGTTACAGTCTTAATTTGTGGACAAATTATGAACGGTGGTTTCGTTGGATCAGCTTAAAATTTTAGTCACTTTTTTACATTAAGTTTTAGGATTTCTCGAGGATTTAGCTGCGTTGAACCTGTTAGCTTAATATGCTGTTTTATAATACTAAACTGAGATAGTATTATTTTAAATGACTTTTTGTAGCAGAAGGAAAAAAAACGACTTTATTTTTGAGTTTATTTATTTTTCAAGTTAAATATTCAATTTTTGTTTTATACAAAGTAAACATAAAAATACCATAGAAATCATAAAATGCGGTTCCGACCAACACCATCATTAACGCAACAAAATAAACATATGCAGTCAAGTCTGCAAATAACCCGTTCGTAAAGTTATGGACATCAAAGATGGTGGATGTTTTAGATACAGGCGTCGCCACATGACCCCGCTCGGGATTTATGGCATTATCCTGTTTATGCTTCAATAATTCTACTCGGCTGAACGGGCCGCGATCTTTGCCTCGAGGTGCATGTATACCGCGGATAGCTCAGTGTCGTCCTGACCGTCGTCGGGGTCGGTTGCGTGCCGTTTGATATCTCGTGTTGACGAAAATAGTAACGTTTAGTGAAGAATCGGTGGCATTTGAGGTCGATTTCAGTGCTTGTGACGAATATAGTGGTGACTAAAGTGCGTTTCCATACAAGTTTTTTTTTTGTTGTTCTGTAATTGGATAATTACGTGAGTATTTTTCTTGTTCAGCTTTAGATAAGGATTACGGGGTCAATTTTGATTTGTTATATGAATTTATACATTACTTATGTGGCTATTAGTTAATTATTTATACGTCTTGTTCATTTCACTGTGAAATTTTTATATAGGTGCAGCTACTTATTATTTTATAGTTGACTATACATTTCTAAAATTTTATTGGTAGATGGACTGAGCTTAATGAAAGAAACTAGCATGTACACGCGTCACCGCCTACCTGAAAGTTATTTTCTAGAAATCAAAGGCCCACAGCGGAAGTAAGCTATGCTTGTTTTCAAGTATAAAATGTAAGTCTCATCAAAATTAAACTTTATTCCTAGTTTGAAAGTTTTCTTACGCCGAACCATTAATATTTTCAAGATGAGAAGTAGCCAATTTTGTAAGTGACTGTCCTATCAAAATGGGTTTAACGTTTACTGAGTAATCCGGCACGAAAAGACAAAACATTACATTACACAGCGTAGTACAGTCAGCAGCATAAATATCTGTACAAAATCAAAATTTCAAATCGTCTATATACGCGTTAAGTTAGACTGAAATTTTTTTTTCTTCGTTTTAAGTTAAGTTAATACCTTTTATTTTATTTTTGTGAAGAGAAAAACAAGATTAGTAAGAACACAAAATTATGTAGGCAATTTGAAATTTTGAATTTGTTCATCTACTTATGCTGCTGACTGTACATTTATCATATTTTACGTAGATACATACGTACATACATTTAGGAAAACACCAATTCGTTAATTCCATAGTCTAACTTAGTCGTAACATCTTAGAAAAATGTGTCTTGATTCTGGCGTTTCGGGAAAAATCTCGCCTCACAGTACGTGGTAATCCTGTTTTATAACATATGCAAATTAGGATAAATTTATATATTGCGCGAACAAAATGAATTAGGGAATTTTATGAAATCCCTAGACGTGAGGTATATAGGATAAATTTTACCCAACGGCGTGATTGATAAGCTGCCATAAAATGGGGAAATTTTTCACACACAACAAAATAAGATGTCTAGGGGTAAACGTCATTGATATATCATAAGGGAACTTTCCATGTCAAGCAGTCAAATACCTATAATGTATGAAATTTATATTTTACTGTAAGGCGCTAATCGGTATAAGTCATTGGAGCTGAAAATTTATTTTGTGATTATAATTGTTATAAATCATACTACCAGTAATTTACATCAAGATATTATTTATTAAATACTTTTTTACGTGGGAAATTTATCAAAATTATTACTTTGTTTTTAAAAGGTACCTACTACAATAGGTCCACATTTTAGACAGTAACAGTAAATATATTTTACACCCTCCCTCAATCAAGTTCGTTACTAAATACACTTGTCAGAAATTTCTTAAGGACATCAATAATCTAACCCCTAATATATCTGAACATATACAATAGTTCCGATTTTTTTTAATAACACGTACTGGTTTTTTTTTTGGCATTGAATAGCGAGTCGAGCATGCCGTTCGCCTGATTGTAAGCGATACGACCACCCATAAACAGTAGCAACACCATCCAGCACCTTGAGTTACAAGGTACTGTGTGGCATTCCACTGCGCTAGTCATCCTGAGACATAAGACGTTATGTCTCACTATGTCCTGTAGTTACACTGGCTACAATGTCCTTCAAATCGAAACACAACAGTGCATGCACACTGCTGCTTGGCGGTAGAAATAGACATTGCGGTGGTATCCACCCAGACGGTCTCTTACATATGAGAGACCTACCACCAGTGATCACTGTATCAATATTATTTATTTCACTTTTTTATTTTACACCAATAGAAATAACAAATATATCATAGTAGATACAAGTAATCTTAGGGAAATAATATAGGCAGGCGTGATACAATTGGCGACCTTACCGTGCGACGGTATTTCAACCGAAACGTACTCGAGACGAAAGGTCAAGAATCTACAAATTCTAGATATTATATTGTACGAATGTTTTCCACGAATATGTTTTTTAGGCTTTCTATATTTTCTTATTTGTTATTCGAAGCGCTTGTGGAAACCTATCTTACTTATATTATAATCAAAGCGAATGTTAGTGAAAATGTTTGATGTTTCATTGAAGTAAACGCAGTAACCGCTGAACGGATTTGGATGAAATTTGGCAAACGGATAGACATTGTCCTGGATTAACATATATGCTACTTTTTATCCCGGTAATAAGCTCCCGTAGGAAATATTTGATTCTGGTTATTAAGTAGATTGCGATAGTTTCATGCGATGGTTTTATGGATCGCTACAGTGATTTAAGGATTATGTAGCAGAAAAAGCTTTTCACGCGGGTGGCGCCGCAAACAAAACCTAGTCTATACTAATATTATAAATAGGAAACATTAGATTGTTTGTTTGTAATGGATAAACTCAAAAACTAATGGACCGATTTTGAAAATTCTTTTACTAAGAGGAAGCTACATTACTCCCGAGTGCTATAGGCTACTTTTTATCCCGGGAAAGCTTTTTCACGCGGGCGGAGCTGCGAGCAGAAGTCTAGTGTTATATATTTTTATTTAAAGATGTATTACTTAAGTCTCAACTTGTGTGTGAACACTACGATAAAATAACACATGAAGGAACCACGTGTCTCTGAAATCTCGGTCAGCTTTATTCGACGGAACTAATAATTTTCCTTTTCTTATCTATGATAAGACGCCATAACACGTCTTTATGTTCATGGTGCAGAGAAGTCTTTGACTTAAATATTGTTTTGGAACATCCGACTGAGGTGATTCCTTTTGATGCTTCTAGTATGTTTTTAGCAAACCAATTAATTATGTTAATAGACAAACAACAAGATAACATTTTTATACGAATTTGGAATCGAATTTTCAAGATTTAATCTTGCTAGGAATTTCTCATTTTGATACGACGATGTCTGTTGCGTTAACATATTACTATTTAGAGACTATATTACTTGAATAATCAAACAATACTTACAATATGATTGTTTAATGGAATTAAGAAGTGTCCAATAATTCACCAGTGGCTGCAGAAATGTTAAACGTCAGTGATTCGGAATCATAACACTATGCCAAATGCAACGAGATTACATTTTCAGATAATAATAGTGTCAGTGTTTTTTTTACCTATGGATATAAAATATTCAGCTGTTATTGCCAGCAGCATTTCCGGACAGATACGACCTGGCGACCTTCAAAAAAAGAGCGCATTCCCACCTAAAAGACTGGCAACGCATCTGTGTGCCCCCTGGTATTGCAGATGTTCATGGGCGGCGGTGATCACTTACCATCAGGTGAACCGTATGCTCGTTTGCCCCCTATATCATAAAAAAAAGATATATTCATGTTCGATTTCCTAACGGATTAAAAAAATCATTTTACCAGAAATCTGTTAACAATGCTATGTGGATATTAAGGGCTGTCAATGTTGAAAATCAATAGAAAAATAACGTATTATTGCACATTCAAATAATCTAGCAATACAATGCAATCAGCACCGTATTATCAGTATACAGCCCACTGTTGGGCACGGGTCTCCTCCACTACTCAGAGGGTTTAGGTCTTAGTCCACCACGCTGGCTTGGTGCGGGTTGGCAAACTTTGTATACCCTCAACATTTTTATTTCAGAATTCTTAGGTGTGTAAGTTTCCTCACGATGTTTTCCATAGTAACCGTAAGCGTACGATAATCGATAAGCAATACACTTATTAGTTTGAAAAGTCAGAAGTGTGCGTGGGTTTTTTTTTTATTGCATTGAATTACATTGGCTACAATGTCCTTCAAACCGAAACACAACAGTGCATGCACACTGCTGCTTGGCGGTAGAAATAGACATTGCGGTGGTACTCACCCAGATGGACTCTTACACATGAGAGACGTACCACCAGTAACTAACTTATTTCTAACTTGCGGACAGCCGTCTCGGCAGACCGTTCAATTCCCAACTAGACTATCCTGCACTTACTAAGGTCGGTAGCAGTAAATCAATTCCAGTTTAATAAAATCTTATGTGGACATTTAATATATTGAAGTATTTAATAAACCAAGCTTAACCTTTCATTCAAGAGCTTGTTCTTAGCCGAGTAAGCGCTGTTACATAAACAAAACTTAGTTGTCAAAATCCGTTACTAATTGGAACTTGAGTTGTCATTTGAGCTGATGTTAACAGTCGTTTATTAAATAAGACATCTGCTTGCGGCTCCGCCCGCGTGAAAAACTTTTTCCGCGATAAAAATATTTTCCCGCGAATAAAAAATTAGCCTAAATTAGCCTCAGGAGTAATGTAGCTTCCTATTAGTGAAAGAATTTTCAAAATTGGTCCAGTAGTTTTTGAGTTTATCCATTACAAACAAACAATCAAATCTTTCCTCTTTATAATATTAGTATGGATAATCTTAAGATGCTGACCTTAATTTGACAGCGTCTTAGCTGATATCACACTTCAGAGCGAAACTGAGTACATCTATTAATACAGCCCTAAGCAAGCGTTTAGCCTCACGATAAAACTCTTTATTAGCATAATTATTTCTTATATTTACGCGAATGTTAGATGTTAGTGTATCGCGGTTTTTTAATAAACATTTTCTTAATAAAATATTAATTAAAAAACCGCGATAAAAACCGCAAAATAGTCTTTATTAGCGTTGAGAATATCATTTAAACAGTTAGTAATTGCGATCGTGAATTATATGCCTCTGGAGATTCAGAGTTTGATTCTCTGGTCAGATATCAATACTAAGTTCCGTGAAACTGTTTGAATGCGATTACCAGTGTTGGTGATTAGATGGTGATTAGGGTCTTATACAGTTCGTTTAGTAATCTTGCATCAATTTCAAAATATTTACGCACCTAATTTCTTATATCTCTGCACTTACCCGTCAGGTTGACTGGTAGAGAATGCCTATGATAAAATCATATATAAAGTGTTTAATAAATAAATAAAAATATTAATAATTCTGAGATCTCGGGTTCGATCCCCGCCCGGGTCGGGCAAAGTGATATTGGATTTTTCTATTCAGTATCAGCCCGGAGTTTGAACTTTGTGCCCGATATGGTGATCGCCCCCTATCATGGGACGGAATACGCACGGTGAAAAGTGGGTCCACTAGTTGCGCCTCTGCCTACCCCTTCGGGGATAAAAGGCGTGAGTATGCGTATAAAAATATTCATACTTTAGGCACAGTGTCAACAGAAGTTTCATAGGCACTACTGATGGGGTACAGTAGTACCTACGCAGCTTATAAATTTACAAATCGTTTTCTTGTGAAACTGTATGAAACACGCCCAGAAGTAGGGCTAGTTTTCATCGTTTACTATTTCATTATCGCTGCCCAATGTGACTAAGGGCTGATTTCACCGCATTCTGATAGATGCTACTCTTCATATCAATTTATAAGCTGTCTACGACATGGCGCTTACCATCAGGTGAGGTGCAGTCACTTTGTCATGCTCCAATAAATAAAGTCACTATATAATCAAAATCTAGGGACTGCCATTATTAAGCAACAACTTAGGTTATGACTTTTACTTCTAGAAGATTCAGAAGACTGAGAAAGACGAATTACAAAACCCTCTAAGTTATATTTTTAAACATTGAATAACGAAATACAGTTTCATCACAGTGTAAAATAGCTGAATTAAAAACACTGCGTATATTATTAAAACGAGTTGAGCTACAATTCCATCGAAATAATTTATTTCTACGAAATAATAATACCTCAAATTATTTTAAAATATCAATCAGACGTTCACAATTATATTTGACAAATTAACCAATGTCGTTTTAATTGGTCGCAACAATAAAAGCTTGTTATGTTTGTCTGTTTATTAATTGACGCTTTTAAACCAATATCATGGTGAGATAATAATGTAAGTGATATTAATGTTTGTATTACAATATTTACATAATTTCATATTAATATGATAATAACTCACACACATTCACGCCTTTTATTCCCCATTGGTTAGGCAGAGGGGCAACAACCCACTTTACACTGTGCATATTGCGTCCCATGAAGTGATAGGGGGTGAGCCTATCGCCATGTCGGGCACGAATTTTAGAATCCAGGCTGATACTGGATAGAAAGTATCCAATATCACTTTGCCAGCCCCTGGGATCGAACCCGAGACCTCAGCATTGCATTCGTACCGTAATACAACTACGCCGCCGGGGCAGTTACGATAATAAGAAATAGAATAATTATACCATTTTCGGTGTATAAACGGAGAATCAATACATCCTAAACGTCAGTCGACTCTTTAAAACCATTTTCTTTAGCCACCTCGTTTTATTTTTGCCCCATCTCACGTACAACACTTGTGTACTTGAGTGCTTCCATATACTGGATGCCAATAGGCCTTCGTGAATGACGCGTTATTTGAAAATATGTTGCCTTTTTCGCTAATACATTTTGTTTCAAAGACGTTATTTTACGCACATATTGGTTTTCTTAACGTTCCTCGAGAGATGTTGGTATTTTCTTTGTACGTCAGTTATATTTTTGAGTCTTATCGTTAGAAGCAATATTGAAAATTACGTTTGGGGTCCTCGAAATATTGAATTCCCAAATGAGATCGTTGGGACGTATACTGTCATTGTATTAATATAAAGATGTAATATCACGTAATTATCATGGTCTGTCTAGGACTCATCCTTTTATCTATCGAATGCAGGTTCTATTTCTGTTTTCGCAATTTATAATATGGTGTTGTGGTCTTAATCTCAATTTTTTAAACATCTTTAACTTACAGATGTTTAAGTACATTGTTAACAATTCTTGCTACGAAAAAAACATACATTTATAAAAATTATCAACTATTGCCTGATGTTCTTTGATATTTTGTAAGTAATATATCGCTTTAATGGGATTCACTATAAAATAAATTCTTATTATACCTAGATACAATAAACTACTCTATAGTTTATTATAGACATTTATTTTAGTAATGGGCTTTTAGAAGATTATTTGTAACATAAATGGTAATAGCATTTTAGTATTATTTATTTAATGTAGTGCTTTAGAAGTAACATTTAATGTAGGACATAAAATATGGAAAGTAATGTAATAACGTTATATATCATAATCATGGAAGTTTTAGGATAACTGAGCCAGCAGTGTGCCGAGAATTGGGAGGTCGAGGGTTCACTGTGCTAGCTAGCTATGGTTAGCTGTTCAAAGTACATAAAACCTGCATTTTGACAGAATACGCAAAAACGTAATCCCTCCTAGCCAGTTTCGGCCACGGCGGCCAATCTCAACGGAGATCAGCCAGGTACGCAGGAGATATTATAGTGTACAAGTGTGTGCGCAATACACAGGTGCACTCGCTATTCCTTCACTCTCATAGTCCGGTGAGACGGCATTCCGACATGATCGGAAAAAGATCAGGCGCAGGACCAACGGCTTTACGTGCTTTCCGAGGCACGGAGATATCATACGGCCAAGTTCCTGACTCCGAGCTGCGACTGAGTGATTTTTAAGATGGAAACATCCAGTCACAATATTTTTTGGCTCGACCAGGGATTCGAATCCAGGACCACAGCGCGCAAATCGTACTCGTAACGCGTACGCAATACAACTACGCGACCGAGGCAGATTGACCGATTAACACTGATAAGAATACTATTTTGGAACTGAACTAAAATATGGAACTGAAGATCCTATAAAGTATTAGTACCGGAATTACCCGCACTCAACAATACAACAGAGCCGACGTTGGCATAGTCATAATTACGGCTTAAAATGAAAAGTTAACACACAAAGATGATTTTACCATCCAAATTCACGTTCAAACTCCAACTAAACCGGCCTATGTACCACTTTTTGCACATACGCCATTTTAACAACGGGAATTGTGACTCATTTCTACGTAAACCCGACAGCTGGCCAGCTCATTGTCACTCAAATGGGATCTTTGGCTAGATTGCGCCTGGATTTTATGATGGTACACGAGATTTACTGTTCCGTGGCGTTCACACTACGTTCAAACTGGATGGCTGCTTAGTTCAGTTTATAGGTGTTTGATGCTCTGGAATAACATCTATGTTTTATAAAGACTTAAGGATTAAATGTTTATTTAAAGGAACGAGCGTAAGTTGTATGCTATGAGTATAGCCTTTTATAAATAACACAGCATTTGCGAGAATAGATTCCTCAGAGAGGGTTGATGACACAGGCAAGTGGTTGTAAAAACTAAACCACAACGTTTATGTAAATGTTATGTTGACGTCATTGTAAATATTGGACTCAAATAAATTATTTTTACAACTACCCTCGTACAGGGAGAATCGGTTCAGACGATATTCCTCCATCATAATTATTGTTTAGAGACAACTTATACAGGGTCATTTTAACATTGCGTTAATAAATGAAACCACATACTCTTCTTTGCCTCTGCTAGCATTATGCCAAAAATCATTCATGAGAAACGAATATTTTCAGCAAAAAACTTAATTTTACTTTCCTGATTTTTTAATCATTTTGTAGTTTAGTGCGAATATGGCGTGTGTGTGAGTGAATTTCTGACTGAAAGTTTCATGTTGCTGCAGCGACGAATCCCCATAGAGTATTAGTAGTGGCATTAGGGCGTGTTAATTTAAAGTTACTTTTTATTGATATGTATTTTGTTTGAAACTTACACTTTTTTATTTTACATGTATGGTTAAAATAACTTATTGCAAAGTGTTATTTTCAAGGAGATAGTATGTGGTTTCATTTAGTAACGCAATGTCAAAATGACCCTGTATATGAGTTATGACACATTTTTAAATATTATGTGTACTTATTATTGTTTAACCCTACATTGCGCCGTCACATAACTCGATGCCCTGGTTACGAAAGTGAATGCTAAATCAAATCTAGCCACGCGTAACAAACGAAAGCCATACAGAACAAATGGTAGAATATGTTTTTTGCTAGCTAAAAGATATTTATGGTGTATGATTTTATTTCCGACTCATACGTTATACGAGATCGGTGTCCCTTCCGTTATTATAAGACGAATTATTATTCTTGGCTTTAGTTTTGTTTTTTGTGCAACCATTAAGGAAACAGGGATTGTATTTTGTTTCATCCCTGATTCTATGAACGAGGAAGGGAGTTTATGGGTTTCGCAAAAATCATTTAAATTATGAAAAAGACATTGCCTATAAGTTATATTACTAATATACACATTAACATGTGGAGAAAAACTTTGTATCTACCCCTTTTTAGCAGTTTGCGCAAGGAGTCTGAGGTTTAGCATGATCAACTTTCTTATAGAAAATCCAGATCCAGAAAAATAAAGTTTATGAATTGCTGTCGAATTTCGACCACTGGACGACTACTAGTTCCAATAGTTACACATTTTGCAACAGTAATCGTAATTCAGAGTATCAACATCTGGATTTACGAGTAGCCATTTTAATCACTATCACGTCAGTCGAGTATATTTAATTAATAAACGCTAGTCACAAAGCACTGCTTATAGCGACAACAAACATGTATTTGTACTTGATTAAAAACGCAGTCCGCTGCTGCTGTCATGGTTTATCTCATCATATAAAGTGCTTGAACACGTCCTTCGAATATGGGTCATTCACGTGTTTATAACTTTATACAACTGCACTTCATGTGAAGTTGTGTTTAATTTATACGCAATAATGTAAAGGAAATATAATGTTTCAACCAAGTACAGATAGTATGAGACAGAAAAATGTTTGTTATATTTGGTACTTGTACTGAATAGATTCTTTTCTGTATATAATTTACAAGGAGTTTTCAATGAAAATCGGAAAAAATTTAAGCTTAAAATAAATGAATATAAAATTCTACTTCATGCAACACGTTTTAAGTCATCACCATCACCATCACCATCACCATCACCATCACCATCACCATCACCATCAGCCACATGAAATTCTCTGCTGAACATAGGCCTCCCCTAAAGATTTCCAGACGGACCTGTTGAAAGCGGCCTGCATCCAGCGTGTCCCTGCGACCTTTATCTATAAGACAGGATTATATCATTTTAAGTATTGATACACAAATTGGGAGTAACAATATGCTTTAAATTACCAATGCTGATGACCATATCTATTGATAACGCGAGACAAAAGTCAATTGGTACACATCGAAACATTAAGAACAGTAAACTTGGATAACATTTTAAAAACTGTATTTCATGGATGACTTCGCTACTGCGTCGCAGTTCAAAGACGGTTTTACGTTCACGAACGAGTTGGCTCTTTTGACTTGTGTGCGTTCGTACATCCCGGTGTCGGATTAAGTCGATCCTTTCATGGACACCCTTTGAGATCAATTTATAATATTCGGTGCTGATGTGAAATGCTTTTGAAGGTTTTATATTTGGATTGAGTTCATAAACTGACTTCAAAAAAATACAAAGAATAAAATGACTTCTGTCTAAATCCAATATGGTGGATGACCCAAGATAGCGGACTAGTTATTTTTTACGCACTCCTATAACATGGGTATCAAATGAAAGGGCTTGCTGAGAATAGTTAACTCGAAAAATAACTAAAAAGTAAAAAATTCATAAAAAAGAAACAAAAAAATTCAAAAACAAGCTTTTATTTAAATGCTCTTAAAAGGAAAAAAAATAACTTGGAATTGAATCAAACTTTGTTTAATACTATGTAGTGATGTAGAGATAAAAGCTTGTCGCATTGTTTGCATTGTAGATTTACTTGTGTAGATAATACAATAATTATGTAACTTGATCTTGATCTCGCGATAAGCTTTTATCTCTAAATAGTATTAAACAAAGTTTCATTCAATTTAAAGTTTTTTTTTCTTTTTAGAACATTTAAATAAAAGCTTGTGTTAATTATTTTTTTACTTTTGATATGTATTCATAAGAATTCACTTATGTCGTTTTAACTTAATTAATTCAATGTCTATAATTCCGCTACGTATTTTCATAGAATTTATCACAATTAAAAAAAAACCAAATTCATGCTTTGAATCTAAATTATCATTGGCAACATTCCTTCACAGTAATCTGGCACGTCAAAATATTAGCATCATCGGCCTTATCTATCAAGTGGCATTACAAGCACGGCATTGTGCGTCTACTAATATTACACCATCTGTATTACATTTAATTGATTGTATTATTTTGTAACACGAAAATCCCCTGGTGTTTGTAACTTTACAGTGGCATTGTGAACCCTTGTCAGATAAACGGACGTGCCATGCAAGCAATGAACTAAATGCTTTAGTGTTTAGACTCAATTTCTGATAATAGTGGTATTCTTATTTAAATAAAGACAATGGAATTATTACACGTTTTTATTTCAGTTTCTGGGAATAAATAGAGCACGATATATTTTGCCCGTTAATTGTCTTAGAGGCTTGAGCCTTTTTTCTAATAAGACACCTCTTATATACAATAGATATACGATGTAAGCTTAGACATAGAACCGTTTTTGGCGGCAGACAATGATCATTGTCTCCTACGAAATCGTCCCTAAAGAAGGCCATCGTCGCAATTAAACACAAAAGGGCATTAGCTTTTAAGACGCCGTAAATTAATTGCAAATTTATTTTGATTTAGTAAATATAAATAAGAATTTTATATTAAGAATTCATAACAGTTATCATTCCTTTTATACATATAAAATACATACAAAAACACCTCGCGAATGAGTATTTCATTGCACACGTACTTATTAATACTTTTAGCTACTGGCTATGGTTGTTATAGCTACGTAAAATTTACAGAATAAACACTCAAACAAGGACTAAAATTTATAAAGGATGTTTGGTTCGTCCTTTACGAACAATTCTTACGTCGCTTGGAATTTCCAAAACTTTGTTGATTGTAAGTATTGGTAATTTGAATTCAATTTTTTTTTTCACTTCATACATTTATTGACGCGATTTGTTCATAATCCTCGTTTCATACTCAATTTGAAATATAAAAAAGATATAAAAGCTGTGGCATATTTATTAAAGTTATCCAAACTTATAATCACAGTTGGTTCGCTAAACTTTTTTAATTAATTACTTCTTTTTAGGGTTCCGGACCTCAAAAGGAAAAAGGTACCCTTGTAGGATCATCTACTGTCCGTATGTCTGTCTGTCTGTCGGTCTGTCAAGACCCTTTTCTCAGTAACGCGTAAGATATCAAGTTGAAATTTATATCAAATAGTCGGGTCTACGGTCTTTTTCAGTGAAAAAAACAAACTTGTAAGTCAACGCAATCAAAAGGTAAGACCGTTTATGTCGCATATTTTCGCATATTTTGCGATTTCGCAAAGGTATCAAAACCTATAAGGTACTTTCCGTTGACCTAGAATCATTAAATTTTGCAAGAAGCAAGGTCTTACAGCACATGTAAAAGGAAAAATCTAAAAACTGTAAATATGTACTTGAATAACAAAAAAACTAATTTAAAAACTTATTAAAGTTTATTACTTAACTTTGGCGAACTATTGAACTTATATACTTAGATATCTTACCTACAAGTTTGTACGGAACCCTCGGTACGCTAGTCCAACTCGCACTTGTCCGGTTTTTCATTTAAACATATTTAGAACTAGACTTGCTCGCGGCTCCGCCCGCGTGAATGAGTTTTTCCGGGATAAATGTCCCGCTTTATATTTTCCTGGGATAAAAAGTACCCTGCGTTACTACCTGATAAAGTAGCTTTATATTGGTGAAGGATTTTTTAATCCATCCAGTAGTTTTTGAGTTTCTTCGCTACAAACATACGAAAATACATATCTTTTCTCTTCATAATAACAGTATATACATATAATAAACCCAGTATTATTGATTTTATCTAATGTCTTCTTCTTTTTAAGATTATGGCTTCACGGTTACAGTGGTGATTTTTTCAGTGTCAGAACCTGTAGACGCAATAATGATTCCTTATGTTTACGCGAATGTTAGACATAACATCTTTAAATTGTATAATTGTAAATTGAAGGTAGATTTGTAACACTAACTTTTCGGACCACCAACACCTCAGTCCGCCCCGTGACCACGAAGTGCTGCAAAGCCTTCGAAACGTCGGGAGAAAATAAAATAAAAAACCGCGATAAAATCCGTTATAATAGTTTAATTTCACTGTAGACGCAATGATTGTAATATTGCTAAAAAGCATAACTTCAAAGATTATCTTCATCTACGTTTGCTTAATTTCCGGCATGAAGTGTCCTTTCAAAAATTAAAATATATTAATCTATGAATTTATTTATTATAAAATTAAAAAGGCATGACAAAACACGATACATTTTACTATCATACTACACAAGGTTAGGTATATCTATATATTTCCAAACCAAATACGTCAAACAAAGCAATAATATAATGAGAAGAAAGAAATCCTGTTCTGAACTCAATTAATTTTTCACAAAAGCTTTGATAATGTATTCACGTAGAGAATAACGGCAGGAATAATGAAAAAAATATTAATAAACTTATTTTAAAATGATAGTTTATAAAACGTAGAAGTGATGTTTGAGAATGTAGCAAACAACAAGGCTCGCTTCTCGAAATAAACGAAGAGATGATGTTCGTTAGTATTCTTTTCTCTTTAGATGACCTAGAAAAGTGCTTCCTGGAGGTACTTTTCAGCTAGTTACGAATTCCTTTGTTCTATCTAAACCGCCTTTAGCTTCGAACAACTTCGACCCGATGACTTTTTTGAAAATGGCCGAAATTATTATTGGAATTGGTGAGTAATTAGTGTTTCTCCGTTTACAGTTATTACCTTCGAGCTTTGGTTATGAATTCTTCGGTAGATTACATTACTTGTTCTTTTTCAATAATAAATTAATTTTATAGTGGTGTGATTATCACGTGGATTTTTGTTATGTGAGTGCTAGCTCGTGATATAGCTTGAATGCGGCGATAGCCTAGTTTGGAGTGGAACGTACTGCCGAGACGAATATCCGCAGGTTCAAAACCCAAAGACACGCACCTTTAACTTGTCTAAAGTTATATTGTGTATTCTTTGTGAATTATCGCTTGCTTTAACGGCGAAGGAAAACATCGTGAGGAAACCTGCATACAGAAATTCCCTATATGGATTTCGAAGGTATGAGAGCCAACCCGCACTAGGCCAGCTTGATGGACTAAGGCCTAAACCCTCTCAGTAGTAGAGGAGGCCCGTGCTCAGCAGTGGGCAGTATACAGGGCTGGTAGTAGTAGTAGTAGAGTGCTAGCTTGTGCTCCCGGCTCCACCTTTTGAAATTATTTTCTTTGATTAAAGTTCTATTCTGCATTTTTTCGGAAGTGAAATAGGCAAGTCTAAGGAAAATTTATAAGTGTAATTTTTTGACCAAATCCCCTCGGGAGCCGATGCGTGATTAATATTTTAACAAACATCTTCACAAACGTTCACATTAATACACATACATGTATATACAAGTATGTATTATATAAAAGAAAACCCCTATAATTATTACTTAATCTAGAAGATATTGTTCGGATGTAAACACAAAGCGTTAATTAAGCTTCGGGAAAACAAAACGCACACAACGCTTTCAGTGTAAACTGTAAGTGTTAAAATTTATTGACAAAGTACAAGGTTTATTTTCGTGTACATAATATTAACTTTCATATTAATTTCACGTATCAACTCATAAGGATAAAATTGTTTAGTATAGACACATAGTAAATATTGTTTTAAACTTGTAAGATTAATATTGACGATACGAAAAAAAAGCAATGAGAGGTGTCAAGGGACACCCGGATGGAACGAAGTTCCTTTCGATTAATTAGTGAAGGAATTGTAATAAAATTTTATTTATATAACAGAGTGTGTATATATATAAATATATAAATATTTTCCTATTTCCGTTCCAATACATAAGTTTCTAGAGAAAAGAAACAAATAAATACGTGTGGCACTCGGAGACAGCCGCGGTAAAGCTATTGCATAGCATTTTTATCACAAATTTTGATTGACTAAACACAAATTCGATCTTACGATTACCACATAAAGTAGATTTTTAAACGCGAGCAAAGCACGTTTAGTCTTGTTATTGATAAATGTCAGTAACCAAAGTAGAATAAATCAACAAAATTTGAAAAAAGAATGTTACGTTCGATTCTTTTGTACTCGTGCCGTGCCAACGCTGGGGAAATAGCTTCTACGCAATGTATTTAAGGTTCATATTAGATTAGTAAGAAATGGTTTTAATGACTTTAATAAATAAAATAAATAAAAATATACTGGTTTCAAGAATTATAGCTTCTACGCATTGTATTTAAGGTTCATATTAGTAAGATAATAGAAAAAAGTGTCGTGACAACTTTCCGTCCAGCCCCCTTTCACAACTCGCGATAAGGAACTTCGTTCCAATAAATAAAAATATACTCGTTTTAAGAATTATAGCTTCTACGCATTGTATTTAAGGTTCATATTAGTAAGATAATAGCAAAAAGTGTCGTGACAACTTTCCGTCCAGCCCCCTCGCGCAATAAGGAACTTCGTTCCAAAAGTATTTTCAAGCCGGGTTACATGTTTATAGAAACATGTTAACACCACTATTCCCATTACCACTAAAAATTATCATTTCCAACAAAAATTACGCTCTATTCAAAATTCAATCTTAGTGCTCAAGTGCAGAGGATAGGGCGTCTCCATTGTCGCAGCGAGAGCACATTGAATATTGCGTTTCATTCTAAATATTGCTGTTGAGGCTGTTATATTAAACTCTTTTGTTGCCATCCACAATGCGCTGCTGTGTAAACACAATAATGCACGCTGCAGTTCGCATTTTTTATTTAGAAAGGGTTTTATATTAGAAATGTTTTACTTATATAATGCTGGTCATTTTCCTTGAGCTTCACTCACCATCACAGGGAAGTCATGTCGCCGTGCAAGAAAAGAAAACTGCATATAGAATTGTTCTCCTTGCAATGCAATGCTGATTGCCCTGTATTATATACTGCCCACTGTTAAGCACGGGCCTCTACTACTTGGAGGGGTTAGGCCTTAGTCCAGCACGCAGGCCTAGTGCGAGTTGGCAGACTTCACATACCTTCGAAATTTTTATGGACAATATTCAGGTGTTCTCCTTAGTCGTCTAAATACCGTGTCCGCGTGAAAACTGTGGCTCTCCACAGCCTCACTAAACTGAATTAACTATTATATATATAATAATCTACCTACCAACCCTAACCGCTGATGTCAGGAGAAAGCAGGGTCGTTATTGCAACATGCATCCCATCAGCTCTTCGTCAACGGGCACATGGAATAATTGTCTCGTGAGTTGTCGTTAGCGCCTGTAAATTGTGTATTGTTTTTCAAAAATACTCCTGACTAGCTATTCCTTGCGGTTCCGTCCGAGTTAACGCCCATTCCTAGGATAAAAATTAACCTATAGCACCCAGGGGTAATGTAGCATCTAATTAGTGAAAGAATTTTATCGGTTAAATAGTTTTTGGGTGTGTCCGTCACAAACAAAGAAAAAAATCTTTTTATAATTTTAGTTTCGATGTTAGCATTATTGAAACTTTACTTAATTTAAACTAACTTAAAATTGACGAACAACCAAGGCTTCGTTACGTGTTATCTCTGTGAAAGAACAAGTTCAGAAACTCCAGTAAGGTCAACGCAATACACTCTTTACACATCTGGCAGAAACAATTCAGATTTTACGACCAGCCGTTTGATAGACTTAAACCTTCTTCTACATTAAATCCTGAGCAAATGGCTTCACAAATCAAACGAAGCATTCCTCGGCCTCGGAATTGAACTCACGACATCTCAGTTCACTTTCCATGTACGCAAGCAAACCTACTAAATTCAAAATTGTTATAATATGATCAAAGTGTCGTCATGAGTCAAATGAGTGCTTGTCGATTCTATTTATTGAATGTTACAAAATCCAAAACCCGTTAAGGGCTGTACGGGCTGTACCTGTTGTACGGCTATTGAATGGTCATACAAAATGCAACAAAACAAGCCGAGTAAAGCGGATTTAGGCTGAATTATTCAATCGGCCGTGAGAAATGGCACAAATGAATCTTAATTTAATCAGAGGACCGACTGAATGGTGCTCGCATTATAATGTTTTATTCTGAAGAGCGTTTTGACTACGCATTGGCGCATCGATTTGCAAAAGGCCAAATAACGATTTTAAAAGGTGATGAGAGTGAAGGATTATATGTCATTTTTAACCCCCGACCAAAAAGCGGGTGTTATAAGTTTAGGGTGTGTATCAGTGTATCTGTATGTCTGTCTGTGGCATCGTAGCTCTCAAACGAATGGACCAATACCAGACATACATACAGATACACACCCTAAACTTATAACACCCCTCTTTTTCTGTTGGGGGTTAAACATAGGTTTAAAAACTGTTTATGAATAAGGCCGTAAGTGTCAGAGATTAACACAAATATCAAGTTGGCTGTTTATGATGAGTACTGAAGCAGCATAATAGAAGTGAGCCTGCAAAGTCTTTATTGTGGCAAACATAGTTTGTTTTTAAGGTTTAAAAAGAAGGAGAAAGGACTAGTCATAATGAACACTAAGTCACAGTACACATATGCTATACAGTAGAATATCTTCATACAAACGGTCGGAACGCTAGTGATACCCACGCGCCTCGAGTTGGGTACACATTAGGTACATAAGCAGTCGCAGTGACGAACGAACGGTGTGATGGTTTTGTAAGCAGTAAGGGTGCATTTTGTGAATATTTGAATTAAATAAGTACAAGTACTTACTTAGTAGGGCAAAGAGCAATTATAGACTATATTGTGCTGTTTTTGGTTGCTTGAATTCTTGTTCATGTTTCCCAAAAGCATATTTAATTATACTTTATACCCGAAAGCGGATTTTTTATACTATTAAGTTTAACAATAAAGCTTTGCGTACGTCTCAGTCGAGGCGCAAATATTTTCGTCTCAAATTTATAAAGGTTTTTTTTTTATTTTTCTTCTTATTTCATTCACAAAGAATTTCATTTTTTAAATAATATCTTTTACAATCTCAAAACTAGAAAGTAACTCGAGTATCATAGATTTAATTAAAATACTATAGACGGGCAGCCCTATCGCGTGTTTACGTACCGCGCGGCTGTAGGTAATTATTTCAAGGACAGGGCCGAGTCAGAATACTTCTAGATAGCATTACCTTGACTAAGTTTAAATATTTAAAAGATACAAACGATGTAGGTACTAATCTTAAAACATAGATACCTACGAGACACCTTGTCTACAAAAAGCAGTAATAAAAACTAAAACAAGAGACCTAATTAAAAGCATTTATTTCTTTATTCCTCAAAAGTAATGTAATTAAAAACTTGTCTAGAAAATACAAGTTTAATATCAGCAGGTATTCTAAATAAAACTTCTTTATAAGGTATAAGTATAATTTTGTTAAAAAAACTCGGAGGAAACCTATTATTAGTTGGGTAAACTTGAATTAAATACGTGCTGTGTTCTTGTAGATTAACTACGTTGGACTTGAAATGTGTAGATAGGGATGGACACACACCCTTTTATCGAACAAACCAATCTCGCTAAACCTAGGTAATGTTTATTGAGTTCTAGATTTATTTTTGTATATAAGTAAACATACGGAAACAACCTTAGAACTCGCATACACACTGATCAAAATCCGCACTTATATAAATAATATTATAAATGCGAAAGTAACTCTGCCTGGGCGTCTATCTGTCTGTAACGCTTTCACGTCTAAACCGATTTCTATGAAATATGGTATGAAGATAGTTTGAGTCCCTAGAAAGGACATGGGTGTTTATCCCGGGAAATATATATCGGGCCTTTTATCGCATAATAACTTTCACACATTTCACTAATGCTGATGAAGTTGCGAATAGCCAGTATTGTATAGTTTTCAAAACAAAAACCAAGGATAGAAAAGTGTTCAAGCTCACTGACAACAACTTAATTTCATTACAATCTTGCCTTAACTGTGTCTTAAGTGGACAATAGCCTAGTTGGGAATGGAACGGTCTGCCGAGACAATGTCCGGAGGTTCAAAACCCAAGGCACATACCTCTGAGTTTTCGAAGTTATGTGTGTATTGTTTATCAATTATCGTTCGTTTTAACGGTGAAGGAAAACATCGTGAGGAAACCTACATACCTAAGAATTCTCGATAAGAATTTCGAGGGTATGTGAAGTCTGCCAATCCGCACTAGGCCAGCGTGGTGGACTAAGGCCTAAACCCTCTCAGTAGTAGAGGAGGCCCGTGCTCAGCAGTGGGCACTGGGCAGTATATAATATAGGGCTAGTATTATTATTATTTATACAATCTTGCCTCATACAATGCAGATTGCACACTCTCGCAACCTGTAAGATCGTGAAAATTCTTTCAATATTCCATAATCCTGTCTAACTAAAGCGCGTGGTTAGACTGGTCCACGTCAGAAGTTTGCGCATTACGGAATCCCATTCCGAAGTGCGCTCACAGCATTCCCAATCAATTGGCATCTCTGACCAAGCACATTTTATGTCTGGTCAACGTTTATTTTCAGCTAAAACTCGTCTTCCATGCTGTTGAATTTAATAAAACCATTTGGATGATTTAGGTTGCATTCTAAAAGTTTAGAAGGATGTCTGTTTTCTCCACCATATTTATAGAAAACGTGTTTAATGAACTATGGAATAAGAAAGACCTCGAAAGAAATTATTTGGGAGATATTTTAGTGGGTTAAATATATTTTGGAACATTTAATAACGTAACAGCATCGGATTCTGCATCCAATGTGCATATTGCATTTGACATCGATCTTTCCACTACTAGTTTATTGTAAATTAAAAGTTTTCTAATAATTATAATATTGCTTAAATTTTTATAAAGGTCAACCTGAGAAGGTAAACCAGTTTAATTACCCTCTCATATATTATATTTGCTAGCATGATAATAATACTGCTTCATAATATTCCTCATTAAAATAAGAGCCCTTCATATTCAATTTTATATTTGAGTGTATTATATAAATTTTCATTTATTTCATTCCATTATAAAGATCCTTAAATAAAAAAATTGATGTCATTACTTGGGTATTAAGGATTTATGTGCTTACTTTTTAAGGGGCGTTTCCACTAAAGCTACTTGAGACAGAGTAGAGTATAGAGTAAAAGTAGTATAGATGTGCCACTTTATAAATCAAGTTTTGAAGATGATTACTATTATCAAAAATAATCTGAAGAATATTGATAGACTTGGCATTGAAAATTAAACCAGTAAATGAAAAAAAATATTTTCCCTTTGTACAGTCAGCAGCATAAGTAGATGAACAAATTCAAAATTTCAAATTGCCTACATACTTTTGTATTTTTACTTATCTTATTTTTCTCTTCACAAAAATAAAATAAAAGGTATTTACTTTACTTCAAACGAAGAAAAAAATATTTCAGTTTAACTTAATGCGTATATAGGCGGTTTGAAATTTTGATTTTGTACAGATATTTATGCTGCTGACTGTACATACCTACACTTGAAAATATAAATAAAAAATAAACTCTAACATAGAGTATAGATTCCAAGGTATTGTATAGTAGCCCGGTACATTTTTTTGTGAGAGGATAGATGCATTTAGAAATAAAATAACATTTTTCAATCACATTAATTGCAGTTTTATTTTCAGATACATTTGGCTAGGGATAGATGGCTTTTGTTTTTAATAAAACTATGGTTGTAATGGAATATAAAATATGTAAGGTAAACACACTGACTTCCAGGTACCCACCTCATTAAATTAAAAAAATACGAGCTTGATAAAATCTGCGCGATCTGTAATCCGCATTCGACATTTACGAAGTTCTCGTTTCTTTAATACCACTGAGGACACATCTAATTCTTTCTGCTGGTTTACACGTGCGGGCCACTGCGGTTTATAGTTCTATTCTATTATGGCGTTAGACTAGTCGTGATGCGTGATTCTAAAATTATGGTAGGTAATCATTAACGAAAATATTTTAACATATTGGATAAAGTTTATGTATTATCTTCTGATTAGAAACATCTAACCCCCTCACAAAATGTCACATTTACAATACTAGTCGGATATCATAGAATAAAAAAGAAATATGCATTCAACTTTCAGATACTGCTATGAAAATCAGTAGTTCAACTCGGTTTAAAACTTTTAAGTTGATATTTAAAATGTTGCCACTGTATTGGCACGTACCCCAATTAAATATTACACAGAATTCAACTGGAGAAAACTATAACCAGCCCGATGTTACTTTTCAAATGAAATTACATTATAATTAAGCGCAACCATTGAACGTGCGTTTGTGAGCTTGTTCCACTGAAAACCGATATTAAAATTATCATTTGTTATTGTACTTTGTTACTAGCTAAGCGAAGGCCTCGGCGAAAGTACGGTGTTTCGCAACTACGAGAAATTTTATTATATTACAAGTTACGATCAGTATAATTTTTATGTATTCCGAGCGTAATACAACCGCGGGCCCCGCTGGATGGATGAGGCGATTTAATATAATTTTTATCAAAATAGTTGAGGTACATTGGACCTTGTTAATAAATTCGTGAGGTACATTGAACAAACAAAGCTTTGCCATTAGTTTTTTCGATTTAGCTCGAGTGGCCCCGCTAGATCGTGAAATCAGGTGGAAATTTGAAGCTCCCTTGTGTGGCAATGATTAATGATTTATTAAATCAGGAATTAAACATCCTTTCCTTTAGTAGAATCACAAACTTGCATGGACGTTTTGCGTCACATACATATTACGGTCATATACGTACCTATTAAAAGCATCCTGCTCATAATCCTAATATATTCGTTCTCAAGACTAAACACCTCATATTAATCATACTTTGAGGTCCATTAGAAGCCTATATTTAGATTTTATAGCGAGATACTAACCACATTTTATCGAATTTGTCAAAAAGCGCCTACTCATTTTATGATAGCAATATGACAAATCTACGTTTTTTGCTATTTCTTACTTTTTTTATAAATAAATGGTTTCATATACCTATTTATCCCTTACCATCTAGTGGGAGTCCCTGTTATTCGTATAACGGGTCACCATGCATATGTATTATCTTTTATTATGCTTTTATTCAATAAAAAAATAGCTCAAATTTATGCGTTGCTAATAGACTTTCGTAAGGGCACTTTTAAGTCGTCAAATGAAATTACTCATATGATTCAGGTCTATTCAGTCTGTTCCATAAAATGATGCACCCTATACCAAGATATATTGAAATGGGACCACTTCGCGACCCTTATTTACTAAATAAAGAAAGAATCAAGGAAATACGCTCCCAATTTTCAGAGAAATCAGTGTACATACATATTTTTTTTTTTTATTCTATTTTTATTTAGGGACTTTTATCCAGAAGTGGAATGTCACTCCCATCGTATCCTAATAGAAATAATGTTTACAAAATAATCTTGTTAATGATAAAAACAAAAAAACGACTAACTCACTGGTGCATAAAAAAAAATACAAACACACGAATTGATAACCTCCTCCTTTTGAAAGTCGGTTAAAAATAACTTACATTCTTCCTTCATTACGTAGACTTCTTCAAGAAGGTGTTGTACTATTGAAAAAAAAATCTTACAATGCAATGTCATTCTAATTGTGCTCAAACATTTATTGCATTATTAGAATTTCAAGCATTTGAAATTCAGACAAACATTTAGCAACAAAATGTATTTTTGATAGCGCACGTCAAGCAAAACTAAAAGTCCATTTAGACTTCCTTTTAGAAAGCTTGGAGTCACTATAAACAACAAAGATACATTACAACAGTAAAAATAAAGCTAATCTAATACAATACGAGTACGGTGCCACTTCGAGTTTCCATTTAAACACAGCCCCACGACACTTCCCGTTCTTGGCGCGTCTGAGCGCGGTTTAATAAAGCGGACGTCTACGTCGACAGCAGCGTTGAGAGCGAGCGTTCTAATTTTGATAACTCGAGCGCACCGGGTTGCTTTGGCGCATCTAGTTTTTTTTATAGTTTTTATGTCCGAAGTTTTATTAGTTTGTTGTTAATGTAACGACAAAAATATATTATGTTTTTTGAATTAATATTATTATCCTGTTTAAATTTTTTTATATAAATATTCAGATACCATGCCATACCAGCCCTGTATTATATACTGCCCACTGCTGAGCACGGGCCTCCTTTACACTCTAGAGGGTTTAGGCCTAAGTCCACCACGCTGGCCTAGTGCGGGTTGGCAGACTTCACATACCTCACGATGTTTTTCCTACACCGCTTAAATATTCAGATACTTAGTTGTTTTTTTTTAACTCTGTAAATAGCATGGGCTGTATGGAGATATTTATTTTAAAGTCACTTTTGACACATAAAAACCACCATTTAGTTTAAATACATATCACAAACGACTAACAAGTCAAATCAAAGATCTTAAATGAATCGGGCGTTTACCAAAATAGGGCACTAGCAGCAACATCTAATGGTAAGACAATAGGTCCATAGCTTAGACCCGTAAACTATTCAGTAGCTAACTAAGTTGTCCAAACTGGGTATTAGGAATTTCAAGTTACAGACGTCAAAAACAGCGAGATTGTATTTGATTTAAAATTAATTGTTTAGATATTAATGATAGAATTGATTTGAATAATTTATTTGTTTCTTAAACTTTCTCAATGTCGTCTGACTATCGACCTACCACACAAATATTTTGTGTATAATTTGCGACTTATTTATAAATTCAGAGAACACAGAATCGTTTGGGTGCCATAGAGAACTAGACAAGCTGAGAATTTGTATGGCAATTCGTCATTAAAACTAAGCTAAAACTACAGCTGCAATGCAATGCAATCAGCCCTGTATTATATACTGCCCACTCCTGAGCACGGGCCTCCTGTACAACTGAGAGAGTTTAGGCCTTAGTCCACCACGCTGGCCTAGTGCAGGTTGGCAGCCCTCACATACCCTCGAGATTCTTATGAAGAATTCTCAGGTATGTAGGTTTTCTCACGATGGTTTTCCTTAACCGCTAACTTTGAAAAGTCAGAGGTGTGGTTTTGAACCTCCGAAACTTGCCTCGGCAGACCGTTCCATTCCCAACTAGGCTATCATTAACTTACAAACCACAGCTAAAGCTATACAAACCGATAACTATTAGTCTCTGGATTGCGGAGAAGCTCCTCAAATAAATCATTATGGGACCGTATCCGAGATATTTTGTATCGGATTATTGGATGGGGACCTGGGGGTCATTGTGGACAGTATGATTAAGACCCGATCGCCATAGCTCTTTCTGAGCGTCAGAGTTACACGGTGCACTTTGAATGAGACTACCATAATTCTAGCGTAAATTATTTAATACCTCGTTGGTTGACCTTTTACTGGAACTTGAATTCCCATTTAAACTATGGTTTGGCAATATTACAAGATAAACAGGCCATAATATGTAATAATAAATAATTAACTTAATTTACTGGTAGGTCTCTCATTAGGTAAGAGGCCGTCTGGGTGGGTACCACCGCAATGTCTATTTCTACCGCCAAGCAACAGTGCATGCACTGTTGTGTTTCGGTTTGAAGGACATTGTAGCTAGTATAACTACTGGACATAATGAGACTTAACATCTTATGTCTCAGGATGACGAGCGCAGTGGAATGCCACACAGTACTTTGTAAGTCAAAGTGCTGGATGGTGTTGCTACTGTTTATGGGTGGTCGTATCGCTTACCATCAGGCGAATAACATGCTCGTCTCGTCATTCAATGCAATAAAAAAAAAATACGAGCAAAAATAGAGCCGCGCATTTAACATCAAATATTTATTAATATATTAGATTTTACCCGCGGCTTCACCCGCACGAAAGGTTTTTTCCTGGATTAAAGTCCCGGTATACATTTTCCGGGCCGAATTGTAAATCTAAACCATTCTCGAATCCACCTGAAGACACACAAAAAATTTCATTAAAATCGGTCCAGCCGTTTAGGAGTTCAGTGAGATACACACGCATAGAATAATATGTATAAAGATTGAGCGTATATAGACAAATATTCGAGTCTTGTGAGTGTTGATCATTTACGAGGCTTTTAAGAGATTTAACCTTAGGTTGGTGACTGACCCCAAAAGCTGCAAGTCAAAACTTAGTAACGTAAAATGTTTACTGCATCTAAAAGTTGGACGAGGCTACCATTAGTAAAATTTCCTTTGAGTACTGTAATAGTGTAGTAACCCTCCATTAATCGAATATAGTGGAGTCATAGGGCAAGAATGACGCCACACATAAAAAATAACATAGTATTTTTAACGTCACGGATTACATATACTTTATTGGAAGGATGGTTTTCTGTTTCGACAAATAATTATTTTAGTATGCAAAAGCAAAAAAGTTTCCGACCATTTCCAGTTACTGAAAATTCACTTCAATTTAAATACTATGTGATATTATATCAATGGTGTATCAATCAATTTTAGTAGACATAATATTTATCTGTAACATATATAATACTAGCATTGGGCGCGGCTCCGCCCGCGTGGAAAAGTTTTTCTGGGATAAAAAGTAGCCTATAGCACTCAGGAGTAATGTAGCTTCCTATTAGTGAAAGAATTTTCAAAATCGGTCCAGTAGTTCCTGAGATTAGCGCGTTCAAACAAACAAACAAACAAACAAACAAACGAACAAACTCTTCAGCTTTATATATTAGTATATAGATTGTATGGAACGTTTTTTCATGGCATAAAAGCTTTCGTAATGGAAAAGTCAGTGATTAGCTTTGAATGATTAAAAATATATATAAATAGTACTGCGTGCTGGGCCATACGAAGGTGTGAGTATATAATTTTCGCATAAATAGAGATGAAGCGTAGGTGTAACTCAGTATTTGACAACAACATTCATCGTAGTAATAGATTTAACATTATGAGAATTAATCTACGCCTTATTCATGACGAAATTATTAAAAAAATATTGAAAAAGGCGGTGAGTAGCGGATGGGTGCGGACTGCTCAAGACCGCGATGGTTGGCGCTCACTTGGGGAGGCCTACATTCAGCAATGGACGGCGATTGGCTGATTGATTGATTCATCACGATAATTAATTTCAGACATTAAGTATGTTATTGTATCGGGATCGATTCTTCCCTTCATCAACCCGCATTGCAATTATGTGGGTTCGACACAACACAATATATTTTCACGGATGTCGCAGAAATTACTTAACCTAGTTATTATGATCGGTACCCTGCCGCCGCCCCCTCACTCTCTCGGCCAAACTGTACAACAAAAACGCACATGACAGACAAGGCATTCAAAGAAACAAACAAGTTTTAGATACAGTGTAATTTGTGTATTAATGTAGATAATGGTGGAACCAAGACCGCGACTGCAGCCAAGCTACGGTTGTATCTCCGATAAGTTTTGCTAATGGCTTCGGATTGACGCAAGGTCGAATTAAGTAAAGTTCAGAAATAGGCATATACCATGATTGTTATAAAAAATAATATGTATAAATATATCCTCTGCTCAACATAATAGTAAAAATAAAGATTTATAAAACCACATTAACATAAAACGAAATACCTTTATTTCTTCCTCTAATAACTTTTTTTCATCATCAGCGATGTTTACGTTATATCGCTGATCATTTAACAATATTCATTACATGCAAATTTATAGATTCGCTGCCTTATTTTACACTACTAAATAGAGTTTAGCTCACACCGCTAGTTCAGCCCGTATTGATGAGCGCGTCGATGATGTCTGTAATCAATCTAATTCCTGAATTGCTATCTACGACGTTATTAACCTTACATTAGTCCAAACAGAACGAACATTATGCATTTTAATTACATCGATCTATTCTGATGTAGTGTATATACAATACATAATAATACCAGCCCTGTATTATATACTGTCCCACTGCTGGGTACGGGCCTCCTCCACTACTGAGAGGGTTTAGATTTTAGTCCACCACGCTGGTTTAGTGCGTGTTGGCAGACTTCACATACCTTCGATATTGTTATGGATAATACTTAGGTATATAGTTTTCCTCACGATGTTTTCCTTCAGCGCCAAAGTCAACGATAAATGATAAACAATACACACATAACTTCGGAAAGTATTCCCATATTTCCCATTTATAGCATATAAAACTATTTTTACAAACTCATCCGAAAGAGTCACGTATGGATGATGTAAGAGTCTGTATTTATCTCAAGTAATGGACCACGTACGACAAATGTTTGCTGTCTCAATACTACTTCAGCATTTTAGGGAATCTTTGTGCTAACATAAATATTAAATACAGATTGTCCACAAATGTGAAATATTTCGATGCGTTTAATGTATCAGAAAAATACATACATCAGATGTCAAAAGATAACATTTATGCTTTGTAATCTGCATTACACATTTCAATAGTGAATTTGAAATGTGTAAAGGCAATTTATATTCAAGGGCCACCAGGATTTTCTCAAATCTTCAGTTCGTTCACTTAAGCTCGTCATTTCGTCTTTTGCTTTGAGACAATTTATTTCAAAAGTTTCAAAAGTTGCATGCAATGTCTGCTTTACGAACTTTTCGTTTCGCCCATTGTGATTAATTAGTCTCGTTTAAGATCCGTGGTAAGATAATTCTCAGTCACGAATCACGATGAAGGCATACTTTAAAAAATTGCGGAATAATTGTCAAGGTGGAAATAAAATATACTTGAATTCAGTTTCTCGAAGCACTGGCCAAAGACTGCTTAGTTATAAGTTTTTTTCCAAGACAAGTTACTCAAGTTTTCGCCATTTCGTTCTTAATGTGTATGAGACTTGAATAAGTTGCTAGTTTGTGTCTATTACAATCTAAGTTAGGTTTAGTTAGTCTTAAGCACAGTCTGACGGACGCTAAGAATAAAGGGCATCGAATCGTGATGTGATTTTTAGATGAAATACTCTAGGAACAATGTCTGAAAATACTACGCGAACTTTGCAAAGAGTGGGCCTTTTATCCGTAATTTCGAATGCTAGATGCCTACTAGACAAAACTTACTGCGAATATGATGGACGAAAACCCATTTGCAACTGAGTCTCATACGCTATTCAGAAACAAACCTGTAGCAAATACAAGCTGGAAGATATGAACAATGTAAATACCATCTCAATAGCTAAATACGATTCTCTTATAGTCCTCTAACAGGAGGACTCAAATCTCCAATATTGAGTTTAGTACCGGCTGTTAGGGTTTAATAGGATGAATGGGATCGAACTTCTTTAGATACAAAGTAACATATTGATGATAACCTCGTTACTAGTTTTTGGCACCAACACTTACTTATAAAAATTTTTTAAATTAAAATATGTCGAAAATAACAAAAGTTCCTTCTCTCTAATCCTTTCTCCTAATCTCTTGGTTATAATAATATAATAATACCAGCCCTGTATTAAATACTGCCCACTGCTGAGCACGGGCCTCCTCTACTACTGAGAGGGGTTAGGCCTTAATCCACCACGCTGGCCTAGTGCGGATTGGCAGACTTCACATACCCTCGAAATTCTTATCGAGAATTCTCAGGTATGTAGGTTTCCTCACGATGTTTTCCTTCACCGTTAAAGCGAACGATAATTGATAAACAATACACACATAACTTCGAAAAATCAGAGGTGTGTGCCTTGGGTTTTGAACCGCCGGACATTGTCTCGGCAGACCGTTCCATTCCCAACTAGGCTATCGTCCACTTTATCTCTTTATCTCTCTTTATCTTTTTCACTTTATCTCTTGGTTGCGCCTTAATAATACAATATTAAGGGCGGTATTAATAAATCAATCTCAAGTTTGAGTTACATCAAGTATTGATAGGTCAATTCATTATGTCTACTTGAGATGTAACTCAAACTTGAGATTGATTTATTAATACCATCCTAAGTGATTGATCAATGTGAGTTCATCACAACATTTAACCCCTGTTTAGATACTTTCCGAGTGCTCAGAGATAGTCACGAATACGAGTGTGTAAACAGCTTATTCGGTACACTAATTCATAGTCATATTTATTCGCCAAATTATTCGGCAATAGTTTAAATAAAGCATTATATCGCAAATTATAAATGGTATGACGGCGGAGAGTAATCACATTTATTAAAACAAAAAATATTTCTTTCCCTAGTACTAAGACTGCATTTAATACTTAGCTAATCGATATTGATAATCATTTATCACATACCATATTTTAATGAGAGCATACTGCACTAAATCACGTTAATATTTCCAAGGCGACATATCCACGTCTCACCGAACACCAATGAGGCAAGACTAAAACTGCTAGCAAAGTTTGGAATTACTTCATTTCAGTGAAATTTGCCAGGCCACCTCGAGTCAGAACTCGACAACTCCCACTACGCTAGCAGTTTGTGAAACTTTTCCAACACTTGCATTCTACACTTGAGTTATTGAGTCATACACTTTAGCAATAAAACCATGGGATCCGTCGTGTTTATGGCCGCTTGTAAAACGGTTTCCGAAATGTCCGCTCGGCACGAGTTCCAGGCAACTGTTTTAAACGAGTATAAATAAAATGTAAATTTCGTGGTTTATACGGATTGTAAATTGCAGAATTATTGAAAGGGGGACTGATGTTCCATTTCTGTTACTGGTATGTAATGTGGTGTACATTGTGGTAGTTATTGTAAGGAGTGGATTTCCACCACATTTACTCGACTTTCGTGCTTCTTCAGTCAAACCAGCATTCACAAGCAAAGGCAAGCGATATGACCACCCATAAACAGTAGCAGCACCATCCAGCACCTTGAGTTACAAAGCACTGTGTGGCATTCCATTGCGGTCGTCATCCTGAGACATAAGATGTTAAGTCTCATTATGTACAGTAGTTACACAGGCTATAATGTCCTTCAAACCGAAACACAACAGTGCATGCACACTGCGGTAGAAATAGACATTGCAGTGGTAACTGGTACCCATCCCGGCGGACACTTACATATGAGAGACCTACCACCAGTTAGTTAGTTAGTTAGGTTAGGCCTTAGTCCACCACGCTGGCCTAGTGCGGGTTGGCAGACTTCACACATCCTCGAAATTCTTATAGATAATTCTTAGGTATGTAGGTTTCCTCACGATGTTTTCCTTCACCGTTAAAGTGAACGATAAAATTATAAATAAAATGTATGAGAAAATGAATTTTCTTCAAAACGTCAAAGATGGCGTTCGTTAGTTCCAATTTTAGCCACGTTCATTAAAAGCCTTGTCGGCCTATAACTATGTCTGTCCTTGACTGCCTCGGTGGCGTAGTTGTATTGCGTACGCGTTACGAGTACGATTTGCGCGCTGAGGTCCTGGGTTCGAATCCTGGGTCGGGCCAAAAACATTGTGACTGGGTTTTTCCATCTTAAAAATTACTCAGTCGCAGCTCGGAGTCAGGAAGTTGGCGGTGTGATACTCCCGTGCCTCGGAAAGCACGTAAAGCCGTTGGTCCTGCGCCTGATCTCTCTCCGGTCATGTCGGATTGCCGTCTCACCGGACTATGAGAGTAAAGGAATAGTGAGTGCACTTGTGTATTGCGCACACACTTGTGCACTATAATATCTCCTGCGCACCTGGCTGATCTCCGTTGAGATTGGCCGCCGTGGCCGAAATCGGCTAGGAAGGGATTATTATTATTATTATGTCTGTCCCACATTCAGAGAACTTACTTTCTGAACATGAGATAAATCATTATTTTTTATAGCTATGGGTCAACGCCACACTTTGTTTTCTATTCAACTTCACACTTCAAGACTAAATTGGGTAAACCGCGTCGATTTTCACTTTAGGTCGCCTTACCGTTATTTCAGAATTTAATTTGCCCCCGAAATCTGGATCGTTAAACTTACAAAAAGGTGAGCTGGTAAAGTAATTCCAAGCTTGAAAGGGGTTGTTTATCTACTTCAACGTGAAAAATTAATATTAAGAACATTTAAAAAAATCTAAGATAGAAACCAACCTTTAGATAATATTGTTTCTTGACTAGATTTTATATATTAATTTGGATATTTCAAAGTAAATAGAATAGAAATAGGTTCTATAAAATACTTGTTTTAAATTGCAAATATTAAAATTCACCTTTCAAATGGGTTTGGTGATTAGTTTACGGTGGACAGAAATAAACACTAAATACAGGGTTATTTTGATATTGCGTTACTAAATTAAGCCACATATTTATCTCCTTGAAAATAACACTTTATATTAAGTTTTTTTAACCATAAGTTTACACGTCCTAAGGCCATTACTACTACTGTAAGAGGATTCGTCGCAGCGGCAACATAACACTTTCAGTAAGAAAAATATCACGCACACGCCATATTCGCACTAAAATACAAAATTAAAAAAAAAAACAGGAAAGTAAAATTGAGATTTTCGGTGAAAATATTCGTTTTTTACGGGTGATTTTTGACATAATGTTAGCAGAGGCAAAGACAGCGAGTATGCGGTTTTATGTATTAACGCAAAGTCAATATAACCCTGTATAAGAGCCCGTTCATGCTGCAAGCATAGATAACTATAAATAATATGCTCACATAAACATGGTTGGTGTTATTGATAATAAAAATATCTCGAGCGGCCGCCCCGAATCTAACTTCTTATTCTTAAGGGCAATAAAACGGGAGATACAAATGTCTTATAAAGTTGGGGTGCCAGCTAAACCTTTAATCATTTTTGGAAACTGTTTTCCAAACACACACTTTAGCATTAAAATATATCAACATTCACATACTGCTATAGTATAGTAATATTTAAAACTAGACTTTTGCTCGCGGCTCTGCCCGCGTTAATGAGTTTTTCCGGGATAAAAGTACCGCTTTATATTTTCCCGGGATAAAAGTAGGCATGTTACTCGCTGATAATGTAGCTTTATATTGGTGAAAGATTTTTTTTAAATCGGTTCAGTAGTTATTGAGTTTATTCGTTACACACATACACAAACAAAAATCTTTCCTCTTTATAATATTATAGTTCGGACAAACTAAGCTGGCCGGTATGACAATTCATTGTTTTTCCCGACGCGATAACTCTGTGAGAACGTCTACCCAAAAAATTCAAAACCGTGTCAAGTCATACCGGCCATATTAGTTTGTCCCTACTATAGTATAGACCAACGACGCCGCCACGCTTTCACACGGGTAGCACTAATTATAATTTATAGACAGATGAATTCTAGTGGTCCGATCGCTATCAAACTTCTTAGGATCGCCTGCTGGGCTAATCTAAATATTATCTAAAATTTCATAAAAATTGCATTTGTTGGAAATAAATTGAAATGTAAATAATTATTGTCGTTCAAAATTATTTAAATGTTGCTATATATTTTCCATTTCTGCTACCAACACATAAATGGAGTTTAACATCGCTTATTACATTATATGAAAAGCACTTTAGTTCGGACAAACTAAACTGGCCGATATACTTCACGTAATACTATGTGTAGGGAAGCAAACAAAAAATCGGTTGCTCCAAATACCTGATTCTTGAATGCAATAGATTTTTTATTCAAGGAGTTTATTATCGTATGTAAATAGAGTTAGATTATTATTAAATCTTAAATATTACAATCAGGAGTTTAGTCGTTCATTTTAATTTTCCGATATAAATTCACAAGTATTCATTGAAATGAAACTATTTTGCGGATTTTATTGTGGTTTTTTTAATTAATATTTTCTCCCGACGTTTCATTACTTTTAAATTAGTAATCAGTCATTAGACTGAAAATAAAATAACAAATATACCGAATACTACGGTTTAAATTATTTACTTTGGAGATCTTCTATAGTACTACGGTTTAAATTATTTACTTTGGAGATCTTCGATTTCGTTCTTCGAGTAAGAAATGTGTATTTTTTTAAAATATCTAATGCATTGTTCAAAAAATATTTTAAAATGTACATTAAAAGTAATTTTTAAATTAACAGCAGTGTTTTTATTTCTATCCAATGATTCGATTTGTTTCAGTAATCGGTTACGTTTGGTTGTCAAGCGATTTAAAACTTTCCCAACACTACGCTCATAAACTGCAGTACACAACATTGTAAAAGCGTCGCGTTGATATAAGAGTCAAGATTGTATTCTTTATTTCAGTATATTTTGACAATATTAATTCAAATATGTTACATAAGTATGATACTCTTTATTATAATGTATGGAAAACATGATGAGTATTTGGAATTATGTAGTGGACTTTTAATTTTTTTGTCAGATGTTCTCACAAAGTTATCGCGTCGCGAAAAAATTGATTTGTCATACCGGCCAGCTTAGTTTGTCCCAACTAAAGTACATACATTTTAATAATGACTGCATTGATGTATTAAAAAACCCTAATACATCAATGAATGACTGTCATCATAAGCGCATGAGCTAGAAATAAAAATTAAATAAATGATTGTAAGGAAATATTGAGTAAAAAAGTTGGGACAAGCGTGGGTAGTGGATAAAGCGCAAGGAACATACACGGGATGGAAATTTATTTCTCAATATTATTGTATAGGTACTTTTAAAAGCGTAAGTGTATTTTTTATTCGACGAATACACATAATATTAAACATAATGTGATATATTATTATACCATGTTCAGTCATTCAAATCTCCTCTAGCTTTTTGATGTATGCATGTGGTTTTAACCACAAAGCCAACAGCATTTTGTGTTTCAACGCCTTGAATGTAAGAAAGATTCCCGCAAAATATGCGTTTAAGCAAATATTTCGAGACTTTACAATAAAATGAATTCTTTAGTACGTACTGTGGTAAGTGGCTTTTAACTACTTTTCAGTTCGTGTTGCGGCGATCATTTTTTCACTTAGATTTTCTTTTATTTATATCTATCAACTGCTATATATTTGAAGACTTGATTTTCTTCAAACTATTCTAAACACAAATTAATGATAATTATTCTAAATATTGTGTACACCTTGTGTATACCTACCTTGTTTTGTCTCTGCACCACCTGAAGGTTGGCTGGTAGAAAATGCCTTCGGCATTAAGTCCGCCTTTATACTCGTTGTATAGAAAGTGTAAATAAATAAATATCATTTATAAAAGACTAAGGGCCGATGTCACCACTTGCTAATAAATGCTTATACATTTATGTGATTAATAGCGTTTATCAGCAAGCATTAAAATCGGCCCTTATTAAAACAATAGTATGTCGTAAATGTAATTGGTTCGGGTTGGGGGTTACCCGTTGTCCTAGGTGAACGATGGGACGCGACACGTAACGAAGCGACGCGACGTAATGCGACCAATACTTCACCGCACACTGATTACGGCGATAACGTAGGCCACAAGTACATACAATGACTATTTGATATTTTTGCGTCGCGTCACATTGTCACGTTTGTCGTTCACCTAGGACAACAGGTCAGGCGATTGATTAGCTTTCATAGTATTATACTTGACACCCATGGCACAGTAGGTATACGTTTATCTTACACTAAGATGATTCCTATGTAAATCTGTTTAGTTTTAATAATATACTCTATAGATTTTACAATGTTAATATTTTTCCACTTAGCAATAATACTAACGATACAAGTTGAAGTATCGATTCAAATATTCAAGGCCACTATATGACGAGAAGAGCACTAATCTACATCAGTCTCCAAGTTCTATCCAAGGATATGAAGTACAAAAACGAATATAATTTCTAACAACTCGTCGCAGAAGAATATAAATTTCCCGACAAACATAACTCTTTCTAAGTGGGTAAATTAATTATTTGCCGCACGCTAGTTCCTTGGTCATATTAAATCTTTCGAGCACTTTATTTGTATAAACATTCGTTTCATCAAGACGACGCCTTTCGGTTCCTCCGAAGGAATATAAAGCAGGATTTAATGTGATTTAGATTACTTTTCTTCATTCCATTGTTCTACTTACAAAAATATAAGATAGCGTCGATGGAAACGATTTACTTTTTCATTTTAGTACAGATTTTAGTTCCAGACTGGCACAATCTATGTGCGTTTGAAACAAAGTATGTTCAGGGTCCATTTGTTTTAGTGGTGTCGCTGTGTCTCCACAAGTCTGTAATGTGTGTACTATACTGTAATTCAGTTTGTCAAACGGTACTGAATATTTTTTTGGCAGTGTTATAGTAATTATCTTTAGGATATTTCTCAGAAATATTATGTCTGGAGAAGTGACACTGAGTTTTTTATCGAGTTGAAATAAACTAATAAGTCCCGTTTGGCGAGTTAGGAAGTAAGACGTTGTCCTTTCCATATTGGATATAATTTACCGATAATATGATAATATCAAAAAATAAAGTCCATATATACTCTAATATAAAATGGATTTCCAAATTAAGTAGTAGTTTTCTATAATCTCTAATAATTATCTGAAGTTCACCAACCCGTACTAGGCCAGCACAGTATGATTTGGCCTAAACTCTTAGTGGTAGAGGAGAGCCATACTCCGATGAGACAGTATATAAATTCAGGGATAGTATTATTATTTTCTATTACTTCTCAAACATGTTTTCAAGAGTCTAGTCAATGAATGACAACATTTACTTTACGGCAAGACGAAACACGTCGTGTTACTAATGGTGTCATTTTCAGTTGAGATTGTAACATTTTTCAGAGAGCGTCGTAAGTATATTTATAGTATGATGCTCTACACTTTCCTGAAGTTTATACTTACCCTGATATTTATTTTGTATTATATCCTGAAATATAATAATCACAATGTCCAAAATAATGTAAATGTGCGAAGAGTTAATTTCCTTATATAAATGGACACCGGTGTCCACCGCGGGCGTTGAAGGATTACTAAATATCTTTGCTACTATATTAATGACATCGCTCATGATGAGTATAACTTAAATAACTTTAAATAATAATAATAATACATTTAATGATAATAACTGATCAACGGCATTAGGCATAGGCTTAGTGTTAACATTAGGTGATTGGTGTAAAGTTGTATATTGCGTAGAGAAATCACAACTATATAATACCTAAATGAACACAGAATTGATCGGGCATAATGATAACATTTTTGGGCTTTTCCAAATTCTCAGTCAATTTTGTGGCGTTAAAGATAACATAAAGGGCGGCATGTGATTCGAATCCGAGATAAACAATCAAATCCCTCAATACAAGTCAACCGGCACAATTAAATTTATCTCTTCCATTATCTTAGTTATCTAGAGGCGTTATATAGCCAATTTCCCGGATCAGCGTCCCCAAAACCCCGGATTGTCAATAAAATAAGCCAACAATAAAACCTTAAAACGTTGGAATAACGTTACACTGTATTCCTCTTAGGGTACCGCGGAGAAAGATTGTTCATATGCCACCAGGATATCGGTTTTGTTTTTTATTTAATTTGATATTGTCCCCACTTACAGAGTTTGGGATGTTGGAATCTAGATCTTATAAAAAAAGTATTAAAGCATAGTATGATAGCCTATTATAATAGTTGACTTGTTGTATTGTGTTAGAGATAAAATGGGTGATACAGATTGAATATTAATGCGAATAAAAATTGACATTGTTACTCCTGTTTCGTATCAAACATCAGTACAAAATAAGTAACTAAAAATCATACTAATCATTTAAAAATAAAGAAAAAATGATTTCTTTTTTTTCTGCTTTTTATTGCAGTTAAATGAATAGACCAGCAAGCCACTCTCCTAATGGTAAGCGATACAACCGCCCATAAACAGTAGCAACGCTGCACAGAACTCTGATTTACAAAATACTGCGTGGCACTGCACTGCACTCGTCACCCTGAGACATGAGATGTTTAGTCTCATAATGCCCAGTAATTACGCTGACTACAATGTCGTTCAAACCGAAACGCAGTGCTTGCACACTGCTGTTTGGCGGTAGAAATAGACATTGTGGTGGTTCCTACCGAGACTGCCCCTCGCATATGAAAGACCTACCACCAGTACTAGCAACAGTAGTTACCAGCTTACTGTGACTTAAACTAAAATCGCTACCCTCCGTAATTAGATTTTAAGTGTAATATTCCATAGTTTTTCTCTTTGTCTTCCTAAAATTCATGTTCACCTTCCCGTTATGTTATTGTAGTATTACTTTCAACCTTCTTATACTTTTTACGTTTTCCTTCCTTATACCCGCTTGTTAGAGTTTCTCAGTAGTCGTGAGTGAAATGCCTTTACTTTTTTCTAAGTGAAATCTTTGTTCGTGATATTAATTTCTTTGCCTTATATTATTCTTATAATTAATGAAAGCATAAAAAACATATTCGAGAACGTGTAATTATTTTTTTTATCATAATCGAGCCCGAATCGACCATCTCCAGTGGTCGCTTTGCGGACAGCTACGCTGATATATCAGAACTAAGTCGACTTTTGATTCAATTAGATACTAAGCTCTTAAAAGAAATCATACAAAATAATTTATTCATCACTCTTTCAACTACTGGGTTTACTTATAAGTATTGGGTTTTCTAACTCAGTATTACCTTGGAATCTGGAATTTGTGCCCGATGTGGCGATAGGCTCGCTCCTTATCACATAGTAAGACGGAATACGCACGGCGAAAAATGGGTGCACTAGTTGAGTCTCTGCTTACTCCTTCGGGGATAAAAAGGCTTGAGTGTGACTGTGTTTTAACTGTTCATTCTATGCTGTATGGACTACTAGCTAGACCCTTTGTACATTGCTAGTTAGTGTGCATTGTATTCGAGCTTTCAATTGAAAAAAATCAAATATCTCTTGAAACTAAAAAGTATATTAAATTCCATGCAAATTAGAAATCCTGGAACTAAAATCAATTATTCCAAAACAAGTTTTGATCGTTCGTGAAATTCACAAAGTGCTCGCCAGTAGTTTAGTCGGCTTCGCCGCGGAGGTTCGGGCCAAACTTTTCTTTGTCCCAACACTAGCTGGTTCCGTTCACTTTGCTCCTTTCAATTTGTATTCATAAATCACTGGGAAAATTTTATACGTGTACATTTTTATAATCATAGCCAGGCCCGGCTAGCCAGGCTTCGAAGAAAGGATCGATTCAGAACTTTGAACTATAACGCTACTACGGGCTACCTCGTCATTATGAATCTATCATATCTACCATATTAGTCGTGCAGCTAACTGTGTCTTGAATTGGTGTCGTTTGATCACAAGTAGAAGTTACATGAATTTCTATGTGGCATTTTAATATATTATTATACATGCTGGTCTAGTAAACATAATATATTGAAAATACACTCTTTCGATTTATATTCAAATCTCATATTATGTTTCATCTAAATTCTATAAACGCGAACAAACTCAATATAGAAATTTTGACTCCATTGATAAACATTTTCTTATATATTTTAGAGCTCACTACATATTAAAGCAAGTGTTATTTTATTTCACCCTTCGATATTATTGTTATGGGGTTCGGAACTAGGGGTGCCGCCGTTTAATTTAATGGTAAACGTATATAAAAACATTAGAGCTGTTCTAATGGGGCCTTTTCTTTATAACCTTAATGGAATTGATACCGCACTTTTCATTAAAATATTGTATAAGTGTTAATTGTATCAAAATATATAAGGTGTTACCGCATACACACATATAAGATGTAAAATAGATTGTCTATTGCCTATCTATCCATCTTATTCTATAAAATAAGCGTTTAGTCTATTGCAACTACACGCCGCTTTGCTGGTGGTAGGTCTCTCATTATGTAAGAGGCCGCCTGGGTGGGTACCACCGCAATGTCTATTTCTACCGCCAAGCAACAGTGTGCGTGCACTGTTGTGTTTCGGTTTGAAGGACATTGTAGCCAGTATAACTACTGGACATAATGAGACTTAACATCTTATGTCTCAGGATGACGAACGCAGTGGAATGCCACACAGTACTTTGTAACTCAAGGTGCTGGATGGTGTTGCTACTGTTTATGGGTGGTCGTATCGCTTACCATCAGGCGAACGGCATGCTCGTCTCGTCATTCAATGCAATATATAAAAAAAAGCAATGAGAGGTCTCAAGGGACACCCGGATGGAACGAAGTTCCTTTCGATTAATTAGTGAAGGAATTGTAATAAAATTTTATTTTTATATAACAGAGTGTGTATATATATAAATATATAAATATTTTCCTATTTCCGTTCCAATACATAAGTTTCTAGAGAAAAAAACAAATAAATACGTGTGGCACTCAGAGACTGCCGCGGTAAAGCTATTGCATAGCATTTTTATCACAAATTTTGATTGACTAAACACAAATTCGATCTTACGATTACCACATAAAGTAGATTTTTAAACGCGAGCAAAGCACGTTTAGTCTTGTTATTGATAAATGTCAGTAACCAAAGTAGAATAAATCAACAAAATTTGAAAAAAGAATGTTACGTTCGATTCTTTTGTACTCGTGCCGTGCCAACGCTGGGGAAATAGCTTCTACGCAATGTATTTAAGGTTCATATTAGATTAGTAAGAAATGGTTTTAATGACTTTAATAAATAAAATAAATAAAAATATACTCGTTTCAAGAATTATAGCTTCTACGCATTGTATTTAAGGTTCATATTAGTAAGATAATAGCAAAAAGTGTCATGACAACTTTCCGTCCAGCCCCCTTTCATAACGCGCAATAAGGAACTTCGTTCCAAAAACGCCGGTGTTTTAATTATAATTAGGTATTTGATTTTAAGTTAAACAGTCATAATACTATGTTTCTGTTTTTTACTGAAAACATATTCAAAAGAATTTGTAAAAAGTTACAGTTCATAAATTATTGTTTATAGTCATAACTTGCAACTGTTTCGTCCAAGATAATGAGTGATGAATTATCTATCTGCTGTGTTTTTTCATCTATTTTATTTCAATATCATAAGCAGAGTATATAGAGCGGTTGAGAGCTTATCAAAATAAAATATTTCTTTCTATTTTTGTAGAACAGTGCCTTACACTATTTGTAATCTATGGCATTATTTTTTTTATCATGGAGTTAATTTTTGTTCTATGATTTTTATACTCCTCGTTTAGATAATATTTATAAGATCGTTCTTATTGATAGGACTGAAGAAAAACATTTTAATTTCTATTCAAGTACTAACCTACTGGCTACTACTAGTGACTTAATACGAAACCACTCAGTGTTCCATAAAAAATCCATAAAAGTAGATAACCGCGCGTATGATTTTATTACCATAAAATATTTACATATCATGCGATAAAAATTTACATCCCCCATCCGAAGTGTCACTATTTTTTGCCTGTAAACTTTATGGTTTTCTTATAAATCATAAATTCTTCAAAATTTATTGTATACAAACAGATATATCTGATTTTTTTATATCTATATCATCATTGTGCTGTTTATCACTGAATGTTTTATGGGGCGTAAAATAAATTACCAACACGTATTTTACGAGGGTGTGTTCTTAATGTTATCACCCTGAAAGTTTATTTAGGGGTTGTATCGGGGAAATATTGCGGGGAGTTATTTTGTGATTGTCGACTATTTGTTTCGAGTCCTAAATACTGGGGCAATATTCTGCAAGCAATTTTCACGAGTGCTGACACCAGAATAAAGTCTGTAAGATATATACACACACACGCACACTCTCTTACGCCTTTTATCCCCGAGGGGGTAGGCAGAGACGCAACTAGTGCAGCCACTTTTCGCCCTGCGTATTCCGTCCCATGATATGATAGGGGGCGAGCCTATCGCTATTTTGGGCACAAATTCCAGACTCCGATCTGATACTGATTTAAAAATCCAATATCACTTTGCCCGGCCCGGGGATCGAACCCGAGACCTCAGCATTGCAGTCGAGCCGAAATACAACTACGCCACCAAGGCAGTCTGTAAGATATATTCAAGCAAAAATAGTAGGCATTCAAATAGTAATAATGTCGACTTTTCTCATAACATTTTTCATTACCATTCATTTAACACAAGCAAAAGCAAGCTCACTGAGCTAATATCAAAACCCTTCTATGATCTTACATTGTTACGATTTTTTAACCAACTTCCAAAAAAGGAGAAAGTTCTCAATTCGTGTGTTTTTAAATAATAACGATGCATAAACTGTTGCATTGATGCATTTAGACGATTTTCTCGCGCAGTGCTCGCTCAGCGCAACTGGCAGCGTTTCCTGTATCGAACATTTGATGGATATTTAAGTACCAGGACGTGTTTAACAAACTGCATTGCGTTTGCAAACATTCTGTGAAGTTTATTTTGAAAACAACTTGTATAGACTGTCTGTTGTGACAAATTTTGTAGGGAACATTTGGTTCCGGTCGTTAGACACCGTTGGAGAAGGGGGTTCATTGTGAAATAATAATATCAAACGTATGATCGCCTTATCGATATGCTCTTGATAATCAGAATTAAAGTATTAATAATTATTTTTTCAACTTTATCGAATTTAAAAGACCCCGTACCATAGATTATAATTGATTAAGTCAGACAAAAGAAAATAAAATATTTTCAATTCATGAACTGCTAAATAATATATTAGAACATAATATTATTATATTACCCACTGGTGTTTGCATGGAGATATCTTTGTTCCGTGGGTTTATATAATAGATTTCCTTCATGTTGACTTTTAAAGCCTGTGTCATAGGAATTTAAAAAAATAACTCTTTTTGTCTCATCGTGACTCCATTTCACATTTGAACGTTCGAAATTCAAACCTTTTAACAGTAAACGACGAACTTCAAATATTTCTTGTCTACTTTCCTTTGTTGTCTACCTTCCCTATGCCAGGTTCTTTACTTTACTTTACCATAAAAGTATACGTGACGTATCAAGGAAAACATAAAACATCCTTGTGTGTTCAAACCCTTTGTTCTTATTCTCGTCTTTAATTGCTTAAACAGTTCCTGCGCTCCATCGACAAATTATCTGTACATGCCATCAATTTGTTTGTAATACCAACCTTTTATTTCGAGCTTAGTTCCTAAGACTTAGAGTTTATTTTAGGTTGTGGATTTTTCGTTTTATTTTTATAGACAAACCCATCGATCCATTTGTAACAAACAGTGTAGATGTAATTAAATGCGTTTGGTGTAATTGTTTAATTTAAATGCCTGGTTTCGTAGTATTGGAGGTAGGCAATGTTTGTTGATCAGGTTTATATGATATCAACTATTGTATTTCTCGTAATCTATGTATATAAAAGCGAAAGGTCACTCACTCACTCACTCATCACGAAATCTCAGAAACGACTGGTGCTAGCATTCTTACATTTTTCATGAGGGTTCCTTTTAGGACGTAGTTGCTCACTAAGACGGGATTTTAAGAAATTCAACCCCTAAGGGAGTATAAGGATTGGCAAAATTTGTGCGCAATAAACTCAATAACTACAGAACGGATTTCGATGAAATTTGGTGTGGGGATAGTTCGAGACCCTGGGAAGGATTTGGCTTTTTATCCCTAAAATGTATAGTAGGACTTTATCCAGGAAAAACGCGGGCAAAAGCTAGTTATAATATATGGCTTATGTTAAAACAAACACGAAGTAGAATTCGTTCAGAGATTGTAGGTACCAAAAATATTTGTTTCAGATGAATGGAACTAGGAAAAGTAAGTTAATGTAATACATGTATATTTCAATCTTGGACATATTCTTCAATATGTTTAGGTTTAGTACAGATCAGAGGTTCTAGTAACACGAACTACAACTATCGCAATGTTAATATTATTTCCTTGCAAGTAATCCGGCGGTTGCAATAAATGTCAACGGAAAATACTTACCAAAATCTCGTGCGGTCCCCTCCGACTTTATCGTCTTAACAATAGGAATTGCTTTCGTGTAGTACAATAATAGGGGATAGATGGTTTTTGCAAAGACATGGCACGCTCCGCTGGACAAGTGTTATGCTCCAACAATTTTAGTGTCCACAATGGTAATACTTCCTTTGGGACACAGACGGACAGTTACCCAGTTCATTACTATGTATAAGTATGTCTACATTAAGATTGCCAGATGTTTCTGTTTCTGCCAAAGACTTGGCAATATTGGGTTAGCTTTATAGAATTGAACATATAGATTATATTAGATAAACTCTTTAGATACCTCTTCTAACTCACTGTTATTACTTATTTCAAACTTCGAATAATGTTATGATCAGGGTAATGTTATTGGTATTGTATTTACTTATATCTGAGATATTAGAATCGCTTCAGGCGGTAAGATATATGAGATGAAATATGTAGGAGTCCGTCTGGGTGGGTACCACCGCAATGTCTATTTCTACCGCCAAGCAGCAGTGTGCATGCACTGATGTGTTTGGGTTTGAAGGACATTTTAGCCAGTGTAACTAATGGACATAATGAGACTTAACATCTTATGTCTCAGGATAACGAGCGCGGTGGAATGCCACACAGTACTTTGTAACTCAAGGTGCTGGATGGTGTTGCTACTGTTTATAGGTGGTCATATCGCTTACCGTCAGGCGAAAGGCATGCTCGTCTCGTCATTCTATGAAATAATAAAAATAAAAAAACAAATTATCATCATCAGCCACATGACGTCCACTGCTGAAAATAGGCGTCCTCTAAAGATTTCCAGGCGGACCTGTCAATAGCGGCCATCATCCTGCGTGTTCCTGCGACCTTTATCTTCCTTTTTGTGTTCTTGAGTCGAGACCACGTACCGGCAATCAAGTTATCAGCACTGGAAAACTATAATAATTTTATATTTCAAAATGTATTAAAGAATTAAATAGCACAACTGCTTCTAGCTGATACTGAACTCAAAACAAATTTTAGAAGTTAAATAAATTGTATTATGTGTAATTTAAAGGAGAACGTAAATCGTCAGAATATTGTCAATAATATGAAACTGAATGTAAATACTAAATATCCGTAAAAAAAAATGAATTATGGCAACGTTGGTTCTCGTATGCGCCTTCCTGCGGACAATTTCGGACCAACTTTGTAAGCGCTTACACTATATCTTGCAGTTTAAATTACTTTGTAAATTGCTTACCTGCTACCGCCTAATTAAATGCAAGGGAAATTTGAATTACCACTAATGCTATCTAGGAGACAATATGTGAAGCACATATAAAAATTCTAATGAAACAATTATTCGAAATCAAATCAAAGCTTACTTATCGATACTAATTTATTATAAAGAGGAAAGATTTGTTTGTTTGTTTGCATTGAAAAGGCTCCGAAACTACTGGACCGATTTGTAAAATTATTTCACAAATATAAAGCTACATTATCAGCGAGTAACATAGGCTACTTTTTATCCCGGGGCCTTTGATTAATTATATACCTAGATAGACACTGAACGTTTCAAACGCGTCGAAAAAAATAGAGGCCAACAATTGTCCATTAAATGAGTTCGAGTGAATTATTTTTTGTTGTTTTTCATGGATATAATTGCCTCCCCATTTTAATAGAAACCATGTAATAACTGGTATCATTATGCGCGCACACAAGGATACGCAGAATGATGCAGCGATAGTGTATGACAAAGCTGTCACGCATACTAGCTTAAGAAAAGTTAGCCTGTTTGTTTTAGTATCATTGCAGCGCGTCACTCTATCTAGGTTTATAATTTATCAAAGCCCGGGGCAATATAAAGCGGGACTTTTATCCCGGAAAAACTCATTGACGCGGGCTGAGGCGCGAGCAGAAGTCTAGTTATTAATAAGATAATGTTAAAATTTACTTTATGGAATCATTCATGTGATGTCGTCCGAATAATAACTAATTATATAGTACATAATGTTATCGTGAAATGATTATCGTCACAAGCATGGTTCCGCGACAATTATTTAAGCACTATTTTATTGGAAAAATCTGATAGTATATCAATAAGTCTATTGTCTTTAAATGATACTTCAATTTGCGCACAGTTAATTTAAACACTTTACTGTAGTACACCCACAATTAATTTCTTAATAATAATTTTCAACCTCGAGTTCTTCATGAGCTACTTTGTAAAAACTTACTTCAGTTTTACAAAGAACTTATAAGTCAGAGTATCGACGTAATATTTGTTTCAAAAACATTATTCCTTTGAAGATATTTTATGGACATAATAGCAGCCCACGGAAACGCTCGGAGCGCTTTTTGTTTAGCCTTCTGAAAACCGAACGAGATATGTTTTTGTTGACCTCATCTTTGACTTACATAAATCATTTGAGTTGAATAAATCTAAAATAATATACACAGGAAAACAATCTCGTCTATTCCGATATTTAGGTATAAATTTCAACTTGATACCTCTACGCGTTCGTGAGAAAAAGGGTCTATATAGACAGACAGACGGATAACGTAAACGTAATCCTCCTAGCCAGTTTCGGCCACGACGGCTAACCTCAACGGAGATCAACCAGGTACGCAGGAGATATTATAGTGCGCAAGTGTGTGCGCAATACACAGGTGCACTCGTTATTCCTTCACTCTCATAGTCCGGTGAGACGGCAATCCGACATGACCAGAGAGATCAGGCGCAGGACCAACGGCTTTACGTGCCTTTCGAGGCACGGGGGTATCACACCGCCAACTTCCAGACTCCGAGCTGCGACTGAGTCATTTTTAAGATGGAAAAACCCAGTCACAATAATATTGGCTCAACCCGGGATTCGAACCCAGGACCTCAGCGCCCAAATCGTTCTCGTAACGCGTACTCAATACAACTACGCCACCAAGGCAGTTAACACAGTCAGACGGACAACACAGTGATCCTATAGGTAAGGGTTCCTTTTGAGGTTCGGAACCCCAAACATTAACTTTTATATTTCATAGGGACTTTTATGTTTCATAGGTCATTAAGATCAGCCGTTCGTATTATTAAGTGTATGTACTTAAACTAAATTAATTTTCGGATTTGGCACCGGACAAGTTAGGCAAATATTTTTTTTACAAATGAAAATTTAAACCAACGTGGGATACAAATACTGCCTATGAAAATATATTAAAAATGTGCTCATAGTACCTAATCACGCACATTAAAATTATTGTAGCCTTTTTTAAACTCGGTTAAAAATACAGGCAAATGTTCCACAATTTACCCAAACTCATTACGATATTCAAATATTAAAGTTTGCTAAAGTTATAAGCCAAAAACTACGCTGTAATTTTAGTACCTACAAAATCTTATTTAGCTATGAACATTTAATTCTCGAGTCTCCCATAGCCTCCGGTTGGTAGCTCGGTTGGGTTAATGCTTGACTAGACTGATGAATATTGGTTTAGCTAATATCGACGTGGCATATTCGTGTGAAAATTGGAGTTTGATGGCTCTTCAAGGTAACTTTTTGCGGTAAAATCGCAGACACTTAGTCAAAAACGCGAGTAATTCAGAACTTCGTCCGTTTGCAATGAAAACCTGTATGTCTAGGAAAGGAAAAAATTTACCATTAACGGATTTATTTGTGGCATTTTACACTGGGTTTCTTTATTTTGATGCCTATGCTAGTATTTTACGCCTTATTTAGTTCGATTAGGCGTTAGACATAAACCTTAGTGTGGCCCTAGCTTATAAAACCCAAATATTTCAAAAATGCTTTATTTATTGACGGTTGCGTAATTGTTATACAGTACGGCTGTAATCCTAAGGTCTCGGGTTCGATCCCCGGGTCCGGCATAGTGATATTGGATTTTTCTAGAACTCAGTATCCATCCGGAGTCTGGAATTTGTGCCTTATATGGCGATAGGCTCGCCCCCTATGACATCATGGGACGGAATATGCACGGCGAAAAGTGGGTGCACTTAGTTGCGCCTTTGTCCACCCCTTCGGGGATAAAAAGGCGTGAGTGTGTATGTGCATTATTTAATCACATAATATTATAATATAATATTATTTTTTCTCTTCCCAAATGCGCAAGTATTATTTTTACAGTAGACAGACGAAAAGTAACTCACGTAACTAATGCTCTAATAGACCGCGCCCATGACCACTCACTATAGCAGAAGAATTATGGTGTTATGTCGTTGATTAATTTCCGAAGGATCCTTATTGGGCCTCGCGCAATGTATCATTCCTGTGTCGTGTGATAGACTTGGCGACCCCTATATCGTTTCTCTGTAGTCAACATTTAGCTTTGTAATGTGATTCATAGAGAACAATATAAAAAGATTCGGTTCCGTAACCAGACAGACCAAATCCTGTATTATAAACTGTGCTATAACACATATAATATGAATTCTGTTTTACGCGAAATTATCCTACTATAATATATAATATTATAAACGCGAAACTTTGTAAGTATGGATGTCCATACATCCATATGTCTGGATATATGGATGTTTGTTACTCTTTCACGCAAAAACTACTGAACAGATTTCGATAAAATTTAGTACACGGGTAGATTATGTTCTGGATTAACACATAAGCTACTTTTATCCCGGGAAAACTCGTTCACGCGGGCGGAGCCGCGGGCAAAAGCTCGTGTATAATAATTTAATCGGATGGAGTTGCGAACAAAATTTACTAATATAGTGAACTAATACAATATGATGAAGCGTTAGTTGCATTATAATGATAGGGTTATCATTCATTCGTGCGATACATAAATGGATTCATGAATCTATAACAATATTATTACGTCAATAACTCGCTCGAAAAGACACTCCAATGACTCCTGCTTAATAAATTGGTCATTATAAAATCGCTTTGTTTTTATGAAGCACAACTGCTTATTTTCTATTCACATCTTCTAAGAAATTATTTCTAAGACACAAAGACATTCATCACTAGAATCCAACTTTTTGATTGAACACAATCATAAACAAATCGTTTAAGGATCTCCCATTGGGAAACGGCCTTGACCATTCGTTCCATACATTTCAGCGCACAATTTACGGGCGGGAATATGCAAATATTTACATATAATTACTTAAATCAATTATACGTCTTTTTGGAAATTTTAAACAAGCAAAATGTTCCTTATTGAATTGTCTATCTAAAAGAAAAGGTTGCAAATTAAAATAATGTGTCATTGAGGAGGAGATGCACGGAATCAACAATTTTAGTGGCATTTTCATCATGAAATTAACAAAACAATATCCACATTATAAAAAAAATTAAACTACCAAAGTAAAGATAACATATTGCAGAAATGTGATGTAATTTTTTAAGCTATTGCATAGCTTCTATCGCGGGCCTTGAGCGTGGAGACCGAATCCAGAAATTCCGTAACGAAAATAACCTGACATCTTTTTTATCTTACTAATATGAACCTTAAATACAATGCGTAGAAGCTATAATTGTTGAAACGAGTATATTTTTATTTATTTTATTTATTAAAGTCATTAAAACCATTTCTTACTAATCTAATATGAACCTTAAATACATTGCGTAGAAGCTATTTCCCCAGCGTTGGCACGGCACGAGTACAAAAGAATCGAACGTAACATTCTTTTTTCAAATTTTGATTTATTCTACTTTGGTTGTGATGACCATTGCATTTCTGACATTTATCAATAACAAGACTAAACGTGCGTTGCTCGCGTTTCAAAATCTACTTTATGTGGTAAGCGTAAGATCGAATTTGTGTTTAGTCAATCAAAATTTGTGATAAAAAATGCTATGCAATAGCTTTACCGCGGCAGTCTCCGAGTGCCACACGTATTTTTTTTTATTCTACATGCGTTATTTTCGGGTAGATGGCTTCTAAAAACTACATAAAATACGATTTAGCTACAAAGATCACCACAAGCTAAAAACATTAATGATTAATGCGATATCCAGTCTCCAATATGCTTTGATCGGATTCGAAGTTTTGTAAAATTTGTAAAAACTTTGCGCGAATAGGTACTTATAAATTTCTAGAGTCGCGTCTCGAAATATTGTTCTGACGTGGTGCTATAAAAATCGCATTTAAACGAGGCGCAACTGAAAACTTTAACGAGGTCTTGCTGAATTAATTTCACGAAAAACAGTTAGCCGTTACGAATAACGTAAACATTGAGAACTTAATTTCGTTGATACTTGTAATTTGGGAACCGTATTAATTTTGGTAAATAATTTCAAGAAAGTTTCTCGTTTATAATCATTTAATACTATACCTATTATTTAACATGATTTAATATTAATATGTATAGTATGGTCGGAAATATATTTTTAAATAGTACTTGCTTATTCCCAAATTATGTAGTTATATTCTTCATCACTACTAACATCTAATTCGGCCATTTAATAACAGTCGCAAGTATTTTGTATTGCAATTAATTTTGATATGATTCTTTTGAGTTTAAACTATATTTTTGATGCTACCTTGCTAGGTAACTGGGACGAACCAAATTCTAAGGAATAGGTGAGAACGTTGCATACATCTCTCATCATCATCATCATCAGTCCGTTGCAGTCCACTGCTAGTCATAGACCTCTCCCAATCAATAATAATAACTCGGCTTTACAAAATTTTCGTGTTGTCGAATGTAGCCAATGCCAACAAATAGATTTGTCTAAATCGTATGAACTACAAGATGATCCTAACGAGGTTGCGAATATTAGTCATCTGTTGTAGACTACATCATTTTTTTGACGATATGGGATACTGGATAATGGATATCTCATAAAATTTTATTTATTTATTTACACGCTTTTTATACATAGCATGTATGTATGAAAGCGGGCTTACTGCCGAAGGCATTCTCTACCAGTCAACCTGAGGATGATGTGATGAACAATATAGGTAGGTGTAATAAATAATAATATGACAAAATATGAGAAAGAGAAAAAAAATAGCACAGGTAAAACGTACACAAAACACATTAAAAAGTACACAACACAAATACACTCAATAAACATAATTTTGTACATACAGCAAACGTAATGATCGTTGATAGTATTAATAGTATTTGTCAGGCCCTTTGATTGATGACTTCGTCCACTCCTAGCGACCGCCCTGAGTCGAGGTTCGTACCCCACTAAGGAATGCCCCAGCGTAGTCGTTTAAAGTAAATGTTGAAGCGCGTAAGCATTCACCCAAAGACCGGTGTGTTTGAATAAGTCGACTTGCGTCATCAAAAGTAAGCTCCAAAACAAAAAGCTAATAAGTAATTAGTCTTTTCTCTAAAACGATTTAAAGGAAGCGAACGCTCTTTATGTAAAGCTAGTTTTCAATATTCCTTTGCTATAGCCTAACATTCCTATAACATTGTATTGCAAAAGCATTGGATTTTCCGCATAGCAAAGCATGGATAGAGAATGTTTAATAAAGGGGCTCGTACAATAATGTTCAGTTAAAATCGATACAGTATTGAAATTTGCATATCAGTCACTGCGAAGAATAGGTTAGCTGAGTACTTTTTTAAAATAGCATAGTTTTAGTAATGGAAAAAGAATGTTCTAAATCCACGCAATAATAAATAACTTATCATGATTTGAAATTTCATGGATGGAGTAGATGTGGCGTCACTGAGTGTCATCGGCCCTAACGCTGCGTGTGTGAGAAAGGAATGCGCGATAACTCCAATTCGTTTCCACTTATGCTTATAAAAATATTTAAAATATGAATATTTTTTCTACCAATTTTGATGTTTCAATTGCATAGAACAATTTCTTTTCCATATTATTTTCTATAACATATTATATAGGAATATACAAAATCAAACATAGGAAACTACTCTAGTCTATTACCTACCTTCAAATACAATATTATTATATTTTATTGTTCTATTTTAGGCGGACTAAAGAAATTCAAAGTGAAGGTTCTTGTTTATCTTGTAACATTGACGTGAAAGGTATGACAAAGGTCGTTTGTAGTAAATCATAAAATTAAGTGCGTGAAAGAAAAACAGATATCGACACGTTGAGTTTATTTGGAAATATGAGTTTTTTACCTTTTAAATAAAAACGTTACTTTTACGCCGTTCAACCCAAAGGTCAAAATATTGGAAGTCTAAAGACGTCAAATGTCACTATCGAAGAGTGAATTTTGTGGACGAGACAAAGGATAGATAAATCATCAATATATACTTCAAAAGCTACGAGTCTTTCTTATATTTAGTGTGGTATTAACTTTATTACATCTCTGTAATAGGTTTGAATGTTGGATTGAATCATAGTGGCTGTGAACAATAATAGAACATTTCAATTACCGAGGTCAAATATCAACATAATTATATATTATTATAAGTATTTATGCCGCCGAATACATTTACAAAAATCAAAAAAATCAACAAATACTTCACAGCCAATAAAAGTTTCAATTCCATAAATTTAATAATTATGAATGGGTTTTTTGAATATACTAAATGAGTTCCTTAAACCTTGAAATAAATAAAGTTTGCGAATTATTTGCAAATAAATTGCTTTCGGTGCAAAATTTACAGTTCCAGAGCATTTTCTAATCCAAATCTTATCTTGAAACAAAGCCTTTCCATTTGGGTTTAGGAGAGCAAAAACCTTCATGATAAGGTAAGGACGGCGGGTCAGTACGATTCCTCATTTACTAAGAGTGTCGACTTAGGCCGTCAGAATTGAATTAACTTGGCTCTTGTGGAAATTGCTAGGAATAGGTAGGGATGTGGTCTATATTCTTTGGAATTAATTACTGCAAATTCGCCCAAAGCGGCCGTATTTTTCACAAATTTCTTATCCAAGACTTAACTTAGGTCTTATAATAGGATCATTGTCTTAAACTACATCTTTTTACTGTTCTCAATTCAATAATCATGAATTTTGCGTTCTGTTTTTTCCACTTAGTCAATAATAATGTACTTGTACGTACATCACGTATACCTTATACCTACATTTCCTTTTAAATAAATTTTGTTGCTTTTTTGTATTCTATGTTGTTGCATATGCATAATTCTGTGGCAATAAAAGTTCCTTTCTTTCTTTCTTACCTACAATGTTATCATATCTGGCTGCACCAAATTCATCTCTATGTAACCTTTCGTGAATTAAGACGTGAACTTATATTATCTTATGTTAATAAGGCAAAGAGTTCTATAAAGCTCCACGCATACGATGGCACATATCAGTGAGTTCCACAGCAAGCAACTGTCAGTCCCACGGTTGTATGAAAACTAAATATTGATAGGTTGTTGCCACCTTTTTGTGCAAAAGTAGATTGTGCTTTCTCTATGTGGTCGTGGTTAAATACTTAAGGGTCGTGTATATAAAATATATAGTTCACAGATTAATATGAATTGAAACGTATTATAATCAAAATCGCTTCTCTACCAATATTATTTAAATCTCGCTACATTTATTTGGGTCGCTAAACTTCAATGTAAGCATTCAAAATATATATCATAAACTGTTGATACAATGTATGATATGTACTTGGTATTCCAATAGATTCTATTTATTGAAAAAATATTAATAACATTTTATACAAGAAGTACATTAAATAAAGTGGTAAATCACATTCTTTTTAATATTTTAGTCATTAGGATTTTCTTTGAAATTTCGGTTTGGAAGTAGTAACTACGTGGTGCTGTTTAATTTTGATTTTATTATGGTGTTGGCGCTCACTTAGGGAGGCCTACATTCAGCAGTGGACGGCAACAGGCTGATTGATTGATATTTTATATACCTCTTCGCGATTTACATCAGACTATGCGTGGTCCTTAGGTGGTAGGAATATAATTGTTTCGTTGTAAATCTTATCATATATACATACACACTCACGCCCTTATCCCATAGGGGTAGGCACTGCAGAGACTATTGAGCGCCACATGCTACGATCTTGACACACCTCTTTCGCTTCTTCAACATTCATAGTTCTTGTCATACATTTTCGCCGCTTAATGGTACTCCTGACCTGCCCTTTTGGAAAAGGTCATTTATTTGATCAGATAACGTTCTCCTCGGTCAAATCTTATCAATGAAACCATTGTAAAAAAGTACTAGGTATCAAGTTAAAAATCATAAGTTACCGAGGATCGCCAGTTCAAAAGATCATTCCCTTTCTCAAGGAAACTGAGCATTGATTACTCTGCGACGTCCCGCCTACCTTTTTATGTATCGATATAAATGTAACACGAGCGTGTCTTCAATCATTACCTTCACATCAAAGGAGTGGCAATATCCGGTCTCAGACCGCCTTTTTCGGTCTTGAATCTTTTTTTCATTACCCGATGCCATCCTCGGCGATTTGGCCGAGTGTTTTATCCGGAACTCAACGGATCAACAATTTAGTCGTCCCTTTCTGTCGTCTAACTAGTTTTCCTGTTAAGGCGGGCGTCTAGCGGCAAATATCGAATGGGATTGCCAGACTTTCTTAGTAATGTAATCGTGTAGCGTGTATAGCAAATTCATTATCTATATTTTAAAAAATTAAATTTAAGTGCTAAGTAATCGGCCCTTAATGTTGACAATAAATATTGTGTAAACTTGCTTGCAATTCATAATATCATGTTAATAACATGTTTTTATAGATAAAAACATATTTTCTCGTTTCGTCTACCTGCGATGTTTACTTTTAACATTTGACTGCGTTTTATGACTGAACGTTGAGGAGCCTATCTGTTTTCTCCAGACTTATACACAACGTAATTTCAGCACGTAAACGGATTTCATAAAACAAAATATCTTTTACGTGCTTGATTTCGTTTTTATATGAAAATTTGACTGTTTTTTTTTTTTTTTTTTTTTTTTTTTATTGCATTTAATGACGAGACGAGCATGCCGTTCGCCTGATGGTAAGCGATACGACCACCCATAAACAGTAGCAACACCATCCAGCACCTTGACTAACAAAGTACTGTGTGGCATTCCACTGCGCTCGTCACCCTGAGACATAAGATGTTAAGTCTCATTATGTCCAGTAGTTATACTGGCTACAATGTCCTTCAAACCGAAACACAACAGTGCATGCACACTGTTGCTTGGCGGTAGAAATAGACATTGCGGTGGTACCCACCCAGACGGCCTCTTACATAATGAGAGACCTACCACCACAGTTTCGGCTGAGACATCAATACATAGATGAATAAAGTCACCTCCAATGTTTAAAGTTAACGGAGAGAGGTTATATTCAATAGGGCAAATGGTCCGTTCCAAAGTCACTAAAGGTAATGTTAGTGAGAACAGCAGTTATTAATGCTAGATGTTTCTCACAGTTTCGCGTGTAGCGATCTATGACGCCGTCTGTACGACGCCAGCGCCATCTTTTAATTAAAAATAAACACAAACTAAAACATTCAAATACTTTCCACATTTACAAATTACCCGACTAAAAAGGAACCCATGTATTAATGCAGAGTATGGTCTGTCCGTATGCCAAATTTCATCATAACTGGCTCAGCCGTTTCTGCGTTCACTTCTAACGAACATTTAATCATTTTCCAAAATGCACATACATTTATAATATTAGTACGAAACGTAAGAAATTAAAAATACCTAAACTGTGAATCGTAATAATAAAATATTAATTGTTGCTCTATTGTCCAGAAAAAAAAAAGATAATTTTCAAACTGTTGTAGTTTTTACATGCTATGCGCTCTTAATGCTAAGGAAACTTTGTATCATGTCATACGTACAATTCTTGCCTATAGTTTGAAAGTTAACATTAAAATGTATTGCTACAAGTCACTTAACTTTTTTTATGTCGCTATTTAAACTTTTACAATTCCATTTGACAAGTCAATTAATTGAGGTACCCTTTGAAATTGGCCTGCGAATGTACCAATTAAGAATTAATTTGGAACCGTATCAAGGTATCTCTGTAACCGCCTTTTCAATTAAGAACGACTGTTTTAAACGTAACGAGCTTTAAAAAAGCTTCTGGAACGACGACCTTTCATCTTTCATTTAACGTGGGATTACGTTTGTTACGGTGTAGGCTTCGCGTTTTTTTTTTCTAAATATACGCCACCATTAACCTTTTATGAAAAAAACTTAAGCTAGCATCCTTTGAAATATAAAACTTTAAATATGGCAAGATGACGCTGTAATTTTATGGAAAAGGAAAACATTGTGTTTGTCGCTAGGTATTATTTTATTTTGCAGTATAGCAGCCATTCGTCATATAACTAATGAATTTAGTTTTCCGTATACTGCAAGCTTTCGATGAAATAGTAACAGTATTTGAAATAAAATATGTGTAAGTTAAATATACCTATGTAAAATTATTGACAAATCAAATTTTGTATCACCAAAAATAAGCTTGCCCATATTCCCGAGTCGTTAGGTAGAGAAGCTACTAGTTTACCTATATTTCGCAAAGATTTTCATTCCATTACGGGGAGCGCCTTTATCCCCATATCCGGAGAAATTCTGATCCCGGAAAATATGTTTTTTTTTTTTACAAATCGAATTCAGAACTGTAACCCACTGGCTACAATGTCCTCAAAACTGAAACACAACAGTGCATGCACACTGCTGCTTAGCGGTAGAAATAGACATTGCGGTGGTACCCACCCAGACGGACTCTTACATATGAGAGACCTACCAACAGTATTTTATGACATAAAAGCATAAATTTATAACAAGTTGCGCTATTACCGATTTTAATTCTATTGCCTAAAGGCTTATCAGGAAAGCTCGACTAAATAAAAAAATCTCACTCTATGCTTCCAAATAAATGGTAATAAAATTTGTACTATCTACATACGTTATCTAACTGTCAAATTTATTTGCAACTTGTGAAAGAGGCTCTAAGTCCGGATTGTCTCATCCGTGGTCACGTATATTTAACAGTTTTATTAAACTAGACGAACACGCAGCGCCTTCGCTCGCTGAAAATTCGCTTGCAATTCGCCAGTGTGATAAGACCCTTAACTTTTTCTTTAATACTTGGTTGCGTTAATTATAATCAAAACAAAAACACATCACGCCTTCATCCGCGAAGCAGTAGGCAGAAGTGCAATCAGGGCACTCACTTTTCACCATGTGTGATGATGTGATACACAAATGGGGGGCACAAATTTCTAACTCCTGGCTGATACTGAACAGAAAATCTAATACCACTTTCCTCAATCCGGCACCCCAGAGCGGTGTCGTGTCGCTCAACACAACTTCGCCACCGAGGCAGACATAATAAGGCAAGTTAATTGAAATAGATTTTTCTGGGATAAAAAGTAGCCTATGTCCTTTCCATGGTCTTAAGCTACCTCCATACCAAATTTCACCGAAATCCATTCATTAATTTTTGAGTTTATTGCGATCAGGCAGACGAACGCGGCTTGGGACTTACTTTTATGATATGTAACGATTTGCGCTATTTCAGATCTTAATTATATTGAGTAAGCCAGTCTATCCGACCTTTGACATAAGTGCAAGGCTCGGTTACCGACGGAGCGTTTCCTTTGGGTTCAATCAACGTTCCGTTTAATCTAAATGTTGCTTGGATGTGACTTCACATTGTGATTTCACAACCAGTGCTTAATGCTTGAGTACTGCCAGTAATTATATAAATTAGATGCTTCTGAAATCTATTTTATTTAGATCAGTCACGAGAATCGGAAATTTGAGTCATGTTTGTTCCTTATAATATTTCAAGAGAGAATTAGATAGAGGGGCTAAATGCTCACACAATTTCAGAAGGATAAATTATTATTATGTATCACATTAGCAGTTAATAGAACCGAAAGCGGAGGCATAAAAATTATGGATTAATTTATAAAAAAACAAAATATGTATTCAAAACTTGCCCCTAATACATCTTTGGGCCACTTCTGACAAGGCCAATGTTTTAAGTTGTATCTTTATTATTGACAAAGAGTTCTATGATTATAATAGAGTGGACATTAGGAAAATTTTCATACAAAAATGTTGAGCCTGTTCGTCAGTAACTCAAACTACAGTGAAATAGCAAAACACCTATGTAAAATGCATTAGATCATACTTTGACATGATCGTAATGCGCAAATTGGCATATTTCCTTCCAAAATATTGCTTTCTTTACAAAATTTACGCATACTGAGACGTCTTGTCACATGGATGTGTCAGATAAGACAGCGACTTATTACCAATTGGGAATAACTTTTGGACGAAAAATTAGGGCCTGATGTCCGGTCTATAAGCTATACTGTTGAATTTCTTTGATTTTTGAACCAGGCTCTATAGAGGCATTTTACTGGTGGTAGATCTTTCGTATGCGAGGGGCCGTCTGGGTAGATACCACCGCAATGTCTATTTCGACCGCCAAGCAACTGTGCGCATGCACTGTTCCGGTTAGAACGATATTGTAGCCAGCGTAATTACTGGGTATTATGAGACTTAACATCTAACGTCTCAGAGTGACGAGCGTAGTGGAGTGTTGCTACTGATTATGAGCGGTAGTATCGCTTACCGTCATTCAAAAGCAATGAAAAAAGAAAAAGAAAAGAAAATATGCATCAAAGGGCACTGCAATGCATTCAGAAACGAAAAAGCTTTCCAACGTAAATTAACTCACTGAAAAGAGAAAGAACGCAAAATTTTCTACCATCCGTGTGCTCTCAACCTAATCCCGTAGGACTGTAGACCTCTGCCGAATGTGATTTTCGGCTTTTATCCAACTTATTCTTCCAGCCACAATCCGCCATATTGAGTAACAGTTTTTTATTACCCTTTGTTCGACAAGGAAAAAACTCTGAGCACGAAAGCAACCGTGTTCCGGAGAATCGATTTGTAATCGCTGATTAATTGACCAAAAAATAAGAGGAATGCAGTTACAGGATAGACTATTATAGATTAATTGTAACATTATTATATACAGAGTGTTATTTTTAACTGGGAAGATACAGGGAAATTGTCTTAAGAACCATTAGAACTTTTCTGTGTAAAAAAAATGCCGAAAAAGGAGATGTCCGCTTTTTGTATGAGTGCTGGGCCTCAAAATCTAACAAGGCTCAAACTTTAGGGATATTAAAGGGGCAAAATATGGAACTTAGATCCATTAAAAAAATATTTTTAGACCCCTCCATTCATAACCAACTTTTTTAAAAACGTTCATATTAAGTGTAGTTTTCAAGCCAAACAAAATTACATAAATCTCAAAATCGGAGGTCTTTAAAATTAAACGATTTATTGCAAAAGGCTAGTTTTCAGGAGTTCTATCCAAATATATATAAATTGTCTTGTTTAAAATTTAAGGCCCGTTTTTGGACATGTCCTTTCAAACTTTTTTGGTAAGCCTGAATTACCGTTAAATATGAATGAAATCGAACAAATATATTTTTTAATCCGGATTGATTCAGTTTTATGTAAGGACCATTTCATTAAATGCGAATAAAAAAATTAGAGCAGCAGAAGTTAGTCAAAGCCCCGGTGAGCGTATTTGGAACTAGAATACTTACCACTGGTGGTATTGGTGGTAGGTCTCTCATATGTAAGAGTCCGTCTGGGTGGGTACCACCGCAATGTCTATTTCTACCGCCAAGCAGCAGTGTGCATGCACTGTTGTGTTTCGGTTTGAAGCACATTGTAGCCAGTGTAACTACAGGACATAGTGAGACTTAACATCTTATGTCTCAGGATGACGAGCGCAGTAGATGCCACTCAGTACTTTGTAAGTCAAGGTGCTGGATGGTGTTGCTACTGTTTATGGGTGGTCGTATCGCTTACCATCAGGCGAACGGCATGCTCGTCTCGTTATTCAATGCCATAAAAAAAATACGTGTGGCACTCGGAGACTGCCGCGGTAAAGCTATTGCATAGCATTTTTTATCACAAATTTAGATTGACTAAACACAAATTCGATCTTACACTTACCACATAAAGTAGATATTTAAACGCGAGCAACGCACGTTTAGTCTTGTTATTGATAAATGTCAGTAACAAAAGTAGAATAAATCAACAAAATTTTAAAAAAGAATGTTACGTTCGATTCTTTTGTACTCGTGCCGTGCCAACGCTGGGGAAATAGCTTCTACGCAATGTATTTAAGGTTAGTAAGAAATGGTTTTAATGACTTTAATAAATAAAATAAATAAAAATATACTCGTTTCAAGAATTATAGCTTCTACGCATTGTATTTAAGGTTCATACTAGTGAGATAAAAAAGATGTCAGGTTATTTTCGTTACGGAATTTCTGGATTCTGTCTCCACGCTCAAGGCCCGCGAGAGAAGCTATGCAATAGCTTAAAAATTACAGCATGAACATTGTGCACATGTTAACTTCGAATAGTAAATCGTGTGACCATAGACGAGCATGCGTCAAAATGGAAAATGGCAGCACGTGTCTCTTCTTGAGGTATGGTATTGTTGAACGAATACTAAATACGTTAACTTACTCGATACGAGTACTATACGATAATGCGTAAATTCGTGCAAGGGGTACTCTCCCCTTAGACCGCGGCACCCCCACTCAAAAGTGGTGGGGCAAGTCTAAATGGATACTTGGAATGCGTCAGCAGTTTTGCAGTCACACAGCTGTGTAACGATTAGCTAATCGTTTGTGTTATAACCTAATTAAATGTTCTCACGACTCGTTGAACGTGTTCGGACTTGGTGACATAGATGAAGGTTTTGGAGAAAAAGGAGCATATTGAGAGTCAACAATGTGGGTACGTTGTGGACTGACTGTGTAAACACATGGGTAGACGGGGTGGATGACAGAGATGGTATCTGATGCATAGATAAACAACTGTCCAGAATTTTGTTGAAATTAATTACGTTCTACCTGATGATCAAAAAACGTAATATTAAACAGTTATGAGTGTGTAAAAGTTTTGTTAAAATAATTAACTAATTTAACGTTTTAAATAACTATGATTATTCTACACAGAGGGTAATATAAAATTAGGCCTCACATAAAATGTACTTTCATACACTCAGAAGTCTCACCACCACAAAATAAAAATAAAAAATTCATTCACAATATTTTGAATTCCAAAGCAGAAGACAAAAACGCGTAGAAAACATTGGAAAAAAGTTCCAAAATCTTGGCTGTAAATCAGTTAGCCTTAACTTGCTTAGCATAACAACGTTTCGATTCAGTCTAGACAGAAAACAAGTCAAAAAGTGGCCAAAAACAAATCCGAAGTTTGAACAACAAGCGAGCGAGTGCGAGGCAAGCACCGATAAATGTGTTTTTGAACATTCACAAAAGAGAAAAAACGTGATCAAATTGTGATTTAAAGAGACTGACGCGTGGATTATATTTGTTAGTTGTGTGACATTCTGGGATGATAGACGTTTTGTTATGCTGGGTTAAGCGTCCTGGAAAAATGTTAGTTCCAGAACACTATTTACATGTATTATGAATATTTAATTAAAATTATGTAGTAATAGTAAGTATGAACTTAAATTACTTAAGTAATTTTTGGCGTACTTCTTTTTTTTCTTTTGAGTATAGTGGGCGGAAGGCCCAGGTTCCAATATTCAGTCCGCACTTTAATCAAATGTAACGCGTAATCGGTGCATCTTAACATATGGCGACCGGCTTGCTCTCATCAATTAATAGCATGCAAATATTACAATACAGAATATGTATCCTACAAACCTGGTAAACAAAATAAAAACCCTGACATATGGAACAAAAATAATATTGAAAATAAATTTTCGCATCGGCAACATAAATAAAAAACACGCGGACCAAAATCCCCAATCAATGTATCAGCGTATGCCATAGTCCGATTTGTATAGATTACCCCATCCGGCGCACAAACGGGAATTACTTGAAAAATGGTTTTTAATTTATCTCGCGAAACGGTAAAACCTACGGGGAATCGCTTGTTGACTTCACGATCCATTGCCCTCAATGAACGCACGACAGTGACTGGTGTTCAATTTATTATTAAAACTAATTTACAATTCATTTATATTTTTTTTTTGGTGAGTATGGATTATAGATTAAAAAAAATTTAAATTGCCTCGGTGGCGTAGTTGTATTACGGTACGACTGCAAGGCTGAGGTCTCGGGTTCGATCCCCGGGTCGGGCAAAGTGATATTGGATTTTTCTATTCAGTATCAGCCCGGAGTCTGGAATTTGTGCCCGATATGGCGATAGGCTCGCCCCCTATCACATCATGGGACGGAAAACGCTTGGCGAAAAGTGGGTGCACTAGTTGCGCCTCTGCCTACCCCTTCGGGGATAAAAGGCGTGAGCATGCGTAAATTGAAGGGAAAGATACATAGGTATAAAAACATCATGCTATATTTTTAGACTTTGTTGTTGCGTAAACAATGCGTTGTTAGGCCAAATGACGTTTGTATATTCATAGACTACACACTCGTAATTTGTGAATGTGTTGTGCACGCCAGCTTTCGGTAATCAACTTATATGAAATAGGCTGCGATAGATCAAAATCCTGTATTATATACTGCCTACTGCTGAGCACGGGCCTCCTCTACTACTGAGAGGGTTAAGGCGCGTTGGCCTAGTGCGGGTTGGCAGACTTCACATATCTTCGAAATTCAAAGAACTTCTCAGGTATGCAGATTTCCTCACGATGTTTTCCTTGACCGTTAAAGCAAGCGATAATTCACAGAGAATACACACTTATTTTTTTAGAAATAAAGTCAGAGGTGTGTGCCCTTGGGTTTTGAGCCTGCAGACATTCGTCTCGGCAGTCCGTTCCACTCCCAACTGGGCTATCGCCGCTATATAATTTACATGTATAAAGTGCAAATAAATAAATAAGAATAAAAAGCCCAGAATACGTACACATTTTTATTCCGAAATAAATATGAGTATTGTATTTTATTAGTTTTTATGTTAACATGGCGTAACAAGTTCAGAGTATGTAACGGTATTTACAATATAATTGTATTATTGATATACTAGAAGTTGGAATTCCTTGTCAATCCCCTGAATATGCTATCTGCCTTCTGGCCATACACCGAAAGTACTCGGAACATGACTCGTGTAAGGGAGCCATTACGGTACCTAATAAAATAAAGATAATATAGGTCATACTTTTTGAAGTAAGGACTAGGATATTTGACTCATATTTATTATTTTTAGAAAAAAATACGTTATTTTATATCTAACACAAAACGTACGGTAAAAATGTACACAAGATATAAATACGCCTTTCAAATCTGATTGGTAGGACTAATAGGGTAGTTTCCTGTGTTTGATTTTGTGCATTATTTTATATGTAACCGAAAATAATACGAAAAAGATATTATTCATTCCTAATTTAAATCGATAGAATCCAAACCTCAGTATTGGGTAATACTTTTTACGAAATATTTTAGGTCATTGAGTAGATTTTTTATACGAGACACTATGAGCGGATAGTTGTATTAATCTTTTTCCACGGTCTTCGTTGCTTCGGTTGGCTTTGTGAAATGAGTTTTTTTATCCCTTGACTGCCTCGGTGGCGCAGTTGTATAATTTGCGTACGCGTTACGAGTACAATTTGCGCGCTGAGGTCCTGGGTTCGAATCCTGGGTCGGGCCAAAAACATTGTGACTGGGTTTTTCCTTCTTAAAAATTACTCAGTCGCAGCTCGGAGTCAGGAAGTTGGCGGTGTGATACCCCCGTGCCTCGGAAAGCACGTAAAGCCGTTGGTCCTGCGCCTGATCTCTCTCCGGTCATGTCGGATTGCCGTCTCACTGGACTATGAGAGTAAAGGAATAGCGAGTGCACCTGTGTATTGCGCACACACTTGTGCACTATAATATCTCCTGCGTATCTGGCTGATTTCCGTTGAGATTGGCCGCCGTGGCCGAAATCGGCTAGAAAGGGTGTTTTTTTTTTATCCCTTGATAATTTCGTGCAGTCATAACGGAATGAGGAGTTGCTGTGTAGAGTGCCTTTCTTGTTTTTATATTACTGTCTAGATTTGATTCCATTTTTTAAGTTTATTTAGCCGTATGTGATTTTTTATTATCGGTTTTGTGAGATGGAAATAAGTTAATTTATTCAGCAAGTGATCAGGTATTTTACGTAAATTTTTGCTACATTTAGACCAAATATACATAAAATATTTATGACAATAGGTACAGTCAGCCACATAAGTAACTGAACAAATTCAAAATTTCAAATCGCGTTTAAACTTTTGCGTCTGTATCAACAATTGTTTTTTCTTCACTAAAATAAACTTCACAGGGTTAACTTTACTTTAGATAAAGAAAAAAGAATATTTCGACTGGAGTGAACGTGCAGAAGCGTTTTGAAGTTTTTAATTTGTTCAGCTACTTTTGTGGCTGACTGTACTTACTTATTTTGCGTTTGGGGAAATCATACCATACATGTTACTTACATACATACACAGCCCTAATCCGTATTTATACCGGAAATTAAATTCTCCCTACATATTTAATAAATATTTGTAGGATAATCGCTTTTAAATGTTGTAGTATAAAATTAATGCTCGTTTACGTAATTATTCTTGTTAATATTAACTAAACATTTTTGGGTCAACGAGTAAACGCGATGAATCAGTACTTTTTATAGCGTTTAATAAGGGTAAAGTTCGAAAAATTTGAAACTATAAACCTCTATATTCACGTAAGTAAGTTAAATAAAACAAAAAGTTAGGAAATATTTTAGTTATTTTGAAAGATGTATTGGTTGGTTGGTATTTCTTGACGAAATATAAAATGATAATAACCATCATATCTTTCATTCTATCTATAAATTTGATTACTAAATTAACAATAAAACAAGATTCCACTAAAATATCAAATTAGGACAGGATTAAATCATAAATCCGCATTAATTTCAGAATATCTTAGCTATAAAGTATAATGTTGAAATTTAATTCCTCGCAACCATTTCGTAGGTTCCAGCAATTTCAGTTGAAAGCTGTATATCATCCGTAAGAGAGTACAGAAGGGCTCTCCGGCCGGAGCTATAAGTCTTATGGTGAGACATAAAATTATTCTAACGAAATATCTGGCGGAGAACCAATTCTCGTTGGAGATGATTACCAAGAATGTAATATTTAAATAGAATAGACTAAACAAGAGCTTGTTCCACGTATTGGATAATCTTCGAATTCTATTACCATAGAATGATCTATGCTTTGATTAATTATATACCTAGATAGAGTGACGCACTGCAATGAAACTAAAACAAACAGGCCCACTTTTCTTAAGCTAGTATGTGTGACAGCTGTGTCATACGCTATCGCTGCGTATCCTTGTATGCGCGCATAATGATACCAGTTATTACATGGTTTCTATTAAAACGGGGAGAAAATTATATCCATGAAAAACAACAAAAATAAATTCACTCCAACTCATTTAGTGGGAAACAGTTCGCCTCTATTTTTTTTGACGCGTTTGAGACGTTCAATGTCTATATAATTAATCAAAGGATCTATGTTAGAAGCTGGAAAAAATTATAATTTAGATATTGTTTTGTACTTTATTTGGGAAACAATAGAATACAATTTTACTTATAGATTAAAAGAAACAAATAGAAATAAATTATCCACAACCAAGAAGCTTATGACCAAATAAGCTTCTTGTCCACAATCGTTTCTAAAGATTACAATATCCTGTAGCAAAAGAGGCGGTGCAATATGAATAGAGCCTACGCATCCACCCAAAGAACATTTTTTATACACACACACTCACGCCTTTTTATCCCCGAAGGGGTAGGCAGATGCGCAACCAAGTGAACCCACTTTTCGCCGTGCGTACTCCGTCCCATGATGTAATAGGGGGCGAGCCTATCGCCATATCGGGTACAAATTACAGGTTCCGGGCGGATACAGAATTCTGGAAAAATCCAATATACACAAATATACCATGCTCTAGATTAACTTCTACGTTACTTTTTATATCATTTTTAAATAGCGCGTCGTAGTAATAGTGCTTTCGATCACTACAGTTGTTGAAGGATTTTTTTTAACAAGAAGGGCTGTTCACGCGGGCTCTGCCGCAAGTAACACCTAGTATAGGCATAAAACTTTATATCTAGATTTATTATTTTTCAACGTTCGATACAAGTAGCTTTTAGCGTGCTTAAAAGCAGTAAAGTTCACGAATTTCCTCAGTTATTACCGTTACCACTCGAAGCGCAAAAAACACCAAAATTTTACTCGACTCATCAAAGCTGCGAAGTCAAAATGCTTTTTTCATTTACCTTTATAATAAAACCAAAGTTTGCGCCGAAGACCCTCGCTCGAGGTTTAATACTTGTTTACATAAAAACACTGAAGAGTTAAAAAACCTCAAGACAGATGCAAGGGTGCTTTAGACGAGGAAAACGCCAAATGTTATATATTTTTGGAAAAAAATCTCTTTAAAAACTCACCCTCAGGTAATTAAGAACGGTTCACGAGGGGAATGAAGAGGTCTCCCTTTACTTTCATCCAATTTGGAGAATAAGCAAAGTAGGTTATTTAAATGTGGAAAAAAACAAATCGAGAGTTGTCTAGAAGAAATGTTATGTGTAAATAGATTTTTTGTTATGTTTATTAATATCTTTGTCTGTTGAAAGCTCTTCTCATATTGCGATGTCATTTGATGAGATAGTGAGTACTTTCTTTCAGTATTGTGTAATCATAGACTAAAGTGATTACTCAAGCAAATAACCGGCCTAAATATAGAAGTCAAATAAAGCATGTAATACCCATGATGCCTCAACAATTTTGGTTCCATGGTCGCGCCGATTTTTAAATCTTATTATAATCCGGTACGAAATGAATATCAAATCTGCCATTCACATCAGTTTTCTATAAGAGTAGCCGCATGCCCGATGGGATTTACCTGACTTATGACGTTAGGAATCCCTAGGAAAAATTTCATTAGATCTGCCGGCTTACTCTGTGCTTGGTCAATCATTTCGAAGATTTTAATAGGAGATGACATAGCGGCATGAATTAATATAGTCCAATTAAAACTACGAATATAACTAGTTAAAACCCATCTCAAGCACTCGTAAACCAATTTATCGATAAAACTTGTGGTTTGGAAATAATACGTCGTTATAATATAGATGGAAGTTTTCTCAATCCCATATAAGGTAATGTTTTGATGCTACTCCAAGTAAGCACTTCAATCTTCTATACATTAGTGGGGCGCTGACATTAGTGTTCTATAATGTACTTACTACTTACCATGTCACGATCAAAGCAAACTTCGTCTTACTCAGAAGTGCTTTTAATTATTCCTTTTGTTGCCCGCAATTTAGTGGGCACAATCTTAGTGAACGAAGATAGCGGTCGTATCATTGATCCCTAAGATGGCTGCTAAGATGTTTGTTTAAATGAAAAATAATATAGAATACGAGCTTTTGCCCGCGACTCCGCCCGCGTGAATGAGTTTTCCCGGGATAAAGGTCCCGCTTTATATTTTCCCGGGATAAAAAGTAGCCTATGTGTTAATCCAAGACATAATCTACCCGTGCGCCAAATTTCATCGAAATCCGTTCAGTAGTTTTTGCGTGAAACAGTAACAAACATCCATACATCCATACTTACAAACTTTCGCGTTTATAATATTAGTAGGACTCAAGGATATATAACGAAAGGATGTTTGGACAAAATTTGTTTTTAAGTTTAGGAAATGTAGGTTTTTGAATAAAATGCTAACACAATAAACAATTAAGAACGTATATAGTACAACAACAAAAAAACACCATAAACAAAGATACGATTAAAATCCACAAATTCTTTCCCTTTCTAACCAAATCCCGGGTATCTGTCAAGCAAATGAAGTGTACAACAGGGGTATATACAGCAGTATACACAGCCGGGTATGCGGCCAATTTTTCCGGATTAAGCTTTTACGACTTATCGGACTTGGGCGGGGAGTAGAAAAACGTAAAACCAAGATGATCATTTGTCCAGATTGCAAACGCGCGTTGTGTTTGCCTAAGTGCGCATAGAGATTAGGGTTAAATACAGCTCTGGTGGATAGAACGTTCCGAAATTAGATCGTAAAAAACAATGGTCTTTGGTTGTACAAAAATACTGTAAATACTTATCGTAATTAATTATACAATCCAGTATTACTTATGAGATAGTAAATAACTGTAATGTATTATGCCCGGAAAATATCAAGAACTCGCATTCTACCTTCTACATGAGACCTAAATAAGCTTGCGGAATGTGTGAGATAACACCTCTGTTTACCCCTGAAAAGGGACAAAGGCTTGATACTATGCTCGAATGTTAGTAATATCTCCATTGCATCACCAATCTCCACTCTAAAGGAAGCAATGTAAGTTGCTGGCCCTTTGACATCTGAATTGGATCTACGCTAGAGGCAGACGGCAGACCCCACAAAACGCAATTGTATACTCAATCGTACCTTCAAGTTGGCATTCAGTGAGACATGCCGATCGAATGCTATCTACACAATACCGGATACTAGACAGTTCTATATTATAGGTCTCAGTTTCAGTTTCTATATTATAGTTTTCAGTTCTCAGTAGTTCTCAATTTTGATAGAGTATTAGAGTCATATGTATATTTAGTGCAATGAAATGTAATCAGCCCTGTATTATATACTGCCCACTACTGAGCACGGGCCTCCTCTACTACTGAGAGGGGTTTGGCCACCACGCTGGCAGACTTCACATACCCTCGAAATTCTTATGGAGAATTATCACGTATGTAGGTTTCCTCACGATGTTTTCCTTCACCGTTAAATCGAACGGCTCCGCCCGCGTCAGAAAGTAAGTACACAATCACATGCAAAAAAAATACGAAATATTTATTGGTAATGATTATAGAATCATTCATTTTTTATTTAAATAATCTAAAGAATGATTTAAATTTACAATTATTAACGTTGAAAAAGAAAATTCAATCCACATAATTTTTCTTCACACAGCCAGAAGAAGTGAATTTAATAATCAGTTTTCTCGCTTTGTATGAAAATTATTTAAATCTCCACGGGGGAGTTACGTTTCAGCTGAATTTCAGTATATGCTGAATAATGCGCTACGAAATTATATGCACGCGAGTTTACTTGATGACTGGAAATTTAATATAAAATTTATGAAAAATCATTTTAAAAGCATATACTACGTAATCTTCAGGGCATTGCACGAAAAATTAGGTACGCCGAAGTGTGAATTAAAATGTGTTACATGAACCTTGCGAAAAACACTTTCGTTTAATGACATAGTTCCCGTAAAAACTAAATAATAATGTTTGGCTAGTGTAAATATGTTTTACTAGCTTATGCCAGCGGCTCCGCCCGCGTGAGTGAGTTTTCCCGGGATTAAAGTCCCGCTTTATACTTTCCCGGAATAAAAAGTATCCTATGTGTTAATCTAGGACATAATCTACCCGTGTGCCAAATTTCATCGAAATCCATGCAGTAGTTTTTGCGTGAAAGAGTAACAAACATCCATACATCCATACTTACAAACTTTCGCGTTTATAATATTACTAGGATAATAATTGAATTAAAAAATAAACTCTACAGTAGTGTTGAGTTTTAGAGGTAGGTAGTGACTGGTGACAATAAGGTCAAATAAATTGACTTGAAGCGACAGCTATGCAGTTGTGTATAAAATAGTTAATGAATTTTCCGAAGCCAAAATAACCAAGATTTTCCCTTCAATTACATACTTTCCAAATACTCACGAGGTGTGATATTGTAGGTATTCATGAAACGAAACTATTGAAAGCTGGTATTATAATAAATGTACACTTTCTATTCAGTAAACGCACCCATAGGTATCTTGTAAACATTTAATAAAGATTACACACCTAAAGGGAGATTGCATATATTATTATGTTGTCTACATGTGGTGCTGGAGGAGAATGCTCGGAGTATCGTGGACTGAATTCCGTACCAACGAGTCTATACTTCGAGAACTCGGCATTAAGCAGCGTTTATCATCTTGGGTCTGTACCCAAGATGATAAACGCTGCGGAGAAATAAAAGGTGAGGATACGAGACTGTTCTCGTATCCTCACCTTTTTTGGTCACGTATGCCTCCGAGGGGAGGTGTCTATTGAGCGACTTGTGGTCCAAGGAATGGTTGAGGGTACCAGGCCACGAGGAAGAGCGCCTATGAGGTGGATTGACCAGATAAAAGCGGCAGTAAATGGCTCATCATCACTACTTCAATGCACGACGAAGGCGGCCATCAGAGAAGAGTGGCGACGTGTTGTGAAGCTTGCCACCAACACCTGAAGTGATGACCACGACCACTCTGTCAAGAGTGATACCGACAAAGAAGAAGACATGTATACACAAATATAAGAACACACTTTACAACAATCTTCATTAAACTATAATTTGATTGTTATATCGGAATAATAATAACTTCATATGCACAAGTTAGAATTCGTATGAAAGTTCTGACCAATAAAACAAAATTCAAGAAATACCCATAACTCTCAAAAGTTCCGAACACAGCGCAGTCAAATATCAAGAAATCGCTTAATAAAGTTAGTCAGAAGAAAGACATCGGATGAATGAACTGATACAGATGTGTATTCGGAATCGAGCTCGTCTGGTGGGCCTCGCAAGAGTTTAAATAAAATAATTATTTATGTATGTTTAATATACAATATTTAAGGATATTACTTCGTGGATAGTTTAGTACCAGAAATATGGTATTGGTACAAATTAAATTGTAATGGCTCAAAAAATAAACAAACTAGCAAATAACTAATTGAATTGAAAGCTATAACTTACTTGTTATTTGACAAATTCATAATGTAGTGACGGAAAAGAAGGTACCTATACCAATCAGTCTCGTTCTTCTCTCCTGACCTGGCTACAATGTTGTCCAAACTAAAAAATAACAGTGTTATACTGCTGAATGCTGATTGACGGCAGAAGTATACAACGTGGTACCACCACGTTGTATAATAAGATATACATAACGTACCCAGATATACTCTCTAATACGAGCGAGTTACCATCTGCTAGAATTATCATTTTAATATAATAAACAGACTGTTGTATTTTAAACATGATAAGGAAGGGGCAACAGGCGGGAAGCGCACGTAATGAAACAACTATTTACTCCGTGAATTGCACGCTCAATTAATTTTCTCTTCAAGTATAACTTGTATGATTTTAGCTATTTTTCATATTATCTTACATGCGGCTTTGCTTGTTGTGCCTTCTTAAAAAAGAAATGAAAATGTAAATCCTATGGAAACGTACTATTGGAGTTTCATCTTTAAAATTGCCCTTGGTAGTCCAGGAAATGAACTACTTCTTTTGCCAAACATCCAAATTATTTCAACGGTTTATGTTAAATTGAATAAAAACGTCCAAACATCCAAAAACCTTTTTCCAACGACAAACTTTTACATTAGTTTAGAACACGTGTATATTTTTTTCTTTTGAAAATTGGGTTCAGGTAAATGCGTGTCGACTGTTTGATATGTTTATTTTATCATATTTTTATCCTAATGTACAAGGTCTCTCTTGATATTAACTTATTTCGCAGTTGTCACTACATGGAATAGTCTGTAGAAAACATCAGAAATCATTGACCTCGTACCGCGCCTAATGATATTTCTTTAATACGCTATTTGATCAAAAGAAACTATACCTACAGAATTACATTGAATGTCAAGTGTGCTAAGTTTTTCTCGCGGTTTCGCCCGCGTGAATATCCTTTTCCGCTACTAAATTACTGTAGTTATTTATGCCTGGAAGACGCCAGTGTTATCTTTTTAGAAATTAAAGTAATCACCCCAAGAGCTAATTATCGGAATAATAAGTTCCTTTTATGTTAATCCAGGATATTGTCCATCCATGTGTGAAATTTCATCCAAATCAGTTCAGCGGTTTGTACGTTTACTTCTAACAATATAACATCACATTATGTGTCTCCAAAAACACACAGCATTGGGATGAAGAAAGCAATCATTTGATTCGGTTAATCTAAAGAGAATGTCAGTTCAATACATACCAGACTGTCAAATCTTGTCTCTTACTCTTTTACACCAGAAGGCGCTGCTCTGCTTTGGCGCGCGATTTTAGCTGTGAACTCATAGCGTCGTTTTGATTCGAACGTATCAGTTCGGTAAAGTTTTTAATTAAAGTAAAACTTTTCAAAACTGGATTTAAAACAGTGTTGAAGTGATAAAAATGTGTTAAAGTGTGTGTTGTACACAGCATTGTATTTATTGGTAAGTTTTGGAGCCATTTAGTAAAGACGACACGCGAAATAGAAGCGCAAACAAAATAGGTACCGGTCAAGAATATGTTGCCTCGGATGGGGAACAAGTCACGACCTGAAGCTTATGCAAAATAGGTACCTGCAGGTCACCAATTTGTTGCCCCGGATGGGGAACAAGTCTAGAACCCAAGCTCATGCATATCGGATAGCATTGAGTGCTTCCTCATCCTTGAAATAAGGAGAGGGCATAGCTTCACTTTTATCTATTAAACGAGTACTTATTGGCGCAGGAACAGGCACAAATATGTGCGTAGGGTTCCGATCCGCGTGTCGACTCGCTAATGACTCAGGTTTTCGTAAATTATTCGTAAACTAATTTGCTCCAATTATCAAAATTATTTTAATATGTCCCTTCAAAACAAATATGTTACTTACATTGAACAATAATAGGTTTTATAATAGCTCCACATAACCTGTTATTAGGTACACCTATGGTGCCTTGGGACAATCTAGAATATAGTTAATGTGAAAATAAAGACATTCCATTCACCAATATAGAATAAACACAAAGTAAGCATATAAATCCCTTGTGGAAAGCTTAGCTACACCATGTTTTAGACCTAAATGTCAGTAATGTATTAAGACATTTTTTTATAAAATTAAAGGTTATTATTAAATTACTATTAGAATACTATGATTATATGTGGTAATATCTAGTAAAGAAGAACTAGCAATGATGCATATAGAATTGCAGTCCATAAATAAGTATAATCAATGATTAAAGCTCCAAGGCCACCTAAATTAGGCCTAACTTTTTTATTTGTAATTATTAAATAATAATAAAGATAGTTTCTGAGCTATAACAAAGTATGGGACTATTGTGTGCCCGCACATGATCAGATCTTAAACAAACCAATATATCAGATTATAGAATTACCTTACTGGATGATATACCAACTTTAAAACTGCCCGTGTAATTAATATAGAGGCACTACTGTCTATCTTACAGTAGCTTTGTGGATTTGTCATGTTAAAAGTTTTGTTTCTGCTAGTCTTCTTTTGTCACAATAACACCAATGATTGTCACCAGGTATATCAGGGAACTTCAGATGAGAAGGGTTTTAGCCTTTCAGGGTGGATTAGTAGATATATTAGCCCTCTGCCAATTATTCAAAAATAAAACAGATACTCAATTGCCATTTATTTGCACTCCAGACTTAGACCTCGTCTGAAGTACCTACCTAAGGACCAAGCTATATACCTAAGAATTCTATAAAAAAAAAAAAAAAAATGTGTGTTGTGAAGTTTGCAAACTAGCGCTAGACCAATCTGGTGGTCAAAGGCCTATAACCTCTCAGTAGCAGAGGAGGTCAATTCCCAGCAGTAGGATAATATATTTTTCATAACTAATATTATTATTAAATTGAATTTTACCTCTGAGAGAGATGTTAAAGACTTTCTCCTATATAGGTACTACTTCTTGAAGGTACATACATTCAAAAAGCAGTCATCAGGCCCCTTTTTATCTAAGCATTGCGGAAGTGCACTCTTTTGTTGGTTACTTATAACGGAGAGATTCTCCAGTTAACCTTCTTTTGAATTGGCCTGTCTTCAACTCCATGTACAATTTGCAGCGATTATGAACTGGGTTGTAGAAACCCTACACTAGAGAGGGACGCAAAGATGTATATGGGAATTATTTTCTCCTGGTTTTTCTCAGAAAAAATCCAAGCAGGCTGCAAAGGTCTCGGAGATGCTTGCAACCTTGAGGTCTTGGGTTTGGTATGTAAATTACCAATTAGAACAATATAACATTTTACAGCAAAATAGCTATATTCTAAATTGGCTTTGGACTTTATTAAGCAGGCATTAACCTTGCAAACCATGCAAGGGTCCAGCGGTGACTGTACTGTGAAATACTGTTGCAAGACACAGTTATTACCTTGAGAATTCACATGGGGAGACCAAATAATGATACTGCCTCACGGAGTACCTCAGGAACTTAAGCAGTGGTTTGATACAGTGGAGAGCAGTACAACTCCACTACGCAAGAGAAAAATAACATAAACTGAGAGCAGCTGCTCAAGAAATGCCCACATAATGTTCTAATGCTTTATGCTTAGTAGTAGTACCAGTAGTGGCCAGTACCTTGTTGCATAAAACCGCAACCAACTCGGACAAAAAAAAAAAAAAAAAAACTGACTTTAACCAATAGTTGTGTTAGTTGTATAAGGTGGCATTCACTCTAAATATGAAATTGACTTCATTCTTACTTGGTAGGTACCAAGCAGACTAAACAGTAATGCAAATCATCTCTGAAGAGATGGACGCATTATCTGCAATGGCACTTATTACCACCAGCCCCGGAGGCAACTTTTTATTAAAAAAAAAAAAAAAAAAAAGGTGATTGTATTAGACGTGTAGGTCAAGTCAGAATATTTGCCACAAAATATACCACTATTGTACAGGCTTACGTAAACTCAATTTTTTTTTTTTTTTTTTAGCATGGGTTGGCAATATTTTTGCCAATGGGGGTTGCCTACCACCCATATAAACTTAAGGGTCCCTGCACAACTAAACTGTGCAGAAAGGATATATAATAGGACCTGAATTGACACAGTGTTCTCTAGCGCCTTGAACAGTAGGCGTAGTGGTAGTAGTAGGTACCTCACTAGTAAGTGAAAGCACTAACTTACCCAATTCAAATAATGAATCTGCGGAAGGTTCTTATTGATTAAACCTCACTAGTAAATGAGAACATTAACCTACATAATTCAAATCATAAACCGGCTAAAGGTTATTGATTAAAACTCACTAGCAAGTGAGAGCATTAACATGCATAATTCTAATCATAAACCTGCGGAAGGTTGTTACGGATTAAACCTCACTAGTAAGTGAGAGCATTAACATGCATAATTCAAATCATAAACCTGCGGAAGGTTGTCACTGATTAAACCTCACTAGTAAGTGAGAGCATTGACATGCATAATTTAAATAATAAAGCTGCAGAATTTCTTTTTGATTGAATCTCTAGTAAAGGAGAGCATTAAAATGCATAATTCTAATCACAATCCTGCGGAAGCTTGTTACTGATTAAACCGCAGTAGTAACTAAGAGCATTAACATGCATAATTCAAATAATGAATCTGCAGAAAGTTCTTTTTGATTGAATCTCACTCATAAGACAGCATTAATCACTATAATTCAAGTAATGAACCTGCTGAAGGTTCTTATTGATTGAACCTGCGGAAGGTTCCTATTGACTGAACCTGCGGAAGGCTATTATTTATTGAACCTGCGGAAGGTTCTTATTTATTGAACCTGCGGAAGGTTCTTATTTATTGAACCTGCGGAAGGTTCTTATTTATTGAACCTGCGGAAGGTTCTTATTTATTGAACCTGCGGAAGGTTCTTATTGATTGAACTTGCGGAATGTCCTTGACAAAATGTCTCATCAGGCAAAACTTGGGGGTGGAGCATATAGCTGTAGCTGTATATAGGAGAAGAGAAATCAGCTTTTTAAGGAAAATTGGTGTTTCACCACCTTATCTACCTTTAGTGTCCAATTAGAAAATTGTTAGTCTAGTGCAATAATAACAAATCAAAAGTCACAGGGTCTAGTCAAGATGTAGCTGGATTTTAATTTGCATACAGTACTATTTTATTGCACAAATTAATGGTGTTAGATTCTTCTGTAACTACTGTAGAAAAAGTTATCAAGGATCATCCAACAAATCCTAGATATTTTTTAATTTTCTCTAGATCACCTATCATAATTTTCAAACACATGATTTATTATAAATACCATTAGTATGTCATAACTAACTTCAGACTATGTATTTCACAACCTGATTCCCTTTTGGAACTGTTGGGAAAAAGATTGCCACACATGGAAGGCTCAAGCTGGTTCCTGGCCAAAAACGGGGTAAAGAACTAACAGCTGTGCCCAGACTATCAGCTAGTTGCTGAGTAGGCATCTACAGCCCATATTATAAACCCAGCTACTCATGTGAAAGAACTAACTATAGGTCTCATATATAGTGATGGTATAGTTAAAGGACATAAAATATTTTATTTTTTTATACCAGTCATAGAAACTGTTAAATCAGCATCAAAAACCAGAGTGGCTGGCTGGATAGGTTGCATTTTTTGGAAACAAATTACTATTCATGCATTTCTGTGTACCTAGTACTCTATCAAAGGTGGGATCAAGAGCATAGTTAATATGAATATTAAATGGAAGATATTTTGAAAAGAGCTAACTGGAAATCTAAAAGCTTTTTATTAAAAGTATCTTGTCAGGATATTTACAGACTCAGTGTTCAAACTGATGTTTTATTGTATGATAATTTTTAAAGTGATTCAATGTATGATTTTTGTTTTTTTATAAATTTGGATCTCATTTCTCTTGATACTCTTGTTTTGAGTTCATAAGATACTACTTAACTATAAAGTGTTTAAAATTTTATAATTGATGGTCTGATTTCTTAATATGACAAGTAACTAACAAGAGTTTTTAGTTATTTCAAAGTTTTCCTTTTGTTATTTTGTTTTATGGAGATTTCATAAACAATTCTAGAGGAAAAAATAGTACATTCACAAATCATGTGAATTATTTCTTTTTATATTCACATAGCGTCGATTGTATTACACCAGCAGATATCAAACAGGTCTTCATCCCAATGCTGTGTGTTTTTGGAGACACATAATAGAACTGTTTTGCATTAAAACAAAACAATTATTATGTGTTGAAGAAAACACACAGCATTAGTACAAGGATCTTGCTGGTGATGAAGACTTCTATGAGTTCACAGCTAAAATCGCGCGCCAAAGCAGAGCAGCGCCTTCTGGTGTAAAAGAGTAAGAGACAAGATTTGACAGTCTGGTATGTATTGAACTGACATTCTCTTTAGATTAACCGAATCAAATGATTGCTTTCTTCATCCCAATGCTGTGTGTTTTCTTCAACACATAATAATTGTTTTGTTTTAATGCAAAACAGTTCTAATATTTTCATAAACTTTTCACATTTATAATATTGTATTTTTTTGTATGGCATTGAATGACGAGACGAGCATGCCGTTCGCCTGGTGGTAAGCGATACGACCACCCATAAACAATAGCAACACCATCCAGCAACTTGAGTTACAAAGTACTGTCTGGCATTCCACTGCGCTCGTCATCCTGAGACATAAGATGTTAAGTCTCACTATGTCCTGTAGTTACACTGGGTACAGTGTGCTTCAATTCGAAACACAAAAGTGCATGAACACTGCTGCTTGGCGGTAGAAATAGACATTGCGGACATTTTATAAGTAAAATAAAATAAGATACAATACGCTAAGAAGTAAGATTAACATCAAAGTGCTTTAGTAAATGTTAAATACCCGAAAAATACAACCAAACTTCAAAAGTCATGCAAAACAAGGACTCTAATTTATGCATACAATTTATATTGACCGTCGAGTACCGAATCTGCCAGAAATTGGCGGATATTTGAAACTGGCGCTTAGTCAATTATTGGACCCCCTCTCGAAGTTCCGAATAAGTGCCTGCCCCAGGGCGATGTCCGAAAGACGCCGGATGCATAAAACATGCTTCGAAATCCAGAGTCGGTACGTGACACCCGTGCGAGCTTCAGATACGGAGTTTTTCCACTCTATTTCGGATAAGGACATGCATTTTAAAACTTTTTATACCTTCATTTTCAGATTTGTGTTTAAATTCCAAGGTATACGTGAACTGCAAGGTTGTGATTGGATGGTTCTGAATTCTGATGGATGTGTTTTAGTATAAAAAGAGAAATGGAACATCTCTCAGTAAAACAAAACTTTTAATGCATATATTATTTACATAGTACGGTACAAAGGAGAGTAGAATGAGCTATACCTTTTGTACTGAGGTGGCGTAGAAATCGATTAAAGTATGTGAAATATTGCGACGATATATTACCTAATTAGTATATTTGACTGGTGGAAGGTCTCTCGTATGCGAGGGGCCGTCTGGGTAGATACAACCGAAATGTCTATTTCTACCGCCATGCAGCAGAAATTGTAGCCAGTGTAGTTACTGTACATAATCCGATTTAACACCTAATGTCTCAGGGTAACGAGTGCAGTGGAGTGCCACGCAGTTCTTTGTAATTTAAAGTTGTAAATGATGTTGCTTCTGTTTATGGGCGGTCGTATCGCTTACCATCATGCGAGTGGCATGCTCCTCATATCATTCAGAATACATATTTGCAACTGTTTACCACCCATAGACACTCTTTGGTTACTTTCTACATCATATAATACTAGGAATCAATTTATTTATGGTCTCATGCGAACTCGGACTAAATGTACCTAATTCCAGTGGATTTCATTGATTAGATGGATTGTGGGAATGGTGAAAGTTTATAGAAACCATTTCATGATTATTGCCCATTCAGCGTTTTGAGAGACCGCATCACTCGCTGATACTGTTTTAATCATTTTCTGATAGAACCACGTAGTTTTTCTAACATTTTTGTGCACATTCGTATCTTTCTAGATTTTATGATTATTATGAACCTTCTTGCTAAATAGACTTTTCCACATACAGTATTTATTTTTACGCTGTAACAAATATATTGGATTAAAGTCCACAATCGGCCTACAAACCCACATAGTTATTTAGTTAATAACTGCCTCGGTGGCGTAGTTGTATTGCGGTATGACTACCGCGCTAAGGTTTCAAATTCGAATCCTGGGTCGGGCAAAGTCGTATTGGGTTTTTCTTCTATCAGCCCAGACTGGAATTTGTGCCCGACATGGAGATAGGCTTGCTCCCTATCATATCATGGGACGGAATACCCACAGCGAAAAGTCGGCGCACTTCTTGCGCCTCTGCCTACCCCTTCGAGAATAAAATGCGTGAGTGTGTTGTAAAAAATCGCATATACGCACACATGATTAATGTAAGAAACAGATTTGTGACAATTGTTTTCAGGAAAGATTTTTATTTATTAAATAAAAGTGTGTGAACTGTTCATATTTTCCATTTTCCTCGCTTCAGTGTGCAAAGCGACTTCAAAGAGTAGCCCTCGGGATTTATTAATTTTGTTTCGCGATCAAACGTGGGCTGATTGCTTCTGTGATACACAATATAGATAACAATTTTGTCAAAAGAGGTATTTTTTATTAATTTAAACTCAAAAATTCCATTATCAATTTAATATCCAAGTCCTCGTGGTTCCTAGGAACTCCAACTTCCAAGGGGCTGTCTGTTTCACAATATCTAGATTTGAAACAAAAATTCGAGAATCGCACTCATATAGTTTGTTCAGTTAGTAGGTACCTATTTCCGAGTTTTCGCTTTGAAGCTGACCTTATGATGGTCTTTATACACACTCACTCACGCCTATTATCCCCGTAGGGGTAGGCAGAGGCGCAACTAGTGCACCCACCCTTCGCCGTGCGCATTCCGTCTCATGATGTGGTAGGGGGCGAGCCTACCGCCACATCGGGCACAAATTCCAGACTCCGGGCTGATACTGAGTAGAAAAACCCAATATCACTTTGCCCGACCCGGGGATCGAACCCGAGACCTCAGCGCCGCAGTCGCACCGCAATACAACTACGCCACCGAGGCAGTCAACGGTCTTTATAATTTTCAATATAATAACAGTATCTTTATAGACGACGATAGTAAGCGACGATAGCCAAGTTGGGAATGGAACGGTCTGCCGAGACAATGTCCGCAGGTTCAAAACCCAAGGCACACACCTCTGAATTTTCGAAGTTACGTGTGTATTATTTATCAATTATCGTTCGCTTTAACGGTGAAGGAAAACATCGTGAGGAAACCTACATACCTGAGAATTCTCCATAAGAATCTCGAGGGTATGTGAAGTCTGCCAACCCGCACTAGGCCAGCGTGGTGGACTAAGGCCTAACCCCTCTCAGTAGTAGAGGAGGCCTGTGCTCAGCAGTGGGCAATATATAATACAGGGCTGATGATGATGATGATGATCTTTATAGAGACTATAACGAATACGTATCGCGATTTCATTCTTTTCAGTAAGTTTTGAGGTTGCGGTACGTATTTAGTACTATAAAACATTTTAGCTGGTTGACGCGGAACAAAGACGATCAATCAATTTAGTACTCAATTAAAACACCCATTACATCAGAACGATAATCGAATAAAATGCCTTCTAACTTAATCAAACTCTTCTACCCTTCCACGACCCCAACACATTTGATCCAATAAAAAATTATACCTACATAATAATGACATCTTAACTGCACTAATGGATAAACAAGTGAGGTGACGATTGCTTTCGACCAATACAGTATCACGTAACATTCGCCCTTATATCCAAATTATAGGGTTGAAAATAGGTCTTACTGTTTCCAGTAAGCACGCCGAACAATCGACCCCTATACCGTTCTATCAATTGAAACTCGACATTGCGTTTGATATGCGGTACAGATGTGTTTGATGCTTTATTACTTCACTAATGATCCGGCGCGGCTTGGAGCGTCATTATAGTAAGTTGTTACCGTTAGTATGTGGGAAAATGGGTCTTATAGCTTTGTATTGACAGACGGCATTAGATTGCATTGTCTGTGTATCGTTAGTGCTTTGAAGCAAAAATGGTAGCGCTCGGAATTATTTCTTACATCACCCTCTTAAGTTATATCAAAACAACTACAGATAATAATACCTACTTAAAATGAGTATCATGTTCTATTTTACCTTAGGGCTTTATTTTTCACGGAGTTTTAATGATCCTCAACCTTCGCTTGCGAATGCCTCTTGAAAGACGAGCAAACCAATTATATAGGTATTACTGACTACAATTACCTGTACTTCTATACTATTTATATTATTTATTTATGTATGCACTTCATATACAATCAATATACATAGGCGGACTTCATGCCGTAGGCATTCTCTACCATTCAACCTTAGGGTGGTGCAGAGATAAACAAGGTAGGTGCATCAGTTATCTGAAGCGGTAAACAGATTTAAGAAAGAACATATGTATACATATTAAATAATTATAAATATATTAAATGTACACATAACTAAAAATAAAGATATAAAAATAATAAATATATAGATTACATACGATATATATAAAATATAATGAGTTAAGGAGGTGACTCTTCCATTCCATTCAGCAATAGTGGTCCTACCCTTATTTTGAAGGCAACCCGAGTCGTAGACGTTATGATTTTGAGGGGGAGTGAATTCCATAGAAGTTTAGATTGAATAGTGAAAGAAGAGTGAATAAAGCATATACTATCTATACTTATAATATTATAAAGCTGAAGAGTTTGTTCGATTGGTTGAACGCGCTGGAAGTAACTACTGAACCGATTTAAAAATTCTTGCATTAATAGTAAGCTACATTACTTCTGAGTGCTATGGACTACTTTTTGAAAGATCTCTTATAAAGCCAATCCATAAGAAGAACGAAAAATCGGAAATAAATAACTATAGACCCATTGCGTTACTCCCTACGGCGTCTAAAATATTTGAAAAAGCAATGTATAATCGAGTCTACAAATTTTGTGAAAAATACAATATATTGCACGAAAGTCAAAACGGTTTCCGCGAAAATCGATCCACTACCCTAGCTGTCTACAAATTTGTACAAGAAGCATTAAAAATGATAAATAGTAAAAACTATGGAATAGGCATACTATTAGACATGACTAAAGCCTATGACAAAGTTCAATTTAATATACTCCTGAATAAACTGTATGGTATAGGAATTCGCGGTAAAAGCTATGAGTGGTTTAAATCTTATTTGAAAAATAGAGAACAAATAGTGGAAGTACCAAATTACAATCACAACACTAACATAATACAAAAAATATACTCTCTGAGTAAAACTACTAACGCTTCAATTCCACAAGGTAGTGTTTTGGGATGCTTACTATTTTTAATATATATTAATGACCTCCCTAAAAACTTAGACTGGCATTGTGTCTTGTTTGCAGATGACATATCTCTCCTTACCTCCTCCAATAACAATAATAATCTCAACGACAGAATCTACTCTATACTCTCTAAAACTGAAAATTGGTTAGAAAACCACAACCTAGAAATCAATTGTTCAAAAACAAAGTTAATAACATTCCACCCATCTCAAAAATTACCCTTAAATATAAATTTTAGTTACAACGGAACCAAGCTCGAGGTCGTGAAAAACGTAACCTTATTAGGCTTAGATATAGATACCCACTTAAACTGGAAACAGCACATACAAAAAATAAAAACAAAAATATCCAAATTTACATGCGCCTTACGCGAAATAAAAAAGACTACTAATACACAGACTGCCATAACTACATACTATGCATATGCCTACGCATGGCTAAGCTATGGTGTTATATTGTGGGGTAATAGTACAGACATAAAAACTATATTCACTTTACAAAAAAAGCTAGTCAGAATAATTGTAAATATTAAAGAAACAGAAAGTTGTAAGCCTCACTTTAACAAATGTAAAATTCTCACTCTTCCTTGCATATACATTCTAAAGATAAGTAAATTTGTAAGAAAGTACCCAAATTTATTTTCCAAACGCGAAGACATCAACCCTTCAAGAAATCTACGACATAAAAACAGACTCAACCTACCGGCCTCTAGATTACACATGTTCTCTTCTAGCCCTTACGTTATGGCAATAAAAGTATATAACAAACTACCTAACAAAATAACTGAAGAAGCCAAAAATAATATATTTGTACATAAACTAAAAACATTACTATATGAAAAATGCTATTACTCTTTAACTGATTTCCTTAACGACGAACTATAACTATAACTTTGACACCCTATTTTAAAATAATTATATTATGTATTTCTGAATAAGCTAATGTTTGAATTAAAAATTATGTAAAATTTAAATGCATGACATAGTAATATATTTAATTTCACTACTTATTTTACAAATATTGACATCTAGATAACATTTTTTCTCGACTACTAGACAAAAAATATATAATAATAATAAAAAATTAAATATACTAAATAATATTAACTACTATAAACAACGAGTTTTATCTAAGAAAACAGTTTCTCCCTCTCTTCTATGTTGCCGTGCCCTGCAGGGTCCACGATTATGTACTTCTCTTAATTTGTAAACCTATTTAACAATTGTGGAGTGCAATAAATTGATTTGATTTGATTTGATTTTGCCCGGGACAATATTTTTATACCTGAAAATCTTTTTCACGCGGAACCGCCAGCAATACTACTGATATTATAAAACAAAGTCCCCACTGCGTCGGTCTGTCTGTCTGAACTCAAAAACTACTGAACGGATTTCAATGAAATTTGTTTGGAGATAGATTGAGACTGTAGGAAGGACATAGGCTACTTTTTATCGCGAGAAAATATATAATGGGAATTTTATCCCGGAAAAACTTTTGAAGCCGCGAGCAAAAGCTTGTTCTAGTATAAATTCTATTATAAATACAGATCTGTGTATATCACGCATAAAGTTTAATCTTATCTTACGTTGGAATAATTTTGGGTCTCTTGGGTGAATTAATATAATATTTCGTTCTTCATTGCATTTTATTTCTTTGCTTCTTATAATTTAAATCATCATTTTAATTTTAACTACTCTAAAATTCCTAATTTCTACCTTAAACGGAACTAACTTCTGCTCGCAGCCTCGCCTTACGTAACACAAAACAAAGAAAAAAAACAATGAGAGGTGTCAAGGGACACCCGGATGGAACGAAGTTCCCTTCGATTAATTAGTGAAGGAATTGTAATAAAATTTTATTTATATAACAGAGTGTGTATATATATAAATATATAAATATTTTCCTATTTCCGTTCCAATACATAAGTTTCTAGAGAAAAAAACAAATAAATACGTGTGGCACTCGGAGACTACCGCGGTAAAGCTATTGCATAGCATTTTTATCACAAATTTTGATTGACTAAACACAAATTCGATCTTACGCTTACCACATAAAGTAGATTTTTAAACGCAAGCAAAGCACGTTTAGTCTTGTTATTGATAAATGTCAGTAATCAAAGTAGAATAAATCAACAACATTTGAAAAAAGAATGTTACGTTCAATTCTTTTGTACTCGTGCCGTGCCAACTCTGAGGAAATAGCTTCTACGCAATGTATTTAAGGTTCATTTTAGATTAGTAAGAAATGGTTTTAATGACTTTAATAAATAAAATAAATACAAATATACTCGTTTCAAGAATTATAGCTTCTACGCATTGTATTTAAGGTTCATATTAGTAAGATAATAGCAAAAAGTGTCGTGACAACTTTCCTTTACTTTACTTTCACAACGCGCAATAAGGAATTTCGTTCCAAAAGCAATAAAAAGTTGATTGAAGGAATGTAAAATTAGCTTTTACCCGTGGTTTCACCCGCATCGTAACCTTCCGTGCACGTAGCGCCCAATCATAGATAGGGTTCTGCGTTCATCCGGAAAACATCCAAACATCCTCACTTAGCCCATGTTGTTTCATCCATGGTCAAGTAAAGTCTTATTACACTAGACGAACGCGCAGCGCCTTCGCCGCGCTGTGAATTCGCCAGTGTGAAACAGCTCGGTATTTTTTTATGTTTTTTTATTGCATTGAATGACGAGACGAGCATGCCGTTCGCCTGATGGTAAGCGATACGCCCACCCATAAACAGTAGCAACACCATCCAGCACCTTGACTTACAAAGTACTGTGTGGCATTCCACTGCGCTCGTCATCCTGAGACATAAGATTTTAAGTCTCATTATGTCCATTAGTTATACTGGCTACAGTGTCCCTCAAACCGAAACACGACAGTGCATGCACACTGCTGCTTGGCGGTAGAAATAGACAATGCGGTGTTCGCGTGCAATTCGCCAGTGTGATAAAAGCCTTAACATTACCTGACCACGGATGAAACAGCTCGGTCTTTCGCATTTATAATATTAGTGAAGCGATATCACGATTCCTACATCTGTATTACCCAAGCAGGTATCTTACTATTATTGGGAGCTCTACACCATCTAAATCACCATGATTCAACCACTAGCGTGTCGAACAACGACCGATTTCCAACAATGGCAATGATAACGCGAAACGCGTCGACGTAATCACAGACAAACTGTCCTTACCCTAATATTAGATAATGGATGGGGGTCGATAGATAACATCGCCTCGTAATTTCCGCCATGCGGACAAGGGTGCATAAATATGTATGTATGTATGAAGCATTAATTAGATACGAAAACTGTATAATATTAAATGTATTGTGTAGATTTTTATGACGGCAGCAAAGATACTATTTAAATAAAACGAATGGGCAGTGTAAACAAACTCCTAGGACTTTGCAGTTGTATCTACCATTTGCAATGTCTAATTTTGCTGCCATGCAGCAATAGTGTTCTAGTTATAACATAAATTATAATAAACAAGACATTTTTTCCACAAGTTTTGAAGTCAGTCATAACTATGGTCAGTCACTGGTGGTAGGTCTCTCATTATGTAAGAGGCCGCCTGGGTGGGTACCACCGCAATGTCTATTTCTACGAGCGCAGTGGAATGCCACACAGTACTTTGTAACTCAAGGTGCTGGATGGTCCCGTGTGGAGTTGCTGGTCTCCCATCGGGCGCGTCTCCCTGGGTGGCGGATAGGGGAAGGCCCTCCAAACTTGGGGGGTACCGGAAACGGCGTGGACCAAAACCAGCAAAGGGGATTCTTCCACGTTCCCTCTGATTAGCAGAGGGTGCTGTGGAGGAATACAGACGGGTTCCGTGTGCACTCACACTGCCGCGGAACAGGTCGGAGTAGAACTGGTTCTCTCTGGCCACCGCCAGTCTCGGAATCCCAAGCTGCACTGTGGTCATGTCTCGCGGTGTCTCTTGGGGCCGAGGGTCTTGGCTTAACCGCCCGGACTGCGAGGGAGAAAACCTCTATAAAAAGTTACCCCGAATCCCAAGCGGCGGCGCACCGCGAGGGGATGCATGGTCGATGGGTAGTTCGGTCTCTAGTGCGACCCCCGCCGGAGTACCGGCCGACACTCCTGGCGGGTTACGCTTGGCTTACCCAGGTACAGGGGGCACTGCCTGGGCGGACCGTTTTATTCCCCCATACTCGTGGGAACAACAATGAATGAAAAAAATAATTCTATATTTCATACGGAAGTGCTGGAGTTGTCTGTCCCGGGTGGTAATTGTGAACCCGGGCAAAATAAAGAAGATGGTCGCAAGCCCATAGATGGAGCCGTGGCGATGGCTCCGCCCACTCTGGTCCTGGATTCACAGGCGGGACCGAGCGGCGTTCCCTTGCGCCCTAAAAGAGGTCGCCGAGATCGGGTAGCTAACCTGATCTCGAGCGATAGCGAGTCAGAGCCGGCGGTGAAAGTGGTTGCCACAAGCCCTCCTCCGGAAGAATCGGATTCGGTGGAGATGATGATGGTGTCAGCTGAGCAGCAGGACTGGCGCGTACGGTTGGCGGAAGAGGTCCGGGGTGTATCAAAAAGGTCCCGGAACCTAAAAGGGACGGAGCAGCGGAAGCTGAATTTGGCGGCCCAGGAGTTACTGGAGAGGGCCAATGAGTCTGCCTCTGCTGAAGTGTCTCGCTTAGAGGCAGAAAAGGCTGCAATGGCACAGCACATTGCAGCCCTTGAGGCTTCCTTGGCGGCCCAGGGTAAGCTTTTGGAAGAGGCGCTCGCCGCTGCTGTCCATTCATCCCGACAGTCGCGGGAGACATCTCACTCGGTGGTTGCTACTGAAGGGGATAACCATTTTGAGCTGTTGGAGCGCCGTCTTAATATAATGGACGCGCGTTTCGACGCCTTGTCAATGAGGCTCCCTCCAGAACCCATTGTCCGTCCTTCGTTGGCCGCTGACAGGGCCAGAGTAGAAGCAGCTGCCCGTTTGTCGCCCGCTGTAGCTGGACCATCGACTGCATCATCTGCTGTCGTTCGGTCCCCGCATGTCTTGCCAGTTGTCACCGGTCTACCGGTAACAAAAGGTAAAGGGAAAGGGAAGGGCAAGGGTACACCTCAGACACCCCTTGGCGTAGTTGCTCAAACTAATGCCGGGGATGCTAGTACTGCACCAGTCGTTGCGTCCGTTGGACCTAGTATTCCCCCTCGGCAAACCTCCTCGGCAAGCAAAGGGGAGAAGAGGGGAAAACGCGATGCAGCCCCGGCTCGGGCACAGGAGGAGCCTCGGCCTCTGCCTGCACTCCCCACGTCCATGGGTGAGGGTTGGTCTGTGGTGACAAAGCGGGGCAAAAAAAAGAAGGAAATCCCTCAGGCCACGTCAACCGCAGCTCCGGCTGCTATGACGCAGCAGCGCCGGAAACCTGAGCCCAGGGTCCAGGTACCCCGCAAAGCCGCTGTCACCTTAACGGTGATGCCGGCCGGTGTGGAGCGAGGGGTGACATATGCCCAGGTTATGAAGGAGCTCCAAAATAAAGTAAGCCTCACCGGTCTCGGCATTGCCGGAACGCGTGCGAGACTGATGGCGACGGGTGGGTATCTTTATGAGGTACCCGGCCCAGACTCTGAGACAAAGGCTAACTCCCTCGCGGAAAAAATGAGGGAGGTGTTCCGCGGATCGGATATGGCGGAAGTTGTTCGCGTCTCTCGACCATTCAAGACCGCGGACCTGCGAGTGTCTGGGCTGGACCCGTCCGCCGATCCGGTAATGGTCGCAGCGGCCATTGCAAGAGCTGGGGAAATAGCGGCCGAGGATATAAAAGTCGGGGAGATCCGTCCCGACCGGTCGGGTCTTCGTGCAGTGTGGGTAAGATGCCCAGCCAAGGCCGCTGATAAAATAATCAGGGCTAGACGTGTTCTCATTGGCTGGGTTGTGGCGCAGGTCCGGCTCCTTGAGCCGCGGCCCTTGCGGTGCTTCCGTTGCCTCTTTAAGGGGCATGTGAGGATGCGCTGCACCGAAGAGTGTGACCGCAGCGGGATCTGCTACCGCTGCGGTCAAGAGGGCCATAAAGCCAAGGAGTGCTCTGCGGACCCGCACTGCGCAATCTGCGCTGCTGCGGGCAAACCTGCGGGGCACCACTTGGGCGCCAAGGCATGTGTCGCCTCCTCCCGTCCCCGTCGCGTTAATCGCGGAGGAGGCGTCGGGGTTGTGACCCAGCTGGACCCGTCCCAACAAGAGACCATGGAGATCGCCCATTAATATGGCGCAACGATTCCTCCAGGCGAATATTAACCACTGCGCTGGGGCACAGGACTTACTAGTTCAGAGCCTGGCGCAGTGGTCGATTCATGTGGCTGTGGTCTCCGAGCCGTACTATGTTCCTCCCAGGGAAGACTGGGCAGGGGACCTGGATGGTTCGGTGGCCGTCATCACTCGGGGCGCTGCCGGCTCCCCGCCTTTCGAAAAAGTAGCGAAGGGCTCGGGATGTGTGGCGGTTCTGTTAGGGGGGGTTTGGATTGTGGGAGTATATTTCTCCCCTAACAGATCCCTAGCTGAGTTCGAGAATTTTCTCACTCGGGTAGGGGCCCTGGTGGTGCAAGGCAGTCAGCCTCGCCCCGTTATCGTCGCCGGTGACTTCAACGCCAAGTCTTTGGCATGGGGCTCGTCGGCGACGAACGCGCGTGGCGTGGCCCTGGAGGAATGGGCGATCGCGTCCAACGTGGCCGTCGTAAATCGCGGGTCGGTAGACACGTGCGTGCGGCACAATGGCGGCTCGGTGGTGGACATAACGTTCGCCACCTTAGCGCTTGCCCACCGTGTCCGAGACTGGAGGGTCCTGGTGGGCGAGGAGACGTTGTCGGATCACCGATATATTCGGTTCGACGTCGCCTTGCCCCCTTCTCCCCGGTCTCGCGGTGGCATGATCGCCCCGCGATCGGACGGCCCACGTTGGGCGTTAAAGCGCCTCAATGTCGAGGCCCTGAAGGAGGCTGCTCTGGCCCAGGCGTGGATCCCCGTGCCGGACGGGCCAGTACGGGTTGAAGAGGAGGCGGCGTGGTTCGGGGCGACGATGTCACATGTCTGTGACGCGGCTATGCCCCGAGTACGACGCCTCCCTGAGAAACGCCAGGTGTTCTGGTGGTCGGCGGAGCTCACGCAGCTGCGCACATCCTGCGTAGCTGCCCTCCGCCGAGTTGGCAGGCACCGACGTCGCCGGACTCGTTTACCCGGCGACGAGGACCAGGAGCGGCTGCTTCACGGCCTCTACAAAGAGGCCAAAAGAGCGCTGCGAGTGGCAATAGTGAGGGCAAAGTCAGCGGCGCAAAAAGAGTTCCGAAGTACTCTCGACAGCGACCCGTGGGGGCGCCCGTACCGTGTGGCGATGAAGAGGTACCGTCCATGGGCGCCCCCGCTGACGCAGAGTCTCCGGGGCGAGCTTGTGGAAGAGGTTGTCGTGACTTTGTTCCCCGCCACCGAGGATGTCACTCCCCCGCCGATGGCGTCACACTCGTCGTCGCCATCGTCGCAAAGTTCGGCAGGAGATATACCGGAGGTTTCGCCCGCAGAATTTAGGGCGGTAGTGCTTCGGCTGCGGAGTAAAAACTCTGCCCCAGGTCTTGACGGCATACCCGGCCGTACGTGGGTTTTAGCCGTCAAGCATCTGGATACGAGGCTCCGCGGCCTCTTCTCCGCGTGCATTGAGCAGGGCCTTTTTCCATCTCGGTGGAAAACTGGCAAGTTGGTCCTGCTCAAGAAGGAGGGACGACCCGCAGAGTCACCATCGGCCTACCGGCCTATCGTGCTGCTCGACGAGGTCTGTAAACTTTTCGAGCGGATTATTCACGCTCGCCTCGTCGAGCACCTCGAGAGGGTCGGACCGAACTTGGCAGACTGCCAGTTCGGTTTCCGGCATGGCCGATCTACAATCCATGCGATTTTGCGGGTCAAGGCACAAGCGGAGAATGCAATCGCCCGGGGTGAAGTGATCGTGGCGGTGTCTCTTGACATCGCCAACGCGTTCAACACTCTTCCCTGGGCTTGCATACACGAAGCACTGCGGTACCACGAGGTGCCACCATATCTTCAGCGTCTGGTCCGAGCGTACTTGTCAGACAGGTATATAGTGTACCCGGGCGCTGATGGGTGGCACCGAAGAGCAATGACCTGCGGTGTTCCACAGGGCTCAGTCTTGGGCCCTCTCCTGTGGAACATCGGTTACAATTGGGTGCTCCGTGGAACCAACCTTCAAGGCGTCGCTGTCGTCTGCTACGCAGACGACACCTTGGTGACAGCGACGGCTAGGACCTTCCAGGAGGCTGCCATGCTCGCCTCGTCTGGTACGGAGCACATGGTGAGCAGGATTCGGCGGCTGGGCCTCTCAGTGGCCCTGAACAAAACGGAGGCCCTTTATTTCCACGGGCCCCGGAAGAGGCCACCTTCGGAGGCCCATATCTTAGTGGAGGGGGTGCGGATTCCCATCGGCTCCACAATGAAGTATCTGGGCTTGGTGTTGCACAGCCGATGGGACTTCCGTGCCCATTTTGAGATGTTGTCGCCGAAACTGGTGCGGGCAGCAGGGGCGCTCAGTCGCCTGCTGCCAAATTTGGAAGGTCCCGGTAACCCTTGCCGAAGTTTATATGCTGGAGTTGTGCGGTCCATGGCCTTATACGGTTGTCCCGTCTGGGCCGGGTCTCTGAATGCTCGATGCGTCACTCTACTGCGCAAGCCGCAACGTTTAGTGGCGCAGCGACTCATCAGGGGCTATCGCACAGTCTCCCACGAGGCTGCCTGCGTCTTGGCCGGTATTCTGCCTTGGGATTTGGATGCCAAATACCTCTCGTCAGTATTCTTCTGGCGTGAGGAGGCATTCAGTCTCGGGCGGAGACTGGCTCCAAGGGAGGTCGCGGCCCAATTGGCCTCCATTCGCAGCGCAGCCGTGGAGGAGTGGCATACCAGGCTGGAGAGCCCGAGTGCGGGCTTGAGGACTGTCGCGGCAGTACGACCTGTCTTCCTAAGCTGGCTAGACAGGCGCCACGGTGCGCCGACGTTCCGTCTGACACAGATGCTGTCGGGCCACGGGTGTTTCGGCACGTTTCTGTGTCGGATCGGAAAGGAGGAGTCCGCGGTGTGCCATCATTGTGGCAACGGCCGCGAGGACACAGTCCAACACACTCTTGAGGATTGCCCAGCCTGGGACCTACAACGCAGCGCTCTTAGAGCAGTCGTCGGAGGAGACCTCTCGCTGCCGGCCGTGGTGTGCGCCATGGTCGGCGGCTGGAGGTCATGGCGAGCTGTGGCCTCCTTCTGCGAGTGCGTCATCTCGCGGAAGGAGAGCGCCGAGCGGGATCGTGAGCAGAGCGATCCGGCCCGTAGCCAGAGGAGACGAAGGAGGCGTCGGGTGGACGACTGACCGGCGCCTCGTGCCCTGTGGTCCGGGGGCATCTAAAGAATTTCGCCACGGCATCCCCTGCCTGTCGTAAGAGTCGACTAAATGGGGTGGCGAGAGTCGCGGGGTGAGCAGTGGGGGTCTGCTTGCTCAACTACTTCAATGTAAGCGACTACGAGGTGGACGACAATGCGGGTGGTCGGTCTCCTGCAGTCGTAGACGCAAAAAGCGTGCTTTAGAGTTCGGAGGCTTCTCAGCCTCCTCGTTTAGAGAGGGGCCGCAATGCGGCATAGCGCAGGGGCGGTTCCGTGCAGCTATCTTCGTGCAACAAGATACCCCGGGACCGTCCCGTAGGCGCCGAAGAAGGCCACCGCGGGTTTTGGTTGGTATGCCGGTGTAGGGTGTACATAGTGTTAGGGACTCGGTCCAATGCTCGCTCGGATGATGCCATACTCCCGAATGTCGACATTGGGCCGTAAGACTGTGTGAAACCAACATAACCGTTCCACTCACCCCCCAGTGGTGGTAGCGATAACGCGTTTTTCCCCGCGATAAAAAAAAAAAAAAAAAAAAAAAAAAAAAAAAAAAAAAAAAAAGGTGCTGGATGGTGTTGCTACTGTTTATGGGTGGTCGTATTGCTTACCATCAGGCGAACGGCATGCTCGCTTCGTCATTCAATGCTATAAAAAAAAAAACTAAATGTTTGAATCCGGGCCTCCGAAAAACGAGTTACATCTTTTTGATTGTAGTAATTATGAACTGCACGAAACGAGACATTAGGCAGCGTTCATACAGGCGTTTATCTTGTCGGACTCTTAGTGATGTAATAATACATAGATGCAACTCAGTTTCGCTCTGAAGTGCGATATTAGGTAAGACGCTCTCAAATTAAGGTTGGCATCTTAAGATAGTCGCTATTTAATAAACCCACATTAACAGCAGCTCAAGAGACATCTTAAATGACAATATGTGATTTTGACAGTTGAGTTTTGTTCATGTAACAGCGCCTACTCAGCTGAGAACAGGCTCTTAAATGACAGCTTAAGCTTGGTTTATTAAATGATTCAATACATTCAATGTCCACTTGAGATTTTACTCAAGTGAGATTGTTGTATTAATTCGGCCCTTAAAGTCGTTTTGTCAACGATTCAAAAATAATATGAAAGTTAAATTGATGACGAATGCGTATAAGAATTATTGCTCAAGACAGTATTAAGTGCAAAAGCGTGTCTGTATTTCTCACTAAATGAGAAATGACGTTTCACAGCGTATTTATAAACTGCTTGAAATGGTATTGCCGGTTTTATTGCATATAGAGTAGAAATTTGCACCTTGAATATATCGTGAAACGATATTTCAAAATAAATTTAGCTGGCGCAGTGTTATTGCACTGTGGCGAAGAGTCCACATAACCTACCTACCAGCTTACCATTGAGAACTTGTTGAATTGGTTGCTTACTATGTACAGTCAGCAGCATAAGTATCTGTACAAAATCAAAATTTCAAATCGCCTATATACACGTTAAGTTAAACTGAATTTTTTTTTCTTCGTTTGAAGTAAAGTAAATCTCTTTTATTTTATTTTTGTGAAGAGAAAAAAAGATTAGTAGGCACAAAAAATATGTAGGCAATTTGAAATTTTGAATTTGTACAGCTACTTATGCTGCTGACTGGACAGTCAGTCACAAAAGTATTTTTTTTAATTAACAGTTTATATTTCGAGGTTTTTATCCACAGCGGACACAACTCCAACGTAACTTGTTACAATAATGAGCCATAAAAGTAGCTGAACAAGTTCTAAACTACAAATGGCCTATGCCCGGTAAGTTTTGTCGATACATTAAGATTGGAATATTCATAAGACATGAAGAAAAAATTTATTCTTGGAAGGCTGTGTTACAATTAACAACTTAAGAAAAAAGCAATGAACATAACATATAGATGTACAACAATATTCGGCTCTGCCACTGCTTAATTTTTCTTTGAGTAAAGTAAATATCGTTTATTTTATTTTTGTTAAGATTTTTTTTTGTATAGGCGATTTCAATTGAATTTATTTAGGTACTTGTCGGTGACTGTATCTACTTACTGGTGTCATGAAATGTGTCGTTTGCCTGAGTATATCCTTCTTTGGGCGAGGATAATTTTATATATCGAGGGATAATCAGTCAGTCAATATCTTGAAGCCACTTCACTTACAACTAGATGCAGTAAAGTCACATTGCCGTGGCCATAGAAAAATGCTTCTCGTTCAGGATACGAATTCTCATCAAACCGTCCTTTTACTAACTTCTCTCTATAAAACCTTACCCATTTAGAGGAAGTGGTATTTTATTCACGCCGGTTCATATCTATTGTTTCCTAAACCCATAAAACTGTTTAATGTTGGGATACATTCAATTATTACTCTGCGGTAGGTATATCTATAAATTTTGTTTATGCCATAAACTCCTGCAGTGTGGGTGGCGGATGGTGATGCATCATTTTAACACGGTGTTTTAGTTTTAAAGGGTTCAGTATCAAAGTTCTATGATTAATATGATTTCTTCTTACTTTTTATCTTATCTTACTAATATTATAATTGCAAATGTTTGTGATTTTTTTTTAAGTAAACGCAGAAACTGCTGAACGGATTTGGATGAAACTTGGCACACGGATAGATCAAGTATTGGGTTAACATAATATAGGCTATTATGTGTCTCCAAAAACACACAGCATTGGGATGAAGAAAGCAATCATTTGATTCGGTTAATCTAAAGAGAATGTCAGTTCAATACATACCAGACTGTCAAATCTTGTCTCTTACTCCTTTACACCAGAAGGCGCTGCTCTGCTTTGGCGCGCGATTTTAGCTGTGAACTCATAGCGTCGTTTTGATTCGAACGTATCAGTTCGGTAAAGTTTTTAATTAAAGTAAATCTTTTCATAACTGGATTTAAAACAGTGTTGAAGTGATAAAAATGTGTTAGTGTGTGTTGTACACAGCATTGTATTTTTTGGTAAGTTTTGGAGCCATTTAGTAAAGACGACACGCGAAATAGAAGCGCAAACAAAATAGGTACCGGTCAAGAATATGTTGCCTCGGATGGGGAACAAGTCACGACCTGAAGCTTATACAAAATAGGTACCTGCAGGTCACCAATTTGTTGCCCCGGATGGGGAACAAGTCTCGAACCCAAGCTCATGTATATCGGATAGCATTGAGTGCTTCCTCATCCTTGAAATAAGGAAATAGCTTCACTTTTATCTATTAAACGAGTACTTATTGGCGCAGGAACAGGCACAAACATGTGCGTAGGGTTCCGATCCGCGTGTCGACTCGCTAATGTCTCAGGTTTTCGTAAATTATTCGTAAACTAATTTGCTCCAATAACCAAAATTATTTTAATATGTCCCTTCAAAATAAATATGTTACTTACATTGAACAATAATAGGTTTTATAATAGCTCTCGATAATTTACTCCCGTGGAAAATATTTAAATTTCTTAATCTGATTTTTAATAAATGGCACTGACTAGGGGCTTCCAATCCCGCAGCCTATCTTCAATCTCGGTATTTGCGGGACCGAAAATTTTCAATCCGCGGGATCCCGGTATATACGGGATCCGGCATACAAGAAAGGTATTAGCAGAAAAACAATGAAATAATCAACATAACTTCACTTTTATTTCAATGTTACTACTAGCATGTACCTATCTATGAAGTTGCTCTTTAAATCCCCCATAGTGACCCACGTAAATATGTCGCGATACGGTATAAGCCTGTGTATATCCGAATCCGAACAGGACGGCATAATTATCTCGACTGGCGAGGTATAATTTCATCCTTTGTCAGTCGATAGGTACTCTAGACGCTATTCCACTTACCACCAGGTGCAGTGGAGCCACTTTGCTGTGCCCGTTTAAAAAAATATAGAGATCAAATACAAAAAATATAAACAATTGACATATAATAGAAACAAAAATCCATTTTCCAACTGAATGTTTACAAAACTAATTAATACTTTGATTACTAGGGTCAGCATTCAGTTGAAAATGCTTGCGAAGAAAACGTAACGTGTCCAATGTGCCGTTTGCAATATGCCAAATGAATCCCGCAATCCCGCGTCTGTAATTCCGTAACACGCGGGACTGGAAAATGACGCGGGATCCCGGAATACCGGGTATTCCGGGATTGGAAGCGATGACGTACAGATGGCGCTATAGATCGCTACTGTAATTTAAAGAGTTATTCTAGTTAACGCGGGCGAAGCCGATGGCAACACCTTTTTGGAACATAAAATCAACTCATGCCTAAATAATACACCTAGTACTATAAACAATGAACTCTTTTCCGTCGAGAAATTAAACAAACGTGTGTCACAATTAGTTTTCTCTAATTTAAACGAACTGAAGAATTACACAAACCACAATCGTTCTATTCATAATTTCCCTGCGGAACCCAAATGAGAATTAATTTCACGACGCCGGTTTGGGGAGGTTAGTAATTTATCAATTGTTAATATCTCAGAACTGGGGTGACTAATGAGCAACGGAAGGGCGCCGCGGCGACGAGTGATCCGGGTGGGAATCTAGGGGTTGAAAAAACATGTTTAATTACAATAGCAAAAAATCATACGACAGTTTTATTACGATTCGCGACAATAATTCGACGGAGAATTTACGTTTTGAATGTTTTGAACAAATAAAAGTAAAATTATTACTTGAATACTTAAACTTATACTTTACATTTTACGCTATAAAATCTCAAAGAGAAATAATAAAAAAAAAAATTACCATTCCGATCTAATTTAAACATTGGATTATATTTTTTTTAAATAATTTATCAGTCCATATGATGAAGCCACGTGTACTAAAGTTGAAATAATCTTGAAATATTATTTCTGAAGTGCTGAAGTCAGGACTGTAGAACGCACGGAAGACGGCACCATCTACTGGTATGTGGAAGGCACGTCCCCACGTATAGGACGAATAGAATAGCATACTTGGATATGTAGGTTTGACGATATTCTGTCACGATTTACAATGAAAACGTTAACTTTTCTCGTCAACGCCCGCGGCGGGCGCCGGCGTCCGGGTATATAGGGCAACCACGTATTTATCTATATATAAGCGGGCGTTGACGGGTTAAACTACCCCTAATATGTAAATATTGAAGATTATTAATTTCGATGCAGTACAAATAAAATGTGGATCAAAAATATTATTTTCTTTTACAACAACAGAAATTATAGCAGTGCTATAGACCTATACATGACTGATTTTTCAATATTATTGGGACAGATATAATAATACTGGCGAAAGCAAAAATCGTAAAGGGGAATGACTAACAGATATATTAAATAAACATAACACAGAAAATCGTATGTTTGGAGAATCCAATAAATGGCCTCAACAATTTTCCAATCAAAATATTTCATTTTGTATCCACGTAAACGTTGCTGCGGAAAAATGATTTATACCAATAGATTGTTTGGCGACGAGAAATCTGTGGAGAAAATCGTTTTATATGTTCCATTGGGAACGGTAAATGTTCGCGTGTTTGGGTGGAGTGTTAAATCATTCGGTGACGTTATATTCAGCTACCTTCGTTTAAAAAGAATTTCTAGAATCGAGGGTATGCTTAAGTCTGCCAGGCCGAACTAACCGTGAGAACTAAAACCTATACCCTCTCGGTAGTAGAGGAGGCCCGTGCCCAGCCGTGGAACAGTATATAGTATTATCATAATAACATTAATAGAACTCTTTATTGTATAACCAAGTTTCTAGGGTAGCTTAGTCATTAATTTTGTTTGAGATCATGTCAAGTTGATTTGCGGAGGTTAATCTAGTGGATTGAGATGAATGAGCTGAAATGACCGTGCTGGGAAGGTCTGCGTAGTAGGCTTCGTGAGGTAAAGTAAACTCAGTAATGGCCTTGTTTTGTAAATTGGTTTTGGTTGGAATTACAGAATCCCAAGGTAACAGAGGTACCCCGAGTGAGCTAATTAATGTGTTTTGATTATTAAAAAACACTATGCGATTTTGATACCAAAGTAATTGTTTTTAGTATACGACAAGTCTCATTGAATATTTAATCATGTTTATTATATATGCGTAGTATTAAAAAGCAGGATCGCGATTTATGGAAGGCTCTCGGGGAGGCCTTTACCCAATATTGGGGCATTATGGGCTAATACAATACAATAAACACAACAAAAATTATAAAGTGTAACTAAAATTAAACAAATAAAGGTAACAAAACACGGAAAAGAGGTAACTCGCGCGTGACAACGAGCAAAAGGTGGGAGATATAATTGAAATATTAAAAACTAGATCGAGGTCATCGATAACAAGTATGTTCTTTTATTACGATTAAACCCTCCATGATCCGCAACCATGATTATCATTATTAAACTTTTCATGATGCTATTACTAACCGCCTCGAAATTCTGCTAATAATACTTTCTTGATAATATTAGTGATATTGTTGCTATTCGAAAAACTCAGAACAGGCATAACCAATGTGTCTCGGTCACCAATTTTGCAGGCAATCATAGCGCTTGCCAATAGAGTATTTTCCTATGTTTGTTTTTGCACATTATTCTATATATAACAGCGATTAATACAAAAATTAGTCCTGTGAAAACTGCATTAAAATTGATTAGGAAATGAGACAGTAATTGATATTTCAAATATGGCGATGTGCAAGAGTGAGCGCGTAGTGGGGATATCGCTCCATCTCATTCTTTCGCACGCATCGTAATTGGCTTTGTGATTTGTCGTCACGTGTGTGTATAGCTCGCCTTTTTTTCGTTTCTTGACATTTACCCCTTCTACCGAATTTTAAAAGCTTATAACTTTGGATTTTTTCCCGGATTTTAATCAATATTTCTGTGTTAGAATTTATATGAGGTAAATCTATACTAATATTATAAAGAGGAAATATTTGTATGTAAGTCTGTTTGTAACGAATAAATTTAAAAACTACTGAATAGATTTCGATGAAATTTGGCACATCATGTCCTGTATTAACACATAGGCTACTTTTTATCCCGAGAAAATATTTTTAACCCGGAAAAGCTTATTCACGCGGGCGAAGCCGCGAGCAGAAGTCTAGTATCTGATAACCCTAAAGAACAAAAATGAGTCAAATACCCTATTTGATAGTCAAAGAAAGCAACTTGATATTCGTGTAAAAGAACAAAAAAATAGTATCCTTTGTTAGTTGTTCTAACTCCTCCAACCGATTCATTAACTTCATCCATTTATGTAATGGCTTAAACATAAGCCGGATAATGGAAAATGCATCCACATAAAAGACTCTTTCAAAATCTTATGTTAAATATCGATGTCTAAGCTCTTCGTTAATGTAACAAGTCGCTTAACGTAGTATTAGGTTTCATTGACAGTACACGTCTGTGAATCATGTTGCCTGGAGTATCGCCAACTGTAAATAGATAAGTGTTACGTTGGGTACGGTTCTTGTTATGCACTTTCAAATAAGGTTAGTGTTCATTTGCATTTGATTATCTTCTTAATTTTATACCCAGGAAGACCTTGAGTTCTAAAAATCAATCCATGAAGAAATATAGTTCTCCGTTTCGACAAAAAACGAGCGTATGTAAAACATGTTTAAGATTTTAAAAAAAATGTATTTTCTTTAGAGGAGGTCTATGCTCGGCAGCCGACTTCATATGACTGATAATCATGAAAGATTTTACAGTCGATGAAAGTATAGAACGAGATTCAATAATTACACCAACTATCCAGGTATTCTGTCCTTTGGCATTGTCCAGGCATAGTAAAGACGCTTCACTATGCTAAATCGAAAAAAAAAACTTTTGCACGTTTAGACAAAGCACAACATAAGTAAAATAATATGAAATGCATAACGTTATTAACAACTTTTTTATTACAATTAATAAAATCTTTACCGTAAGTCATAAATTTTAAAAAAATCCACAAATTGATCATATTATAGAAATTTAAATAAGCACAAATTATAAATATTTTAAACTATAAACGTAAGTAAAAACGATAATAGCCAAATCTTACAAGATTGATTAAAACATAAATTCCAAGTGAATTTTAATAAAACTACAAAAGCGAAGTTTAAATTAAAACCATTACAAGTCCAACTTTAGATAATTTTAAAACGCATTTATTCTGGCCATATTCCAGCGGAATGAATCAGCTTCCAGCAATCTCTCGCTATTTGTTACAATTAATGTTTTAACTTGAATAATTGACGAGGGACTTTGCGTTTTGAATTGACCAAAATTGAGTTTATAATTGTTTGTCGATGTAGCTTAGATGCAGTCTAAATGCGGTAGTCTTCTACAAAACGCAACACTCGAAATGAACGATTACTTTGAGTCATGTAAGCTTTCATTTGCTTTAGTTTTGTTAACATTGCTGTACTGCGCGGTGAGGAAGCCACTTACTTGATGGTCAGCGTCAACATCGTCCATACACACCAACATAGCACCGCATGTTTAAATTAAAAACAATGCACGGCACTGCACTGTGCTCGTCTCCCTAATCTTACTCATAGTAATATTATAAATGCGAAAGTTTGTACAAATGTTTGTATGTTTGGATGTTTGTTAGAAGTAAAGAAACAACTAAATGGATTTGGATGAAATTAGGCACACCCGTAGGTCATGTCCTGGACTAACATATTGGGTACTTTTATGCTGCTAATTTGCTCCTATGGGAAATAATGGATATTTTTAAGTAGACGGCGCTGGCGTCGTACTGGGTTTAGGGACTTTTGTAGCGGGAAAGGCTTTTCACGCGGGCAAAGCCGCGAGCAACAGCTACTACATAATAATTATGCTAAGGGCCTACTTAGTGTGTTACGTTAGTATTTAGTCCGCTTATATATTTATTTGAAGAGTAGCAATTACTTAGAAGTTGCGAAACAGACCCTAATTCTCATAATGCCCAGTAATTACACTGGCTACAAGTTACAACGTCAAACCAAACCACAACGTCGTACTGTCTTGCTTGAACACAGAAGTAGACATCGGGGTGGTTCCAGCCGGGCCTTTGTATACGCTAAACCATCTAAGCTAACGTGATTCTTTCAGTATTTTCCTAAAGTTTGCTTAAGTTAAAATATAGATATTTGTAAATAGGGTAGTGACCCTATTTACAAATAGCTGAAGCAGTGGCTTCAGCTGTCGATGCAAGCTTCGTTTGCTTAAACTTTATCGGTAATCTTCAGGAAACTTTTCACTTTGCTGCAATGAACTAAGATAGCGATAGTTTACCACTACGCGCTGTATTTCCCATTCAGCATTGAAGTTAACTTTATAATAATCGAGTTCAGAAACTACCAGTTAATAGAAATTATACCTCCTTGATCCAGTGGCAGTAAGTGGCGATAGCCTAGTTGGGAGTGGAACGGACTGCTGAGACAAATGTCCACAGGTTCAAAACCCAAGGGCACGCACCTCTTGACCATTCTAAAAAAGTTATGTGTGTATTCCTTGTGTATTATCGCTCGCTTTAACGGTGAAGGAAAAACATCGTCAGGAAACTGTAGTATATATGTCAAAGGTGGGTAATAAGCACGGAACGTGACAGTTGTCAGTTCTGCATTAAACGTGGTACGTAACGGTCGAGGTTGTTTCATTGTGAGTTATTCCCGAGTCTGCAGCGGCCCTACGCCGGAAATATTACATAAACCTGCATACCTGAGGAGTTCTCTATAAGAATTTCGAAGGCATTTGAAGTCTGCCAACCCGCACTAGGCCTAAACCCTCTTAGTTGCAGAAGAGGCCCGTTCTCAGCAGTGGGCAGTATATAATACAGGGCTGGTATGGTATGGATCAAGTGGCTGTGTATGCCGTGGACGGTGGACTGGGAAGTTCGACGATGCCTAGCAACACTTTTTGTTTTGACTATTTGTCCGGAATTGAATCCCTAAAGCCGGCAATACACGTTAGCCGAGCGTTGCCAAGTGAAGGCCAATACCAAAGTATAGATAGCATATTTAGTATTTACTATACCTTACCATAGCTCGATTGCCTAGTAAGCTGAGTAAGGGGAAACGCAAAAGTATATAGAACTCATTTGGCGTAGCTTGTCATAGCTCGCGGTCGCTCGTGATCATTTGTCTCACTTGGGAGCGGTGTCACAATATAAACTGATGGCGTACAACGTGTGGGCAACTTTACAAAACTCATCTGTATTGGCCTCACACGACTTTGACTCACTTGCATTGGTTTTGTTCCAACTTACCGAACGTCTAAACTCCAGACGGTAGCATTTGCCTTGTATCAATTTGCGAACCCTCGCGTTGGCGTAAGCTCGATCAATATATTGTATTGCTGGGTTAAAAGAAATTTCAAATTTAAATAGACTAAATCCATACCGGGTAATGTTCATCAGGGAAAAGTACACAGTGGGATTTTACTCCAGGACGAATGTTTCGAGTGGAGCCGCGAGCGACATCTAATATTAAATTATCGTAACTATAAAATCTGAACGAAGATTAATTCACACTATCGCGGAAAGGTACTGAGCTAAAAAATAACATTACTTACTAAAGAATTTTGATATTATGACTGAGTAAGCCTGGAATGTGCTCGACACTCCACCGAGATTGGGGATTAACCTGCACGAAAATATTTATAGGAGTTTTCTTGAGCGATATCAAATTGTTGTTGACATAATATTATTAAAAAAAATAAGGGTCAGAATTACAAGCCGTACAAAATTGAAACAGTAATATTCATAAAGTACTTTAATGAGTTCTGAGTTTTTTTTAATAACATGTTTTAGTTCAACACCTTTAACCACCGTTTTCTATAAACGATCCCAATCGCTTTTTTCGATCCATCGCGAAAATGGACCAATCAGAACAAAGGTTTTTGACATGCTTACAAATGACTTATTTTTATTGGATAATTCTCGGGATCGTATCGAAAACGGCCGATAGACAATTTAAAATTTATAAGACTTTATTATATTAGTGTTACTAAATGTAACTACTAGCTCTAGTTATCTTTTATTAGCTTTTGTATGTCACAAAACGAAATAACACTGTTATACAGTTATAACACGTTTATTAGTTACGCGGTTCGTATCTATATACGCTCTAACGATCTAGCAATTTGCCTTTAACCTTATTATGTTGTACATAGTATATAAAGTCACGTGACACCGATGACATGGATCGATCCATCTCAGCCGAGAAATAATTTCTCGCATCACTTAGGACAGATGTTGTAGGGCGTGAGTCGCCTCAGGGTGACAGTAGCCCAATTACTCAGCTCCCAGTACTAAATTGAAATCTGTTATTTAGGGTCGAATTAAGTGAATGGCAATAGAGTTCAGAGTGGCTTAAAAATGTCACTGGCTCAAAAGTGAGTATGTATTTGTATTATCAGCACTCACTTAAAATGAATATGAATTTTAAATTGAATATATATTCAGAAATAAACCTTTTAGTACAGTTGTACTAATACCTTTCAATAGTATCATTGAGATTGGAAAAACATTTTTTTTTATCAATATTGAATATATTATATTAAAGTACCTAGCATAGAAAAGCTTTGAAAATTATATATTTACTTAGTGTCTACGTTTATTTAACGAAGCTAGAAAACTTTTTGAAGTTACAATTTCATTCTGTCATTACGAAGATTACGTTTTATTTCTCAGTATACATTCTAACCAAGCGTCAACGGAGAACGTAAAATGTGAACAAATTATCAACTCGGTATATGGCGGGTGTACGCTTACCTAATTAAAATAAAGCCCTTAATATCCGTAACGAATGAGGGTCCAAGGTCTACAGTTAAAATTTAAATGACACTTTATAATTATCATATGAATTATACACAGATGTAAGTTGAGAATTTTGGTCAGTTTCAGAGCAAATCTGACGTGGAACTTGAAACTGGTATCGCTACTATCGATCTAAATAGGTTCGGCTTTACATACATAATGTATGGCCGGGATTTATTCATAGAATATTTATCTGCACTTAATAAATCTGTCTTTAGATCTAGGGGTGGTACCTGCGAAACGCGATGCATTGGATTTGATTCCCGGATCGGAGAAATTTGTATTAGCACCTGGTTTGGTCATGTTTGATCACGATTAATATGGCGATAGGCTTGCTCCTATCACATCAAGGGACGGAAGTATTCCGATGCGCACGTCGAAAAGTAGTTACGCCTCTGCCTAGCCCTTCGGGGATGAAAGGCGTGAATGTGTGTGGGTATCAATACACGCGTTGTTGATTTACTTGATATACTTCACTGTCTCTCACACTTGGATATTGTAATTGTAACACGACGAATGACACGTAATGAGAGACTATCGATCACTGGCAATGTCAATCAGTCATTCGGAGACCTTTCACTGCAGACCTACCAATAATAATCTGTGGTACCATTTATCTCAGTTCGGATACTAAATATCGTCCTTCTTGCAAGGGGCTGCACACAGTACGCCAATCTATATTAGGTTGAGTTAATCTCGTGAAGGAAACGATTGGACGTTCATTCTCCATAGAATTGCTGGTCGATAAATTTAGTCGTTCCTTTAGAAGAGGTATGGCGCGTTTAACAGTGATGGTGTTATGGTATTATGAAGTGAGAGAGATTCGGACGTCTCTTGTGACCGATTAGCTACCACGAACATCGTCATGATGAAAAACCAAAGAGACTTGCTCTGAGTCAAATTCCGTGACCATCTATAATAATTTGTTTAACCATTAAGATAGGCTGGCATACCCGTAGGAACTGTTTATTCTGAACGTCTTTCTTTGATGAACATTATACTTGTCTTCCCAATTTACTTAACATTAGGTACAAATAAAATCTAGTTAAAATATCGTGATTTAGACGAAATGATTTAAACTGGCGCTTCCAGCCTACCTATAATGTTTCATACGTCTGAATATACATTAACACGTAAATGCCGTGATGATAATCGTCGCCATTAATGCAAACGACGGTTCCGCTTTAATACCCCACATTATAGTCATCATCATATTCATAGTTGCTTCCATAGCCTTATATTTCACTTAGGCATATTTAATAGATTAGTTTATTAGATCACATGTATGAATGCTGGAACTGAAAATTAAACGAATGGAGACCACGTTCAGCCAAGTTCTTTCCAGTTCTGGAAGTCTACCTACAACACAGCGACCTGATAAGGGTTGTGGAAGTAAATGGTTGTAGACCAGTTCCAATTAGTTGATCTAGTAATCTTCTTGATAGCCGTCTGTTTAATAGTGAACAATTTGTGGCTGATAATGAGGATGATATAATTGTTAATAACCCAAAAATATTAGATTTTGAAATCTCGATTGAACTGTTCGGTCCTTCAATATGCATATGTCAAAATACCTTATTGAGCCAAGCTAAAGTATAGATGACAATCGAATGGAACAATCGATCGCGAGATTCTTCTTTATAGTCTGGAGCAAGGTATGTTTTGCACTTAATTAAGTAGTTGAAATCTGGAAATCTTTAGGGGAGGCTTATTTTTAGCAGTGGACGGCATGTGGCTGATGATATCATCATCAGCCACTACTTAATCATCATCAGATGATGATGATGAAGTAGTTGAGTGTAATTGTCTGACACTAATTTCTAAAAGCCGCCAGTGCTTAATCCTAGTGACAAATAATGTGGTAGAGCTTTAAAAACTTTTTTTTTAAACAAAGGAAGCTTTATAGAATTCCCTGTTTATTTACCAATTTACAACCTAAAAGCCTTTCGATCACGAGTTATTATGCGTTACAGCACCCAGAGCAAAAAGTCGCGGCACGGTTGTCAAGGGCGGGTAATCTAACAAACCGCAGCGACCCGGGTAAAGTGGAACAGCCGTCTAACCGGTTACCGGCTTTAGTTACACGTCGGCATTTCAACTTGTGACAATGGGTGCAATGTTTATTACAAGACGTTTAAGGCCTATTTCACAGGTTTCAAGTAAATTTAATTTGATAGGTTAGTATTAAACAGCTAATGTAAATAGTACTTATTTTATTACCATTTACTTAGGAGCATAAATTAGAGTTTGGCTTTTGTATTTGGTCGGTGTATTTATTTGATGAGTAGCATTTATCGGCAAGCGGTGAAATCGCCCCTAATCTTGGATTTCTTAATATTAAAGCTCACTTTACCATCGAGGGGGTGAATGGAGTAACTAGTCTACACGCGTTTCGCTAAATTTATATCTCTCCCGTGATATGTAGTGAACTTAATCCTAACCTAGCACATAGTCCAATCCTAGGCAACTGATGTGTATTTTACTAAAATATTTTACATTTACTACCAACAATAATTCCGTACAAGTCAGACCCATAGGTAAATCAATAAACGTCATTAACTAATATCTACGCTCCGTATTGTCACAGTATACATATTATATACAATAGAATATCTTCATACAAACGGTCGGAACGCGAGTGATGCCTACGCCACAGTACACAGATATACAGTAGAATATCTTCATACAAATGGTCTGAACGCAAGTGATGCCTACGCGCCTCGATATTGGTACACATTAAGTACACAAACAGTCGTGAGTGCGCAGCAGTGACGAACGAACGGTGTGATGGTTTTGTAAGCAGTAAACGTGCATTTTGTGAATATTTGAATTAAATAAATAAAAGGATTTACTTGAAATGGCAAAGATTAATTATAGACTATATTGTGCTGTTTTTGGTTGCTTGAATTCTTGTCCATGTTTACCAAAAGTATATTTAATTAGACTTTTTATCCGAATGGGGATTTTTATGCTATTATATTTAACAATAAAGCTTTTCCTACGTCTCAGTCGAGGCGCAAAAATTTTTCAGTCTCAAATTTATAAAGGTGTCTTTTATTATTTATTAAATCTACTACTCAATAAACACAACATATATTTTAATCGAACACTTTTTATTTCATTCACAAACAATTTCATTTTTTAAATATTATCTTTTACAATCTCAAAACTTGACTGCCTCGGTGGCATAGTTGTATTACGGTACGACTGCAATGCTGAGGTCTCGGGTTCGATGGCCGGGTCGGGCAAAATGATATTGGATTTTTCTATTAAGTATCAGCCCGGAGTCTGGAATTTGTGCCCGATATGGCGATAGGCTCGCCCCCTATCACATCATGGGACGGAATACTCACGGCGAAAAGTTGGTGCACGAGTTGCGCCTCTGCCTACCTTTTTGGGGATAAAAAGCGTGAGTGTGTATGTATGTACAATCTCAAAACTAGAAAGAAACTCAAGTATCTTAAATTAAATTAAAATACTGCAGCCCTATGGCGTTTTTACGTACCGCGCGGCTGTAGGTGATTATTTCAAGAACACAGCCAAGTGAGAGTACTTTTAGTTAGGTTTACTATGGTATTGTTTACTCATAAATCCTGAAAAACCGATGCTAACGAATTCGCCGCTCCCTCTAATTACAATATTTTTATTACAGAACATAAAATCACCAAAGCGGTTTGATGGAAAGCGAAAATTTATTAACTGTGCCAAGGTAAAAACGAAAACTTATAATTGCGGCGACAAATTCGAAAAGTTTTCCAAAGGCGCAACTTTTTTGGGGCGCATCTGTTAACTCGATCCATTTGGGCCAGATGAGCGTTGTAATACTTTATGTTTTTAAAATGTACCGCTTTTTTGGTAAAATGTTTGGACACTTTAATATTTTCCCTCCACGTAAAATATATAGTTGTGTAGTTATTGGACGGTTTTATACATTGCTCTTGAGTTGTGACTTGTGAGTTTTTGGGCATTTTGGATAAATTTCCAATAAAAGTATAAATATTTGGTTCATTTATTTATTTATATTAACGTACATGATAAAAATTGAAAACATTTTGCTCTTGTAAAATAAAATTGTGTTTTTGAATTTTTAGAGGCACTTTTAATGGAATCTGGCCTGTATTGTATACTGTCCCACTACCGGGAACCGACCTCTTCTGCTGACTGCTACTTAGAGGTTTTAGGTCTTGGGTTACCACGCCTACTTAGTGCGGTTTGGCGGCTTCGCATACCTTCGAAACTGTTATGCAGAATTCTTAGGTAAATTTTTTCTCATGATGCTTTCCGTCGTCGTTAAAGAGAGGGATAATTGATAAAAAACATAGGGGAAGGGGGGGGGGGGGGCATAACGGGGACGTTAAGGAAAATAAACAATAAAAATATAACCAAGATATTTTTATTAATTAAAAGTAACTAGAACACGTAGGTTACTTATTAACCTAGCATTTGGCATGTAAATTGGTGAGATAAATAATCAAATAAAAAAAAATAAAAAAACCGTTAACAAAACTCCATCGTGCCCCAGGGTAGGGGCAGGATGGGGTATTTGGCTACTTTGCCTCAAAGTATAAGCGGATGTGGTATTCTTCCATAATATCTTCGTCGTGAACACCTGCTCAGGCTGTATAAGCCTAACGTCCACATAGCTGACAGGCTACCCAATGCTCTGAAAATTTTAAATAACTGTGGTTCACGACAACGCAATACCGGAATAACTCATCCCTGTCCACATCAGAGTTTTTGGGGTCTTCCGTTTCTTGGAGTTTTTCTTCAACCTTTGTCATTAGCGGAACATTGCATAGTCGAGAAGCTTTTCTTCAGCTCGCTTGGACAATGGGGTACCCCATCGTATTCCAGAGTCGTGCCCCCGTTATGCTCCACAACTAACACTTTTTAATATAATAAACAGAAAAAACGAATCGACCATTAGAGTAATTATGTTCAGAACATATCAATAAGTAATATCCCTAGAATAACAATTAAAAAAACGAAAGAAGTAGCCCAAGCATTTACCATTTACCATTTTTACGTGTGTTTTCGTATTCACTCAAATTAGATGAAATAATGTTAATAAATTTTTTTTGGTGTAAAAAACGACGCGCGCGGTTTTCTTGCCTGACATTGTCAGACTAAAGACTGATGCGAAATGACCGCGTATTAGCGCCAACAACACAACTCTATTGTGCACAGTTACTCGTATATGTGTGTGACCCCGTCGTGCCTCGCGTCCCCGTTATGCCCCCCCTTCCCCTACTACGTTACTTTGAAAAGTCAGAGGAAAAGTGCAGGTTTTGAATTTACTACCTTCACCTTTGCAGTCTGTCACATTTTATACATACTTTTATGATTATTCCGAATTAGTAGCAATATACGCATGCTCACGCCTTTTATCCCCGAAGGGGTAGGCAGAGGCGCAACAAGTGCACCTCTGCCTCTGTTAGCCAGTATAACTACTGGACATAATGAGACTTAACATCTTATGTCTCAGGATGACGAGCGCAGTGGAATGCCATTCAGTACTTTGTAAGTCAAGGTGCTGGATGGTGTTGCTACTGTTTATGGGTGGTCGCATCGCTTACCATCAGGTGAACGGCATGCTCGTCTCGTCATTCAATGCAATAAAAAAAATAAAAAAACTTTTCGCCAAGCGTATTCCGTCCCATGATGTGATAGGGGGCGAGCATATCGCCATATCGGGCACAAATTCCAGACTCCGGGCTGATACTGAATAGAAAAATCCAATATCACTTTGCCCGACCCGGGAATCGAACCCGAGACCTCAGCCTTGCAGTCGTACCGTAATACAACTACGCCACCGAGGCAGTCAATATCCAGAATTTATTATTTGTTTATACGAGAATAATTACACATAATTTGTTGCCATTAATAATAAACAAGTCAATCGCTTTAACGGTGACGGAAAACATCGTCAGGAAACATGCATATCTGAGAAGTTCTCTATAGGAATTTCGAAGGTATGTGAAGTCTGCCAACCCGCACTAGGCCAGCGTGGTGGACTAAGGCCTAAACCCTTACAGTTTTAGAGGAGGCCCGTGCTCAGCAGTGGACAGTATATAATACAGGGCTGGTATGGTAATTATAAACAAGGTAAAAAATGGACCAAAATAACGCTTCATTTAAACGAATATGGTTATCAATATTTCGTTTGTTGAAGTATATTTTACCCAAAAAATACATAGTAAGCTAGCAACAACAAAGACCAGCATACAACATGTTTACAGACAACGAAATACTCGTTATTGCCTTTTCTTATTGAACAGAGAAAAAAATATCTTGAAAGTCACTCCATTTTAGCGTTATCGCGCTTTTGCGTTATTTAATAAGTGGGCATTGAATTAAACACCTACCTGCTATTCAATTATTCATTTGGAAGTATTATATAAATGATATATTTCAATACTACTTACTCAGATATTTTAACACACAATGTTATTTCGTTAGTACTTACCTATAAAGTGAGAAAATAACTGTCAGTGAATTTTCCGTACCTAACCGTTCCTAATTTATTTCATTTGCAATATGGCTGGTGCTTTTTATTTACGACATTGACACTATTATGGGCTTATAATCCGGTAAAAATAAATATGTCCGACCATTTAAAAAAAATATCTATAGACCTCTTTTTACTGCCGAAGCGAAGATATAAATAGCAACCTAAAGAATTGCCAAAGTTTAGAATACACGGCACAAACCATGGCCTATAAAATCGTTTGTGGAGTCCGTCATGGGTCGGCAGAGGGGCATCAATCAAAGAGGTCGATACAGTGCGTATTCAGCACGCGTCTCGGGGGACTTGCCCCTAACCAAAGACAATCCGAATAATTCCTCTAGCTTTCGCACAGTTACAAAACTGATTCTTGTTTTATAACATGGGGTAGAATTGTGTCGGTCAAAATTGAGCTGTAGATTTATTTAGGTAGCTTGAAGTAGCCCCAATTACGATTTTTAATTTTCTTTGGTATTAAATTTAATAAATTTTACTGTCAAGTTTAAACTTCGTTTAAATATGTGTACGGTATTAAAACAGATCTGTAGCCGGGCTGTATAACATGAACGAGTTGGAACAGGAAATCACAGTCTTCTTATAGAAAACAAATATGAAAGTTGTTTATATTTGTAGATTTGTTAATGTTTCTAATGTTAACTGAACAAAGTCAAAAAATACGTTTCACAGTTTTTTCATAGTTCAAAATAAAAGTAACCCAGAGTTTACCCCCTAATCCGTGCCCGATACGGTCGTCAGGCAACAATACCGAAGTTTTTAATGGGATCGTGACATGGTCGCATGAATAAAACAGTAGATATAATTTATCATGTGATGCCGATATTGATAAAAGACTTTATTATAATAAAGGACCCGTAATTGTTTTCCAATGACGTCTAGAATGTTGAAAGATGTGAGTGCCTTTAGGGAATCGTTGCTTTTGGCGATAAAAATACAATATGACTTGCGAAATATTATTATTAGGGATATAAATGTTGAACCAATATAGTCGCTTCAATTATTTTTTAAAGAAATTGTAATGGGTAGGGATACAACAAGAATGACGAGTGGTTAAGACCATCGCTGCTCGAAACGACTTCCGGTTAGCACGATCTGCACTGTTTTCTTTTGATTATTGAACTTTTTTTTACAACGTGATGAATATAATCAGGCTAAACGGAAATAAAACAATTTTAGGGATTTTACCGCGTTTATTCGAAAAATAGTTTTATTTACATATTTTCAAGAATATACCGAGGGATTACAAAATATTTATTACTTTTGATTATGTTTTAACAGATAATTTTCTTTATTTCAGATACCATATCGGAAGATTTTGTGCCAGTGTTGTGTAGATATGTCCAGGTGACGAGTGTGGACAGTGATGTTCGTTAGTCGATAAATATGTGGTCAAGATGAAGTTGTGGAAGAGTCTCAAGATATCGATTGGCAGTCGCAGTGATCCCAAGGCGTATGCGCACGAGTTGCCGCAGTGGGCCGGGCAGGGGTATGAATTGGATGGTAAGTGTGTTTTATAGTTTATAATTGTCTTTTCGATTTGCCTTATCATTATTACGCCTATATCATCATTATTACGTGTTATAGTTTATGCCTATTATGTACGAGTCTGGATTCTATAGAGATTGATGTTATTGAGACGGCTTCGACATAACAAATACTGGCATGGAATACTTTTATACCAAAAGGTGAGGAAATTAGAGGGCAGATCACAGGATGGCTTTTTATATCCACACTAGACTATAAACACCCTCACACTGTAGGTATCACGCAGACGCTAACAATTTGTTGTCGAGAAAGACTTCACTAATAAAGTAACAGTTGTTGAAGCAACTCTGCGCGCCGCCTTAATCTAGCTAATCCCAGGGACAAATATTATATATTCTTATAATGAATTCTAAAGAACCTTTAGTAAAATATACGAGAGGCAAGACGTTGTTTCAGGGATAGGCATCGCTTGAACGCATCCGTTGAGTAAAGGATTATAGAGGCTTTTGTTTACTTCTGTAAACACAAATCAGTTCAAAATTAGACAAATTTGTCTTTAGAAAATAGTGTATAGTTATATTTTCAATATTATCAACGTGAGAGTTTAAAGGTGTTTGGATGTTTTTTTCAAATAAACTCAATAATCACTGATAAATCAGTCCAGAATTTGATGATATCTGACAGTATTATAGATCATCAAATTATTTCATGATTCCTAAGAGGGTTGTGCATTTGGATGGGAATAAAAAAAAAATCAATTTTATTATATTATACACTGTATCTACTTTATACCTTTGAGCTGATTTTGGAAAGAAATCTAGAGCTTTTTGCCAATTCTTCTGTAGTGAAAACTGCTTTCCGAGCTGGTGGTCGAGTAAAAATATACTGAATCTAAGTAATGTTTACCATTTTATGGATCCGAAATAAATTTACTGATCATAATAAATTATTTCATTTCATTTTAGATTAAATTTAGTAAACAGGTAGCCGCAAGCAACACCTAACTTTGCCTTATCTATACCTTATCTTATCTTACTTACTACCTTTGATTAATAATATGTCTAGATTGACACTGAACGCTTCAAATGCGTTAAAAAAAATAGAGGCGAACTGATCCAAAGTAAATGTTTTTTTCACTAAACGGTCAATTTATTTCGACGTTTAAAGCCACAAGATAAATTATTTTTATAATTGGAAATAAAAATTAGTTAAGTATACGTATGGTACGTATTGCCAGTGGCGTAGCGTGGGTTCTTGCCGCCCGGGGCGGACCCGGCAATTTGTCGCCGCAAGGCACCAAAAAATGGTCGTTTCAAAAACCGAGATTTTTATCCCGGAAAAACTTTTTCCTCTGCTGCAACCGCGAGTAATTTGTTATGGAGATAATTTGAGGCCCTGAGAAGGACCTTTTTATCCTTTTTAATATTAATGGAATTAAGTAGGTACTCATGTATGTAAATTTAATAAAATGTTTATTACGAGATTAATTTCAAAATTATAATTAGAGAAATTATTGTCTTGCTTCGAGTTTTTTTATTTTTTATTTTATGGATGTAATTTTCTCCCCGATTTAATATAAACCATGCAATAACTGATATCATTATGCGCGCACACAAGGATAAGCATAATGATGCAGCCATAGCGTACGACACAGCCGTCACGCATACTAGCTTAAGCGAAGACGGCTTGTTTCTTTTAGTTTCATTGCAGCGCGTCACTACATCTAGACATATTAATAATCGGAGATTACTACTAATATAAATGCGAATGATTGCAAGAATGTTTATATATTTGTTAGAAGTAAACGCAGCAATTGCTGAATTAACATATAGTCTCCTTTTTGTTGTGGTAATTTGCTCCCGTGGGAAAATAATGATTTTTTTAATTTGATTTTTCAAGTATACGGTGCAGTCGTCGTACAAAAGGATAGATAGCTACAGTATTTTAGCGATATATTATATAGCAGGAAAGGCATATCACGCGGGCGAAGCCGCGAGCAACACCTAATCAGTTCATTATTAAAATCAAAATATACAATATAAAAATCATTCCAAAGACTAAATAAAACTATTAGTTGCTATTCCTAACAAACTCAAAGCAAAAAGAACCGAAGCCAGAATTTGATTTTCCATGTGCGTAGGCTCCAAAGATTTTACGGACGTACGAACCAAAATGTTATCACAACCATCGTGCCGGACTATTGCGGTGACATAACTATCCAAACTACACCTATGAGGCTATAAACGTAAACTGTCATTTAGCTTGATAACAGTCTCTGCTACTATAAACAGGACTAATAATGAATTATAAGGAATTAAAGAAACAGTTATCGCTTTCGTAAAGTCTCCTCCTGGGATGAAAGTGACCTGTAGTTAAGGGTAGGTATATTCTGATTATTTAATGTCTTAGGAGCGTAAGGAGACACAGCGTGTAGTTGATAGCACGGTTTATTTCCAACTGACGTATTACAATCGTTCTCTTATAAACTACCGGCATTACACACAATATTATTAACAGTATAGGGTTTCATACACTACAGATTAGTGAAATGATCAAAATCGAAGCAGTAGTTTCTTTGGAAGCTGAGCTTTGAAACAAAAGCCTATCGCTTTTATTGGGTTTACGCAAATGTTCGGCATTGAAACAACGGCCCTTTTTGTGATTTTTCAAGTTTTATTACTACCTCATAATTAAATGTGTGATTTTAAAATGTTATTATAACATAAACTTTTGGGCAACCAACTTCTCTGTCCGCCCGTGACCATAAAGGCTGCAATGTCTGAAACGTCGGGAGTAAAATTTTACAAATAATCGCGAAAACGACCGTAATGTAGTTTTATTTCAAACTAGCCTTTGCCCGCGGCTTTGCCCGCGTGAATGAGTTTTCCCGGGACAAAAGTCCCGCTTTATATTTTCTCGGGATAAAAAGTAGCCTATGTGTTAATCCAGGACATAATCTACTCGTGTGCCAAATTTCATCGAAATCCGTTCAGTAGTTTTTGCGTGAAAGAGTAACAAACATCCGTACATCCATACTTACAAACTTTCGACTTTTATAATATTAGTAGGAAGTAAGATGTAGTACCTACAGAAGTACAGGGTAGATAGATTACTTGTCTTTGTGTGTCATATGTACGTGCGGTATACAAGTATAAAATTAATTATAAGTCCCCACATAAGTGTACACACTTATGAGCCATAGCTTATAGACATAGGCTACTTTTATCCCGGAAAAACGTTACCCGGGAATTTTACCCCGGATTTTATTTTCTTGCGGGTGGAACCGCAAACAAATAAGTGTGGAAATAGTTTGAGCCTTTGGGAAGGACATAGGAATTTTATCCCGGTTTTTTTTCTCGCGGATTTTTATCTTTTAATTTTTAACGATATGTCCTTACATCACTACATATTATAAAACAAAGTCCCCTACCGCATCGGTTTGTCTCTTGAACGCGATAAACTTTAAACACTATCGCACGGATTTTCATAGTTTTTCACCAATGGTCGGTGTGATTCAAGAGGAAGGTTTATGCGTATCCTACTAATCCTACTAATATTATAAACGTGAAAGTTTGTAAGAATGTATGTATGGATGTATGTTTGTTACTCTTTCACGCAAAACCTACTGACCCGATGTCGATGAAATTTGGCACACGCGTAGATCATGTCTTGGATAAGATTGTCAAGAATATAAATACATCGTTATAGACGCCATACAGTTCGCCACCTAAATAATAATACCAATTCTGAATTATATACCGAGTGTCCCGCTGCTGGGCTCGGGCCTTCTCTACTACTAAGAGGGTTTTAAGCCTTAGTCCAACACGCTGGTCTAATGGCGCATTAGACCATTAGACAAGTTGGCGACTTATGCCTGGTTTCTGAAGTACTATTAACGGCAGTTTATCTATCCGTTAGCGCTATTGGTTCGATAGCCCCTGAAATTGCGTTTCTGAACCACGCACTGCAAGATAAACTCAGCTTAAACTTACTTTAACTTAACTGGCCAATTTTTGCCGTTTATCTGTTCCATAACTATTTGACGTGTCATTTTGTGACAAACGACGGCAACTTGTTAGATATTATTTACAATATAGAGGAACGTAATTGATACGGCCAATCACAACAGTTTCAGTAGTGTTATAAGTTCTCAAATTCTAAATAAAACGACATAAAATACAAATTAGCAAACTAGTGCTAGCATGACATAAGACATTTTGTTGAACTGTTTGACTTTTTTTATTTCGACAATGATGTCATTCATCAGCCAGAGACAAATAACAAATTACCACAAAATTAAATTAAAATAATGTTTAGGCGTTGATCTATATTAAAATAAGTTATTTTTGAATATAAAATAATTATTAGTTACGAATTTTAATAATAAAATCCATTTTAAAGTCGACTGCTAAAAAAGAGCCATCTAGTAGCAAAATAAGGAACGGGTTGTCGGCTTCATAGTTATCGAATGCTTCATTATATGTTCAGAAACACAGTGAAAGTCAACCGACGTTTATCTTAAGTTTAACTTTATCGGATCAATAGTTATTAAAAGTTTAACTGGGAGATTCAGAAATCGGGCATTAGCGAGTTGTGTTTTTTGCAATTCTCTAATTAATTATTATTTCCTAATAATGAAAAACCTTTTTAATCAAACAACTAAGTTCCGTATACATCAAAGGAAATATTTTTGACTTAATTAGACGGGTTAGAGCGGATACATATTTTTTATTACAAAATGGCGTTACTTTTAATTAGGATCCGCTTTTTAAACTGTTGCTTTTAATTCCGTTCCTGTTTTAATTTTGAAAACCCTTTTCGGTTTTGAATTTTATAAATAGAGGCCGTTTTAACGGGATTACATAATGAAGAATAAATAAATACATTAGATATTATAAAGGTGCAATTCATTATCGTGAACATTATAATGCATAACGTTTTGGGAATATTATTTTATGGTAGTTCATAATAATTAGAAGGAAAACTCACATATAAATTAATTTTAATCGACTTCCAAAAAAGAATTCAATTCGTATGTTTGTATATTTTTTGAAGTGAAACTTCTTTATCGACGTACGGGAGACATCCATGTTAAAAAAATCGTCACTGATCGTCGTTCACTGGTGGTAGATCTCTAATATGTAAGAGTCCGCCTGGGTGGGTTCCACCACAATGTCTATTTCCACTGCGAAGGAGGAGTGTGCATGCACTGTTGTGTTTAAGTTTGAAGGACATTGTAGCCAGTGTAACTACTGGACAAGAGACTTAACATCTTATGTCTCAGGATGACGAGCGCAGTGGAATGTCACACAGTACTTTGTAACTCAAGGTGCTGGATGGTGTTGCTACTGCTTATGTGTGGTCGTATCGCTTACAATCAGGCGAACGGTATGCTCGTCTCGTCATCAATGCAAAAAAAAAAGTTAATTTAACTTATAGTCACACTTATCAATGCTGTGCGCGCTCATCACACAAATCTAAATAATATATTTTATGATAAACCTTGCCATGTCTACAATAGGATTCAGTAATTTTTAGAAGCGCTATAAAATATTACATAGTTTAATTAAGTATTAGAAATAGTTTTAATTATCTTGTTGTCGTTAAAAGTTTATTGATATTTTTAACATTACATTATTATACTTAGATTATATTTTTAGATGTACAGTCAGCAGCATAAGTAGCTAAACATATTCAAAATTTCAAATTGCCTACATACTTTTGTGTTCTTACTAAAAAAAAATTCTCTACACAAAAATAGTATAAAAGAGATTTACTTTACTTCAAACGAAGAAAAAAAAATTTTCAGTTTAACTTATCGCATATATAGCGTTACGAAATTTTGATTTTGTACAGATATTTATGCTGCTGACTGTACTTAAGTGATTTCGCCAAGTGCTGTCAACTTTCATTAAAATTATAAATAAACTGGCATTGCGTGCGGCTCCGCCCGTGCGGAAAAGTTTATCCGGGATAAAAAGTAGCCTATAGCAAAATCGGTCCAGTAGTTCCTGAGATTAGCGCGTTCAAACAAACAAACTCTTCAGCTTTATAATATTAGTATAGATTAAGGTTTTTGAAGTAGGTGATATATTTGTTAAAAAGTTTTTATGTAGTCCACAATATTTATTTTAAAATGGTATTCAAACTTAATTGATATTACCTTTACGTTATGAGCATATTCGACACAAGCAAACTCACGACTAAACCACTAACGAACTAAAATCTTATTAAAGTAGTTACCTATTGAAACTAAACTATTTGATCTCACCGCGCTAACCTATCGTTGGCTATAATGAGCCAAACTTATCTCACTAAAATCGAATAAGGGCTCAGCGCTCAAATCTATCTCCTTTAATTATATATTATGTGGATATATTTGTACAGTTAATTTGAACACATTTAAACTGACTTTTCTAAAAAGTTATGTGTGTATTCTTTGTGAATTATCGCTCGCTTTAACGGTGAAGGAAAATATCTTGAGGAAACCTGCATATCTGAGAAGTTCTCTACAGGAATTTCGAAGCTATGTGAAGTCTGCTTACCCGCAGTAGGCCAGCGTGGTGGACTAAGGCCTAAACCCTCTGAGATGTAGAGGAGGCCCGTGCTCAGCAGTGGGCAGTATATAATACAGGGCTGGTATGGTAGTGGTGGATGTTAAACTGGGTGATGCACGTGGTTTCGCCCGTGTGTAAAGCCCTTCCCGCTGCAAAAGTTAATCTAAAAATTCTGATTAACAAGTTCCATTATTTCCCATGCAAGCAAATTATCGGGATAAAAGTAGCTTATGTGTTAATTCGGGACGTGACCTAACCGTGTGCCATATTTCATCAAAATCCGTTCAGTTGTTTCTGCGTTTACTTCTAACAAACTTACAAATATTACTAGTGGTAGGTCTCTCATATGTAAGAGTCCGTCTGGGTGGGTACCACCGCAATGTCTATTTCCATCGCCAAGCAGCAGTGTGCATGCACTGTTGTGTTTTGGTTTGAAAGACATTGTAGCCAGTGTAACTACTGGACATAATGAGACTTAAAATCTTATGTCTCAGGATGACGAGCACAGTGGAATGCCACACAGTACTTTGTAGCTCAAGGTGCCGGATGCTATTGCTACTGTTTATGGGTGGTCGTATCGCTTACCATCAGGCGAACGGCATGCTCGTCTCGTCATTAAATGTAATGAAAAAAAAAACATTTTCAATAACTTTCGCTTTAATAATATTACTTAGATAATAATATAATGGAATATACATGACAAAATGAATATGTTCAAAAATGTATGCTCAATCAATATCAGTCGAACAAAGATTATGTTAAAAACCCATTTTGTTTCACATTCATGAGTACGAGAAAACTGTAACACCAAAAAGTTATACACTGTTCTTCTAAAATCTTAAGTCATAAATCGTTGGAATTCCGATAGAAATCTACAACAAAACCTTAGCAGACTATCGAAGAATTTCAATAAATATAACATTTCTTTGAATTTGAATACAATGTGGTAAGCTTGCAGCGTGAAAATGCAATGATTTGACAATATCACCCAATACTCACCAGCTTCGAATATTCTTTTATATCTTGAACACGTTTGGGGCACACGAATATTTGCGACTTTTTGCTTATAAGTTGTTGATAGTTTTCAACAGTAAGGGCCTGTTTCACAGGTTGAAGTTACTTTTAGTTGACACACACACACTCACGCCTTATATCCCTGAAGGGATAAGGAGAGGCGCAACTAATGCACCCACTTTTCGCCGTGCGTATTCCATCCCATGATGTGATAAGGGGCGAGTCTATCACCATATCGGGCACAAATTCCAAACTCCGGGCTGATACTGAATAGAAAAATCCAATATCACTTTGCCCGACTCGTGGATCGAACCCGAGACCTCAGCATTGCAGTCGAACCGTAATACAACTAAGCCACCGCGGCAGTCTTTTAATTGACAGTTATTGTATTAAACAGCTAATGTAGATAGTACTAATTTTTAACCCCCTACAAAAAAAGAGGGGTGTTACATTAACATTTATTTGGAAGCATAAATTAGAGTGTGAATTTTGTGCTTGGTCGGCTTACACATTTATGTGTCAAGTAGCGTTTATCAGCTAGCGGTGTAATCGCCCCTATCACGTCATGGGACGGAATACGCACGGCGAAAAGTGGGTGCACTAGTTGCTTACCCCTTCTGGTATAAAGGGCGAGAGTGTGTGTGCATATTATCATGACTATAATAAATTCCAAACATGACAAGGTAAGTACTAAATTCTGATATTGCCTCGTATATTTCTTACTAGTATTGCTCGAGGCACTGCCCGCGTGAAATACTTTTTCCGGGATAAAAAGTAGCTGGCAAGGCAACGTGGGACGTCCTCCTACAAGGTGGACAGACGACCTTGTAAAGGTCGCAGGAGCCCGCTGGATGCAGGCCGCTTCCGACAGGTTGGTCTGGAAATCTTTGGGGGAGGCCTATGTTCAGCAGTGGACTTCTAAAGGCTGAAGAAGAAGAAGAAGAAAAAGTAGCTTATGTTACTCAGGAGTAATGTAGCTTCCTATTAGTGAAAGAATTTTTCAAAATCTGTTTAGTAGTTCCTGAGATTAGCGCGTTAAACCAAACAAACAAACTCTTCACGTTTATAATATTATAGTATAGATATTTCTTATAAATAATAATAAATACTATCCAAAAATATTTTGTATAGACCAAGTTTTCTTTTTAATTAACATTCCTAGAACACTACAAAGGCGACACACAACAAAACAAGACAATTTGTTTTGATCTCCATTCTTCAAGTATTTCTGGGTTCCTTGTACATTATAAAATAATACTATTCTCATGGTATACGAAGTTAAAATTATAAATCGACTACGCTAGCCATTCATATTTAATTTAAAAAGATGTAATACTTGAAAGTCAATTTCCTATTTAATGAAATCTTATGATTACAAAGTTCCAAGTACGGCGAACAGGCATCAAAATACATAATATAATAATATACCGGAACCTATACTTACGGTTCTTTAATGTAATGATTTATTTAATATTTATTTTTAAATAAATGCCAGCATATTCAAATGTTATTTTAATACAATAAAAACAGATTGAACGGTATAATGCTCAAAAAATTGAAAATAACACAGTCTAATCTCAACTCGATATAATAAACATGTGGTCAACACTTCAAGAGAGCACATCAATCACGAATATCTTTTAACGTACCAAACTCGACACCAGTCTCCCTTTTCCCGCGCTGACAACTTATTTTTTGCGGGAGCGCGTAAAAAATCGAGAACACTCGGGGATAAAACGGTTGCGTCGAGAAGTGGCCAAGATACTCGTACTTTCAAAAGAACTCTAAACGCGTTTTAAACGACTCTTCAAAATATTTTTTGTTTTATGACAAATGAATGAGACAGTTCAAAGCGTAATTTTAGAGGCATTTTTGCGTTGTCAAAAACGTTGTTCTGTCGTCGCCTCGTTTTGGTATTTTCATGCGAATGACTTGTGCTTTCGAAGCAAGTTAAGTATATCCTTAATATTCAGATTATAATTAATGGCATTGCAATATGGCGTATCTTTTTTTTGTGTTTCGTTTTCAGAGATAACATATAATGTTCATAGATTTTTTATATGTATACAAGTATATTAAAACATTCAAGTATCTGGTATACGATCGATATTTTACCCCATATTCTTAATCATATGTGTATTGATAGACAGAGCTCGTAAACATTAATTGCTTTTAATTTGCGACACCTTTATTATTGTTAGGAAAATACATTTGCGATCTCAATGTGACCCAAAAATAACATTTTTGTAATAAAATAAGCACTGAGTTATCACTTTAAATCGGTAAACTTTATAAATACTTATTCAATCTATCTTAACTGAAACTGAGCTGCAACATCGCGTCGCTTAGAAAACGATAATCGGCTTTATCTCTCAAGACTTAAGTTATTGATAGGTATTCTTGAGCCTTTGTTTTGAAATTATCAAGTATTAAGGTGAATGCCTCGGTGGCGTAGTTGTATTACGATATGACTGCAATGCTGAGGTCTTGGGTTCGAACCCCGGGTTGGGCAAAGAGATATTGGGTTTAAAATTCAGTATCAGCCCGGAGTCTGGAATTTGTGCCCGATATGGCGATAGGCTCGTCCCCTATCACATAATGGGACGGAATACGCACGGCGAAAAGTACGTGCACTAGTTGCGCCTCTGCCTACCCCTTCGGGGATATAAAATATAGTCAGTGTAATGTATAAAAATCTACCCAATGATTTAGTCCTTTTGTTACCTTCGGGAAAGGCATAATTGTAGATAGTTTTAATAGCATGTTCAAACCACGGTGCAAGTGGAATGCTTTTATAATTAGTGACTAAAGCTCGTGAATCATTCAGACATCCTGTCTCGCTTTAAAGGAATCCATGTTTATAAATATGCGACCATTTGTGTTGGTGGATCTTTGCTCGCTCTACGCGCTCAGTTCTGTTGTCATTATTGACTGACTTATCTAGTATTTTGTTCTTTAGTCAAGTTTTCAGTGCATCGTTTAAGTACGCAGTACTATTCCGTATTCTGTGGTTTAACTGTTATTTTAAATATCGCATAAAATATTTTATATTATGAAGACATTTAGTTATAGCTAATTTTCCAAAAAAAAATATTTCGTGTAAACTGTAATATTATTAAAAGTTCTCGAGTGGAAGTCACGTACTGGCAAGAGAAGCGTCGGCCGTCCACCTGCAACATGGACAGACGACTTGATAAAGGTCACAGGAACACAGGTCCGTCTGGAAATCTTTAGGGGAGGCCTATGTTTAGCAGTGGACGTCATGTGGCTGATAATGATGATGATGAAGCTATATTAATAAAATCAATTTGAAATGTCAAACAATAATTTCTACTCCTAAAGTGTTATAAAAATATCTATAAGTTCTATAATCCAGTAATAGAGATCATTAGTTTGGCGAGTTCCTACCTACATTCACATCATTCAGCTATGTTTATTTGGATCAACAGTCCATCTAGTTTTCAACCTGCGATTAGTAGTATCAAAGGAAGCCAAAACGCTCCCGTTTATCCTGATCGACAAGCATTATTTATTCATTCCAAAATGGACGTGTAATGCCGTCCCAAAACGAAAATAGCCGGACGGACGCTGAAATGGAACTGTCACCGTCATTGTACGTTTTACAAAATGTTTATTTAATTTATTTCAAATTAGCGAAACGTGCGGGGAATGTAAAGTAGAGGTGAAGATAACAAATTAATTTTTGTCATGTTTTGTCACTGCTCTTTTGTTTTTCTTTGAAGCGATATTATGTCAGATTGTTTAAAGCTTTGATATAAGAAAAATGTGAATTTCAAAGTGGCAGACATAATATTATCTTTCTTACTAATATTATAAAGTTTGTGAAACTGTTTGTATGTTTGTTAGAAGTAAATGCAGAAACAAATGAACGAATTTGGGTGAAATTTGGCACACGGGTAGACCATGTCCTGGATTAGCACATAGGCTACCTTTTATCCCCTTAATTTGCTCCCTTGAGAAATAATGAAACTTTTTAAATTGATTATGTAGATGGTGCTGATGTCGCGCAGTGTTTTAGGATTTTTTGTAGCGGGAAAGGCGTCTCACGCTGGCGTAGCTGCAAGCATCACCTAGTCAGACATATTTTTGATAATCGACCGGGGAAGTACCAACGCTGCTTTACAGGAACCCAACAAGTTTTTTTTTTATATTGTCCCTAACTGCCAGTAGCCTGACGCGAGTCGGCTTTTCTGGCCACACCGGTCTTTAGGATGTAGCTTGTTGGCTATGTATGATAAATAAGATTTTCGAATACCCAAACATCAGTCGGACTTCCCTAATCTATATTCCCTTTATTAATCTATTTTGTGCATTTGGAACTAGCCAGTAAGAAGTTGTATCGACTGGTCAGTTATAAATTTTTATCGTTATAAACAATTGCAAGTCAAATTAATAAATAAAATATGGCCAGCATTACATCCATAATCTTTTTGGTGTTGAGTGTATTAAGTAATATCCTTAAAAAATGTTGTGAATTAAATAGATTACCTAAACAAAGATATAGTACACCATTTCTTTTCTTTTAATCTAAATAACTTCCAATTATTCATCATCATTTTCTATGTGCATTAACGTGACTAATTATTCTAAGGCATGTTAAAACATCGTATATTTAAATCTTCAATCCTAGTGACAAGGATGGATGACAGTGTCTCCCACTCAGATGCTATCGGCGTAACGACTCCGCCGCAACTTTCGACTCCAAACCGGCAGTTTTAATTTACTGAGTTAATACACCCGAAAAAACTTCGCCGGCATCGCCTGAATTTCAGGGTTCAATCTCAAGATAACTTTCCCCAACCACTAAAAACTTTTATTAATGGCACTTGTCTTGTGAGTATAAGTTGGAGGTCATGTTTCGTGCTTCTTTTTTATGTATTCGGGATTGTATTAACCTATTTTCGGGGATCTTAGTGGATATTAAAGGAAAGATATATTCACATATTTATATATACATACATAATTACATACACACTCATGCCCTTATCCCATAGGGGTAAGCAGAGACTATTGAGCACCACATGCTACGATATTGACACACCTCTTGCGCCTCTTCCACATTCATAGTTCTTCTCATACATTTTCGTCGGTTAAGGGTACTCCTGACCTGCCCATTTCGGAGAAGATCATTTATTTGATCAGAGAACGTTCTCCTCGGGCGTCCCCTTCCAGCCGTACCATCCACATTCGCTCGATAAATACCTTTCGTGATCCGCCTTTCATCCATCCTCTCCACGTGCCCAAACCATCTCAGCATACTTCTTTCAATCTTAGTGACCACATCATCCTAGGGGGAATGCGGCGAGGACGGAACTGCGGTCGTGTGGAGTGTTGGAGTTTTATCAACTCGTTTTTAAGGCGAATGGCCGACCGATACATGTTTTTATATGGGCACAGTAAAGTGACCCCACTGCACCTGATGGCAAGCGGATTGGGGTTCAGATAGAGAGTCGACTGACAAGCGATGATTATGCCTCGTCAGTCGACACAATTATGTCGGCCTGTTTGCACCGGATATACACAAACTGATCCCAGAACGTTGGCCACTATGGTGGGTTTTAACGCCTTATGTACGGTGGTCGCTATCCGGGCGGATACAAAATAATAAATCCTACTAGCTTTGGCCCGCGTCTCCGCCCGCGTCAATGAGTTTTCCCGGGATAAAAGTCCCGCTTTATATATTCCCGAAATAAAAAGTAGCCTATATATTAATCCAAGACATAACCTACCCGTGTTCCAAATTTCATCGAAATCCGTTCAGTAGTTTTTGCGTGAAAGAGTAACAAACATCCATACATCCAGACATCCATACATCCATACTTACAAAACTTTCGCGCTTATAATATTAGTAGGATTACCAGGTATACGGTGGTCGCTATCCGACATTCTATAGTAAAACTAGGTGATGATCGCGGCTTCGCTGCGTGTAAATTTTTACCGGGATAAAAGTATTTCCCGGGACAAAAAGTAGCCTATAGCACTCAGGAGGAATATAGCTTCCTATTAGTGAAACAATTTTCAAAATCGATTCAGTAGTTCCTGAGATTAGCACGTTCAACCAAACAAACAAACAAACTCTTCAGCTTTATAATATTAGGATAGATAGGAATTCAAATACATTCCGCGTTGCAGATATAAAAACGTTTCCCTTTTTATACCACGTACCTTCGTAGGTTTCGACGGAATTTAATAAAATAAAATTTAATAAAGTGCGGAAATTGTAATAAAACGTAATCATTGGAAGTTCGTAAAATACGAAATAAGCCGCGGATTCGGTTATAAAAATATACTTTGTTGATGGCTCCCTGGAATCGGAGAGTTTGATCTCCGCTAAATCATATTTTCCTTCGTCGGAATAACATCCAACATAATGTCGATCAAAATTCAACTAAATATAATAATAAACTAGTTTCTTACGAGGAAAAACGAATTATCGCTACCGCCCAGCCTTGCGGGAGCTGGGAGTTTTTCTTTTTTTTCCTTTTTACATCGAATGACGAGACAAGCATGCCGTTCGCCTGATGGTAAGCGATACGACCACCCATAAACAGTAGCAACACCACCCAGCACCTTGAGTTACGAAGTACTGTGTGGCATTCCACTGCGCTCGTCGTCCTGAGACATAAGATCTTAAGTCTCAGTATTTCCAGTAGTTACACTGGCTACAATGTCCTTCAAACCGAAACACAACAGTGCATGCATGCATGCTGCTTGGCGGTAGAAATAGACATTGCGGTGGTACCCACCCAGATGGACTCTTACATATGAGAGACCAACCACCAGTAAATATATGAGGTTACTATACAAACCAGCCTAGGAACGCCCTCGTAATATAATCTCTACCGGACTTTGATAATTAAATTATCCCGGTAGTCTTCGGTGCTGTGAATTTAGCTTGGGGATGCTTGGAGCAAGGAGTCCTTCAGTGTCTAATATTAAACGAAGGAATCTGGTCCCCTGATGGTAAGCGACCGCTATCTATGACTACACTCAGTACCAAAGGAATTATAGGCGGGATTTACATAATAAATGTTAAAGTTATGGCGGACGAGATATTGCTCGCGGCTTTACTTGCGGGAATAGCCTTTCCCGCTACAAATGGTCCTAAAACTCGTACGACGCCAGCGCCATCTACTTAAAGAACACACATACACTCACGCCCTTTATCCCCGAAGGAGTAGGCAGAGGTGCAACTAGTGCACCCACTTTTTGGCGTGCATATTCCGTCCCATGATGTGATAGGGGGCGAGCCTATCGCCATATCGGGCACAAATCCCATACTCAGGGCTGATACTGAGTAGAAAAACCCAATATCACTTTGCCCGACCCGGGCATCGAACCCGAGACCTAAGCATTGCAGACATACCGTAATACAACTACGCCACCGAGGCAGTCAAATTAATTTAAGTAGCTGTAGTTTAAAACACCAAGAATAAAAACAAGTGTAAAAATCAATCGAAACTAATCTAAGATCGAATCCGAAAGAGCCTGCGTCTAATGCGAACTAAATTTCGTTGCTATGCCAATATTTAAAGGTCATCTCTCAGGGCTTTACGCAACTTAACTATAGTGATTTTTAGCAAAAATTCTAACAAGGTTTACGTGGCTCAGGGGTACTTGAATTTCTTCAAATGCTCAAGCTGATATTCTTTTACTATTCAAAATGTACGAGCATTTAGATATATTTAAAGTAGTAAGTATTATTTAAGTTATTTGAAATGTACGATGTATATTATAAAGTTATAATTTACACACGACTGCATCGGTGGCGTAGTTGTATTACGGTATGACTGCAAGGCTGAGGTCTCGGGTTCGATCCCCGGGTCGGGCAAAGTGATATTGGATTTTTCTATTCAGTATCAGCCCGGAGTCTGGAATTTGTGCCCGATATGGCGATAGGCTCGCCCCCTATCACATCATGGGACGGAATACGCTTGGCGAAAAGTGGGTGCACTAGTTGCGCCTCTGCCTACCCCTTCGGGGATAAAAGGCGTGAGCATGCGTGCGTATAATTTACACAAACATATTTATTTTTCACAGTGCTTTCGAAGAGTTTTGTCTAATTATGGTAATTAATCTGATTTATATTAGCATGATGCTATATTTCATCAATGAAGCAAACAGTATTAAATTTAATTTTACCAAGGATACTATCACTATTTAATATTTATGGGATTATATAAAAAAGTTAATAATCTGCGAAAGTTTATTTATGTAATAAGTTATTTAATTTAGATTATAATAAATAATATTGATTCCGGTAAGGTCTTGCTGAGCTTAATTTTTGCACGCTATCTGGCAGAATGTATCGGAACTTATGAGTTATATTACCATCCTATGTCTGTACCGACATTCAATGCAAATCAAATATTCTGATTCTGATTATCATGCAGGATGCTTCCATTACCCACAGGTCACATAATATGTTGAAGTAGTCGTCCATATAAATATAATACTCAAATTTAAACCTTAAATTCACAAGAAAATTACCGATAAACTTAAATCGCTTTTACAGACGTTATGTGGTGTCTCATGTCAGCATTCACATACTACAACGTACTGCCTCGGTGGCGTGGTTGTATTGCGTACGCGTTACGAGTACGACTTGCGCGCTGAAGTCATGGGTTCGAATCCCGGGTCGAGCCAAAAAAAACAATGTGACTGGGTTTTTCCATCTTAAAAATTACTCAATCGCAGCTCGGAGTCAGGAAATGGCAGTGTGATACCCCCGTGCCTCGGATAGCACGTAAAGCTGTTGGTCCTGCGCCTGATCTCTCTCCGGTCATGTCCGATTGCCGTCTCACCAGACTATGAGAGTGAAGGAATAGCGAGGGCACCTTTGTATTGCACTGCACTGTAATATCTCCTTCGTACCTGGCTGATCTCCGTTGAGATTGGCCGCGGTGGCCGTAGCTGGCTAGAAGGATTACGTTTTTTTTTACTACAAAGTCGGAAAAAAAAATTAACTTTTGGAAAATACGTGATAAAACTTCCTTCCATGCTCATTTAAAAGCTTTTATATGTAATCCAGTCCTGGAGCGTTTCCGTACGCCGTAGAGTTCTCACGCTTAATTAAAGTCGCTAATTAGGTACAATTTTGTTCGTAAGAATTCCAACATAATTTGAAAGTAAATAACGTGTACATTTTTATGAGACTTGGACAGTTTTAATATTTTCATTAAAAACATCTAAGTTCGTTATACTTCTTCAGGGAGTTTGTTGTTGGATTTGTTTCTTGTTATTGAAGTAGTTATAATTATTCGACGGTACGTAATTAAGTGATTTCAATTTATGGAAATACTTTTAAAAGTATTAATGAAAACAGTTGAGTTGATTAGTCCGTTAATTGTTGAAATATTATAATCTTTTATTATTACTTGAAAGTTGAAATCAGCTCCGAACGCTTAACAAACTTTATTAAAATATCTCAGAAAATTAAACATCTTTAATAATAAAGATATTATTTCATAATAAAGTTAGATATTTAATAGAACAATCACTTTTATACCCATGCATATAGATTTTAATTTCACTAAAATACTTAGTGCCAACTTATTTATAGTTAAATCGCAATACAAACTATATGCCATCAACAGTCCCTAGTTTAATTTATTTTATTTAATACATAATATTATGATATAGTTCTGATCTCCACGTTGTCTTCCAGTTGGTTCTAGTTCAACTAGGGTTATCTATTTTTTAAGTGGAGAAATGTTTGTCTAAAGTCAAAAGTTTTAAGTTTAAAGACAATAGATAAAATTATGTTAAGTATTTTTACCCATTTTTTTATTCCAGATAGCATTGGCGCGCGGCTCCACCCGCGTGTAAAAGTTTTCCGGATAAAAAGTAGCCTATAGCACTCAGGAGTAATGTAGCTTCCTATTAGTGAAAGAATTTACAAAATCGGTCCAGTAGTTCCTGAGATTAGCGCGTTCAAACAAACAAACTCTTCAGCTTTATAATATTATAGTATAGATAGAGTGACGCACTGCAATGAAGTAAAACAAACAGGCCAACTTTTCTTAAGCTAGTATGCGTGACAGCTGTGTCATACGCTATCGCTGCAACATTCTGCGTATCCTTGTGTGCGCGCATAATGATACCAGTTATTACATCGTTTCTACTAAAACGGGGAGATAATTATATCCATGAAAAACAACAACAAAAAAAGCAATGAGAGGTGTCAAGGGACACCCGGATGGAACGAAGTTCCTTTCGATTAATTAGTGAAGGAATTGTAATAAAATTTTATTTATATAACAGAGTGTGTATATATATAAATATATAAATATTTTCCTATTTCCGTTCCAATACATAAGTTTCCAGAGAAAACAACAAATAAATACGTGTGGCACTCGGGGACTGCCGCGGTAAAGCTATTGCATAGCATTTTTATCACAAATTTTGATTGACTAAACACAAATTCGATCTTACGCTTACCACATAAAGTAGATTTTTAAACGCGAGCAAAGCACGTTTAGTCTTGTTATTGATAAATGTCAGTAACCAAAGTAGAATAAATCAACAAAATTTGAAAAAAGAATGTTACGTTCGATTCTTTTGTACTCGTGCCGTGCCAACGCTGGAGAAATAGCTTCTACGCAATGTATTTAAGGTTCATTTTAGATTTGTAAGAAATGGTTTTAATGACTTTAATAAATAAAATAAATACAAATATACTCGTTTCAAGAATTATAGCTTCTACGCATTGTATTTAAGGTTCATATTAGTGAGATAATAGAAAGAAGTGTCGTGACAACTTTCCGTCCAGCCCCCTTTCACAACGCGCGATAAGGAACTTCGTTCCAATAATTCACTCACTCATTTAGCGGGCAACAGTTGGCCTCTATTTTTTTCAACGCGTTTGAAACGTTCAGTGTCTATCTAGGTATATAATTAATCAAAGGGTAATGTATTATTTTGGGTGATTTTATTTTATACTAGCTGTTGCCAGCGGCTCCTTCGTTAAAAAGTTTTTCCGGGATAGAAGTCCCACTTTATATTTTCTCGGGATGAAATAGAGCCTATGTGTTAATCCCGGACATGATCTACCCATGTGCCAAATTTCATCGAAATCCGTTCAGTAGTTTTCGCGTGAAAGAGTAACAAACATCCATACATCCATAATTACAAACTTTCGCGTTTATAATATTAAGTAGGATTTTGTTCGGTCAGCTCTATTATAGTGAAACGTGCTTTAGTTATTGTTCTGTGAGTAAAACTAACTAAATTACCTAATGCGTCATGACGCTTAGACGGACATAAATAGATATCACAGCTCTATGACCACATTACGTTGTATTGTTCTCGCGGCACGCCCGTCCATCCGTTAACAATCACACAGCGTCAATATTTTTTTATGTTAACCCACATTCATTTTTATACTTGCAAATTGTGTTAGGTCCTCCGATAAAATTTAATTTTGCGTTATTCTCGTGGGCGTCTACGTTACGCACCGTTGATTATGAAAAAATCTGCGAAATGTTCACCAGTTAGACACCGCTGGAATGAAGGTCGTTTTTGCATACACTGACGATAGCACGTAATTTTGTTCTCTGGTAAGGAAGTTTTGTAGAAAATATCTTAGTTACCTATATTTCTTATACATACTAATATTATACGTGCGAATGTTTGTCAAAATGTTTGGATGTTGGAAGTACGTAAACGCAGAAACCGCTGAACGAATTTGGATGAAATTTGGCACACGATTTCGTTTGTTCCCATGGGAAATATTTAAATTCTTAAATTGATGGCGCTAGCGTCATGGCTATGAATCGCTGCAGCTACTTCGATAATTTTCTAGTGGGCAAGGCTTTTCACACGGGTCAAGCCGCGAATATTGCACAGTTATTTAAGAAAACGGTGTTTCAGTTTATTTGTATAGAGTGCATGGAAGATTAAAATAGATTTATACTATAATTTGAACATTAATATATTCTCCAAATAACAGCACTGTAAAATAAGAATTAAAATAAGAACTAGTGAAGCGGCGATAGCCTAGTTGGGAGTGGAACGGACTGCCGAGACGAATGTCCGCAGGTTCAAAACCCAAGGGCACACACATCTGACTTTTCTAAAAAGTTATGTGTGTCTTCTTTGTGAATTATCGCTCGCTTTAACGGTGAAGGAAAACATCGTGAGGAAACCTGCATACCTGAGAAGTTCCCTGAATTTCGAAGGTATGTGAAGTCCGCCAACCCGCACTAGGCCAGCGTGGTGGACTAAGGCCTAAAACCTTCTCAGTAGTAGAGGAGGCCCGTGCTCAGCAGTGGGCAGTATATAATACAGAGCTGGTATGATGATGACAATAAGAATTAACAAACCCGCACAATTTTCGCCTGTTTTAAACTCTTTTTGTTTCGAGCTTGACCCAAAAAAATAACAACAAATATAAAGGCTATTAAAACTAACCAAACCTACGTATACTCGTTAAGATCTCATTTGCTATGATGTCATGTGTCGAATTCATGCACAAGAAGTCCATTGTTCTAACAATATGTTTGGTACATCCTTCGACAATACATTTTGCTTGGTATATTACCAGCATATTAATGGTCAGCTCCACGAAGTTGTTGCATGAGGATGGAGAAATTAAGATTAGCTTGATACAAATGAATTTACATCGTCCCGTCAGGGGATAGTTAGTATATATGAATTTAAGACTCGCCTGACACCGTGCACCGAATGTAAACTAATATTCATTATGTATAATATTGTATGATGTATTTGATATATTTAAGTAGCGTATCCTGTAAGTTGACTGCCTCGGTGGCGTAGTTTTATTAAGGTACGACTGCAATGCTGGGGTCTCGGGTTCGATGCCCGGGTCGGGCAAAGTGATATTGAATTTTTCTATTCAGTATCAGCCCGAAGTCTGGAATTTGTGCCCGATATGGCAATAGGCTCGCCCCCTATCGCATCATGGGACGGAATACGCGCGGCGAAAAGTGGGTGCAAGGATAAAAGGCGTGAGTGGGTATGTGTGTATCGTGTAAGTCTGTTGTTTCAGGCAATGTATACCTTACATACTGTACAGTTGTTTGAAGGTCAGAACAATATCTGTTTTTTTTGTCTACGGGCATTGCAAAATGATCCCACTGCACCTGATGGTAAACGGAGAGAGGTCCAGATAGGTTCGATTGACGAGCAATGATTAATAAGGTAGTTGAATACTTCTTTTAAAATACAAATACGAAAAATGTATGCTATCCAAAATCTAACGGAAAAAGAATTTTGAAAATTGGCGTAATAGTACCTAAGTAAGTTATAATATAAAGCTTTGAAATTTGGTGGAAGGGATAGCTGTCAAATAACAGCAATACTAGGCTATGACGTCAGCAAGCGGCGTTGGCCATAACGCTGCCTACGTGCGAAAGAGATAGCGCAATATCCCCACCACGCCCCTACTTTCGCTCACAAGAATATTTCAAAATTGAATAACTGCTTTATTTTGCAATCGATTTTGATGCTGATTTCACAGAAAAAATTCTTTTTCGTATTATTTTCTGCTACATTTTTTTTTTATTGCTTTGAATGACGAGACCATCATGTCGTTTGCCTGATGGTAAGCGATACGACCACCCATAAACAGTAGCAACACCATCCAGCACCTTGAGTTACAAAGTTCTGTATGGCATTCCACTGCGTTCGCCATCCTGAGACATAAGATGTTAAGTCTCATTATGTCCTGACATTGTAGCCAGTGTCTACAATGTCCTTCAAACCGAAACACAACAGTGCATGCACACTGCTGCTTGGCGGTAGAAATAGACATTGCAGTGGTACCCACCCAGACGGACTCTTACATATGAGAGACCTACCACCAGTAATAGACATTGCGGTGGTACCATCTAAAATAATGTACAAAATCAAACATAGGAAACTACCCTATTATGTCGGCCTGTTTGCCGGATATACACAGGCTGATCCCAGAACGCGGCACACTTACGTGGGCCACTATGGAGGGTTTATACCTACACCTGATGTACGGTAGTCGCTATCCGGGCGGATATAAAATATATCCTACCACCAGCAAAAGTGTAGATACTAGATATCCTTTGATTAATTATATAACTAATATAATTAATCCCCGCGTGGAAAAGTTTTCCGGGATAAAAAGTAGCCTATAGCACTTAGGAGTAATGTAGCTTCCTATTAGCTTCCTATTAGTGAAAGAATTTTCAAAATCCGTCCAGTAGTTCCTGAGATTAGCGCGTTCAAACAAACAAACTCTTCAGCTTTATAATATTAGTATAGATAGAGTGACGTACTGCAATGAAACTAAAACAAACAGGCCAACTTTTCTTAAGCTAGTATGCGTGACAGCTGTGTCATACGCTATCGCTGCAACATTCTGCGTATCCTTGTGTGCGCGCATAATGATTATTACATGGTTTCTATTAAAACGGGGAGAAAATTATATCCATGAAAAACAACAAAAAATAATTCACTCGAACTCATTTAGTGGGGAACAGTTCGCCTCTATTTTTTTTTGACCCGTTTGAAACGTTCAGTGTCTATCTACGTATATAATTAATTAAAGTAGATATCTATGCTAACATTATAAAGAGGAAAGATTTGTTTGTTTGTTTGTTGGCATTGAATAGGCTCCGAAACTACTGGACCGATTTTAAAAATTCTTTCACCAATATAAAAGCTATATTATCAGCGAGTAACATACTTTTTATCATAGGGAAATGTAAAGCGGGATTTTTATCCTGCAAAATCTCATTCACGCGGACGGAGCTGCGAGCAGAAGCCTGGTAAGTTATATTCTTGATGAAAAATACCTTATAAAACTGAGGTTTCGAGGATGACCAACAACCCTGGACCTGTTTCCCCAAGGAACCACTAGACATTAACGGCTAATCGGATCGTCAATGGTAGCTAACTAGAGCATGAAATGTTCTAATATGGAAATGTAAACACGCGCATCAAATATTCAAATTCCGGCGCAAATAGCTTATGTTGCCAGACAAATAAATATGATTTATTATGTAAGCAATGTAATTTAAGCTGAATACGCCGATTCGCGCAAAAATTATACATTCATTTTTATACGTGTAAAACACGATAACGCGCCCAAAGGTATAGACGAGTTATTACGTTAACGAGCTTAAAAAAGCTTAATGGAATATAACCATTTTGAAAGCTCCGTATTTCTGCTGATTGCGCGATCCGGATAAATTTATATTTGTGGGTAAAATTATTTCATAATTTTTATACCAGTGTATGACCTATTTTTACGCTATACTGGCAAATTAAAATGTTGGAATTATTTGAAGCATCAAAGAATTGGAACACGTTGTAGTATGTTAATTATGTATGGGCATTCTTTTATTACTAGATTTTATAAGAAGGTCATCTAATTGCATTAAGTTATTATATTGATAATATCTAGCTTCCACAAATTCATTTGCTCCTTTCCTTCAGTTTTACTTCCACCACCTTACCAGCCCTGTATTATATACTGCCCACTGCTGAGCACGGGCCTCCTCTACAACTGAGAGGGTTTTAGGCCTTAGTCTTCCACGCTGGCCTAGTGCGGGTTGGCAGACTTTACATACCTTTGAAATTCTCATACAGAACTCATCAGGTATACAGGTTTCCTCACGATGTTTTCCCTTCACTGTTACAGCGAGCGATAATTCACAAAGAATACACGCATTACTTTTTAGAAACGTCAAAGGTGCGTGCCCTTGGGTTTGAACCTGCGGACACGTCTCGACAGTCCGTTCCACTCCCAACTAGGCCATAACCGCTTCACAGTTTTTCAGTGTTTCACAGTTTTGCTTCACTTTAAAATGTTGAAACCTGAAGGCAGCTAACAATTACGAAAAAATTCTATTCACACGTCCATCATTGTAATAAGGCTAAAAATTCTATATAAAGCGCACGTGAAATGCAATACGTTTTGCTGAGATATCCTATCCTACTAATATTATAAACGCGAAAGTTTGTAAGTATGGATGTATGGATGTATGGATGTTTGTTACTCTTTCACGTAAAAACTACGGAACGGATTTCCATGAAATTTGGCACACGGGTAGATTATGTCCTGGATTAACACATAGGCTACTTTTTATCCCGGGAAAATATAAAGCGGGACTTTTATCCCGGAAAAACACATTCACGCGGATGGAGCCGCGGGCAAAAACTAGTATTACATATATGATGAAGCTATGCATGAACATTTGTATATGGCGCCCAGCAGACGCCGTTCAACTTGTTTCCAAAAATTCACTACTAAGAAGCAAGTTGCTTCAAAATTTGCAGTAATTCATAATACTGTAGTCTTTTTTATTGCTATTGAATGACAAGAAGAGCATGCTGCGTGCCTAAACCATTAGGCAAGCAGCATTAACTATATAGCTTACCATAAACAGCAGCTACACCATACAGTGGGCAGTGAAATGACGCGCAGTACTTTTTTCAATTCAAAGTTCTGGGCTTAGAATGTCACAAAAAAACACGATACGACTCCGATTCGTTTTATTGGGATTGGTTGAGTGACTAACACGTGACTAACGTATTGGTCTCTCGATCAAACATAATCATCAAAATTAAACGACATCGTCTCACGAGTTGCGGCTTTTTGCCACATTCTAAGCCCACAGAACTTTGAATTGAAAAAAGTACTGCGCGACATTTCACTGCCCTCGTCACCTTGACACATAAAATGTTAAGTCTCATGTTTTTCGGCAACATGTTGTCAGAGTCTGTGCGATGCCTAAATATCTGATCGGATGCCGAAATATTCAATAAATGTAATACCACAATCACCACGCTTACGCATGTTGGTGAAAGCAGTGAGGTGTGAAATTGCCCAATTTAATTTGGAATTGGCAATATATGGCTAAACCGAGGGGTCTGGAAGACTTTCGATTGTCCGCGTATACTGATTATGCCAAAATTCTCGATGCATATATAGCTGTTTTTATTTTTTCTCGTCAATTATTGACTAATGCTAACGTCTTTTCAGTATTTACTAGGATAGGTTCTGTAGGTCTGTAGGTACCACCTTTTTTTCTAGTGCCAGTCGATTTTGCAAGCTTTGCAGTGTCCGGTTTCAATACCGTATAGCTACTTACTTCAAAGATTTATGTGTGTTCTTTTTTCATTCGAATATTTAGATGGTAATTATATTATGCCTTCAAAAATACGATGTTGTCCTTATGTAGGCAAAGTCCATGAGCGGTGAGTACATATTCCTTAATAATTCTGACGCAACAGAGGTAAACAAAATGCAGTCATACAGTGCAATTAAGTAACACCAAACATCTGTCCTCGCACAAAATCCAAATCCAACTACATGATTCGACGTGATTTGCAAATAAAAGCTCATTTTTCATCAATATTCCAATCAAGTTAATTACGATCTTCTTCATTATATTTCTGAATACACAATAAATATCCCGAAAGGCTCTCATATGATCGCTTTCAATAAAATGGTAATGAACGTGGCTCGGATTCATTAACTCTACAGTATGCCGGGATCGTACACGCAGCATCATGCTGTGTCAGCAAAAATTAAGAGCCAATTTTATATAGTAACGGCTTTTCATGCCAAGTATGGAAAAGATTTTTCATTTTCACATGTAATTGGTTGATTTATTGTATTTATTAACTACAAAAAATTATGTATCCAAAATATTTTTACCAATAATTAACAAGTATCTCGTATGCTATACATTTAACATTTACAATATATACTTTTATATATAATAGAGCAAACGAATAAGCAGGTCACCTGGTATTAGGATATCTCAACATCCCATAAACACTCATAATCAGGGGAAAAAAAATCTACATTTAATAAAAGCGAATATCCCGATATTATGTCTTAAAATATATATGGCCGTGTCTCACGCCGCCATGTTTTAAAACTTTACTGGGTAGTAACATGAACTTGCAACGCTATTCTATTCTTCGTATCGAACGCAGCCGAACAAAAGCACAAGTTTCTGACATCGCATAAACTCTGCTTGTGTAAAAAAAATTAACAAGATGTCCGTACGTCACGTAAACTTCACAAACTTTAGCGTGACAAACAAAACGAAATAAGTTTTCTTTCTGAACGCGCTAAGGCTTGAGATGATGGCGGTTTGACTATTTTTTTCTCTATGAATTAATTTGTAAGTATAAAATATATATTATTGTGCTTTTTAATAGATTACTGTGTTCGTTGTGAAACATGTTATGAAACTATGTTATTTAAAGTGTAGGTAATATAAAGGGCACACACCTCTGACTTTTCTAAAAAGATATGTGTGTATTCTTTGTGAATTATCGCTCGATTTAACGTTGAAGGAAAACATCCCAAGGAAATCTACATACCTGAGACTGCGTTCTCTGAATTTCGAAGGTATGTGAAGTCTGCCAACCCGCACTAGGCCAGCGTGGTGGACTAAGGCCTTAACTCTCTCAGTTGTAGAGGAGGCCCGTGCTCAGCAGTGGGCAGTATATAATACAGGGCTGGTATGGTATGGCAATATAAAGCTAAAAAGAAAGGAATAATCAAAGTAAATGTTGACGTGCCATGAACATTTCGTCGACTATAGCATCTAAAACGTATAAAGTTGAACGATATATCATATTAATAATTCATATTCAAACGTTCCATTTCTGGTAACAAGTGTGGATATTGTAACATCTGATATAGACTTATTTAAATCTTTATTCATCGCAAGCCATTTACGTTTATCCTAAGCACTTTACATACCTTCGATTTTTTTACAAAATTCCAATTACGTTTACAAAACAAAAGTCGTCGTTCGCTCCTAACTTGCGCCGCCAAACCAAGGGAGGTAAATAAAATTACAGACATCGTTGTTCAACAACTGAGAGTCACGTGCGCTATGGTAATGGATTACGTGCTCCCTTCGTGCCTGTGCCATGCTCTGGAGTGCTTGTAAAAGGGAATATTATACCTGTAGGGAGCGGGACCCTTAAACTTACGTTGTTCAGCCTGCACAGCTATAAGGAAGGATGGAGATTATTGTTTTCTATTGTCTTTTTATTTTTAAGTACTTATAGGGATTAGGTACCTATGTAGTGATAAGTATAATTTTATACAATCATTGTTTTCGTAGTAAACAAAAGTTGAAATTTGAAAATATCTAAGAACAATTATTGTACTGGAAATTTGCTATTAGCGAAATATAATAATCAATAATCCCTTCCTAGCCGATTTCGGCCACGGCGGCCAATCTCAACGGAGATCAGCCAGGTGCGCAGGAGATATTATAGTGCACAAGTGTGTGCGCAATACACAAGTGCACTCACTGTTCCTTCACTCTCATAGTCCGGTGAGACGGCAATCCGACATGACCGGAGAGAGATCAGGCGCAGGACCAACGGCTTTACGTGCTTTCCGAGGCACGGGGGTATCACACCGCCAACTTCCTGACTCCGAGCTGCGACTGAGTAATTTTTAAGATGGAAAAACCCAGTCACAATGTTTTTGGCTCGACCCAGGATTCGAACCTAGGACCTCAGCGCGCAAATCGTACTCGTAACACATACGCAATACAACTACGCCACCGAGGCAGTCAAGTTAGCGAAATATATTTTAGTGCTAAGTAGATTTGAACAGAATGTCGTTTCGAGTCCAGGCTCAAGTTCTTCCATAAACTATCATCACTTTTGGAACGAAGTTCCTTATTGCGCGTTGTGAAAGGGGGCTGGACGGAAAGTTGTCACGACACTTTTTGCTATTATCTTACTAATATGAACCTTAAATACAATGCGTAGAAGCTATAATTCTTGAAACGAGTATATTTGTATTTATTTTATTTATTAAAGTCATTAAAACCATTTTTTACTAATCTAAAATGAGCCTTAAATACATTGCGTAGTAGCTATTTCCCCAGCGTTGGCACGGCACGAGTACAAAAGAATCGAACGTAACATTCTTTTTTCAAATTTTGATGATTTATTCTACTTTGGTTACTGACATTTATCAATAACAAGACTAAACGTGCTTTGCTCGCGTTTAAAAATCTACTTTTTGTGGTAAGCGTAAGATCGAATTTGTGTTTAGTCAATCAAAATTTGTGATAAAAATGCTATGCAATAGCTTTACCGCGGTAGTCTCCGAGTGCCACACGTATTTATTTGTTTTTGGAACGAAGTTCCTTATTGCGCGTTGTGAAAGGGGGCTGGACGGAAAGTTGTCACGACACTTTTTGCTATTATCTTTCCAATATGAACCTTAAATACAATGCGTAGAAGCTATAATTCTTGAAACGAGTATATTTTTATTTATTTTATTTATTAAAGTCATTAAAACCATTTCTTACTAATCTAATATGAACCTTAAATACATTGCGTAGAAGCTATTTCCCCAGCGTTGGCAAGGCACGAGTACAAAAGAATCGAACGTAACATTCTTTTTTCAAATTTTGTTGATTTATTCTACTTTGGTTACTGACATTTATCAATAACAAGACTAAACGTGCTTTGCTCGCGTTTAAAAATCTACTTTATGTGGTAAGCTTAAGATCGAATTTGTGTTTAGTCAATCAAAATTTGTGATAAAAATGCTATGCAATAGCTTTACCGCGGCAATCTCCGAGTGCCACACGTATTTATTTGTTTTTTTCTCTAGAAACTTATGTATTGGAACGGAAATAGGAAAATATATATATATTTATATATATACACACTCTGTTATATAAATAAAATTTTATTACAATTCCTTCAGTAATTAATCGAAAGGAACTTCGTTCCATCCGGGTGTCCCATTGACACCTCTCATTGCTTTTTTTGTTTGAAATTAAGTTAGTTGACGTACCTCGAGGCTATTTTAAAAGCAATGAGGGCACCAAAACAGAACAAAATTTCATAATCCAATTTAACAAATCAAAAGCATTTAAGTCATCATAACATCAAATAAATTTATGTAGATTAATATATAAATTGCAAAGTTTCATCCATTGTTCTATAAACTTCGCTCACAATTAATGTCCAAATGTACAAAGAATTAATTTTAAGCGGTCCGCAGCGAGCAGCGATGTGGCGAGTGAGTCGAGTCGGTACGCGACGCAGTAAAGACGCCAAGCTCGCTTGAAAGCGGTGGCTCTAGTCATAGAGGGGGCATAATAAGCGGAGCGTTTTATAACTAACTAACTTTTGCGCGCGGCTCCGCCCGCGTGGATAAGTTTTCCGGGATAAAAAGCCTATAGCACTCAGGAGTAATGTAGCTTCCTATTAGTGAAAGAATTTTCAAAATCGGTCCAGTAGTACCTGAGATTAGCGCGTTCAAACAAATAAAAAAACAAACTCTTCAGCTTTATAATATTAGTATAGATTTATTTAAGTATAATGATTCATATGTTAACGCGAATATTAGACAATGAAATTAAACTACTACAACAGATTTTATAGCGGTTTTTTTATTTTATTGTAACGTTTGGCGTATTATATTGGGCAAACTCTTCGTATATAAATACTGCTTTTAAGGCACAGAAAAAGTGCATTAGATCAATGTGTGGGCTTCATCAGACTGATTCATGTAAGCCATACTTCCAAAACATGAAAATTTTAACGCTTCCTTCGATATATGTGTATGGAGCGTCTCTTTTGGTTAGATCTGACATTAAAAACTATAAAACTCTAAGAAGCACTAGTCATAAAACTCAGTTATCTACCCTAAAAACTAGAACAAAACTCTATAAAGATAGTATATTTAGTATGGGGATCCAAATTTACAATAAGTTACCATCAACAATTAAAGAAACAGGCTCACCTTATGTGTTCAAAAATAGACTAAGAATTCTTTTGCTAGATAAGACCTATTACTCAATAAAAGAATTTCTTGATGACAAAATTTAAGAGGAAATAAATTATATCATATACTATTAGAATAATTATAATAAAATAACTCATTGACATTCTTAACATTTTGACATTTTAATTTTAGAATATTGTATGTAAGTACTGCATAATGCATAAAAATGATTATAATGGAATTGTATCACTTTCTTAATAGACTAGGTTAATGAATGTAATAAATGTCTCTGCTCACTCATTTGCATGCCCAGTAAGGGTCGAATACGGTGAGACTTTTTATCACTACATAACATCTGTAACATGCATGTAACCTGTATTCTGCAAATAAAATGATTTGATTTGATTTGATTTTTTATTAACGTTGGGAGAAAAATAAAATAAAAAACCGCGATAAAATCCGTTATAGTAGTTTAATTTGAATGTACCTAAGTTATTTATATAAATATGATTGATATAATGCGTACACAGGCGGACTTAATGCCATAAACACTATCTCCCAGCTAACTGTTAGGTGATGTACAGATTAACTAATCATTAGTATAATACCTACGATTATTATGATGGAGCCACAAATTTGAAAATAATTGTTTTTTCACGAGTGAAATCTTAAAATCCGTAGATATTTAAAAAGTTTGTTGAATTTGCAGTTGGCTACGGAAAACATTAATTAAATAAAGTCAAAGCCCTGTGGATTGAAACATTCATTATCAATCATTTATATTCTATGAATAAAATAGTGAAAATAATTGCGTGTATTCCCTTTTCTCCGCACTTCACTATTGGTAGGACTGCAAGACCGCAGTTTCCGCTTGCACTGCGACCGCGCCAAATAGCAGATTTAACGAGAACTCGCAATTTACTCATGTTTGTACTTCTTATTTTGCCCCCTTGATAAATGATTCGTCGTGGAATGTCGGCTAATTTGTGAGTTCGGAGCGTGCTTTTTGTTATTTGTGCTTTGTGTTGTGCAGGATTCTTTGTTATACTCTCAATTTTTTTGTGTCAACGAACGTCCTTCGCGGTTGCTGAAAAACGTTCTTTCTGAAGCATGACCGATATTTTTTTAAAGGAAAATAATTACTCGCAATGTTTGGTTGAGCACGGATATTTTTAGAGGCGTAAATATAAATAATATTGCCCCGCCTTTCAATTATATTACGTTCGGTTACATGTTACAATTTTTCGAGTCTGTACCTAAAGCTTTCACACAAATAAATTGTTTCTAATATATTTGCCATAATTTCTATCTATATATATAAAAGCGAAAGGTCACTCACTCACTCATCACGAAGTCTCAAAAACTACAAGTGCTAAGTATCTCATACTGGTGGTAGGTCTCTCATATGTAAGAGTTCGTCTGGGTGGGTACTACCGCAATGTCTATTTCTACCGCCAAGCAGCAATGTGCATGCACCGTTGTGTTTCGGTTTGAAGGACATTATAGCCAGTGTAACTATTGGACATAATGAAACTTAACATCTTATGTCTCAGGATGACGAGCGCAGTGGAATGCCACACAGTACTTTGTAACTCAAGGTGCTGGATGGTGTTGCTACTGTTTATAGGTGGTCGTATCGCTTACCATCAGGCGAACGGCAAGCTCGTCTCGTCATTCAATGCCATAAAAAATATATATCTGAAACTTTGCAGTGGGGTTTCTTTTAGGATGCTCATTAAGACGGGATTTTGCGAAATGCCCCTAATGGGTAAAAAGGAGTGGAACAAAAAGCAAATACTACCGAACGGATTTCGATAAAATTTTGTATGGAGATAGTTCGAGACTCTAGAAAGGTTTTAAGCTACGTTTTATACCGGGGAAAACTCTTTCGTGCGGGTGAAGCCGCGGGCAACAGCTAGTTACTTATATATCTGCTACAGCAGATATAATATCAGTAATAGAAAATTTGGTCAATCTTTACTAAAATCCAGAGAATTATTCTACGTCGTTACATCAATATAAAAAAACTTCAATAAAAGTATTAAAATATCAATAGTGTAATGTATCTAGTAGGTTACGCCTACATTGAATATTTATTAGAAAATGTCTGCAAAATATAAATCCATTCATGTTAAGCCTACGTTACTATTTTATGCTTATACTGCCTATTTTGTTAAGTGATACGTCTTAAGGGAATTGTTTCGTAAGAAAAACATTTTACCGAAAAAAAATCTTAAATTATTCAGAACGCGATTTTCACTATATGTCTGTCACAAGAAGCATCAGTGACTTGTTGCTGTTGGGAACAGTCATACTCATTATAGCTGGACGAATTCAAAACTTCAGATTGCCTCTACAATTTTATGTTCTTACTAATTTTCGTTTTCTCTTCATGAAAATAAAATAAACTTTACTTCGCTCAAAGGAAAAAGAAAATTAATTAAAATTAACGCGTGGTGGCGATTTGGAATTTTTAGTTTGTTCAAAAACTTATGTGGCTGACTGTACACAAAACTCCATGCTGAATCTCCTGACAGCTCGTGTTGCCCGATATCTAAAGTTTAGATTTTCGAAGCAGCCTTAATAATGCCCTAGTCAACTTTATTTCTTTCAAAAGTCAACATTTACCCATGATTCCATCGAGTTGAATCGACTTGATTTTTTTTTGATTGACTTTTTGGTATCGTAACTATACAAAACTTGCATAAATTATAAAAAAACATAATAATTTGTTTCCCTTACACTATTAAATAAATCCGGAAATGAGTTAGGGGTCGTCCATTAATCACGTGAGGCTCGAAAGAGGGAGGGGGTTCGGCAAAAATCACGAAATATCACAGGGGGGGGGGGGGAAGTGATATATCACTTGTATTTATTTATTTATTGCGATTTAAATTACATTAGATTAGGTATGTAACTTTAACCTGTATTTGAACATAATACACTAACATTATGAAGATACTTTGTACCAAAAAAATATATACGTGATCTCTGATAGGGGGGGTTAGTCTAAAACCTCATAACATATCACCAGAGGGGAGGAGGGGATACAAAAGTTGCTAAAAACATCACGTGATTTTTTTTTTTTTTTTATTGCATTGAATGACGAGACGAGCATGCCGTTCGCCTGATGGTAAGTGATACGACCACCCATAAACAGTAGCAACACCATCCAGCACCTTGACTTACAAACTACTGTGTGGCATTCCACTGCGCTCGTCATCCTGAGACATAAGATGTTAAGTCTCATTATGTCCAGTAGTTATACTGGCTACAATGTCCTTCAAACCGAAACACAACAGTGCATGCACACTGTTGCTTGGCGGTAGAAATAGACATTGCGGTGGTACCCACCCAGACGGCCTCTTACATAATGAGAGACCTAGCACCAGCTAATGGACGACCCCTTAGCATTTATATACACATGAACATTTTAAACCCACAGACCCTCATGTCCAAAATCATATTAGCCGTTAATAAAGATTATTTAGATACAGAAGCCATAAAATTACTCATAAAAACAATAACAATATTTCATTAAAACAAAAAACATGGGACAAAACCCGAGGTTGAGCAAAACGGCGCTTTAGAATATTAATGACTTTATCATAAACATAATTTCATAAAAGGAATAAAAAATGGCCGAGTGTCTCTCGATCTTACATGTGGAATTACGCGAGTTTAAAGCATCCTTCTTTTTTAGAAATTAAATGCCAACTTGCTAACAACCCTCGGACCTATGTCGGTATCACAAACAACGCCATAAAATATCTACAAGTTATAAGTTGGCAGCGATTGTAATGAATTTGGTTAGTGGCCCTAAAAATTTCTTTGCTTTGCTACTATGTTGTGACAATCAGTAGAAATGATTGAGTTATTCACATAAGCTAGGATATACTGCAAAAACATACACAATTATTTTTTAATTTACTCAAGCAATTGTATTTATCTTCTTACACAAAACTTATGGTAAATCAACCCTTGAAATCATTTATTTAACCCCTTATGGAAGTGGAAAGTTTAAATAATCAAAATTAAGATATTTAATTTATCCCGAATTAACTTACGTGCAAACGCTATGTGCGTAAATTTATCCACACGTACAATCGTGTGAAAAACCTTTTAAGTACTGAGTAAACATCCTGACATATAAATCAAAACCCTTCGCCGCGTCTGTCTGTCTGAAAGCCATAAACCTAAAAACTACCAAAAGTTCGATAAAATTTGGCATGTATATAGTTTGGGACTCTGGAAAGGACACATGCTACTTTTTATCCCGGGAAAATAAATAGCGTAACTTCACTGACATTGCAGACGAACCACCGAGCAAAAGCTAGTCTTATGTTTTATACTAATAAAACATAAGACGAATGAAAACTTTGTTTCCAGAAATAATATTCCATACCATACCATACCATACCAGCCCTGTATTATATACTGCCCACTGCTGAGCACGGGCCTCCTCTACTACTGAGAGGGTTTAGGCCTTAGTATAATAATATTCACGTATAACATAATATACCCATAATTTCAACCGCGGCTTGCCATGCCTTAATCCACACTTCAAATGAAGATAGTTATGTAACATTTTAAATTAGATTTTTGCTTTGTGGAACAACTCGATTCACAGCCGCAGTTTTTGCTTTGATGCGGCAGACGCCATTAATTTTATCGGTGTTTCATATGTACATCGTAACATACTTTGAATAGGGATGGTTTTTGCTTTCTCTTTTTCATTTCAGTATTTGTAAAACTGACTCACTAAGATAAAATACTGGTGAAAAGAAGATAATATTACGTATTAATGATTAATCAGAATTATTAAAGCAAATTGTAAGTTGACGATAGCCTAGTTGGGAATGGAACGGTCTGCCGAGACAATGTCAGCAGGTTCAAAACCCAAGGCACGCACGTCTGACTTTTCGAAGTTACGTGTGTATAGTTTATCAATTATCGTTCGCTTTAACGATGAAGGAAAACATCGTGAGGAAACCAACATACTTGAGAATTCTCCATTTAGAGGCTATGTGAAGTCTGCCAACCCGCACTAGGCCAGCGTGGTGGACTAAGGCCTAACCCCTCTCAGTAGTAGAGGAGACCCGTGCTCAGCAGTGGGCAGTATATACAGGGCTGATTACATTAAAGCAAAATCAAGTAACATTATACTCTAATCATGTCAATAATTGTTCTACTACACATTCAAACCAACCATCGATAACTCAGGAAAACTCCAATCATCACATTTCCCGCCAAAAAACCCAGCAATACACAATAGCATTTCGTGACGTCAGCTCGACGGTTTAATTTACCACTTGGCGAACCGTAATTCAACTTTATCGATACGGGCCTGAAGTACTGAGGCCAGCACTAGGTATTATTTCGAAAGACGGTTAGCAGTTCCGAACTGCAGTAAAAGTTAGGCGCTAACGAGGGTCTGCCAGGATTTGTACCGTGGGCTTGTTAAATGTTTTCCAGTTTTGCGGTTGTTTAAAAAGATTTAAGATGTTGGTGATGCTGTGTCAGAGAAAGTGATTTAATTAAATATTTTTCCGTAGAGATGCTCTCTATTTACTAAAGCACATTCCTACACGAATTATTATACGATGTGTTTGTACTTACAATTATCAAGATTTCTCGGAAAAGTATAAAATAAATGATAATGGGTATTTTATATCACTAGAAATTATTCAATGTGTTTTAATTTAAAATAATAATTAAAATTATGGTAATGAGGCGCGAATATAGAAATATGTAATTAATTTACTACCAGCTCGTTTTTTACGGAAATAATTTACGTGTTTATTGAAAATTAAGAGATGTTTATAACATTGTCGCCCTAACAATGTAATTTTTATACCATAGGTACCATAGGTAGGCCTTCGCACGGAGCTATACTTGTGCGAAAATCTTTTTTCTGATCAAAAGTACATCATTATGCTACAGGCCATTTGATTTATTTTCATTTTAAAAGCCTTTAATATGTGAATCTATCATTAAGTCTACCTCGATGCTAAATATCATATCTAATCAATAAAAAATAAATACAAACACACGAATTGAGAAACTCCCCCTTTTTTTGGAAGTCGGTTAAAATACAAAAATACGCTCAAATATTCACAATACAATGTTAGTGTGAAGTACTATAGTAGGACTAGCAACGCGTTACGTGATGATAAATGATCATCGCCGTTCACAAATTCAGAAATCCCACTAAAATTATAAACGCGAAAGTTTGTAAGTATGAATGTATGGATGTCTGGATGGATGTATGGATCAGTGGCGGTCCTTTCATAGAAGCCGAAAAGCCTGGCTTGCCCTAAAATTATTTACCTAAGTACTCAAAATCGAATATGAAACAATAACCAACATTTTACGGTAACAAAACGCTTCGAAATAATTTTCTATAAAATTTTAAAATTCCCGCGCTACGGTTCGCTGAACCGGTTCGCCTCGAGCGCACCTAAAGACACACCACTACACCTACACACACACAACCACATCCGCGCCGTACACTCATTTCATATTTAATACAAAACAGCTAGATGCGCACAAAATATACTTATCACTCTCTCTCTCGTTGGGTTTTACCTGGCTTTTCACCGCCATATTTTTCTCATTCACACTAATGGATAAACTGATACCACATACGTATAGCTATAGTAAGTTTCTATAGCAATCAGTACTAGAAAATAATCCAGGCTTAATGCATTCATAGATACTGTATAAAATACAGGGTTGCCAATTAAACGAATTACCTCTAATATGGTTGCATTAATTTGCTTATTTTAATGTGTATTTTTATTTATCATGAATATGTAAGGATTTTAGTGATAACATAATTAAAATTACATATCTGATTATAATTATTTAAGGTATTGTACTATAATTTTATTTATCGATAAGTTTTTCTCACAATTTTAGCATTAATTTTGTGGTGTAATTTTGATTCCAACTAGGCAACATGAGTTATTTGTTTTGATTGTGCCGGCGATCTACATTGTGAAGTATTTGTGTTTATTAAGTGGTTTTTGAGTTATTTTAAACTTTTAAGCACAATAAAGATGAGTGAATATATTTCTTGTAATAGTTTAAAGTGAGTGAAAGTTTTTATCGGCGAGAATAAGTTAAATTTGTTAGGTTATGATGGAAAAAACAACTTTTAACGAGCTGGCGAATGGCGCGAAATGTGTCTGAAGAATCATAAAAGGTATTTAGATCAGTTTACAACAAAACTTATTGTCTTATTGGATGCTCTAATACGTTATACGACTACGTTTAAGTTGTATTGTTGGTGTTTCATATTTTTCTCGAACAAAACAAGTGTTTGGAATAGGTAGGTACATAGATCTGGCTAGTAAAATGATATAATTAATCAGTGTTATCAAAAGTAATTCCAATTCACAAAAACATATGTTAAATGCATTCATTTCATTTCATAATTTCGGTAAACAGCGAATTGTAACCTGATTATCTCGTCCAATTAAATAGATACAGTAGCTGTGACGAAATTTGAAAATTTCTAAACAAAACTTGTGCGTCGACAGTAATAATGATGATTGTAGTGTTTTTACTTTTTTTTAAATTACTTGATACAGATAAAATCTATGTAAATAGTTAATCTTTACAAGAACTTCGTTTAGAAATCGCGATTGGTCAAAATCGTTTTTAAATAAAGGTACCTAATTTCGAAAAGGTAACTAGTCGACTCGATGGCGTAGTTGTATTGCGTACACGGTTCGAACATTGTTTTGAGGCCCTGGTTCGAATCCCGGTACGGGTAGTCATTTTTATTTTTCGATATTGCTTTTCTTTCTTATAGTTGCACATTTTATATGTATCGGAGGTGCGAATTTTTTTTAGGTCTGCTTTGGCTTGCCCTCATCCAAAACACTAGGCACGCCACTGGTATGGATGTTTCTTACTCTTTCACGCAAAAAGTACTGAACGGATTTGGATAAAATTTGGCACCCGGGTACATTATGTCCTAGATTTATTAATCTAGGGAATAATGTACCCGGATGCCAAATATTTATATATTTGTAGGCTACTTTTTATCCCGGGAAAATAAAAAGGGGAACTTTTATCCCGAGAAAACTCATTCACGCGGGCGGAGCCGCGGGCAAAAGCTAGTACAGAATAATCGTAGTTCCATGGGCACTTTTTAAAAAAATTACCCTGGTTTTCATTTGTAATGAAACAAAAATCTATTTACTTTCACTATCAATGTTAGTGTGACGTTTTTTCTATTCTGTGAATTATGGTCTCCGTGAAAGTACTGCTTGTGATGTCCTTTTTCAAAAAAATCTTGCTATATCCTCCAATTTTTTAGGGGAGGCCTATGTTCAGCAGAGGACATCATGTGGCTGATGATACTGATGATGATATCCCCTACAAAAATATTTCTATACCAATATGACCTAGAAAGGGTGTTAACCACCCTGTCACCATGACTATATACAATCAAACCAACAAACCTGCAGTTTAACGCATCACGCCTAACTCAAATAACATAGCCAAGTATCCCTTAAAGCTCGACACGATCCAATGTCTTGCTCTAGCTTCTTACTTACACACACGCATACTCACGCCTTTTATCCCCGAAGGGGTAGGCAGTGGCGCAACTAGTGCACCCACTTTTCGTCGTGCGTATTCCGTCTCATGATGTGATAGGGAGCGAGCCTATCGCCATATCGGGCACAAATTCCAGACTCCGGGCTGATACTGAATAGAAAAATCCAATATAATTTTGCCCGACCCGGGGATCAAACCCGAAACCTCAGCATTGTAGTTGTGCCGTAATACAACTACGCCACCGAGGCAGTCTTCTTCTTAGTCAGCTTCTTACTTCATAAAATAAAAAATGATAGCGTTTGAAAAAGGGACTTCGGGAACATAATATTCATGAAAGTCAGAATTTAGCTCCTTTTTACCAGCCTGTGCCGATGAATGAAATATGAGAGCACTAACGGTTTCGGTTCACTGAATCCTTCAAAGTTTGTAAATGTTCACATACGTCATTGGATGTGACTGAAAGAATAATGATAAACGCCTATGTTTATTATAGGATCAAATATTGATAGTAGTTATTGCGCAAAAACTGGCGTTTTGGTGACGTCAATGAACTTAAAATATTTATCTATACTAATATCTTAAAGAGGAAAGATTTGATTGTTTGTTTGCATTGAATAGGCTCCGAAACTTCTGGACCGATTTAAAAAAAATTCTCACCAATATAAAGCTTCATTATCAGCGAGTAGCATAGGCTACAATTTATCCCGGGGAAATATAAAGCTGGACTTTTATCCCGGAAAAACTCATTCACGCAGGCGGAGCCGCGAGCAGAAGTCTAGTAGATTTATAAATGTTATGTTGTTTATAAATAGTTGAGAGTTTATGTTCAATTGGTAACAGTCAGGGTACACGTTTCGTTTTATTTATTATTTGTCTAAGCACACTAAATCTTGATTGATTTGTTTAGCTTCAATCTGCCACATTTTAGTCCCGTCTCTTATTAAGTAGAAATTAATTAAGAAGATGCCAAGAAAGTAACTCTTTACTAATGCATATCTGTAATCATGATATTATTAGGTTAAAATATTTCTGAAAAATCACGTCGACGAAACTAAAAGTTTGTGACTCTAAAGAAGAGCACAATAAACTGGTCTAATCAACAGCATCCTCTCTTGAGATAAAAATCTATCCAAGATCGGTAAAGAGTGTGTTTATTTTTTAAGTTGCCATGTCATGGCCTAACTAAAAGTTGTCGATTATAATCAATAAGTCATTCACTTGTACGAGTAATATTGCTTCGATATCATCTACAAACCATTTGATTTCATTTAATTCATTGATTGATATTGTTTGATTCAGAACTTTGGCTGAAACACAGTTGTCTCAAACAATGTCTTTGAGATTTGCATAATTGGGAGACGACAAATTGTTTCACTGCGAGATTAAGTTATGGAGTAAACAGATTTTAGGTTAAAGATTAAATTTCACTCGAGATTTTGTCCGCGTGGAACTTGTTTCTCGATATTCGAAGTCCAACTGATAATTTTGCGCGACAGCAGTAACTTATGCTATGTCAATTCAGAACTTGATATAATTGTGTGCTATATTTCATACAAACAGACGTTATAGAGTTCACTTCTAACAATCATTTTTTTACGTTTATAACATAAATAGTAAGTAGGCATAAACATAACCTACTGTGTATTTTGTGTTTTAAATATAGGTCTTGACCAATTACACATAAGCGATACTCCAGTGCCGCGTAACCGAACGTAATTGATTTTTTTTTATTGCATTTAATGACGAGACGAGCATGCTGTTTGCCTGATGGTAAGCGATACGACCACCCATAAACAGTAGCAACACCATCCAGCACCTTGACTTACAAAGTACTGTGTGGCATTCCACTGCGCTCGTCATCCTGAGACATCAGATGTTAAGTCTCATTATGTCCAGTAGTTATACTGGCTACAATGTCCTTCAAACCGAAACACAATAGCACATGCACACTGTTGCTTGGCGGTAGAAATAGACATTGCGGTGGTACCCACCCAGACGGCCTCTTACATAATGAGAGACCTACCACCAGTGACCTACACACGTTACGAGCAGTACAATGGAATCTATGCACAATCCTTTTAGCATAGATATAATTCATGAACACCATTCTACTCCCACAACGGCATTTATTAAAGCAAATCCTTTTGTTGCAGTGTTCAAATCCCAAACATCATTATCTACTGACTCCGGCCTCTGCACAGAGAGAGGACTGCGCAGGACGCACATAGAACTCATCAAGCCCCCAGGGAAGAGGATCGGACTTAAGCTGGCAGGTATGTGTCGGGTAACAATGTTAGCGAAAAAGGTAGAAGGTAACTCTTGTATTACATTTTAAACCGTAAGTCTCATGGGGTTAGAATTGAAAATCACTTCATTTGGAACTCGTGCAGCGATACTTCTGGGCAATATTGACTTGTATTTTATTTAGTTTTCGATATATTTTTTCTATTCGTATTTGGTTAAAAGTGAGTTACAGAGAAATTTGATATACATTTTAGTTAAGGATTACTTTTAAGCGGAGTGTATTGTGAAGTGATACGAAATTATTATTACCTGTGATTACAATAACTTTACCATTTCTTCTGATTTTAACGGGTAGTTAATAATCTAGTGTTTTAAATTGGCTTATCATTACCATTTTCTCTTTTACATGAAATACTTATATTACGATCTAATTTAAATAGGGTTTGCATCGCAGGTGCGTAGGTTATTCCAATTATTATGTGCGTTTCTTTTTACCCGACCCGAAATAACCGACGGCTATAAATGTAATAAATTATTCATACAACGACCAACGCTACTGGATAAAATATAGTGGAAATTATTTTAAGAACTTTTTGTATTAAAAGTGAACATTTGTGTTCATATGGCGGGTAACTTTAATTTCTATTCGGGTAGTTGGAAGTGCAAAATATTTGCATTGAATGTACAAATCTTATACCCAAGTATATTGTCGAATTTCGGGGTTAGACAAACCCATTTATACCATATCAAGGGAGGATTTTTAGGCCGGTAAACAAGCTGGTAAGTCACTTGATATTAAGCAATCAAGCAATGCCCACAAACTATAAGTCTACGAATGTGAAAAGGTAGATAGGTTCGTAGTCTTAATAGCCGCAATAAGAAGAATGCACTACAGACGTTGAAGAAAAGGAATAGGAATTTTAAAGAGGAGATCAATGATTTTCAAAAGGTATACATATGCCATACCGTAACAAACTAAACGAAAAAAGTATTCCGCAAGCAGATACTTGATATGACGTATGTAAAAGATTTGAGGTATTTAAACCAGTATGAACTATAAAGACAGTTAGTATTTATGATTTAACTGTAGTGTATAAAACTATCCCCATTGGGTTACTTTCGATTCTTCAGATTGCAATTGCTTATATCATATCTATGTTTTTGGAATATCATTGGAGGAGATAGTTGTTCTGGCCTCCTTGACTTTCTGTGAACAAAAGTGACGTTCCTGTACCTATCGGTCCGTAATCCGTAGTTAATCAGTGCAATTAAAATGCTGTTAATTAAATAAATAGGGTAGTTGACTACTTTTTTTTAAATACAACTATGAAAAATGTATGCTATCCAAAATCTGATGCGAAAGAATTTTCATAATTGGCGCAATAGTAAGTAAGTTATAAAGCTTTGAAATTTGATGGAAGGAGTAACTGTCAAATAACAGGAATACAAGGCTGTGACGTTACCAAGCGCCGTCGGCCATAACTCTACGTGCGTGCGAAAGAGATAGCGCGATATCCCCGCCACGCCCCCACTTTTGCTCACAAGAATATTTTTTTCAATCGATTTTGATGCTGATTTCACAGAAGAATTTCTTGTTCGTTTTATTTTCTGTTACATCTAAAATAATGTACAAAATCAAACATAGGAAACTACCCTATTGGCGATGATGGACCGCAACACTATTCCAAAAACAGAACATAATATATTGGTCAATATTACTGCACTACGCAAATTAATAAATTCCAGCATTTCATTAACTAGCCGGATTTTATTGGCAGGTTATCATTCGATGTCAGTTACTTAATTCGACCTGTTGGCCTACAGCCTATCTAAACATAAAGCCATTTAATTCAATAACATTTAATATTCAGTCACGTTGCAATTAAGTATTTCGCTAAAATCTTGTTATAATAAAATTTAAATATAGCTATATGTTTCCTGAGCAATTAACAGACAATGGGAACTTTAGCTAATATTAACTCACTGTAATGTAAATAAAAAAAAATATGTTACACCATGCAAGTTCCATTTAAATTTGGAATGGATATTAACCATATTGTTGGTGAAATTGAATTCACTATTCATTGGTTGTTTTCAAGCAAATCATTTTTTTAAGCTTTGGTAAATAACAATCTTTAGCAAATATTTTTAACTGTATAATGTTAACACATAACCATTCGCGTAATTCATAAGTGCCCCTAAAGGTAAATACACCTAACAGAACTGTGGATTACAAAGCTTTGCGTGGCGCTCAAGTGCATTGCATGAGCCCATTAAATTACGTGATAAGTCTCAATAAATCCATTTACATTGGCAACAACGACGTTCAGACTGAAACGTGCTTAGCGACAAAAACAGACAATGATCTGGCACTGTAGACATACTCTAAAATAGGAGGAAACTACTGCCCAATCACTTCCACTGACGCATATATATACCCCGGTATTTGATATAAATTTCAACTTGATACCTCTACGCGTTCCTGAGAAAAAGCGTCTTGATAGACATACGGACCGACGGACAGATGGACAACAGAGTGATCCCATACCTACATATTATGCATATATAACCATAATTTAAACCTCAGCACGCCATTCCTCCAATCCGTCACCAAACGCGATGCGCCTAAATCATAAATCTCACAGCGCCATAATTCTCACCACCGCAGAATTCTTTACCGTTTCGGAATTAAAATCGTAATTTGTCGGATATTCAGCGGATACTACGGATATGGCTACGAGCGTGAAAAGTGGTCTTTGTCCGACGGCATTATGTGGTATATTTAAATTTGATCAAATATGTGGTAATTTATTGCTTGTCGGCTTTAGATTTAGTGCGGTAGTGGTGTGAATTACGGTCTTGATTGCAACAGTAGGGGGTGCAAATCCTGATATATGCAAAGAAGATTTACTGCTCTGTGTGGAGTATTCTCATAATATATATTTTTGAATAAGCTTTGTGGACGTTTCTATCTCGGTTAGAATACTGAAGGGATTTTAACTGAACACTAATTTATTCATAATTTATTCCTTCTGATATTTTTTTAACTACTAATTTTAAATGGGCAGACTCGAATAGTGGGTTTTTTTTCAACTGAATAAAGAGACACACACTCACCTACGAACAGCAGAAACCCACCCAAAACTTGAAACTTTGAAGCACTACGTGAAACTTAAAGCATTGTGAGTAGTGAGCACGTGATCCTGAGATGCTAGGTGTTTAGTCCTGAAAATATTTCCAAACATTACATAGGTTACGAAGTTTTCCCACTCAGAATACGATACAGGCTTGCAGATCGTACAGTGGCGCTTTTTGTGGGAAAATTATAGGAACGGAATTTACAGGAAGAAGTAAAGAGAGATTCTAGAAGAACAAACCGAAATCCTCCGAGGCTTCACAGTCAATCTAAAAAAATCACAATAAAATTAGCTTCACAGTACCGCTTTGTATACAATACACAAATTCACATCAAACCGCCGAATTAATTAAGAATAATATAGAAGATAAGAAAATTATCACTTCGACAATTTCGCTGGGGGCGTTTCTTTCCACAATCGGGGTTAATCCAGATTTACATATTTATTGGGAGCGCTGTGGGCGGCGCCTAATCGATATTGCGGAGCCTTATTGCGACACGGACAGGCTTTTCAAATTTGATATGAATGTGTTTAAAATGTTAATTGCTTTTGTGACAAAGCTTGCAAATTGTTTGGAGGCAGAGATAAACGGATCGTATACGCCTATTGGGACTTTGTCGTAGATTAGTTCAATCATGATTGATAATGTATTTATCCTTTTAACATATCAGATGGTTAGGATGTATGTATCTCCATTATAGTATAACGCTTGAATGGAATTGAATTGAGCGAATAGATATTATATGAGATTCATATACATAACATTATTATATAGAGCTATATCAATGTATAGCACGCATAATTATTTGTACAATTTTAAAGCGTGTACTGTAATGTTAAATCTAAACCGATACATGAAATTTTATGTATTTTACCTCGTGAAAAATCTGATGAGCATTAAAGTTGATAATATTGCAAAACAAACACAAAACATAATAGATACATGCAATGTAATGCAACCAGCCCTGTATTATAATACTGCCCACTGCTGAGCACAGGCCTCCTCTACTACTGAGAGGGGTTAGGCCTTAGTCCACCACGCTGGCCTAGTGCTGGTTGGCAGACTTCACATTCCCTCGAAATTCTTATAGAGAATTCTCAGATATGAAGGTTCCTTACGATGTTTTTCTTCGCCGTTATAGCATACACTAGATACATAATTCATACATGTATCAAAATCAAGGCGCGTCAGATCTATTCTATCGCTTATAAAAATCAATGCCAAGAAACTCGCTATCAGAAGTTAAGTTAGCCCAACCAACCAACCCAATAAGCCAAAATCAATACACATTTCCTCAATATTTCCAAAAACCTAACGAATAACAGCAGAAAGAGGAAAAGAAAAAAATCTTTGATTTATTGCCACAAATCTGAGTTACATTGTAAGTAGTTTTTTCTTTGATGTTCCGTTGAGTTCGATAGTTTTGATTGTGTTCAACGGGAAGTTTAAATGGTCCTTGCAATATGGATTATAAAGTTTGCGTCGTATGAAAGTATATTATGGTTGGTGTGAAAGCATATTGTTGGATCAGCTACTTGTAGAATTCTCAGATGTTTGCCAAACGTTTTGTGATTGGGTAGCTTTATTCAATAGTTTTTGCTACTACCCTCGTGCACAATAAAAATGTTATTGTTACTTCCCTAACTTATTTCACACTAGCTGGTGGAATGTACAGGACTAAGAAATAAAAATTCTGGGTTTTTGAATTGACATGGGCGATTGTGATTACTTACCAGGTGGCGCAATTATTCCTTTGCCTCTGTACAACAACAAAAATAATAATCAACTAAATAAATATGAAATAATAAATCTTTATAACATCTGTAGTGTATGCGGACACAGCGGTGGGGGTCAGCCGACCACCGACCGTGGCGGAGTGAGCTTGTGCGTTGTGTGGTGCATACCTATACCTCGTGTTATAAGTAAAAACGTGTTTTATTACCACCAAAGTCATTACAAGTGGCGACGAGGATAAAAGTAAGTGTAAAATTTGTCAAAATAAGGAAAAAGAACAAAGAAAGTAAATGCACTATAACCGGTTGTTTACGCGTAGCTCGCGTTATTCTAATATTCTACCCGACTAATTATTATAATCCGTTGTTCACTAAATGAAAATTTGTTATATTTTCTCAATATTTGATTATATCTACAAGTACATTGTCACATATACAATACCTTATCATATTTCATCATAATTAATGAACTATGGCAAGGTAGTTGAATATTATTTGAAACAAATACGTAAAACAAATACGTAAACAATCATTACGTTAGTGCATGATAAATATACTAGATTATCAAATGACCTTTTACAAAAAAAAAAAAAAAAAAAAAAAAAAAAAAAAAAAAAAAAAAAAAAAAAAAATCAAACATTGAAAAATAATAATAATAATAATAGGGTCATGAAACAATATTGATACCCATTAGAGGTGATTGTGCAAGTGTACGAACTGGTAAACTATATATCATAATATTACAGTCAGGCTGTATCTTGTTACAAGGTATCTACTAAAGGCCTAACAATGGAGGTATTTACCTACCGATTATAATTATGCAGATGTGTGTGTTCTTATAAGTATACTATCCGTGAATTCAAACCAATATTTATCAGAGACTTTATTTGTAGAAAGTATGTATTATGTTGTACTATATTACTACCCGCAACATACGAATCATATCGAATACAATTACCTGACCTATAAATTAGATGTGACGTATTTAAAATGTAAGAACCTTCGTCTTATAACTGAAATACTTTTTCTTATTTTAATATTTCACATACCACTTTCAAATGTATCTTATACCAGATATTAGTCAAATATATTATTTGGTAGAATCTTTCATCTTGTATTTCCAATGCTTTTTACGAGTTATTTTGTAAATCTCTGATAATATTTATGGAATGATACTATACCAAAACACATCAAACAAGGCAAAAAAAAAAAAAAAAAAAAAATGCTGCCATGCAAATTTAATAACAATCATAAGGCCATGCATTAAGAAATTAACCAACGGCCATGCAAAATTAAATAAGGATCTATTTAAATGACTATAAGCATAAAATTACATACGATAAACTTATTTAGATCCACGCATTGGGTACAATAGCCAGTGAAATTTATTAAAGGGCTATGCAGTTATAATACTGTTACTGAGTGTCAGTAAAAGCCATGAAAATAAACCAGTCAAAAAATTTCTATTACAGGCTGCCCTAAAATGACTCATGCATCATCTGCACTTCCAAACTTAGACCATTTCGATTGCGAGGGCGACCCGACTTCTGTCGGCACTCGTTGGGAGAAATGGAAAAGAGCACTTTCAATTTATTTACTTGCCGCAAATATCGATACACCAGAGAAGCAACGGGCGACACTCCTTCATGTAGGCGGACTTGCACTCCAAGAAGTTTACTATAATTTACCTGGAGCTGACGCCACAGCTCAGGAAGACGCCGATGTCTATGAAATAGCTTTGAAAAAATTGGATTGTTATTTTGCCCCAAAACAAAGTCGAATTTACGAAAGGTACCTTTTCCGTCTCATGAAACAAGAGGAAGGAAAAAAATTTGAAAGATTTCTGCTCAGACTGAGAAATTAGGCTGAAAAATGCCAATTTAAAGATAAAGAAGAACATATTATAGACCAAATTACTGGAAAATGTAGACTAGTTGAACTGAGAAAAAAATTTATTAGAAATTGGAGATTCAATCACTTTAGACGAAATAATTAATAAGGCAAATGCCTTAGAAGTAGTAGCAAGACAATTAGAGCAATTTAAAAATTGTGATACTAGTCAATCGAGCAATTTTAATAAAATAGAGGTGAACAAAATCGACAGCAAGAAAACATTTAATAAACAATTTAAAAGACCACAATCATCTAAAACCAATTGTAGCAGATGTGGTAGTCACACACATCTATCCGAAGACGCAAAGTGTCCAGCAAAAGATAAACGATGTCTGAAATGCGGTTTCATTGGCCATTATAGGGAACATTGTAGAACTCGGCGGAAAAGACGATTTTCGGATAACAAAATTGGCACTATAAACAAAAAACCAAAATTAGACATACAAAAAGGCTCTGAAACTTCAGAAATTGATTACATTTTTAACCTAGAGAGCAAAAATAGCATACATTGCGATGCTGAACAAGTTACTGAAGACAATACAGATAACCTTAAAGTCGAGTACATTTTCCATTTGGATGAAGACGAAACGATAAAGTGTGATGTTGGAGGAATAAGTATTAACATGTTGATAGATTCCGGAAGCAAATGTAATGTTATTACTGACAGAACATGGCAGTTGCTAAAAGATAAAAAAGTCAAAGTTACTAACCAGATCTCCAGGCCTGACAAAATACTTATTTCCTATGGAAATAAGGAACCGTTACATATTATGGGCTCCTTTGAGACAATGATTTCTGTCGATAACAAGAGCATAACATCTACTATCTATGTCATTAGAAACGGTACACGTAATTTATTGGGAAAAGCAAGCGCGATTGCACTTGGTGTGCTGCAAATTGGGCTTCAAATTAATACGGTTCGTTGTGAGACACCACTAAAAGAAACTTTTCCGAAGTTCAAAGGAGTTATCGTTCAAATCCCGATAGACCAAACAATCAAACCGGTTATTCAGCCATACAGAAGAGTTCCCATTCCGTTAGAAGAACTTGTTGCTAAGAAACTGAAGGAACTCCAAGATAGTGATATCATCGAGGCAGTCAATGAACCTTCACCGTGGGTGTCACCAATGGTTCCAATTCTTAAAGAGGGCGGAAAAGAGGTACGTATTTGTATTGATATGAGAAGGGCTAACGAAGCAATTATAAGAGAAAACCATCCACTTCCAACAATGAATGAATTACTACCAAATTTTCGTCAGGCGCAATATTTTTCCAAGCTAGATATTAAAAATGCATTTCATCAAATCGAAATTAGCGAAGAATGTCGTTATATTACAACTTTTAGTACCAGCAAGGGATTATTCAGATATAAGAGGTTAATGTTTGGCATTTCATGTGCTCCGGAGATGTTCCAAAAAATTCTAGAAAAGATGCTATTAGGCTGTATAGGTACATTTAACTTCATAGATGATATTATTGTACACGGTGCTACGGAACAAGAGCACGATGAAAGACTAAGTAAACTGTTAAAAGTTTTAAGACAAAATAATGTCTTGCTAAACGAAAGTAAATGTAGTTACAAAACCAGAAAAATTGAATTTCTTGGCCATGAACTCTCTGTAAATGGTATAAGACCACTAGGAAAATATTTAACTGCAATTAAAACTAGTAGAACACCAAACACTACAGAAGAAATTCAAAGTTTTCTGGGGTTGGTAAATTTTGTAAGTAAATGGGTTCCGGACGTAGCAACCCTTACTGAGCCTTTGCGTGAATTGTTACGTTTAGGTCTAGGAAAGTCAGCAAACATTCAAAAATACTGGAAAACAAAGCAAGATAAGGCATTTGAAGCGTTAAAGGAAAGTTTGGCTAGTATTCAGACCTTAGGCTATTACAATCCTTTAGATAAAACTCAGGTTATTGCTGACGCTTCTCCTGTGGGTTTAGGGGCAGTATTAGTCCAGACAGATGAAAATGGTCCCCGCGTGATTGCTTATGGCCACAAAGCTCTTAGCGATTGCGAAAAAAGGTATTGCCAAACAGAGAAAGAAGCCTTAGCAATTGTTTGGGCTATAGAGCATTTCAAAATATACCTTTTTGGTAAAGACTTTGAGCTAATAAGCGATCATAAACCTTTAGAGACCATTTTTGGACGAAATTCTAAGCCCTGCGCTAGAATAGAACGATGGGTATTACGATTGCAGGCTTACCGGTATAAAGTAATCTATCGTCCAGGTAAATCTAACATAGCAGACACCATTTCTAGACTTTTTAAAACATCCTCACCAGAACCTTTCGATTCTGAAAATTATATAAACGAAATTGTAAGTTTTAGTCAGCCTATCGCAGTTCCACTGAACGAAATTGAAGCATCTTCCGCGATAGACGAGGAAATTTTAAAAGTAAAGGATGGTGTTTTTAGTAATGACTGGCACGATTCCATTAGTAATTTTAAAATTTTACAAAACGAACTTTGCTTTAACAATAATATACTGCTTCGAGGGACTAGAATAGTCATACCGGGCAGTCTCCGAAAACGAGTGTTGGAAGCGGCCCATGAAGGCCATCCGGGTATAGTGTCGATGAAGGCTCGTCTTAGAACAAAGGTGTGGTGGCCTAGAATTGACACATATGCTGAAAGATTTGTAAAAGCATGTCGAGGCTGTACACTTGTATCCAATCCTACTCCACCACACCCAATGAAGAGACGATCACTTCCAAATGAACCCTGGGTAGATGTAGCTATAGACTTCATGGGACCTCTGCCTAGTCGAGATTATGTGTTAATACTTATCGACTATTATAGTCGTTACAAGGAAATAAAAGTAATGCGAAGTATCACTGCAGCCGATACAATTAGAGTTTTAAAAGAAGTTTTTTCCAGATTAGGTTATCCGGCTACTTTGACGTGCGACAACGGAAACCAATTTTCTAGTGAAGTCTTTCAGACCTATTGCAAAGAATGTGGAATTATTGTATACAATACAATACCCTATTGGCCTCAAATGAATGGCGAAGTTGAGAGGCAAAACCGAGATGTTTTGAAAAGACTTAGAATTTGCCAATCAGAAAATAGAAATTGGAAGGATGATATTCTTACTTACCTAATGATGTACTATAGTACATCACACTCTGTTACAGGAAAATCGCCGTCAGAATTATTTTTCAAAAGACAATTTCGAGACAAAATTCCATCCGCACCAGATATGGAATACAAAACTGTTGACTCTGAAGTAAGGGATCGAGACATGCAAATGAAAGAAAAAGGAAAAGAATATGGGGATCGGATAAGAAGAGCAAAAGATAGTAATTTAGAGACAGGAGATAAAGTATTAATTAAAAACATATTGAAAGAGAATAAACTAACAACTAATTTTAATTCTACTCCACATACAGTAACTAACGTAAAGGGTGGTGATGTTAGTATCAGAAATGACAATACTGGTAAGGAATATCGCCGAACCATAATTCATTTAAAGAAAATAAATAATTCATGGTCTGTAATTAATAATGCTAATAGTAATAATGATTCGGTAGAATAAGTCATATTTAATAAAACATTTACTATCAAAATAATATATAAAATGTGTTTATTATATTAAAAAAAACCTTAAACTGTTTAATGATCACAAGAACAATGTTTTGTATTTTAAATTAAATTTAATTGTAATAACGTCTAGAAACATACATATGTAAAATAGGCTGATGGTTAAAATTACAATGTTGTGAAGTATTATAATTAAAATGAAAATCTTGTGTGAGAATATTACAAAACTGCACCACCTAAAATATTGTATTAAAAAAATATAAATAAAGAAGGGATGTAGTGTATGCGGACACAGCGGTGGGGGTCAGCCGACCACCGACCGTGGCGGAGTGAGCTTGTGCGTTGTGTGGTGCATACCTATACCTCGTGTTATAAGTAAAAACGTGTTTTATTACCACCAAAGTCATTACAACATCATTACCACTATTTAACATATACCGTTCAGAATATAATTGGCACACATTCTTGTCAAATATCAATGTCTAAATAAATTACACGTATTACATATCTAAGAATCTTATAGCATCTTATTTTCACTTCCCTAAAATTTAACACTTATCACTCATTACCGTATATACAGGGAAAGCGTCGCGTCACCGCGGGCTGCGCTCTCGCTACGGATTTAGCGCTGGTTGCCTCTGACGCGGTAATTACGCAGTAAATCTCGCCTGGACGGAATTAACTTGAAACGCTCTTCAACAGCATCCTATGAAATGGTCATTGTGCTGCCAAGTTGATGTTTAAACTGTACAGGCGAAGGATGTTGAATGTCAATACCAGAATGTGGTGGAAATTCGATTTTGTGACGATTAATGGTAATGATTAGATTTCGTATTATTAATTTAAATGTATTATTATTTATCTTTTTATCTATTTAATAAAGTGATATCGATGATGCGGCTAATCTGCGATGTATAAAAAAACAATTTGAAATAGTTGCATAGCCCAACGAATATTAGATTCATGATTTTATACAAAAAATTAAACACCAAATCATTTTTATACTACAAAAATATACCAGTTTATATAAAGAGAGCGTTCCGGTGTATGTTTTTTGCCTAACATTTATTCAGAAACAATTTATGTTCGACTATATTCATAGAAATATAGTTTTATATTTAGCTTTATAATTTTCGTGAAATAAAGAGACATTCTCTACGAAGATTTCGTTCGGTCACAAGACAGACAAACGGGTAAATCTAACGAGGACAGGGTTGGGAAATGGAAATTAAGATGAATTTCGCGGCACTGAAATTACATTCTCTTTGCGGTTTGCAACCATGAGTAAACTACGAGGAAAGAATTGGGCCTCAATTAGTGCGCATATTGTTATATATTAATAGTATTTACTAAAATTAAATAGAACAAGAATTTCTACTTTCCATTGTTTTCTCAAATCTAAACCACCTCAGAAATATGCTCTTGCACTTGTAATCAAATTATGATAACCTACTATCTTGTACGTTTATTACAATTAGGTATACACATAGACCGCCAAATGGATTTAGATACTCACTGGTGGTAGGTCTCTCATTATGTAAGAGTCCGTCTGGGTGGGTACCACCGCAATGTCTATTTCTACCGCCAAGCAGCAGTGTGCATGCACTGTTATGTTTCGGTTTGTTTGAAGGACATTGTAGCCAGTGTAACTACTGGACATAATGAGACTTAACATCTTATGTCTCAGGATGACGAGCGCAGTAGAATGCCACACAGTACTTTGTAACTCAAGGTGCCTTATAGTGTTACTACTGTTTATGGGCGGTCGTATCGCTTACCATCAGGCGAACGGCATGCTCTTATTCAATGCCATAAAAAAAATATAAAAAAAAAAACATTCTGCACAGATAGACATAATTTTTTTTTATATTGCAGTTAAATGACGAGACGAGCATGCTTTTCGCCTAATGGTAAGCGATAAGACCGCCCATAAACAGAAGCAGCGCCACACATAACTTTGAATTAAAAAGTACTGCTCCGCTCGTCACCCTGAGACATAAGATGTTAAGTCTCATTATGTAGTTTCACTGGCTACATTGTCCTTCAAACCAGAACATAACAGTGCACACTGCTGCTTGTTGGTAAAAATAGACATTGCGGTGGTACCTACCCTGGCGGCCCCTCGCATAAGAGAGACCTACCACCAGTAAAGCTTCTATGTAATAAGTACTTAGTCAGTGACAATCGTCTATCCACCGTCTACCATTTTGTAATCACTCTAACCTATACAATTAGGTAAAGCTCTGTAAAATATTATACAACTAGCTTATGCACGCGGCTCCGCCAGCATTAAAGTGTTTCCGGGATACAAGTCCTGCTTTGTATTTTCCCGACATAAAAAGTAGCCTATGTGTTAGTCTAGGACATGATCTACCCGTATGCCAAAATTCATCGAAATCCGTTCGGTAGTTTTTGCCCGAAAGAGTACCAGACACCCTTAAATTCTTTCAAACTTTCGCGTTTATATTACAGTAGAAGTAGAATATAAGATGGGTGGTCTCACCTCTCCAGTAATTTGAGTACAAAATGCACCCTTTACATCTAAATACGTAAACAATGAAGCCAGACAGGAAATCTGGCCATAAAACTGAACGTAAACTAGTCCCGAAAAGATAATAGTAATTAACTGCCCGTCGCGCACACTCGTGCGTTATTCATAAAGCAATAATTTGTATAAAATAAATGGTAGTTGCTGTACGGGTGTTATTTATTCTAGGATTAAGAATGGAATGCAGATTAGGGTAGAGAATTCAAACGTCAAGAACATTATTTGTTTTTGGGAATCATTTAGTACTTGTATACTATACCATACCATACCTGCCCTGTATTATATACTGCCCACTGCTGAGCACGGGCCTCCTCTACAACTGAGAGGGTTTAGGCCTTAGTCCACCACGCTGGCCTAGTGCGGTTTGGCAGACTTCACATACCATCGAAATTCAGAGAACTTCTCAGGTATGCAGGTTTCCTCACGATGTTTTTCTTCACCGTTAAAGCGAGCGGTAATTCACAAAGAATACACACATAGCTTTTTAGAAAAGTCAGAGGTGTGTGCCCTTGGGTTTTGAACCTGCGGACATTCGTCTGGGCAGTTCGTTCCAATCCCAACTAGGCTATCGCCGCTTGTATATGCGTTTATCTAACTAGGCACCAAGTATAATACAGGATGCAAATTAGCGAAAGCGTTACCAAAAAAATTATCCACACAAAGTCTCCCTCTGCATCTGTACGCGATAAACTCAAAAATGTGGAACGGGTTTCGATATAACTTAGTATTGAAATAGTTTGAGACGTTGGGAAGGTGTAAGACATATATAGCGGAACTTTTGTCCTGGATAAACTTTTTCACGTGGGCGAGACCGCGAGCAAACGCTAGTATCATAACATAATGCAGGTCTTCTTAGATGGCTTGCTTATATGTAACGTAATATTGAGTCTAAAGAGGCGAGATGAAAGGTTTCTATTATTGTGAACTGTAAAATGTATGTTATATAATGTGTCACTGTTATTGTAGACTGGAATAAGCTCTAATGCTACATTCCTAAGTCATGACTTGTTTTATTTCAGGCCGAACCTCTATCTATGGCCCTATTAATACTATATAAACGAAAACCCCATCCAAATCAGATCAGTAGTTAAATCATTTGGAGTAAATCGCGGACATACAAACTAACGTACATACGGGTCGAATACAGAACTTCCTTTTTTTAAATTTAGTTTAAAGGTCGAATATGACGCCAAGTACAATGTGTGTAACTCATAACGTAATAATTTGTTAAAAATAACACCCAGGGTGAGTAGGTGTGAGCGCGAACAGATTTAAAGCGTCAATTAGAGCGTTGCTGTGGGGGGCTAAATTTGTTCCGTTGCGGGGATTAAAAATAGATATTTTTGATGGATTAGAGACGATGTATTGCTAGATACGGCAGAGCAGAGTTGTTTAGAGTTGGATGACGTATAATTAGTTCCATTGCGTAGATAAAATTATTTTCCAATAACGATTAGTATACCTAAAATGTACAGTCAGCAGCATGAGTAGATGAACAAATTCAAAATTTCAAATTGCCTACATATTTTTGTGTTCTTACTAATCTTTCTTTTCTCTTCACAAAAATAGAATAAAACAGATTTACTTTACTTCAAACGAAGAAAAAATGTTTCAGTTTAATTTAAAGCGTTTATAGACGATTTGAAATTTTGATTTTGTTCAGATACTTATGCTGCTGACTGTACAATGATAATTATTTATAATCATTTTAAATAATCTAACTTTTCAATGTTCAATTCAGCTCTCTTATATGGAGGTAATGCATATTACTGATATTAATTTCACCGTGCATAAATATCGTTACATCTATTAATTGTGTATATTTAATTGTATGTTGCGATAAAATCGTATTATTAAAAGTATTAATCTTACAATAAGATTCATTCTGTTTAAAATTATTTTTGGTGCAAAACAGTTTTATAACAGATTCTAACATTTTATCCCGTGATCATGATGTATAAATGCCAACTTTATTTACCAAAAATATATACAAAAATAGTATACTTATCCACGTTAGTATCAATAGAAAATTTAATATTTCTATTGCAATCAAACCACATTCAGTACAACGAAATCTTGGTATAAGCTAACACAGCGCAGCTGTCGAGATGTCTCTGCTTTGGTTTTAAAATTTTACATGAACCAAAGGAGAAAAACAAGAAACTAGTCGTAAAGTAGAGCACACTCCACAGTGTTTATGACCGACTGAGTGTTTTGCGATGTCCTGAGTGTTACTGGCCAGTGAAGCACTCAAAATACAGGTGCGGACGAGGACAGGACATTAATTCTAAAACATTTAAGTTTAATAGACGTAATGTAATAAAATGGCGATGTGTATAAAACTTTTGATCAGCATGTTGTGTGAGACTTTTACAAATATACAACATGCAAAACGTTATGTCGCACGCGAAATCTATCACATTAAGTGATAATTATAATATTATTTATGTATTTATTATTGATAGTTCTAAAAGATTATGTCTATTCCACATAAAACTCTTCTTCATGAGAATCATGAGAATAACCCTCCAACATTTATAAGAGGTTAGTTGACTGCTTTTTTTTAAATACTGGTAGGTCTCTCATATGTAAGAGTCCGTCTGGGTGGGTACCACCGCAACGTCTATTTCTACCGCCAAGCAGCAGTGTGCATGCACTGTTGTGTTTCGGTTTGAAATACATTGTAACTATGGGACATAATGAGACTTAAAATCTTATGTCTCAGGATGACGAGCGCAGTGGAATGCCACACAGTACTTTGTAACTCTAGGTGCTGAATGGTGTTGCTACTGTTTATGGGTGGTCGTATCGTTTACCATTAGGAGAATGGCATGCTCGTCTCGGCATTCAAAGCAATAAAAAAGTGTGTGTGTACTTATGTACACGCGTTAGAAGTTATAGGTACTTCTTTGGCGTAACAAGATAAAAATCTTTTTAAAAAAATTATCTTTCGTCTTATTCTACGTTCAAAATTCAATAATGTTGAGTATAGCTAACTTCAGGGTGTCGGTTTTTCGTGACGGTATGTGCGCGCATCGTAAAAATTTACTCTCATCATTTTTCCCTAACGCGCCAAATAAATATAACTTCAAAAACTTTTATCAAAACTGTATGTTATCCAAATTCAAATGGAAAGAATTTTCAAAATCCACACAATAATAAATATGTTATAAAGCTTTGAAATTTGGTGGAAGGGATATCTTAAGTGTATCTTAATTCTAAAAGGATAAAAAACCTAGTACCCTGATTCGAATGTCTTAGTTTAGGAACAACTTTGTTAAAAGTTAGCGGTGCGTATCCCAGGTCTTTGTTTCAAACTATTGCTCTATCTATACTATATATCTATACTATCTATATATACTATCGCTAATATCAAGTATTTCGCTTCTACACATTATGTTCTGATAATATTAAAACAATGTCCTAATTTTCACAGTGCCGCAGTGCTCGGCTTAAAAATGTTACTTTCAACAGATTATATTATTGAACTTATACTTCTTTTGGCGCGTTATTTAATTTTAAAAGATTTTTATCTTGTTACGCCAAAGAAGTATAACTTCGAACGCGTGTACTTAAGTACACACACACTTTTTAGAATTACCAACAAAATTCGGGATACGGTTGAGAACGACCATTCAAAACGTAGTAATTAAAAAAAAATCTAAACTATACAGCAACTCTCCAGGAGTTCTTTAGTGAACCCTTATTTATATCTGGATAGCACACGGGAGCAGTCAAGTAATTGGCAAGAACTCAAACTGGTTGAAATGATAGTAAGCGGTAGTATCTGCACTGCCAGATAAACGCTACGACGAAATATTATTTTTATTTGGGTCAAAACCATATAAGTATGTTAGTAGAACTGTAGGAAATATTTACAATGAAAAATGTAATCTTAAAACTGACGTTAGTTCCATCAACAACATACGTATTAGTTATTACAATAGAAATAGTAAATGAGATAGTTGGTTACCTGATGCTATCTCTTGTGTTAATACTTAATAGAGTACAATAAGACATATCCATAAAACATACAACAATATGCTTAATGCAGACGTTCTGCAAATTTTCTCGGTAAAAGAAACTTCGTAATGAGCTACAACCAAAAGTGCTGGACAAGAAGTTAATGGGAAATTATTGTTGACTGGTTTTAATAGTTAGAGTGCCGCCGTGGTGAAGTTGTATTACAGTACGACTGCAATGCTGAGGTCTCAGGTTCAATCCTCGGGTCAAACAAAGTGATATTGGGTTTGTCTAAACAGTATCAGCCCGGAGTCTGGAATTGGTGCCCGATATGGTGATAGGCTCGCCTCCTATCACATCATGGGACGGAATACGCACGGCGAAAAGTGGGTGCACTAGTTGCACCTCTGCCTACCCCTTCGGGGATAACGGGAGTGAGTGTGATTGTGTGTGTGTGTGTGTTCTTCATAATATTTGATCTGTAATTCACATATGTGCTATTTATAGTCTCGACAAAATAGGTTTAAAAGTAGAATGTTTGACTTGAAAAGTACCTATTTATTAAAGTATCATGTAAAGTTATGAAGTAACATGTAGCATCGTAAATCTGCTGTTATTGAATTCCAATGCACCCATAACAATATCCAATGCATATCCAAGCTGAATGGTTTTTGTGTCATCGGCATCCCACGCTATACATTTCAATGCTCGTCTTTCTTGCACGAGACAGAAATAGCAAAACGGTTTACAAGAGCGTGAAGTTGCCAAGACTGCTAACAATGGAGTAGGATTCAAAGATCGCGTGTGAATCTTGTAATGTGAAGTATATTGATAGTTATATACATTTCGCACACAACATTTACTGGTGGTAGGTCTCTCATTATGTAAGAGGCCATCTGGGTGGGTACCACCGCAATGTCTATTTCTACCGCCATGCAACAGTGTGCATGCACTATTGTGTTTCAGTTTGAAGGACATTGTAGCTAGTATAACTACTGGACATAATGAGACTTAATATCTTATGTCTCATGATGACGAGTGCAGTGCGAAACGGCATGCTCGTCTCGTCATTCAATGCAATAAAAAAAAAAACACATGTTGAATTACAGATCAAATATTATGAAGAACACACACACACTTACGCTTTTTATCCCCGAAGGGGGTAGGCGGAGGCGCAACTAGTGCACCCACTTTTCGCCTCGCGTATTCCGTCCCATGATGTGATAGGGGCCGGGCCTATCGCCATATCGGGCACAAATTCCAGACTGCGGGCTGATACTGAATTTAAAACCCAATATCACTTTGCCCGACCCGGGAATCGAGCCCAAGGCCTCAGCATTGCAGTCATACCGTAATGCAACTACGCCACCGAGACAGTCATTATGAAGAAATAGTATGAATATTCGGTTAAGTTATATTTTGTGACGATAAGCGCCTTTCCTTAAACAATAGACACTACAAGGCGAATATATACTTAAAACAGATTTCAGAAAATAAATGATTCAGCAAATTCTACGTAGCTTTAAACCCCTTATTATTCATATCTTCCCACCGTCAAGACCTCTCAAAATTTCCTCATTCAGACTAAATGGATTTATTCGCTTACCAATCAGTATTTCAAGTTGAGCAGTAATCGGACGTATTGAAGCACTAGCAACCGCGACCGATTACGTTAATTGGATCCGGAATTAGTCTGGTCCAAGATCGGCCCCTATAAAATGTGATTAAGAACCTTTATTCTCACGGGACTTTGCGAATGGACCAATTTGAATATGGAACTTTAGCCTAGTTGTGTTCTTTGAATTTCTCTTTATAAGGGCGTGTTTCACAACTGTAGTGTGGACGATAGCCTAGTTAGGAATGGAACGGTCTGCCGAGACAATGTCCGGAGGTTCAAAACCCAAGGCGACACCTCTGACTTTTCGAAGTTACGTGTGTATTGTTTACCAATTATCGTTCGCTTTAACGGTGAAGGAAAACATCGTGAGAAAACCTACATACCTGAAAATTCTCCATAAGAATTTCGAGGGTATGTGAAGTCTTCCAACCCGCACTAGGCCAGCGTGGTGGACTAAGGCCTGACCCCTCTCAGTAGTGGAGGAGGCCCGTGCTCAGTAGTGGTCAGTATAATAATAATACAGGGCTGGTATGGTATGGTATGGCTTCACAACTTCTAAGTAAATGCTACACGTCACATCTATATCTATACTAATATATAAAGCTGAAGAGTTTGTTTGTTTGAACGCGCTAATCTCAGGAACTACTGAACCGATTTTGAAAATTCTTTCACTAATAGGAAGCTACATTACTCCTGAGTGCTATAGGCTACTTTTATCCCGGAAAACCTTTTCCACGCGGGCGGAGCCGCGCGCAATGCTAGTAAATGTATAAGCCGACCAAATAAGAAGGTCACACTGTAATCTATGCTAAATAAATGGTAATGAAATTAGTACTACTACTAACAGCTAATGGTTTTTAACACTTTGGAAGAGGCCATAAGTTTCAAATTATAACCACAGAATGTGATTTATAACTTATAATGTCACACTTACTCGATTTCATATTCAATATGGGTGCAGCATATAGTTTTTTTTTATTTATTTCTTTATTTGGGATAAATGAAGGTCACTGTCTTGCATTTACATATTTTGTACGCCCGCAGAATACTACAAAAATGTGTAATAAACCAGGACGATACCATTGTGACCTGATATTTTTTAAAGTAATAAAAGCAATACATACATTTTTGCTTGCAATTCCCTCTACGTCCGTTACATGCAATAAAGATTTTACGCAACACTAATAAAAAACGATACATACGATTCAGATTGTATTTATTTGCATACAAAATTACATTATAACCCAATTCCCGTTTGGGACTATTTAATATATGGTTTAATCCTCACCAAAAATCCCGGCAATTAATCCAACCCACTCAAATCACATCTCCGGCGGTCCAAATGTCCGTGCCATGATTTATTCGCCAAACCGATCCTGAACACTAAAATGATTGGATAACCGGCAGCGATTATGATGATTGAATCTGGAATTAGTTCCGTCTAACACCGCACGACCCTCAATAATACATGATTGGGGTCGTTAAGGCCCTTTGCGTCGGTCGCCGGTGAAATGGCTATTTGTATACGTATAATTATCATAGAAAGGGTTAATATTCTGCGGACAAGTGGATTAAGTAGCAACTTCTATATTGGGTGCGAATATTTAACTGGTGGTTGGTCTCTCGTATGTAAGAGTCCCTCTGGGTGGGTACCACCGCAATGTCTATTTCTACCGGCAAGCAGCAGTGTGCATGCACTGTTGTGTTTCGGTTTGAAAGACATTGTAGCCAGTGTAACTACTGGACATATTTGAGACTTAACATCTTATGTCTCAGGATGACGAGCGCAGCGGAATGCCACACAGTACTTTGTAACTCAAGGTGCTGGATGGTGTTTCTCCTGTTTATGGGTGGTCGTATCGCTTACCGTCAGGCGTACGGCATGCCCGTCTCGTCATTCAATGCAAAAAAAAAAAAGCATATTTGTTTGAAGTAATAAGTGTGCGCCAATGCTGTTGAATGGACATGCCCAAAAACGGGCCTTAAATTCTAACCAAGACAGTTTATATATATTTGGAGAGAACTCCTAAAAACTAGCCTTTTACAATAAATCGTTTAATTTTAATTTTGAGATATATGTAATTTTATGCACGTTTTTAAAAAAAGTTAGTTATGAATGGAGGGGACCAAAATCATTTTTAATGGATCCAAGTTCCATATTTTGCCTCTTTAATATCCCTTAAGTTCGAGCCTGGTTAGATTTTGAGGCCCAAAATATCATTATTAATACAATAGGGTAGATTACTTCTATTTTAAGTACATTTATCAATATATTATTCAAAATCTAGCGGAAAAAGAATTTTCAAAATCCACACAATAAAAAATGAGCTTTGAAATTTGGTGGAAAGGGCATCTGTCAAAAAACCGAATTAGCAAACTATGATGTCACCGAGTGTCACCGGCTATATCGCTGCGTAAGAAAGAAAGAGATATAGCGATGACCTCATCACGCCCCCACTTTTGCTCGCTACAAATTTTCAAATATTAATAACTGCTTTATATTTCAACCAATTTTGATGCAGTTTTCCCAGAATTAATTTCGTATTATTTTCTGTTACGTATAAAATAAAACATTGAAAACTACCGCGTTATATTATTAATTTCTTTTATTAGATATTGCCTCCGTAGCCTTCTGTTTATCAAATAAAAATTCATAACATGCATCGAGCTAATAAAGTCTTGTAAAAAATTACTGTAATAACCTGATTACTTTATGACGTCCCTAACATTTAATGGGAGTCAGCATTCATCCTCGTTGTATAATATTTTGCGTTTATAATGATCATGATTCTTTTAAATAAAAACAGATTCTTAATTACACTGTGTAGGCAGCGGCCTTATTAGATTGCTAATATTATAGGACTGTAAATTTTACAGCATCACATCCATGAGATTATATCCTTTTAGGAAATATTTGCATTGGCATTCCTGTTGATCCAATTAAATACAACTTATCTCATAAAGCATTGGCTAAGGCTTGGGAAAAATGCTTCTTAGCGTTTGTCATATAGATCGGTTAACTAAAGTAGGCACGTTCATAGTACTCACACCAATCAAATTTATACAGTGTGTTAAAAACGTTACATATTATTATAATTGAAGGCAGAGATACATCGATGAAAAGAAAACATCACACGATATGTTTTGATTGTTGATGCATGACAACTGATGTATGTTTATTCGCAGACATTTGTCAGCTTTAAGTAATCGACCTATACTTTACTGTTACTTCCTACGCACAGCCGGAAAATGATCACTTTCAGAAAAAAAAAATGACTCAATTGATAGAGTATACGGGTTTTTTAATACATCAATGAGTATACATGAAAAAAACTATGAAATGTACTAATTTTATATCAATTTATAGTCACTTTCGCATTTATAATATTAGTATGGATCATAGAAGCTCGTATATTTTGGTTCTGCATTTTACATACATTTTACAAATAGAATACAAAATAATTCTAAGGCATCACTGACCCGGACACAATGAGTATTATAATACAATACCCCAAAATTTATATTCTACCTTTTCCGAACTCCGTAATGTATAAAAACCCAACTAGACTTATGATAATAGGCTTGGAAAGCCTGCTAGGGAATAGGGATTTTCGGCTTACGATTTTGTAGGCGGGTCTACTTTGCCTATGTAGCGCTCGCTTTGAATCAATAAGCAAGCTTTGTTTGTGTAAAGTTGAAAATCCAAGTCAGAAGACCTCTTTTAGTTGTTGGTTCTGTATTGTCAGGAAAATATTAATGAAAATATAAGGTTTTTTTATTGCATTGAATGACGAGACGAGCATGCCGTTCGCCTGATGATAAGCGATACGACTACCCATAAACAGTAACTTAAAACCATTCAACACCTTGAGTTACAAAGTACTGTGTGGCATTGTACTGTGCTCGTCATACTGAGACATAAGATGTTAAGTCTCATTATGTCCAGTAGTTACACTGGCTACAATGTATTTCAAACCGAATCACAACAGTGCATGCACACTGCTGGTTGGCGGTAGAAATAGACATTGCGGTGTTACCGACCCAGACGGACTTATATGAGAGACTTGCCACCAGTAAGGATATGTGACAAGTGACGGAATAAGACTATGAAATGCAGCTTAGTAAAAACTAATCGCGTCATGCATATCGTCATAAGTTCTGTTAACTATTCACATCAGCTTTCAAACGAAAAAAACTACGCCGAAATTGGTCCATTCGTTTGAGAGCTACGACGCCATAGAAAAACATACAGATACACAGATACACACCCTAAACTTATAACACCCCTCTTTTTCTGTCGGGGGTTAATAAAAAACATACCATTAACGAAAATTACGTTTCATTTGACCTTATCTTTAACTGAACCCTAATATCCATTCATTCGGGACTACGCGGTGAGAAAGCAAAATATGGAGCAGACGTGAGCGCTGCAAGATTTTCGACGTGAAGGAGTGTTAAAAAAACTATCATGGTGAATACCGCTTAGCAATAAATTACTAGTTACGGCTCGTTTCGAGTTTTAATTTTTTTCCAGTAATAAGTACAAAGTTTTCGGATTTACACGTCAATCTTACTAATATTATAAATGCGAAAGTTTATGAAAATATTTGGATGTTTGTATTTTTGATGTTTAGATATTAAAATTTGTTAGAAGTAAATGCAGAAACTACTGAATGGATTTAGATAAAAATTGGCGTACAGGTAGATCATGTCCTAGATTATCATATTATGGACTACTTTTTTTCTCAGTATTTTGCTCCCATGGGAAATAATAGATGTTTTTATCTAACTCTTTAAGTAAATGGCGCTGGCGTCGTAATTGTTTTAGAGACGTTAGTAGCGGAAAACTCACGCGGCCTAAGCACCTAGTGGTAAAAAAAAAAACTATTTTAGAGAAAATAACAAAGGAAAAAATATATTTAAGAAATACAAAAACCCGACTGCGTCTATATCTGCCATCTTTATTAAATTCATTGAAGAACTGAAAAGATAGAAACGAGATTTTAATTTGAATATTTTGTTTTGGCTTTGAATAATCTTAGTTGACAGTGTTCACAAACGCTGTCGGAGGCATAACACGCTCACTTCTCATAATTTAGTTGGTGATATAGGTAGAACAACAAAATCTTGGAGTGAGCAGATAGATAGATTAGATTATTAGGGATGGTTTTAATGACGTTAATAAATAAAAATGCACTCGTTTCAAATAATTGTAGCTTCTACGCATTGTATTTAAGGTTCATATTAGTAAAACCTCCGCATGTATTTTCGTCAGGTTCGGTCACGTGATCCTGACGCTAGTACGCGAGTTTAACATTTTATACCCATCCCAAGAAAAGTGCTCAACGCCGCTCAAGAAGTTTTCGCTTAAAATTGACACACGTCGAGCTGTAAGGCCAATTTCACAGGTTTCAAATAAATTTTATTTCTCGTTTATCGTATTAAAGAGCTTATGAATATACTACTAATTTTATTTGTGAGTTTTGTATTTGGTCGGCTTATACATTTACTAGGTGTTGCTCGCGGTTGCACCCGCGTGACAAGCCTTTCCCGATACAAAAATCCCTTAAACACAATACGACGCCAGCACCATCTTCTTAAAAAACATAAAAATATCCATTATTTCCCATGGGAGCAAATTACCAGGATAAAAAGTAGCCTATTTGTTAATCTAGGACATGATCTACCCGTGGGCCAAATTTCCCATAAATCCGTCCAGCACTTTCTGCGTTTACTTCTAACAAACATACAAACATCCAAACATTTTCGCATTAATAATGTATAAGATAAGAAGTAAGATAAGATGTGACGAGTAGCATTTATCAGCAAGCGGTGAAATCGTCCCATAAAATAGTAACTCCCTTCAAAAATCCAGTCTAAATTTACTAGGTCTTATTAGTAGAGAGTACCTTAAAACAATGAAATTAAATAAGTACATTATATTGTAGTTGATTTAATTTCTTTACGTAGGTACTTGTGACTTTCAGAAACGACAGCGTACCCAAACAGTAATCCAAATTAATTTAACATTATTAAAGTTAAAATGGGACATTAGAAATTATCCTAAAACAACACAATTTGTCGCATTTAACGTCTTAATTAACCCTTAATTGTTCGAAACACTGAACACTGAACTATTATCTTGGTCATTTGGACCCATCCACTTATCATCCGAAACAAACTAGTTAAACTGAATCGTTTATTTAATTAGTGAATTGCGTGTGTCCCTTAATGTCACTAGACCACGTAGAGATAAGGTCGAGCGACTTGACCCTTTGGAGCCGTCTCGGGTGTTCAAAATACGTTTGAGGGTATAGATGAGCCCTCGAGGTGAATCCAGAAGAGAGTTGGATGAGATGCTTTACCTGTGTTGTATTAGGAGGTATTATTGAATGTTATAAATAAATTTGTTTTGGATAATGGAATTAAGGGTTGGAAATGTTTTTGGTTTTAAGTTCAGAATAGGTTTTAAACTGTATTGTGTATCGTTGTCAAATCCAAAAGAGTCTTGACAATGGAAAGCGAGTATTATTTAACACCTGCTGCTAAGCGCATGTTGCTCTTTGAAAATCACATCGTTATTAAAGAAACTTTTTAGTAATAAACGCCATTAGATTCGTTATTACTTTCTATTTGTGAAAAATAGTACGAAAGTTGTTCAATCTCACGCGATCTTTTTCCACAAAAAACACGTGGCGTGGTCTGCAGAGCCATTGTTTCACGATAGCTTCCACGTTGACGCGAAGTAAAAAACTTTGCAACTTCTACCACTGCGGCACAATTAATTTACGGAACAATCTATCGCCGACCGCTGTGGATTTTACAGCCGTACGAATTTTTTTAATAAAAAAAGTGTTAAGTTTCCTGATAACACCTTTTTACGATACGATTTTATGTGATACGACTTTCCGATTTGATATGTAGAATGTTTTGTCTTCTTCTTTCAAACTCAATTCAAAATTCGTTCGAAGAAGACAAAACATTCGATAACTAAAATAGGTTTATAGCCTGCTTATGAATAAGGCCGTTATTTAACCGGAATTGTTATAATGATACAGACTACAGCGGGCAAGGTATCTACCCTTACTGACCCGCTTCAAAAATCCATCCTGTACAGAGCTGTATATATACTGCCTAACCACAAATCTCTTTTACAGACAATAAATAATAATATAAGCATAAGTAAGTTAATCTGAGGTGTACAACAGTGAAGTAGATAGGTACTAAGACCACAAAGTGTCTGTTTACAATGTTCAAGTGAATGTTATCCGACAGTTAACTTATCAGCCAGATAATGTTGAACGCGCTATTTTATAAACTGACTTCAAAAAGGAGGTTCTGTATTCATTACAACCTGTTTGGGAGCTTAACTTTTGTATTTGGTCGCCCTATATTATATTCGACGGTTAGTGTTTCCTCATACATCGGGAAACAGGCACTAAGACTGAGTCTACGGTACACGCCTATTCTCACTAATGTTCAGAATATTACTGCCTAGATGGCGTAATTGTATTGAGTGCGCGGTCCGATATCGCTCTGAGGTCCTAGGTTCGAATTCCAAGTCTGGTAAAGTGATATCAGTTTATGCTCAGAATCAGCCCTGAGTCTGGAGTTATGCCCAATATGGCGTTAGATTCGCACTCTATCACATCATGGGACGGTACACACGTGTGAAATGTGGGTGCCCTGGTTTCACCACTGCCTACCCCTTGCCTAGGATTGATGTGTTTTGTTAAGAATATGAACATCTTGAGAAGGATCTATAAATGAATTCTATCCAATCTGATGAATGTACTTCAAAAACATAAGATAAACTCCACAATAGCCTACAAATCAAATTATTGCCGTCCATTGACAACGAATAGAGAAGTGGTTACAGCAAATTGCAAATGTACGAGAACTTAGCACTTCAACTTGTAACTGCTTTCGTATTGACAACTAACTCAATTTGCGGCAGACAGTGGACTTTTTATATATTCTTTGCGAGTTGTTCTTTCATCCCTCACAGAGGTAATTGTACTCTGGAGTCAAATAAATTTAATGATATTTACGTGAGTCTGCGGATGCTTTGGGGCACGTTTTTTTATTTCATTGGAGATTTTAGCTTTTTCTCTATCCGATGTTATACTATTAATATGTAGGGCCTGTTTAACAGATTTCAACTAAATTTTTATTGAGAGTTATCGTATTAAACAGCTAGTGTAGATTCTTGATAGTACTCATTTTATTTCATTTCTTTTATTAGATTTTGACTCTTGGATTTGGTCGTCTTATACATTTGTCTGACAAGTGACATTTATAAGCAAGCAATGAAATCGGGCCTTAGAATATTATTTACAATACGACTAATATCAACTTAAGTATTTATTCAAGTTTACAACTAAAAAAAACTAAATCTCCCTAGCGTTGTTAACTCTCTTAATTAATAATTATTAACTTCTTGAGCAACGTTTTAGCTATCCCCCATTTATTCCTTATTACTTTGATCAAATAGTATCTTAAAAATCAATCATAAATATTTATGTATAACTACGTCCATCGACTTTTCGAAGTTATGTGTGTATAGTTTATTTATGAATATTATCGTTCGCGTTATCGGTGAAGGAAAATACCGTGAGGAAACCTACATACCTGAAAACTCTCTATTAGAATTTCGAGGGTATGTGAAGTCTGCCAACCCGCACTAGACCAGCGTGGTGGAGTAAGGCCTCTAACCCCTCTCAGTAACCCAATGCACGCCCATGCGCGGAGGGACATTGGTCGCGGGCCGAGGCACACAGTTCAGTGTGTATACCTCTTGGTTGGATAATACATTGAGGCCTAAAAGGGCCCGCGAATATTTCCTGGCACCCTTTTCCTTTCCACCCATCCTGAGAACCTTTCTCCATTCCCCCACCTTTCCTTCCATCATCCTTTTCCACTTCCTTCCCAGGCCCCTGCAGTCGTCAAGCCAGGGGACTCCAGTATCCCATTCGCAGGTTTCCCCCTGTGTTGACTGCAGGATCGCCTATCCAAAAAAAAACCCCCTCTCAGTAGTAAAGGAGGCCTGTGCTCAGTAGTGGGCATTATATAATACAGGGCTGATTGCATTGCATTGCACGTCCATCGAAGGATTATTTGGTACACATCGCACATCCTTATGTTTATCCGCGTTCAATGTACACTTCACTGGTTAATTTTCCTACATGACAGAATCCGCTGCAATAAAATAAAATACAGCCAAACGTGTGTAATTTGCGCCTCGTTTCGAATTTCGCATGCCGTTTTCGATTGTTAAACGAGGCTGTGGGAAATCGCGCTAATTTCAATTAGTTCATAGGTGTAAATAGTAAAGTTATCTGTGCAGCCATTTTTTTTATACATTGAATGACGAGACGAGCATGCCGTTCGCCTGATGGTAAGCGATACGACCACCCATAAACAGTAGCAACACCATCAAGCACCTTGACTTACAACGTACTGTGTGGCATTCCGCTGCGCTCGTCATCCTGAGACACAAGATGTTAAGTCTCATTATGTTCAGTAGTTATACTGGCTACAATGTCCTTCAAACCGAAACACAACAGTGCATGCACACTGTTGCTTGGTGGTGGAAATAGACATTGCGGTGGTACCCACCCAGACGGCCTTTTACATAATGAGAGACCTACCACCAGTAAATGTAAGCCATATGATACGCTTGATCATCCCAATAATAGTTTGTGATAATATTTGTTCTAGTAGATGATATTGTGAGATAGCGTTTTTTATCTTCTTTAACAAAGAATGGCTATAGATCGAGATGGGTTTAATCAGAAAGATTAGCGGTAAGTCGTAGCGTGTTTATAAACCCTCTCTCACTTTTACTGTTAGAAATACAGACTTAAATCGCAGTAAGGATTGGTATGACATCTGTGTAACAAGCACGAATTTACGCGTTTCGTATAGTAATCGTATCGTACTCGTGTCGAGTAAGTTAACGCATTAGACGATACGACGACAGTAAAAAAGACACGTGCTTGTTTATGGTTTCTCGATTTTATTTTACAAAGTTTACACGCGCGCCATGTTGACGTTGTCGTGTTTTAGTTCCAAATACGCTTACAGGGGCGCTGTTCAAATATCCATACAAGAATTTACGTAGTCGAAACCATTACGTTAACTATACGATAGTGCGTTAACTCGTGCTAAAGGTACTGGTGTGTAAGTCCTGTATTAATATTATGATATTTATGTGCCGGATAAATGCAGTGGGCACTCCAACGTGTCAAATTAATATATAAATAACTGGGCTAGTTTATAGCAGTAGGTCTTTGATTTTGGGAGACTTTTAGACAGGTGGCGCAAGGAGTAAAAGCTAGTACCTAATTAACGTTCACTCAACGCTAACGAAATATTAAAATATTTTTACAAGAATAAATACCCAAGCAATAATTAATCCGAAAGTAAATACGCCATTCCTAAAAAATCAAACATAATGTTTTCCGTGCGCATACTTATACATTCTTTACATTGGTGTATTATACACAATATGTGTATCGTCGATTAATACATAAAAAACCAGATATGTGCGAGTTGGACTCGCGTACCAAGGGTTCCAAACAAACTTGTAGATAAGGTATCTAAGAATATAAGTTCAATATTTCGCCAAAATACATTAACAAATTAAAAAAAATTGTAAATTAGCTTTTTTTCTTATTAAAGTACATATTTACAGATTTCCGATAACCCTGTGGGTTTTGGTTCGCTTGCGAAATCGCAAAATATGCGAAATAAACGGTCATATCTTTTTATCACGTTGACTTGTAGAGGTCCTCTGCAAAGAGTGACTCGTTTAAGTACTGCTGTTGTATCCAATAACAATAGTGTCTCTTTTTTAAGTTTGTTACAATTAATTTATAGTCTCCTGAAGAGTATTAATGTTAATATTATTTTTGTTATGCGTATTATATTGTAACGCCAAATAATATGTATGCTCCTAGCATAGTCTTACAACAATACCACCTATATAATCCTTGGAAAATGGCGTGGATTGTGCATTTACTAAACGTTTTGTAAAATACTAGGTACCTAATTTTTAATGTACAATTGTTTATTTTCCCTAATAAATAAAACAAAATAAAAAAAGACTTACAAGTTTTTTTTTTCACAGCTGAAAGAGAGCGTAGGCTCGAGTATTTGATATAAATTTCAACTTGATATCGCTACGCGTTCCTGAGAAAAAGGGTCTTGACAGAGAGTCATACCGCCAAAAAGGGTTCCTTTTTTTCCTTTTGCGGTACGGAACACTAAAAATTAAGGCTGTTTCACAAATTCTGTATAAATGCTGCTCGTCACATAAATTTATAAACCGACCAAATACAAAACTCAGTCTATTCTATTCTCCCAAATAAATGGTTATAACATGAGTACTTTCTACATTAGCTGTTTAATACGATATCTGTCAAATATTTATTTGAAACCTGTTAAACTCGCCCTAAGTATAATAATATCTTTTATGCATAGCGTTATGCAGTAGAGTAGTTGAGTACTTTTATTAAATACATTTATAAAAAAATTAAGTCATCTTAAATCTAGCGGATTGTATTTTTCAACGCATGCTCGCGCCTTTTATCCCCGAAGGGGTAGGCAGAGGCGCAACTAGTGCACCCACTTTTCGCCAAGCGTATTCCGTCCCATGATGTGATAGGGGGCGAGCCTATCGCCATATCGGGCACAAATTCCAGACTCCGGGCTGATACTGAATAGAAAAATCCAATATCACTTTGCCCGACCCGGGAATTGAACCCGAAACCTCAGCCTTGCAGTCGTACCGTAATACAACTACGCCGTTTTTTTCAAAATGCAAGCAATAATAATTGAGTTATAAAGCTTTGAAGTTTGGTGGAAGGGGCATCTGTCAGATAACGGAAGCAGCAGAATGTGACGTCACCAAGTGTCGCCAGCCATAATGATGCATGCTAGAAAAAAAGACATCGCGATTTGCCCACCACGCCCCCACTCAAGCTCAACAACAACAATATCCTATATCTTTAAACGAGCACTTCTTGTATATATATTATAATCTGAATCTCGGAAACGGCTCCAATGATTTCATGAAATTTGGTATGCAGGGGGTTTCGGGGACGATAAATCGATCTAGCTAGGATTCATTTTTAGAAAATGTCGTTTTATCCGTGCTTTTAGTAATTCAACTTAAACATTAACTGAAAAATATATGACTCTTCCTGACATCTATTGGCGAGTAATAAAATTACTACAGTAGATGGCGTTGTTAAGCACATAAACTGAAAGCTCTTCCTGACATCTAATTGGGAGCAACTTACTGCTTTAACTACACAACAATATTAAAACTACTCCAGTAGACGGCGTTGTTAAGCAAAACTAAGACAATGAGTGTTTGGTTTGAGGTTAGACCAAGAAAATCAATTGTTTGCTTATAAAAATACTATTAGAATTTAAATATAATTTCTAAAAAACACAATAAAAAAAAACACCGAGCAAAGCTTGGTCATCAAATATGAATAACTGCTTTATTTTTAAACCAATTTTGATGCTGATTTCAGAGATTTTATTTTTCGTATTAATTTCTGATACATATTATAAAATAATATACAAAATCAAACATAGGAAACTACCCTATTATCCCAAATGGGTCTACAGATTGCGCATTCGTAGCATAATATAGTACCCAAATATCTACCTTTTTACTACAATATTGTACCCAAATGCATTTACTACTATGATAAACGTGCTTAAAACTTATGTGCAGAATATTGTGTTTTTGCTCCACACGTTATGCTTTGTTTTGTCACACATGGCGTCTCAGAGTGGTCGTTAGCTACGCATTAGGAATAACATACGAGAGCCTTACTATAACGTACATTAAACATACACTGCGTCGTTAGTTTTATTGAGATCTAGGACTTAACATCACTTAGGCCCCGTTTTTTCAACTGTAGTTATCTTTTTGTCAGAGTCTTATTAGGCTGGACGTGCTCGGAGCACCTAGAGCACTCGAAGCTCTGCGAGCGCGTCCAGCTTGATAACACCGATGATTACCCAAACTACAGTTGAAAAAGCCCGATCTTAGATGCATGATTATAATGGTCATTTTGAGAATAAGGAATAAATACTTCTTCTTAGTATTTAAAACTCATTTTAGAAAAAAAAATGGAATCATCTATGTATAGTCAGCCACAAAAGTAGCTGCCACCATCACCATCACCATACCAGCCCTGTATTATATACTGCCCAGTGCTGATCACGGGTTTGCTCTACTACTGAGAGGGTTTAGGCCTTAGTCTACCACGCTGGCGTAGTGCGGGTTTGCAGACTTCACATACCTTCGAAATTCTTATAGAGAACTCCTCAGGTATACAGGTTTCTTCACGATGTTGTTCCTTCACTGTTACAGCAAGCGATAATTCACAAAGAATACACACATAACTAAAAAAAGTCAGAGGTGCGTGCCCTTGGGTTTTGAACCTGCAGACATTCGTCTCGGCAGTACCGTTCCATTCCCAACTAAGCTATGGGCGATATCAATAATAGCAGCTGCACATATTCAAAATATCAAAATGCTTTTCCTCATTAACTTGAATTTTTTTTTTTCTGTATCTAAAATTAAGTAAACAACTTGAAGTTTATTTTAGTGACGAAAAATTATTTTTGGTAAGGATACAAAAGTTTAAAGACGATTTAAAATTTTGAATTCGTTCAGCAGCTTTTGTACCTAACTGTACTTATCCACACTTATTCTGCCAAGGCAAGTCCTTATTGCAATACAATTTAAACACGTCTAGTGTCTACCCAGAATAAATAACAACCGACATCACAATTCACAAAGCGGATCGAAATAGCTTTCCATCGTGAAGGCACCCCTATCTATCGTGTCGCGAAGTTAACAAAACTCCCAATACAAATAACTTATTGTTCTCGAACAAAACAATAAATTCTTAGGCCCATTTGTCGATATACTCTTCGAATACCCAAAAACGTATACGTAAGTACTGGAGATTAATCGAGCGTGCGAAAAATGAAAGAGCGATGTTACCTTAGAAACGTGTCCCCATTTATTATGCCGGAGTTCCATTATTATGGCGGGACGTAGTGTCTTGTCGTTCAACAAGCATTTGTGACGTGCTCAGAGAAAATGTTTGGTTGCATACAATATTATTTATTTGTTTATACGTAGCCTCGTTGTGGTTACTTTTGTTTGTATGTGCTAGACGGCTGGTACCAACGGTTCATTGAAATCTTCAAAATATGTCTTAACGGTTACGATTCGTGCGTTTAGCGTTGTTATGCCACATTAAGTTTTGTTTTTTATGGCATTGAATGACGAGACAAGCATACCGTTCGCCTGATGGTAAGCGATACGACCACCCATAAAAAGTAGCAACACCATCCAGCACCTTGACTTACAAAGTACTCTGTGGCATTCCTCTGCGCTCGTCATCCTGAGACATAAGATGTTAAGTCTCATTATGTCCAGTAGTTACACTGGTTACAAAGTCCTACAAACCGAAACATAACAGTGCATGCACACTGCTGCTTGGCGGTAGAAATAGACATTGCGGTGGTACCCACACAGACGGACTCTTACATATGAGAGACCTACCACCAGTAGTAATTTTTCCTTTAACAAAAGTAGCCCTGCCTTAACCCCACTCCTTTACTTCCTTATAAAATATTGTATCAGTTAATAATACATATTTTCCAGCCGACTAATATTAATTTCCATATAAACTAGAACACAATGATACTGCCTCGGTGGCGTAGTTGTATTACGGTACGACTGCAAGGCTTAGGTCTCGGGTTCGATTCCCGGGTCGGGCAAAGTGATATTGGATTTTTCTATTCAGTATAAGCCCGGAGTCTGGAATTTGTGCCCGATATGGCGATAGGCTCGCCCCCTATCACATCATGGGACGGAATACGCTTGGCGAAAAGTGGGTGCACTAGTTGCGCCTCTGCCTACCCCTTCGGGGATAAAAGGCGTGAGCATGCGTATGCGTACAATGATACTTATATTACCTATATAAACAATCACGATAGTTATGCAAATTTATTCTGTCGAGTTTCTGTTAGACTAGGACTATAATAAATCTATTATGATAGGACTTGACGAAGTTTAGTTGATTCTTCAATGAAAAGCAAACGAATAAATTTATTTAATAGTATAATTCGAGTTTGAATAAATCAGGTATCTAATGTCAACAAACTAATTTATATTCGACTTATCTAAAACCTGTCTAATTATCTACCTTTATAAAGTTTTAAAGATAAAATCGAAGCATTTTATAATGATAATCACCTAAATAGTCGTTTTCTTTTTCTGTATGTGCCAATTACAATAATGTATGTTAAATCATTGACTTTACGTACCACTTCAGTGTATACCCGATTAACTTTGAAACGAGAATGCAAAGTTAACTTTTGCTAATGCATAATAATATTCGTACATATTTAATTTTTTTAAAGCAAAATAAAGTTAGTCATACAACCCAAACATTTTCCGTTTTGTTGGCTCTCCTATTATGAATTGGGCGCTATATTTTCTGCTCCAGCGAGCCGTGTGTCTCGTTTACAAAATGCGCATTCCTTTCCACGCTGCGGTCGAGGGAACAAAAGTGGATATAAATTCATACTAATATTCTTTGCGTCCATCATTGCTCTACTATGGGACACGGCCGTTGGTGCTTGCGTGAAATGAAACGTTTTCTGGTACAGGTCTTTATTGCCGTGTAACGTTATTTTTTATTTGAATAATATGACTATAAAATATATTTACGGCCCGTTTCAAGCACTTGTAATGGTATATTAGGTAAACTTGAAAATTTAAGTTTCTTCCAAATACTTTCTTGTTTCTAGAGGCATTACTGAAATATATTTCCGTTTAAATATTTCTAGTTGTTCACTTGTGATTTGCAATTGTGAATTGCACATAATTAAACATTGAATCGAGTATTTATCTTTGCAATTTGTAATTCTAAGACAATTTGTACAGCAAATTGTCACATATTTCCATAATTTTAATCACGCTTAGTTTCGATGTTGTTAAACAAAACGCCATCCATACACGTAGGTCTCAAAATTCTGGCAACAATCTCTGGAAATGATCGAATTGTTTTGTTATATACTTCGGAGGATGATGAAGGAAATGTAGTAAGGTGGACTAGGTAGGTGTGCAGATAAAATATACACCAGCTCTTGCTCGCGGCTTCGCCCGCGTGAAAGTGTTTTTCCGGAATAAAAGTCCTATCGTGTATTTTTCTAGGATAAAATACTTTTTCTTGTACCATAAGGAAATATGCTACTGTCTATGTCCTTTCTTATGGTCCAAGCTAATTCCCTGACAAATTTTGCCGAATCCAGTTCAATGGTTTAGCCGTGGAAAATTAACAGACAGATACAGAGTTACTTTTGCATTTATAGTATTAGTAAGATTTCGTCGCTCTTCATTATAAAAATAGTTTTAGATTTTACTGCACTTACCGTCACTTTCAATGTAGAAAAACTCCTAAATAGGTACAAACACATCTTGTTAGACCATCATAATTCTTTATTAGTCATGTTTTTCCTACATCGAGAATTCTTGCTAATACAAATAAACCGACAATAAAGCTACTGAGCTCTGCTTCTGAAATAAAGAAATTAATTCCGGTCCTATGTAAACCTTAAGACGACTATCTGCGTTTATTTACCGAGGACTGAATATTACTGTAATAATGTCTACGCATCTTTACCTTTAACTAAACTTCCACTTAATTCTCCGGCTAATAATAATAAAATAAAATATAAAAAAATATAATAAAAATTACATCATAATTAAATGGGATTAGGTAGAGTTTACTTTGGAGGGAGGGAGGATTGCTTGCCTTCCATTTATCCTTCATGTTATTAGAACACATTTCACCCGCGTATGAATGTATGTTTTGAATGCGATAAACTCAAATCCTACCGAACGGATTACGATGAAATGACTTGTCCAAAAACGGGCCTGAAATTCCAACCAAGACAATTTATATATATTTGGATAGAACTCCTAAAAACTAGCCTTTTACAATAAATTGTTTAATTTTAAAGACCTTCGATTCTGAGATTTATGTAATTTTATTTTCCTTAAAATTACACTTAATATGAACGTTTTAAAAAAGTTAGTTATGAATGGAGGGGTCTAAAAATATGTTTTTAATGGATCCAAGTTCGATATTTTGCCCCTTTAATATCCCTAAAGTTTGAACATGGTTAGATTTTGAGGCCCAGCACCCATACAAAAAGTTGACATCTCCTTTGGTATGGAGATAAACTGAGATCCCGGGAAGGAATTAGACGGGATTCTTGCTGTCCTGTGAATGTATAGCGGGTCTTTTATCAATGAAAAATCCCAGGCGGGCGCATCCGCGATCATAAGTTAGTCTAGTCATATTATAAATTTGTTTGAAACGAAGTTTTAATTTTTATAGCTTGTAAGCTCATGTAGCGCTAAGGTTCTTCTATCTCGTATTCTTAGTAAAGAAATATAGTTTAACTAGCTTTTTCCCGTGGCTCCGCCCGTGTTAAAAAGTTCTTCCGGGATAAAAGTTCCGCTTTATATGTCCCGGGAAAAAAAATAGCCTATGTGTTAAAGCCAAATTTCATCGAAGTCCGTTCAGCAATTTATAATTTAATAAAATATTCTTTATCTAAAAATTGAAGATAAAACACATGAAATAAAAAAGAATAGTTTTTAATTAATTCAGGTCGTTCATAAATCCTTTGGGTTTGTTCCGAGGGAATTAGAGAAACTAATTTAAATATGTGGAGCTTATGTAACCCGATCAACGCGGGAAACGTGCTCACCTTTTGATATATTACACTGTATATTGTACATAGCTATGTATCGTTACTTACGCATTCTACCACCAAGACTACAAGTGGTATGGTCTAAGTTAATAGGTTATGCGTTTTGTCCATTTTTGTAGTTGAATGAAGAGACGAGCATGGCGCTCGCCTGGTGGTCAGAGATACAACCGCCCATAAACAGTAGAAATATCATACAGAATTATGAATTTTAAAGTACTTCGTGGCATTCCATTGCTCTGTGACCCTGAGACATAAGGTGTTCAATGTTAAGACATAAGGTGTTAGTAATGGCTACAATAAAGGCTACAATGTCCTTCAAACCGGAACACACCAGTGCATGCACCCTGGTTTTTGGTGGTAACAAAAAACAAAAGAAAAATAGAAGACATTACGGTTACTACCTAGACGGCCCCCCGCATACGAAAGACTTACCACCAGTATTTATGAGGTATCTTGAGGGTATCCCAGTAGCAGACGAGGCTCGTGTATATAATACAGAGATATATATTATACAGCCTCAGCTGTAAGTCAGTATACAATACAGAGCTGGACTGTTTATCTATTACTTTTATCTTCAAAGTAGCGTCTTTATTGAGTTTTATTGAGATTTCTGGGTGGTGTTGCTATACTTTATGAGAAATCCTGAAGCCACAAGCTAACGCCACGCTTGTAACGTCATTCTAGATATTAAGCTGTGCTACATGAACGTAGTTCCAAACCTCGTAGGTCTTTGATATTAGATGAGTTTGTTGTGCAGAAGTGTGATACGTAATAAGAGCTATTATGGCTCTCTGTTTATTTCTGAAAGCCAATATTGAAGCCTAGTATATGTATGTTAACTGTATAATTGGTAACATACGTGCCCTATTTAATTTCAAACTTAAAAATGTATGTACTATTTCTTCCAAACAAGATAATATACATTAATAGTTTACAAACCACGGTTTTATTCACGTATTCTTGGTCAGAATCGCCTACCAGTTTCGACCTATTAAGTAGCTGAGCACCCTTCGAGCCGTGCTTTACGTTCCGCAAGGCGGGCGGCGGCGCGGGCGCGGGCGGCTTACAGTGATCGAGAGGCCTCCGCGACGCGACGTACTCTCAGCACTCGCCTATGAAGATGACCTACTTAATAGGTCGAAACTGGTCGGCGATTCTGACCAAGAATACGTGAGTAAAACCGTGGTTTGTAAACAATTAATAAGATAATATACGTTTAATCAAAATATTTACCTAGTTATTTGTACCCAACAGTCTAAAATTTATGTTGGAAACAACAATTTCTAGATGCTACCGCATCCATATATAACAAAATATATTGTTTAACGAATGTTCATTAGTAGAGAAACTATGTTGACTTGTTTGTACCTATTTAGCGATGTTTCGGTTAGTACGAAGTTGCTTCGGTGTTATTGTTAGTCTGGCTCTAATATACGTGTATAAAATAAGCTCACGCTTTTACGATAGTAGGGCAGAGATAATGTGTAGTTAAGAGTATTTTTATCTAATTACGAGAAAAATAATAAGAAATTGGCCTATCGCCATGCTGTAAAATGTCATTCCCAGGCAATTCAGTCGTATTGTGTATTTGTTTTTTGTAAACCTTCTCATTTCTAACCTTACCTATAAATGAGCCCATATCACTACAAAGTTATATTGGAGTATTAATATATGAACGCAAAATATGTATAATATTTTAAGTATTAAACATCCTTATTTACCAGTAAATAAAATATCTTCCATCACTTTTACTTAATCTTCTTAGAAAATAAAGTACCTTTTTCCGCTATCGCTTCCGCCTTTAAATTGTATATTTCAATATAGTTATAATTCGTACCTACCTCGCGAGAGTGATAAATGGAGACGCGTTACCTTGATAACAACTGTAACATTGTAATATTGCTTTATTTAAATCTCTCTCTCTCTTCCAAGCTATACATCCCATATGGTGGTGGGGTCAGCTTTCCTCGTTTTTCGTCTCCACTTCGCTTTACCCAAGATGTCGTCTTCGGAAACTTGACATTCTCTCATATCCCTCAGCACTACATCTTTCCACCTTGTCTTCGGTCTGCCTCTGGATCTTTGACCGGGGATAGATAATATTGCATTATTTAAATAATTCGGCTAAAGGCGGGTATCGTATTTTATCGAATAAACAGTACCACGCACACACTTTACTTGTAATATACCTATTTAAAAAAAAACCTTACTTCTATACACATACACACACACACACTCACGCCTTTTATCCCCGAAGGGGTAGGCAGAGTTGCAACTAGTGCACCCACTTTTCGCCGAGCATATTCCGTCCCATGATGTGATAGGGGGCGAGGCTCGCCATATCGGGCACTACTAATACTTCTATACTAATATTATAAAGAGGAAAGATTTGATTGATTGATTGTTTGTTTGTTTGCATTGAATAGGCGTCGTAACTAGAGGACCGATTCGAAAAATTATTTCACCAATATAAAGATACATTATCAGCGAGTAACATAGGCTACTTTTTATCCCGGAGAATATAAAGCGGACTTTTATGCCGGAAAATCTCATTCACGCGGGCGGAGCTGCGAGCAGAAGTTTAGTATATTATAAATGCGAAATGCTGTCTGCCTTTTATGTTTTCACGGCTAATCCACTGAACGGATTTTAAGAAATTTCATATGGGGATAGTTTGAGACCATAGGCTATTTTATCCCGGGAAAATATCGCAGAAAAACCTTTTCACGCAGGCGGAGTCGCGAGAAAAACCTAGTTCGTTATAAATATCGCATTTATCGCCAAAGTTTGTTAACTATAAACTGTCAATTTGATAAGGTAATTCAAAAACATGGCACACTTACTAAGCTTGTACTGTACTCAATAACCCATTGTCAGTAATGTACAATTAACAGCAATTTCGTATAAATAACAATAGAACTTCTCATACACTTAAAACAAACATCCATTCTTGGTAAATAACGCTACGTTGAACTAAAAACTGCGATCACCGCACAACGGTTAATCCAACCATTGTCTCGATTAAATTGTACTATCTTGCTAAGCTGAATTAGATTCTATACTCTGGGAAATAGGATTTAATTCATGCAGTTCTTATTTTACAGTAAAATACTGCTTTTTGTTGAGTGTCGGATGCATTCTTCGCGCTGTATGCGGAAAACATATAGGGTTGGGAAACGTGAGAATGAACCACCAATTACAGTATGATTAATAATAATAAATTTAAAAATAATAACTTGAAAGAAGGGGCCTCTGAGCCCAAAGAGGCGAGCCGCGAAGCGGTATTGCGCGGAGACGGGTCTGGCGAATTCGGATGCATTCACGACCCCCCGGAACCGTCCCACATGCGCAGAAGCTCAAGCGGGCCATCGCGGGTTTTAGTCGGTATGCCGGCATAATTTGAGGGACCCGTTCCACTGGTCATTTAGGTGGCATCTGGGTCGGAACGCCGGTGAGTCCGACATAACTATTCTTCCCCTCCCCAGGCTCAAGGTAAGTTTCCATAGGACAGATTTTTCCTGCGGGACAAAAAAAAACAAAAAGGTTCTTGTCACCTGTACCTATACCTGTATGTCAGGAGATTCACTATTAACAATATTTTATTAGATTTTTTTTGTAAAGGTGATATCTGCGCATTCTCTTGCGCATTTTCTTACGTCCGGAGTCAATAACTTAGGTACTAACAGATAACAAACAGTTAAAATGCTTGCTTTTTGTGGTTATCTGTGTTTTTAAGAACTAAGATAGATAAGAATTGATATTGAAACAGCAGTAGCAGTTAGGGTAACTTTTACTGTCGAGGTAGATATCTAACTCCAGCTAAATGTTAGCAAGTTATTGAGACCGGCCGTTAGTCGTAGTACACAATGTCACCAAAAATCTAGAGGCATGTGTACTGTAAATTTGTTTTTTATGTCTATGAAGCTAAAGATGTCAAGTTTTTAAAGAAATCCTTTTATAAGATATTGTAAGTTTACTTAAATAAGCAAAAATAGGTTTTGTATTATGTCGTCTTATAATATTATAATTTCGTAATGTTGATTTCATTAAATATTCTAATCTATGCTCGATAAATATAGGCGTTGTAAAATAAGCAGCATGATGTAATCTTCCTTTTTATCAAATTCTCGAGAAAATTCTTATAAGTACAATAGCTTTTGTATCTCTTTGCGTGGTTTTTAGCTAAAGAAAGAACCTAATCCAAACAACTTTTTATAATTGTTATAAACAAAAAACAAATGTCCATATGGCACGAAAAAAATAATTATAAACAAGAAGCAAGAGTGTGAGTAGAATTAAGGAACATTGCACTTTCCGGCTTTTTAACCAAATAAAAAAAACCAAACCGAACAGCTTCCCTGCCGTGAAAACTCTACTAAGTGATATCAGTGTAACTACTGGACATAATGAGACTTAACATCTTATGTCTCAGGATGACGAGCGCAGTGGAATGCCACACAGTACTTTGTAATTCAAGTTGCCGGATAGTGTTGCTACTGTTTATGGGTGGTCGTATCGCTTACCATCAGGCGAACGGCATGCTCGTCTCGTCATTCAATGCCATAAAAAAAAAATCTATATGAAAATAATTTGGTCGCCATGCTTCATACAAATCACATTGTGCCAGTGAATTTGGTTTACAAAGGCTGGCACAGGCCTGTTTGTTAGTTTACAGGATACCGCCGTGATTTTAATTTACGCCAGTAATTTCTGACATTTTCTTTTGTTTGACCATTTCTGGCAAATGTTTGGTAAAGCATTATATGTTTGGATTTTTTTCAATTTTGATGTGCATGTAGGGCTTTGTCATGAGCAGAGATGTGTTTGCAATTTATTATTCTGATCTGTAGTCTAAATTACGAGGTAATCTTTAATATGATTTCTCATAATGGTATCTCTAGTATGTGATACATGTAACTTTTGTTGTAGAGCCTAAATTCTAGTACCTTCATCAAAGTTTTTAGTGCTTCCATAATTCGGTGTTACGTGGTTCTTACGGTAGGTAATTTTTGGCAACGGTGATCCTTACATCTTGTGACCTACTTCTCGTTTGACGCCATACTGTTGGTCAAAAATAAACTGTATAGAAATTTTGTATATTCACCACGCCGCTGGGTTAATTTGACCCAACACGGCACCAATAGATTAGTTTTTAGATAAATTGGAACCGTGAACAAGAGAGCTTGATGTGAGTTGTTATTTGAATGGGCTGTCGTGTTGGAAACGTTTGTGTGAGTTATCATTTTATTTTTGAATCGGTTGGATGATTTGTAACTTTAACGTTCAATATATTTGATGCAGTTTTGAAAAGATTGTTTTTTTAGATATTATATATTTTTTTATTTATTGGGGAAAAATTGAAACACGCTATAAGGGACATAAGGGCCGCGAAATATATTTTTTTTATAGGTAGATAAATTAGTAGATGAGTAAAGCAATAATGGTCTGGTCTGGCCAAAATTGTTTCTCTTAAGTGGAAAGCATGTCAATTGGAATCCTTATTTATCGTAGAAAACAACAACGAAAAGACAGTGGTACCATCTCGCTCGCGCTTGTCTATTCATGCTGAATAAATTATTGCCTAGAGCGTGGTTTCATCACTTATGATTAACGTGAACGTTGTACGTTTCTCGCTTGGGGAACAAATCTTAAATATAAATAAACAAGCTTTGCAGTTTAGTTTTCTCAATGGATAGTCTTATTTGAAAATAGAACTCAGAGCCCAAACGTTATAACAATTATCTGACCTTATTGAGGATAATAAAATATAATTCAAGTAATTGATTCGTAGCATTGTAATGATTATACATTTGAATGGTTTCAAATAATTAGTTTCCTTAACAATAGGGTACTGGAGCGAGAAATTTATCAAATCAATCACTGAATTTTATTACGGCGTATATCTGAGTTCAAAGTCGTTGCTACATCTACATCTGCGAGTCTCGGCCCAATCTATTGAATTTCTGGGCGTATGCAAATTTCTAGTTTGTAATAAAATATTGGAAGTGAAACTAGGTTAGTAGTTTAGATTTGTAGTTTACTACTATTTGATACCAGACTCTCTGCCGTCAAAAATCAAAATCTTAAGAAATATTCCTCCTGTGTATGCCGTATTGCAAGTTGCAGCGTGTCATAATCTATTCATATCAGTTTTCTCTTACAATATATTAATTATAATATGCAAAAGTTTGTGAAAATGTTTGTATGTTTGTTAGATGTGTTCGCAAAAACTACTGAACGGATTTAGATGAAATTTGGCACACCGGTAGATCATGACCTGGATTAACACATAGGCTATTGTTTATCCCTGTAATTTGCTCCCATGATAAATAATGGCATTTTTATCTGATATAAATTAAATAAATGGCGCTGACATCGAAGTTTTTTTTTTTTTATAGCATTGAATGACGAGACGAGCATGCCGTTCGCCTGATGGCAAGCGATACGAACACCCATAAACAGTAGCACCACCATCCAGCACCTTGACTTACAAAGTACTGTGTGGCATTCCACTGCGCTCGTCATCCTGAGACATAAGATATTAAGTCTCATTATGTCCAGTAGTTATACTGGCTACAATGTCCTTCAAACCGAAACACAACAGTGCATGCACACTGTTGCTTGGCAGTAGAAATAGATATTGCGGTAGTACCCACCCAGACGGCCTCTTACATAATGAGAGACCTACCACCACCAGTAGTGTTTTGGTACTTTTGTAGCGAGAAGTCTTTTAACGCGGGCGAAGCTGCAAGCAACACCTAGTAATATAGAATCATTAGAGTTACAAAAGCCGCGGATAAGTTATTCTTCCTCGTTTGAGGTTAAGTATCTAAGGGCGGTATTAATAAATCAATCTCAAGTTTGAGTTACATCTCAAGTAGACATAATGTATGGAACTATTAATACATTATGTCTACTTAAGATGTAACTCAAACTTGAGATTGATTTATTAATACCGCCCTAAGCTGCTTTCCCAAAATCAAAATATTCCACGCATTGGCGAAATGAGCAGCTACCGTACCCACAACCCATACTCACACATATAACGCATGTTTTCGTTATGTGCTAGGTCCTTTGATGAGTATCTTCCCGAGCATTAATTCCATTTCTTTGATATCTACCCTTAAGTAAGCAGTGTTTCTTCGGTTTACATCTCATCTGTCCGAATTTAAACTTTATTACACGTGTAATACATTGTATTCAGAGTGCATTTTACATGTTTGTGCGGCGACATACATCGTTTTCCTACCAGCGCGGCGTCTCCACTCTGGCATATTTCGTCAAAGAAGTTGTTATATAAGTCTTGTTTTTGGCAGGTTGGAACTTTTGTATTCTTTACGGTGCCTACCTTTTCACGAATGTTTTGGGAATAGTCTGAACAGAATCTTTTGAATGTCTTATCCAAGAGACACAAGATATAAAATACTGTTATTATCACTGCAAATTGAATCGATTGTTTTACCTAATGATATGAATGTTTTAGGTATACGCCTGAGGGCACATATCTCAACTATAGTAATATAAACTTAGCTTTAAAAGACGCTTAGCAGTGTCACTCTTCGCAACCACACAATTGTTTGTGTGGTGGCCAAAATTCAAATATTTAATTCTGTTCTGAGCGTTGTGGCATCAGTGCTTCTAGTTTTTGATACCTACAACACAACATGGCACTTTAATGGATCAGTGTCTATTTAAGTGCCTGTTGTGTACATTTTTCCATTATTGTATTCATAATGAAGTAACACACGTTTGTAAATCACATTATTGAGCGGCTTATATAATATATTATTTTACTATTAATATTGTAAATCTTATAATTTATGACATAAATATCAAGTTTCCCAAGTGGTCCTTTCCAGATGTTTATGCAAAGATATCATTGAATTCGTAGGTTTTGGAAACTTTGATTATTGAGACGTAACACGGTGTTGGGTCAAGTGGAAAATAATTGTACAAAGACTGAGTTTGTGTTTAGGGGCAACATCTGGCGCGGAATCTTCATTTTATTTAGTTATGATATCTACTTTGGCATCGACTTGAAGGCGCGAGAGTTAAAGATTTTCATACATACTTATAAATCCGAAAATCTCTGTCTGCACCACTGAATCGATTTCGATGAAATTTTATATGGAGATAGTTTAAGACCCTAAGGACAAATCTCGGGAAAATATAGCGCGGGACATTTATTCTGGAACCTTTTATTTATAATAAAAATAAACTTTCATTATCTTTATAAAATATCGTGTTCTGATGTGTATCATTATTAAATCTTACTAATATAAATGCGAAAGTTTGTGAAAATTTTTGTTAGAAGTAAACACAGAAAAAACTAAACGGATTTGGATGAAATTTGGCACATGGGCAGATCATGTCCTAGATATAGGCTATTTATCCCGATAATTTTCCCCAATGGGAAATAATGGATATTTTTAATCTGATTATTTAAGTAGATGGCGCTGGCGTCGTACTGTGTTTTAGGGACCTTTGTAGCTGAAAAAGCTTTTCACGCGAGTGATGCCGTGAGTAACACCTAGTAATACGTAAAATATTGTGATAATATTAACAACATCGTGTCAATAATACTATAATTAATTATTTTAGTAATTTAAAATCGTTAATCGAAACAACTAAATCTATCTTCAAAATATTTGCAAATTGAGCGAAATTTTAAATGTCGGAAAGTTAATTAAAGAAATCTTTCCCATTCTATTTAAGAAAATGTTAACTTTGCAAAACTTGGTTTAGAAGAAATTCTTTGAGATTAGTTAATTCGGCTATTTCGTTTAAATCGTTCGCGAATCGACTGAGCCCGTTTTTAAGGTAGATAGAAATTTCAGCTGAAACAGCAATATTAAAGAGCTTAATTCGATATTAATTTTTCAGACCGCTTTATTCCAACAATTTATAATTTTTTGCAGTTTTAATATAAAACTGAATGTTGATAATTCCAATTACAGTATTTAATATATTTTAGGTTATATTGCATGTTTTTACTGCGTAGAATAATTACGCAACTGATATTATGTTATGTTTATATATTTTTACCTAAACTTTGGTTCATATTTATTTTCATATCTAAGACTTGATAAGGGTAGCAGGAGCACGCTAGATGCGGGCCGCTTTTGACAGGTCCGTCTGGAAATCTTTGAGGGAGGCCTATGTTCAGCAGTGGACGTCATGTGGCTGATGATGATCATGATGATGATATATTATATAACAATTTCGTGTCACAGTGTTTGTTACCCTTACTCCTCCGTAACGGTTGAACCGATTTTGATAAAATTTTATATTCACACTTTGTAGGTCTGAGAATAGGTTGTTATTTATTTTTCATCCCCGTAAGTGATAAGGGTGGCCCACCCGAAAAAAAAATCTTTTTCGGACAGATTTTTTTTATGATATGGCATTAAAAAATACATACACCCTAAATTTTCTCCCTTCTCATTCACTATACTAATTATTATTTTGCACCAATATTTTTACGTAAATAACGAACCAACATTAATTCCTTAAAACACGTTTACAGGCTTAATACTAAGCTTTGATATTTGCTCAAAAACAAGGTTACCCATTCCGAGAATATACTGTTTCTAGAATAAAGAGAAAATTGCGCATTAAAAGAGTATTAAATCCTTGTTATTAAGGGTGAATAAATCGTAAAACCGTCTATAAAATAAGACGGGATTTGCAACAAAAAAAGAAAATACATTATTGAGTCATTCAAGCCAGTTTACTGTAAGACTTGATTTGTGCTTTAAAGAAATTTGAAGTAAATGCTATCTTTGAAACTGAATGAGGTTTTACTAAAATACCATTTAATAGTGCTTTTTGATTATTTTTAATGGCGTGAGTAAAGAACAACGGCTAGTACATTTGTCTACTTAGTGAAAACCGCTATACCATTTTTTTATTATTATCGAAACCTACAACTGTACTACAAATAATCAAATTATAAACAATCTTAAACTTAACAGGAGCCGATTATAAGTTTCACTAAGATATTATAATACGTAATAAATTGTCTGAGAGAAACAATACATTTAATAGCTTCATTAGGATAAGGTAAGGTCCCAATATAAAAAAAAAAATAAGTTGCAATATGAATTTGTGTGTGTGTATGTGTGCGTGCATATCTGTACGACGAATTGAGTAATCTTCTTTCTCTGCTCTGGTGGCGTTGTTGTATTGAATGTGCGGTACGCCACCGCTCAGGTCCTGGGCTCGAATTCCGGGTCGGGCAAAGTGATATTGGGTTTTTATGCTCAGTATCTGCCCAAATTTTGGGATTTGTGCCTGATATGGTGATAGGCTCGCCCTCTATTACATCATGGGATGGATTACGGAACAGGCATGACCAAAAGTGGTTGCCCTAGTTGCACCTTTGCTTACCCCTTTGGGATTAAAGGCGTGATGTATATCCTATACATGTTTGTTTTATTTTTAGGTCATTGAATAAGTATCTTCTACTCAGTCACTTGAGGCTTTTTTTTTACCAACCAGTTTTCTTATAAAGTTCCTTAGAATCTCTTTGCTGTCAATTTTATACTGCAAGAATTATTCCCAAAAACGACATATTATTATGCTAAGATTCCGTGTTTACCTTAAAGATCTTCGTATAACCTACTACACTAATTACGGAAATATTTACATTCAAGCCATCGTAAAATCCCCATTATATTTGTTCAGATTAGGTGCAAAACAGAAAATCTCATTATGCCAATAAAATACTTCAACTTATTAAAAATTAGCTTCATTAAACGAACGAGGAAACTTTCTGACTATCAACGATAAATCCCAAATTAAATTCTCGAAGCTTCGCCTTATTTAGCTGAATCATAATCTGTATGTCTCACAATCCAATCTTCTAACGGAAATTGGTTTTGTAGAACTCTCGTGTTATTTGATTGGGAATGTTGAAAATAATGTGTTTTGTTTCCTTTCCGGTTACGTTTTAGTAAAGCCAGTGTTATTGTTCTTCCTTGTTTATAATATTAGTAAGATTTCTTAGCAGGCATAGCGCTTACTGTAAGAAAAACACATCTCCTTAGGGCTGCCTCGGTGGCATACTTGTATTACGGTTCGGCTGCAATGCTGAGGTCTTGGGTTCGATCCCCGGGTCGGGAAAAGTGATATTGGATTTTTCTGTTCAGTATCAGCCCGGAGTCTGGAGTTTGTGCCTGACATGGCTGATTATTACATCATGGGACGGAATACGCACAGCGAAAAGTGGGTGCGTTTAGTTGCGCCTCTGCCTGCCCCTTCGGTGATAAAAGGTGTGATGTATACATCTCCTTAAAAATATCTTAGGCGCATTACCGAAATATTTCATTGCCCGACTTAAATTATTTTATTCCCAAGGAAGGAATTTCGTATGAAAAATGAGAATTTGTGTAATACAGAAGTTGTTATTTCATAACATAATTAAATTTTTCTTCATAACAAGGCGAGGGCACCTAAATTTTAATAAATTGCCTGGCTAGTCTCAATTACGTCGTAATTTTGCTAACTTATGATGTCAAGAATATTTTAATGAAAAAAATTGAATAAAATTTTATCTTTAATAGGACTAAGGCCGGGTTGTTTCATTCCTGGTCAGGTAAAGTTAAGGCTCTTATCATAATGGCGTTTGCTGCTGCGAATTCACATCCGAAGGCGCTGCGCTCTCGTCCAGTACAATAAGACCGTTAACTTAACCGATGAAACAGCACGGGCTAAGATGCTAACGGAAAAAAAAGTTTATATTTATTAGTGTTCACGGCTACGAATTGACGTCAGCGAGATACCTTACGGCTTACAGCTGTGTTCTACGTATGCGCGGCGCCTTAGTCTGCTATACTTTCGAATGGGATTGTTTATTACTTCTGAATAAAGAGCCGACATTCCGCTTGCCTGATGGTAAGCGATACAACGGCCCATAAACAGTAGCAACACCATACAGGACTTTTAATTACAAAGTCCTACATGGCACTCTACTGCGCTCGTCGCCCTGTGACATTATATGTTAAGTCTCATAATGCCCAGTAATTACGCTGACTACTCGTAGACCTCATCATCACTTACCATCAGGTGAGATAGTGGTCATACGCAAGCCTATCGGTAGTAAAAAAAAAAAAAAAAAAACTATAATATGTTTATTGACGTACGTACTATGATGAATGTTTAGTCTGTAGATATATATTTAAGTGGACGTATGGAGCGACTTGGTCGTAATATTCGACAAAGCTCCTAAAAATAAGATTAAAAAAAAAATAAAAAAAAATGTAAGACCTGTATTATGTATTTCACACTTTGACCAGTTGACACGGGCCCGTATGAATGAGAGGACATAGACCGATGCCGTCTTAAGCGGATTTATAACATACTTAAGATATTCTCATAAACAACTGTTAAGTAAGTATGTAGACTTTCTCGTGTTGTACCGATGATAACAATAACAGTTTTTTATTCCACTGCTGTTAGTTGCTAAATACTGTTTGTATTGCTGAGATCACTAACCGCAACGAAACGCAAGTGTCACCGTGACCAAATTGAAGTGGAATAAAGGTGGAAAAATAAAATTACTGGTTAGAAAAGTTATACGTAATATAGTTAATCAATTAATACATTATCCATTTCAGACTAACTTTTGTTCATTAGAGTTTGCGTGTTTGAGAAGTTTAAAACAAATTATCATAAACTACTAAATCGATTCAGTGGTTACATGCTTAAAACAATCAAATAAACTTTTCAAATAAATATTCAACAGGCAATATTGGCTAACTTTATTGACCAATTTAGCCACAGTAGGTTATTCGTAAAAAAACTATATTGGCTGCGGTCTCCCGAAGAAGGCACGTTCGTCGAGGATCAAGTGCCATGATTCATTGGACCGCGAACGCTGACTCGATGACATCGCCTCTCAAAGACCGGGCGACGTCAGTCGAAAGGCCTCTTGAGGGCTTTAGCGGCATACGAACGTGTCTCGACAAGGAAATTTTTTGAGGCTCCTACAAAAGAATGGTTATTGATCAAAGTGGTTTCTCAGACGAAAATAGTCGCGTTTTTAACATGGATCTTCATCTGATACTTTGATGTAATATATTTACTTTTGCTCGCAACGCCCACGCTTCCTGGAATAAACGTTCCACTATTCATTTTTGCTAGAAAAGGAGTACCTATATATAAATTTATAACTTGGTCTAATGGTGTGCCAAAGTTCGGACTAATTCCATTTATAATTTGTCATAAACATTTATAAATAAATAAAAACATATTATTAGTAGGATATCTCTTTTTTGTTTTTACTGGTATTTATATCCGTTTGATGTTTTGTGGGTGTTTTTCTGTCATATATTTCGCATGAAGACTGCTCTATAATCGTAGACAATAATATCCAGGCACGGTATTGTAGGTTAAAAAGCAAATGCAGAAATAAATTCATACAAATATAGAAAATCAAATACACCGAATTAATATAATTGATTAGATTAATGTTAAAAATATACCAGTAATGTAAAAGTACTTATATTTGTGTTATATACCCTGAAGCAACTTGAGTAACCCACGGCATATGGAACAAATCTGTGTCATTACCGAAAACAAAAGTTAAGAGTGAATCGGTTTCTTCTGGTCAAGCGTGCTTCAAGGCCGCATCATCGCTTAACATCAGGCGGATAGCAGACAAACGTGAGCCCATTCAGAAAAAAAATAAAAATAAAATAAGAACGTAGAAGAATGTTTCGACAAACAATACTGACTAATTGGTAAAACTTATATTTTTAAACGTTTTTTGACAATTATAATAAAATTCCCGGCGATTTCTTATGTTACTTATTTTAATAAAAGCACAATTTTGCCGACTGCTTCTGTTGCATACTTGTATTGAATACCGGGTCGGGCAAAGTGATATTGAGTTTTTCTGTTATCAGTGTGTAGACTGGAATTCGTGCCCAATATGTCGTTAAGATCATATCATAGACCGGAACAAAAACGGCGAAAAGCGGGTGCACTAGTTGTGCCTGTGCCTACCTCTTAAAATATAGGCGTGATATGTCAATTTCCAGATAAACCAAATGACACCAGCATTACTGGCGGAAATGAAATAATTACGCTCACCCTCCGCGGCGTTTTTATTGTTATTAATCGAGGCTTTTTTCTCCAGTAATGACGCGACACGTGCTCACGAGTGTCGTTGACCGAGTTTAGTTCCGGCTTGAACTAAATTGGAACATGCATCCGATATAAGCATCCTTGAACTAGTTTCTTCTGCGTTAATTTTCCCTTGAAATTAATTAGGCCACGTATCTATTCTGTGGCTGTCGTTTTATTTTAAATGTTGCTATATAGTTAAGTTACTGCTGTTACTTGCAAAGCATTAGGGTAGAATATATCATCATCATCATAGGATGTCCACTGCTGAACAAGGCTTCCTCCAAAGAATTCCAGATTGACCTGCTATAAGCGGCCTGTATCCAGCGACTTCTTGCGGTCTTTGTTACGTCGTCTGCCAATCTTGTAGGTGTCCAACGCTGCACTTGCCGCTTGCTGTGTTCGTTCAATACTTTTAACTGAAGCTAATTTTGCGAGTAACAAATCTTATCCGGTTGCAAAGTTTCAAAATGATAATAAAATCTATTTAAGCATTGTTTACATAATTGTCGAATATAACTAAAACATAGTGAGAGAAGCCTCAGCAGGAAAATACAAAGAAAACAGAAGCAGAACAAACAAGGAAGCCTCCAACCGCGTCTTGTATTTAAACCTCAAATATTATTTGACACTATGATAAATGCCGGGCTTCCTCGTCGTTTGAATAATGATCTTCAACCTCAACGTTGTGAAATACCAAAACATTTTGAATTCGTCGCCTAAGACTGAATCGAAATATACTTATAGTGGATAATTTATCTTTACCTTGTCGTGAAATATTCTTTTTCCTTGTTCAAGGCCGGTACTATATTCTCACTGTCGGGAAATTGATTTGTAACCTTCTCTTTCACTTAGTTGCTGGGGTCTGTTGTAGCTACTAACGAATATTCCGAGTTCTACGTATCGCCAGTTTTTACAATTTATTATTTGATTACTTATGAAAAATCTTTTTTTAAATTACAACCTCACGGCTGTGTACCGATATTTTACGCGTTGCCTTCATATTTAATAAAACATTTATATAGGCGAAACCTTTGTAATTTGTTTAATGAGCAAACGGATTGGGTTTAAATCTAATTTTCATACTAAATTCTATCCCTCAAAAATATATTATACAGGAATTATAAGCACGTAATTAATAATATTTGTGTTTCTTTTTCAGGTACGATCATCTTAAAATATCTGAAATATTGGGTAGGTAAGCCTTCAATACTTTGCTGTTAGGAACCGATCCATCTCTTGGACGCAGATCGATTTTTAGTTAGCTAGATTTACATTTACAGTAGAATCCCGGTTTTTTGGGTACTGATTATCCGGATATCCAATTATCTGATGACGTCACAGCTCTAATTGTCGATTTAAAATGTTTTGACTTCGCAGATATATTACTAGTTTATTCCATCGTATGACCGTATGTTTTTTATAAGCATCGTATTTTCTAAATTCTAAACGACGTATTTAAAACACGAAAATAATATTTATTAAAAATGTAATATTATTTGATTTGACTTTGTTATCGATTATCCTGGTTTTCGATTATACAGATTAGTCCGAGCTTTATTTGATCCGGATACACGGGACTCTACTCTACTGACATTATATTAAATTCTCTGAAATACGATATTGGTACTACAAACAGAATAGTAAAATGAAACAGCAAATATCGAGCATATACAATACAAATTGTTGAACGTCTAAAAGCACATTTTCTCGCTCCAGGTTTATGTAAGTAAACCATTACACTTCGAACTTGGCAGTAAGTTCAGCATAGTCCATAATGACAACAATAAACGCGATATGGGAATCTTCGATAAATCGCAAACGCCGCGGCAAGTTCCAAAGTACTGCTCATACTATGCTGATAAGTTGCGACGCCACGCCTCCCGTATCTCCTCTGAGCGAAAAACCTTCTGTACCATAGAGGCGGCTGGCTTATAGTTTATTTCTATTTTATAGTATTTACTAACCGACCTTTTGAGGCTTGATTAGTACCAGTACCTAGTTGAAATATTGGAAAATTGACTTCTAAATTCGAAATATATACTATTAATACATACGATCAAGGAAATTATTTATTATAAAAAGTAAAGTAGTAATATGAGTTTAATACGCTGGAAATAGTGCGTGAAGGTGATTACGTCACCGAACAATAAACTCAGTAAAGATTTTTTTATATAAAAACGTCTAACCCAATAACGCTACAGCCTGTGGCTTAATAAAACGTCTTCAAAGATTAACTTCTCGTCGTTGCCCACATAATGACACTCCACGCTGACGATACTGAAGGAAAGTTAGGGGACGGCCATCTTGGCACGCAAATTTGCCTACGACTTTTCATTTTGTTACATTATTTTAAAATTAAGTAAGACAAAGTCTCATAAGAAATTTTATTTAAGGACATTTCTTGGACTAAATAGCTCGTTATTTTAAATAAATGGTTGTCAAGTTACATGTTTTAAATTCTTAGATAGCGGGTACATTAGCGTTCACTTGTTTACCGGACTGTAATATCAACCCTACCGGCGTGATGTTTGTTTTAATGCATAAAAATTAAAAATCACGAAAAAGCTCTTACCCTAGAAACTATTAACTTTGGAGAGAAATCGTCCTTGTACGCTTACAGTATGAGACCATTACGGATCTGCCAGGACATACCAGTTCCCGGAAAATTGCAACGTGATAATCATTTTTATTTTTTTCTGCCTTTATTCTGTAATATTTGTATTTCAAAATTATTCTAAAACCAAGCTATTCCATGATTTTAATTTCCCGGGATTCAAAATTTTTAACTGAATTTTTATAAAAATTATAGATGTGAGCTTCACGGGAGTTCTACTCTTACATTTATCTTAAACTAATTTTGAAACTTCAGCCATAAAATGATAATGTCGCCAAATCGGACCGAAAAACGCTGTGGATCGGTATAATGGTTAATGATAAACTCCGTACATTAATTATGAACCAGAAATCTAGAGATGTAATATAAATTTATTATGACGGGATCGTATATTTGAGTACTTAACACTAAGTTAACACTAAATTCTGGGAGACTAAATGTAAACAGATCTTCATGATAACTAGTAAAACAGTAACTTTGTTCGACTTTATTTTCTCTCCTACAATTCTAAGCCTCAGTCGATCTAATTTAAACACCAATTTTACACCCAAATTAACCTTCGGCATCAAACTTCGAAAACAGATCGATTGGGTATTGCCAAATAAGAGAAATCTAAACCAACCAAATCTCTTAAAAATATAACAGTAATTTCTATTAACACCTAAAGTATGAATGGTTCGACTCAACTAGAAGATTACCACTGCGTTATTTTTTTTATTGCGGGAGACTTCCGGAGGTTCCATCCCCGTCTTTTTAAGTTTGGTAACGCGTCAGTTCAGTTTCGCTCTGAAGTGTGATATTAGCTGAGGCGCTGTCAAATTAAAGTCAGCGTCCTATGGTAGCTATTTAATAAACGTATATCAACATCTCAAGTAATAACTTAAGTCACAGCATAGGAAGGACTTTTGACAGCCAATTTTTGTTTATTAAACAGCGCCGACTCGGCTGAAAACAGGCGCCCAAATGACAGTTCAAGATTTTTTTATTAATAGTTACCTTAAATATTTACTACTCAATAGTGAGGTGAGGGCTTATTGATACAGCCATCGAAGTAGATGAAGTCACTTTTCATCAGGTAGCCTACTTATTTGCCGGTTTATACTGCAAAACCATCGACGACAGATATCCTAACCTAACACACAAAAGTCTAATCAAATTACCGAAATAAACATTACTGCCTTTACTAAAAAGGATCTTAATTAGCAAATGACAAAAGTTGTGCTACGTAAGAGTATAGTGAAAATACAGCGCTTTATTTAAATACGACTTTATTTACCCTGACCGTGAAGGTTGGTGTGAACTCCGCAAACAGCACTCAGCTTGGATATTTGGAGCAATGCGCAATTGGCCATATGCCAATTCATTATCTTTTCATTCATTGCCAGACACTTTTGTCTACTTACAAGTTTTTTTATATAATTTACCATTGTTAGTAAGAAAGATAATTTGCTGTCTCACACCACTCATCTTTATGGAAACTTGTTCATTCAAAGTTCGCTTAAGAGGCGAACTTATTTCTTATGTCTGCTTAATGGTTCAGACATTAGACGTACTTTTGACAAAGCCAATTTAAACTTGCTTTGGGGTACATTGAGTTGTTGAACGTTTCAAAATATGTTTGGGTTTTAATGTTTATTATTTTATCACAAATATTATAGTTTAAACTGTTATAATATAAACCTTGTATAATTTGACGAGCAGAAAGTGCTTTCATATTAGGTATTCCAGTCGCGCTACGATTCTTTTTTAAACTAAAATATAAGTTATCTGTACCAAGGCAAGACAATCTGGAACAAAAAGTTTGTGGGTGAAATTCATATTTTATACTGTTTCGAGAATCTCTCATTTATAGTATACTACTAAGAAAAAAATTTTTTTAGACAATCAATCATAATTGGAAATCATAACTTACTTAAAAGTTAGGTTTGTATTAGTATCATAATAAGCACGTAGAAACAGAATTACTTATGCGGTCAAAATAGTCTAACTTACAACCGAAGTTAGAACCGTCCTTTGTTCTGAAATATTTCCATTACGTACATTAATCCTCGACCTTAATATAATTTTAGCGACAAAACTAATAAAAAATGCGTTTTTTTGCGTTATAATCGCAAAACAATCTGCTTCAGTAGAAACGTGGTCGATCGCCACAAGAGCATTGACGTCAGCTAACAAACCGGGGAGGCCGCTCAGGGGCCCTTCAAAATTTCACGTCAGATCGTTGCGAACGCACTTCAGTTTGACGAGAAGCCTATTTTAGACCTTCGGTTATGAGTCAGTTCTAATTTCGTTAAATTGAAAGTTTATATTTTTAACTTCATTAACTTTGGCGAGGGTGCTGTTAATATTCATATCGTGTTAATTAAAATGAAGAATAAAACTGTTTATTAGAGATACAGACAAGTAGGTACTGGATACCCTAATAGTAAATGATTGACCTCAGCTGGGCCTACCTCTTCATGATGTAAAGTTGTTAAGAAAAACTGGGTGATCGTTGATAATAATTAAAACTGCTTTGCTTAATATATTTTAAGTATGTTGTTTTAGTTTCCACAGCATCCCCTCTGCCACCAGAAAAAGGACACAATATGTTAGGCAACTGTTTCACTGATCAAACCACACTAAACATTAGTAGGGCCCACAAAATGCAACAGTACGATTTTTACCTTCATTTTTTTCCGCTTGCTAGTCAATAATTGGGCTTACCTGAGCTTTCGTGTTGTATTCAACTTTTTGAAACGATATGTAATTACTGTGGTTCAATTGATTTTGAATGTGTATAGGTATACGTGATTAGTTCGGTATTTTTTTTTAATTTAAACAAGGAAGGTGTCTGTTTCGCTGCATAGTATGAAAATCTACCTTACTTTTGAGTGCTATTTCCATTTTTCCCGGAAGGCCTGCATAAAGCCATGCTTATAGGCTAACAAAGCCGCGGGTAAAAGTGAATGTTAAAATAGTTGTTTCAAATTCCAAGATAATAAATTCTTCCAGTATGTAGTAGCTTTCATTTATTAGGTGTATATTAATTAAAAAGTATAGTCACGGAGTTCTTTCTAGAATTTACCAGGTATACATTTTCGGTACAAATTAGTAGTGACAGCGTAATATCAAATTTGGAGATTGGCGGAACGTTGCTTTTAAAAAAAATATTCTTTATGTGATAGATCATCTCAAAAAATATGTCCTACAACACTGTTGACAATATTTCGTAAAATCAAATACGCGAAACAAATAATTCTTGGAGTTCAGAGTTTCCTTTCTTCAAGTCGATCATCAATTACTCCTTTAATGATGATCGATTTGATTGTCACGCTGGATTATTAGTCATTTGCTTGGAAATATTTATGTAATTCAGTCTATAAATTTTCGTTAAGGAATTTCGGTGGTAGTAAAATATTCATTATTGTTGTTTTTGGGTACATTAAAAGGGAATTAATGTGTCTTCATATCCATCATGATTTAAACTGTCTAACTGTTGGACACTCTATTATTGGGGAGAGGTTGTTGCTAAATTTCACATAATGGTATTTTTATGAATGACTCTCAGGTATTCCGATTTTCTTCACCGCTAAAACGATCGATGGTCACTTAACAATTAATGCGAACGTAACTCCACAAAGTAAGAGGTGCGTGTCCGCAGATTAGGAATGAATCAACGGCTTCCATAGTAAGCGGCCCCTTCCAATCTGTATCTGGCTATCGCTATTATCTCACAGGATCTTTTCATGCTTATTTTCAATAATTATAATTACATTTAAAATATCGAAATCATCAATAACGTTTGGCAGTACTATAAAGTTCGTACAAACCTAGAAACTCAATCAAAATCGACAACTAAATTACAACAAAAAGCTACAATTCTGGTACATTTTAATTTTATCTATATAGCTCTCAAGGCCCACAAAAGCATTAACCGCTTCGTGGTAACAAGTAATCTCCACGTGCTACAATATGGCTTGGTGTCACATCGTTTGCGAAAACCGGATAAACAAAAGAGCAATGCGATCTCATAACACTCGCAAAGCGTGTAATGGCCGCATATTTTACCCGGTTACCCGGCTAGACCCTGGGGAACGGCGCCGGATTAGCTTCTCCCAAACATTTCGAACGTGTTATGGTGCTGGTTGCAATATTACTGCGTGATGCATTTTAATTTGTCCGAATTGTTGTTTTAATGTCTTGATTTAATCAACTCTAGTGTTCGATTTGGTAATAAACCTGAATAGAGTGTGATTAAAAATTTAATTTTATACCCAATATGGAGACAGGTTTCGTTACTACCAAATGTTACACATCAGGATAATCCATCTATATAAAATTATATTGTTATCTAGTTAAGGCAGTTCTTAACAACCTCGTGACATGTAAATTAACAACTAATCCAATCCTAGGCAACGAGAAATCTGTGACCAAAGTAACAAAATTATCTCGTGTAAAAAGAAATTAGATGTGTGTGCTTATTTTCATAACAAGAAAACGCAACGCAAATAACGCACATGTAAGCATATCTTAACATTTACGCGTGTATGGTTCCTATCAAATTTCTTGGTTGAAGAACGCAATTTATAACTTACAAGACATTCTACAGCTATTTTCTTTTACCTTTGTTGTTGGAGCACTGAAAAGGCTTTCAAAGAATATTATCGACAGAATACTTTATATAGTGCGTACAATTCCACGAAACGGAATTTATGGAATTTCATACATAAATATGAAATATCTTCGAGAAATTTGAGCTAACTTTGGCTTATTGTAATAGGACACAGTGTTTTCACTAACAGTGCTGCTTAATCAATACACAGCTGAGAACACAAATATCAAAGGCAACTCTCAGCAGGTAAAACGAGAAACATTGAGTAGGTATTATCGGTAAAGAATTCCTTGCATGCCAAAATTTAAGTTTTTTTTTATGGCATTGAATGACGAGACGAGCATGCCGTTCGCCTGATGGTAAGCGATACGACCACCCATAAACAGAAGCAACACCATTCCGCACCTTGAGTTACAAAGTACTGTGTGGCATTCCACTGCGCTCGTCATCCTGAAACACAAGATGTTAAGTCTCACTGTGTCCTGTAGTTAAATAAAATAACGAATAGCACCGCACAATCTTGCTCGTTATACTATTTGTACTAGCAGCGGACATTCCAATTTTCTGATGTCACTGAACTCTTGAAAGGCTAATAACAATAAACTTATCAATTTCTCTAACACTAGTATCCGAAAAACATTTTAATGTTAAGTGGCAAGGAGCAAGTTCGTGTGATATGATATTACATTATTGGCCTATCGCCAAGTGACTTGCAAGAGAGGTCCTTCGAGCCGGATCCGAATTAAATGGCCGCCGAAAGCGGTTATTACATTAGTTAAAAGTTCGCGACGTTGCGTGCGGCCAATTTTTATATTATCTCTTATGCTATTTGAATAGTCAATGATACATATAAATGTTAATAGTACCACGCAATGAATTGAGGCATTAAGAAATTGTCAATCAACTATATTGGTCAGGGTTTTCAATAACGAGTATTTAGTAATTTTTATTTTTAGCCCCCGACAAAAAAGAGGGGTGGTTTAAGTTTAGGGTGTGTATCTGTATGTCTGTCTGTGGCATCGTAGCTCTCAAACAAATGGACCGATTTCGACGCGGTATTTTTTGTTTAAAATTTGATGTGATCGAGTTGGTTCTTAGCTATAATTTATGAAGATATGTTCAGGCATTTGAAGATTATCAGCTCACTTCCAACTTTCACAATTCCGGTTGATTTAAAATTGGGTTTACTGTGACAGCAGTATTTTTAAGACATGTTAACCTTGATCTGATGCTACAGCATCATGTAGTCTGCGGGATACCCAACTCTTTAGCAACTTATAGCAGATATAGCGTGTGTGGGCTCATAAGAATGGTCTTATCGAGTAGGTGTTAGATAGTAGATTATCAAGGCCCCACGATGGAGAAAATACTAATTTATAAAGATTGAAATAAAAATTAAATTTAAATAACCCCCGACACAAAAAACTTGGATGAAAATATTACTAGGTAGGTACTTAAACGACAAAGACACTATTATTTTTCTACTTTTTAAAGGTTTTTTTATGTCGGGGGCTATTTAATTTTTGAAATTTATTAATGTGTATGCTGATGAAATAAAGCTTTTTTTCTACTTCGAAATGTCGTTAGTATTGTAGTCCTCTTCTAAAATTCCGTATTATGTAATTCAATAATCACAAATTATTTTCCTATCACCGCTATATGCCTTGTTCATTTATTTTGCTCTGTATTCTTGAACTAGTGGTGTCTGCAACTCGGTCCGAAAAGTTCCAGTCTCATGAACAGTCTCAATCTCAAACTTTTCTTCGGCCTAGTTGCATGGGTCAACCCGCCAATATCCGTTACATGTTATAATATTGTGTGAACGCAGCCTATGGACAATAGTGTTTGGGTTTTTATTAGTTATACTCTTTGTTAATATTATAGAGTACTAGGGTTGCTCGCGGGTTTGCCCGCGTGACAATCCTTTCCCGCTACAAAAGTCCCTAAAACATAGTACCAAGACTTTAAAATTTTCGATGAAAAAAAATGACCATATAATCCATGGGACCAAATTACCGGGATAAAAAGTAGCCTAAGTGTTAATCCAGGACATGGTCTACCCGTGTGCCAATTTTCATCCAAATCCGTTGGGCTGTTTCTGCGTCTAACAATCATACAAACATCCAAATATTCGCAAACAACACAAACGTTCGCATTTATAATATTAGTAAGAAGTTAGATTACATTAAACTATACGAATAATTCCACCCAGAAATAACCAGCTACCCGTCAAACTACATCTTCACTTTAATTTAAAGCTACAACATAAAATGGCCTATAAAATATTTCTATAACACAAACAATTTCATCTATTTACAAATAATTTGAATATATCCAAAAGACGTATATTTCGCTTTGAAAGCTAATATTCGTTTGATCAACAACTAATATTTGCATTACCTAGAAACTTCGATATTCTGTGGTCGAAAATCTAGCAGAGTCCTGCAACCGCAATGAATAATACAATATAGCTATATATTGTAAGATTTCACAAAGGCTTTGTCTAGACAAAAGGCTCTTCGAGCTGAGATGTTTTTATTGAAATATACCATGCCCATTGCAACTGAGCCGTGACGTGACTTACACTAGGTGTAAACGAGCTGACGGTGGATCAAATGCACCTTAAAAGAAATGCCGTCCGGAAATTGTGTGTTTTTATTAAATGTGCGCGGCAAAGATACACCGGCCGCATGTTTTATAAAACGCATGCATTTAAAAAAACTCATGTTCATCAAGGTTGCTCACATTGAGTTATATTATGAGGGACATACCGCTCCATTTTGGAATAGAAATATTGGATCGATTTTGATATTTTGTAAGTCTTGTTATTACAAATGATTTTCATGCTTTTGACTTATACCACAGAATATAACACCCCTTTTTCTGTCGGGAGTTATAAAGAGATTTGTATATAGGTACTACAAACATAATATAAACAAACATGGAGAATACGTGAAAAACATTACAAAATTTAAATTTGACGAAAGCATAAGTATAATTATTATTGTTAAGTAGCTTCTTGTCGACTCCCTTTATCGAGCGGTGGTCTAAAATGGAAGTAGTTTTTTTTTATTGCTTTGTATGACGAGACGAGCATGCCATTCGCCTGAAGGTAAGCCGACACGACACGATACGACCACCCATAAACAGTAGCAACACCATTCAGCATCTTGAGTTATGTTGTTATAAGATGTTAAGTCTCATTATGTCCAGTAGTTACACTGGCTACAATGTCCTTCAAACCGAAACACAACAGTGCATACACACTGATGCTTGGTGATAGAAATAGACATTGCGAAGGTACCCCCCCAGACGGACTCTTACATATGAGAGACCTACCGCCAGTAAAAGAAAAAAAGTAAATTAAAGATTCAAAAGGAATAATATGTTCACTCCTATTGACGTAAATACCGTTTTTAACATACATACGCAATCCGCATCAAAATAATTCCAGATAAACAACATAAAAATGTAAATCTTCATCGTAGCAAACGTCCATCTACTATTTAGCGCACGACCGACCTAAAAATGCATAACTCTACGTATAAAAAACAAATTGGATTCACTTTCAGAACAAACTCTGAAACAAACTCCGCTCAGAGGAGATAAACAGTGAACAAATACAACAAATTTGACTCTACAACTATTATATATCAAACGAATACAAATAGAAAAATATTTCATTCGTTTAATACTCCATATAGCGTTTGTCAAAAACAGCCTACAGTTAACTCGGCCATCTCAAACGTACTCCACGGGCGAGTGCATTGAATAAAATTGCGATATTGGTACGTGCGCAGCATCCCGAATCCGCGGGATCGCAGCATCGGCTAAATTGGAAACTGGCGACCGAACCCCGAGACCCACTTGCTTTGACTACCGCGAAATTAAGTGGCAACCGAAAAGTGCGCTGCGATGCTCTTTATTGAATATCATATTCAGTTTAGGCCTTACCTTTTTATGCAAGAGAAATTGAGATTAAGTGACGCCTCAGTGATTAATTATAACAGTTGAAAAAAAATTAGATATGGAAAATTATAACAGTGTGCAAAGTAATGCGAGAAACGTTAATTAGAGAAAATGCCTGAAGTGTACATCGCATAAATTAGGACTTATTAGGTAGCATTAGAGCGGAATTCATGCAACGCTAATTCAACTGTAGCTGCACCGATTTTTACAACCTTAATAAAACACAGGTCGGTATGAGAAACCAGAATGTGCAGTCTGTCATGGCATAACGTTTCGGCCAGTTATTATACCATCACTCCCCATAATGTAAGGCTCCGAAAGAATAATAAACCAATGTCGGTATTTGAACTGGAAAATACAATAAATTCGTTTCTGATATTCTAAGATTAAGGAAACTGTAAATATGGGATAGCGTTTATTCTCTAGTGCGAATTATCAAAGCTTTTGAACTGAGCTAAGAGGTCACCATAAAGAGGGATTCAAGCGAAACAGAATCGCATTTTATACCACAATTCAATTTCCAATCGAACGTATAAAGGCTGTTAACGTAAAACGAAATTGTGGAGCTGGTGTTTCAAAAAAAAAGCCGTCGGTAAAAACGCACAAGCCAATTCTCTAGGCGTATTTGTCAAGCCGACTGTAGTTTGGTAACTCAACACCGCCACGTTTCGAGGTGCATAATTCACGTATGCATTGGTGATGGCAAAAGAAAAATAAATGGCACGTACATATATAATATTTTTTAATTATATTAAGTAGACGTGTGATGTGATAATTATTTTAATGATTAAATAGTTAGTCTTTATGATTGGTGCTACAAGAGTGGAATACCGCGGACGCGTATCGTATATTTCAATTGATACGACGCTGCAAGAACACTACTTTGCTGCGATTGCTGCACTCTGCCCTAAGAACTTGCCCTATCATCGGTGAATTGATGAATATTGACCAATATTGCTAAGATACAGACATTTTTCCGTGTAAAATTTAACTTGCCTTTTCCATATTCCATGTAAATCGAAAGGCCTGTGATTTATATCTTTAGTTCAGTTTAAAGAACCCAAATCGATCATAAAAATGTCTCACTTCGACCATCCCTATGCATGATCTATGCAACGCACGCAACTTTATACCATGTGATTTATATCCCACAGACTGTTTTTCTACAGCACTCATCTATTTTCTTTTTGTTTCCACACGGATAGAATGAATATTCGCGCGGTTCAATCGAGTTTTCGACGTTTTCAAAATATGCGCGTGATCTCAATTGAAAGCCGATCATGTGCTAGCTGAAATTTGAATCTATACTTATAATATTATAAAGCTGAAGAGTTTGTTTGTTTGAACGCGCTAATCTCAGGAACTACTGGACCGATTTAGAAAATTCTTTCACTAATAGGAAGCTACATTACTCCTGAGTACTATAGGCTACTTTTTATCCCGGAAAAACTTTTCCACGCGGGCGGAGCCGCGCGCAATGCTAGTACTCTATATTTGGGAGGATTTTGTGATTGAGGAAATTCTCTAATAATATATTCGCGTTTTCAAAGTAGTAATGTATTTTTTTTTAATTGATAACGGATTTTTGGTGCTCACTGTAAAGCTGTTTCGGACCTCTCGGTTTTCAAGTGATACTAATAGTAAAGTTATTAAATAGCGATATGACCACTTTACTTTAAATAATGCAATTACTTACGCGGCTCTCCAATACTTGTGACAATTCAATGCAATGCAATCAGCCCTCTGGACTGCCTCGGTGGCGTAGTTGTATTACGGTACGACTGCAATGCCGAGGTCTCGGGTTCGATCCCCGGGTCGGGCAAAGTGATATTGAGTTTTTCTATTCAGTATCAGCCCGGAGTCTGGAATTTGTGCCCGATATGGCGATAGGCTCGCCCCCTATCACATCATGGGACGGAATAACGGCGAAAAGTGGGTGCACTAGTTGCGCCTCTGCCCACCCCTTCGGGGATTAAAGGCGTGAGTGTGTGTGTGTGTGTGCAATCAGCCCTGTATTATATACTGCCCATGTATAGATAAACTTCCAGTCTGTTATATTTGAACGCGATTGTAGTATGGTTTTGCAAATTTTACCGCCATAACTCGATTTTAGTTTAAACTATGCTTTGGTCGATGCACGTTGGTATCAACTAGTTTAGCTAGCAGCTTGTACCGATTACTAAGTACTCAGTTCAGGCTAAACTAATCTGCCTTGTGTGTAAAGTAATTTTAGTGATAGGATTGATTAGGTTTCTTGGCCTTTCATCATCATCATCATCAGCCACGCGTCGTCCACTGCTGAACATAGGCCTCCCCTAAAGATTTCTAGACGGACCTGTCAAAAGCGGCCTGCATCTAGCGTGTTCCTGCGACCTTTATCAAGTTTGCTTGGTTTTTAGTAGATCTTAATACGTGCTGACTAAATATATCTGCTTAAATAAAAATTAGAGTACACAAAAAAAGAATAGACAAAAAAATATGTACAAATAAACAGGTTGTAGTAATGTTATAGCAGGCAATGTTTTTATTGACTTTGCTAGCTTACAAGGGAATGGGTGACCTGTGCCCCAAGCACGAATGCAAAATTGTTCAATTTTCCATACAAAAATGTACTTAAACGATATTATAACGCAAAAAATCATAGTTTATAATTGATAAACATTGTACATGTTCCTTCGATAATAAAGTCTGCAATTTCTATAGTATAATAAATTAAGATTTTTAAATAATAGTCTCGTTTTTATTTTTCTAACGACTTATGACAATTTCTTTTTACTCGACTAAATGTGGAAGGGTAATATTTTTACTGTCTTATGTATGTATGGAAGTAAACTTACCTATGTAAATATGTATACTTACATAGTTATTTCAGAGTCTAAACAATATTGAATATTACATACTACACCAGTCATCACCACCAGAGTCACTCAATCCGCACTAAACAGGACCTGATTAGCCTCGCGAGACATTAGAGCAATATTTATGGAGTCAGTCGCTTCCGTCGTCGGCACATCAAAGGAATCGTTCGTCATCGCTCGTCACGGTAACACTTGCGAACTCCGACGAAACTATAAACGCTGCACTTACAGACGAGCGTTGTGACTTTTGATATTGTTTAGGCAATAATTTCTAAGGAAGGCATATAGGCCCTGAAATAATAAGTACGCATTTTGAAGAAGCTTTGTAGATTTGAAATTGGTTATTTCATTAGTAAAACACGAGTAAATTTTACATCAAAAAATAATGTCATATATAAAAAAAACTTTTGAATATCTCTGAAAACGCCATACGAAATAGAATTAACAATATGGTGTATATTATACCATATCTGCGTAAAATACAAAATCAACAAAAATACGCCAGGATGTACCTACACAAAAAATGTTAAATTTAAGTCCTAAAATAGTGCATAAAGTAAATTTTACAGTAATTAAATTAACACAGTATGTTAAGTGATGGTTAAGCAAAAACACCTGAACCTAAAGATACATTTCGCATTTTAAATAAAAATTCGTCAACGTGTTACGTTGCTAAGTCGACCTCTGCTGAAGCGACATTTAACATTAACATGTATCAGTTAAGTTACTGGTTCAAAATGTTTCGAGGTTTTGTCGCGCTTTTAAGTTGCATGTAGAAAAGCTCCATAAAGTGCCAGAGTTTTTGTAGCTGTAGTAGATGTATACTTAGCTTTCGATTTCAAATATCTAAAAATCATGTATGGGTGCAGGTTGCTACGTCAGACCCCTCTAGGAATCTTAAGGCCTTAGAGAAGGTCTATATTCAGCAGTGGACTTTACGTGGCTCATGGTGATAAGTCAAGTAAGTTCAAATTGAAACGACCATAATTCTCTTATAGTTCGATAATATATTTGGGCTGCATTTTGTTCATCATCTAATCCAGAATTATTATACTGAATCACTATAAAAGAAATTAAAACCAGATACTACAAAATAAAAGAAATCGATGCTCAAAAATTAGGGACACTAGCGTTACTTGGCCTCTCGTCTGCACCCAAAAAGGTTAGCTCAAACATAATACTCTCTTTATTCTCGATGCGTAACCGTAACGAACCTCAGTAATTAGTTTGGTACACTTTTAGAATTTAACGTACGCAATGTCATCATCATCAGGGAATAATGGCTTCCTCCGCTAATTTACTGTCCAACGCTAGTGATTTATTGTATTGCTCTATAGACTCTAGTTTTGTTTGTTTTGCAATTCTACGCTCTCTAGATCCTATTATAAGTTAATGCTAGAGTAGGTAAATATAAGAGTATATTCAGGTAGAATTGTATTGTGTATTCGCAAACAATTAATTAGATATGATGAATAGGACAGTTATTGATTGAATTCTTTATAAAGCCGTTTTCAATAGCAATTTGGTATTAGTTTAATGTGTAATGAACATAAATAAATCTTGTAGATTACCTTCAAGAAATTTTGCATAACATCCAGAACCTAATGTGAAATATCAAGAATGTAAAATACACAAATAGTAATTGGGCTCGTGCTGTCATTACTTAGATTCCAAAATAGGTGTATTTTTTATTGTGTCGAGCATATCGAGGACTATGAAATACTTTTAGCTTACCGATACAAATCAATAATATTTACTTATCACAGAAACATAATTTACTTTAGTGCGAAAATTAACTCTTAGACTGCTCATTTTACAAACATCTATTTGATGACCAGTGCACTATGGAATTTGTATTTTATACATAATATTTTTTGTTTATAAACAGCTTTGATAGCCGTGTAGTTAATAGTCAAAGATGTCCTTTAAACAATACGGCTACCAATACTTTCCTTCGATTAAAACGCCGTAGAAAAAGACCGATATGCCCGCTTCGATGGAATAGAGTCCCCTGGCCTAAAAAAATACAATATTTATGTTTAGTTTTACAAGCTTTTATTTAACTTGCAATGTATGTATGTTTGTTCGGGTGGAATCTTGCAAGTCAATTTTGAAGCAGTTACCCTCAAGCGATTGTTTTGAAATGTTGCATACACGTTCAGTTTGGGTGACAATGCATTGTTAGCTAAGTGACGTCATTCTGACTCCAATATGGGGGACGACCCAAGATGCTGGACTAGTTAGTTTTTGTGGACGTCCATGATATGGGTATCAAATTAAGGGTTTGCTGAGATCAATACAAAAAATAAAATGACCTCTCTAAATTCAATAGTGAAGGAAAACATCGTGAGGAAACCTACATACCTGAGAATTCTCCATAAGAATCTCGAGGGTATGTGAAGTCTGCCAACCCGCACTAGGCCAGCGTGGTGGACTTAAGGCCTAACCCCTCTCAGTAGTAGAGGAGGCCCGTGCTCAGCAGTGGCCAGTATATAATACAGGGCTGATTGCATTGCATTGCATTGCAAATTCAATATGGCGGACGACCCAAGATAGCGGACTAGTTATTTTTTACGTACTCCTATAATATGGGTGTCAAATGAAAGGGCTTGCAGAGAATAACTCGAAAAATAACTAAAAACGATAATATAAATAAAAAGTTAAAAAATATATATTTAAAAACAAGCTTTTATTAAATGCTTTAAAGAAATAACTTTAAACTGAATCAAACTTTGTTTAATACTACCTTTGTAGAGATAAAAGCTTGTCGCGAGATTTACTTGTGTAGATAATATAATAATTATGCAACTTGATCTTGACAAAAGTAAATCTCGCGTAAAGTTTTTAGCTCTACATAGGTAGTATTAAATAAATTTTGATTCAATTTAAAGTCTTTTTTTCTTTTTAGAGCATTTAAATAAAAGCTTGTTTTTAAATATATTTTTTACTTTTCATGTATAATTTCCCATTTATAGTTTTAAGCATCTGCTACATATTTTTTAGATAACCTTTATTTTTAACCCGAAAATGTTCGTGTGGGATTTTCCATTAACAAGTTTTTCCATTTAAATGGATTACAAATAACGCGGACACCCGGTCCGCGGACGTGGTTCATGATAAAATAAACTTTATGTTACCACCCCTGAACGTGAAACACTAAACTATGCATTGAGATTTTGCAGCCATGACACAGTACAACACTTTTCCCAAAATTTGTTCGGGTTTTGGAACTAATGTTGTTATGAAATGATATAAATTTTGGGGATCGCCATGTTTTTGAATACATGATATATTTGCGTAAAAACTTTTTATGTCAGCAGACTGTGAAATATATTTAAATTAGGAATGCCTACTGTTTTGTAATAAGAATATAGGTCACAAAAATAAGTGGTGTACGTATAATTATCATGAAAATAGCATCAAAGTATACATATATTTTATTTCATATAAATAATGTCTATTTGATAAGGCCCTTGACGGCTTAAATAGAAAGCGAGATTAGAAATTACATCAGGACAAGCGTATTCTCGCGATATAAATTAAAAGCAAGACTGTTGAATTTAATTAAAAAATGTACTAAAATATTAGTTACTTCTATAAACCATTATAGAGAATTGTAGCCGAATAAAAATATTAACTAAAACTACGGATTATAGCGGCTACAACCGACTACGAAGTTAATAATACACGATTTTCAGAAACGAGATCTGTGGGAAAAATGTTTATGACGGGCTTTTTACTGCGTGTGGATTTATTGTTGCTCAAAATCCATTGTAATCTGGTCCGAAACCCGGGAAATAACACGATTGTTGTACAGATTTAAGCTGGATAAAAATATTTCAGTAATGAATTAGTTTAAAATAAAAAAAAGATTATTTTTAAAAAACAAGCTTTTATTTAAGTGCTCTAAAAAAAGATCAAGTTACATAATTATTGTATTATCTACATAAATAAATCTCGCGACAAGCTTTTATCTCTACATAGTATTAAACAAAGTTTGATGAAATTTAAAGTTTATATTTTTTTTCTTTTTAGAGCATTTAAATAAAAGCTTGTTTATAAATTTATTTTATTCTCAGCAAGACCTTTCATTTAATATCCATATTATAGGAGTGCGTAAAAAATAAGTAGTCCGCTATCTTGGGTCGTCCGCCATGTTGGATTTAGAGAGGTCATTTTATTTTTTGTATTGTTTTCAGCAAACCCTTTAATTTGATACCTATATTATGGACGTCCACAAAAAATAACTAGTCCATCATCTTGGGTCGTCCCCCATATTGGATACAGAATGACGTCACTTAGCTAACAATGCATAGTCACCCAAACTGAACGTGTATGCAACATTTCAAAACAATCAGTTGAGGGTAACTGCTTCAAATTAGAGTAGTAGTAGTTCATATTAGATTAGTAAGAAATGGTTTTAATGACTTTAATAAATAAAAATATACTCGTTTCAAGAATTATAGCTTCTACGCATTGTATTTAAGGTTCATATTAGTAAGATAAAAAAGATGTGAGGTTATTTTCGTTACGGAATTTCTGGATTCGGTCTCCACGCTCAAGGCCCGCGATAGAAGCTATGCAATAGCTTAAAACGAATACAAGAATAGGACAAAAGATAAACGAGAAGACAAATCAAGTTACATAATAGTCACGTGATAGAATTACGTATTTCGTATATAAATGAAAACCTCTCCGATAAAACAAAACCTAAACTGCTTAAATTAACCGCCCCACGGCGACTGAATAATGAATCGCCCTGTATCTGAATTTCATGCCGTGTAACTTAATGCGGCTTAAAGTTGCCGTGGTTGCGACCGCACGCATAACTTATATGGTAATGTGAGTTTGAATTTATTAAAATAAACCAGGGGTCTCATATCAAAAGCGTCAATGTCCTCTAAAAGTAGTTTTAGGTAATTTACAACATATTTATTGATGCAATGTATTTCTATAGTTCAAATTTTGTTTTCATCAAGTTTAAGCTGTATTTTTAACCGACTTCCAAAAAAGGAGGAGGTTCTCAATTCGTGTGTTTGTATTTTTTTTATGTATGTACACATTTCTCTGAAAATTGTGAGCCTATTTCCGTGGTTCCTATTTTATTTAGTAGATTAGGGTCTCGAAATGGTCCCATTTCAAAATATCTTGGTTTAAGGTTCATCATTTTATGGAACAGACTTAATAGACATGAATCATACGAGAAATTTCATTCGATGACTTAAAAATGTCCTAACGAATGTCGTGGTTTTTTTGTTGTTGTTCGTTATGCCCACTCTCTTTCCTCTAAACTTAATCAGAGTTATTTGCTGGTTATTTCTGCTCTGTATTCTTACTTACCTCCTATCTATACTATTCCCTTGACTGCCTCGGTGGCGTAGTTGTATTGTGTACGCGTTACGAGTACGATTTGCGCGCTGAGGTCCTGGGTTCGAGTCCCGGGTCGAGCCAAAAACATTGTGACTGGGTTTTTCCATCTTAAAAAAATTACTCAGTCGCAGCTCGGAGTCAGGATGTTGGCGTTGTGATACCCCCGTGCCTCGGAAAGCACGTAAAGCCGTTGGTCCTGCGCCTGATCTCTCTCCGGTCATGTCGGATTGCCGTCTCACCGGACTGTGAGAGTGAAGGGAATAGCGAGTGCACTTGTGTATTGCGCACATACTAGTGCACTATAATATCTCCTGCGTATCTGGCTGATCTCCGTTGAAATTGGTCGCCGTGGCCGAAACTGGCTAGGAGGATTAGATATACTATTCCCATTTTTGGGAGTCCAATTTCCCCATGGGAGTCCTATTTCTACCTTATTTTCTTTTCTCTTAGATCTTAACTCAGTCTCTCTTTCTGGGGATCATTCATCATTCCTCCTATTTCCATTTGTTTTTTCTTTTCAGCTTTTCCCTTTTCTTATTTTATTCATCTTCATCTAGGCTCCTTTTCCCCATTTTTATTTATTTATTATACAAATACTTATAATTTACAGTTTATGTCTATTATTAGCTATTTGTCTTAGTTACTACTACGAAAGTCGTTTAGCAATGCATAAATTGGAGCATTTTTTATTGAATAAAAGATAATACATATGCATGGTGACCCTTTATACACCCTTTTTACCTTAGTGTATACCTTTATTCGAACTTAAAAAGTAGGGCGCACTAACACTATCCAAAAGCCACTTAATTCGCTAAACCAAGCTAAAGCTGTTAAGTTAGTTTATTTAAACTCGCGTTATACTAACTCGGGTTATTTGGAACATAAAGAAAATTTGTGACCCCAATACCAGAAGTTTAAGTTTTCTCAATATCGAAGTTGAACATGCTAAGCCCTCGATTTCTCTACAACGGGAACAGTCGATAAGCCTTGTCAATAGGTAGCTTAAAATGTAGACTCTAGGCCGGCCTTATGTAACGTTTATATTGCGAACATTTGTTTAGATCCTTGCGAAGTGCATCGAAAAGCGACCTGTGTGAGAATTGTATCAGAATTGTGGACTTTTGGTAGTCGACACACTTAAATGTTAAATCTGTCCTAATCATTAAAAATTAAGTTTTTAGTAAATAATGCGTGTAGAAGTAGATTATGCTTTTTCAGCCACGTAATCATCTGGTGTCGTAGCAGTATCCTGTGTGTTTTACAGCAAGAAGTTACAATACGCGGAGCCTACAAACTTGTCCAATTGAAAACAGCAAAATATTAACTTAATAAAAATCTCATACGTGAATACAGCTAAAGTTCCCTTTTTCAATATTACTAAAACTGTACAGATACTGTAAAATGTTTCCGCAAAAAATAACTGTACTTTACATTCACGATCTACTACTTTTTTAGCGTTAGCACGTAGATTTTACATTGCTTGAGGATTATTAAAATGTATGAACACCTTAGATAAACGGGTAGGTTTCTTTTTTGATAGAAAATTAAATTCATGTCGGAATAATATTTTACTTTTTTGTTACATTCAAGACTGCCAGTTACGTTATGTTTGAACAAACTTGGATGATTAAATTACTAAGATGTTTCAAAATTTTCTTGTTGTGTTATCTCCTACGAATAAAGTATATATTATAATGAAGTTAAGAACTTGCTGTTTAATTAATGTTGTTTATGCTCAAGAACAGGGACACGAAAAGTTTTAAATTTTTAAGCTATTGCATAGCTTCTATCGCGGGCCTTGAGCGTGGAGACCGAATTCAGAAATTCCGTAACGAAAATAATCTGACATCTTTTTTATCTTACTAATATGAACCTTAAATACTATGCGTAGAAGCTATAATTCTTGAAACGAGCATATTTTTATTTATTTTAAACTATTGCATAGCTTCTATCGCGGGCCTAGAGCGTGGAGACCGAATCCAGAAATTCCGTAACGAAAATAACCTGACATCTTTTTTATCTTACTAATATGAACCTTAAATACTATGCGTAGAAGCTATAATTCTTGAAACGAGCATATTTTTATTTATTTTAAACTATTGCATAGCTTCTATCGCGGGCCTAGAGCGTGGAGACCGAATCCAGAAATTCCGTAACGAAAATAACCTGACATCTTTTTTATCTTACTAATATGAACCTTAAATACAATGCGTAGAAGCTATAATTCTTGAAACGAGTATATTTTTATTTATTTTATTTATTAAAGTCATTAAAACCATTTCTTACTAATCTAATATTATGAACCTTAAATACATTGCGTAGAAGCTATTTCCCCAGCGTTGGCACGGCACGAGTACAAAAGAATCGAACGTAACATTCTTTTTTCAAATTTTGATTTATACTACTTTGGTTGTGATGACCATTGCATTTTTGACATTTATCAATAACAAGACTAAACGTGCGTTGCTCGTGTTTAAAAATCTACTTTATGTGGTAAGCGTAAGATCGAATTTGTGTTTAGTCAATCAAAATTTGTGATAAAAAATGCTATGCAATAGCTTTACCGCGACAGTCTCCGAGTGCCACATTTAATTTTTTTAAGGGGCACAGACACATCGAATGTCGTTCCTGAGTACTTGTGTGGATGGTGTGGATTGGTGTGTGTCATAATTTTGAAGGACATTATACCCAGTGTAACTAGTGGACATAATGAGACTTAACATCTTATGTCTCAGGATGACGAGCGTAGTGGAATGCCACTCAGTAAGTTCTTTGTAACTCAAGGTGCTGGATAGTGTTGATACTTTTTATGGGTGGGCGTATCGCTTACCATCAGGCGAACGGCATGCTCATCTTGTCATTCAATGCAATAAAAAAAATACACGGAAAAACATTTTAATGTTAATCATATTTTGTAGTCTATAATTATTTTATTACTGTATTATCTATTTATCTATTAGTAATTATATTCTATCCACATTATCAAAATGTAGGTATGACCACTGCAAGTCACGTGAAAATATATAATTTGATATTAAAGAGACAACACAAATCTATCTATACAATAATAAAGCAGTAGATCCTGGTGTGTCTGTACATTGAAAGAAATGTGATAAAAAAAGAAAGGGGGTGACTAAAGAAGACTAATAGAAAACAAATCAGCAATTTTTATAATTCTTTTCTGTCTGTCTGTTTCTCTGTTTATTTGTTACTGCACGTCTCCGAAACTACTGAACGGATTTCGATGAAATTTGGTATCGAGATAGTTTGAGACCCTAGAAAGGACATAGACTACTTTATATCCCGGGAAAATATAAAGCAGGACTTTTATACCGGAAAAACTTTTTCACACGGGCGCAGCCGCGAGCAAAAGCTAATAAATAAATATAAATTTGGTAAGACTATGAAAACATTATTATCAAGTGAAGTATCGCAAAGATCTTTCATTTTCTCAGTTTAAGTGATGAGATTAACATTTTACAGCACTCTCGTTAAGGAATGGTATTTCTATGCATTTAGAAATATAATGCCATGTTGAGTAAGATCTTCTGCTATTAAAAATTGACATAAAAATACTTCAATTACATAAGAGTACTCTTTTTATGTGGTTCTTATGAGCCTGTGTTTGATTCACAATCATTGTATTTTATAATGACTTTTATAGGTCAAAGTAAGCAAGCTTGTCGGGGGGTCACCTGATGGCAAATATCACCAGGAACGAAAGAATTGAAAGTGGTAAGAAATAGTTAAGTAGTAAGGCCTTCGGCAATCGGACTGACTTTGCAGCAAAAGCTAAGCTGCTAGTAGAAATCGGTGTGAACCAGGAGTATGGACGTGGTTGAATCGACATACTCATGCTGCGAACAAAAATGCCGCCAGCGATTCTGTACCACTTAAAACTTAATAAAACATTCATAAAAACCTCCCATTTTCTTCGTAATTGCTATATCGTATCAACTAGGTATTAAACTTTAACATGCTTAATACCTCGACCCATAAATGTAAAGAGTATAAAGAAAAACCTTCCAGGAAGTTTCACCACGTTACCAACCTCTTTGAAGTAATAATGGCCATATAACTTTGACAACGACTATAAAAAGAAGACGAGTGCATAATTTTAGGCTGTTATAATGGCGGTATAGCCATTTACTTCCTTTCTTATTGAGTTAAGCAACTTCCTTTGGTTAGCGGTCAATCAGGAGGAAATGTAATTTTCACTCAGATACGATTATTTTACCAAAATAAAAACTTGTTTGTGTCAATGTTTTATTTATTTCCTTCGATTCTTTGTTCTCACAAAAAGCTAATCGTATTATTAACGCCCCTATATAATGTGTTATTTTCATCGAATAACTTCAGTCTAAAATACGAAGTTATAAGACGTGTTCGCTTCAATATACTTTATTTCCTCCCAATAAAACTTGGCACGAACATTATTGATGTCAGAATGAATAGAATAAAAATTAATAACAAGAAAACATGAATTTCTCTGTAGGCAGCTTATATTAATATTATAAAGGTGATGTAAACACCTCATAAACATTTCTCTTTCTTCGCATTCTTTGTAAAATTCGATATATCTATTCGTTATATATGTATAAAGCGGCGATAGCCTAGTTGGGAGTGGAACGGACTGCCGAGACGAATGTCCGCAGGTTCAAAACCCAAGGGCACGCACCTCTGACTTTTCTAAAAAGGTTATGTGTGTATTCTTTGTGAATTATCGCTCGCTTTAACGGTGAAGGAAAACATCGTGAGGAAACCTGCATATCTGAGAAGTTCTCTATAGGAATTTCGAAGGTATGTGAAGTCTGCCAACCCAAACTGGGCCAGCGTGGTGGACTAAGGCCTAAAGCCTCTCAGTTGTAGAGGAGGCCCGCGCTCAGCAGTGGGCAGTATATAATACGGGGCTGGTATGGATATGGTGTTAATGACTCGATTTTTTTTTAATTTAAACATGATACACATATTTTATTTAAGTACAAACCGATATTATTAAACCCTACAATCCCCGTGAATAATGCGATTAAACAGTAACGAGTTCACAAAAGGCTTATTTTGTTGTGACCAAAAATATTTTCCTGGTCGCTGCATAACAAGAAATTAAATCAACACCGTTTCCTCCGAATGAATCCCGCTCCTAAACGAGAACAAAACCAATATCCATTCAGCAAATCTGAGATTTCTAAATATAGTTTAATTCAGTCGAGGAAACCGTCGGAACTGGGAAGTGAGTTGAGAACCCACATTACGAACCGATTGGAATAAAATTCTATTAGGAAACAGTTTTAATTTGTTTCCAACCGCATCGAGAATATTGACTTTGGCATCGCTCGAGGAGTGGAGTGCGCTAATATTTTTTAAATATTCGATTAAGTATTTTCAACTTTGTGATTATTTAATTGGTTAACGCAATTACAAGCTTCGTGTAGCATTATTATATTACATAGAAGGGTAAAAGTAGTAAATTAAAGAGTTAGTGAGGAAGCATTAACACATATACACACACACTCACACCTTTTATCTCTGAAGAGGTAGGCAGAGGTGAAACTAGTGCATCCACTTTTCACCGTCTGCATTTCGTCCCATGATGTGATAGGGGCGACAGATCGCTCACTTAGAAAGGATTAAATTTAAAAAAATATTCCATCGGTAATAGATTGGAAGTGGTAGGCAGTGATAGTACATAAATATTTTCGGAATATCGATGTATTTCATCATATTAAGAGGCTATGTCGAAAAATTTAAGGTTATTTAAATTCAAATTTCTCGTAAAGTACTAAGATCGGAAGTTTGATTTTTGGGTATGTGTAAATTGAACATATAACTCAATGATTTTCGAAAGCCAAAACACAATTACTACAAATTTTCTCGATAGAAACAAAATCCAAAGTTACCTCTGATATTTTCTTTAAACACGCTTTATCTCTAAATGGTGTAATATATACATTCGTAACTTGATTTAAATACAAGAACTCAATATTTTCTAAGGTCACAAAAAGACGCAATCAAACTAAATTGAATAGTATAATCACAATTAAAAGAAAATTGGTTTGGCGCTTACGCCATTTCATTTCAGCATACGAGTGCGCTTCCCGTCTCTTCCTCTCATCCGCGACGGCTAAATACGCCATCACTGTCATGGGAGTGGCCCGTGCCGACTTCAGTCGCCCGGAATCTTTACTGACGACGGACGTGCGCTCGACATTTTTGGGCGCCTTCAAAGTTCAAATTACCCGTTTGGTATAGGGATGCGGCCGCGCTGCCGCCGTGACCCGCGCGGCAAATTTGAAAGTGCCCTTCAAATCCTATTTTACAGTATATCCAGCTCACGTCCGTGTGTCAATATAAAATTATAGGCTCTATTAGATCTATGAGATAGGTAGCAAGCGTAATTATTACATTTTTTTTTTTTTATGGCATTGAATGACGAGCCTTTGTAAATTATTTCTTTTCGGAGACCTACTTTAGTTATAATGCGTGATCGGTACGACTACCACGCTCCCGGTCCCGGGTTCGAATCCCTGAACGAAAAAAAATTTACATTGGGTTTTTTTGTATTATTATTTATATCTCGTAATCCAGAGCTAGGGACGCGTAATACCTGGAATGCCATGCTGGGCCAATTTTGCGTAAATGACGCTTGCGTGCCGGTCATACATTTGAAAAATTCGGATTTTGGGTGCAAAGGCTGTTCAAATTTTTACACCATAAAATTATTTTAGTATGAATTTTTATATTACTTATTTATTTATTTATTATGGATCAATAGTCACTAAAATATTCAGAGCCAATGTTAGAATTGGTATACACGGCCGCCATTTTGAATTTCTTTGTTTTAAGGCCAATCGACCTCAAAATCGATTTTTGGTATAACTTTGGTTACAAAAGACTGATCCAATGTCAGAATTGAATTAAGTGGCCGCCATTTTGAATTTCTTTGTTTTAAGGCCAATCGATCTCAAAATCGATTTCTGGGTATAACTTTGGTTACAAAAGACTGATCCAATGTCAGAATTGAATTAAGTGGCCGCCATTTTGAATTTCTTTGTTTTAAGGCCAATCGACCTCTAAATCGATATCTGGCTATAACTTTGGTTACAAAAGACTAATCCAATGTCAGAATTGAAAAAAGTGGCCGCCATTTTGAACTTCCTTGTTTGAAGTCCAATTGACCTCATAATCGATATCTGGTTATAACTTTAGTTACCAAAGACTGATCCAATGAAGCAATTGAAAAAAGTGGCCGCCATTTTGAATTTCTTCATTTTAAGGCCAATCGGCCACAAAATCGATATCTGGCTATAACTTTAGTTGCCTAAGACTAATTCAATGGCAGAATTGAAAATCGATTTTAAAGCGAATTGGCCTTAAAAATTAAAACAACATGGCAGCCACTTATTCCACCTTGTACATTAGACACATGTTTTATTGTCCAAAATTTGGCCAGGTATGGATTTTGAAGCTAATTGGTTCTTAAATAAAAATGTTCTAGATTGGTAACGGCCACCTTCACCATTACAAACATTTATACCCTATCTAGTGACCATTGAACCATTATAATGTTTTCAAACTTCATATCAAACTAATTTTATGGTGTAAAAATTTCGAACACCTTTACACCCAAAATTCGATTTTGTATGGCGGCACTGAAGAGTGAAGCATCATTTAGACCCGGCAAAACCCGGTAAAATAGACCCGGAATTCCAGGGAAGAGGTAGCATAGTGACTGACTTTCGAGAGTCAAGACGATACGACGAGGGTTACGAGACGACGAGAAGATGTCGTAACTCGAAGCTGTATTGCGTGCTCGGTACGGCCTCCGCGCTGAGGTCCCGGGTTTGAATCCAGAGTCGGGCCGTAAAATAGTGACTGCATTTTTTGTATTATTATTTACTTTGTGTCAATCAAAGCTAGGAAAGCCTACAAAAATAAATCAAAACGATGCAAAATATAATTCAAAATGTATTATAGAATTTTCATACTGCTCTGTTTTTTATATACCTACGTACGTCCGAGACCTATTTACCACCATACCAAATTTTACCGAGAAAGTGAATAATACTTTCGATGAGTTTAAATAACTTACAATGTCATTTTACATAATGTTCAAGTAATTAGGTAGTATAGTGACATAATAATGATTCTATAGGCGAATTAAAATAAATTACATGTTTTATAAGTTATAAAACATAGAATTTATTGGAAATTTTAACTATAATATTTATAACGCAGCTGTGTATTTGCATTTGGAATGACGATCTTTTCGCGGGCTTGAGCGCAACGACCTGATGCGATGGCGGTGCGACGCGCGCGATCTGTCGCAGCGGGTCGGCGGGGCGCCTCGCACTGGAAATACGCTAAGCCACGCCCATCACCGTCCGATATTTTTTCGACATAGCCCCTTAATATTCTGTTTCGTTTAGTAACAAAACTATTAATTAATAAAATTACTTCAAACATCAACAAAAACTAAATTTACAAAGCACACACGGCTTTCAAATGTCAATGCAGCTTATAAATTCAATGACGAAGTTCGCATAGTGCTCCACTAATAGACATCAAAGCGATGCTTTTAATGATTATTAAAATTTTACTGCAGTTGTGTGTTTATTGAACAATGTTTGTTCGGTTCTGTATATCATAGCTTGATATAACTTAATTAAAGCGGCCGCGGCATTCAAACAACGCTTCTAACAAGGTACAGTTGAGAGCGAAAATTTCTAGTCAGTTTAAGTTCTTGTTTAATAACTACCAGGTAAATTGAACTGAGCAGTGCATGTATATTGAAAATAACTGGTCTAAAAAATTTTGTCTCTGTATCGTAGTTTTATTATGTACTAGTATTGCTCTCGACTCCGCCGGCGTGAAAAAGTTTTTCTGGGATAAAAATATTTTTCCGGGATAAAAAGTAGCCTATAGCACTCGGGAGTAATGTAGCTTCCTATATGTAAGTGAAAGAATTTTCAAAATCGGTTCCTGAGATTAGCGCCTTCAACCAACCAAACAAACAAACAAACTCTTCAGCTTTATAATATTAGTATAGATAGTATATTATATGCTACTAAAATACGGAATAAGAAATAGAATATTAACGATGACAACCATACCATACCATACCATACCAGCCCTGTACTATATACTGCCCACTGCTGAGCACGGGCCTCCTCTACTACTGAGAGGGTTTAGGCCTTAGTCCACCACGCTGGCCTAGTGCGGGTTGGCAGACTTCACATACCCTCGAAATTCTTATGGAGAATTCTCAGGTATGTAGGTTTCCTCACGATGTTTTCCTTCACCGTTATAGCGAACGATAATTGATAAACAATACACACGTAACTTCGAAAAGTCAGAGGTGTGTGCCTTGGGTTTTGAACCTCCGGACATTGTCTCGGCAGACCGTTCCATTCCCAACTAGGCTATCGTCCACTTGAACTAACGATGACAACGGAATAATCATACTGATGATATTATTGGACTGTACTTTTACTTGAATTGAACAAAATTATCATCAATCGATATTGTCGTAGACTGCCTCGGTGGCGTAGTTGTATTACGGTACGACTGCAATGCTGAGGTCTCGGGTTCGATCCCGGGTCGGGCAAAGTGATATTGAGTTTCTCTATTTAGTATCAGCCCGGAGTCTGGAATTTATGCCCGATATGTCGATAGGCTCGCCCCCTATCACATCATGGGACGGAAAACGGACGGCGAAATGTGGGTGCACTAGTTGCGCCTCTAGGTAGAGGCGAGAGGGGGTAGGCACCCCTTCGGGGATAAAAGGCGTGAGTGTATGTGTGTGATTACGTCGATTGTGTAAAAGTAAATCTAAAATAGTTCATGATGAAAACTTTTGAAATATTAATAACATTTTAATTGATACTAAAAATAACAGACTAATGTAACCGACTGTACACACACAAAACCAAACCGCGTACCGTTTCGCTACCGCCAACGCAGGCTAAACAAAGCCCCGAGCAGGTCTTGTCTTATCATTATCATACTTGTTTGAACGAGTTATCGTGAGTTAACAGCTTGTCGTGGGAGTTATAATGTGCACTCGAATTTCAGACTATGGTTTCGAGAAGTTTTGTTATTCAAACTATTTGTGCGTTGTTGAATTTCTATAATTTTAGTAGAGGGTTGATCCCTAATAATCGGCATATTATATAAATAGGTACATTATTTTGTCTATATTTACTGCCAAACAGCAGTACGCAAGCACTAGTATATTTCATTTTCCATTGTAGCTGATGTCATCATCATCATCATCAGCCACATGACGTCCACTGCTGAACAAAGCTGATGTCTCTACTAGACATTATGAGATTACATCATCTTACATCTTAGAATGAGGAGCGCAGTTCAGTATCATGCAGAGCTTTGTAATTGAATATTTCAATGCTACAATTTATGGATAGTGGTAGGTAAAGCTTGCTTAGAGACGAGCGACTAATTCGAATCATTTTTGTGTTCTAAACATTAGGTATATTATATTTAGAGCAGTTTAGTATTCTTGGTTGTAAATGTCCAACTGGCTGACAAGATTTCTGGAGGAAAACCACCCCTCTGAGCATTAATTTATGGGTTTAAAGTTTTCCATTATTCTGTCCCTTGGGGCGAGGCTCTTAGAGTGCTAATAGCTCTGTTTATTTATTGATAAGGTTGATTGCTTTCGAATCAAAATTAACTCAAATTGACGATATTTGACGCTTATATTAAACATAATGACACGTGTAAAAGTTGTGGAAGAACGTTTAAGATTAAATTTTATTGAACGTTCACAGAATATAAAACAGTCAATAAAATTTTATGTTACTATGGAAAGAGGTTTCCTCCTTCTTTCCTTGCGTGAAAAGCCTTTCCCGTTATTTACAAAAGTAAGTACCTAAATTACTGTCGCTCTCCACAGTGCAATCATAAAGACGAAAGCGCAATCAATTAAAACATCCTATGGGGTAAATTTCTGAGCTAAAAAGCCAATATTAATCCAGGATATGGTCTATCCATGAGGCAAATTTCATACAAATCCATTCAGCGGTTCCTGCATAAATATCCAAACATTCGCATTTAATTAACAAGAAGTAAGAGAAGTTGTTGCATGGACGTTCGTCGACATGAAAGACCATTCCGGTAATAAAAATACCAGTGTATTTTGAAAAAATACAGTGGTATTCGCAGGTTCAAAACCCAAGGGCACACACCACTGACTTTTCTAAAAAAGTTATGTGTGTAATCTTTGAAATGAAATAATTTAAGCGAACCCATAAAATGTTATACATTATTTAGATTCCGTCAATATTAACTCTACCACCAGTTCGGAAAGCAGTTCTCACTAGAGAAGAACGGGCAAGAAACTCTAGTGTTGCTCTTTTCAAAATCAGTTCAAGGTATAAAATACATTATGTTTAGAGCAGTTCATTTATATACTCGCAAAATAGATAATAAAAATTTAAATTCCAAAACGAGTGCATAACTATCTCAGGAATCATGTAATAATTTGATCTGAAAAATCTTTGTAAATTATCGCTCGCTTTAACGGTGAAGGAAAACATCGTGAGGAAACCTGCATACCTGAAAAGTTCTCTGAATTTCGAAGGTATGTGAAGGCTGCCAACCCGCACTAGGCCAGCGTGGTGGACTAAGGCCTTAACCTCTCAGTTGTAGAGGAGGCCCGTGCTCAGCAGTGGGCAGTATATAATACAGGGCTGGTATGGTATGGTATGTATTTTTCCGGAATATAAAATAGCCTATATTAGGTTTAGTATATGGCTTATGGCTTAAATTTCATTTAAAAAATTTCGACGTTCTGAGCTTAGCAAAACAAACCTTTACAAACTTTCCCAGTTTAATTTATTAAGATTACTTAGGAAATTTTTCTGCACGAAAACAAGATATAGATATTTTAAACATAGAGAAATAGTGTTGTGCAATACACTCAAAACTACTTTTCAAGATAAATCTTAACTTCTTTCATGTTACGCCAGATATTATGGCATGGGATGTAATGAGACATGAGATGATTTTTGGTCTGATTTATTCTATTTACAAATGGTGCTAATATACTAATGTGGTACGTGACGTACGTGACGTTATCTAAGTAAGTACCTGAAAGTAAGTGCAACGTTGTCGCTACACATGTCATGAGTCATGACTAAGAACAAAAAGTTATAAAACAAATATGCTCGCTCTCATTTAAGTGTCAAATAGCACACACTTTTTGAGCACAAATATTAAGTTAAAGCACTGTACAATAATTGTTCAGTTAGCGTATAGTCAGCGTATTAAAGCGAACTGCCGGCCAAGTTTCCCGACAAACTGTGTTTTCTTTGTGACTTCTGAACGTACTCGTAACTTCTCGTGTGTTAATTCCATGGAAATATTGAAGTTTAATATCTTTAGTAGAGTTATCAACTTGCGCCAAGGATGTTGCGTAACATCCTATATAATTTCTATCTATGTTAACTCTTTTTTTTTTTTTTTTTTTCTCGCGGGGAAAAAACGCGTTATCGCTACCACCACTGGGGGGTGAGTAGATGGTTATGTTGGTTTCACCAATCTAACGGCCCAATGTCGACACTCGGGAGTATGGCATCATCCGAGCAAGCATTGGACATAGGGTGTACATAGTCCCTAACACTATGTACACCCTACACCGGCATACCAACCAAAACCCGCGGTGGCCTTCTTCGGCGCCTACGGGACGGCCCCGGGGTATCTTGTTGCACGAAGATAGCTGCACGGCACCGCCCCTGCGCGATGCCGCATTGCGGCCCATCTCTATACGAGGGGGCTAAGATGCCCGCGAGCTCTACAGGACGCCTTTGACGTCTACGACTGCAGGAGACCGACCACCCGCATTGTCGTCCACCTCGGAGTCGCTATTATATTGAAGTAGTGGAGCCAGCAGACCCCCACTGCTCGCTCCGCGATTCTCACTTTAGTCCCCGTTAGTCGCCTCTTACGACAGGCACGGAATGCCGTGGCGGAATTCTTTAGATGCCCCCGGACCGCAGGGCACATCTATGTTAACTCTACTATATGCAATAGTATTTTGCAGCTTTATAGTCTTAACTCTAGGCTCGAAAGAGTTTGGAACGTCTTAACTTTTCCGGATCATTAAGTCATGTCGGGCAGATCGCCGAGATACGACGTGATCCCATTTTTTTAAAATAAAACATTATTTCTAATAATCTTAATGTGAATATGCAATAAGATCAATAGATCGCCATGTCAATTTGTTTTTTAAATATTTTGCTGCATTCAACATAAACTGCGATTCACAGCCATTACAAAAAAAAAGCAATGAGAGGTGTCAAGGGACACCCGGATGGAACGAAGTTCCTTTCGATTAATTAGTGAAGGAATTGTAATAAAATTTTATTTATATAACAGAGTGTGTATATATATAAATATTTTTCCTATTTCCGTTCCAATACATAAGTTTCTAGAGAAAAAAACAAATAAATACGTGTGGCACTCGGAGACTACCGCGGTAAAGCTATTGCATAGCATTTTTATCACAAATTTTGATTGACTAAACACAAATTCGATCTTACGCTTACCACATAAAGTAGATTTTTAAAACGCGAGCAAAGCACGTTTAGTCTTGTTATTGATAAATGTCAGTAGTAGTAAAGTAGAATAAATCAACAAAATTTGAAAAAAGAATGTTACGTTCAATTCTTTTGTACTCGTGCCGTGCCAACGCTGGGGAAATAGCTTCTACGCAATGTATTTAAGGTTCATATTAGATTAGTAAGAAATGGTTTTAATGACTTTAATAAATAAAATAAATAAAAATATACTCGTTTCAAGAATTATAGCTTCTACGCATTGTATTTAAGGTTCATATTAGTAAGATAATAGAAAAAAGTGTCGTGACAACTTTCCGTCCAGCCCCCGTCACAACGCGCGATAAGGAACTTCGTTCCAAAAAATCTATTGCGATTCATTAAAATACGTTTACTTGTATTCAAATATCATCTTAACATTGCTACTCGCCAAACTTGTAAGAGCTAGTCAAGTACAATTCACATAAAGTTGAAGGCAAAGACGAGTAGATCTATAAAACTAAAGTACAGTCACATATCACATAAACATAATCAGGAAATTCGTCACAGATTTCGTTACAGCTCTCTGTGAAGAGAAAACTTCGCCACGGGGCCGCATTACGAAAGTGGCAGTACATTTTTTCCGACTCCACGGGGGAAGTTGGTAGTTTTCTCTTTCCTTTTTGTTAACTGCCTGTATCAGGGTAAACGTATGAGTTGAGGAAAATGTTGTTCGTAACTCGATTTCCTGATCACTGTTTGCTTTGATTCATCGTTGGTTTGTTTTTTTTTTATGTTTCGATGATGGCCGTTGTGTTTACTTTTGTTGTGTATGTTGGGTTTAGGGCAGCGTTTGAACATATAGATATACGTGATCTCATTTATAAGTGCGTGTAGTTTGCTTCACCGACATTTTCTCCTTGTGGCGCTACTGTAGATTTCACTGCGGAATTAGAAGTAAGCTCGAGGGTGAGATCTTACAGAATAGCTGATTTAGAAATGACAACATAATATTATGTTACTTTTAAAAAACAGTCACGTACCGATTATTATCAGCGGTCTTTTAGGCCTCGTTGTCGGAGACGCCAGGCTTCGCGCGGCGCGTGTGGAGTGTCGCGGCGCGTCGGGCGATTTTTCCGTTTATAGAGAGGTGCCGTGTGCAGCAGCCCGCGTCATCGCAGGCGCAGACCCAAACATATGGCAATGTAAGATTATGCTTATAACGATGCGAGGTGCGATGGTAGTAGTGCCCGCTACTGCGCCCGCGGCGTTTCCTCTGCACGCGGCGCACACCGACTCGGGCGCCGCCGCCGGTGTCACTAGAACGGCTAATTGCCGCTGCGTGCACCGCCGCGATAAACTCCGCGTGAGACGCGTCGTTGCCATCCGCGGGCTCCGCCGCAAATATCGCTGCATTTCAATCAAACGCGTTTAAAATCGCTTCTTCGTGAACGCATTCATACAACGCCATATGTTTGAATTCAGTGCGGGTCGACCCACCCAACGCAACGCGTGACGCCCGTGATCCCCGTAAATGAGGCCTTAGTTCTATCACCCATATAGCACACTACTTCCCACATATTTATTTACGCTAAATAGTTCAAAATTCGTGTTAAACATGTAAAATCATTTTAAAAACAATAAAAAATGGTACTAACTTCAATCCATTATTCTACAAAATATTGTATATCTCGATGTATTCCTTGTTTAATCTCAAAAAGATCTTTTAATATAAATAATATTATATTGGCAAACAAAATCCTCACACACAAAATCTCCATACATGATATCTTAAATAAATACAGCTTATAAGAGTTCAAAGATTTCTCACTTTGATAGTCAGCTATATCTGAATCAGCATCGTTGCACAAACATGTTGAAATCCAAGAAATGAGAGACTCTGCATTGTAGGAAACTTCATTAAGAGAGAGGGGACGCCACCAAAGCACGTGCGATAGTTTACCAAACGTCTGACTAGAACACAATTCTATACGGTTCTTCGTGGTGTATACACGGGCGGGTATTGCGACCGGGACAGACGTGTTGTAAATATTTATAGAATTCGCTCCCCCGCTGACTGATTATTTGTTACGGTGACTGTTTGTCAACTAGTACTTCATGGCATGCACAACGTCTCATTGAATTTGATAAGCGCTAAACACATTAAAGACGTCAGTCAAATTCTAATAAATGAGAGTAGTATCATCATGTTTAATGTTTTTTCTGCAGTGTTAAATTTTACGGTATCCAGTTGTTAAATGTCACTACGCAGGCAACAAAATTTTATGTGTCTAAAATATGAGGCATTATTTTATGCAATGTAATGCAATCAGCCCTGTATTATATACTGCCCACTGTTGAGCACGGGCCTCCTCTACTACTGAGAGGGTTTAGGCCTTAGGTTATTTTAAAGTTGAACTGAAATTATAACAATATCCATTTCATTTATTATAATCATTCTTTTAAAAAAGGTTACAACGAAAACTGCAAGCTGTTATTATCGTATTTCCTTTGCACTCGTTATTTAATAGTATAATATCGAAACAACACGTATTCACGCGTAATAAATGTGTAGTTTCATTTTAATTTAATGAAAATTAAAAAAAACATGCGGGTTCTGATTTTTGTTTTATATGATATAGGGGGCAAACGAGCATACGGTTCACCTGATGGTAAGTGATCACCACCGCCCATGAACATCTGCAATACCAGGGGGCACAGAGATGCGTTGCTGGCCTTTTAGGTGGGAATAAGCTCTATTTTTTAAGGTCGCCAGGTCTTATCTGTCCGGAAAACTTAACGGATTTAACTTCTTCATGTTCTGTATTTTCATGCTTTAATTTGTTATACTGTTTATTATGTAAACCGTTTTATCTCGCGTCTCATGAATAAAACGCCCCGAGCCTCCGTCCGTGTGTCCCCCATAACCATATTGTTCCCGCATCCCGTCGTTACATAGTCAGGTGGTGCAATAATCCGGTTACCCCCACCAACTTCGTCCCTGTACATTGACTGTATGGATATCGTACCCTGTGTTAATTGACCGCATTCGTGAACATGCATGTGAACAAGATTATTAATCTCTTATCTAGCATAGTTTTAGAGGCAAGTAAGTAATGTTAAATGATCTTTAGAATAACTCCAGAAGAGTTATGATCTATGGATACTTTGCCGGCGTGAAAAAAATGGTAAAGTACACGTGTTGCATCAGTTCGGTTATTTCGCGTTTTTTTGCCACCAACTACCTTCAAGGACTTCTTACTTTAATTGTCTCTCTAATTAGCGCACGGCATTTTCAAGCAATTTTTATAGTTTAAGGTTTTGGCCGTTTTTGTAACTGGTTAATTGTAACCTCAACCTCAACCTAAGACTGCCTCGGTGGCGTAGTTGTATTACGGTACGACTACAATGCTGAGGTCTCGGGTTCGATTCCCGGGTCGGGCAAAGTGATATTGAGTATCATTATTATATTTTCTATTCAGTATCAGCCCGGAGTCTGGAATTTGTGCCCGATATGGCGATAGGCTCGCCCCCTATCACATCATGGGACGGAATAACGGCGAAAAGTGGGTGCACTAGTTGCGCCTCTGCCAACTCTTTCGGGGATAAAAGGCGTGGGTGTGTGTGTGTGCGTGTGCATTGTAACCGTAGTGCTGCCATAATGTTGCTGGTGGTATGACATATTTTGTATCCATCCGAATAGCAACCGCCGCACACAAAGTGTTAAAACCCGTAATAATGACCCACGTGTGTCGCGTTCCGTGATCAGCCTGTGCATATTCGGTCCAGACTTTACTTTACTTTACTTTACTGGTGGTAGGTCTCTCATATGTAAGAGTCCGTCTGGGTGGATACCACCGCAATGTCTATTTCTACCGTCAAGCAGCAGCGTGCATGCACTTTTGTGTTTCGATTTGAAGGACATTGTAGCCAGTGTAACTACTGAACATAATGAGACTTAACATCTTATGTCTCAGGATGACGAGCGCAGTGGAATGCCACACAGTACTTTGTAACTAAAGGTGCTGTATGTTGTTACTACTGTTTATGGGCGGTAGTATCGCTTACCATCAGGCGAACGGCATGGTCGTTTCAACATTCAATGCCATACAAAAAAAAAAGATAGGCTGGCAAAATTGTGTCGCCTGGTGAGGTGTAATCATTTCTCGTCAATCGAAATTCTAAAGGACTTCGCTAAGCGTGAGGTGCAGTGGGATCACTTTGTTGTGTCCGTAAAAAAAACAACCATCAGGCTCGCCACATTCAGCTGAATGAAAACTTGCCCAAAACGTTTAGATTAACATACAATACTTGTTTTCAACATCCACACGAGAACGAGAAACATTCCGCGATTCACACATTAGTTATTAAATAAATTTATCCTCAGTATGCGAAATGCAAATACAGTAAACACGAGGCGAGCGGTGCAGGAAACAGTACGTTATTACATTTGTATTCGCTTTGTGCGGAACTTGCGCATGCAACTTCATTGGCACCTCACTAACACGCCCACAAGCTGTTTAATGAATGGGTCTAATACAGTACATTGTGGACTTCGGTTTATTATTTATAGCCTCTTGTTTTGTGCGGTTCAGTTATTAAATTGTGCAAGTGGTCTTTATTATTCAGTTTTTTTTTTAGTTTCGGTACAGCTTTTCTAAAGCTGTAGGCAGAAGTGTAAGTGCACTCACCATTCTCCGAGCCTAGTTTTGTCCGGTGATTTGACATGGAAAAAATCTACAGCCATATAGAGCATATATTCTTATCCCAAATCAGATGTACTTGATCTTATCGAAAACCTGAGATGAATCCATAGTCTTATTTCGGATAAATGCCTGGCACATTAAATGAACTATAAGGCAGAACACACCTATTAGCTACTTTCCACTCACATTGCCATAAATAATACATCGCACCTTTAGGACGAAAACGAACAATTCAAAAAAATCGAAAATTGAGTTATCGTCATAAAATTACTTAAAACGAAATTTTCAATACAACAATAGTTCAAACACCGCCATATTCAAGCGGGAAAAGGACGAAACTATTATATCGGTCCCTTTTTTATTATATTTTCATAAAAAAGGGACCAGTTTTAAGTCATTTTGTGACGATAACCCAATTTTTTATTTTTTTTGAATTGCGTCGATTTCGTCCTAAATGTGCGACATGCAAACTTGAAGAATACCGATAGCACAGTTAATGTATTTACATACTAAGCTATTAATATTAATATAGCTTAGTATGTAAATACATTAACTGACATTATTTGACACTTTATTATTAAATACGTATTAATATACGTATTTAATAATAAAGTGTCAACGCAAAATCTTCTCCACTGAGAGCGCGCCAAATGTTTTCAGCCCTGTAAATAACACAACCACATCTGAAATTCGAATCGCGCCCTATCCTCCAACTTTAATGCGGGAAACCGACATTTAGATACATTTGATGTACAGTCAGCAGCATAAGTAGCTGAATAAATGTAAAGGAGATGTCCGCTTTTTGTATGGGTGCTGGGCCTAAAAATCTAACCAAGCCCAAACTTTAGGGATATTAAAGGAGCAAAATACGGAACTTGGATACATTAAAAAAATATTTATAGACCCCTCCATTCGTTACTTACTTTTTTTAAAACGTCCATATTAAGTATAGTTTTTAAGCAAAATAAAATTAAAATCTTTAAAATTAAACGGTTTATTGCAAAAGGCTAGTTTTTTAGGAGTTGTATCCAAACACATATTTAAAACTGTCTTTGTTAGAATTTTAGGCCCATTTTTGGACATGTACTATCAAATTGCCTACATACTTTTGTGTTCTCACTAATCCTTTTTTCTCTTCAAAAGTAAAATAAAAAAGATTTACTTTACTTCAAACGAAGAAAAAAATGTTTCAGTTTAACTTCACGCGTGTATAGGCGATTTGAAATATTGGTTTTGTTCAGCTACTTATGCTGCTGACTGTACGATCACGGTTAACTTAACTTTAAGTATGCGGGAGCGGATGAAAACAGATGTGTGTCTGAATGTAGCATCTACGTTATAATGAGGTAAGGTGAGGAGGTACTTAGATGTTTTAAATTTTTGTAAGAGTTAGGGCCAGTTTCACAGTTCCAGATAAAGTTGCAATTAACTGTCTGACTTATACTTTGACTATCTGCGGCGCCCCTAAGATGAAAGACCACGCGGTCTGCTCAGCCGTGAGTAGGTGGTGGGGGTCAACACACCCGACTGCGATGGTGATAGTGACCACGTGGTGAAGTCAACTGTTGTCGGAGACAACGGGGCACACGTGGATGGGATCGGGAGTCAGCTCTCCCGTACTGTCACGGAAAACGGATTGCGCCGTTAACAATCCGTACCGTGAACCTGGAATCAGAATCCACCAGGTCCGAATACAAGCTAGGCTTGCATTACACTATCAACCCGTGACTGACGCCCTCAGTAAGGGTTGACGTCAGACTGGTAGTTAAAACTCCGGGAATTGCTTTCTGGAACATGTGCAAAACATTTTGCGCCGTCCCTATATTGTAGTGGGATAAAGTTAAGTAGAAGGAGGAGAACTTGAGTAAAAATTAAGATCAATAGCTATTCACTTGATTCATATTCATGATAATTGTTTTTGCAATGTATTGGCTTATAATTTATGTATAATTGGCGCAAATATATTCATAGCTACCGATCTCGAGAGGATTGTAATCTTGGATTAGTAATATGCATGTAATTGAGGACTGTATTCTAGGCATTAATTATAATTAGCAGCAATTGTAGTCTAATATTGAGAAATTATTTTGTGGTGTATAATATTGCAGACAAAGGAATCTTAACGCATTCGGCCATGAAGGTCTTTAAAACTTCAATCTGACAGTTCAACTGTGGTTATGATTGATGTCAAATTGATCGTATAATGTGGGTTGGTGGATTTATAAGTACAATCAAAAAATATTCAGAAAAAGATTAATCCAAAGTTATGGATATAACTGATGCAAGATTAATCGTCTTAAGGTCACTTAAGGGTATCACAGTAGACATGTTTATTTCTTATGCACATCTATAGCATATTACCTTTCGGATCTTATCTCATTCCATTTATTGAACTTTCGATGTTCCCAATAACGTAATATCATTAAAGATTTGTGAATGTCTGCTGTTAAAATTAATCGCATCATCTTTTCCTAAGAAATAAAATCACATCAAAGAACATGGCGGTACGGCGTTAATTTAGCACAATAGCTAACACTAATGCGCTTAAAACAGTCTTAATTCCTTGCTCTCTTGGGTCGCGCTTTGGCGTCTGAACCGATGCAAATTTTAGCACCATTTTATAGCTCTTTTTCTTTACTGCAACTCCTTTGTGCAACAATTCAAGTCGGCAAACCTACGAAGCAATTATACAAGTTGAAAACAAACGCTCGTGTATTACCGCTGAAAGCGCTAAAATGTCTGTTAAATATTTCAACATGATCAAAACCATAAAATTGCACAGCCTTTAACAATCTCCATATTTCGTTCACATGGTTAACAGACATAAGTGGTTTGTCTGGCGGCGTCTAATCTAAAATTTAAATATCTCTCATCCTGTTTGCAATGGAGCCGTGAATTCCGTGGTTTCGCATACGGACGCGGCTGATCGTTGAAATTTCTGTGTATGTGGGGCGTGGAGCTACAGATCTATACTAATATAAGAGATTTGATTGTTTGTAATTGATCAACTCAAAAACTAAGTACTGAATGGATTTTGAAAATTCTTAAATTAATAGGAAGCTACATTACTCCTGAGTGCTATAGGCTACTGTTTATCCCGGAAAAACTTTTTCAGGCGGTTGGAACCGCGAGCAGAAGTCTAGTATGTAATAAGCTAGATTTTGCTCGCGGTTTCGCTTGTGTGAAAATCCTCTTCTGGGATATAAGTGTTACTGTGCACTCTTATGGGATAAAGAGCTATAAGCTATATGTTAGTTCAGAACTTATTCTATGTGAGTCAACTTTCATTCAAATCTATTAGGCGGTTCAGCGCTTACTGCTTTTTTTTTTTACTAAATCTGCAATTATTTCTCAACCTTTTACATTCCTAATATTAAAAGGAAAAGCAGGATGAAGGATGGTAGGAGGAATCACGTACTAAAAATCCGCCATAATGGCTCGTTCGTCTAGTCGTTTTTCGGACTTAGTCAATGTACATTTGACATCCATTACGATAGGTCTCATTACTCGTGACCAATGATCACACACACAGCGTCTCACATTGGTCGATATTATTTAATTATGTTTTACTTACTGCCTCGTTGGCGTAGTTGTATTACGGTACGACTGCAAGGCTGAGGTCTCGGGTTCGATCCCCGGGTCGGGCAAAGTGATATTGGATTTTTCTATTCAGTATCAGCCCGGAGTCTGGAATTTGTGCCCGATATGGCGATAGGCTCGCCCCCTATCACATCATGGGACGGAATACGCTTGGCGAAAAGTGGGTGCACTAGTTGCGCCTCTGCCTACCCCTTCGGGGATAAAAGGCGTGAGCATGCGTTTTACTCACTATCTATTTCTGTATAATCATTTTGCCGAGCGAAGTAAAAACTATAGATCATTGATATATAAAAACTATTAATGGATTTTTTTTAAATATATATTATAAATCCATTCTAAACTTTATAAGCAAAACTTTTACAGACGAAAACGACTGCAATAAGCAAAGCAAACAACTAATGCATTTCAATCTAGCTTTATGTTTTCCTCGTATAATTAAAAACATATTTTAATCCTAAGCTCGCATGCGCTATGGTTTCACTACGCATAAGTCACATCACATTGGTCATAAACTACAACGGCATATATTACCCTTCATGGCATTAGAACCCACTACACTAGGAAACAGAGCATCCATCATGAGACCGCAGCTAGCCTGACATGGACATGCATGGCATTGCATTCGCATGTAATCACGTCATGAAATTAACGCCGAAACCGCAGACAAAAGCGACGATCGCGCCGCGTCACGTATTTAGCAGTCATTGTTGTATTTCCAGAATTCGCCGCGGCAAACAGAAATATTTCGATTAGTATTTTAGAATATCCACAATACTCTATTCCTAGGTGGTAAAATAAATGTAAATAAATTGAGAATGTTGCTTAGTTTGAGACCGTTTCATTTTTATTTAAAGTAAAATAATAGTCGTATACCTACGTACTCCCAAAATTGTAGTGGGGTCAATGAACTACAATTTCCGATAATTTCAATTCTGCATGACATAATTAAAATAATAGGTATATTTTCATAAAACGTTTATATATTTCGTTTATCGAACATTAAATATTGTATACAAATAAATGTACCTACATGAAAATAAAATGATACGAAAATTGTGGACTGCACGCTTCGCAGATTTCAACACAGCGCGTAATAATTTAAAGAGCAACTGCTAGCAGTTACGTTGTGGTTCATAAAAAACGCGTACATTTTACGATTTCGAATCGAAAACGTTCCAAAGCAATAACAATGGCCCGAATCGGGAACAGAGAGTGTCCGACTGTGTAACAGATATGCTCATCTGAATTTCTGATCGATTTGTACACTGTTGGCCAAAGGAAGATTTCTTATCATATTTAATACGTAGGTACGTCTTTCGTGAGGGTCCTTCTGGCTACTACCAAGATCTGTTTCTGCCATCGAGCAGCAGTGTGCATTGTTGTATTTCAGACTGAAGGAGTTTGTAGCCAGTGTAATTACTGGGAACATAGCATCTTGTGTCAGGGTGACGAGCGCATTGTACTGATCCAGTAATGATTTGTAATGCAAAGTGCTGCGTAGTGTTGCTAGTGTTTGCAAGCAGTCGTATCGCTCAACATCAGGCGAAGGAGCCGTGTTTTCGATTAAACGTACTATGGGTACTATGTTATTGAATGATATATTTTAGAAAATTATATTTTTTTTAATCTCAGCGCCTTTTGATGTAGTTAATAATTCTTCTTATGTTTCATTATACTCAAAAAACACTTGCAGAAAATATTACAATACTTATTTACGATTTGTTTGTAGATATTACGCATGTGCTGTTGAGGATATAAGCTTGTTTGTAAAATTTCCTGTTATTAGTTTTCTATACTCCAGAAAACATGATAAACCAATTAAATAAGTGAACAAAACAGTCAACAAATAATCTTCAACACAATTGAATTGCCGTTTCAACGAATCAATTAAAATGACAAATCAAACTCATCCTCAATAAGTAACAATCAGTGTCGCGATACCGAATTTTGTGGAAACTTCAAAGTGACACTCCTTTGATGTGTCGCAGATAAAATTTCATATGCAAAATGAAATAAGAGAGGCCGTGGCGGCCGGGGATACGGCTCGGCGTGTTTAATAAGCGTGCAAAAAGAGACGGCAGTTTAAAGTACCAACGGGCCGCCGCGAATAGCGGCTCATCATGCCACCTGCTCTAAATGAAAGAATAAGCGTTCGTGAAAATTGACGTTCCTTCCCACTGTAGTATTTTTTTTTATGGCATTGAATGACGAGACGAGCATGCCTTTCGCCTGATGGTAAGCGATACGACCGCCCATAAACAGTAGTAACACCATAAGGCACCTTGAGTTACAAAGTACTGTGTGGCATTCTACTGCGCTCGTCATCCTGCGACATAAGATGTTAAGTCTCATTATGTCCAGTAGTTACACTGGCTACAATGTCCTTCAAACCGAAACACAACAGTGCATGCACACTGCTGCTTGGCGGTAGAAATAGACATTGCGGTGGTACCCACCCAGACGGACTCTTACATATGAGAGACCTACCACCAGTATGACGTAGGTATTTTGAGAGAATTTTAAGATTTAAAGTTTCAGTAAAATTTTAATGGAAAATAAGATCTATGACTTGAATATAGCTCAGTAAACTATACTTAACTATTTTGCGACCCCTGACAGAAAAAGAGGGGTGTTATAAGTTTATTATGTTTTTTTTACATCCGTAGTGATACATAATAATACTTCTTTAATATTCGGTAAATGATCATTCAATACCTAATTAGAGCGAGTTAGTCGGCTGCATGATTTACAATGCAATATTCACTATAAACACACACATATAAATACTGCCTTCGTCTTTCAGAGTGATCACTTTTATGACCACACGTGTACGGTTTTGATGCAGGGAGGTAAAGTTCATGGTATAAATTTTGTGAACATCGTAAAAAATGAAACGGTAAACGCTGAAGAGTTTCAGGAGGGCTTTCACTTTTACAGCGTGTGTATTTATGCATAAGGAAGTTTTCCATTTAATATAAATATACATTACATTACGCACTTACCATGTATGCTAATATGCGGTGTATTATGCATGTATCTTTGAGATATTCTTTAAAGACGAATAGAAATGTACCGAGAATATGTAGTTGAGGAAATAAAATATTTTAATCAGAGCATACTGTTTTGTCTTTTATATAAAGCTTGTTCATTGGATTTGCAGTTTTGAATAGGAAGAGTAATGATCATTATAATAATGTGTAAATCCTTCTCCAGTGGCACCGTAAGACTTTCGAAGGTATGTGAAGTCTGCCAACCCGCACTAGGCCAGCGTGGTGGACTAAGGCCTAAACCCTCTCAGTAGTAGAGGAGGCTCATGCCCAGCAGTGGGACAGTACATAATTTAGGGTTGATATTATTATTTTTATTTAATGACCGAGATTTGCTGGATTTTTCCTGGATTCCTAAGTGGAGCAACATTTTGTGTATTTCTAACACGATTTACCAGTGATTGAATGCTCCAGAGCGGATTACAACGGCAGATAAGCGGCCATTCGTAAAATCTAACCTAAATCCATTGTACAACATACTTTAAAACGTTTTTCCCGTCGTACCCTTATTGAAGTGGAATAAAGACAGATGCCATAGCCTAGTTGGGAGTGGAACGGACTGCAGAGACGAATGTCCGCAGGTTCAAAACCCAAGGGCACACACCTCTGACTTTTCTAAAAAGTTATGTGTGTATTCTTTGTGAATTATCGCTCGCTTTAACGGTGAAGGAAAACATCGTGAGGAAACCTGCATATCTGAGAAGTTCTCTATAGGAATTTCGAAGGTATGTGGAGTCTGCTAACCCGCACTAGGCCAGCGTGGTGGACTAAGGCCTTAATCCTCTCAGTTGTAGAAGAGGCCCGTGCTGAGCAGTGGGCAGTATATAATACAGGGCTGGTATGGTATGGTATGGCAGCATGTAGGCCAGTTTTTACAGGTCCATCACAGATGGCTGCATGTAGGCTGTCCTACACAGAAACTGGTTTTTACAGGTCCGTCTGGAAAACTTTATGGGATTCCTATGTTCATCAGTTGACTTTATTAGCTAATGATAAAGATGATAATGATGATGGAAGAGAAATCGAACAATTATTATAATCCAATCCCCTCATCATTGCTTCGTTACTTAGACCGGGTTTTTTCAACTGTAGTTAGGGTAATCGTCGGTGTTATTAAGCTAGACGCGCTCGCGTTAGGTTTGAGTGCTCCAGGTGCTGCGAGCGCGTCCAGCTTAATAAGACCCTGACAAGAAGATAGCTACAGTTGAAAAAAACGGGGCTTAGGTCTTCTAGCAATGACATTCAATTATTTCAGTGTTTATAAACACATAATACTACAAACTGTGCAATTAAACACAATGCGTTTCAAAACTATACCCAAGTATTTCAGAACCGTAATTCGTTTTCTTTAATAACTTCCAACCAGTTACAATCGAGCCATGAACACAATACAGCATGTAACGTTTTTATATAATAACTTTTATTCTATATTTGGAAAATGAAAATGTGGTCCATTCGACGTTTAGCCAATTACAAATTATACGATTGGAAACAACCTTTATTTTAACAATATAAGGTCGGTTTTGCATTGTAGCGTGTTTTGAGCATTTGTTAACGGGACGGTGACGCGGACGGCCCCCATCTGAAATTCAGATGGACTTTTTCATGGCCAGTTTTGGGCGAGAGCCAATGTTATGCCATCTAGTTGCCTTTCAGTTAATTTGTTGATGGTGATTTTTAAGGGCGTATTTCGCAATATAACGTTGTTTTTTTGTTACGCAATATATTTATAGTCACGGTTGAGGCTATACTCGAAATATTTATTGATTTATGCATTTTTTTACCAATATTGCGTCTAAATATCTTGAAGAAGTAGAAGAGACTTTGTTCTACTGTATCAAGCTATGCAGTATTGAATATTAACGATAACGTCCAGTAGGTTAAATTGAATATAATAAATTAAAATCTATACCAATATTATACAGCTGAAAGAGCGCTTTCAAACAAACTAAATCAGCTTGTTTGAAAGCGCTCTCCTTCTGCCCATATTTCAGTTATTACGTAAGAAACTTCATTATCTATGTCTATAGACTATTTTAAACTGAGAACAGACGTCACGCGAACCGTCCGTCCATCCATCCATACCAGCCCTGTATTATATACTGCCCCCTACTGAGCACGGGTCTCCTCTAAAACTGAGATGGTTAAGGCCTTAGTACACCACGCTTGCCTAGTGCGGGTTGGCAGACTTCACATACCTTCGAAACTCTGAGAACTTCTCAGGTATGTAGGTTTCCTCACAATGTTTTCCTTCACCGTTAAAGCGAGCGATCATTCACAAACGCACGCGAACAATACCTCGGAATGAGGCTAGATGTATTTCTAGCGTTTGTATACACGAATAACAAAACTGGACAAGCGAGAGTTGGACTCGCGTACCGAGGGTTCCGTACAAACTAGTAGGTAAAGTATCTAAGCATATAAGTTCAATAGTTTGCCAAATTTCATGATTCTAGGTCAACGGGAAGTACTTTATAGGTTTGGATTCCCTTGCGAAATCGCAAAATATGTTAAAATATACGACATAAACGGCCATATCTTTTGATCGTGTTGACTTGTTTGATTTTTTCACAGAAAAAGACCGTAGACCCGAGTATTTGATTTAAATTTCATCTTGATATCTCTATGCGTGCCTGAGAAAAAGAGTCTTGACAGACAGACAGACGGACAACAAAGTGATCCTATAAGGGTTCTTTTTGAAGTCCAGAACCCGAAAAACAGAAGAAATTATTACTCTGAAAGATTACAATATGCTTACATTAAACTGTCCATACATCAATGACCCGGTATCGTGCACTGGTGACTTCCCGATATTTTCAATCACCGATAAAGCCTCCCCGGCTACAGCCATTATAACTTGGCGCTGTTATTTTGTCTCTTGCTATTGACACGTATAATCAATCAAACGATAATTTTATCGACAGATGACACGCTGGTTTTTGTAAACACTTATATGAAATATCGATCGAATCAGAAATGATGAGATCCGTAGAAGAACGAAAGTCACTGATACAGCCCAGCGGATTAGCAAGCTAAAGTGGCAGTGGGCAGGGCACATAGTTCGAAGAGCTGACAGCAGATGGAGCAAAAACGTTCTCGATTGGAAGCTACGTACTGGCAAGCGCAGCGTCCGCCGTCCACCTGCAAGGTGGGCAGACGGCTTGATAAAGGTCGCAGGAACACGCTGGATGCCGACCGCTTTTGACAGGTGCGTCTGGAAATCTTTAGGGGAGCCCTATGTTTAGCAGAGGACGTCATGTGGCTGATGATGATGATGAGGATAACAGAAAATATCTGATAACGTAATATGATAAAGGCAGTATCTATATGAATATTTATAGAGGTAAATTTATTGTAGAGGTAAATTAATTAAATTTGTTACTTTGTTGCAGGTAAATGCAAAGGCTGAATTTATTTCAAAGAAATTGAAGAGATGGTGGTAAGTGGATCATGAATTTAAATACGAAAAGAGATCCTTCTCTAAATTATAACTAAAAGCCCAAGTTACCAAGAATAAAGTGCGATATATAAAAATATAATAAAATCAGTAGATACAATTTTGTGTTAATTGTGAATAATTCTTGCTTTACACGGCGATCGGATTCTGTTACTCGTGACGTCATTGAAAATGTTTGTGATAGCTGTTCTATCCTCAGGCGAGATTGACGAAAATAATAATTTATTTTCAGGCAAATTTATACAATTTTTTTTAAAGATAAATGTTGACCATTTATTATTACCCTTTTCATAAACCAATTCGCAAACTTCATTAGTCTGAAAAGTTTCATCTTTTGTTTATTCATCTAACACTAAATTTATACCAAAGAAAATAATCTTCTTAACTCAACACTTTCGCGCAAAGTTTTCACTACGTTTAATAATTAAAAATGCTAATTAAAAAAAAACCACTGAATTTTTGCTGTGTTGTGAAGTAATTGTTACCCAAACTTTGTTACTCTTTGTTTATACTTAATGCCGCTTAATTAACGAGTGCTTAGCGAGCAACGGTACGGCGACTTTGTAGCTACAAAATGTAGTCTACATACATACATACACTGTCGCCTCTTATCTCCGAAGGGGTAGACAGAGCGCAACTAAATGCACCCAGTTTTCGCCGTGCGTATGTGATAGGGGGCGAGCCTATCGCCATATCGGGCACAAATTCCAGACTTCAGGATGACACTGAGTAGAGAACCCTAGACCTCACCATTGCAATCGTACCGTAATACAACTACACCACCGAGGCAGTTGTATTATCTATTTTATAGAAAAACGAATTGTGGCCTTTTGTGAAAATGATTTTCCGGGATAAAAGTCCCGCTTTATATTTTCCCGGGATAAAAAGTAGCCTATGTCCTTTCTCAGGGTCTAGACATTTAAATCGGTCCAGCAGTTTTGGCGTGAAAGCGCGACAGACGGATAGACAGACAGAGTTACTTTCGCATTTATAATATTAAATAATGTTAATATCTGTTGAAAATTGATAGAAATTGTCTCGGAGGCCAAGAACGACTTTGAGTTCAGATATCAGAGCTGATTGTTTTGCGTCAATTACCCAACAAGCTGTTAGACATAATATGTAAATATGTCAAAGTAACAAAGTTGTCGTCCTACAAAAAAGAGCAGTAAAAAATTCAGCCAAATTAAAACACGAGCTTACATAATATTATTTTTACTTCTAAAATTATAATCATGGTACCCTTGTTTCATATTATATTATGTATATCGTCGACAGCGCCTTCAGTTTATAAATGGGTACAGTCCTTTGTTAAACTCCGATTTTCGCAAACTTTCCTAACTCTATTATACTAAGTAGGTACCTATAAATGAAAGGCCTTATATTATTAATGTATTTGGGTAGATTTGTTCGGAAATGAGGCTTGTATAAAATTTAATAGTTTATATATAATGATATCAACTCTGTATTATACACTACTGCTGAGCACTGGGCTGCTGTACTGAGAGGGTCTTAAGCCTTAGTCCACCACGCTGGCCTATTGTAGTTTGGAGGGCTATGTTTGACAATTAGTCAAATTTAAGAAAACAATCTACATTCTATACTTGGAAAAATATATAATTGTGCCATTATCAGCATATAACTGACTTCTATACCTAATTTGTGCCACAAAACCCCTAAGGAAGGCGTAAAATCTTTGTGGATGGCCACATTCAGTGATTTATACTGAGAATATAACTTTAAAAGTCGGTGTAGTAGCTCCTACACTTATCTACATAAAGGAAGTCATAAGTCTTAGTGATAATAAAATAAAGTCTGCTTTCAATTGAAAGAATCTTTTTACTATTCTAAATACTAATGATTACAAATGAATATCCCATAAGATTTATTTCCCAAGTAAATTTATTATGTGCTCCTAGCAAGACTTTCTTTTTATAAGAGAGGCAGAAAATAGATAAAGAACATAAATAGCGTAAATAAGTTTTAAATATATTCAAAATTGCAATGCAATGAAATGCAATCAGCCTCTACTACTGAGAGGGGTTAGGCCTTAGTCCACCACGCTGGCTTAGTGCGGGTTGGCAGACTTCACATACCCTCGAAATTCTTATAGAAAATTCTAAGGTATGTAGGTTTTCCTCACGATGTTTTCCTTCACTGTTACCTCCAGACATTGTCTCAGCAGACCGTTCCATTCCCAACAAGGCTATCGTCCACTATTCAAAATTGGATTAATTTATTTAGGTATGACTGAAAATCTGTGCCAGAACAAATATTGAGCTTTTTAAGCATAAGCATTGACCAGCGAAATCCTTAGGCATTATTTCTCCCTGTTATTTTTTTATCTATTGTGTAGTATATCATATTCTTGGCAAGGATATTCTTAAATTTGAACGCAATATAGCATCACGCTTCTTTCCTTTTTCAGGGGCAATCAGAGATGTAAATATAAGCTCACGAATACATTTTGTAGAACTCCTAAACAATAACATAAGCAAAAGATTTACGAAATTCTGGTCTATTATTCGATCCTCTTTAAATCTTTAATACATTATGAAGTACTCTCAATTAAAACTACAAACTGGGAACTCTTTGTGAGGCGCCAACGTGGATTTACCGCCGTAAAAATAATGCGGCTTTAAACTATTTTTCAGTATGCCCCATTTTGATGCTAATTACGTTTGCTTTAACCATTTACTATGCACAGTCAATTCATAATTTTAAAAATGATTTCGCGTCGTTTTATACTCGCTCATTAAACTAAAGGCTTCAGATTTAGGATGAAAAGTGCGATTCATTTGAATAAATTGGAAGTTTTACCAGCTATATCCAAATGATACTTGCTTTTTAAATGCCCGTTGTAGTACCAACGTTATTTGCTGTCGGGGTTAGCAATACCGTATAACTAAGCTAAAAAAAGCGGCGATAGCCTAGTTGGGAGTGGAACGGACTGCCGAGACGAATGTCCGCAGGTTCAAAACCCAAGGGCACACACCTCTGACTTTTCTAAAAAGTTGTGTGTATTCTTTGTGAATTATCGCTCGCTTTAACGGTGAAGGAAACGTCGTGAGGAAACCTGCATACCTGAGAAGTTCTCTGAATTTCGAAGGCCAGCGTGGTGGACTAAGGCCATAACCCTCTCAGTTGTAGAGGAGGCCCGTGCTTAGCAGTGGGCAGTATATAATACAGGGCTGATATGGTATGGTAAGCCAATTCGAAATCGATACTTACTACACTAAACTTAGGATTGATAATGTACACTTTTTATTTGTCACGCGGTATCCGACTATCCCGTCGTTACTTAGCAATTATCACTACTAAAAGCAACATTTCCCTAAGATTTGAACCACTGTAAATAACCGAGTGATCCATTAACCCCTCGTAATAATAAATGGTTCATAAATATTTTACGCAACTCCATTACAAACTGATGTACATTTGATCCAATTTTCGTCTAACGCATCTCGGGATATTCCCTCGACGCCTTAAATGTTTGCAAAATGGCAAAAACGAGTTTTCTCATGAAAAAATATGGGTATGAACCGCAAATAGAACCCCAATCCGCACTGCGTATAGATTTTTCTTAGAAAACATCAGGCTTATATGGAATTATACCATTGCTTAGTTCTTTGTTCATTAATTATTAATGCTGAGTGGTTATTTAGTCACCAACTTTGAATGTATTCTAATGTTATTGAGAAAGTTTGTATGTTCGACTGTGAAACTCTACGGAGAGATAAGTTGAAATCCAGTAAACTACGGGATACGTGAACTTGTGACATAGCCAGAGCCAGGGGCAAAAACTAGTTTCTATATGCTACAAAGTTTTCCGTCGGCAAAATTATATTTGTAGTGTGTAATAGTTTATTTAAACATATAAACAGGATTAGGGAATATAGCATCTAAAGTTTCAAAGAGTCACACCGTTATTAGCTAAAATATATTTAAAACTTAAATTAACTTTGGTTAAAATTAAAATCCACACAGTTTCTAATAAGGGTAACCGCCAACGCCGCCGGTCAAGGTTTGCGTATAAAAAATATGAAGTTTGCATCTTAAAACCCCATTGATGTATTAAAAATACATCAATGTATAACCCTCATCAATTTACTAGACACGTGACACATAAAAGAAAGGGCCGCAACCATACCATAGTAACAGATAAAACAAATCATACAAGGACGATCAGTCAGTCAAAAATATGTTCAGCACAAAAGGTCCTTACAATGACTGGCAGTGTAGGTGTAAAATGAAAGACAAATATTCGTAAATAGCAAAAAGGTACGTCAATCCACCATAATGTCTATTATAATCAATCACACAAACGGAAGCGTTTGGAATAAAAATCATATTGAGTATTTTCTCGTCTGTGTAATATGGAGGTGCGCTGGTTAGACACACTCACTCCAGTTTATTTTGTAATCTCTGACCCACAGACATCTTTAGGGTACAGAGAAAGAGCAAACAGTACAACCACTTTTGTATTTAGTTATTTACTCCAGGGCATTCGCACCGTTGTAATTACTGTTGTGTGAAAATATTGCGTCCATTTTCTCTAATATAATATTGGTGTTAATGTTGTCGGCATTTGTACAATTTGTCCCTTTACAAACGGCGTCTATTTACAAAATTGCGAAGGGTTTACGCAATTTGCTGACAATATAAATAATGCGAAATCATTAAATATACCCTAGTATTAAATGCGAAATATTCGGAGTTAGCCTTATATATTTTTATTTATGAAACTAAAAGAATTTTCGGAAAATATGCCATTATTAAAATACACTTTATTTATTTAATCATCAACACATTTGATTGCCAGTTAATATGTAATTTTGAGAATTTTTCGATTAAGCAAAATACGTAGATGTACCAATGCTAATAATTACTTCGGTAATGGGATGGTAATAATGGGAACAGCTTTAAGATGAAAAAATAAAATTATTTTGAAGAGCCATCATATTATAAAGTACCTACTACGCTGTAGCAAATGGTATTTATGAACTGCGACTGCAGACTAGACAACATGCTGACCGCAGTATTAGAAAGAAATAAATAAAAATGCACTCGTTTCAAGAATTATAGCTTCTACGCATTGTATTTAAGGTTCATATTAGTAAGGGATGGTAAACCTCCGCATGCATTTTCGTCAGGATTCGGTCACGTGATCCTAACGCGAGTACGCGAGTTTAACATTTTATACCCATCCCAAAAGTGCTCAACGCCGCTAAAGAAGTTTTCACTTCAAAAAATATTCTCGCGGTATACGTAATATATAAAAAACAAACAGTGCAACATTTTATGTACCGCGAGGAACGACGATCACCACGTTCAGAATTAATATTAACATAATGGATTCAACCAGCTTAGTCTACTAAATAGCAACACGCTTATTGAATTTTACGACAAATGGGTCTTACGATATGAGCTGTATGGTGAAATTAGATTCATGATACGAATTTACAGAAATTGGTAGAAATAGAATACTGTAAGCTGTAGCGTGAAGTCAGTGTATGACACTACCAATTTCATACATACATACACACTCACGCCTTTTATCCCCGAAGGGGTAGGCCGAGGCGCAACTAATGCACGTACTTTTCCCTATGCGTATTCCGTCCCATGATGAGATAGGGGGCGAGCCTATCGCCATATGGGGCACAAAATTCAGACTCCGGGCTGATACTAAATAGAAAAACCCAATATCACTTTGCCCGACCCGGGGAACAAATCCGAGACCCCCAGCATTGCAGTTATACCGTAATACAACTACGCCACCGAGGCAGTCACTACCAATTTCATCAAAATTATATGAGCAATTATTTAAAAGGTTATACCAATCTGCTGCATTAAAATCAATAAGTCTTCGTTTAGCATCCCCACCAATATTCTATATACACAGTCCGTACAATTTGAACTTTTTCAGATTCAATTTAAAATTTCCAGTCACGCAACACCCGGACAATAACCGAAAAGGCGTTAACTGGTAATACTCTAATGAACTCCATGCGCCATGACGATGTCGCCGCTCGTGGACTACTGATGAAACGTACGGGCTATGAATAAAATTGCAGACCGACCTTCGTTCCTGATTTAAATATTTAAGGGTCGAAATAGGGCGTGAAGGGTGAATTTAACGGTTATACGGCCGACGATCACTTGTTTTGCTATTTTCGGCAATGTTTTTTGGCTATTACTTTCTGTTAACGGCTGAGTGTAAGTGGGAATAAACGGTTCATTGGGTAAGATTGTTTTGTATAAATTGTTTGAGAAAGTGGTCAGAATTTTTATGTGACTTTTTGAAACAGTTTTGTATGGTATTTCCAAGTCCAATAAAAAATATTTGAAAATCGAATCTCAGGCTCGTATCCGTTATTTTACCAATTCTTTACTCAAACTAACGGGGTCGTGTAATTTCGAACGATGACCCACCTTCTGACCTGTGTCGTCAGAAAAATTACGTCTTAAAAGCCCTTGTAAGTGACGTCGTGAAGTTACGAGCTCGGGGCTCGGGGTTCCCTTCGAGAATTTTATGGCGAGATTACGAAGCCATTTGAAGGTTCGATCGGTTCCGCCCCTATTTTTGTATTACGTTCGGAAATCTAATGCGGGAAATTATTTTGGGTACATCAATAATTTGTTTGCGAGCTATTGATTTTGTGGCTTCACGTGATTTCTACGAGTGACATGTCTGTTCTATAACTCGTTCGTGTTTACCGCATAACATAATTAATTCCAGGTTTTTTTAAACACACATTTGTTAAAGAGGTTACATCACTAAAGCAGTATCATTTTACTTGGACCCTCGGCAAGGATATAAAATGCCCGAAATTTTACGTGAAAAAGAATATTTAGCGACCCCTTTTTTCATAATAAAAACGTATACCCGTGTAGAGCTAAGCGAGTAATTACTTCAGCAGGTGTGAAAAACCTTTTATGGGCGCACTTTAAACCGCCATACTCGTAAACGGTAACAAAAATACGCATTTATATTTAATGTTCAACAACACGGCAATAAAATGCTCATCGGATATATTTTTATATGAGCTAAACAAAATGTTCCAAATTTTATAGGAAGTGTAAAAGTAAAAGTACTATGCGTTGTGTATTAGCAACAGTGAATATTTTTTTAATACTCACTTCTTCGATTGATAATGATAGATACTTCATTCTATTCTTATATCTTTAGTATTTTATACTAAAACGCATGCTCACGCCTTTTATCCCCGAAGGGGTAGGCAGAGGCGCAACTAGTGCACCCACTTTTCGCCAAGCGTATTCCGTCCCATGATGTGATAGGGGGCGAGCCTATCGCCATACCGGGCACAAATTCCAGACTCCGGGCTGATACTGAATAGAAAAATCCAATATCACTTTGCCCGACCTGGGGATCGAACCCGAGACCTCAGCCTTGCAGTCGTACCGTAGTACAACTACGCCACCGAGGCAGTCGCCACAGAGGTTTTATACTAAAAGAGTTTGCTTTTGTTTATTTAAACTGGCAATCTCTAAACGGGGCCGGTTCAGAGTCCAGACCACATTGTACAGTTGGAAAAGTGTATGGTCGACCGCCTTAAGGTTCTAAATGAGTCGCTTGTGCGTCGTTTGTCAGCAACATGCAACATACAACTAAAGTAATCAATAAGAGTTTGCTGTTTCCTTTGTACATCCCCAAAATAATCGCATCTGCTGGGTAAAATATGAAAAATGTGCGTTTTATGTTGAGAAAGTGTACTAGCACCAAATTGGGCGATTATACTTGCCATGGTATCCACTGTCACTTTGCTAATAGTGGTAGTCTTGTAAGATAACCTTAAAGTCGTAGTGATGCGATTTAACTTTCAATTAGATCAAAAAAATTCCATTAATTTTGGTATAATTGCATCAATAGTTTACGATCGTTAACTTATATCGATACTATCCCAGGTTCAAAACGAGAGTATTACATGTATACAGTCTATAATAAAATGATGAATTGTTAATTTTTATAGTCGCATAAACGCCGCGACGTAAAGCTGCGCCTAATTTTACATAACGAGCGGCACATTAGCGGTTTTTGTTCTATGTAAATTGTGCACAATTCATTTTTGTTACGGATAAATTTTTTGTTGTTTGTGGCGTTAATCTTTAGAGGGAAAGTTTCAACGTACGCGGAGTCTCTGGAACTCTTTGGACTATGCTAATTTTGTTAGTATTTCGAGAAATTATTTAACTATGCCGTTACTTGCAATGCAATGCAATCAACCCTGTATTATATACTGTTCACTGCTGAGCACGGGCCTCTTCTACTACTATGAGGGTTTAGGCCTTAGTCCACCGCGCTGGCCTAGAGCGGGTTGGCAGACTTCACATAACTTCGAAATTCTTATGGAGAATTCTCAGGTATGTAGGTTTCCTCACGATGTTTTCCTTCACCGTTAAAGCGAACAATAATTGATGAACAATACACACGTAACATCGAAAAGTCAGAGGTGTGTGCCTTGGGTTTTGAACCTCCGGACATTGTCTCGGCAGACCGTTCCCTTCCTAACTAGGCTATCGTCCACTCGTGTCGTTACATATACTGTTTCATCCATGGTCAAGTAAAATTAATAGTCTTACTACATTGGGTGAGCGTACTGCGCCTCCGCCCCGCTGTGAAATTGCTAGAAATTCGCCAGTGTGATAAGACAGGTAACTTTTCTTGACCATGGATGAAACAAGACGGGTTTATTGAAGATGAGATTACTGTAGCTTAACAAATATATGGCTACACAATTTGTTTAGTTGATTCTCACCACAAAATGAGGCATATTAAGCCAAGTAATCAGCTAAAGTACCATGGTATCAGTATATTCATGAACAAACGAAATTAACAATCCCAAACGTTTCCTCGACTATAAAACCTGGTGGAAATGAAATGTTGAACATGCAACTTTTATAAAAGTAGCAAACATAACAGCTAGTATTATACGGAATAAGGTACGGGGCTGTCGGATTCCTCATAACATTTTAATAATACACACTCCTCACGCAACAACGAATAATCTGATGCGAACCAAGTTACAGAAGATAGCGAATGACACAAGGATATTTCAACTAAAATATCATGTATATTACGAGACTATACTAATATGTCTACTAAATGTATTAATGACTAGCTTTTTCTCACGGCTTCGCCCGCGTGAAAGATGTTTTCTGGGATAATGTCCCGCTATATATTTTTCCGGGATAAAAAATCCTGTGTCCGGAGTTTATCGCGTTCAGACTTCAGGCAGACAGACGCGGCGGGAACCTTTGTTTTCTAATATGTAAGGAATGGTGAAAGTATAGTTTCGCTCCAGTGTTTCGTAATTCAATTTTGTAGACGGTTTCGTGTCCATGTAGAATGTACTATTGTAGGAATAGACAGTCGCTGCGTTCACTGTGAGATGAGTGGCGTAACTCCTTGTCGTACCTAGTGTTTATTATTAGCAAGAATCGACGACACATAAACAATACTCAGAGTTAATAATAAAGTTAATAATAAAGTAATAACTTTATCTCACTATATATAGCTCTGAGTATTGTTAATATAATGATCACCCTAATTCGATTTTATTTTTTTAGGCCCGGCGTATAAAATATTACATTACATCATATAAAATAAATTTCAGCCTACTAAACAAAGAGAATTTAAAAATAATATGAAATACTATATACAGAATCTTTTGACTAAAAGAATTTGAGATATTACCATACCATACCATACCATACCAGCCCTGTATTATATACTGCACGACTGCCTCGGTGGCGTAGTTGTATTGCGTACGCGTTACGAGTACAATTTGCGCGCTGAGGTCCTGGGTTCGAATCCCGGGTCGGGCCAAAAAAAAACATTGTGACTGGGTTTTTCCATTTTAAAAATTACTCAGTCGCAGCTCTGACTCAGGAAGTTGGCGGTGTGATGCCCCCGTGCCTCGGAAAGCACGTAAAACCGTTGGTCCTGCGCCTTATCTCTCTCCGGTCATGTCGGATTGCCGTCTCACCGGACTATGAGGGTGAAGGAATAGTGAGTGCACTTGTGTATTGCGCATACACTTGTGCACTATAATATCTCCTGCGCACCTGGCTGATCTCCGTTGAGATTGGCCGCCGTGGCCGAAATCGGCTAGGAAGGGATTATTATTATATACTGCACACTGCTGAGCACGGGCCTCCTCTACAACTGAAAGGGTTTAGGCCTTAGTCCACCACGCTGGCCTAGTGCGGGTTGGCGGACTTTACATACCTTCGAAATTCCTATAGAGAACTTCTCAGATATGCTGGTATCCTCACGATGTTTTCCTTCACCTTTAAAGCGAGCGATAATTCACAAACAATACACACATAACTTTTTAGAAAAGTTAGAGGTGCGTCACCTTGAGTTTTGAACCTGCAGACATTCGTCTCGGCAATCCGTTCCAGTACCAATTAGGCTATCGCCTCTTTTTTTTAAGAGATTACGAAAATATTATCACTTAATAATAATTATTTTATCAATTCTCCTTACTTACCGGTAAACGTAGTTATGCCTTGTATTCTGACAATTCTAGCACCGACATTTATTCGTGGTTTTCTCTAAACTATAGTAGATTTGACTGCGAGCAGCGCCGCGAACAGAAGCCAGAGTTAAAAATTTCATAACCAGTAAAAAATTGTTAAAATCAAACTTTTTAATTATTTACAATAATAATATTATAAGTACATTAAATCATCAATATATTAGTAAACAATACAAAATTTTAATAATCGCGATCTCTTAACACATTATGTTGAGTCAAACAGCAACGATTTATTGTCGATTCTCACCGCCACAAATCAAGCGCCGCTCACCGAATTTGCGTGAATTATTCCAAATGTATACAGTTTTTCTCGAAGCTCATTATATTTTTGGCGCACGATATTATCCATTTGCAAAATAAGAGATTTGGTAGAGTTTATAGAACTAGGTTTATGTGCCGCGGTATTGATTAGATAATTTTTGCTTTATATACTTATAGTTACTTCTAGACTTGAAGGCATTATTATTAAAACCGAATAAATTTTAACTGTTCATAGTATAAATTAAGGACCGATTTCACCGCTTGCTGATAGACGCTATTCTTCACATAAAATGTAAGCCTACCAAATACAAAAGTCACACTCTAATCTATGCTCCCAAACAAATGCTTAAAAAAATTATTTTTTTAATTATTTATTTTAGGAAGATTTACAGACAAATATCATCAGTAGTAGTTACATACAGTAATATAGTTCTATGCTAATTACAAATCTTCGCCAATAAAATACCCGATAATAGTATTTGAGGGCTTATAATGTGAACATTTGCGTTACATTGAATGTGTATTTTTCGAGTGGTAAGAAGTGAAGAGAGAGAAGAAGTGAAGAAGAAGTACCTTCTGCATCTGTGGTGATAGTCTGTTGAGTGTTAGTGACATTTGATATCAAGAAATTTAAAAAATTTCATTTGTTTGCGTTCGATTAGTTGTTTATAGACTTCGTATTGGGGGTTCCATATTTGTGACGCATACTCAAGGTGACTGCGAACATAGGCACAATATAATATTTTTAGTGTTTTGATGCTGTGAAAATTTGACGATCTTCGAAAAACAAAACCCAACATCTTCCATGCTTTATTAACTATAAAACTTATGTGTTTATCAAATAGGAGCTTTGAATCATGGCCCACTCCAAGATCTTTGACCTTAAAATTAGTACTATCTACATCAGCTGTTTAATATGGTAACTGTCAAATATTTACTTTCAATTTCATACGTCCCAATCAGTCTACTGTCTAGATCGTCAAAGAAAGGTTTATCATAAAATTCTATAAGATTCACACGCAAGTAAAACCGTAAACCCAACTGAGTGGCGAATAAAATTGCAATTTCCACCTATAAAACCTCAAGAAACTCCACCAGTGAAGTAATTTGATCGTGGATAATTCATTTAAGAGAGTTCCGATTCAATGAATGAAGTCATCCTATTTGCGGATGGATTAACAAACCCAAGTGTAGAGCCAGGGCGATGGATTATCTTGCTTCCCAGACGCCAGGGGCCTTTTGGATTAGACACAGACTTTAGAAAGCACGATTCAAATCTTTTATTTCAATACTTGAAGGAACTGGCACTGCTCTATAAATTAGTTGTTTAATTAATGCAATTGAATATAATATAAATTTACGTTATAATATTATTAGTCGACTCAGAATGAGTTTTAAGCTTTAAAAGATACTTTATAAATAAAACTACTGCTACACCCCAGTCTAGCGGGCACATTTTAGCTGTATAGATATTAAATTCTTCATAATGACTTTACTAACATAAATGGTCGTTATGTATATTATTAGGTGACTCAAAATAATAAATTTTGAATCAATTAACAAGCAAACTGTTTGGCCACCTAGGTGGAGCTAATCAAACTGTAGCGTAGAAGCATGTTTTCAACGTGAGCTAACTACTATAAGATACATGTTTAATCGAGCAGTATATACAACAGAAGATAAGCTACAGCTTGCGGTCGTAATATACACAGACGCACACGCATACTCACGCCTTTTATGCCCAATGGGGTAGATAGAGGCGTAACTAGTGCAACCAATTTTCACCGTGCGTATTCCGTCCCATGATGTGATAAGCGGCGGTCGCAATCCTACTAATATTATAAACGCAAAAGTTTGTAAGTATAGATGTTTGTTACTCTTTCACGCAAAAACTACTGAACGGATTTCGATGAAATGGCACACGGGTAGATTATGACCTGGATTAATACATAGGCTTTTTATCCCGGGAAAATATAAAGCGGTACTTTTATCCCGGGAAAACTCATTCACGCGGGCGGAGCCGCGGGCAAAAGCTAGTATACTATAAGTATATAATGGTTATAAGTATTCGGATATTGCTCCACCCGCAAAACGCTATAACTCGCGGAATAACGTTTTTCTAAGCCGTATTTTTAGGCCACCTATAGCAGCTATATCGCGTGTAATTATGAAACTAATATTTTTTTTAACTACTAAGAAATTATTTTGCCAGACGAGGGCGTTCCAAGAACTCGTTACAGCACTAATTATCTGTAACATCGACGTCTAGCCATCCAAAGTAACAATAAAAGGGAGATAATGAAATTAAACCGTTTTATATGGTACTGAAGAAAGTTTTTCAATTGTGTAAAGTCATTTCTTATTGTTCGTTGAAGTTTTTATGTCTCTCATCTTTTTCTACCTGCGGATGGTCCAAAGAATTATAAGCCAAGTAAAAGAACGAACTTGAATAATTTAAGTTTCCACTTAAAATTACTTTCAGACTATGGAATTTTATTTAAGTCTTTTATTGCTCCAAACTTTTTGATTTAAATCTTCTTATCTACCAATCTAGGTTTACCCCGGTTTTTCAACGCAATGTTGATAACTCAGTGGCAAGTTTTTATTCTCTTATTCGGTTCTACTGTACTGTCTATTTCATCAGCCAAGCAACTGTGTACAAAGAGATATTCTTGTTGGAATCTCTCGTGAGAAGATACACTTCGTGCAAATGCTACATAAATAAATAATACCACGGTAATGGAAACGTACCAAAAAATAATTGACGACCCTTCTGTATTACATCAGACCTATAAACCAAGCAAAACTCGGAAATTCCAAAATCAAATCTCGCACAAGAAAATCCGTTATAAATATAATAAGGCGAACAGCAGTGTAAATATGCTGCGAAGTAAAACAAACAAGCTAACATTTTAATCCCGGCGCGCGTCGCTTTCCGCCTCCTAATCGGTTTAATGACAAAGTCTCGTTTACTAAGCTACAGTGAACTTGCTCCGTGTTACGTTTGGATAATTCTTCATCCACATTAAATACGCTAAATAAATTATTATAAGATTTTAAGGGAATTCTAAGAATTTTCACGGTTCGTTACATTTATCACTTCAACAAAGATATTTGTGTTTTTTAACCGATATCAAAAAAGGAGGTTCTGTATTCGACCCATCTGTATGTATGTTAAAAAATGCTGACACATTAAACTAATACATTAAGAAAACCAAACAAAGATATTTGTGTTTTTTGGTTTTCTCAATGCATCAGAATGTGTCAGCATTTTTTTGTATGTTTATCAATGTATGTTTCTCTGCACATTATTATTTACCACAAGTACTACCGAAGTACCTAACCATTCGTCGTGCAAGCGCTATTGTTTGTGTATATATTGCCATCCACAATAACGCGACCAACTAATTTTCCTAATTGCTTACAGTCCAAGTGTACCTTCTGCTTGTGTTTTAGGTCTGTAGATATACAGTAAATATTTATAAGTGCACACGTATACTAAGTTGAATAATCAGTGTTCTTAAACAGCGAAATCTCCGTTCAAAAATTGGAAACGCGCGTCATTGTGGATGAAATTGTCTGTAACCGGCATTGATGTATACATCAATGGTAGCCGGTGTAATTGTAATTGGGCTTTGTGACATATAAAATCTTATGTCCTAAAATATTAAGCACAGTTTATACCACGCGGTAATTAAAATTCCCGCGGCGTAATTACTGTTTATGGGCTGAGTCGTGACGCGTAACATAAAGCTAGCAACTTGCTGATCTTATTAGGATCTTGTTAATTTCATTCATGTCGGTATTTAGGCATACTCACACCTTTTATCCCCGAAGGGAGAGGCAGAGGCGCAACTAGTGCACCCACTTTTCGCCGTGCGTATTCCGTCCAATGATGTGATAGGGAGCGACCCTATCGCCATATCGGGCACAAATTCCAGACTCCGGGCTGATAGTGAATAGAAAAATACAATATCACTTTGCCCGACCCGGGGCTCGAACCCGAGACCTCAGTATTGCAGTCGTACCGTAATACAACTACGCCATTGAGGCAGTCCGTTAGTGTATAAAGATAATACTTTTTGCCTATCCTTATATCCTTACATACATATTTTAAAACAAAGTCTCCAGCCGCGTCTCTCTGTCTGTCTCTCTGCCCGCGATAATTTCTAAAACTACCGAACGAATTTCGATGAAATTTCGTAGAGAGATAATTTAAGACCATGGAAAGGCCATAGGCTACTTTTTGTTCCTATAAAATATATAGCAGAACTCTTATCACAGGAAAACTCTTTGACGCAGGCCGCCAGCAAAACTAGGAATATTATAAATAGATTATATGAAGGGCACAGGCAAATAACAGGGAATGACCTAATTAATGCATTTTGAGAAAAAAACAATTTGTAAGTTTTAAAGTGTATTATGTTTATTGAGACAAGAGAGAGAGTGTATTATTTTTATGGACATTCCCAGTTCTTATCGTTTTGGCCATAAACAAAACTGCATTTCTGGCGCCATCTGTTAACTTTTTTTTAAATTGTAAGATTGGAATTCAAAACACCATAGACAAAGATATGATTCTATAAAAAAAAAAAAGTATTATAATTTGTGACATTCCCTGTTATTTGTCTGTGCCCTTCATATTAGAAATACATTAAACATCAACACATGGAAAAATATAAAGGTCTTTCCAGTGTCCACTAACTTTGACACAGTAAAGTTAATTCCATTCTACAATACGATCAACTTACACGAAGACACAGGGAACGAAATCCTACTTAATCCAAAGAACAATAACTGAAACATGTAGACGCGTTTAACGTTTCAAAGGCAAACACACATCGAAAAGGATCTACTTTTAACCCGAGGCGACGATTTCTTCAATATTGTTCTTTGATTTAATGTTTTGTACATGAGGTTTGAACAAGACGTAAAGTTAGATCAAAATATATTTATAAGCACAGAAATTAAGATAATATGGTGCGATAAACTAATGACACATAAATTTTTTTATAAAATTCATCTACAGCAATTACTGGTGGCAGATCACTTGCGAGCGTTTGCGAGTATAGGTACCACCGCATAGTCAAGACGCCTTTCTACAATCGTTAACGCTAACTTTATGTATCGGAATTATATATCGTAGCGATAAACTTACGAGATTATGTCATTCTCTCACTTTTTTCACCTGACTACGGCGAAGCAAGGAAGGATAATGATTTTAACATGTATGCATCTCTCCATTTTATGTTCCACACTAGCGTCGCTCCTATTGAACCGATTTTGACAAATGAGGTATCTATCGACTCGTATTTATGTGTGTTATGTTACTGTGTGCAATGGTTATAGGCTATATATATATATATATATATATATATATATATTTACATCCAGCAACGCATTTGGCTTCATGCACACCGTGCATCATTACGGCGTCCCCCAATTCCACTTAAATTTTTTAGGATGTCTTTGTGAATATTGCTTAGTTTTTCGATTTTCTGCTTCATGGGATAGTTTATTTTCCTGCAATTTTATTTGGGGCAATATTCTTTTTGCAGTCATGCCCAGACATTTTTGAACCCCGCTACATGGTCATAGATTTTTGGTTTCCTGGATATATTGATCATGATATACCTAATGCGTCGCCTATTTAACGTCCTCACGGGATGGTTGGTATTTGGGAGTGCGACGTTGCCAGCTTTGGGTTTACTTATCTCTTTCTTTTACTATCGCTTGTCGCATTGTCTGTTGTTTACCGTTTCAACTTCAAATCTACTCGTAGGAGCTATACCTGAACGGATGCCCGATATTTATATATGTACCTACGAGTATCTTATCCTATCCTTCTAAAATTGTAAATATGAAAATCTTCTTTGTTGAACTGAGGATAGATGGATGGATTGATTGTTTTGTCTCTGTTTCACGCAATAACTACTGAACGGACTTTATTTATTTATTTCAACTTTGTATACAGTAAATGAATACAGGTGCCTTATGACTTAATGCCTGAGGCATTCTCTAACAGTCAACCTTTGGGTGATGCAGAATTAGTAAGGTCGCCAGACTTCATGGGGAAGTGTTCATTTTGAGCGGCTGCTTGAGGGTGATACCCCTGGTGTTGCAAGCATCCGTAGGTGGTGAGAATCGCTTCCTATCAGGGGGGCCACATACCTGTCTGCCACGTTATCATATAGCTGTTGGACGTCCGTATATAGCTATTGGACGTCCGTATAAAGGTATTGGACGTCTGTATATAGCTATTGGACGTCCGTATATAACTATTGAATGTCCTTGTACAGCTATCGGACGTCTGTATATAGCTATTGGACGTCAGTATATAGCTATTTGACGTCCGTATATAACTATTAGACGTCCGTGTACAGCTATCGGACCTCCGCATATGACTATTTTATTTTTATTTTTAAGCTATTGCATAGCTTCTAATGCAGGCCTTGAGCGTGGAGACCGAATCCAGAAATTCCGTAACGAAAATAACCTGACATCTTTTTTATCTTACTAATATGAACCTTAAATACAATGCGTAGATGCTATAATTCTTGAAACGAGTATATTTTTATTTATTTTATTTATTAAAGTCATTAAAACCATTTCTTACTAATCTAATATGAACCTTAAATACATTGCGTAGAAGCTATTTCCCCAGCGTTGGCACGGCACGAGTACAAAAGAATCGAACGTAACATTATTTTTTCATATTTTGATTTATTCTACTTTGGTTGTGATGACCATTGCATTTCTGACATTTATCAATAACAAGACTAAACGTGCGTTTCTCGCGTTAAAAAATCTATTTTATGTGGTAAGCGTAAGATCGAATTTGTGTTTATTCAATCAAAATTTGTGATAAAAAATGCTATGCAATAGCTTTACCGCGGCAGTCTCCGAGTGCCACACGTATTTTTTATTTTATTTATCCGGTATAAAAACAATTGTACAATAAGTTTTATACAAATAAGATTACATATAGGAGATAATTGTACAACTAACAACATTATCCACAGTTTATACATTCGTATTTATGAATATTTGGAGCACATGCACCCGGTGAAACAAGACTAAAGGAAAATTCTAAACTACTACCATACCATACGAGCCCCGTTTTATGTACTGCCCACTGTTGAGCACGGGCCTCCTCTACTACTGAGAGGGTTTAGGCCTTAGTCTACCACGCTAACGCATCCACAGCGGTGGGCATAATTGATAAACAATAGACACAATTTCGAAAAATCAGAGGTGTGTGCCTTGGGTGTTGAACCTGCGGACATCCGTCTCGTCAGACCGTTCCATTCCTAACTAGGCTATCGTCCACTTTTGGTTATTGGAAGTCCGTATATAGTAATTAGACTTCTGTATATAGCTATTGGACGTCCATATATAGGTATTAGACGTCCGTATATAACTATTGGACGTCCGTGTACAACTATCGGACCTCCGTATATAACTATTACCATACCATACCAGCCCTGTATTATGTACTGCCCAATACTGAGCACGGGCCTCCTCTACTACTGAGAGGGTTGAGTCCTTACTTCACCACGCTGGCCTAATGCGGGTTATCAGACTTTAAATCCCTTCGAAATTATTTTTGAGAAATTCTCAGGTATGTAGGTTTCCTCATGATGTTTTCCTTCACCGGTAAAGTGAACGATAGTTGATTAACAATACACACGTCACTTCGAAAAATCAGAGGTGTGTGCCTTGAATGTTGAACCTGCGGCCATCCGTCTCGTCAGACCGTTCCATTCCCAACTAGGCTATCGTCCACTTTTGGTAATTGAAAGTCCGTATATAGTAATTAGACGTCTGTATATAGCTATTGGACGTCCGTATATAGGTATTAGACGTCCGTATATAGCTATTGGACGTTTGTGTACAGCTATCGGACGTCTGTATATAGCTATTGGACGTCCATATATAGGTATTAGACGTCCGTATATGAGCTAGCTAGCAGCTGGACGATAGTTGGGAATGGAATAGTTTAACGAGACGGATGTACGCCGGTTCAAAACTCAAGGCACACACCTCGATTTTGTTAAAGTTATGTGTGTATTGTTTATCAATTATCTAGCGTGAGGAAACCTACATACCTGAGAATTACCCAAAAAATATTTTCGAAGGTATTTGAAGTCTGCCAACCCGCACAAGGCCAGCGTGGTGGACTAAGGCATAAACGCTCTCAGTAGTAGAGGAGACCCGTGCTCAGCAGTAGGCAGTATATAATACAGGACTGGTGGTATGGTATGGTACAGCTATCGGACATCCGCATATAGCTATTGGACGTCCATATAATGATCTGCGATGGTGAATATTGTGTTGCTTGCGGTATGTTATGATTTATTGACACAGATTTAATGAGCGAGCTGGCAACGTCGCAACTGCGGACGCCAAATACGCGGAATCGTCGTCAGAAAATTACCGAAGTATACGGCTGTCGATATACGCGCTGCAGCAGCGCCTCACCCCGGCAGAGATTTTTTCGTGAACTATCCAATATATAATTGCAGCCAATGGATCGATTTTTTGGCTTCCATCGATTTTTGTTCTACAGCTAGCCAGGACCAATAGGACCTAAGTGACACTGGCCAAAAAAGTGGCGTCCGGTATGCGGACGTCAAAAGCCGGTGGACGCCAATTTAAATGCACTTTCACCTTCAGCGGACGGAAGTTTGTTTGCGGGATAAATATATATATATATATATATATATATATATATATATATATATATATATTAATTACACGTAAAAGAAGAATGGCATTTGCATTTGAGCTAAGTTTTAAATGCACCAATGGAATCACATAGAACAATTAAAGTAGTGTATTATCTTACCTACAAATTTTCCTTAGCTACATATAATTTATATTTAATTTTAAAAGCAAATTCATTTATAAACATAATATCTATTAGCGTTGAAGTTTGTAGAAAAGCATCTTAGCTATGGCCTTTTTTTTTTTTTTTTATTGCTTTGAATGACGAGACGAGCATGCCGCTCGCCTGATGGTAAGCGATACGACCACCCACAAACAGCAGCAACACCATCCAGCACCTTGACTGACAAAATACTGAGCGGCACTCCACTGCGCTCGTCATCCCGAGACATAAGATGTTAAGTCTCATTATGTCCAGTAGTTATACTGGCTACAATATCCTTCAAACCGAAACACAACAGTGCATGCACACTGTTGCTTGGCGGTAGAAATAGACATTGCGGTGGTACCCACCCAGACGGCCTCTATAATGTTTCATTTACCAAGACTTTTTTCGCGGTGGAAAACGCGTTATCGCTACCACTGGGTCGTAAGTGGAACAGTTATGTTGGCTTCACTGGACTAACGGCCAAATGTCGACATTCGGGATTGCTTCATCCGAGTGAGCATTGGACCGACCTAGTGTAGGTAATACAAGAGTAAAATATTCAATTTTATGATTGAGGATTATAGAAATTACAATGAGCACTATCTACGCAGACTCTAGGTACTATACTCTTTGACTTACTCCTCTTGCTATAACTAGATGTCGCTAGTTGTATTTTATTGTACGAAAAATATTTTTTTTTGAATATTTTTATCAGTTGTGACATGAATCTAGATAAAATCGAAACTAAGGGCCGATTTTACAGCTTGCTGATAAATGCGTCACATAAATGTATAAGACGACCAAATACAATTGTCAAACTCTAATCTATCCTCCCAAATAAATGGTAATATGAGTACTATCTACGTTAGCAGTTTAATAAGATAGGTAACTGTCAAATAAAATCTACTTAAACCTGTGAAACAGGCCCTTAAACTAGTCTTAATTAATACAAAATTTCACCCACCTCAGCCTTTAACCATTGTATGTACAAAAGAATATTCAATTAACGAATATGGAAGAAAGTTTTTCGCTATTCACCATGCTCTACTAGAAATTGCGAGTTTTTTTTATGGCATTGAATGGCGAGACGAGCATGCCGTTCGCCTGATGACCACCCAATAACAGTAGCAATACCATCATAAAATGTTAAGTCTCATTATGTCCAGTAGTTACACTGGCTACAATGTACTTCAAACCGAATCACAATAGTGCATGCACACTGCTGCTTGGTGGTAGAAATAGACATTGTGGTGGTACCTACCCAGACAGACTCTTACATATTAGAGACCTACCACCTTGTCAGGCCACTAATAAAATATGAAACTGATGCTATGCAAATAGTCGACTATGCTGTTAGGCATACATACGTTGGGTCAAACGGACCCTTAGGGTTCGAAGCCTGATACGCTGAGTGGCAGCTACTCGTGACAAACCCTTCTCAACCCTTCCATTAAGTGTCCATTGTCAATATTGGAGACGCTGCACTTTTACAAACCATTTATTTTGTTTGATTTATTGCCGGAAGTACTGCTTATCTCTAATAGATATTTTATGATATTATTGGAGATGTCATATTCCTTGGATTTACATTGAAATAATATTATTTAACGGGTATTTTCGGCATGATTTGTTTAATTTTTATTCTCAAGTCCCAACGATTCGAAGACTGCAGCCAACATGGTCACATGGCGAACTAGGTTGTTGGTCGTCCGAAAAGTTTATGTTACAATTAACCATCCTTAGATTTAATACAAAATCACGACTGTAAGAATATCTTTTAGTTTAATACGATAATAACAAAGCGCTGAAGCCAGGTGAAATAGCAAATTAAGTTTAACAAAATAGTTATTGGTGATACGACAGTTTAAACAATCGAGAAATTTCACTACGCAAATAACTTTACTCCATCAAGATTTACCCCCAAAGCTAAAAGAGTATCATGCACCACAAAACATACGAAAAGACGTGCAAGTCTAAAATTTCTGTGAAATAAACTCCGATAAAATTCACCAGAAATGAGACCGATGTCACAAACATCCCACTAAACAGTGTAAAATAAAATCAAAATGCACCTGCCAATTTACAAGCGATTTCCAAAATATTGCCGTGGATACGCGCAAGCCAAACGGGATAGTGCGAGGACGAAAGTGGTGAAGTTGAGGGGGCGGACCGAGGGGCGAGGTGGCGTAAACAACCCCCGGCACCGTTGCCAATCTCCGGACCAATAACATTTTTAAAATTGCCAACTTTCGGAAATGGAGATGCGGCGCCTTCATGCGTTTAACGTTGATTTATCGATCTATAAAAATGCGTGTTAAACTTTAATTATTCATATACTTATCGATGAGTAAACAGTTTCAAAAGGATATTTATAAACCTGTTAAAATATGTTAACCGAAAAATAATGCAGTGGCAAAATAAGCAATCTTTGCAGTTATTGAATAATTAATGTGCATAAAAATATATTATTTTCATTGGACTCCACATTGATAAGGAAATCTTATTACAAATCTTATTACCGGTTCAGATAGAGCTGAATAGAAATTGCATACATCTGCCGCAGAATCGGGATATTAGAAAAACTCATAGATTTCCCTTTTATTTACTCTTAAAGAAATGTTGGTTTATATTATTCTAGACATTTGCAAACTGAATTAGTCATCAATAAAGCGTAGAGTAATATCAGTCAGGTGAGCTAAATTGTGACGTCTATATCAAGATGTTGAATATAGTATACAATTTTTTCTAAAGTATACAATACTAACGGGGCGGGGGGGCCTGCCCCGGCTTCGTACAGGTAGCAAACCATAATATTATAAGCCTACATTTATTTTTCTCTCGTATAATTTATTTATGAATTATACACATAAACGATTCTCTTGAATCACTCCGTCTATTGGTGAAAAACGTATGAAAATCCTTTCGGTAGTTTTTGTGTTTATCGCGTTCAGACAAACAGAAGCGATGGGGAGACTTTGTTTTATAATATGTAGTGATGTAAGGACATATTTTTTTTTTTTTTTTTATAGCATTGAATGACGATACGAGCATGCCGTTCGCCTGATGGTAAGCGATACGACCACCCATAAACAGTAGCAACACCATCCAGCACCTTGACTTACAAAGTACTGTGTGGCATTCCACTGCGCTCGTCATCCTTAGACATAAGATGTTAAGTCTCATTATGTCCAGTAGTTATACTGGCTACAATGTCCTTCAAACCGAAACACAACAGTGCATGCACACTGTTGCTTGGCGGTAGAAATAGACATTGCGGTGGTACCCACCCAGACGACCTCTTACATAATGAGAGACCTACCACCAGTCCATCCTCAAACTATCTCAATACATATACTCTCGCGGTTCCACCCGCAAGGAAATCTTTTCCGAGATAAAAGTCCCGGTTTATTTTTTCCCGGGATAAGAAGTAGCCTAGGACCTTCCCAGGGTCATAACTATCTCCCTACCAAATTTCATCGAAATCGTATCAGTGGTTTGGCCGTAACGACGCCACTCGCGAGACAATAAAATCCGGGACAAAAGTCCCGGTTTGAACTTTTCCGGGATATAAGTATTCTAAAGGTGAAATAATTTTTGGAATCGGTCCAGTAGTTTTTGAGTTTATTCGTTACAAACATGCAAAAATACAAATGTTTGCTCTTTATAATATTAGTATAGATACATACTATCATACATATTGAGAAAGTCGATCAAAAGAAAAATTACTTCGCCATTGAAGGTCACAGGCGACAAAAGGTCAACATAGGATCCGATCACGCACCTCTCACCTCGTGTTAGACCTAAATTACAAACGTTAAGAGCTCGTAACAAAAGCTGACCTGCAGATACGATAGAACAGTTATATAAAGACTACCGAAAAAATTCAAACCGAGAAAAAGAAAAGATTCTTTTCCTCAACCATTTTTCCTAAAGATCAGGCACGGATCGCAATCGGAGTAATAATAATAAAATATTATGAGGTTTTTTTGCATGGGCTTGCAATAAAGGCAAAAGAAGTCCCTTCCCGGGTGCGGATTTAAGCCTCGCTTCTAAACCGCCGATTTTGGATGTTGACGCACTCTGTCAAAGGAAAATATATTGATTTTATTATAGTTTACAAAATATAAACGGTCGTGAGCTGCCTGGCGGCCTTTCGATATGTCTTTGTGATTTGATGACAAAACATTTATTGAAATTATGAAGCTATTTCAATAAGTTGGTGATATTTTGGTAGATATACATTGTAGACATATTTGCCCATTGCTTAAATCGTCGGCGCGACTGGGGTAGTACAATTCTCTCAAAAAAACCGCCATGAAAGGACAGCATGCTCTTCCATTTCATATGGTTAGTTTAGGATCGACAACTAAAATACGTATTATGATTTCAATTTCTATCCTATAAGGTAGGCAGTGCAAACATGATTATTTTTAGAATAGGGGATGTGTATTGGAGGCTAGGTGTCGGTCACGACTTTGCACGCGTGAAAGGCCTCTCCCGTTATAAAAACTCCTAAATAACTGTTGCGACAGCGCTATGTGCTCGTCGCCGGCGCCATCTACTTAAAAATTTAAATATTTCCCAATGGAGAAAATCACTGGCATAAAAATTAATCTATATATGTCATTTTTTATCCAGGAAAAGGCCTATCCGTGTTCCAAATTTCATCCATATCCGTTCAGCGGTTCCTGACTTACTTGTGACAAAAGAGCCAACATTTTCACAAACTTTCGCATTTATTATTTAGGAAGATAATAAGACGACTTATGCAACAATATATTTAGTTGCTGAAACTAAATATAAAAGTAAGGGGAATTTACTTGTCCTTTATTAACTAAAATAATTATGTAATAAATATTAAAACGTTCCAAATGTGAAAAATTCAATTTTAGTAAAATACAATAAAATGCGCCAAATGTAAGAATATTTTAGAGTTACGGCCTGTATATTCATGTTTAAACTTCAACAAAACTAGAATTTATTACTTGTGAAAATTTCTACCCTTTTTATATCTAAATAGTCTTCAATTGTGTTTAACGTTGCTGATTTTAAGTTCAGTATAGTGTAATAATAATATAAGTTATAGTAAAACCACGATTTTATATTATAATATAGTAAAAATGCAGGTTCAAAACCCAAGGGCACACACCACTGACTTTTGAAAAAAGTTATGTGTGTATTCTTTGTGAATTATCGCTCGCTTTAACGGTGAAGTAAAACATCGTGAGGAAACCTGCATACCTGAGAAGTTCCCTGAATTTCGAAGGTATGTGAAGTCTACCAACCCGCACTAGGCCAGCGTGGCGGACTAAGGCCTTAACCCTCTCAGTTGTAGAGGAGGCCCGTGCTTAGCAGTGGTCAGTATAGAATATAGGGCTGGTATGGTATGGTGGTAACCTAATACAACGTAGTTATTTGAATTGTAAATAAACTTAGTAAAGATGAGAAATTGTACATTGTTTATTTATTTTTCTAGTTTTAACGGCATTGTGTGGACGGAGTTTGTAGATTATATTTAGTGAACAGTGAAAACATATTATTCATGTTGTCATAACATCACGACTTTTTTCGTCATCAGGGGTAGGTAGATGTGTAACAGCCACTCTTTGCCAGCTGTTAGATCCCGTGTAATAAGGGACATGAACGGGAACATTTCTAGATTCCGGGCTAATATTAAGTAGAAAAACCTCATTACATATTGCAACACCTAAGGATCAAACCTTAGCTCGGCAATCGTACCACGTACGCAATGTAACAAACCACCATAGTCTGATTAAATAATTATACATAACATAAACAAAGTTTAATTTTACCTGGAGCGCTATGATGTTCATGACTTAAACACAAAGGCAAACACTGATTACAATTTTCTCGCTTAAAAAATCTAAAAAGATAATATTTTTATTTAAAGTGGTTGTGTAAAACTTTCCATTTCATTTTTCTCGTTTTACGTTTATTAAAATTTAGTGTAGAAACAGCAAAAAATATATATGTTTTAGCGATGGGCATAGATCATTAACGAGATAGACTTTAGGACTGATTTTGAGTACGGATCCATATAGGCAAAAAGTAAACCGAAAAATAATTAAATTTCAAAACTTTTCGTGTTAATATTTGGTATCTATGGGCATTATTTTTCCACCTTCATTGATATTCCACGATATATGCGCTATTTCATTTTATATTAAGTTACTAAAATGTGTTAAGTATCTTTGCCGACATTGACACCAGACGCCTCGCTCAATTAGATGCACTTTAACCGATGTTGTCCATTCCGAGTACAGGATTTCTGTTGCTTTCGGAACTACCTATTGACCACATTCTTAGCAGTGTTATAGCTTCAACAGAAAAATCGATCTACAAACCATGCCGCTAAAATTTGTATTTTTCAACAAAAGATTTTGACGTGGACCCGAAATTCCAACCTTGCTGAGATTCTTATTGTACTGCCTAAAACGATCACCTACGTACACTGTACACATTCTACAAGACCGACATTATACCGTAAATCTGTCATGCGAATATTTTGGAGCACCTTTGTTGAATATCACAAGAGAAATTTCTAAGACGTCAAAATGTGTTTTACAAAGTTAAAAAGGAAACCATAACACGTTTGATTTCGAAACCATCAAAGGTATTTAAAAATCCTAAAACCATTTTTCACATTTTTAATGATGTTCCCTTTCGCAAATTGAAGCCTCACCTTAACAATCCTTTGTAGGAGAAAAGAGCAACTGTGCTTTGAACTAAACGTTTCATTCAGTCCCTCAAAGCAATTTATAACTTCAGAAATACTGTAGTTTTAAAAATCCTATCGCAGTCAGACAATCAACGATTTAAGCTACGATATGACGAGGAACAGTACCTATAGTTAAATAATGTTTGTACTGTTTGAATATACCTAGGAAATATATCAAGTTAGGCAACCTTTATTTTATCTAATTGACAAAAACGAGGATTTAGGGAATAGACATTCTTTCATAAAATGTATAGAATAACAAAATATATTAAATCGCACCTTAGAAAGAAGAGATTCAGAATACAAAAAATAAACGGATTTTCGGGTAATTACACAGACATATCTACAAGATAAGCAGAATTTGACTTAGTCTATATCTAATGACCCATTTCTGTATATTGTGTTCTGAGTCTCTTCTTGGCGAGGTGCTTAATTTATAACGGACAGATCTGATGCAGATTTTAAGTTCACTTTCCTAGCATTTTTAGTTTTATTACATTTCATTCTGTTTAGGTCGCTTACAATACATTTAAAAATGTTAAATTACATTCCCAAATAAATTCTACGTTTCACAACCGCCGCACTGTTTCTCAGCATACAGTTCTCCTATTTGTGGAAAACAAAGTAAATCAGTGTCGACCACAATGATATGCTTCGAAGAAAGTTTGCGTATAAATCTTGGTGAAATTTTTGGCTCGCGGCTAAGCCGATTGGGCGAGTTAGCGGCCGCCTTTTAAAAAGCAGTAAAACTATCGTGTATAATGTTATTGTATTTGAAATAACTGCGTCGGTGGCGTAGTTGTATTACGGTACAACTGCAATGCTGAGGTCTTGGGTTCGATCCCCGGGTCGGGCAGAATGATATTGGGTTTTTCTAATCAATATCAGCCCGGAGTCTGGAATTTGTGCCCGATATGGCGATAGGCTCGCCCCTTATCACATCATGCGACGGAATACGCACGGCGAAAAATGGGTGCACTAGTTGTGCCTCTGCCTACCCCTTCGGGAATAAAAGGCGTGAGTGTACAGACACTCAAATACACAGGTATTTGAAATAATCTATTGATTTAAAAAATTACCATTATTTCCCATGGGAGCATATTATTACCGGGACTAAAAGTAGCCTTAGATGTGTTAATCAGCGACATAGTCTACACGTGTGCCAAATTTCATCCAAATGTTTTCAGCAGTTTCTGCTTTTACTTCTAACAAATATAAATGCAAACATATTTTAAAAAATTGCAGGTATAATATTAATAAAAAGAAGTGAGATAAGTTATTGGTCGATTACAGTTGTAAAGTATAGTTTCCACTCTTAGAATTTTAAATATCTAATATTCCATGTATCAATCGAATGTGTTGTAATTTGTATTTTAAGTCATTCCGTGACTTGTGTTATTCCGTGACGTATGTACCCAAAACATTCTACACTTTGTTAAAATCGGTTTAGTAGTTAAACCATTTTGTTTATCAAAGTATGTCGATAAATATCATTTATTTTAGTTGTCGAATAATCGTATAATTATCCGAAATAACTGAATACTCCGATTAAACAGGAATAATACTGTGATATTTCAATTAATCATTTAAACATATTCAAAAAATGCGATAGCTCATTGAGGGCACATAATTCGATGCACAATATACACTGGTACATTTCACGCCACAGCCGTACATCGACAGATTTGTTCATTTATTTGCATCGTTAATTTCAACTTTGAGCTGTTAATTGTATTATTCCTGTTAATTAAATTCGCGTCATATTTCTCGAACGCGTTTGTTCAGAGCGTATTGCGGGTGGAAGAAAATGTTCAAACGAATTGTTGTAGTTATTGTTTTGTTTCTTGTATTTTTCTTTAGTACGTGTTTGTTTTTTGTAGGTACTCTATTTTGTACTTTGCTTCGCATATATTTTAAGACTTTTTTTATGACATTTAATGACGAGACGAGCATGCCGTTCGCCTGATGGTAAGCGATACGACCACCCATAAACAGTAGCAACACCATCCAGCACCTTGACTTACAAAGTACTGTGTGGGCCACTGCGCTCGTCATCCTGAGACATAAGATGTTAAGTCTCATTATGTCCAGTAGTTACACTGGCTACAATGTCCTTCAAACCGAAACTTAACAGTGCATGCACACTGCTGCTTGGCGGTAGAAATAGACATTGCGGTGGTACTCACCCAGACGGACTCTTACATATCGACGGTAAAAAGCGATTTTGTCGTATCTCGAAATATCCAACTTTACACCAGAGCCAAAAAACGATTTAAAAAATTCATAACTCGTAAATTTATGAAGATAGAAAGTTGAGATTTGGAACATATTTCCAAAAATCTAAACCTTACTTTTCACGGTTAACAGAAATATCCTAAAGTTACTACTTCATTGATTTTGTACTAGTTACAGCAGTCGATGTTTTAATGTCGAGCAGCAGAAATGTTTTATCTGTGAGGTGAAATGTATGACCAACTAAGATATATAAAGATTTCGATGCGACGGATCTGCTGTATCTCAAATAAAAACCATGCGAATCATGTTTATTTTGCTGTATATGATTTAATCGAACTAGATTATGAAAAAAACACGTCTTACATACAAGCAGTATCATAAAAGTTATAAAAATAAAATGCTGTATCTTTTACTAAACGCTTTTATTTTCTTTTTAAGAATGTAAGGACAAAAAAAAACAAATGAATAAACTAAATAAACAGTAATTTTTTATTCAACTCTAACTATATTCGTCTCCTGTTGTTGGGGGGGGGGGGGGGAGGGCTCAGAACCCCCCAAGCATCGACCTTCACACCCGCAACTGCAACTCTTGTAAGCCAGGATCAGCAGTGGCACGCATTTTATTATACCGAGCGGTGAAGTTCGGCGAATCTCAGGGTACACTAATCTGTCTTTAACCCGCAATGAAATCAATCAAATAGAAACATAGGGAGGAGTTGGAAAAAATAGGCGTCAAGGGCAGCGTGAGGCCTACTTTCCACGCTATCTTCCATCACTGAAATCGCAACATTGCACTAAAAGATAATACAAAATTAAAGACGAACTACCCTGCTTGAAGCGGCGATAGCCTAGTTGGGAGTTGAACAGACTGTCGAGACAAATGTCCGCAGGTTCCAAACCCAAGGGCGCACACCTCTGAGTTTTCTAAAAAAGTTATGTGTGTTTTCGTTGTAAATTATCGCTCGCTTTAACGGTGAAGGAAAACATCGTGAGGAAACCTGCATACCTGAGAAGTTCTCCGAATTTCAAAGGTATGTGAAGTCCGCCAACCCCCATTAGGTTAGCGTGGTGGACTAAGGCCTAAACCCTCTCAGTTGTAGAGGAGGCCCGTGCTCAGCAGCGGGCAGTATATAATACAGGGCTGATATGGTATGGTATAGTACCTCCTGCCGCCCGCCCGCCGCCCCTGGTGGCCCCTATTAGTCGTCTTTTACGACAGGCACCGTACCGTACCGTGGGGGACTTCTCCAAACGCCCCCAATCCATACGGTGGGAGACGCCGGTCAGTCCTCCACCTAGCGTCTTCTACGTCTCCTCTGGTGGCGGGAGGTATCTTCGCGCTCCTGATCCCTCTCGGCACTCTCCTTCTGCTAGAGGACCACCTCGCAGAAGTGGGCCATCGCACGCCATGACCTCTGGCTGCCGACCACGGAACCGGCCACGGCCGGCAGTGACAGGTCTCCTCCGACGACTGCTCTGAGAGCGCTGCGCTCCTCGTCCCAGGCTGACCAAAACTCCAATGTGTGCTGATCCGTGTCCAGCGGGCAGTTGTCACAATGATGACAAACAGCCGAAACCTCTGCGCCTACTATTCGACACAGTTACTCACCGAAGCAGCTATGGCCGGTAAGTATCTGTATCAAGTGAAACGTAGCCGGGCCATGGCGCTTGTCCAGCCACGAAGCAAAACCGGGCGCACTACCGCGACAACCCTGAACCCCGCTGTCGGGGCCTTCATGTCCGGATGCCTCCTCCCACCAATGATAAGCATCGAAGAGGGCGACCAGATCCCATAGCAAGAAACCGGTCAACAAGCAAGCCCCCTCGAAAGAAACTGTGCGGTACGCCCTGATCATCCGCTACGCCAAAACTATGGTTTAGCAAGAGAGCGATGCAGCGGTCGGTCAAGGAGTGCTTTGGAAGTCGAGAAGCTGGTTCGCAATGGCGTAGGTAAGGCACACGCTGGGTTAGGAGCGAAGTGATGGGAGCGGGTCTGGCTAGAGTGACGTATTGACAAAGTATTAATCACTGAAAAAAAAAAACAATACTCTGTTCCTATGACGTAAGTGGGATTTTCACTATCCGAATCAAAGTTTGAAATGTAGTAACTATTTAATAATTATACGCACATCTCTGGCAACGTAAAATTATGGGCCGACAGAAATGCTGTATCTCCGAAAATCAATCTCCATAATTGAAAAATAATGTTGTAACAATTATTTACACTGGGCGTATTGTTGTATCTCTTTTATTTTCAAAAGTAACGTTTTTTTCTCTATTTACAGCAAATTTTTGTATAAACTGTACAAAAACTAGAAAAAAATCGATGGCGTATCTTAATTTTTTTTCGTCGTAAGAAGACGAGACCTAGACCATTCGACGCGGCTTTTTTTTCTGATCAATAATATAGTAATAAGTCACTTTGGCCATTTTCCGAGATACGACACTTCCGCTTTCTACCGTCGATATGAGAGACCTACCAGTTACCGTTAACTTTTGATATAAATTAAAACCAAGTTGGTAACTAACTTACGCTTACACGATCCAGTTATAAAATTGAAACATATCATATTCCAAATAATAATTTTGTGCCTTGGCTTTATTACGTAGGTCTATATTTCAGTTCATGTGCCTGGTCGTGATGATGAAATCTATACTAATATTATAAAGCTGAAGAGTTTGTTTGAACGCGGTAATCTCAGGAACTACTGAACCGATATTTAAAATTCTTTCCCTAATAGGAATCTACATTACTCCTGAGTGCTATAGGCTACTTTTCATCCCGGAAAATCTTTTCCACGCGGGCGGAGCCGCGCGCAATGCTAGTTTCTAAATATGAGCCAACGAACGAACACCAGTACGCCAAAATACCCACAGAAAAGTTTACATTTACAATACTAGTTTTATTAAATTGCCCTTTAAATTTTAAAGTTGCTGTAAACTGTTTATCAACATCTATACTACAATATTATAAAGCTGAAGAGTGTGTTCGTTTGTTTGTTTGTTTGAACGCGCTAATCCCAGGAACTACTTAACCGATTTTAAAAATTCTTTCACTAATAGGAAGCTATACTACTCCAAACTGCTATAGGCTACTCTTTGTCCCGGAAAAATATTTTTATCCCGGAAAAACTTTTTCACGCGGGCGGAGGCGCGAGAACCTAGTCTATAGTATAAAGGAAGTTGTACACGTACACCCAATCATCATAGTCTAAACATTCACCGATCTAATGTAACATCGAAGCATCACTGCAAATAAATGAAACTAATCGAGCCGACCAGTTTGCTTCGATGATTTATTAACGGTTCGCGCAAGTTAAGCCGAACGCAATCCCGCAAATTAAATTCTGTTTGCACTTGCCATACTGTACATTTTCATATTGCTTGTTGGTTTGGTATTGTCATGTCAATTTGATGTTGAGTTTATGGAATTTGTTTATTGAATGGCAATTGTCAGTGTTGTTGATTTAAAGATCTATTCAGGTTGATTAGGTTGATAATATATAATCAACTAGTTTTTGCTCGCGGCACCACCCGCGTGAAAAAGTTTTTCCGGGAAAAAATCCCTCTTTATATTTTCCCAAGATAAAAAGTAGCCTATGTCCGTTTTCAGGCTCTAGACTATCTGTGTACAAAATTTCATTTACATCGGTTCAGTAGTTTTGGCGTGAAAGCGCGATAGAAAGACAGACAGACAGAGTGACTTTCGCATTTATAATTTTAGTAAGGATTGCATATAGTAAGTATTACGGTTGTCATTTATATGTCGTAAGAATTAATCGTCTAGATAGCATCGTAACTCATCTTGTTTTATTTTAATTATAGGTGCTGGTGCTATTTATGTTTATTATCATTATAATAGTATAAAAAGAGAAACAAATAATTGATACAATAAATAGGTAATAGAAAAATTCTTTGCTTCTTCCTCTTGTAAAACCAACGCTGGTTTGCGCTCACCGCTGCACAGAATGATTGAAACATATAATCGACAATTTAACACGATTGATATATTACACGTTAACCATAGTGAATTTAAAAAGGATGTTGCGTCGATTTTGAACGCAAATCAGTTATTCGAATTATAATATATTAATTATTTTTAATATGAAAATATTGTGGGTAGCATGTTTTATTAATTACGTAAATTTAGATTAATTATGATGTACCAATGCTGTATGCTACTGTTTGTTTTCCTTTATCTATTAAAATAAAATAAAAAGTTGGTCTTAAAAAGTGATTATATCGATTTTGAAGATGTGGACACCCTTTTATTGCTTGAGATTTTCTAAGTATTACGATCCGAAATATCTTCTAAACCCACATTTAATATTCATGTCTATCAATTATCTCTCGCCCAAGGGCTGTTGATGTAAAACGAGATCGCCTATCATGCTGTTACAACAAATTGCTAACTTGGATATTGAAATAAAACTATTTTGCGGATTTTATCGCGGTTTTTTAATTATTATTTTCTCCCGACGTTTCGAAGGCTTTGCAGCACTTCGTGGTCACGGGGCGGACTGAGGTGTTGGTGGTCCGAAAAGTTAATGTTACAATATCTACCTAAAAACCGCGATAAAATCCGCAAAATAGTTTTATTTCAATGTCTAACATTCGCGTAAATATAAGAAGTCATTATTGGATATTGAAGTTTTACAAGAACATACACTGAGTAAAACTATTTTAATAAATACGATTTAGTCTCCCGCCGAGACATTCTCAAATGGATTTTCAGTTATTCCTAAATGGGAAGAAGTAACTGAAAATGAAGTGGACGATAGCCTAGTTGGGAATGGAGAAAATATATTTCTAACTCCTCCCTATTCTTCTATTTGATTAACTTCGTTGCGGGTTAAGACTAATTAGTGTTCCCAGAGACTCGCCGAGCTTCACCGCTCGGTGTCATAAAATGCGTGCCACTGCTGATCCTGGCTTACAGGAGTTGCAGTGGCGGGTGTGAAGGCGGGATAGTCTCGAGATAGTTGGGAATGGAACGGTCTGCCGAGACAATGTCCGGAGGTTCAAAACCTGAGTTATCGAAGTTATGTGTGTATTGTTTATCAATTATCGTTCGCTTTAACGGTGAAGGAAAACATCGTGAGGAAACCTACATACCCAAGAGAATTCTCCGTAAGAATTTCGAGGGTATGTGAAGTCTGCCAACCCGCACTAGGCCAGCGTGGTGGACTAAGTCCTAATCCCTCTTAGTAGTAGAGGAGGCCCGTGCTCAGCAGTGGGCAGTATATAATACAGGGCTGGTATGATGATGATGATGAAGTGAAAATTGCGGAAAATTGTTTCCGATGATTTATCTTGTATTATTCAAAACATTATTTTGGGGCGCGCTCACTTGTTGATTTTTATTGAATCTCTTTAATGTTCGACTGGCTGTGAATTCACTTGCAATTCACCAGTGTAATAAGTCTGCTTGACCATGGATTAAACAACGGCACATTTTTTTTTATTTATTCTTATTTTAAGGAGCTTTGTCGAATATTACGACCAAGTCGCTCCATACGTCCACTTAAATATATTTCTACACACTAAACATTCACCATAGTAGCTTAAAATATTTTTTTACAAAACTCTAGCCCCTTCTGACATAGAAGCCGACAACATACTATTAAAATCCCCTATATTACTAAGTAAAATATGAGGTCCACTCCGTACAAACTGCGACAATTTTTTTTTTTTTTTTTTTTTTATTGCTTTGAATGACGAGACGAGCATGCCGTTCGCCTGATGGTAAGCGATACGACCACCCATAAACAGTAGCAACACCATCGAGCACCTTGACTTACAAAGTACTGAATGGCATTCCACTGCGCTCGTCATCCTGAGACATAAGATGTTAAGTCTCGTACCGTCTTATTACAAAAAGATAGCTTAGTACTGGGTTTAAACCAAGACTAAAAAGTCTTGGTTTGTTACGGTATTAAAGTTAGTTCTCGGACTAAAATTCATTCTTATTACAAATCCAAGACTAGCCGAGGATTATCTAGTACCGAAGATAGTCCCTGGTTCAATTAGTATCCACAGATTATAAGCAAAAAATTACAGTTTCATTCACTCGGCGATTGATGCACCGTTCCTTTTAACATAAGTTTGTGTGAAGAGAAAGCCAAAATGTTTAATAAAATGTGATTTTGACGATGGTGATGATGCTAAATATTATAATATCTTGTCATTTAAATATATTTTAAATCTGAATAATTTCAAATGGCGTGAATTTTGTGTTACTGTCGACTTGTTTATTTAGCTAGCGTACAACGGAATGAAGTGTGCTGCGCACGTATTTGGATATTATTGAAATGTTTACTTTTCGGTTTATTTATGATTCTTTTGAATAGCAGTTCAAATAACATAAAGAAACGTTGTTTTTTTATTATAATTATTTAGGCACGGCAACAGCGTCACAAGTGCAATAGTTTTTGTTGTGAAAACATGTACGTAACGTATACGATAGTTATTCCAGTTGAAAATGGAGCAATCAAAGAAAAAAAGGGTGAAGATTTGACTTTTGAAGTAAAGGTTAGTCCAAATCAATCGTATTATTAATAAACAGTGTAATAACATTACATAATAATAGTGAAACTACATTTATAGCGAAAATCTTCATCACTTAATTAAAAATGATTCACGCGACTACGGGGTCTATTAAACCGCTAGTTTGTTTCCAACACTTCCAAATCCATTAAATCAATGAAATTTATGTCCATTTTTATATTTTTGTTGATATTTGATTATTTTAAAACATAATTGCGACTTGATATTCAACGTTTCGAGGTTAGTACTGGAGTTAAACTAGGGCTCAGGGAGGTTTAACTTTAGTACCATAGATAATCCTCGGACTAGCGAAAAACTCTGTTTTGTAATAACGTTTATTTTAATACATAGTTTAAACCTGGTACTAAACACGGTACTAAAGTTAAACTTCGTTGTGGAATAAGGCGGATAATGTCCAGTAGTTATACTGGCTACAATGTCCTTCAAACCGAAACACAACAGTGCATGCACTCTGTTGCTTGGCGGTAGAAATAGACATTGCGGTGGTACCCACCCAGATGGCCTCTTACATAATGAGAGACCTACCAACAGTAAGGTGTATATGGTGTACATCTTCCTTCACTCCACAGTCAGAGCAGTTTGGCAACGGCACATTAAGGCCTAGAGATAATTTTGATTTTACATTCAACATAAATATTAGGAAGGCAACAAAAATACGTTAATATAATATTTTTCTTAAATAAATAAATAAAATAAAAAGATTTAATTATTTTTTACCTTTTATCCCCGATGGGGTAGGCAGAGGCGCAACTAGTGCACCCAATTTTCCTCGTTATTCCATCCCATGATGTGATAGGGGGCGAGCCTATCGCCATATCGTGCAGAAATTCCAGACTCCGGGCTGGTACTGAACAGAAAAACTCAATATCACTTTGCCCAACTCTGGGATCTAGCCCGAGACCTCAGCATTGCAGTCATACCATAATACAACAACGCTACCGGGGCAGTAATTATTTTATATTTTTGTAGTTCCAATGTTTTATATTGCTATCGATAGCAATTTAACAAACTAAACTATGTTCAACATATTGATTGAATCATACATTTTAATTACCTACTGGGCGTAACGGGAATGCTCTCTATAACGAAGCAGTATTAGTATAGACTATAGAGCATTTACAGTAACGAAAACCAATATTAATTTGCGATATTAAGCGTAAATACTTGGTATGGTATTTCCATATTTCATAAGCGCGCAATATATAGCGTATATATACTAAACGGGGCAAAGAAATACACGTGCCCTATGGGCATGCGCGACTTATGACTCCTATCTTGTCTAAACAAAATTGTAGGTATAAACTGACATACCTGACTAATATCTCGACGACCTAAAGCGCTACGGCTCGAACTGTGTGTGACCCATTCACAGCAAAGCCAATTGTGTCGTCGCGTCTCCTTGTGAAGACGGGGCATATTGTGGAATCTTCGATACAGTCCGCACGTAGCTTATAGAGAACCCTCACAATCCTACGATGCGTTTCATCGACACTATCGTACTCACGATAAATCAGGAAGCTTATGGATGAGCCTTACACAAGGATGGATTCAATACGACTTGTATTGAATCCATGTTCGGTACTCGGCTAACGAAGTCAACGAACGATATTCTGAAAGTCGCTGAAATGCCGTTATGACACGAGAGTCAGCGGGGTGCGGGCGATTAGAAATTTCACTCGGTATCTCTGAAAGCACAAGAGGCATTCCCGCTAGATTCTCCGAAACACATTAAAATGTTGCCTTATTCACGTACTGTAACTGTAATAGTCCGCATGATAGTTTACCAAAACAAACAAAACAAACTTAACAACTTACAAAATTAACATGAAACTATGTAATGACAAAGTAACATTTTGTGTTATGAAATCATTGTTATAACTAACATTCGGCCCGGATACTGGCGTCCACAGCCTGCGCAAACGCGAACTTAATGGACATGAAATAAAGCCTATTTTTTTTACAAGCGCATTTTGCGTACGTCAGTTGAAGCGTTGTCATTATTGGAAGTTATACTTCTTTTGGCGCGTTAGGGAAAAATGATGAGAGTAAATTTTTACGATGCGCGCGCACACCGTCACGAAAAACCGACACCCTGAAGTTAGCTATAGTCAACATTTTAGTTTTGAATTTTGAACGTAGAATAAGGCGAAAGATATTGAAGTTATACTTCTTTTGGCGCGTTATTTCTAAAATATTTTTATCTTGTTACGCCAAAGAAGTATAACTTCTAACGCGTGTACATAAGTACACACACACATTTTTTTTTTGTAAAAACAACTTGTAATGTTAATTACTTTAATCACACACCATTTGTGAAGAATAAGTCTTAACATTTACATACCTATGTTGTAAATACTAGGTACTGCTTCCAATAATTACTGAACTTCATTTCAGTTAAGTAGGAGTTAGGACGTTCAATTATCAAAATTTGACGACTAATGATCAAAATTATAAGAAGGTATGTATTTTATATAGGCAAAAAAAACCGGTAGCTCATTGCTACCGATTGCTACCGAAAAAAACCGATAGCTTTGAAGTTCGCTGGTTCAAAACGCAAGGGGACAACTTTTCTAAAGTTTGTGTGTATTATATTTTGTGAGTTATCGCTTGCTTTAGGGGTGACGTGGTTGTGAACGATAGCCTAGTTGGGAATGGAACGGTCTGCCGAGACAATTTCTGAAGGTTAAAAGTCCAAGGCACACATCATTGACTTTTCGAAGTTACATGTGTATTGTTTATCAATTATCATTCGCTTTAACGATGAAGGAAAACAACTTGAGGAAACCTACATACCCAAAGTTCTCTATAAGATTTTCGAGGGTTTGTGAAATCTGCCATCCCTCACTAGGGCAGCGTGGTGGACTAAGGCCTAAACTCTCAATAGTACAGGAGGCCCGTGTCCAGCTGCGGGACAGTATATAATACAGAGCTGGTATTATTATTTACTTTATAAAAGATAGTAGACAATGCCAGTTTTAGGTATTGTTACTTAGACGGTGCTAGTGATCGCAATTGTCAGTCGTAGTGGTATTTCTGTACGTAGGTAGGCAATGACTAATGGGTATATATGGGTATATATATGTCGGGTAGGTGAAAGTCGCGACGCGCTGCGCCGCCAAACAACCCTACATATAAGTGTCACGCACACATCAAAAAGAACGTCAAAGAATATAATTATGTTTTAGTGAAAAATATTAAAGTTTTAACACAAACATCAATAAAAATCTATTTCCCTTTATTAATTAATGTTATATGTCCATAAATATAATATAAGATAATATAATAAAACAAAATTTAATACACGAGTTTGTATGGCAAGTAAAAACTTACGGATGGAAAGTTATTTCAGGAGCGTTCCTGTATGAAGGAGTTCTACACGAATATACACTACACATAACCATATTGTTTTATTATTCTAAGCGATTTATACTAATAATTAAAACTTGTCAAAATCGTAGCAACAAGCGACGGATAACATCTCTTTTTGCAAGGGTGGTTTGCTTCATGATAATTTATACATCTATTGTTATAAATAATGGAGGAATGATGTATCCTTAGTTGTCTACAGCATGAATGGCCCAGCTCGACCGGCGTCGTACCACTGTCTCAAAGAAAACTGACGTGCAGAGACAGCTTGTCAAACGCAAATGCGTTTCATATGGTTTAAGTGAGCTTTAAGTTTGAAACAACTACCTTTCATATGTAATTTTCTTCTACTCGGTAACGCCTCATATTCTTTGAAGTTCATTTATTGACTAGTCTACATCGTAATAATATCATTGGAGACCCAAGATATTAAAAATCAGGACGGGTCGTTTGAAATAAACTGGATAGACCCGTGAATGTTTTATGTCTGAATGGAAACACGTATGTCATGCATTTCGTGTGAATAGTAATTCACGTATAAATATATAGTAATTAATTTCACGAAAGAACTAACAATCAGCGACATACTACTATAAAGAAACATTGTACGATACATTTATTACACAAAAAATTACTGGCACCACTAAAGTATTTATCAAACGACGATTACGCAATCGTCGGAAGCTGTGTGTTACTAAAGCAAATATGGCGGGCGGAAGCGGGTCGTAAGTCACGCCACAATTCCCGGTCGACTTCCGGAATGAGTTGATTCATGATGGAGACGAGACGATTGGGAGATCTTTAGTATTTCTTAAGTCTACTCTTTAAGAAACTTGCTGTAAATTTGATTTGCCACACAATTAAGAACTTTAATGTTAGCTTATAAATTGTATTTTACGTCAACACGTCACACTGACTGGCTCTAGATCTTCGTAGTTGGGGAAGACCTAACTACCGTACCGACACGGGTTTTTTAATACATCAATGACCGACACCGACAACCGTATCCATATACCTAGTACTAGGTTCTTAGTGTGAACACCATTGCGTCGCCACCTTTTTAACCCCCGACAGAAAAATAGGGGTATTAAAGGGGGGTGGGGGGGTAAAGTTTAGGGTGTGTATCTGTGTATCTGTATCTCTGTCTGTGGTATCGTAGCTCTCAAACGAATGGACCGATTTTGATATTGTTTTTTTGTTTGAAAGCTGATGTGATCGAGATGGTTCTTAGCTATAATTTATGAAGATCTATTCAGGCGTTTGAAGATTATCAGATCATTTCCTACTTTCACAACTCCGATTGATTTAAAATTTGGTGTACTGTGACTTCGGCAATATTTTGAAGACATGTTAACCTAGAGCTGATGCTGCAGCATCAGCGGGATACCCAACTCTTTAGCAACTTATAGTAGATATAGCGTGTGTGGGCTCGTCATAATGGTCTCAATGAGTAGGTGTTATATAGTTGATTTTCAAGGCCCCTTGATGGAGAATAAAGTAATTTTAAAAGTTTGAAATAAAAATTAAATTAAAATCTAAATAACCCCCGACACAAAAAATCTCTAAAAAGTAAAACAAATAAAGTGTCTTTGTCTTTTAAGTACCTAGTAATATTTTGACCCAAGCGTCTTTACGTCGGGGGACCGAACTCATGGGAGAACCAGGGAGATGAAAATACTTCTTTAGCGACGACGCTTGGGTCAAAATATTATTAGGCACTTAAACAACAAATAAACAAATAAAGACACTTTTATTTTTTACTTTTTAGAGGATTTTGTTTGTATATTAACTCAGAATCGAGTTTACGTGAAAAAATATAACTTACGTAGTAGTTCTTAATATTAAGATTTTCATAGCAGAAGGCTGGCAAACCAGTTCTGTGTAACGGTAGTGTAAACTGTCATGGTAGAATAGAGTGAAGAGGACCTGATACTTGGTGGTTTGTTTTAGACTATTTATTGAACTAAAGTTATAATAATAATATGAAGTAAATATACTTGTGAACTCTACACAATTCAGCAGACGTTTGTTACCGCCATGAACCTACACATTATTAGGGGAATCCATTATGTTGTAACTGATTTTAAGGAAAGGATTGTAAATAGAAAAATAATAAATCAAATACTTATAATTTATTGCTTTCCTTAGACATTTAACATCGTGTTTTATAATAATCATAATATAAAACAAAGTCACCCAGCGCGTATATACGGGATAAACTCAAAGAATATCGATGAAATTTGATAATTTGATATGGTGATAGTTTGCGACCCTGAAAAGGTTTTAGGCTATTTTTTATCCCTGGAAAATATATAGCGGGACTTTTATCGGGGAATAACTCTTTCACACGGGCAAAGCTGCAAGCAAAAGCTAGTCTATTATATTATGTATAGTCTAAAACGACAAGGATCATTCAAATGTTCAATCATTGTTCTCAATGGCCTATCCGCTTGCCAAAGTAAGTTGCAGAGCTTGCAAATGACTTCTTATTAGTATTCTGAGGGCATTTTATCCACTGGCAATTGCTAAGACAACAGCTTTCTTTGATATATTGGAATATCAATATCTTCGATATAAAACGCGGCATTTTAAGTTATTTAAGTAGAAATTAAAATGTAAAGAAATGTTGTACTTCAAAATTTATAAAATAATATCATTAGCATTTTTATCTATTTGTATATTTAAATTCTCTTTATCCCAAATTGCACATATTTAAAGATCTTGCAAACAATTGGACCTATATCTTTAAACAATTAAAGATTTAGGTCCAATAGCACCAATTTCTTATTTAACGGGCATTAGTTAATCGGGCATTAAAATTAACGCAAATGTTAAAGTATCGGGCGTCCTATGAAAGAACGCCTAGTTAAAGAAGATGATCACCAGTTAGGGTATGGTGGGACACTCAAAAACCTTAACAGTCCGTTAAGACAGTTAACAGGCTGTTAAAATTACTAATGTAGCTTGATGAAATTAGACCTTGACAATTTATGTAGCAACCAAGTCAATCATGAATCTAACTCATCAATTTGTCTGCGAATGAAATTTGCGAACCACGACACCTCATTATCAATGCTTACAATTTACTTAATACTACCTAATCCAAATCGCACATCTCTTCAAATTTAGTTAGCAAACGATTAAATCATGAAACTAACACTATTTTATTTACCAATGAAGTTTGTACCACTTTCGCCTCATTATCAAATCTCACAATTTATTTATTATCATGAGCTACCAAACTCTGCAAGGTGAGGATGAAATATTTGTAGCAATTCCCGATGGTGTAGTTACTTTTACCTGAGTGACTCGATATCTGTTTCAATAATTATCGCTTTTGGCCCAGTACAATTTCATTCCGTAATTGTGATGCCCTGGAGATGATTTATCATTTCCCGTATAGAATTATTTCCTTTAAATATGTTGATGCAGCACTTGTTCTGGGATAAGCCTGTGTATATATGGTTTTAAACAGGCTGGTGGAATTGTGTCTGGACCCTATTTGGACCCAAGTTCGCTTACCATCAAGTGTAGTGGGTGGTAAAAAGGATCGTCTAGTCATCAAAAAAACTTCACATAAGAGTGAGTGACAGAGGACGCCAAATTCTAATCTGCGCGTTATCTATTAGTAAAACGAATGTGTTACATTCACTGGAGAGTAATTTCTCTTTGTACTTAAGAGTGTTGACACATACATTCTTGACCATTATAAAATGAACTATACTGGTGTACCAGTAATAACCTAAGGAAACCTAAGAATTCTCCATAAGAATTTCGAATGGCTGCGAAGTCTGCCTGTGCCGTTTTAATAGTAAGGCCCACACCCAGCAGTGGGATAGTACAAAATTCAAGACTATTATTATCATTAATAACCATTATATCCCTTATAATAAGAGTCACGCGCCGGGAAGTCTTCAAACGTTTTCACAGCTCAGCGGAATATTTCATCGGAACGCGGCGTCGACCGTCTTTAATAACTTTTTGATAATGATATAGGGCTGTTTTTTTCCATCCCCCATTTTATATACGCTGAAAGTTTAACCGAATTTACTGCCACTTTGCGTGATAATATTCTCGGCATTGCAAATGGTTTATTGGCGAGATATGACGAGGAATTTTCCTTTGGCATTAAGGGTGTTTTGTTCATAAAAAGAATAAACGACATTTATGATGTTATCGTGTTGGGTTTTATTGTATATTTTTCGAAAGTAAGTTATCTTGGGTTTAATTAAAGTTATTCCAAATTTGTTAACAGTGGATTGTAAGTGGTAGTAACGCGGGACCCGGTAGTTTAAATTTAACTTTCTTGTCAATTCATATTTATTTCAGCCTGTTACAATGACTGGAAGTGCAGTCTGTGAAATTAAATTTTCCATTTTTTTTTACCTCCTTCACATTGTGGTCGAAAATTAGTCACAGCTAGGTCTGGCAGACCCAATTTTTATATTTGTTTTACAGTCAATAATGTAATTAAGTCAATACATTTTATTTAAACCAGTATTGTCGATGTTTGTTTACAGTCAAATATTGCCTTACAAGCAAGAAAATAAATTTTTAAAACTCGTAGAAAACCAACTCGAGTCTGAAAGCCCTGTTGACATGGCCACTACAAGAGTAAACAAGTAACTACAACCACTAAAAATGTTTTTATACGACGTAAACACATTCTGAATTATTCTTTGTTCCCCCCATCTTCCCCCCACCAACCGTTTACATAAGACTGATTTATGAGTTATAATACACACTAGAACAAGCCAAGTTTTGCCCGTCCAATGTGGCTCCCATTTACATACATTTGGCATCTGAAATATTGCACCATCTCGCTGTGTGTAATTATGTGTGTAACTTTATGTCGGATAGGGGTAAGTGGAAAAAAATAGTGATGTGTTCCGAGAATGTGTGTATAGTGTATGACGTAGGAAAGGTTTGTGACATCTGTTAGTGTGTGTGTATTGACTAAACTAATCACAGTCGTCTAATTGTAAGTAGTATCGACCCGTAGCCAAGATGCCTTTATACATCCGTAACGCTAACGCTATATATCCATCCATACCAGCCATGTATTATACTACTGCCTATTGCTGAGCACGGGCCTCCTCTACACCTGAGAGGGTTAAGGCTATAGTCCACCACGCTGGCCTAGTGCGGGTAGGCAGACTTCACATACCTTCGAAATTCAGAGAGCTTCTTAGGTATGCAGGATTCCTCACGATGTGTTGATAAATAAGTATGTAACTATATGAAGACAGTGTGTTGGAGACAGTATGTCTATAGAAGGTACTCTCAAACTCACCAGTTAAGGAAAAATGCGCGCATACTCACGCCTTTTATTCCCGAAGGATTGGGCAGAGGCGCTAGTTGCCGTGCGAAAAATACGGAGTTGGCCTTTTCCGCTAATCTATAGTTTGCGTAAGTAAAGTCAATAGCTGTCAGACATTGTTATCTTAAATGTCACGATGGACAAGAACGGTATAACTGTATAAGCGTAAGTAGAATTCGTTAAAATCACCATTGGTGCTATAATAAACAAATATTCAATACAAAAACCCTGTCGACGTAAACAACACGTCATTAAATCGAAAATGTCAGGAAAAAAGTTGATCTTTTCATATTAGTTTTCGCCATAAAGTCGTACTGGTGCGGAATGTTACTACGCGAGTGGCAAAATTAACTTCACCGGGAAATGAAGGAAAATAATCTTTAAAGCTCAGACATTAAGTGCTTATGTACGTGAAAAGGCTATGTTGTAAACTGATTTTATCATATACGCCCGAATGACCCGTCGCCGCCGAAAACATAAATTCCTTTCTACTTCCCCGTGTTTTTGAGTTGTTGTCTGTTTTTTATTTCATTTTCACTGTTTTTTCGTTAAAGTCAAATATTAAAGAACATTGTTTTTTGTCGGAAATATGGCCCGAATGCGGTCTGTGGAACTGTGAATATTCATGAGAACTTGTAAATTTTTACAAGAATAACAATATATTTCATTTTTATATTGCTGTTTTGGTAAAATTATATCAGTTTCCATTAAAAATATATATTAGGCATTTGTAGCTTTAACATAGTACTCACACGAGAGTAATAATATTATGAAGTATTATAATATTTAAATTTTATGGCCGTCACGTGAAAAGAAATAAAAATTTATATCAGTTATTTAAATATTTACTGAGCAAGTCAAATATAATCATCATTATTCAACCTCTTTGACTGTAAGCCGGGTAAGTCCCAAGATGAGAATCATACACCTCCCTGTAGTGTATGTAACCCTACACCGTTTACAATATTGTCAGTAATGCCGGTAGTTATAAGAGAACGTTTGTAATACGGCAGTTGGAAATAAACCGTGCTATCAACTACACGCTGTGTCTCCTTACGCTCCTAAGACATTACAGTGGCGACGAGGATAAAAATTATTAGACAATTCTGTTATATATTGTGCGCGAACAGTTAATTGTGCTATTTAAACGATGTCGATCGGCAAAGTACGTGAGTTTGACGTGAGGTCAGGTGTGTGGAGTTCTTACATAGACAGATTGAACATGTATTTTAAAGTTAACGAAGTAAAAGACGATTTGCAATTGCCTACTTTGATTGCTACAATGGGAGACGAGGCGTATGAATTGCTAGTGAATCTCGCCAGTCCGTGTAAACCGTCCGAATTAAAATATACCCAGGCATGCGAACTATTGCGTCAGCATTTACAGCCGACGCCATCTTCATTGGCGGAAAGATACAGATTCCGCCAAAAACGTCAAGGATCGGGAGAAGACATAGCCACTTTTGTGGCGGAGTTAAAGAAGCTATCGCGGGAATGCAAATTTAAAGAAAAATTGAATGAAAATTTGCGCGATCAATTCATATGCGGCCTTAATAGTGACGTCATTCGGCAACGGCTTTTTGCGGAAGAGGACACAATAACGTTCGCGGAGGCGGTCAAATTAGCACAATCCTTGGAGGCAGCGGAACGGGACGCAGCTATCGTGGAGACAACTAACGGGGCGGAGGCGATGCATGCGGTGAAGCTGAGCACGGGCAGCAAAGGATGGACGCGCGGAGTAGCACGCAGCGCGCAAAGCACGCGGACCAGAGCTGCCGGAGAGAGTGCCGGCAGCGGCGGAGCAGGTGCGTCGGCAGCGGGACCGAGGGGGTCGGCACGTCAGTCAGGGAAGTGTACGGCGTGCGGAAGGGCGTCCCATACCTTCGTCGACTGTCGATTCCGGAACTTCACATGCAGCAAGTGTCGGCGAGTCGGCCATTTGCGACGGGTTTGTCCTGCGGGAGGCGCAGAGTCGTCCAGGATGTCGCAGGAGCATGGCACCTACTTCACAGAAGCGGAGGCGGGAGAGTTTCCGGGATATGACGTCCTTCACAATAGTGGCAGGGAAGAGGACGGGAGCATCGAGGAGCAGTTAAATCTCTTAACATTAAATAATTATAAGGCAGTGAGTTTACCATTATGTATTGAAGGTAATATAGTACACATGGAAATAGATACAGGTACCGCCATATCATGCATAAGTAGAAAGACTTATAATAGATTTTTCACCCATTTACCCATTAAGAGTGATAGTACAATATTAAGATTTTATGACGGTTCTAAAATTAAGCCTTTGGGCATTATAAAACCAGCCGTAAGTTTTAATAATGTTAAGAAACAGCTCGAATTATTTATTATTGATGGTGGCATGACGTCCCTATTAGGTAGGCAGTGGTTAGCAGAATTACAAATAAAAATTCCTTTGTTTAGTTGTAATCGAATTCAGGAAAATAGTGTTATTCACGTTAATAAAGAAATATGTTGCATTCTCGACAGGTATAAAGAAGTATTTAGCGACGGGCTGGGACGGTACACGGGCGGTAAGGCGACGTTGCGGGTGCGAGAGGGGGCGGCGCCGGTATATCATCGCGCGCGGCCGCTGCCGTATGCATTGCGCGAGCGCGTCGACGCTGAGCTGGACCGTATGCTGCGGGACGGCGTCATCGAGCCCGTTGAATGCTCCGACTGGGCCTCTCCACTGGTGCCGGTTCATAAGGCTGACGGTACACTGAGAATTTGTGCTGATTACAAAGCGACCCTGAATCCCGTTTTGCTGATCGATCGTTACCCCCTACCAAAGATTGAGGACGTTTTAGTTGGGTTAAACGGATCTCAGTTCTATAGTAAAATCGATTTATCTCATGCGTATAATCAAGTAGAACTAGATGAGTCTAGAAAATACACGGTAATTAATACTCATCGAGGATTATTCTGTTACAATAGGCTAGTTTACGGGTTGGCATCGAGCGTAGGAGTGTTCCAACGTATTATGACTAATTTGTTGCAGGGTATACCGAATGTGCAGGTATTCTTGGATGACGTTATTATTGGGGGAAAAACAAAGACCGAGCATTTAGCTGCCCTCGAAGACGTTTTTAAACGTTTATGTAACCACGGGTTAAAAGTAAGGAAGAATAAATGTGTTTTCCTTGCACAAGAGGTTACTTATTTGGGGGTTGTGGTATCAAAGGATGGTATTAAAGCCGATAAATCGAAAATCAATGCTATAATGAAGCTAAGTCGACCTCAAAATGTTACTGAACTCCGATCATTTTTGGGAATGATTAATTTCTATGCTAAATTCATTAGGAATTTTAGTTCATTGCTTACTCCATTACATAAATTATTAAAAAAGGGTATTGTATGGCATTGGGATATTGAAAGCGAACAAGCTTTCAACCAAGTAAAACGGAAATTGACCGGGGCGGAGGTATTGGCACATTATGATCCCGATAAACCCGTAATCGTAACGTGTGACGCGAGCCCGCGCGGAATCGGGGGGGTTCTAGCGCAGCCGAGCGTTGGCGGCGAGCGGCCCGTCGCATACGCATCGCGTACATTAACCGCAGCTGAAAACAATTATTCGCAGATACATCGCGAGGCTTTATCCATAATATTTTCGGTGAAGAAGTTTCACCAGTACTTATACGGCCGAAAATTCATATTGCGTACAGACCACAAACCTTTGGTGTCAATTTTAGGTCCTAATAGGGGCATACCAACGATGACCGCAAGCCGCATGCAACGTTGGGCCGTAATTCTTTCGGCATATGATTATGAGATAGAATATATAAAAACTTCTGAAAATTGCGCAGATGGCCTATCAAGGTTACCGGAAGTGACCAAAGATTCCCAGTGTACCACTGACACCATTCCCGAGCAAACATTCTTGCATTTCGCACAAGAGGCATTATTGCTAAATTACAAAGACGTCAAAAGGCAAACAGCAAAGGACGCCATCTTAGCCAGGATATTGAGCTTTATTCGCGATGGTTGGCCTGAAGCTTGCGAGATTACCAGCATGCGACCGTATTTCAATAGGAAGTCCGAGTTGTACGAAGAGCTGGGGTGTGTGATGTGGGGGCATAGAGTAGTTTTACCTATAGGTTGCCGCGAAAAGGTATTAAAAATAATACATGAGCCTCACATGGGGGTAGTCAAATCGAAAGCCTTGGCTCGCAGTTATGTGTGGTGGCCCGGTATTGACGAGGCAGTGGAGCGTGCTTGCAGCGCGTGTGCAACGTGCGCTGCGCATGCGGATGCGCCGCCGCGCGCCACACCACACCCCTGGCCGTGGCCGACCCGGCCTTGGACTAGATTGCATCTAGATTACATGGGACCTATAGCAGGGAATTTATATTTGGTGGTTGTTGACGCTATGTCTAAATGGCTCGAAGTGTTCAGAGTACCGAGTACAGCGGCGGGTAGTACTATTGCAAAACTAAATGAATTATGGAGCAGGTTCGGTATTCCAAAACAAATAGTAACCGACAATGGACCTCCATTTACCAGTAGCGAGTTTGAAAGTTTTGTGAGGCACAATGGTACGGAGCATATATTTACAGCACCCTATCATCCGTCATCTAACGGGGCGGCAGAAAATGCAGTGAGAACCTTAAAAAAAGTAATCAAGAAAGCGGTCTTAGAACGTAAAAATGTTGATCATGCCTTAAATACATTCTTATTACATTATCGAAATATCGAACATTCGACCACTAAAGAAAGTCCAGCTATATTATTAATGAATAGAAGGTTGCGAACTCCGTTAGATATTATTAAGCCGGATAGGGAAAATAATGTGTGTCAAGCACAGCAACGACAAATTAACGATGCACGGGGTGTAGATAGGGCATTAAATATCGGGGAGGATATCTGGTATCGGCAGCATTTAAGGACAGAGAAATGGGCTCCTGGTACTGTGGTTGAGGCTAAGGGGGTTAGGGACTTCAAGGTATTAGACAAGAATAGTAACGAAATACATCGACACATCGATCAGCTTAAGGCGAGGTCTAGAGGGTCGCTTGTTGTCCCCATGAGTTCAAGGGAGTCCCAACCTTGTAGAACGGGCTCAGGTCATGAGGCGTTTCCAGTTCAGGAGCGTTCAGTAGTGACGGGTTCCCCGGTGTCGTCACCTACAGGGCGGCAGCTCGGCGCTGGTATGTCAACGCCAAACATTTTGAGTGCGGACGAGCATCAAACGCACGAAAATAGCGAGCAATTTAGTACGCCGCCTTCCGCTCCTGTACCACCCCAGTCACGACCATTGCGGAAGTGTAGATTAGACAAAATTGTTAGTTATAAGGAATAGATTGTTATTTGTTAGGTTTAAACTAAGTCGGGAGAGATGTAGTGTATGTAACCCTACACCGTTTACAATATTGTCAGTAATGCCGGTAGTTATAAGAGAACGTTTGTAATACGGCAGTTGGAAATAAACCGTGCTATCAACTACACGCTGTGTCTCCTTACGCTCCTAAGACATTACACTCCCTATGACTAGAAATTAGAATTCCTTTCCACACTACTTTCTAATCCCCTTCCGAGATATTCAAGACAGATCTTGAAAACTGGGATATAAACAGAAGGCAGTTCCGTCAATTGTGTGATCAATCTAAACTAGTTAAATTAATTCCTCAAGAGCATGCCGGGGACTCGTTAAATCACTGCTGCGCCTATGGGGGACGAGTTTAATTAAGTCTGAGAAAGTTATTGGCTGGATGCGGCATCATCGACCTTGGACGTCTTCATCTTAACATCTATAATTCAGATGTTGTTTGTATTTTTTTGAATTATGTAGCTATTTGCCTGGTGGTAGGTCTCTCATATGTGAGAGTGTGTTGTGTTTCGGTTTGAAGGACATTGTAGCGGACATAATGACACATAACATCTTATGTCTCAGGATGACGAGCGCAGTGGAATGCCACACAGTACTTTGTAACTCAAGGTGCTGGATGGTGTCACTACTGTTTATGGGTGGTCGTATCGCTTACCATCAGGCGAACGGCATGCTCATATCGTCATTCAATGGCATAAAAAGAAAACAAAATTGTGTGTCTAGGCTGCAATTACTCTTTTTGTTTAATTATTCAGCTATTTTGGTAAAATTTTAGTATCGATTTCGGTCTAAAGATACTCTAAAGTCTCTGACCCAAAAATCAAAAATATGGCTTAGGTGAAACCAAAATTTCCATTAGTTACAAAAATATCCTAGCCCAAAACCACATATGAAAATAAAAGCCAAAACATCTAGCACGAAACAGTAATTAAAACTAGTAATTGTCACTCTAGGTGTATTACATAAAAAGTAAAGGTGTTACAGTAGGTTAATGTTTCGAATTTGACAACACATGTTTGGTTCACCATGTATATGGCTACAATACTGGTGTTTCATTATCCGTAACGAGCACAGTATAATGACGTGGTCGAACTAACGTTATGTCGGTAGTGCCAGGTACATGTCCAAGAGGAACACACGGGTCGATATTACGGGAGAAAACAACGCGGTTATACTAGCAATTGCAGAGGTTCCTTAAATATGCCGAAAAATATTATAACACGTCATATAAAATTTTGCTGGATATTAAGATATTTTTAATAAGTATATTGCGATAAAATGTGTGTAGTATGAAGGTAAGATATATCGTTATTTAATAAAGAAGAATCTTTATTTACCATTTCTTAACTGGAGCTCCTCTAATGTATTGTAGCAATATTTATCAGGGCACCATAATAATATGTATTTGACCCGAATAAAACAAACTACAGACGTCAAAAGAGTTTCAAATGGAATTACTCTGAAGGATAAATTTCGTAACGAGGTTATCCGACAGAGAGCACGGGATTAGTAAGCTGAAGTGGCAGTGGGCTGGTCATATCTGTCGAAGAACCGACAACCGCTGGGGTAAACGAGTTCTTGAATGTAGACCGTGACTCGGTAAGCGTAGTGTAGGACGCCCTGCAACTAGGTGGAGTGACGATTTGCAAAAGGTCGCTGGCAGAAACTGGATGCGACCAGCCAAAGGCCGGGTAAAATAGCGCGTATTGGAGGAGGCCTATGTCCAGCAGTGGACTAAAATATACGCTGATGGTGATGATGATGACGTCAAAAGATGTCTTTTCAATGAGGAAGTCACACTAATTAATAGAACTAAAGAAGAACAACTGACCATTGCATTATATAATATAACTTTTCACTGTCAGCTTAACATTGAAGTAAATAAAGTAAATCGTCCACTGCTGGCAACATGGCTTAACTTGATTACAGAGAACAAGCAAAGAATACGATACAATCGAGTCTCCAACGTTAGTTTAGCCTCTTTTCTGGCTCTAAAACAATGAAACAAATTGCAAACCACTGTACTGTTGTCGTCGAATCTTTCACTCGAACAATGTACTTGTGCTTTAACTTATCGGTCAATGGTTGTGAAGACAATAGTAATAAATTATTGGATTAGTTTCTATATTTTCTAAACAAATATATATTATGTATTCCTATAAACTATTCACACTAAAGTTTTGAAATATTTACCTAATGTGTTTAAATCGAGCCACAAATCTATTTTTGCTTAGTGGACCAAAAGTTCAAGTAAATGCAAATTCTTTTTTAAATATGTTGTGGTTAATTTGTTTCAAGACATTGTCGGTATGTCTATGTGTAATTTCACACACATTTGTTTATTTATTGGTATTATACAGCCAATAGGGTATTTTGCAGTATTTAATATATTGACTACATTCCATAGTAGCTATAATGATTTTATTTATTTATTTATACATATATACAAAACCCTTACAGATATACTAAAGCAGTGTTGTATTGATAACTTTTTACCTTTTTATCTTTATCCTTACTAATATTATAAATGCGAAAGTAACTGTCTGTCTGTCTGTCGCGTTTTCACGCCAAAACTACTGAACAGATTTAAATGAAATTTGGTACACAGATAGTCTAGAGCCTGAGAAAGGACATAGGCTACTTTTTATCCCGGGAAATATAAAGCGGGACTTTTATCCCGGAAAAACTTTCTAACGCGGTCGGAGCCGCGGGCAAAAGCTAGTATTATTATAAAACAAAAATGTATAATTTGAATATCACATGAAAACTATGATTATTTTACAAAATAAATTAAACCGGCAACGTACAAAATACAGCTCCGTATATTCCGCCTTGACCACTGAAGGCATTTAACGTTTCCCTTCGGTCCAAAGAATGAACTTGGCCCTAACGTTGCCCGCTAGGTTTTAATTACGTACTTAGCTGGGGCTTAATGTACTCTTGTTATAAGTCGAAGGTACAACGCCAGGTTGAAACGCCTAAACTTTCGTACGGCGTTGAAGGATGACCGTGCTTTTTGAAACAACAGGGTAATAGGGTTGGGCAGGTGGCTAGCTAATGCTTTCTGTAAAACATTATTAAATTAATTTTTAAAGGGCTTTTGTTAATGTGGCGGATTTTGTTGTTGTTTATTGTACGGAAGGTTTTTAATTAATAAATTTCAAAACTGGATTTTGAATTGACATGTTATCAATGAAATGCATAAGTGTAAAATTCCAAGTATAAAATGGAAAATAATTATTATTCTCATTAATAATGAGTTTGTACACGACTTATGCTGGACCGCGTGTTGCTTGTGGCTATGCTTGCGTGAAAGACGTTGCCCGGATATTTTTTTTAAAGTCCAACTCTAGTCCGGGACAGACACAATAAAAAAAGGTAGAGATCTACCTGTACTAAGAGTTCTGCGTTTACAACATAATATTATTGTAACTTATTTACCTACACACAATTTTATCTGCCAATACCATATCCATATCCACCAATATAAATAAAACAAATCATGCACTCAAAAAAGAGGCAAAAACACAAACAACGGAAAGGCTGCAATTTAGAAAATTGAACAATTCATCTACAATGTCCAAGTATTATCCGTAGAACAGTCGTAAAAGAAACAAGACCGTCCCATCGCCCGTCTATTTCAAGAGATGTGGTTTCCGGTGCGAATCAAGAGATTATTTTCAGTTTGTTTTTCCACTTCCCCCCCTCTGTCGAGTCTTGGCGTACGTTTTTGTAATCTTTGGCTTAGGTTTGAAGGGTATGGTAATTGATCATGTGTTTTTGGTGTAATTCAATAATAGATTGCTTAAACTATTATCCCAAATGAATCGATAGTGTTGTTATATCGTGAACGCGGTACTGCCGTGCAGGGGTCACAGGTTCCCGGGTCGGGTAAAGTGATATTGGGTTTTTTGCTCGATATCAGACCAGAGTCCGAAAGTGAGCCCGGTTAATGGGAATAGGCTCGCCTCCTATCACATCATGGGACGGAATGCGCACGGCCAAAAGCGGGTGCATTAGTTGCGCCTCTGCCTACGCCTTCGAGGATAAAAGGCGTGAATGTGTGTGTGAGTGTGTAATTTTACTATATATCTAATTGCTGAAGATGGGCAAAATAACATGTAGTACAAATATTCAATACTATATACTAGGCCTTAAATAGATCTCTGGATAATAGTATGAATCATAAAAATTACGACTATTTCCAATTACCTACAAGCTCAATATTTGTTACATGTTAATTTGTCCTAACCATATTACATATTTTTAGCAATACTCCATCATATGAGAAGGCAAAAACATGTCTCAAACTAGCTGTTGCCCGCGGCTCCGCCCGCGTGAATGAGTTTTCCCGGGATAAAAGTCCCGCTTTATATTTTCCCGGGATGAAAAGTAGCCTAAGTTACTCCTTATTACATCAGCTACCTGCCAATAAAAGTCCCGTCAAAATCGGTCCAGCCATTTCAGATATTAGCCGGATCAAGCAAACAGACAGAGAGACAAAAATTGTAAAAAAAACTGTTATTTTGGTGTATGTACCGTATATATATTCATATACATGTAGTAAAAAACGGTTATTTCAATATTACAAACAGACACTCCAATTTTATTTATATGTATAGACGAGACTTACATTTTCCGTCTTATTATTGTTACATGATGTGCTAATGGGGCGTGCCTATGGCCATATCGGTCAAAAATTCCAGACTCCGGACTGATTCTGATTAGAAAAACCCAAATCACTTTGCCCTACCCGGGTATCGTACCCGAGACTTCAGCATTGCAGTCGTAGCGTAATACAACTACGCCACCGTGGCAGTCTGAATATGATATACGCTATGATAAAAGTCGTAGGCAGAGGACGCAGGCAGATTCATACCGATAGGTCTTTTTTTTTATTACGTTGAATGACGAGACGAGCATGCCATTCGCCTCATGGTAAGCGATATGACCACCTATAAACAGTAGCAACATCATCCAGCACCTTGACCTACAAAGTACTGTGTGGAATTCCACTGCGCTCGTCATCCTGAGACATTTATTTATTTATTTATTTATTTATTTATTTATCATTTGTACAATATCTTTACAGGTACATTAAACCTAATACAATATTGTCGCTATTAACTATCGTATTCAATAACACACTTTATACTATAACATTTAAATATATAATATCAAGAATATATATAATTTTTTTTTTTTTTTTTTTGTATACGCTTAACCTCCGTGAAATATGTAACATCTTATATAATATTATTATCCTGCATAACAAATCACACTGAAAAGAACTCTATCGATTTCACTCAAAGTAGCCGAGAATATATCCACCCTGTCATGAGTCACGTTAATTATTTTAATTATCCGCGTCACGGCTGTTTTCGCCAGTAGATTGGTTCTGGCTACTGGTACCGCGAGTAGTTGTGGGAGCCGTCGCTTACCTACGTATCGGTCTGGTACGCACAGGTTCAGATGCCGCAGCACTCCCGGGTTATGTGCTACACCTCGTAGTAGTTTTATTATATACGCCGCGAGTGTGAAGTCCCGGCGCACCCTAAGCTCATTGTATCCCACCATCCCCAATACAAATAATGTAGGGTACATTAAAGGGTAGAACGGGTATACTCCGTATAATTTAAAATACAAGTGTCTTGTAAATTTATTTTGGACCCGCTCCAACATGGCACTATACTTTGCTTCATAGGGAGCCCAAATAACGGCACTATGTTCAAGATGACTCCTGACTAGCGCGTCGTACAACACCTTGATTGTTGTAATGTTGGTGAACCCCTGAGATTGTCTCAATACAAACCCTAAATTCCTGTATGCTTTCTTGCATATCTTATTTATATGTTCCCGGAAGCTTAGCTCGGTACTGAGAAGTACCCCTAGGTCCCGTACCTGCGATACTCGTTGCATCGGCTCCTCTTCCACCTTGTAATCATAGCGCATAGGAGTCCTCGCGCGTGTAAAGGTAATAACCGAGCATTTAGCTACATTGAAGCAGAGTTTATTTTTATGACTCCACTCCACCACCCTGCTTATATCCTCTTGAAGGCGCTCACAATCTATGTTACCCTTAACCTCATGCAGCAATTTGAGGTCGTCTGCAAATAATAAACATGATGCATGTCTGACAACCTCCGGCAAGTCATTTATCATTATAATAAATTCGAGAGGCCCCAAATTGCTGCCCTGACTTACCCCAGACCTGGTGTAATATGGTAAAGATTCGTACCCATTATAATCTACATACTGTTGCCGATCTTTCATGTAGCTGGCAAAGAATTGTAACAGGTGTGGTGTACACCCAATAGCCGCTAGTTTCCTTAATAACACATCGTTGTCAACTGTGTCAAACGCTTTTTTAAAATCGAAGTATGCCACGTCTACCTGTACCCCCGCGTCGACTGCCGGTACTACCTTCACCATAAAGTTAAGCAGATTAGTAGCTGTGCTACGCCCCGGTCGAAACCCGTGCTGCTCGTCCGCCAGCTGCGCGCGCACTTGGCTTTGCACGCTGCGCTGGATCGCAGATTCAAAGACTTTAGCCGGCGTAGATAGCACAGCCACTGGTCTGTATCCACTGACATCAGGACCAGACTTTCCCTTAGGCACCGGAATAACTCGTGTTATCTTCCACCTCACCGGGAAAGTCGCATGTTTTAAGCAGATGTTAAATATATGATGTAGTGGCTCTGCTAGAACTCTGTCACAGTCCCTGAATAAAAACGCTGGTATACCGTCAGGACCAGATGAATATTTAGGTTTAAGACTTACAAGTGCTTTCTTAACATCTTGGAGACTCAAATGTTGTACATGCACACGAGCACTATCCGCTTCAACCTCTACCGCTGCCGCTTGTGCGTCTAATAGTGGTGGTTCCTTACTATACACCGATTCAAAAAAATCAGCGAACTGCTTAGCACACTCCTGATTAGTGAGATGTTGACCTTCCTTTATGATACTTTGTCTATTTACTCTACTCCTCTTTGACCTAATATATTGCCAGAATGATTTTGGATCTTTTACGAACTGATTTTGAATTTTACTTTTGTGTTTATTGTGTGCAATTTCTATTGATTTTTTAATACGAGCTCGGCACTTAGAAAATTCTAGATAATATCTATTAAGCTTTGTTTTCTTAAATTCTTTATGAAGTCTGGCTTTACTCTGTATATCTTTAATTATTTCCGGAGTGTACCATTCAGGGTAAACATATCTGGAATTTTCCCTGTTAAGTTGTTTCCGAGGTACACATTTATCTATTATATAATTAAGCTTATCATAAAAGAAGTTCAACATCTCCTCCACCTCCTGTATCTCATATAATGCACTCCAATCAGTTGTCGTTAACATATTATACAATAATGGATAATCGGCTTTATAAAAATTCCACTGCGGTCTAATACTGCGTACGCTGCTACGGACGGCGTCCGTGGAAGGTGGCGGGGGCGCGGGGCTGAGTCGCACGCTCACCGCAAGCGGCGGGTGATGCGAGTCCACGGGCACTAGCGCCTCGTCCGCCGCAAGTACTGATACTTCACCTGTAAAACCTGTACTCAAAACCAAATCCAGCTGGCGACCCAAGCAATTGGGGACTGTATTACTTTGAGTGAATTCGCAGTATGACACAAAACATTCATAATAATTACTGATATTAATCGGACACGAATATAAATTAAAATCTCCAATAACAATTACTTCCTTATATCTATCACATAACTTTTCTATTAACCTAAATAATAACATATAGTCATTCTCAGAGCTTCCTGGAGGGATATAAATTACACAACACAAAAATAAAAATCTATTATTTAAATGTACAGTTGCACAAACCATTTCAAAAACGCATTTGTCTATCAACGCGTCCGGGACAAGTACTTGTCGCAGCTCGAACCGGTGTGTGGCCACGAGAAGCGCGCCGCCCTGTTTTCGACCATCCGCTCGATCACAACGTAGTATTCCATAACCCTGTGGAACAATTTCAGCATCTAGTATGGATTCGTTGCATCCCGATTCTGTAACTGCGTATATGTCCGAATTAGATGATGCTATGTTGTTTCTAAAAATGTCCAATTTGGTTCGTAATCCTCTCACATTTTGGTAGTATATTCCTACCTTATTATTATTTATTGAAGGTATTCTTGGGTGATCTACGAAACCAAATCCACTCATTAAACTCGGCGTTCAGCGGCCATACTTCCGCATTATTCAACTTATCATACATCTGCTCCGGTACTCCTATTATAAAAGAAGAATAATCTCTTTCCGTCTTATGCTTAATTTTATCAATTTTTATAATCACCTCTGGGCCACATATACATTTGACGTGATCAATCACAGCCTCTACAGTAGTTTCCAGATGTAAACGCCATACGTGTAGATATTTCTTCCGTTCTGTTGCTACTATCGCCTTCAAGTCAGTATTTTTTCCAATTCTCACATCCTTAGATAAACGTTTAATTCTCTTACTTTGCACCATAGTCCAGTCTGATTGGTTCATTTCCTCCTCTTGTTTGGATTGTTCCCCAGTCTGTTGTTGGTTCGTAACACTCATCTTCTCCGGAGATAGATCAGTTTTCGTGGCCCCACGTACATATTCGACATAAGATGTTAAGTCTCATTATGTCCAATAGTTACACTGGCTACAATATCCTTCAAACCGAAACACAACAGTGCATGCACACTGCTGCTTGGCGGTAAAAATAGACATTGCGGTGGTACCCACCCAGACGGACTCTTAATAAGAGAGACCTACCACCAGTATCTGGAAATCTTTGGGGAAGGCCAATATTGAACAGACATGCTAAATGCTGATAATATTTTTTTTACAATCATTACGGTGACGGATTACAAGTCATCTTGTTTTAGTCGTAAGAGTCCTTCTATATCCGAAATTTGATTCGGTTCGCACCAGATTTTATACACGTTCGCAATATGACCAAAGGATGTCCCAAACTACATATTCCGAGACTCGATTTTCATATAATTCGCTGGATAGGCAAATATTTATCCCGGATCAGGTGTAGCGTTACGAAGTTGTTTAGATCCATTGGGAATTACAATACCACATGAGGTTTTTTTTTTATTACATTGAATGACGAGACGAGCATGCCGTTCACTTGATGGTATACAATACGACCAACAATAAACAGTAACACCATTCAGCACCTTGAGTTACAAAGTACTGTATGGCATTCCACTGCGCTCGTCATCCTGAGACATAAGATGTATATAAGAGACATAAGTCTCATTATATCCAGTAGTAGGACACATACCTTAATCTCACTGTAGAAGATTTACTAATTATCTATATGTTTCCCCAATCATAACGTTAGGGTGAAAGTGTAAAATTACAACACACTAATTAAGTTAATATCATCATCATACTCATCATTTTTATTAGGCCTTATAGCCTCGAATATTTTTTCAAGGTTAATGTCTTTCTTTTCTAAATATTTTGCAAAGATGTTTGACGTGTTTGGTGTTGACTTGAAGGGACGGCGTTCAACTATTTTCTGCATCAATATTAAAATCCCTAATGACGACAAACTCGTTCAAAAGGTTAGAGGAGGAGAAAAGGTTCAGAGCTAACATTTGACCAGCGCTCTGGGTTTGGCGATAAGAAAATTCATGTAAAATCATTTAAACCAATTTGTGAGTGAACTGCAATCATTGCAAACTGCACTTAAAATCAGATCCAGTGAATTGAGTTTGCTGTACCAGGCAAAAAAACCTTAAAGTTCGAGTTGGACTCGCGTACCGAGGGTTCCGACAAACTTATAGGTAAGGTATCTAAGTATGTTAGTTCAATAGTTCGCCAAAATCAATTAATAAATTAATCAAATTTAAAAAGTTTGTAAATTCGCTGTTTTTATATAAGATTTTCCAAATTTCTTGATTGTAGAATAACGGGAAGTACCCTATAGGTTTTGATTCCTTTGCGAAATCGCAAATTATGGGAAAATATGCGACATAAACGGTCATATCTTTTGCTCATGTAGACTTACAAGTTTTTTTTTTCACAACTGAAAGAGACCATTGATCTGAGTATATAATATAAATTTCAACTTAATAATATGTATACGCGTTCCTGAGAAAAAGGGCCTTGACAAGCAGACAGACGGACATGTGCGGAGTTGCTGGTCTCCCATCGGGCGCGTCTCCCTGGGTGGCGGATAGGGGAACGCCCCCCAAATTTGGGGGGTACCGGAAACGGCGTGGACCAAAACCAGCAAAGAGGATTCTTCCGCGTTCCCTCTGACTAGCAGAGGGTGCAGTGGAGGAGTTTGTGGACGGGTTCCGTGTGCACTCACCCTGCCGCGGAACAGGCCGGGGCAGAACTAGTTCTCCTTGGCCACCGTTAGTCTCGGAATCTCAGGGGGCACTGTGGTCATGTTTCGCAGCGACTCCTGGGGCCGAGGGTCTTGGCTTAACCGCCTGGACTGCGAGGGAGAAAACCTCTATAAAAAGTTACCCCGAATCCCAAGCGGCGGCGCACCGCGAGGGGATGCATGGCCGATGGGTAGTTCGGTCTCTAGTGCGACCCCCGCCAGAGTACCGGCCGACACTCTGTGCGGGTTACGCTAGGCTTACCCAGGTACAGGGGGCACTGCCTGGGCGGACTGTTATTTCCCCCATACTCGTGGGAATCAATATGAATAGTTTAAATTTAAAAAAAAAAACCAAAATCGCATCGACGAGGTTGCCTACTCCAGTTCCGGCTGGAGAGGCGGAGGTCGAAGGGCGCAAGCCCAAAGACGGAGAAGCAGAAAGGGGGAATGTGGGCGAGAGGCTCGCTGGAGTCGTGACCGATGTCGCACGGCCTGAGAATATGTGCGTGGACTTGGAGTCCAGCGACAGTGGCTCTTCAGTGCTTGGCGGGCGATTCTGGAGGAGCCTGTCGACCGACACGGATGAGCCGGCGCCGAAGACGAGGGCGACCGTTGCTTGCGGTAGAGGGGGTCTGCCTTCGGTGGGCAGCCTAAAGAAGACAGACCGCAACATCGGGAAGCGTGCGGAGGCCCGCCAAAAGGCGGAGAAAGTAGTGCCAAAGCGGCTGCGCTCTGCCGGGTCACTGATGCCTTCCAAGGCAACGGAGACCTCGGTCACCGGCCTTGAAGGCGAGACGAAAAGGTGGCGGGAAAGGAGTTCCCGCCTTGAGGCTGCAGTTGAGCAGCTTCAGGAGGAGAATGCCTCACTCCGTCGCCGCCTCGAGGACCTGGAGGCGGCCGCCAGCAAAGGTCCAACCGCGGACATGCTGGAAATTATTGAGGCAAGGGTGCGGGCAAGGATGGAGTCCCTGCTCATGGGACCGGCCATAAGACCGCCTCTGGCCCATGAAAACAGGGCCCAATTAGTGGAGCTCCCGGTACAGGGGGGGTATGTCAGGGGTCAACCCCAGCCCTCGGACAAAGGTAAGGGCAATGGCAAAGGCAAGGGCAAGGGAGTAGCCCAACCCAGTCCTCCCATCCTGATACCAATTGCCGGTCCCTCCAGTGCTCCGCCCCGATTCATCGTGGCGGAACCATCTGGGGTGCACGCATCGGTCAACAAGAAGGACCAAAGAGCGGAGAAGGGAGTCGCTCCGGCCCCCACGCTTCCTCCGGCACCCAAGGTGAACCACAAAATCAAGGGGGGGAAAAACAAACCCAATGCCTCAGGGCAGCAAGCTCCCCGCGAGCCTCGCCCGCTGCCACCGGCACCAGCGTCTCTGGACAGGGAATGGACGGTCGTGGTGGGCAAGAAGAAGGCGAAGCCCAGGTCCGGCGCGACACCGGCTGCAAATCAGCAGCAACCGCCGCGCCGGGCTGAGCCCAAGCTCCGCCCACCGCGGTCCGCAGCCGTCATGATTTCCCTAACGCCAGCGGCGGTAGCGCGGGGAATCACCTATGCCAGGGTTTTGACGGAGGCGCAGGAGAAAGTAGACCTCACCGGCCTTGACATCACAAGGCTGAGGCCAAAGTTTGCGGCCACGGGTGCCCCAATGTACGAGGTGCCCGGGGCTAACTCGGAAGAGAAGGCCGACTCCCTCGCTGCAAGGCTGAGGGAGTGTTTCAATGGGTCGGAGGACGTTCGGGTCTCTCGGCCCATTAAACATGCGGAACTGCGGCTCACGGAGTTGGACTACACGGCCACTCCTGAGTCAGTTGCAATGGCCCTCTCCAAGGCCGGTGAGTGTGCCCTGGCGGCAGTTAAGGTAGGGCAAATCCGTCCTGACCGGTCTGGTGTGAGCACGGCTTGGGCTCGGATGCCGATAAAGGCAGCCCAGAAAGTGCGGGGGGCGGGCCGTGTAATGATCGGCTGGGTCGCGGCTCGAGTTGCTGTGCTCGAGGCGCGGCCTCTTCGTTGCTACCGGTGCCTGGAGACAGGGCACGTCCGAGAGCGCTGCGACTGCGCAGTGGACCGTAGCGCGCTGTGTTACCGCTGCGGCCAGACAGGCCATAAGGCCCGTGAGTGCAGCGCCGCGCCAAACTGCGTGGTCTGCGCGGCCTCCGGCAAGCCTGCCGGGCACCAAATCGGGGGGAAGGCGTGTCCCGCCTCCTCCCGCCGCAACCGGCGCCGCCCTTCGCGACGCAATGCTGCTGCTGCTGTGGCCACAACCCAGCCGCAGTCAGCAAGCCCACCGCAAGAGGCCGAGATGGAAGGTGTTGAAGAGATCGCCCAATAATGGACCTAAAGTTCCTCCAGGCGAACATCAACCACTGCGCCAGCGCCCAAGACCTGTTGTCCCAAAGCCTGGCGCAGTGGTCGGTACAAGTGGCCGTGGTCGCTGAGCCGTATTTTGTCCCTCCCCGGGACAACTGGGCTGGGGACACAGACGGTTTGGTGGCCATAATCACCCAGGGTGCCGCTGGCTCCCCGCCCTTTGAAAATATATCGAAGGACCAGGGATGCGTGGCGGCTCTGTTGGGAGACGTTTGGGTTGTAGGAGTATATTTCTCTCCCAACAGACCCCTCGCCGAATTCGAATCTTTTCTTGTTCGGTTGGGGGCCCTGGTGGAACAAGGCCAACCCTATCCGGCGGTCGTCGCCGGCGACTTCAACGCCAAGTCTGTAGCTTGGGGTTCGCCGGCGACGAGCGGTCGCGGTAGGGTCCTGGAGGACTGGGCGATCTCTGTCGGCCTGGTCGTCCTGAACAGGGGATCGGTGCACACGTGCGTGCGGCACAACGGCGGGTCTATCGTTGATCTGTCGTTTGCAAGTCCCGCCGTCGCGCACCGTGTCCGGGGCTGGAGGGTCCTCGCGGACGTGGAGACGATGTCGGACCACCGTTACATCAGGTTCGACGTCTCCGCGTCTCCGAGTATCCAGCCCGGTGGTGAACCGAGTGCCCCGAATCAGGACGGCCCGCGGTGGGTAACTCGTCGCCTCAATAAAGAGGCCCTAGAGTTGGCCGCTCTGGTGATGTCGTGGCTCCCCGTGCCGGACGGGCCGGTACGGGTCGAACAAGAGGTGGAGTGGTTCGGGGTGGCAATGTCGGACGTTTGCGACGCCGCCATGCCCCGAGCCCTCCGACGCTCGCCGCGGCGACAAGTGTACTGGTGGTCGGCAGAGCTAGCGCAGTTGCGCGCGTCATGCGTCGCTGCGCGCCGCCGATACGCCAGGCTTCGTCGTCGCAGGCTTCGAGGTGGGGATCACGCAGACCAGGAGCGGCGGCTCTATGACCTCTACAAAGAGGCGAAGAGAGCGCTGCGGGTGGCCGTTCACAGGGCCAAGGTCGCGGCACGCAAAGAGTTCCTGGAGACTCTCGACGGTGACCCGTGGGGGCGCCCCTATCGTATGGTAATGAATAAGCTTCGTCCAGCGGCGCCCCCGCTTTCGCAGAGTCTCCGGCCAGAATTACTGGCCAACGTCGTCGCGGCCTTGTTCCCGGCCACCGTGGAGACCACTCCTCCACCGATGGCGCCACCGGATGTGGCGTCGTCGTCGATTGAGAATCCGGCAAGGGATATCCCAGAGGTTTCGCCCGCAGAATTGCGGGCGGTAGTGCTTCGGCTGCGGAGCAAAAAAACGGCCCCAGGGCTCGACGGCATCCCAGGAAGAGCCTGGGTGGTAGCCCTCAAGCACCTGGGCCCGAGGCTCCGCAGTTTATTCACCGCCTGTTTGGAGCAGGGCGTCTTCCCGGCGCGTTGGAAAACCGGGAAGCTCGTCCTGCTGAAGAAGGAAGGACGACCCGCAGAGTCGCCGTCGGCCTACCGGCCCATCGTGTTGCTCGACGAGGTCGCCAAACTCTTCGAGCGTATCGTCCATGCTCGCCTCGTCGAGCATCTCGAGAGGGTCGGACCGAACTTGGCCGACAGCCAATTTGGCTTCAGGAGGGGACGTTCCACCGTCCACGCGATTCTGCGGGTGAAGGCACGGGCGGAGGATGCAGTGGCCGGAGGCGGAGTAGTTGTCGCGGTGTCCTTGGACATCTCCAACGCGTTCAACACGCTGCCCTGGCCCTGCATTCACGAGGCACTGCGGTACCACGTGGTGCCGCCCTATCTTCGGCGTCTGGTGCACGCGTACCTGTCTGACAGGGACGTGGTGTATCCGGGCGCCGACGGCGGGTGGCACCGAAGAGCGATGTCGCGCGGTGTTCCACAGGGCTCGGTTTTGGGCCCTCTCCTGTGGAACATCGGGTACGACTGGGTGCTCCGTGGTGCAAATCTCTGGGACGTCGGCGTGACGTGCTACGCCGACGACACATTGGTCACAGCGACCGCCAGGACGTTCCGGGACGCCGCTACCTTGGCGGCGGTGGGCACCGGCCAAGTAGTAAGTCGGATTCGACGGTTGGGTTTAAAGGTGGCCCTCGAGAAAACCGAGGCCATTTGTTTCCATGGGCCTCGGAGAGGGCCACCGGCCGGTGCCCACATCGTGGTTGAGGGGGTGCGGATTCCCATCGGCAAAGAGATGAAATATCTAGGTTTAGTCTTGGATAGCCGATGGAAATTCCGCGCCCATTTCAAGAAATTGGGGACGAAACTGTCTCGGGCAGCGGGCGCTCTGTCCAGCCTGCTGCCCAACCTGGAAGGTCCTGGCATCCCTTGCCGGAGGTTATATCACGGAGTCGTGCGGTCCATGGCCCTCTATGGCAGCCCCGTTTGGGCTGACTCCCTGAACCGCCCCTGCGTCGCCCTCCTGCGCACTCCGCAGAGAGCTTTGGCGCAGCGGGCGATCAGGGCGTACCGCACGGTCTCTTTCGAGGCGGCTTGTTTGTTGGCCGGATTTCTGCCCTGGGATCTGGACGCCAAATCCCTCTCCGATGTCTTTCATTGGCGGGAGGAGGCGTCCAGTCGCGGGCAACATCCGGCCCTGAAGGAAGTGGAGGCCATGAGGGCCTCCCTACGGCGAGCCGCCGTGGAGGAGTGGCGTCTCAGGCTGGAGGCCCCGTCAGCGGGGCTCAGGGTCGTCGCGGCAGTGCGTCCTGTCTTTGCCGAATGGCTGAACAGGCGCCACGGTGCGGCAACGTTTCGCCTGACGCAGGTGCTCACCGGGCATGGCTGCTTCGGTGAGTTCTTGTGGCGGGTAGTGGGGAAGGAGGTGTCGGCCGTGTGTCACCACTGTGACAACTGCCCGCTGGATACGGCCCAGCATACGTTAGAGTCTTGCCCAGCCTGGGATGAGGAGCGCAGCGCTCTCAGAGCAGTCGTCGGAGGAGACCTCTCGCTGCCGGCCGTGGTCACTTCCATGGTCGACAGCCGGAGGTCCTGGCGTGCGGTGGCACACTTCTGTGAGGTGGTCCTCTCACGGAAGGAGAGTGCCGAGAGGGATCGGAGGCGCGGAGATCCCTCCCGCCGCCAGACAAGACGTAGGAGGCGCCGGGTGGACGACTGACCGGCGTCTTCCGCCCTGTGGATTGGGGGCGTTTGGAGAATTCCACCACGGTATCCCCTGCCTGTCGTAAAAGGCGACTAATAGGGGCCACCGGGGGTCGCAGGCGGGCGGCAGGGGGCTGTCCGTCTTTAATATTTGTGTTTTATTAGCACATTGTAGCGATCCCCGTGATGGACGGCAGCGTGGCTGGTAGGCCTCACGCTGCCGTTGACGCCGAGGGCGTCCTTCGGTGCCCGGGGGCTCCTGAGCCCCCCCACAACAGGAGACGGGCCGCACCAGGCGGCACCGCGCAGGGGCGGTTGCGGACGACAACTTAGACATTAGTCGGAGGAAGCCCGCAGCCGTCCCTAATGCGCCGAAGATGGCCACCGCGGAGTTTTGGTTGGTATGCCGTGCGTTGTACATAGGTTAGGGACTCGGCCCGGCGGTCGCCCGATGGTTACATCTCTCCGGGCGGCTCAACGCCGGGTCGTAAGGCACGGTGAACCCAACATAACCGCTCAGTCGCCCCCCTTGAAGGCTGGGCGGTAGTAATAAGACACTTTCTCCGCGAAAAAAAAAAAAAAAAGACAGACGGACATAAAGTGATCCTATAAGGGTTCCTTTTTTTCCTTTTGAGGTACAGAACCCTAAAAAATAACAAAACGTATACATTACTGTTCTGAGTTTTTATTTAGTAACAACAAAGCCATCTAAAGAACGCTCAACAACAAGAACCATTACGAATGTCAACTGAACTTATCCAAGCAAAGAAATAATTCCAACCCCACCTTTCAAGAATGGAAATACTTTTTATCAAGCCGTTATAGCTCTCGGTGAAGACATAAAAGTGTCATTAAGTAAAGAAAAAGCGTCCGTGAAACATGCCGGCGACAATGAGCACGAATGATTAAACTTGCTCGTTTAGTATTCGAGTAATGGCTTACGTGTAAATGTACGTTATTAAATGTATTTCGATTACGGAAAAAAATTAACTTAAGGATATTTATAATATTAGATACTTAAGCAGTCGATAAAATAATATTTACTGGTTGAACCTAAACACACAACAAACACACAAGGGTGGTTCACTTTGTTCGCCACCAGTACCCAGCAGTCTATAATTCGAGAACTCGGCATCAAACAGCGTTTATCATCTTTGATACAGTCTCGTATCCTCACCTTTTTTGGTCACGTATGCCGCCGAGAGGAGGTGGCTATTGAGCGACTTGTGGTCCAAGGAAAGGTTGAGGGTACTAGGCCACGAGGAAGAGCGCCTATGAGGTGGACTGACCAGATAAAAGCGGCAGTAAATGGCTCATAATCACTACTTCAATGCACGAGGAAGGCGGCCATCAGAGAAGAGTGGCGGCGTGTTGTGAAGCTTGCCACCAACACCTGAAGTGATGACCACGACCACTCTGTCAAGAGTGATACCGACAAAGAAGAAGCTAGAAATATAGTATGAAAATGTCTCTCCTTTTTAAATACTAACTTAATGTTAATTTTTTTATTTCGATTGCGCTAATTAATGACTTCTAAATGAAGTCATACAAATAGAATTATTCTCCATGGTGATAGCGCACCATAGCGTACCGATCTAAAATTACTTTATACTTGGTTGAAACAAACTCATCTAACGGCACGTGCCTGATTAATTTCACTTATTAGTAAACCGCAAACGCACTTGGAATGATCCATTAAAGCGAGATAAAACATAGCAACCCTATTTATACGTTTATCTCGGACAACATTTGTATCGTGTTTTATAAAAAATATATATAAATAAGACACGGACGCACAGAACAGAAGCACGTTCTATATTTGTAACTACACTCCGTTCACAACAACTCATAATATTTAGAAATCGAGGCGCGCGCGCACGCGCTGCACGGCCGTGGGTTTCGATCGACAGAACCGATCAATAAAATGGGATATAGGATGTGAGTGTGAGTGAAATGTTTTCTAACTTCAAACTGCCCGCGTTGAAGCCGAAAGGGCTGAAGGACGAGCCCCTGTACTGCTACAGAAGCGTGAAAACCAAACCGCCCAAAACTCCGACTCTCAACCGGGTGAAGAGACATCAAAGGCGTAAGTTTTATATTTGTGTACGCGAAAATAAACACGGCTTAACGAAGTGCTCTTGCTTATTGCAAACGGAATTAGACGTTTCGGCTATTAGGGTGTCAGCAAGCTTTGGAAGCAAACAGGGGAGAACGTTCCTGCTCGAACCGCATCTCAATTTGCACGTGTATGCAAGACCTACGTTCGCTTGAATCAAGTAAATATGTCAACAAGAAACAGTTTCTAAGCGTTGATCAAACTTAGTTTTAGCGGTCACGTCGCCTCTCCTATTAAAGTTCGTAAGTCGTGACATAATATTTTAAGTATGTTTATAATGAACATAAGGTTCAAATGTTAACATGACAAGTTTTCAAGTACGTTTTGCTTTTTAAAGGTATATCGTTTCTTACGGATTCATTAGCTAGGAAATATAAAGTACTTCGTGCTGCCCATTCACGTTTGATGATCTGTGAAGTTTGTGATAGAACTTACATTTTAAAGCAGATGCTCGAGTTCAAGATGATAGCAAAGATTGTTTGTAGATGTTTAAATTAATAGATATTTGAGGAGTACCCGATGTTAAAATCAACATTTGCACCATTTCTGCAGTATCATTGGCTTAATATACCTTAGAACTTTTTGTCGATTTGACCATTCTATATTTTATATTTATATCAATTCTGCCTTAAACTTATTTTCGGAAAAATTTGGTCAAGAATGATTAGCAATTTTGTATCATGTCCGACAAAAATCTACTTGAGGTTTCCGTCACGTAATAGTCGCAACATCTGCTCATTTTACCACTAGACAAAAAACATTAACTTGCCAGATTTACCTGAGAAATAAGTTTTGTTACTGTTGCCAAAGGGACTACAGCTACAATCGAAATATTAAATTGTATGTCTGACGTTGGATAGATATGCACTCAAGTGAGACGAGCGGTCGACACCATACTAGTGCACCTGACTGGTTGATATTGAAGGTATAAATGCACGCATTTGATTAATCAGACACCTATGCCGTTTTCTGTCCATTGCAGCTGTCAGAACTTCTCTCTATTCAACAATGTCGGGATCTTTATCGCATATTTTGATTTATGTAAAAAAAAACACAAGATCAGGAAACATCTTTAATGAATCATAACCCGGAAGTTTGAAATTCTGCCGCCCACAGCGTGACTAGGCGTAATGATATTAAAATCACGTGCCAACTTCCAAAATTCGACAGCTGCCGCTGATAGCTTCCCGTTATCTTTTATTATACAAACAATATTTTGGAAAGTTCCCTTTCAGAAATAAAATCTCATTATGCATTTATTTTTTATTTATTTGACACTGTCTTCGGTTTCTTTATGTTGCTGAGATGTTGGGTTTTTATTGTTAATTAGTCCTAAAATATTAAGGAAGTGTAAAATGTTAAAAATAATGTGGTCGTAAACATAGAGACGATATTTCTAAACGATAATTAGATCGAATCTTGTGTCTCAAAATCTGGGTTACCTTAATTAATTTTAAATTATCATTTTATCTTCAAAGTATAAGACTTATAGGGTTTGTCATAAGTTAAAACCGCCCCAGTACCGACATCTATTGTTACATTTATTTTTGTTACTGTTTTTTTAGGGCTTTCAAACACTAAATAAAAGTTATTTACCGAATAAACCGTCATCTGCACATTCAAGTGAAACAATGAAATTTTGATTAATTATATACCTAGATAGACACTGAACGTTTCAAACGCGTCGAAAAAAATAGAGTCGAATTGTTACCCACTAAATGAGTTCGAGTGAATTATTTTTTGTTGCTTTTCATGGATATAATTTTCTCTCCGTTTTAATAGGAACCATGTAATAACTGGTATCATTATGCGCGCACACAAGTATACGCAGAATGATGCAGCGATAGCGTATGACACAGCTGTCACGTATACTAGCTTAAGAAAAGTTGGCCTGTTTGTTTTAGTTTCATTGCAGCGCGTCACTCTATCTAGGTCATAATTAATCAAAGCAATGAAACTGCGTCACCTAAGCCCATGATTATTATTTTATTTTACAAATAATCTATATTAGATGACTCAAGTCAAAATATCATTAAAATACTAAAAAGCAATATTTGCATTTTAGATAAACCGATGTGCTACATGAAATTTCAATGTCACCCATTTTACCATAGCATAGAATAAGCAAATAAGGTTAAAGGTAAAAACTATACGCCATAAGTAGTGTTTCTACTCTCCATCTTATGTCCAGTCTTGCTAACCGCACCCCACAGACAATTCCCCAAAAAGTCCATAAATAACAGCCAAAAAGTTAAACTCTCAGTTACAGCAGTCGCCTTTGAACCATTTTCTGGTTAGCAGTTAAATTTAGCTGTAATTTATAAACATTTGCCGTTTATTAGGACACCGCACACTTCTAAGCTTCGAATGATTTTTTGTTTATTTTATGGTATGTGTGAAAGGTATTCTGATATACCTTTATTTTTATCTTTTACTAGGTTTTGCGCACGACTCCGCCCGCGTGGAAAAGTTTTTCTGGGATAAAAAGTAGCCTATAGCACTCAGGAGTAATGTAGCTTCCTATTAGTGAAAGAATTTCCAAAATCGGTCCAGTAGTTCCTGAGAGTAGCGCGTTCAAACAAACAAACTCTTCAGCTTTATAATATTAGTATAGATAGTATAGATGATCAAAGCATAAAGGATTTACTATACATAACAAGTTTAGATCATGATTAAAAGTGTTATAATTTTGTACCAAAACAATTAAAACTATTTAGGCAATAACTGTTTCTTTTTAAAATATGTAATTACGAACACTATTGCATTTATAGTCAGCAACACTTGGATAATTGGTCAAAAATAAGCTAAATTCTTGGCCCTTATTGAGGTTAAGGTAATTATCTAAAAATCCAGTCATTCTTACAAGAATAGTTCATACTAAGAAACTTTAAATTGCAATTTATTCAGTAAAAGTTCCGAATTTTAGAATAAAAACAAGAATAATTAACGTCCCTTCTAAAACAAAACAAACATAAATTATGATTACGGTCGTAACGAAGTTTTCCAATGCAAGCGACGCCTGTAATCAACATTGAAGACAAATCGGTGATTTGAATGTCAACTAATAGTCTAGTCTGCTAATTCGCCAAGTCTATATTCGACGTATCCCTAATTGTGGATAAAGTAACTGCTGTTTATGAGTAGATGTGACAGTTGTTAACAAGCTGTCTTACTGGGTAAATTGATAATAATATTATATATAATACACCTTCTTATTAATAACAAAAATGTATCTAGGAAATCAGAGAACATGTGGGGTGAAAAGCTATTTAGCTTAAGCGACATTTTTTGCGATATAAAGTTATATGTTCTCAATATGAGAATCAGATGTAGTTGGTTAAAAAAGGTGCTGATTCCAAATATATATATATGACTTAATATCGTAAAAAAAATGTCGCTTAAGCCAAATAGCCTTTCACCTTCGATGCAATATTTGTTCGGCGTAGTGATAGTCTTTGACACTGTTCATTGCATTTTGATTTTAACAACCAAAGCAAGTCACTTGGGCACAAACAAAAAATCAACTCAAATGAAGTTTTACTATCATTTCTCTAATCTACGACTTGAGATCACGTTCATGACGTTTCACGCAAACAGTAAATTCTATTTTACCAGTAATTAAAATATCCCTTTCCAAACTACAGCTCAAACAGTACCTAAATAAACAAAAGAAAATTTTCAAAGCAAAAACCTTGCAAGGGCCGTGCATAACGTCGCCCAAACTTTCCTCCCATTGAGAGGGCCGCGGTATATTTAGGACATTGCGTAAAATAGCTTGCCCCTAATTACGCTCCCATTGGGCCCGGAGCAAACGGCAGGAAGCTTCGAATGGCTGGACGCTTTTCTTAGCAGAGTTTGTTATTGACTGTTTTGCCTCATCATATAGTCTTCGGGTAGTTAAACTGACAAGCTAGATAAAGGCTTTTGTCTATTCTATTCGTATATCTAGGGGTTTAGCAAAAGCTTGAGGGAGACTGATTTATACGAATGTTAACAAGTCGGAAACTATTGTGCCCGCTTTAAGGTTAACCATTCGAAAACGTTCTCGATGCGTTAATAAATATTGTAGTTTAGATTAGAAAAAACGGTTTTATATATCATCATCATCATCATCATCAGCCACATGACGTCCACTGCTGAACATAGGTCTCCCCCAAAGATTTCCAGACGGACCTGTCAAAAGCGGCCCGCATCCAGCGTGTTCCTGCGACCTTTATCAAGTCGTCGTTCGTTTTATATATAATTTCACGGAAACACACCAAAATATCTTAAGTATATCATCGTTACAAATACATCATATTATTAAAATATAATTACGAATACATATAATTAATATTTAAAACGAAAATTACTAGAATCCTTTACCCTATTACATACAACGTTTAACTAGTTTACGTTTAAACAGCGTTTCTCAACAGAAGCGTCAACCCGTGAAAGACCACGGCCGGGTCCAAAATTCCAGTTTCGGTCCGTTCCGGTGACCCGGCACTAACGTCCGATCTGTCCGCGTGCTCTGAAACCCGAATCATCTTCTAGGTCTGTTCACACTGTCAGACATTGTACCGATAAACAGCGAAATCGAAAAGAATATTTCGATGGAAGTTAAAATGTTAGCATACCCATTACGATTAACATCATTATTAAGTTTTTGGGAACATAATATTATCATTCTACTTTTATCCTTTAGGTTAATATATTCTCAACTCGCAGCTGCTAAACATAGTATACTAGGCATTGAATGTCATATTAAAATTCGTACGACATTATGTTGTGTATTATTATCGTACTAATTTTGATTTGTCCGACTACTATTATTTATTTTATGATTCAACGTTTGAACGGACCTTAAAATTGTAACCAATTTCGAGCACGACGGCCGTTTCTTCGGATCGTCACCTCTCAGTGACAACAGATGGCCATTTTCCGGCGCCTGCTGTTTGCGCGTGTTTTTAATTCACATTTTCACGGTTCGCCGGGTGATATGGAAAGAGGATTCGCCAGTCGGTAGGTGAGACCATTAACTCTGCTTCGGATATTTCCGTTCAGCTGAGTACTCTACGGTTATTTAGCTGGTGCTTGGTACCTACTGCCAGGACTGCTGGGCTCTAGGTGTATGAGAACGCGGTTTAGCTATTTTTTATAAGGTTCGTATAAAGTTGGAAATAAAGGCAAACTTTGTACCAGAACGAGGATTTCTTTGTAGGTTGAACACGATACGATATTTTACTTTTTTAAATCTACATCTTCTTGTGTCGTGTTCCTCAGTACTGAGGGTCGCGACCCCCCTTCTGTATCATTTTCTCTAAATTCAAATCTACATAGTTATTAGTATCAAAATATTTTGATTATAATTCGGCGGTTATCTACCACTAGGTGATGCTCGCGGCTCCGCCCTCGTGAAAAAGTTTTTCCGGGCTAAAACTATTTTTCCGGGATAAAAAGTAGCCTATAGCACTCAGGAGTAGGTAATTTGGCTTACTACTAGTGAAAGAGTTTTCAAAATCGGTTCAGTAGTTCCTGAGATTAGCGCGTTCAACCAAACAAACTTCTTCAGCTTTATAATATTGGTACAGATAATAACGGATATTTATTGTTTTAAATATTTCAATAATATCGGACGTACAAGTACTAATTTTGGTATTCGTAACCCGCATTCAACATGAAAACGATACAACTGATGACATAATATTAAATCTCAACCCTCCACCGCAGACAATGATGTTCAAGTCGTGAATACACAATGTACGAACTACGAATACCTCACATAATTTAATTACACAGAGTAGTTTCCAGCTAAGGATACAATAATTCATCTTAGGCGAGCTCGTAAAAAATGACCCGGGGACATTCAGACCGGGGACATTTAGACCGGGGACATTCAGACCGGGGTTGCATCCCTCATTACCATACTCCCAATTACTTAACATTGCGAATGCTCTCCGTAATTCATACGGTCGTTGACTTTTAACAAGAACTAGATCTTTCCGAGAATTAAAGTCGGTGCTTTGGACCCAGCTTGTGTTTTATGTAGGGCGGCTGTTGCGTAAGGGTTGATTGCGTAATACTATGGGCTAATTTCACCGGTTCCTGATAAAGTTCCAGATAACTATGTGACATAATAAGTAAGACTGCCTCGGTGGCGTAGTTGTATTACGGTACGACTGCAAGGCTGAGTGAGGTCTCGGGTTCGATCCCCGGGTCGGGCAAAGTGATATTAGATTTTTCTATTCAGTATCAGCCCGGAGTCTGGAATTTGTGCCCGGTATGGCGATAGGCTCGCCCCCTATCACATCATGGGACGGAATACGCTTGGCGAAAAGTGGGTGCACTAGTTGCGCCTCTGCCTATCCCTTCGGGGATAAAAGGCGTGAGCATGCGTATAATAAGTAAGTTATAAAGCTTTGAAATTTGGTGGAAGGGGTAATTGTCAAATAACAGTAATATCAGACTGTGACGTCACCGGGAGTCACCAACCATAACGCTGCGTGCGTCTGAAAGAAATCGCGCGATATCCCCACCACGTCCCCACTTTTGCTCTCAACAATATTTCAAATTAGAATAACTGCTTTATTTTTCAACCAATTTTGATAGGGATTTCAAAGGATTTCTTTTCCATATTATTTTCTGTTACATATTAAATAATGTACAAAACCAAACATAGGAAACTACCCTACTATGACTGTGTTCTATATTTTTTTTCTTTTCAAAACTCTTTTATATAGATAACTATATAAAAGAGTTTTGAAAGGGTAGGTTCATAAGAACCTATACGTCATCTGAAAATGTCGATAGCCATTATTATCATTTAGAATGTCATAATATTTATTTTTCATACATTCACCACCAGGATACCAAGAAAATCATTTTCACACTATATTTTCAGACTCTAAATTCTCGTATAAATGCAACCTCTTTTACGGATATTTGAAAAGAGTTATGGCCCAACACGACAAATGGAGATAAGAGGATCACCTTTTAGACCATTTTTGACTATGACTGATTGTATTAAATATTTCTATGTAGTTTTTATTACATAACATACTAGATAATTTAAACCAATTCTAATTAACCTCGAGTACTTCGAATGGACTGCCTTGTTGGCGTAGTTGTATTTAGTTACGACTGCAGTGCTGAGGTCTCTGGTTCGATCCCCGGTTCGGGCAGTGATATTGGGATTGATATTTTTCTACTCAACATCAGCCTGGAGTGTGGATTTAGTGCCCGATATGGCGATAGCCTCGCCCCCTATCGTATCATGGGACGAAATACGCACGGTTAAAAGTGGGTCTTAGTGGGCCGTAAGACCGTGTGAAACCAACATAACCGTTCCACTCACCCCCCGGTGGTGCTACCACCACCGGGGGGTGAAAAGTGGGTGCACTAGTTGCGCCTCTGCTTACCCCTTCGGGGATAAGAGGCTTGAGTGTGTGTATGTGTTTGTGTGTCTAATAAACTGATTTGAGGATAAACTAAAAGTGTATGAAGGTTAATGGAGTTGAATGCTCATTGATTCAGATCGTAAAGAATTCACATTAAAATGTAGCTAGGCTTTGTAATAAACTAAACATATTTTATATCGTAATAATAATTTGTTTAAATTATGACCATATGGCACAATAACTAAAGAGATATATTTCAACAAAAATTTCTTCAGTTATTTTAATATAGTTTTATCACATAATTATCTTTTATAATGATCATTTGACTAATGCAAGACCCGCATAAAAACTAATTTACTTAATGGACACTATGTTACCGTAAAAATAATACTATACTAAATAGTAGTAGTTAAAAACCTTTTAAATTCTGTAATGAACATAAAATTTGATATTAATCTTTCAGATAATGGTTTTAAAGGTGAATTCATACTAACGAAAATTTTATATTAAGTTGCCTCGGTGGCGTGCGTACTGCGTAGTTGTATTACGTGCGTGGTGTGACTACAGCTCTAGGGTCTCGGGTTCAAATCCAGGTCGGGCCAAGCGACATTGGGTGTTTTTGGTTTTTAAATCCGAATTTGTGCCGGGAAATGGCAATAGGCTTACCCCTATTAAATGAGACCGAACATAGCTGACGAAACGTGTGTGTGTTACACGTCTGCCTGCCACTGACAAGGGGAAACGCGTGATGCTATGTATGTACAATACATACATACACTCACGCCTTTTGTCCCCGAAGGGATAGACAGAGGCGCAACTAGTTGCACCCACTTTTCACCGTGCGTATTCCGTCCCATGATATGATAGGGGGCGATCACGACCCGGGGATCGAACCCCAGCATTGCAGTCGTACCGTAATACAACCACGCCACCGAGGCAGTCTATGTATGTATGTAAATTATCTAAAATATCGTATTACGAAAACCACCCGCGTCAAAAAGTTCACACTCCAATCTATGCTCACAAATAAATTGACATAAAATGTGTACTATCCATATAAGCTGTTTAATACGATAATTGTCAAATAAAATTGACTTGAAAACTTTGAAACTGGCCCTAAAACTTATAGGTCTAGTATTTGTGAACTAATAATAAACTATACTAAAGCGGCTTTCCAAACAACAAATAAGTTAAAATCGCTATGGAATTACTGAAACCTCTATAAATGCCAAGTGTCTGTGACCCGATTTAGTTTGTATAGTATTCCCAGAATGTGTACCCTTAACCGAAGCGGCAGGATAGCAATCCTACCGAATTGACAATCCCTACAATCTCGAACCTACAGCTTTCCTACATTGGCATCGACGAAAGATATGACTAATCTATATTAATATTATAAAGAGGAAAAGTTTGTTTGTAATAAGTAAGTAATCTTTGGAACTAAGTACTGAACCGATTTTGAAAATTCTTTCACTTATAGGAAGCATTACTCTTGAGTGTGTATCATCATCATCATCATCATCAGCCACATGACGTCCACTGCTGAACATAGGCCTCCCCCAAAAATTTCCAGACGGACCTGTCAAAAGTGATGTATGCTACTTTTTATCCCGGGAAAATATAAAGCGGGACTTTTATCCCGGAAAAACTTTTTCACGCTATCGGAGCCCAAGGCAAACGATAGTAATGTATAAATATAAGTCATTCTAAAAGTAATTCACTCGATATGATACTTTTTTAATATTATTTATCTTTAAAACCAACGTGTCTACCTCGACGGCGTAGTTGTATTCCGTGGGTCGCGGGTTCGGTCACCGGGTCGGTTAAAGCTATATTTATTTGTTCTTCTCAGTATCCGCGTGGTGTCTATTAGAACTGTGGCCAGTGCAACTGGTGGTAGGTCTCTCATTATGTAAGAGGCCGTCTGGGTGGGTACCACCGCAATGTCTATTTCTACCGCCAAGCAACAGTGTGCATGCACTGTTGTGTTTCGGTTTGAAGGACATTGTAGCCAGTATAACTACTGGACATAATGAGACTTAACATCTTATGTCTCAGGGTGACGAGCGCAGTGGAATGCCACACAGTACTTTGTTAGTCAAGGTGCTGGATGGTGTTGCTACTGTTTATGGGTGGTCGTATCGCTTACCATCAGGCGAACGGCATGCTCGTCTCGTCATTAAATGCAATAAAAAAAAAAAAAAAAAAAAAAAAAAAAAAAGTAATGGCAGTAAGTTCACTCCCTATTAAATGGGACCAAACATAGATGGTGAAATGTGGGTGTGTTACACCTCTCCACCTTTAAATGAGAAAAGGCGTGATGCTTTGTATGAGTGTATTTAAAACCAACGTATTCCTTTCAAGTGCCATAAGACAACTAACAATCAATCACTTAAACTATAAACTTCAGTTGCAACTGTGCCATCCAGTAAACCTCACAAGAAACAAAATTGGTTTAGCCAAAGAACATTTTACACTGACGGCTCTGAAGCCTATTATGTTTGTGATTATACATTATCTAGATGATTATGTTGTTACGAAGATAGATTGTACCGCGCTGAACTTGATAGAAATTTGGTTGTGTAAAATAATTAATAATTAAAGTTATGACTAGATAGTAATTAACTAATTCAATAGATTGCTGGAGGCTGTTCCTCTTATTAACCTTAGTTTGACAACTTATTCTTAAGATTGGGTATCACTTAGCATCGGGTGGCCTGCTTACTTTTTTGCCAAACTTGTCAAATTATTCCCTATCACATCAATGGAACACACTTGATGAAATGTGGATGCCCTAGGGCCTAGTTGCAACTCTGCCTATCACTTCGAGAATAAAGGCGTGATATGCGTGTGTGGTCCTGTCAAATTGTATTTATAAATTGCTTATCTATGAGGAAAGTCGCTAATTATAATGAATAATAACTATCAATTTTTATTATATTGTTTGGTAACGAATTTTTTTTCGAATAGGTATTAATTACGTGAAAAATTTTACCAGTAGCCTTAGATTTACTTATAACGACGGTTCTAAAAATATATACAAGTATGCATTAGATATTTCACACAATTAAGATATACACTCACCACGGAAATTATTACTTTCAATTTGCAATAACATGTATTTTCAAAAATCAAAACAATTAAAAAAAAAGTAATTTCTGTATTATATTAAGGGCCTATTTTACAGCTTTCAAGTAAATTTTATTTGACACTTATGGTATTAAACAGCTAATGTAGAAAATATTCATTTTATTGCCATTTATTTGGGAGCATAGATTAGAGTGTGATTTCTTTATTTGGTTGGCTTATACATTTGTGTCAAAAATAGCATTTATCAGCAAGCGGTAAAATCTGCTCTTAATGTAGTAAATAATAACTGCAATATTAAGGTAAGAGGAGCAGAAATTTTTGGGCCAATGCCAACTCAATATATGCATTTCATTGTTACTTAATGCTGATTGATATCGGCTTCATAATGTGCACCATATCAGCAATGACTCTTTTTATCCTACTTTAAAGTTGTTTTTGTTAACGTAACTAATTACATTAAGATAAAACTATATAAAAACTTTTCAACTTGTATAATCAACAGCAAAAATCTGTAGTTCTATATTTTCAGTAATTCTCTGGACATCAATTTTTTGCATGCACTTTCGCGTTAAAAATGCGCCAAAATGAATTTGATTAGCGCGAAAGAATTATGACCTTCGTCATTAAGTCCGCCTTTATATTTTTATATGAAGTGCAATAAATATACATTTTTTTTTTATAATGGCGTTTGTGTTCACATTTTGCCAATGTCAAGTTTGGTTAGTATATTTTATTATCTGTAGTATGTCGAAGTAAAGCAGTGGCTACCTTACCAAGACTTTATCGAGGAGTTTTGGCGGCAACAGAAAAAACACTTGATTAGCACAATTATTTCAATTCACTTCATTTGAGCTCTTTAATAGAACTATATTGGATAATATACCACCATAATTATACAATATAACACTAAATATCACCAAAATAATGAATTAAAACAAGAGCACCTCATGACACTTCCAAGTTCCCGCCAAAACTCTCCCAAATATACAATTTAATTAGTATTTTTAACGCCCGACGAAAAAAGTTTAAGGTTTTTTTTTTTTTTTTTGATTTGGCCCTAACCAGTCGGTGTGTGGCCAGTCGGCTTTTCTGGCCACACCGGACTTTCGGGTGAACGCTTTGTTCGCAACCCTTGATGATGATGTTTATATAATATAGATTATATAGATGCAAGTCTCTCTGTGACATCGTCGCTCGCAAATAAATGGCCGATTTTAATGCAGTTTTCATTACAGTTAACTGGTGGTAGGTCTCTCATTATGTAAGAGGCCGTCTAGGTGGGTACCACCGCAATGTCTATTTCTACCGCCAAGCAAGTGTGCATGCACTGTCGTGTTTCGGTTTGAAGGACATTGTAGCCAGTATAACTACTGGACATAGTGAGACTTAGCATCTTATGTCTCAGGATGACGAGCGCAGTGGAATGCCACACAGTACTTTGTAAGTCAAGGTGCTAGATGGTGTTGCTACTGTTTATGGGTGGTCGTATCGCTTACCATCAGGCGAACGGCATGCTCGTCTCGTCATTCAATGCAATAAAAAAAATATAAAAAAAGTTAAAAAGTTTATTAACGGTCAAGAACTGTCGCAAATTTTAAAATAGATATTTTTAAAATTTACAGAATATTATAAGCTTGACAGGTTGAGAAATGCAGAATCAGGACATTAGCTTATCTTTCCACTGGAATCGCAGCCAGCGTGACTGTAAATGGATTATTCATTTGATTATAGGAACACCCGTAAAGGAATTCAATTTTGAATTTTGTGAAAATAAATTTCTCCTTTTATGAGTAGCGCGGATGTAAAATAGGTTATCCGTACAAGTGTTTTCTGTAACATTGTATAATTTTGTTATTTCAGTAACGTACAGAGATAAATTGTACATGACTAGTGATTTTTTCATTCTAGGAGTTGTTAGCGGCTTCGCCCCCGTGAGACGCCTTTCCTGCTACAGAAATCCCTAAATCGCTGTAGCCATGCATACCGCCATCTATTTTTTTTTATACATTATATTTCCCACGTAAGCAAATTATCGGGATAAAAATCCAGAACATCGTCTATCCGTATAACAAATTTCATTCAAATCCGATCAACGGTTATATACTGCGATTATTTCTAACAAATATCCAAACATTTGCACAAACATTGGCATTAATAACACACGTAAGTTAATATCAGAAGACCTACCTAATATGAATACATTATTTTTACCCAGTCAGATGCGACATATATCACCAGTGTAAATTGTAAGCGATTACTTATCAAATTGTGATATTTATCATGTATGTTTAGGGAAGATAGATGCAGTACCCGTTGTTTTATCATTCGAATTATGGTTGGTGTTGCTACTGTTCCTGAGCAGTCATGTCGCTTACCATCAAGCGAGCGAATCTCATCTCGATCGGAATTTAAATTTCTGATTAAGAACACCATGTTTAAAAGTCCTTGTTTATTTTAAACGAAATTCATTTCGAGTTTATAATCAAACAAGTCCAGCATTTACCATCGCGCTGTTTACGTACGCTTCGGTCTGTCAAATAAATTTCCCAAATACTGGCACATTCAAAACATTAGCTTTAGTGAAAACTCTAGTTAATTACCTATCTGAGTGAAAAGTATAAATATTTTTGTTAGGCACTGTAATTTTTTTTTTTAAATCGACAGCCTGGTGTAATTACTCTGTTATTGGATATGTGTGAATAGTTTTTGGTTTGATTTACATGTATTATGCTGCACAACTCATAGCATAGTTGAGTATATGACACAAAGGAAACTGATACGGATTTTAATTAAAAAATGTTTGCTTAAAGCACAAATCCCTTTGCAAAATTGGTGTTTGAACCATCCACTAATATCGCGATCCAATCATAACGGCATTACTTTATGATCCAACTAGACTTCTGCACGCAGCTCCGCCCGCGTGAATGAGTTTTTCCGGGATAAAAATAGCCTTTGTTACTCGCTGATAATGTAGCTTTATATTGGTGAAAGAATTCGGTCCCGAAGTTTCGGAGCCTATTCTAATGCAAACAAACAAACAATAATCTTTCCTCTTTATATTAGTATAGATATGTCACCTCTAAATAATCGAGTGGCCTCTTTAAATTACGTATAGCGGTTAGATACTGAACAAAGACCTTAACGAACTTTGTCTCCAAAAACTCGTAGCAGATTTCGTGCAGCGAATAACTCTAAAATTCAATCACAATCAGCCAGAGCCGTCACACGGGTAATTGACAAGTGGGGCCGCGGCATGTCACCTGTCACAGTCTACGTTGGATTTTAGCACAATTAATCGTCGCGACTGTACCACGTGCACTCGATTCGTCCATTGACTTTTACAAAACGACTTGACACCACTTGAATAATCGAGTTATTTGAAATCGTTTCTGTGATTAGGTTTTTCAGATTCTAAAGCTAAAAGCTAATTTTTACGTGACTTAAAAATGTATGTTATTAAATCTTGTTCATATTTGTATTTTGAAATGTTCTGTGCGTTTTTTCGTCGTTGCCTTCTGTATATAATGGTTGTATTGGGTACTTGATTAGGAGATTCTGGGTCGAGTATAAGTTTTTTTTATGGCGTAGGATGACGAGACGAGCATGCCGTTCGACTGATGGTAAGCGATACGACCGCCCATAACCAGCAGTAACACCATACAGCACCTTGAGTTACTGGGTGGCATTCCACTGCGCTCGTCATCCCGAGACGTAAGATGTTAAGTCTCATTATGTCCAGTAGTTACTCTGGCTACAATGTCCTTCAAACCGAAACACAACAGTGCATGCACACTACTGCTTGGCGGTAGAAATAGACATTGCGGTGGTACCCACCCAGACGGTCTCTTACATATGAGAGACCTACCACCAGTGTTTCTTCTATATGGTTTATTCAGAATTGATTGCCCCATAACGTAATAATATACGGCTGCAATGCAATGCAATTAGCCCTGTATTATATACTGCCCACTGCTGAGCACGGGCCTCCTCTACTACTGACAGGGATTAGGCCTTAGTCCACCGCGCTGGCCGAGTGCGTGTTGGCAGACTTCACATACCCTCGAAATTCTTATGCAGAATTCTCAGGTATGCAATTTTCCTCACGATGTTGTCCTTCACCGTTAAAGCCAACGATTATAATTGATAAACAATACACACGTAACTTCAAAAAGTTAAAGTTGTGTGCCTTGGGTTTTGAACCTCCGGATATTGTCTCGGCAGACCATTCCATTCCTAATTATCCTCAACGTAGATCGCTACCAAAACATATTCCCTCTTATGAGTAATAAAACACAAGAACACCTATTAAAACTTTAGCTATAATAATGATATATAATTGTGAATCTTCATCAAAGACTCGGTAAATTAGTACAATATTTGATAGTATCGTATGTTCCGTAATTATGATCTTGTTCCTTAATTATTATGATAATTATCATTATGATTAATGTTTTGGGTCTTATTTGCTGTAATTTATTGCTATAACGTCAAGGGTACTATTTAAGTCTTCAGTTTTTAACGTCAGTTTGTCTTCTTGGAGGAGTAAGTTTAGGAATTGCAGCGGAAGATACATTAAATGATAGTTTTGTGATTTTTCTAAGTTATGTGACTATTATTTATCAATTATCGTTCGCTTCGACGGTAAAAGAAAATATTGTAAGAAAACCTATATACTTGAGAATTCTCCAAAAAAAAATATCGTAGTTACGTGAATTCTGCCGACCCGCACTAGTCCAGCGTAGTAGACTAAGGCATGAAAAGCGTAATCCTCCTAGCCAGTCTCGGTCACGACGGCCAATCTCAACGGAGACCAGCCAGGTAAGGAGATATTATAGTGCATAAGTGTGTGCGCAATACACAGGTGCACTCGCTATTCCTTCACTCTCATAGTCCGGTGAGACGGCAATCCGACATGACCGGAGAGAGATCAGGCGCAGGACCAACGGCTTTACGTGCTTTCCGCGGCACGGGGGTATCACACCGCCAACTTCCTGACTCCGAGCTGCGACTGAGTAATTTTTAAGATGGATAAACCCAGTCACATTGTTATTTAGCTCGACCCGGGATTCGAACCCAGGACCTCAGCGCGCAAATCGTACTCGTAACGCGTACGCAATACAACTACGCCACCGAGGCAGTCAAAAGGCCTGTACCCTCTTAGTAGTAGAGGAGGCCCGTGCTCAGCAGCGAGCAGTGTAATATTATAATATAGTATAACTATATAGCTTTTCTGAGTTGGTTTCCAAGGCGACGTGCAGACGCTGTTTAACTTGGTGTCAACATTATGCTTAGTATGAAACTGGCTTCAGCCACTTTTCTACCCGCACTAACCCAAAGCACGTTAACAGAGCCTTTGTGCTCTATATGTATCAAGTTCATACTAATCCAACATTAATGTCTGATCTAAGCGCCTGATCCCGGACAATTCTGATTGAGATCATCCACTTTTCATCCCATTGTTGTTACGAGAGTGATAAGTGGCGAGCCTCAGGACACGTCGCGTACAGGCTTAACCACGAGGTTAAGCCTGTACGCGATGTATAACGATATATTGAATTAGACTTTGTATTCAGCAAAAAGATCTAATAAAAGGAGATTGTAGCCGGTGTAAACTGGACATTATGACACCTAACTAAGATACATCTTAGGATAAGGAGCGTAATACAGTCGTGTCGCTAATAATTTTATCAAAAGTTTATAAAGTAAATTGTAACACTATGCGCTGAACTGAAAAAATAACGAATGAAATTAATATTCCTAAACAGTTGAAAGCTTACTCATCAAATTCATTATTTTCAACCTTTTGAAGGTTTTTTGCCAATATATTATCATCTGTAATGTATTCGTTTTTATCAAGAAGGTTTTCATCGGTGTATTGAACGGAGACGAGACAAGTCGAGCGTTGAATAAATTAAATAAAACATAATTGAGTTTCGTCGTTGACTGTACTGCGGCAGCGCGCCGCTCATATATCTCTTTATTTCGCACTTTCCTAATATTTAATTTAAATGTGACTATCAAGCAAAATATTTTTAGATGTAATGTGAATCTTTATTGCTATATATGTGTATTGTACATTATGTTAACTACATAGTTTCTAATATTGGATAGCTAGTAAAAGTAAGCTATTTTACTCTATTACCTTTTACCATCTTACTTCTTACTATAGTAGGGACAAACTAATATGGCCGGTATGACATGACACGGTTTTGAATTTTTTGGGTAGACGTTCTCACAGAGTTATGGCGTCGGGAAAAAAAAAATTAATTGTCATACCGGCCAGCTTAGTTTGTCCGAACTATAATCCTACTTAATATTATAAACGCGGAAGTTTGTAAGTATGGATGTATGGATGTTTGTTACTCTTTCATGCAAATACTGCTGAACGGATTTCGATGAAATTTGGCACATGGGTAGATCATGTCCTGGATTAACACATAGGCTACTTTTTATCCCGGGAAAATATAAAGTGAGACTTTTATCCCGGAAAACTCATTCACGCGGGCAGAGCCCCGGGCAAAAGCTAGTATAATTATAAATACGTAAGTTTGTGATAATGTTTGGATGTTTGTATGTTTGTTAGAAATAAACGCAGAAACAACTAAACTGATTTGGATGAAATGAGCATATCCTGGATTAAACACATGGGCTACTTTTATCCTGGTAATTTGCTAATATGGGAAATAATGGACATTTTTAATCTTATTCTTCCAGTAGATGGCGCTGGCGTCGAACTGTGTTTTAGGGACTTTTGTAGCGGGAAAGGCTTTTCACGCGGGTGAAGCCGAGAGTAACACCTACTTTTAAATAAAAATCTAAATTTTATTGAACACTAGCATTGCGCGCGGCGCCGCCCGCGTGGACAAGTTTTCCGGGATATAAAGTAAAGCCTATAGCACTCAGGAGTAATGTAGCTTCCTATTAGTGAAAGAATTTTCAAAATCGGTCCCGTAGTTTCTGAGATTAGCGCGTTCAAACAAACAAACAAACTCTTCAACTTTATAATATTAGTATAGATTTTCCGGTTCATTTATTTTCGTAGTTTATTTTTTTATTTCTTGTCTTCTTCCATCTTTTGCAATATTTTTCATTTAAAATTAAAATGAAAAGTATGCATATTTTAATGACTTATTAGAGTACAAATACCGCGACATCGTTGCAACTCTACAACGCGCTGTATTACCATAAATTTTTCTAGTCGTAACATTATAATACTGGTGTTGTTATATACAACAAGCCTTTTATACTGTCTTTTTAATTGTCGCATTCCTGGAGAATCAGTCTTTAATTTCGTAGTATATTTATATTATTTGTACCACTATATCATGATGCGCAGTATGTAGTATTGAAATATTAGTAGTGTAATGATATTTCAATTGGCCAATATACCATAATTTTATCTTCAGAACTCAGGTCGACCAATTTTTATAATCTGAATCCAGCCCTGTGGAGAATATGAGCAAAGCATTACCCCCTGCCGCCAGAATAAAAGTTTATTACGTTACAATACTACTCCTTCTTCTTAATTCTCTTCTTCTCTACTTATCTTCTCTTGTACTTTTAATCCTATGCAAATGACTACTTTAGAAGCAGGTGCAATCCAAGTACGTATTAAAATGCACTTAACTTTTTCATAACTATCGTAGCAAAAATACGACCATATTTTTAGTCAATTACATTATGCAAAGCATATACAGATTATAATTCTATTACAACTTTCTTCGTTTGACACTTTAAAGCTACTTAAACGTATGCAATCAATCTTGCAATCAGCCCTGTATTATATACTGCCCAATGCTGAGCACAAGGCCTCCTCTACTACTGAGAGGGGTAAGGCCTTAGTCCACCACGCTGGCCTAGTGCTGGTTGGCAGACTTCACATACCCTCGAAATTCTTATAGAAAATTCTCAGGTATGTAGGTTTCCTCATGATGTTTTCCTTCACCGTTAAAGCGAACGATAATTGATAAATAATACACACGTAACTTCGAAAAGTCAGAGGTGTGTGCCTTGGGTTTTGAACCTCCGGACATTGTCTCGGCAGACCGTTCCATTCCCAACAAGGCTATCGTCCACTTTAACGTAGTTACTTTGATATTGTTTTACTGTCGAGAAATTTAATTTATATTTTTCATAGAAACGTGTTATTGTGTCGTCAAAAAATTCCGCAATATTTTGCATACACAACCTCTCAACGATACCGAATTTTAATCACGAATTTCTAACCCGCTGACCTCCTTTCACCTCGGGGCCTATTATATCCAGTGGTACCCTCATCACGGAGACTAAGCCGCACCTTTTGGACCGCAAATGGAAATATTTATGGAGCCCAATGTCGTGAAGGTTGACACTCGCCGAATTCATTGTTAAGGCTTGTAATTTAAGGCCAAGATTATTGGGGGAAGAGAATCAAATTTGTATAACAATTTGGGGACTGTTAATAAATTGCTATTTACTTGTTTGTTTTTATTGAACTGTTAAGTTGAGAACCTTATGGCATAGTTTAGTTAGAGGGTTTGATATATCTATATTGACAGATCTTGTTCTGCTGAGGAAGTTTCTTGCGCCGCTTCTTCTTCACAGCTATAACACGTTCCGAAGCGGAGGTAGATTCATGACGATTCAAAAGAGCTTTGTAAAGACTATTTGAATAAAGAAAATTTTGAGTATGATTTTATAGCTTTGTTTGCTGTTCATGATTTGACAGGCTATTTGAGGTTAGGTACTTTATCGTATTAAACATCTATTTGGGAGCACATTTTAGAGTGTCTTTTGTATTTAGTCAGCTTATATATTCAGGTGTCGAGTAGCATTTTCTCAGAAGTTTTGTAAAAGGCCCTAAGAATGAGAGTTATCCATGAATTAGCTTTTAGCTAATTATGTTGATCGCTCTTGACCCTTCAAGGTGAGGGAGTGAGCATGGTTAGATTTCATAGGACGATGACTCGGGCTAGTAATTCCATAGCTTAGTAGAATATTAGGACAATACTTAATGAAGCCATGAAGGCAAACAAGTTAAAGCAATACTTCTAATTAGCACGTACATCAATCTCTTGTATACAATTACCATAAATGATAATTATTCTTCTATCATACACGAAAATAAGTATGTATCTATATCATATTCCAATCACTATTTTTTATACATGTATTAATATTGTCAAAGACATTAAACAGTATAGTTATAGACCAAACATCAGGACCAAATTTTTCGTCTAAAGTTATTACAAATTGGTAATAAGTCGCTGTATTGTCTGACATGTCCGTGTAACAAGACGTCTCGGTATGCTTAAATTTTGTAAAGAAAACTATATTTTGGAAGAAAATATGCCAATATATTATGCATTACGACCATGTCAAAGTATGTTCTAATGAATTTTACATAGGTATTTGTTATTTCACGGTAAATTGAGTTACTGACGAATAGGCTCAATTTTTTTTTATGTCAATTTTCCCAATGTAATCTTTTCTTCTATTATATAAAAATTTCGTGTCACAGTGTTTGTTACCATACTCCTCCGAAACGGCTGAACCGATTTTGATGAAATTTTATATACACTCGGTAGGTCTGAGAATAGGTTGTTATGTATTTTTCATCCCCTTAAATAATAAGGGTGGCCAACCCCATTTTTTTCTTCTGACAGAATGTCTTATTTTTATTTTTTTATGATGTGGCATTAAAAAATACATACAACCCTGAATTATAATTTTTTCTACTAAAATTATCTCTAAAAAGAATTTATGTGGCAAAACAACGTTTGCCGGGTCAGCTAGTTTCTCTATATAATCTTAGAACTCTTTGCATTCTTTGCATTCTTTTTGTATTCATTTACGTAATAGATCGTCTATTGCATAAATTTGCTGATAAAAAGATACTTGTAGACCAGATCGCTATCCGGTGTATGGTCGCTATCATCACGTTGTTAAACCCTACATGATGGCCCACGTAAGTGTGTTGCGTTCCGGGATTAGCCTGTGTATAACCTGTTTCAAATAGGCTGGCATAATTATATCGACTATCTGGACTATTTCGAGGGTGTGTGAAGTCTGCCAACCTGCACTAGGCCAGCGTGGTGGACTAAGGCCTAATCCCTCTCAGTAGTAGAGGAAGCCCGTGCTCAGCAGTGGGCAGTATATAATACAGGGCTGATTGCATTGCATTGATTGCATCTGGACTCCACTTACCATCAGAGGGAGGTGGATCAATTTGCCACGCCCGTTTGAAATAAAAATCTAAACTAATTATTTAAGAAAATGCTCATTTAATTCGGTTTGTAGTAACCAAACTAAATCAGCCTTTGATTGCCTCGCTGGCGTAGTTGTATTACGGTACGACTGCAATGTTTAGGTCTCGGGTTCGATCCCCGGGTCGGGCACAGTGATATTGGATTTTTCTATTCAGTATCAGCCTGGTGATCTGGAATTTGTACCCGAAATGGCGATAGGCTCGCCGCCTATCACATCATGGGACGGAATACGCACGGCGAAAAGTGGGTACACTAGTTGCGCCTCTGCCTACCCCTTTGGGGAAAAAATGCGTGAGTATGTATTATATTAAGGTAATTTAGCAATGACGTCTTTATTTAAATTTGGAGTAAGAGTCAATAAAAAAAAAAACATTATTGATATGCTATTAAGTTTTCTATGCAAATTTTGTACTTTTCAAGTGACATTTGACACATAAAGGTAATTGACGTTCCCATTCTTATTTGAATCGCACTGTAACTTAATGTAACACGAAATATAATCAACATTACGAAAATTAATTTGCAAATGCCCAGGAATCTGTAAAATTAATCTGGAATATCGATAGCATCGAATGATTACGCACCATTTATATTAATGTTGTGATTGATTTTCAATGTGTTAAATTATGTAAAGTGTTCTGGAAATTATATTCTTTAAGTACTATTTGTTTCCAGTCATTGAAGTAAATTGAGTATTAAAATATTCCAAAGCAGATAACATCAGGTTTACTTTGCAAAATGCCTGATAATTGTTTTTTTGTGAGTAATTCTTACACTAATTCCATTTATAGTTGACTAATTTATGTTGTTTCATAGTAATCTTCCTTTCGTCATATTCTTTTTGACTATGGAAGGTTTCTCAAAGCGGTTCGTTGTGCTCAAAATAATACCATCAATCATTGATAACATATCATTCTACCAATTAATATGACTTATCCATGCGAGATATGAGACTCCTCGTGAATATTATTGAAATTAAATTTCGGAAAGTGAATATTTATCGCTGGAACATCAAAGCGGGAAAAATCAATTTGTAATAAATACATCAGCTACGTGGGTAACTTTACCAATTTACATCAGGGGTCCTGGATTTAATTATACAGTAGCTTCTACCTGCGAAATTGTCTGCAAACATTTCTGGAAGACCTATCTGCGTTTATCTAGTTGGATTGATGATATTTTCAAGAATGTCTATCTTCTACTTAATATAGGATATACCTTCTTGTTTCTACTGTTAGGAAATCAAGCAAATGCAAAATAACTAAACTACAAAGTTTTCTTATAGCGATAGTTGCATCTAGTTGAAAATGATGTCCTCATGCCAAAAATCTTCTTCTTCTTCTCAGTCGGACACTCTTGACAGAGTGGTTGTGGTTGTCAGCGTTGTCAGTCTTCTCGGCGATGTTCGTAGGTCTGCTAATGCCAAAAATACAATTTGTAAAACTGTTGTGTATTTTCCGATCCTTAAATATCTACAAAAAACGCACATACGATAAGGATATTCTTTATCTTCCAGTAACTTAGACAGCTTCGCCTTAACGTTTTCTATTTAGACGTATTTATTTGTGGTTGTGGAGGCTACCAGCTGTGTCGGCAATGCCCTGTCCGGTGTCCGAATGCCGACAACTTCGCCGAATTTACTGTCGCCAATTTTGTCGGCGAAAATTACGAGAGGTGGCGAATATTTGTTCGGTAATTACTTGTGGCATTATTCTAAAGGCGATTCGGTATTACAAAGTTTTTATAATATTCACCAGCGTAGGCGCACATCGTACCTGGCATCATCAATGAACGCTACTTAATCATCTCACACAGATGTTAATTGCCAATGATGATGATTATGATGATGATGATGATAATATTATTATGCATAATAATTACGTTAGATGATTTTATTTCAAAACGACGTACACGAAGACTGTGTCGACAACGTTGATTGATAAGGTTTTCAAAAAATTTTCTTCATTTGAGCTTGTGTTTAGGACAGCGTGGTTTCGGATCGATTTCCAGCCCAACTTACAGACATTTGTGTAGGCTTATCTATTATAAACTGACTTTAAGGGCGGATATAATCTCTATAACGTGCGAATGCCTTAGTTGATCTTCTTTCAATATAAAAAGCATCGGCTTATATTTTTAATTTTTTTTCAACTGTGAATCGCCTAAAGCTCTTGACTTGGGACCATGCAGAAGAAAGCGTAAGTTTCTTGGTATTATGATGTTTTAATCTAATCCATGGGACAATATTGGCGCCTATTCTCATTGAAAATTTTCATATAATTTGTAAAAAAAATTACACACTAAAAGAAACCGAAGTTTTTGAAATTCAACAGTATATCAGTAGTAAGGGATTCACCGATACTGGAGCAGGTCCGAGGGCCGGTCCGCGGCGCTCCGGCGGCTGATGGCCGACGTTTTCGATTGCTCCAGATTCGGCCCGCGGGACCCGCGAATAAATCCGCGGATTACTTTAATACCTACCGCGAATTAATTTGATACCTACCGCGGATTAATTTGATACCTACCGCGGATTAACTTGATACCTACCGCGGATTAACTTGATACCTACCGCGGATTAATTTGATATCGACCGCGGATTACTTTGATAACACCCGCGAATAAAAATTATATCGTCCGCGGAATCCGTTTCATATCACCCGCGAGGTAGGTATGAACCACGAATTTGTTCATGGTCTACGGTTCCCTTAAGCTTGTACCTTTTCCCTGTTCGTTGTGCTTTTAACTTTCTACTTTCTATCGGCGATCCTTTTTTTTATTTGAAGGATGCAAAGGTCTTTGTCGCGTATTTCTATTAACTCGTGTTTCTACGCAAAAGCCGTTTAAAATTACTTAATAGTTACCCTTTACGCATTACGAGCATTGTTTATGATAGATAAAGCAACATTTACCCTGTTTCGTTGTGTTATTGACTTTCTACTTTCTATCGGCGACCCTTTTTTATTTGAAGGATGCAAAGGTCTTTGTCTCGTATTTCTATTAACTCGTGTTTCTACTTAAAAGCCGTTTAAAATTACTTAATAGTCGCCCTTTACGCATTACGGGCATTGTTTATTATAGATAAAGCAATCGTTACAATACACCATACCTTTCTCAAATTCTAGGTAAAACCCTTTGGGTCTTCTCATTGTCATAATAATTACGGTTCCCATTATTCACATTACCTGATATTACGTATTCAACGGAACATTTAAGGTGAAAGTCGAAACATGTTGGATCTTGTCTGCAAGGAAACAATACTCCCTCTCCATATAAAAGACCGACGCAAAATCACATGGTATCGTATTCCACTCTGTGCTCTGCTCGAAGTGTGATCTCCAGTTGTTTGTAACAGTGAAGTGATAGTAAAATTGTGAAATAGTTAAATAGTGAAAGTGTTATAAAAATGAATGTAAGTACCTTTATATACTTTGATCTAAAAGTGTTGTAACCAGATGTTTCATTAATTGTTTATGCCATGTGTTGTCCACCAGGTTAATACATTTTAGCTATCTTTGATGTCTTATTAATTTATCATTGTTACTAATGTGTACATGTATACTTCGCATACCTATAAGTATTTATCATACAGTACTTACTTAACCGATAATTAAAACAGTTTCATTTCATTTTGTTACAGTTTTCTGAAAATACTTTCAAAAACTACTATTATGCTGAAGAAATCGACGAACCTAGTGATGAAGAAGGTACACTCGCCTTTAAAGTCAAAAAAGCGATATTAGCAAATAAAAGACCGATCGAATGCAACAGCATTGATGAGTTCTTCGAAAAACCAAAAAAGAAGAAGACAACAACAAGAAAGTCATCCAGTGTTGGTCGATCGACGAGCGGTGGTGTTTCATACATCCGATCAAACAGCGATGACAACAGTTCTGCATCACATCTCATAAAAATTGAGGTGTATGAAGTGAATAAAATAAAAAACATCGCACCGACGGAACATTGGAAACACGCTGATGTGCGAGTTAAATATTACGCGGAAAACGACAGTGATAAGAACTTGCAAAGTGTCAAGGACACTATATACAATATAACCAAACAGTTGGCTAGTAAGGACGATTGTGTGAAATATTTTATAGACACAGACAAATGAACAAAAGTGCCAGTGCGTGTCAATGTTTTAATATCATAACTTTAATCATATGCTTTGTACTACTATTATTGAAATAAGAAACTATTATTGTATTAACTGTACTTAAGAATCTACCTGTTTAAATTTAACTTACATTGTATTGTATTTAAACTTTGTACTCTTTTAAGTTACATACTTAATAGATTAATTTGTTTTTGATTCTAGAACTCTTTGTGAATTGTGTTATTGCTAAGTATTATTGTAAATAGTTATAAGTCTTTTTAGTGTTTTTTCATGCTCATGCTTACGATTGTAAAGTTATTGGGAACATTCATAAATTGTTTGGAAGAATTATAAGTATTGTATGGGGTTATTAATCTTCAATAAAGAAAAATCATTCATTCATTTTCATATTTCATTTATTCACCTCAAAACATGATTTAAATAAACCATTTAAAAACACATCATTGCATATTGTATTATCACTAAATAATACTTGAAAATCTTTGAGACTCTTACCATAGTATTTATAATACAGATACATTAAACAGTACTCTCCACAAACTATAGTAAAGTCATTTTGAATTCGACTTGTATTGTAATTCCACATTCTAGAATTTCTCGCTAAAAACATTCGGTGGTATCCTTGAGGTGGTCGACCGTATGAATCAAAGTACTGTCCAAAACCATTCTTATCTATGTGTATGGCGACCCAGTGAGAACCTGGTTTGTTATCAGAGTCTAAGTTGCTAACTACGTATGTAGGAGTTACCACATATATTGGTAGACGATTGGCTGCATATACATTATATTCAATACTTGGATCAATTTTCTTTAAGTAATTCTGTATTTCTATTGTATTCATTTTTATTCACCGTATCGCTGCAGAATCTTATCAGGTCGAATGATAAAGTGGTAATGTCTCATATAAGGTTAACAAGACACTATTATGGTACTTATCAGCCAAGTTGACTCTTGTTGTGGGGTTGCAAGGATTATAGTTAAACAAAGAACTTAATATTTTATGAATTCGTTTTATTGGTAACTTAAATCTAACAACAAATCTGAATTACATTATTCACGCTTAATCTAATCTTAAACAGTTAATTTTGTGTTCTTAACTACTATAATCTACTGAAATATTGCGGTTTTTATCTATTTCAATAACATTATCAAACTCCGCATAAACAATGCAATTAATAGTTTGTGATAAAGCTGTTTCAAAACGCACTTCTAATCTCACACTACCATGCTTTACAAGATTCCAATGACTTGCAGAGTTTGCTGATAAATCAGGTGTCAAATCAAACGCTAACATACAATACCCTTCAGCGTATTGTTCTCGGGATATCCCATTACCTTCATTGAGAAAGTGTATACCTGTTCCAGAAAACAATGTATGATATACTGAAGTAAAAATTTTGTTCTCAAATGAGGGTTGTAAAGCCTTTGATGGTATTTGTTGACCGTCTATATATAAACTAAAAGTATTGATGTCGTAATTTTGAAAGTTAAATGGGTTCTTAGTGAGGTTTCCATTGAAAGCAGCGTTATTTACAAATCCCACTATACACCTTTTAGGTAATTGTCCTAAGAAAATGTTATCTAGAGTTTTTCCTTGAACACCTGATGGTATTGTTAAAACTTTAACTTCAGCTCGAGTAATGGGGTATTTAGCTGTGGTAGAAGCTAAGACCTTTTGATGAGCAAGTAACACGCTGGGATTGATTCGTGCTCTACGAATAATCAAAGATGCATCCGTAATAGATACCTTTAATTTAAGGTCACCTGTAGAGGCCATGAGATTGAAATTTTCTCTAGAACGAATTAACTTAACACATATATCAACACCATTGATTAAAAATTTTTCTTGATTGAATAAATCACCATGTAAGTGACCAATCATTTCCATTTCTTTACTTTCACTAGATAATTCTTGCCTCTTAGTAAATCCTTTATTAGTATCATCGGTGGAATCCATTTTTCCAGCTGTATCTTCATACCATAAACCACAGGTGAGGTGAGATTTTTTTGCTGCAGGAGCATAGTTCAATAAGTTTTCTATATACGCACGATAAGCATATGTGTTATTGGGTGGTGATACAAGTTTTTGATTTAAGTAGACATCAAGTTGACTGAAGAGTGAGTGCAACCAATTATTCACCGGAGCAACGACTGTAGATGCGGTTAGTTTGGTGTTATCTTGATTTACTATTTTCGCTTTCAAGTGAAGTAACGTATGAGATAAATCTATGTAGTCATCTCCTGCTCCAGGAATTTGAAATTCTATAGGACCATCATCGGCAAGAGATGAAATTGGTTTATAATGGATCCAAATTCCACTTTCAATGCTAGTTTGAGTTGACGGCAATGCAAACAAATCCAATTCGGACTTTATACATTCACAGGAATGACTATGTAAAAAAGACATTTTGATTAATTGTTAGAAAATATGTCCTTGATTTGTTTTTGAGTAATTTTTGATTTTTTTAGAGCTTTCACTTTCGCGGTCAACGACGGACTGACTCCAGGTAGACGTTTTCGTTTTGTTATATATCCGGATCCAGACATATTGATTTTATCTATTTTTTCATCAGCCTTGCGTTTCAAGTTGGAACCAACTTCTTTAAGACGTGCTTTTATTGAATCTTCCATTGGTCGCGCACTAACCATATCTGTCAATAGACCAACACCAGCGCTCAATGCCTCTTTACCAACAGCTCGAACACCGCTAGATAATAATGGTAAAACTGACCTAAACAATCCCCCAAGAAAACTACCAATTCCATGTCCTTTTTGATAAGGCGCCCCTTTATATACCACCCCTATACCTGAACCAGCCTGATGAGAATAATAGCGTTGATAAGGACATATCATGTTGGAGCGTTCAAAATGCATTATAATTTTTTAAAATGTAGTTTAACACACACCGTTCCAAATTGAAATGGTATCTTTTGTCCGGTGCTTGACCTTATATCTATTTCAATGGTATCGAATTCTCTTCGCATTACCGATAAGTAATGAGGAGGTGAAAATACATGCATTTTATTGGCACCATAGATGTATTTTGAAGGATCTAATGGTATTACTCTCAGAAGAGGTGTCATTACATCACCTACAATTTGAGGTTCAACTATATCACAGTAAACGAATAGTTGAGATGGTAACCCTAAATGTAAATTAGCTGGACATTTAGCTAAATTCTTTTCAACAAGGTTTCTGTTTGGTTCAAATCCCAACTGTAAGCCTAGTTTAGGAGATAATGTTACAGATTTTATTGATTCGTCTAACACAGAAACAGAAACGAATTTAGATATATTATCGTAGCGGAATTTGATTTTTTCTCTTATATTATTTAATGCTGATAAAATATGGTTAATATTATCATAGTTTGTGGCAGGTATGTGGGTCTTATAATAAACTGTAGATAGTTTGTCTTCATTGGGCATTTTCATGATTTTTGTTATGTAAATAACATTCTCATGATCTTGAACAGTAAACATGGTGCATGGATATTGGAATTCAACGATTCCTACACACCATTCTCCTTCCAATATTATGGGTTTGGGTAATTTTGTTGAAAAAATTGATGTTTTGTTCTCAGGAAAATATTCCATTGAACTATTGCTAAGTAAAGTTAAATAAAAATCTTTAATCATATTTTTTTTAAACTGGAAGCTAAAATCCAACTATTAAATTTGTTTGGATAACCTTTCCACTTAACTAACACTTGTTGTCTGCTGCCAGAGTAACGAGAGCGAATTATTTTATCAATCTTGTGTTCAATGGTGGGGTCATAAATGACCTTTTGTAATTCTCGTTCATAAAACGTTCCTACTATCTCCTCACCATCTAAATCTTTTATGGTATAAACGGGCCACGGAGTACGTTCTATTATAGAAGAAATCACAAATATTTCATCGCTCCAATTAGATTCATAACCTTTTTGGAATACATGTTTATATTTAGTTATTCTGACATGGTCACCGACGTGAAACATAGGTAGTATAGTTTTTGATGATTTTTCAGATTTTTCATATAAATTACTCCAAACTGTCATTATATTATTAGAATTAACATCTGAAGGACACATTTTAATACTAGAATGGAAACTATGATTGTAAGAGTGTATCAAATTCTGCAAAATATCAATATATTTATGTGTATTCTTGTGTGTAAAATAGCGCCACATCTTCATTTTTAGCGTTCTTTGAAATCTTTCTACAATGCTTGCTTTGATGTCTGGATTATTTGTCGTATAGTAATTTATGTTTTTTGTTTTAAAGTATCTTTGAACATCTTTCGATACAAATTCAGTGCCTTTATCAGATTGAATGTGAGTGGGTGTAGTATTAGCTTCATTAAATATACTGTCGAAACACTTTTTTACGGTTTCTGAATTTTTCTTTTTCAAGGGTCTAGCATATGCATATTTGCTAAAAACATCAATAACACAAAGAATGTAGTTGAAACCTTTATTATCTTTAGAATAAGTCCGCATGTCGCTTAAGTCAGCTTGCCAAAGTTCATTGAGATTAGAGAGAACGTATTTGTTCCGAGCGAATTTTCTATGTACTGGTTTGTGGAGTGTATACGTAGATTGGGATTGCAACCAGTTTTTAACTTCTTCCTTTTTCATTTTACCTTTCATAGCTTTTGATAATTTGTCGATATTGCTATATCCAGCTGGGTGTGATACATCATAATAAATTTGATCTATTTCTAATAAGGGGTCCATTTTTCCCAATCAATCTTTTTCTTAATTTTATTTGCGTGTTTATCTTCGCTCGTTGGCGTCAAATATACCTCTGTGTTTTGTGGCGGTTGTTCTTCGATGGCGTTTTGAAGTCGAGCTATGTACTCACGTCTTTTTGGATTGCCAATATATGTTAAAGGTACTTTTAAATCCTTTAACGCTTTAGCAAATTTTTCCCAACCAGGTGGGTCGTTGTTTTTTAATGGTCGCAGTGTATCGCTTACTAAATCGATAATGTTACTGTTAGGAATCGCTTCATTATCTACAATCACTGTGCCAGCATCATTCCAATAAATTTTGTTTTTATTTAGTGACACCGAATTCAATAACAACTCACCTTTTTTTACATATGTTTTTGGTATTAAATTTAAAATTTGTTTTGTTGAGTAGGAAGGTTTTTTTTCGAGTGTAAAACTTTCTTGTTGCTTCTCTTCATCACTCAGTGTCTGACTGACAACTACATCTTTATTCTTGATATCATTATTTATATTAAAAAATCTCCAGCTTTCAGATGTGGGTTTAATGTTATCGTCATTTGAAGTTATTATAGGGAGTTCAATGGGACGACGATCTTCTTCCATAAAGTGAAGATATCTTTGTAAAATTTGTAAGTATAATTTACACTTTTTTCGATCATCCATATTACTGTCGAGTATTTTTTCCATTTCACTATCTAAACGAGAGGTAGGATTTTCATTTCTTTTTTGATTTAACTTATCTATTAAGCTTGGATCAACTACCAGCATTTTTTTGGCGTGTTCCATTTTTAAACTAGTCCACTTATCAATCCACTCAAAATAGAACCCAATATAATCGGAAGAAATGCACCACCTTTTTGAACTATAATATTCTTTCTTATTTTATTTGTACTTTTACGTACCAATTTTCGTAGTAGATTTTTATACTTTTTTAGTTTACTCTTTGATTTTTCTTCAAGTTTTATATTTCCTTGTAAAACGTTATGAATACATTCACATATAAAATTAATTTCGTTTTCGTTACAGACTTTTAAAAGAGCTTGTTGATGTTTTGGTTTAAGTTTATAAAGAGCATTTAATAAGTGTTCATGCGTCTTTAAGCGTCGATCCATCATTTGTAAATGACGGGTATTGGTTGGTTCTTGACATATTTAAACTCTTTTGTGGGAATGTACACTGTAGAATGACCATCAGATGGAAATATCTTTGATTTAATTCGACACATGTCAAAAGTGTCTTGTTTTAGATGTATCATCAAATAGCCATGTGCTTCTTTTGTAGCATCTCTGTAAGCATCTTCTATGAATTTGCTATTTTCTGGTGATACTTGTCGTGCTAAGTAACGTATTTGAGTTTTATCACGTGGGTTTTTAAAATAAATTATGTAGTTTGAATTCAAAGAAATGTCTCTTTGTCCTTTACCTTGATGAAATAAATTTTGAGTAATGTAAAATACACTCAAGTTCCTATGATGACTACCTTTGGTAAATATGTCAACAATGCGACCATCAGATTCCCTCATGAGATCATCGATAATAATAAGGTTAGCTTCCTTTCCATCAAACATATTCAAATCTGGTATACCCTGATAATAGTTTACATTTGGTAAATTATATAAGGGCTGCATTTCATCAAAACACCAAGTAATTTGATGAAAATTTGTGTTGCACACCTCATTAATATGTTTAATAAAGTTTGTTACAAAATTAGACTTTCCACATCCACTTGGACCTGCAACTATGGCAGTAAAAGGATGATAAAAATGAAACATTTTTAAATGCACGTGTGATCTCGAAAAGCGTTTCGGAATGAATAAAACTAGAAGTTACGATTGAATGTATTATATTTGATTTTGTTTTATATACAAAGATTACATACACAAATACTTTGAAAAATGATCACATACAGTTCATAGCTGTTTTGAAAAATATTACAGTAAGAAAATTATTATAAAATAAAGTTAAATCAAGTATAACAAATAACTAACTACATACATTAAAATTTACATCTAATTTTTCATGATATTATACAAAACAGTTGTCATAGTAAAAAAATAAAGAAAAAAGATAGTACATAATAAAGACAGAACTTTAAGTTATTAAAAACCACAATTAAAACACACACACACATTAACATACATATTTTCGTTGTACAGAAATCGTTGATAAAATCAAATGTCCTTTATTTTATAATGACCCCATGCAAGAGTATCTGTTGAATTTTCTATTAAATAACGTTTTGTGTCATTGTGTGATAAAGATATTTTATTAATTTTTTGTGTATATATAGCATGTTTAATTGATTTAAATCTTATCATTTCACTGTATTGCGTTTTCTTTTCATATAAACATGATTTATAATCGGTAAGACAAAATTTTTTTGTTACACTTTTGTTAATCCCTTTTGCTTTACATATACATTTATTCTGCACATCCATTGCATACATTTTAGAGCGAAGACCTACAAACTCTTTAAGAATTTTACCGTTATTTTCGTCTTTAAAAAAACCTAACCGTTTTTTATTCAATAATGGTAAACCATATTGATTATTTGGTGGATAGTCGGACGTATCAAAGTAGTTGACTAAATCAAGTTTTATATCAGCATAATAATTTTGCGTAAATATTTGATATATTAAGCTATCGGTATCAGTATATAGTAACTTAATATTATCTTGATATTTCATTTTCGTATAATCGTAATGGAAATCGTATAGTAATGTTTTAGATATATCTAAAATACAAAAACCGAGGTAAATTGGTTTATTATATAAAACGTTAGTTTTATTTAATTGTATTGCAACTAAGCTCTCTGAGAATATAGATAAACTATGGAATTCTGGTCTTGCTATCAAAGATTGAGCACCTTGAGTTTTGCCACGATTTAACCAATGATTAATTAATTTGACATTAACTCGTTTTCTTACATTTTCCATTGTTTTACCAAAAACAGAATTATTCATAAGTTTAAAAAAATCTTTCTCAAAATCTGAAGTGGCTAATGAACGCATATGAGTATTCAAGTCTATGTAACTTTTCAACCACGCGGATTGTTCAAATTTTAAAATTCTATGTACTTTAACCAATCGGAGACCATTTTTTAAACATTGCTTAAGGTTTCTATAATGAATGACGTAATTTTTTTTATTTTTTAAATTTGGGATCAGTTTCCTGTCTTTGCTGTTTCCTAAACATACGTTTTCTGGACAAAATGGAAAATCTGAATGAAAATCATGTAAATTTTTTGAATATTCTAAATCTACTTCCAAAATTAAACCATGTTTGGCATCATCGGCTATATTAAAATCTGTATTTATATCGACCCATTCAAATTTGCCTATTGGGAGACATTGGGACATAGCCCAACCATAAAGGTTATTTGCGTCTAAGTACATCAAAAATGAAGATGGTTTATCTGAATCGTATTCCGACATAAACATGTTATTTGCCACTGCATGTCTATTGCTGCATTGTGATATACCCCCCCGAATATTATTCGCTATAAACGTAACCTTGTCGATATCTGTTAAAAGTTCCAAATTTATTTTGGTAAAATTTAACATAGCATCCCAACTTAAACCAGGTGCTGTATAATAGTGGGCAGGATCTAAACCGTATGTTTTAAGACAGACATCCCTAAAGTTTTCAAATATATCTGCTAACAACAATACATCTGTTTTTAAATACAGGTCTGAATATTCACCCATGTTTTTACAATTAAAATGATTCCACACGTCTTGAGCATGATGGTATTCACTTTCTGTAATGTGACTATCATTTAAAGAACTATAAAATTGATCGCGAGTGGGAAGAGAAGTTATTTTTAAAGAATCAAATGTCGTCATGTATTCGTATGGATAAACACCTTTTCTTATTAAACGTTTAAAATCTTCTTCACATGGATATTTTAATTTGAGTTCACGAAATTGTTCAAGTAATAAGTTCTGAGCTAATTTGTTAAGGCTACTTGACATAAATTTAAAAGAATCAAGAAATCGTAATTTTATAACTCTGTTATTGATTTGTAAAACTTTAGAAAAAGAAATATATTTTTCCTTGTTCTCAGGAATAAGTTCAATGTCACCTTTCTCGAAATCAAGACCATGCACTATGAAATGAGCGTCATAATTACTTAAATTATGTAAAAACACTGGCACAAAATTAGGAGCTTTGTATTTCTGAGAGCATACTCTATGAGCTACACCTTCATATGCACCAGTATGCCAATTATAAGATATTGTTCTATCCACGTTTAATTTAGTAGCACAAATGTAACAAGACTCACTTTGATTGATATTTATTTTATTTTCTTCAGTTAACGGTAATGGTGATTTGACAAAAGAATTCTTTTTACAAATATTTTCTAAATCTGCGTAAATGAATTGCATAAATTTTAGCGCACAATCTTGCCCTGTATAAGACCTATATACTGAAAGATTATCATCATAAGAACATTTAACATAATACCCAAAACTATACGTTTCATGTTTTTGAATATTAACAGTTGATGATTGATTTGGATTGTTAGAACAACTCTCTATTGGTTTTAAAAATGCTTCAAAGTCAGCATACACAACGAATGGAACTCTTAATTTACGTTCATAGTTGTTAAATGAAATGTGGTTTGATGGTATTAATTCATTAAACCAGTTTCTTTTTCTATCGTTTTCCGATGGTAAATTTGTGCACACATTGAAACAGTCATTTTCTTGGTGTCGTTTTAAATTATCTAATGACGTGAAATTTAATAAACACCCATCACAAATATGAACTGCATGTTCAGAAGTCGATAACTGTTTAGATAATAATCTCGAGAGGTTTTTAATATAACAGAAATGACCTTTAGAACCTTGAGATATATACAATAAGTTTAAGTGAGTATTTTTACGGTGTTTCGTAAAGTGTAATGGACCCACAACTTTATTTGATTTGCTTATTGAATCATATTGTAATCCAAAAACATTAATACTTATACTATTTAATTTTTCAAACTTATGGATGTCATTAATTTTTATAGGAAACGATAGGTTATCAAATTTTAGTTTGTTTTTGTGTATTACATAAGATGATACCCTATTGGAACTATGAGTAGCTGGAAATAATCCTGACAAAACTGCCCAACGAAAGCATTCGTGATCGTTATTTTGAACATTGATTACAGCTTTCTTATGTTTTATATCTAACGGTAGGTCTATGTATGAAGATCCACGCAATGGGTTAAATTTGTTGACATTCATATCCAAGTGATTTATTTTAACTAAACTCCATCCACTACCTTTTTTTTGGAAATTGGTCATTTTGTTTGTTATTTCGGTAATTATAGATGAGAAAATAATATCTTTGTCATCACCTTGACAAACAAGATAGTTTGAAATTTGAAAATCAAAAACATTGTGTAGATTTTTTGTTTCTTGTGTGAAATCCGCATTGAGAATAAAATTAACTTTTACCACAGAATATTCTAAGATAGATCGTTCTAGTAATGTATAAATTATTTTTTTAATATTTTGTAAAAATAATTCAGGTGATTCAAGCTGTGTATCAGAAACTAAACTAGATTTCACTCGATATGTAATAATTCTATTACCGAAAGCACTATCAATGAATTGAACATTAGGTAGATTATTATCTCTTCTAATTAAATTATTTTTATGTTTATTGCTCTTATAGTGACTGGTCATATATTTTTTTGATACATATATGTGACACTCAGGACATTCAATTTTATCATTATGCTGTTCTGTACTTACATTTAAAATGTTATCCAGCGACGATGTAGATGTCGAAGGAGCTTCAAGATGAATATTTTTTCTTCTCTTTAATGGATCCTCTTCAAACAATTCAGTTGGCGCTAATCTTTTCCTGCTGCCTTCTCCATTCTGCATAGATCTGATGGATAAGAAAACTGTTAAAAAAATGTTATCGCACGAAATAAATATGCTACTATGTTTCTATTATTTAAATAGATACTAACATTATTTGTTATTTACACTGCAAACAATATGCTTTCATTGATAATACACCATCAATATCATCCTCATCGGAATGAGTTTGTTTTGAGATTTTATGTCCACTACATGGTGTATAATAAGGAGAAATATCAGGATCTCCCAACATTGATTCTGGCAAAACATTTAATATATACCAAAACCGTATGAAACGATGATATTTATGTAAAATTATCTTTTTATCGAAACTTGCAATCTCACTCTGAGATAAACTAGAAATATCAAGTGAGTGGTACATTTTGGTTGCACTTCAATGTTAAAAATATAAACGGAAGAAACAAGTTGAATGATTGTGCAAGATGTTCGAACCATTATAAATACTTTAAGTGTATCCCCTCTTCATGGATTCCCAAAACATGTTGCAACTAGTCTTAAAATAATAAAAAATGTTTTACTCACGTTTCAACTTGTCTTTGTTCCATTTTATCACAGAGCTCGTACAGTTCTTTGTCGTATTGCGATGACATCAGATCCATTGATTCGATATTTTCGAGAAGTGCGACGAGTTCCATGTTGTATAAATCACAGCTTGTATCCATGGTAAGGAATGTCTCAGTATTTTTAAAAGTTATTTCAACGCTTATATACTACCCAAAACAATGTAATTACATTCTAAGCTATCCACTTTTTTCCAAACAATTTATGAATGTTCCCAATAACTTTACAATCGTAAGCATGAGCATGAAAAAACACTAAAAAGACTTATAACTATTTACAATAATACTTAGCAATAACACAATTCACAAAGAGTTCTAGAATCAAAAACAAATTAATCTATTAAGTATGTAACTTAAAAGAGTACAAAGTTTAAATACAATACAATGTAAGTTAAATTTAAACAGGTAGATTCTTAAGTACAGTTAATACAATAATAGTTTCTTATTTCAATAATAGTAGTACAAAGCATATGATTAAAGTTATGATATTAAAACATTGACACGCACTGGCACTTTTGTTCATTTGTCTGTGTCTATAAAATATTTCACACAATCGTCCTTACTAGCCAACTGTTTGGTTATATTGTATATAGTGTCCTTGACACTTTGCAAGTTCTTATCACTGTCGTTTTCCGCGTAATATTTAACTCGCACATCAGCGTGTTTCCAATGTTCCGTCGGTGCGATGTTTTTTATTTTATTCACTTCATACACCTCAATTTTTATGAGATGTGATGCAGAACTGTTGTCATCGCTGTTTGATCGGATGTATGAAACACCACCGCTCGTCGATCGACCAACACTGGATGACTTTCTTGTTGTTGTCTTCTTCTTTTTTGGTTTTTCGAAGAACTCATCAATGCTGTTGCATTCGATCGGTCTTTTATTTGCTAATATCGCTTTTTTGACTTTAAAGGCGAGTGTACCTTCTTCATCACTAGGTTCGTCGATTTCTTCAGCATAATAGTAGTTTTTGAAAGTATTTTCAGAAAACTGTAACAAAATGAAATGAAACTGTTTTAATTATCGGTTAAGTAAGTACTGTATGATAAATACTTATAGGTATGCGAAGTATACATGTACACATTAGTAACAATGATAAATTAATAAGACATCAAAGATAGCTAAAATGTATTAACCTGGTGGACAACACATGGCATAAACAATTAATGAAACATCTGGTTACAACACTTTTAGATCAAAGTATATAAAGGTACTTACATTCATTTTTATAACACTTTCACTATTTAACTATTTCACAATTTTACTATCACTTCACTGTTACAAACAACTGGAGATCACACTTCGAGCAGAGCACAGAGTGGAATACGATACCATGTGATTTTGCGTCGGTCTTTTATATGGAGAGGGAGTATTGTTTCCTTGCAGACAAGATCCAACATGTTTCGACTTTCACCTTAAATGTTCCGTTGAATACGTAATATCAGGTAATGTGAATAATGGGAACCGTAATTATTATGACAATGAGAAGACCCAAAGGGTTTTACCTAGAATTTGAGAAAGGTATGGTGTATTGTAACGATTGCTTTATCTATAATAAACAATGCCCGTAATGCGTAAAGGGCGACTATTAAGTAATTTTAAACGGCTTTTAAGTAGAAACACGAGTTAATAGAAATACGAGACAAAGACCTTTGCATCCTTCAAATAAAAAAGGGTCGCCGATAGAAAGTAGAAAGTCAATAACACAACGAAACAGGGTAAATGTTGCTTTATCTATCATAAACAATGCTCGTAATGCGTAAAGGGTAACTATTAAGTAATTTTAAACGGCTTTTGCGTAGAAACACGAGTTAATAGAAATACGCGACAAAGACCTTTGCATCCTTCAAATAAAAAAAAGGATCGCCGATAGAAAGTAGAAAGTTAAAAGCACAACGAACAGGGAAAAGGTACAAGCTTAAGGGAACCGTAGACCATGAACAAATTCGTGGTTCATACCTACCTCGCGGGTGATATGAAACGGATTCCGCGGACGATATAATTTTTATTCGCGGGTGTTATCAAAGTAATCCGCGGTCGATATCAAATTAATCCGCGGTAGGTATCAAGTTAATCCGCGGTAGGTATCAAGTTAATCCGCGGTAGGTATCAAATTAATCCGCGGTAGGTATCAAATTAATTCGCGGTAGGTATTAAAGTAATCCGCGGATTTATTCGCGGGTCCCGCGGGCCGAATCTGGAGCAATCGAAAACGTCGGCCATCAGCCGCCGGAGCGCCGCGGACCGGCCCTCGGACCTGCTCCAGTATCGGTGAATCCCTTACTACTTATATCCAATATCTTAAACTAACCACTGCTATTGTAAATGCTCGCTAAACAGAATTAATCTACTTAGTTATAAAAAGAAAAACAGATTTAAGAAACGACGTCCGTCGCGTTAAAAGCAGTTTAGGTATGCTGGAAAAGACGAATAAATAGATCGATGCTTTGATTAATAATATGGATCAATGGTAGTTGTGATGAAGTCGATTTTAATTATCGAATGCTAACAATTGGGCCGCCATCGATTATTTCTCGTCTGAAATCGATTGTAAACGTTGACAGCATTTTTTATTTCGTAATAAAACTGTTTTATGTTATAGCTTTCTGGAACTTGTAATCAAATATGCGGCGATGTGGGCTGTTTTAGTATTAAAGCAATATTTTTCATTTAAAAATACATTTTTTGTATGGTTAAAGAAAACGGATATCATTTATTTTAATGTACTAATATCATTAAATAAAAATAATAATATCTGTATTTTTTTCCTATGATATGTTTTTGAATATAACGAATGGATTCATATAAATGTTTCACAAAAATACTGCTTTAAATTTTATAACCTCCGTGGACTAAGATCGGTTTACACAATCCTTTCTTTCACATTATAATGAGTATACTAAGAATTATCTGTGTATGCCTTAAACCTCCAGTATAAATCACGATGCTTACTTTAATACAAAAACGTCCTGCACAGACCATTCACCGTCAACTCATCTGCGCCAACCCATTGTACGAATCACAAGAAAATCGTAACAAAGCAATAAATTGGTCATTGAACGTATTTACGAGAACCATTCGTCGACCGAATGGATGATCGTAAACTATTTACTATCTGCGAAATAAAACATTATACCGGCTAATGCCCACAAAGAGATGATGGCCGATTTATTCATTCTTTTGAATATCATGATGTAGATCTATATACCGGTGCCATTCAAATAGTATTTACGAATGACCGATGCGTTAGGGGCAGATTTATAGTATACACACACAAACACACACTCACGCCTTTTATCCCCGAAGGGGTAGGCAGAGGCGCAACTAGTGCACCCACTTTTCGCCGTGCATATTCCTTCCCATGATGTCAGAGGGGGTGATCACCATATCGGGCACAAATTCCAGACTCCGGGCTGATACTGAGTAGAAAAACCCAATATTCCTTTGCGGGACCCGGGGATCGAACCCGAGACCTCAGCATTGCAGTCGTACCGTAATACAACTACGCCACCGAGGCAGTCAGGTAGATGTTTAGTTTGTATATTAATTTCAGTATTGCTAGAAAATTGGTTTATTTGTCTATGCTATTGTCTATAGGTAATGAATATTGCATATTATGGAGGTTTTGTATAACATTTCAATTATATAAGTACACTAGCATTGCGCGCGGCTCCGCCCGCGGTGAAAAGTTTTTCCGGGATAAAAAGTAGCCTATAGCACTCAAACTCAAAATTTTCTTTATTCAAATAGACTTTATAAAGCTCTTTTGAATCGTCATGAATCTACTACCACTTCGGAACGTGTTATCGCCGTGAAGAAGACGCGGCGCAAGAAACTCCCTCAGCAGAACACGATCTGTCAATATGATATATATTTTCCAACAATGTCATAGTAATTAATCTTTTTGAACATGTAACAATAAATACTATCAATAAATAACATAATAGACACATTTTAAGTATAAAACATGTGTGAATCTGAGCAACCTAATTCCAAGCATTTGAATCTTCAAGATTCTTCAAGATCTTCGAGATTTTTATTGGAAGATTAACAATATGCATAGGAAGTTTATTGAAGAAGCGTACGCATAGACCAACAAAAGAATTGCTTATTTTATGGAGACGAGTTACTCAGGAGTAATGTAGCTTCCTATTAGTGAAAGAATTTTCAAAATCGGTCCAGTAGTTCCTGAGATTAGCGCGTTCAAACAAACAAACAAACTCTTCAGCTTTATAATATTAAGTATAGATAATATCGGATACGTTCTGGACTCGAATTAATATTTCAAGAAATACTCTCTGCGACGGTATTGAACCAATAATTTGCATTATCGTAGCGCTTTAATCATTTATGAATTAGGTACGTATGAATTTTATGTTGAAACTTACTAAGTACAGTCAGTCACATAAGTAGCTGAACAAATCAAAACTTTAAATACCCTATACACTTTTATTTTATTACCAAAGTGATTGTTTTCTTCGCAGACATAAAATTTAAGATATTTACTTTAATTCACACCAAGAAATAAAAATGTTTCAACACAGCTTAACGTGTAAAGGCGATTTGAAGTTTTGATTGTGTTCAGCTACGTATGCGGCTGACTCTACATAATTACCTATTATTTGACTTTTGTGTTCCTTTGTTTAAAAATAGAATGATTTCGAACAATCCAATCAATTTTAGTTCTCTAAAATGCTACTATAATTAAATTCCTGATAATCGAAAAGCCGAGTATAAATATCAATACGAATGGATTGTATTGACTAATTACAATTATCCAAAATCAATTGAATTCCACTTTGTAGGTACTAGCAGTCGCTGTCAGATGCATTGTCAGCTAGTTTGATGACTCGTGTAATTATGTACAGCTTTCGAGAACAAGCGTCGTGTATGCATTCTGATAAGTACATAGAATAGAACAGAAGCATGGCATGGTACTGGTGGTAGGTCTATCGTATGCGAGGGACCGACTGGGCAGGTACTACCGTAATGTCTATTTCTACCACCAAGCACCAGTGTGCGTGCATTGTCTTCCAATTTGAAGGACATTGTAGCCAGCGTAATTCTGGGTATTATGAGACTTAACATCTTATGTCTCAGGATGACGAACGCTGTGGAGTGCCACGTAAATAAGTTCTGTATGGTTTTGCTACTATTTATGGGCGGTCGTATCGCTTATCATCAGGCGAGCCGCATGCTCGTCTTGTTATTCAGTAGCAATAATAAATAAAACCTACAATTTGTAGATTGGATATGTCTTGGACCCAACTTCCTCCGCGGTCCAACGAGTCATCTTCCAAGCTTGATGAGGTCGCAATAGAACAGGCCAACATAATTGTTGTGACTATCGCAATCACAAAATTGTTGGTTGCATTTATGAAATAAGACACTTGCAGTTTATAAAAAAAAAACAATAATTATGAGTGTATAAATACTTAGTGGTCGTCGCTTTCTTCTAACAATTTGAAAGTCAGGAATGATTAATTGATTTTGTTAACACAGAATACAATGTTTATGATTACTGCCCTATTTTATTTGTTATACAACAATTTATAATACTTTCATAACCCAATGTAAAAGTAGTTTTGGAATTCATCGATTGTAAGTAATTCAAAGTATTTCCAAGACTTCAAAATGCATTCATCATTAGGCACATGAAATCCACTGCTGCACATAGGCCTCCCCTAGAGATTTCGTGACGGACCTGTTAAAAACAGCCTGGTGACCCTGGTGTAATGCATTTTGGATGCGTTACTAAGTATTGCATTGCCAATACTTAGTAACGCAGGAAATTGTTTATATTGTTACAATTTAAACTATTTCCTTGCTGCCGCATAAATCAATACTATATTATACGCTTAATTGGCTATAACAATACGAAATCAGCACATTGTAAATCAAATTAGGGCTCGCGTTAATTAAACGAAACGTGACTGCCAATGCATCTAACTCTTTTGCATACTGTAACCTACATTAATTGGAATATTGATGCTGATATTGTTAAATATATTTCGAAATACATAAATACACGCAAGAGTGACAAATAGTCCACACGTTACAATAAAATAATATGTAAATGTTTTGTCGTGTGAATTATGCTGACGAAGAATTTCCACTTCTTTTAAAGGCACATTTGACACGATATTGTCTGGTGATCCAAACATTTGTCCCATTACAAAAATAGAACCCACTGCTTCCAGTTTCAAAGCCGTCTCCACTCCCGCAAACCTACGTCGGATATCATACAATTTAAATTCAATTTATGCTATGAAAACCCTAGCTGAGTGAGTTTATTCTGAGCAAAAGTAGATCAAGCTAGCGACGGTTAATGGCGCTATGTTGATATTGAAACCTATTTTTGTAACCAACATGACATTATTAATTTATTTAAAAAACACATACTCACGCCTTTTATCCCCGAAGGGGTAGGCAGAGGCACAACTAGTGCACCCACTTTTCGCCATTCGTATTCCGTCCCATGATGTGATAGGAGGCGAGCTTATCGCCATATCGGGCACAAATTCCAGACTCCGAGCTGATACTGATTAGAAAAATGAAATATCACTTTGCCCGACCCGGGGATCGAACCCGAGACCTCAGCATTGCAGTCGTGCCGCAAACCAACTACGCCACCGAGGCAGTCAATTAATTTATTTAAATATTATTTTTATCTCGGAATTGCGATGTTACTCGTGCCTATACAAATTACTGAATTTCGTAATAAATAGTCAGCGCAGTCCAAAACACGTCGAGCGGGCGACATTGTGTTTCGATGTTGACCAACATGGAACCAACATGACATGCCTAATTACTTCTTTACATACCATTTAAGGAATTCTATATTAAATAAGTACCTACTAATGCCTGCATACAATGGCTTAATGATAATAGGTACCTACTTCCGAACTAAGCCAAAGCAACCAAATTACGTTAAAATGTTCCATACGTTAATGTACTTTATTGATCTAGCCAGTCCACTCCAGCTTACGAAATGCTCGGAAAGTCTATACTTTGAAGTTCTGATTCATCAGTAATCATGTTAATGGAAGCGGGCAGACCGAGTGCGGACAAGGGCGCGGCGTGTTTTGGCTCATTTACAATTACGCCCGACAACAGGTGACTCATAACCGTCACGCGAATGTGACTCATGAACACCTTTGTCGCCTAATGTGCACACGGAAATTAGTCATTATTTTTATTTATATTTTTTCAGTTATGTGTAAAGTAACTAGTGGGAGATGTGTCTAGAGTTTTAAATGGCGTTATTGCTAATTTAAAAGTTTCTGAAGATATTTGGATGTCAGGTGTTAACGCATTTTTATATAATTCCGTGATAATAGGAACTATAACAAGGAAAATTAAATATTACTGATTAGTATAGAATGTATGTACCACACATACTTGTTTGTTTAAGGAAAGAAAAATTAACAGTTCCTATAATGAACTTTTTGCAGAGGAGCAAGCAGCAGTGCGCATGCATTGTTGTGTTTCGGTTTGAAGGACATTGTAGCCAGTATAACTACTGGACATAATGAGACTTAACATCATGTTTCAGGATGATGAGCGCAGTGGGATGCCACACAATACTTTGTAACTCAAGGTGCTGAATGGTGTTGCTTCTGTTTATGGGTGGTCGTATCGCTTACCATCAGGCGGACGGCATATTCGTCTCGTCATTGTATGCAATAAAAAAAATAAAAAAATGACTAAATGTTTTTTACATTTCTAAAGTACTTTGTGAATACACTATCATTACGTAATCCCGTATAGAATATTGATCAGTTTCCGATAAATGATACATTATAAAACCACCACCACCATACCAGCCCTGTATTATATACTACCCACTGCTGAGCACGGGCCTCCTCTACAACTGAGAGAGTTAAGGCCTTAGTCTACCACGCTGGCCTAGTGCGGGTTGGCAGACCTCACATACCTTCGAAATTCCTATAGAGAACTTGTCAGATATGCAGGTTTCCTCACGATGTTTTCCTTCGCCGTTAAAGCGAGCGATAATTCACAAAGAATACACACATAACTTTTTAGAAAAGTCAGAGGTGTGTGCCCTTGGGTTTTGAACCTGCGGACATTCGTCTCGGCAGTCCGTTCCACTCCCAACTAGGCTATCGCCGCTTCATTATAAAACATAAGCAATAAATTGACCCAAAAACATGTCTGCTTAAAACAATCATCAGCAATATGGTCACATCTATCCTTTCGATCAACAAATAAAGATAAAAGAAATTCAACTGTTCTTGAGCTACAAAGTCTGACTTTATTCGAAATACGAAGCGCATTGATTAAAAAGTCGAAATTTGCAAATGGCAAAGGATTACCGGTGTCTCGAAGCGAAGCGATACCGGTTGCCTTAATCAGTGTTCTATAGTTTCGCAATACGAGGTTTTATAGATTCTTATTTCGGAACGTTTACTTTAGTTCTTCTCTGGGGAAACATAACACCGTCAGCGATGTCTTTTCTTTAAAGGTAATCTCAATTTACATTTAAGGATAATGATACTTAGTAGATATTTATTTTTATTTTAGAACTACACTTTTTTAAAAAACTTACTTTGTCAATTTAAAGGTTAATTGTCAGTGGAGGAACTCGCTGTACTAATTGATAGCAGATAAAATAAAAGTGATATCAGAAAAGTCACTACGTCATGTCCATTTTTATTCTTCATTCAGGACCTCTCCCGAAATTAAACTTCTAAAAACAAAATGAATCACAAGGCGAATAGATTAATTACAAATCCTATCAACCATGTTGAATTTCGGAATTGGACATCATTCACTCACGCCCCGAATGAACTAAAAATGAAACGTCTGACACAAAGAGAACGTTCACTAGATATCGACCATTTTGTCGCGTGTTGTAGCCATAGTTTTAGCAGAAGACTAACCAAAGAGAATAATATATACTACGGAAAAGACTAACATTGCATAGTTGTAATTTCTTCAATAAGACAATCGGAAATCAAACGTATTGAGAGTTCTATTTAAATTCTGTTAAATGGTCTAAGATAAAATTAGATGAAATATTATTTTAAAAAATGACGAGAACTTTTTTATTTCAGTAGTGTGAACGCGGATCAAAAACAAAACGTAAATTTATTCAGTAAACATTCCCCGAGAGAATCTGATATTTCCAAATTATCATTTATCATATCCCTGAAGGCAACATAAAAATTATACACAACAAATTATGACGCAATAAATTTTATTAATTGGACGATACACATAATAATATTTCATGTAAAAAATTGTGTAAAATGTAAATTTTCGTTATACACCAATAAAATATAAAAAAATTACAAAGTGTTGCCACATTGTAATAATAAGTGACCCATTATCTATCTTACATTTATACATGCAGATGTACAATTCGAAGATACATATTATTATCCACCTAGCCCGTGAATATCATATTATCCTTTCTTTCGTATCGTAATCGGATAAAAACAGATGTCGAGCGCAAAAGGGAAGCCATTTTTAACGTGAATTATTCAGTAAGCTCTTTTGAAAATTGTCTTAAACGACGATGGAAAAAAACTTTCTGGGTAAGAGAATTGTGATTCTGGCCCGCGCTCCACTTATCCGAATTCGTTTCGTGTGAAAAATATTGAAATGCAGTAGAGGTTGGCGGACTAAAATATATCTATCAACAGGTGTCGAGTCATGAGCGGGAGCGACACAAATGAAGTTGTCATATTTTACGTTTTTTTTTATCTTTTTAATACAAGGCCAATGAATGGGAAAATGGGTTACTAGGAGTGAGTGTTCACCACCGCTTACTATCAGGTGGGCTGCTGGCTCGTCTGCCTTAGGAGGTAAAAAAAATCTTGAAACGACGAAGTTAACGTACTACCTATGAACATAAAGGCTATTTTCTGTGGGACTTCCTCGATTTCATAAATTTTATAATCACCATCAAGTACTTAACTTAATATGATCCCTTATCATAGCATTAATCCCCGAACCACCCTAAATAAAGTTATAAACTAGTTTGACAGCTCCAGTGCCTATTTAAATACACCCAGGAATTTAAAATCCACACGCTCGCCGCTTCCTTCTTGACCTTCTATCTTCAAATGGGCTTACTGGTTGAGCTTCTGAATTAAAGATAGCACACGTAGTCCAACCGGCTGACTGTTGAGATGATTCAGTGCACCAACTTGACTCACCAACCGAGTGCGAGCTACTCTTTAGGATTATTTTTAACGAGCTTTTGCCCGCGGCTCCGCCCGCGTGAATGAGTTTTCCCGGGATAAAAGTTCCGCTTTATATTTTTCCGGGATAAAAAGTAGCCTATGTGTTAATCCAGGACATAATCTACCCGTGTGCCAAATTTCATCGAAATCCGTTCAGTAGTTTTTACGTGAAAGAGTAACAAACATCCATACATCCATACATCCATACTTACAAACTTTCGCGTTTATAATATTAGTAGGATGTCACCGACTTACTAAGAATGAAATGGAAACCTACGATACATATTAGTAAGTGATTATCTTCTTAAAAGTGCAACGATATTTGTCTTTTTTTTTGCGTTGAATGACGAGACGAGCATGCCGTTTGCCTGATGGTAAGCGATACGATCACCCATAAACAGTAGCAACACCACCCAGCACCTTGACTTACAAAGTACTATGTGGCATTCCACTGCCCTCGCCATCCTGAGACATAACATGTTAAGTCTCATTATGTCCCGTTGTCTATTGTAATATGAGATAAAGTTTGTGATTACTCCGTATTTTGTCGGTAGCATTAATGAGTAGGTACGGCCCTTGTAAATATGATTTGCGTTTGTACCGCCACTACGGCCCGTATTCCAAATGTTACTTAGCTAAATACAATGCGATTCAAATAATAATAGGAACTTCAATGACCTCTATGTGTCAAATGTCACTTGAAAGGTACAAAATTTGCATAGAGAACTTATTAGTATATCAATAACGGTATACCCAACTCCTTTGCAACTAATAGAAGATATAGCGTGTTTGGGCTCATAAGGATAGTCTCATCGAGTAGGTATTAGATAGTTGATTATCAACGCCCCATGATGGAGAATTAAGGTAATTTAAAAAGTTTGAATAAAAATTAAATAAAATATAAAATAACCCCCGACACAAAAATCTCTAAAAAGTAAAATAATAAAAGTGTCTTTGTCGTTTAAATACCTAGTAATATTTTGAGCCAAGCGTCCTCACGTCAAGGGACCGAATTCCGGACCAAGGAGAAAAAAATAATATACCCACTTATTACTTTAATTTCACAAAAAGCAAAAAATAAATAAAAATAGTTTGTATAGCTAATATTAATACTGGTGTTACATTTTTTTCAATGCATGCTGCGACACCTTAAAATGTTGTGCATTTATGTATATTATAATTTTTCTTTTTCTTAGACTTAAGTTATAATGTAGCAACTACCGGATGTCCTAATAATAAATAAAATACTTCTTCAGCGGTCGTCCGACGCGACGGCGCTTGGGTCCAAATATTACTAGGTACTTAAACGACAAAGACATTTTATTACTTTACTTTTTAGAGATTTTTGTGTCGGGGGTTATTTTTTTGACTAATTGACTCTTACATCAAATTTAAATAATAACTTTATTGGTAACTTACCTTAATATAATATTAATTAATTATTGAGACGTCACAATATGGCGCAAAGTCGATCCTATTCCTATTTGAATCGCATTGTACGGAGCAATGCTGTGATAGTAAGTCTGTTTCTCAATGCTTTCAGCATGACAGCAGCAGTGCGTAGGCATAGCGGCGCTGTGATTGGCTAATATTGCGATACAACTCTACTTCAGTTGGCTGTCAGATAAACAAAGCTGAACAAAGCCAAAGAAAACTATGAAATTGCCGACACTATGCGTCCTCATACCTAGTATTGTTTATGAATACTGGTGTAAGAATTTGAACCCTTAGTGGTTATCACATATCATTACCATTAATTGCGGCTACCACTATGAAACTAATCATAGCGAAAAAATTTAGAGAAACGATCACTGTAGTAAAATTTAAAGCAATTGAAACTTATCGATACTAATAAAAAAAAAATACATCACGAATTTGTCACCGAAGGGGTAGGCAGAGGTGCAACCAGGGCATCCACTTTTCGCCAAGTATAGTCCGTCTCATGATGTGATAGGGGACGAGCCTATCGCCATATTGGGCACAAACGGCATATCATATGGGCGGCGGTGATCACTTACCATCAGGTGAACCGTTTGCTCCTTTGCCACCTATACCTTAAAAAGAAAACTACCATCCTGATACTGAGCAGAAGAACCCAACATCATATTACCCGATTTTTATTTGCCCGGGATTCGAACCCCGGCCATCGGAGCGGTGTCGTACCGCGCACGCAATACAACTACCACCGAGACAGTCTACCGATCTACCGAGGCACTGATATTAATAACAAACACAAAAATCATAAAGGCGGCAATATCCGAACAGATACAGAAGCCGTGGTAAATAAAATGAGAAATGCAAAAGAATCCCCATTGAGTTACGATCGCTAAGAGCGCGGGAGCCATATCTTTAATTCAAAAGGAGATCTCGAAGAGGTCGCTCTTTATCCCACCCCTAAGTGATCGGTTCACATTGTGAAGTGGAGTTTAAAAACTCTTTGATGTTGCTCTTGCAAGAGGTTTCAGTTATATTTTAAGGCTTAAAATAAATGTAATGATAAAGCGCTGGGTAACTACTAATATTCTAAAGGAAAGTTGGAAAATAATAGAAACTATGTATAGATGACGTTCTGATTTTCTATTGGGAACTTTTTACTTTGGTCATGTCTCATAAGTGATCAATAGTCTAGTTGGAGATGGAAGAACCTGTCGAAACAATGTCCGCAGGTTTAAAAACCGAAGGCACACACCTCTGACTTTTCGAAGTTACGTGTGTATTGTTTATCAATTAGATTCGCTTTCACGGTTAAGGAAAACATTACATTCAACTTATATAACTGAGAATTCTCCATAAGAATTTCGAGGTTATATGAAGTATTGGAGGCCGTATTCATATGTTAGTTATAACTTATGAGCAAAGATATATAAGTGACATTCTTTGGTAAATAAGTTAGATCTGTAAGGACGCCGCAATACAATAATGGCAAACTGTCAGCTGGTCATATAAAGAGTATAAAAACGAAAAAAAAAACAAATATTAGTCCGTTCCATTTTGCACAAGATGGGTACATCGGACAACTTGAAGGACTGTTGTAAAAGATATTCTCAAAGAGTAAGTAAAATTCTTCAGCCAGCACCACGAGTAAACGGCATGCAGAATTCCTTTGTCCGTAACTTTCACATGTCCAAGGTAGACAATTTAAATTTATTTGTGGACATGGTATTTTTACTTTAACATTCATGCTTAGGATTTGTAAACGTAGTTTGTTTTCAGCATCGGTTGGAATGCAATTTTTAAGTTGATGCATTGCAGGTCCAACGTAAATTTAAGCGTTAAAAGACTTTTAGTAATGGCTGCTATTTTTGTCTATCACTGGGTCTAAGTTTACTGCGTGAATTTAAATGTTTGCTATTATAATATGCACCTGATTTAATGAGCGGCTGGACACACAGTTAAAAAAGGTTATTGTTGAGACATCTTGTTTAGTATTTAAACACGATCACATTTTTTAAATCTCCTTATCTCGTGTACTATAGCTATCCAATAAATCGTAATTGAAAAACTGCTTGTAAACTGGATTTCAAGGTTACGGGAACTATATTAACATAACCATAGGTTTAAATGATTATTATTCTCCATTTCGGTATGCCGTAACCAAATATCGATCGATTTCCAACAACACAACGTTCAGAAAACAACACTCAAACCATTGCGGTACATAGATCCACACAGTAATTGTCACCGCGTGGATTTATCAATAAGTATAATTAAGGACCCAGTGGTGTAACATGCACGTATCCAAGCGGAATATTCAAATATCTGTTGCACCACATTTGCATGTGAAACGGCCCTCATGTACTGTAATCAGGGTTGTGAGCGCTGTCTGTCCGTTTCTGCCTTATTGTAGCTTTACGCCCGCTGTTTATATCTTTATTCTTCATAGTGATAGGGGATATTTTTCTTTGTGTACTATCTTTTGTCTTATTTGGCTAGTGGTGCGGGACGTGTAAGGTCACTGAGATTGATTTTAGGTTGGGCAGCATTTTGCGAAGGTTTTTCAGTTCTGTTTGCTAGGTTTTGATGTCAGGTTGGCGTTCGATCGTAAAAATCGAATCCAAATAGATACTGCGTGCGTTGCGTCGATTCTACATTACGGAGTACTTTCATCCCCTTGGGGGTGCAAATTAAATATAATTAAAATTTCGACCAGGCTGGCATAAATTGAAAGAAAAGAAAGAAAGAAGAATTATTTATTTTCGCTGTACACGTGAAACACAAAAAAAAAACAAAGTACAACATAATATTCATCGCCACAATTAATTGTGTGGAGTAGCGAGCGATAATCATCTCTTATAAATCAATAACCCATCTTATCATCAGGTGCACTAGAGTCACTTTGCCGTACCGGTAAAAAAATTCGGCATTTAAAATATTTTCTGATACGCTAACATCATCCCCAATCAAATAGACTTATACAAGCGAAACTTTTCAATATATCCGCTTTATCAAAACTAAAACTAAATGATTTTACGGGAAACAATTGAATATCGATAGTTAATTAATAAGTTTTATAACGAACCGTAGCATTTCAATTTGTATGGCTTAAACGATCGTGCGTAGAGATTATTTTGGATTATGGTTTGCTAATACGCGGACGTTGATTATATTAAATGATGAAAGCGTTAAATTACCGCTCATTATATTGGTTTATTATTGGTGATTTTGGAAAATGAACGCCTTAATTATTTATTAATATTCCATTATTAGTTACTGTTATTTACATAGGAAATTTGGCATAACGTTAAATAAGTTTAATTACCTATAAACCAACTCATGTGATTGAAGTTATTCATCAATTTCATTTCGGACTGGCACATTTTAAACCTCGTGCTGTCATCCATTAGGAGTTGACAAAGAAAGCACGATGATTAAAATATTAACACACACACACTCACGCCCGTTATCCCCGAAGGGGTAGGCAGAGGTGCAACTAGTGCACCCACTTTTCGCCGTGCGTATTCCGTCCCATGATGTGATGGGGGCGAGCCTATCGCCATACTAGGTTATGATTAAAATATATCCAGCGTTAATCACAATATTTAGTGGAGTCGTTGTGCAAGCCAGCCTAAGGGCCTTTTTCACGTCTTACTGATAAACGTTATTTATCACGTAAATGTATAAATCAATAAAATACAAAAGTCACACACTAATCTATGCTCCTAGATAAAAATGAATTTTGTGTTTGGTCGGCTTATACATTTACGTGACGAATGGCGTTTATCAGTAAGCGGTGAATCGGCCCTTAGTATTGTACATTTATTGTACACCGACTAACATATATTCCAACTTAGATTTATCTTTAATTTATCTTTACAACATTTAAAGCATTCATATTTTAGAATCCGAGAAAAATATTCAGAGAACAATACAAATATGTCCAACATTACAATGTATCTAAAATGTTAAGTTAAAATGCTTCCATACATAATATATGGACGTTTATGACGCTTAGGCCCCGTTTTTTCAACTGTAGTTATCTTTTTACGCATACTCGCGCCTTTTATCCCCGAAGAGGTAGGCAGAGGCGCAACTAGTGCACCCACTTTTCGCCGTGCGTATTCCGTCCCATGATGTGACAAAGGGCGAGCCTATCGCCATATCGGGCACAAATTCCAGACTCCAGGCTGATACTGAATAGAAAAATCCAATATCACTTTGCCCGACCCGGGGATCGAACCCGAGACCTCAACATTGCAGTCGTAACGTAATATAAGTACGCCACCGAGGCAGTCATCGTATCTTATCAGTAGTTATCTTTTTGTCAGGGTCTTATTAAGCTGGACTCGCTCGCAGCACCTGGAGCACTCGAAGCTCTGCGAGCGCGTCCGGCTTAATAAGACCCTGACAAAAAAATAACTACAGTTGAAAAAACCCGATCTTATTGAGATATATTATAACTTTTAAATATAGAGACTGGGTACGTCTAACTATAACTAGACTAGAAATTATACATATTCGACCTAATTCATAAAGAGTTTATAAAACTATTTTAGTTATGAAATGTTTTGTCTTCTTCCTTCAAACACAAATCAAAATTCTTTCGAAGAAGACAAAACATGCGATGATTTAAACAGGTTTATAAACTAATCAGTTTATCAATAATCACACAATCAATAATAACATATTCGACCCTATTCATAATCATGAATAAGGTCGAATATGTAATTGTCTATTAAAAGAAAAAGGCGCCTTTTGATATTTATTTAAATAATAATGTGACTAATACTGAAGTCGGAAGCCGCTGTGCACAAAAATATAACCCTATCCAAAACGAAATTCAACGTCACCGTCAACCCGTCTGTTAAACCCGCCATAAATATGTAAACTAAGCCAGGTTTAGCATATTTAACGTTGATACAGAGCTAACTGCCGGATACGACATCAGCATGCCAGCTCGTTTCACAGACGAACATGCAGTTTGCGGTCCCCGGACCGATCGACCGCTGTTTGAAACGACTCCAACCGTTCAGCACTTTATGCGAATGGTATTTGTTATGTAGCATTTGTATCTGGTGCAATTGAGCAGTTTGGTGTAGTACAAGAATCGCTCAAGGTTGGTGTTCTATTTTCTTGTGAAACGATGACAATTTATATGTAAGCTAGAAAATAACTACTCCAACATCTTGGACCGTCCGCCATATTGGATTTAGATGATCATGTCACTTAGTCAACCATGAATTGGCATGCAAACTAAACGTGTATGCAATATTTCATCTCAATCGGTTGAGGATAACTGCTTTCAAATTCAGTTGCAATATTTGACCTGAACATATATACATACATACATACAGACGCACAAAGATTACAAGTAAAATAAAAACTTGTAAAAAAGGATAAAATAAACGTAAACTAAATGAATAATAAAATATCTGAAGTCAAATAAAATATTACCTATTATGAAGTCAAACGTTTCTCGAAAATCAATCATTCGTGAAATTTCAAATAAGCAACTACATGTCAGGTAATTTTTCTATCACAAATTCCAAGTAATATGTAATAACTTTACCGATAAAATAACTTTATTTGGAATTTACAGCCACAAGGGAAACTTAAAACCTAATAGATTACCTAGAATTTCAACATCAATTTCTAAAGCATGTACGTAATTATCATGAATACAAGTTTTTGCCCGCGGCTCCCCCTGCGTGAATGAGTTTTCCCGGGATAAAAGTAGCCTATGTGTTAATCCAGGACATAATCTACCCGTGTGCCAAATTTAATCGAAATCCGTTCAGTAGTTTTTGCGTGAAAGAGTAACAAACATCCATACATCCATACTTACAAACTTTCGCGTTTATAATATTAGTAGGATTATTTTAGTTTTGGTAGCAGCCAAATATGTACTATAATTCAATTTTTCTCGGCGCTCAGGTTTATTTATCATGCGTTACTTTATGGTTTTTATCCTGTAGGTGAGTTCATATACTCATAGATTTATATTATTATTGATCTATGGTTAGAAAAGACAGTTGAAAATTAACAAACCTTAATATTTTGAGATAAAACGTTTAAATTGTAGCCAGGTGGTAGATCCGTGCTGGAGCTGGTTTCAACTAGGGCGATTTTACTGTTGCGTTTTGTGTGTCAGTGAGATTGCCAGAGTTCACGTCCTTCCCTGGCTATAAGGTAAATATAGTCCTTTGCAAGTTCCCGTTACTTAAAAAAATACACTTCCATATTCTAAAATATGAAAAGAAATAAATGTGGCGACTTGGTTACATTTCTTAAGAAATTTCACCCAACAGTCTTTGCTTTGAAGAATTTTATTCCAAGAAAAACCTAGAACGTGCTTCTACAGACTTTAATCTTATCTGTAAGAATCAACGTCAAGTTTTTTACTTCTGTTAGTAGAATTAGAATAGCGTTCTACATTGCTTCATGCCATGCTACTTGTAAAAAAAAATAGTAGTCATATTATCAAAGCAGTTTATTTACATCTTATGTCTCAGGATGACGAGCGCAGTGGTATGCCACACAGTACTTTGTAACTCAAGGTGCTGGATGGTGTTGCTGCTGTTTATGGGTGGTCGTATCGCTTACCATCAGGCGAACGGCATGCTCGTCTCGTCATACAATGGCATAAAAAAAAAAAGTTTGTAAATGAAAGATGCCGCTATTTTTTTAGAACCTGAAAATCATTTTTTACCGCATTACTTCTCGATAACATCACTAGCACGTATTCGTTATTAATATATTTTATGTTTATTATTCTATATGTTTAATATATATTTTTTTCAAGTAGGTTTCTCAGTTCTTAATTAATATTATGTATTTTGTCCATAGGTTGGTAATTCGCTTATCAATTTATTTGCAAATTTTTCCCTGGTTATGTAGCTTAAGTTTTAATTAATATGTTTATATTTATGATTACTAGACTGCCTCGGTGGCGTAGTTGTATTACGGTATGACTGCAGTGCTGAGGTCTCGGGTTCGATCCCCGGGTCGGGCAAAGTGATATTGGATTTTTCTAATCAATATCAGCTCGCGTCAGGAATTTGTGCCCGATATGGCAATGGGCTCGCCCCCTATCACATCATGGGACGGAATACGCACGGCGAAAAGTGGGTGCACTAGTTGCGCCTCTGCCTACCCCACCGGGGATAAAAGGCGTATGCGTATATTTATGATTATGAATTCATATCAAACATTTAAATACGATTGTATTTAAATGTTTGATATGAATTCATAATCATAAATATACGCATAGAAATTTCATCAACAGCAAATCTGCTGTTGATGAAATTTCTATTAGGTAATAACCTTACCACTATTTTGTCTAGACGAAATTTTTTAAGAATAATTCAAAATATATTACTTTTAAAGGTAATACATGACCTAACCAGCTTCTGTATCAACTAAAACACTTATAACGCCCGTATCCCTGCAGAGGTAGGCAGAGGTGCAATCAAGGAACCCACTTTTTGCCAAGTGTGTTCCTTCCCCCGTTGTGATAGGGGGCGACCTTATAAGTTACGATCGTTTCAGGCACAAATTTCAGCCTCCGGACAGATAATGAACTTGAAAATTTAAAATCACTTTGCCCGAACCGGGGTTCGAACCCAAGACGTAAGCGGTGCCGTATCGCGCATGCTATACAGCTACGCCACCGAGGCACTTTAACAAGTAAAAAACTTATAGGATATAGTACTCAAAAATAATTCCCAATTAACTTACACCAAACACTTCACTAAGCGCCCTCCCACTATACCAAGACCAATAAAATACGATTATCCCTTCTTGAGCGGCGATAGCCTCGTTGGGAGTGGAACGGACTGCCGAGACGAATGTCCGCAGGTTCAAAACCAAGGGGCATGCACCTCTGACTTTTCTAAAAAGTTATGTGTGTATTCTTTCTGAATTATCGCTTGCTGTAACGGTGAAGGAAAACATCGTGAGAAAACCTGCATATCTGAGAAGTTCTCTTTAAGAATTTCGAAGATGTGTGAAGTCTGCCAACCCGCACTAGGCCAGCGTGGTGGACTAAGGTCTAAACCCTCTCAGTTGTAGAGAAGGCCCGTGCTGAGCAGTGGGCAGTATATAATACAGGCCTGGTATGGTATGGTATCCTTTCTTATACACAAATAGTATGAATATTTAATAAATTGAAGTTTGTAAAGACGCATGCCGTCACACCCTCATCAAGGGACTTTCTACTCCCCCCGATATCAAATTTAACAGTAATATTTCAGTTTAATGTTACTGAACATTACCCTATACTCCCTCGATAATAGATTATCCTTCTATTCAAATTCTTGAATTTTCTTGACACTTTACGATGCTTAGTCTCGGTGAATAAGAACATTTTCTAAAGTTTTGGATGGTGAGAATTTATACTCGGATTACGTTGATAATTTTGAGGATTAAGTGCTTGGGAATTCACAAATACTTAAGTAAACGTCGCTATTAAATAATATACAATTTGTCAAATGCAAAAATCTTTTGTTGCATTCGTTATTATATTTCACTTAAAGCTTATACGTTTTGCATAAATGAGAATATTAATAGTGAATTAAATTAGCTGCGGCGTGAGTTATTGAAAAGAACTTGTTATTCTCAAAATAATACTCATTATTTTTCACCAAACGTACTTTAATCATTTCTAATTACCTGCAGTTAAAGAGCTAATCCCAGCTATTTGATTTTCATTACCGTTCATGTATTTAGGAATAACATACATCACATAGTACACGCAGCGTCGTAGCGCTCACAAATCATCGGCTTATCTATTAACCGTTACTTTGTATTACAAAATTTACGTGAGAAATTTATTGCAGAACTCGCGAGTCGCATACAAATACCGCGACTACAATAACAATCGCAACCGAGCACGAATACTAACATTAAACGTAAATTATTATTTACACTGAATCGCGTATAAATAGTATTTATCGGAATCATAACCGTGAGCCTTTTATAAACTATTTAATGTAAATGGAATGTTTCTGAGAAATGTTTTTCATATCTGTAATCGGTTAAAAGGTGCCCAACAAATATAAAATAACTTTTAATATTTAGGTACTAAGTATACAGTATTTATGCGGGATTTTATTTCAACTAGATTCAAAATATACAACAAAGTTAATCCTTAACAAAAGGTAATATCATCAAAATATGTAAAAGCAGTATGTAAAACGAAATATTCTAAATTCAAATCTTATCGTATAGAAACTAAATTAATTCAGCCAATAACCGACATCTGCTGTATGGTATAAATGACATCCTGTGACAGAAATTTCGCACAGTAGTAGAGATCCAAAAATATAACATTCCTAAAATTTTCGCTTCCTTTTTTTAGCTAGAGTACAACGTAGTCTACTTTAGAACGTCCCTTTCATGGAAGCTATCAAAAAATGGGCATTGCACGTTTTATTCTCACTCAGAGTGCGACTCCAGCTTTTATTAAAGCGCATATTTCCAGAAATCCAGTCGGAACATAGATACAAATAAACGAATGTTTGTTGCCTTTGTGACTTATGTACAAATAGTGATAGTTAAATGTATGATTTTGTGTTAGAGTGACAAAAATTCTTTGCGACAGACTTTCTTTATGATATGTATCCAAACTGTAGAATGACAAGAGCTTATCCTTCCAAAAAATTTGCTTCTTCATGGAAACAGTGGAAAAACAAAATAATTTTCAAATTATCCCGCGATATTCCTGTACTTTTCAAATTATGCCACGACTAAGGCATTCCAATCACCAGTGAAATTATAAATATCGTAACTTCATCAAAATACGACATTAGTTAATATAGGCCAAACCACATGCGAAACTTATCCATGCATAAAGTTTATCGCGTCTCGACGTTAACTACCGGAGAGATATCCCAGTTAATAATTTCAATGTTACGAAGATGGGGTCTAAACTTTATCTATTGGTTTATAGTGATTGTTCATAACATGCTTCCGTAATGTAGCTCAGTGAGGCTTGAACCTGGCCTCACTGTTCAGTCAATACGTAGATTTAATTAATCTCCCGTATGATATTATTTACTACTCCTTTATTCAATAGCAGTGTTGGTTATGGAGGTTGTGGTCGTGGGTACTAACTTTTTTCGATTTCTAGTCGTATTTGATAAAAATAAGATCTCAAGGATTTAAGGTTTAAGCCAGTCATAATTTCGGAGTCAAATAATTTCTGCAACATGCAAGAAGTGTGTTTAAGATCATATACTAATCATCATTCAGCCTTTGGAAGTCCACTGCTGAACATAGGCCTTTAACGATTTCCAGAGCAACCCGTTAGAAGCCTGTCCAGAGAGCTTCTACAACATTTACTAATGTAACTCAATATTATTGCCTGATAAAAACTGATACTTTACTGTTCATTTCATTTACAATGTTTACTAGTTTTATAGATAAGACATTAATTTCCGATATAAGATATTTTAGATGCTCTAAAGGGTCTAACTTGACCATCAATTCTATAACATTGTTGATTTGATGGCTTGCCAGTAATGTGGTTGTCGATCTTAAATGGCTTTTTGAGCTATCACAGGCGGATTTTATGATGAGACTTAAATATTTTTGATATTATTTAAAGAAGACTTACTGTCTACCAACTAATCTAGATCGGTTATGTTTGTAGTAAATTGCCACAGTTTTAATTCTTCCGAAGAGTTCGTCCTTAACTTTCAAAGTTAAATCACATTTCATGTTTGGACTCAGTAACCTTAGCTTTGGTGACATCGGTAAAAGCAAAATTCAAAACACCAAGCTATAATTTATTAATATGACCTTGCCTGTCTTCATTTGCCCCTAATTAGCCCCACATAATTAATGATGTATTTGCGACATTTTAATTTTTTCCTCCAGTTTTCTCGGTAATATTTAAATAAACGAAATCACAGTTGACTTTACTGTTTTAAATAACAAAAGGCGGCACGAGTGAAATCAATTTATACGTTCACAAACACTTTATGTCGCTATGAATGACCGCTCAAGAAAGTGCCATTTTGTATTAACTGTTGAAGGTTTTATATATTGCACCAATTTAGTGCTGGCTGATTTTAATCTGTCAGTATGTTGTTTCCATAACGATGTTCAGTAACAAGAAAATTGTTCTTGCCGTTATACACATTCGATGTAATGAAAACTCTGCTAATAGCTAATAAATAATGTAACCCAATTACGATACTTTTAACAGGTTATGGGCCCAGAACGCAAGTAAGCTAGAAAGTATCAAGTTATTGGGGAACGGTTAAAAATGAACCAAAACTACATAGAAAAGTTGAACGGCGTAAATTATGATACTTGGAAAGTGCAAGTACAGGCAGTACTCACGAAAAATCAAGTATGGAAATACGTAAATGGTTCGTTACCTAAGCCGGACACTGAAGTAGAAGCGAGCGCATGGTCTGACAAAGACGATATGGCAAAAGCTGATTTAGTTATGGCGATGTGTCCAGGTGAACTGAAACACATTAGAGGGTGCGACACTTCGCACGATATGTGGGGGAAACTGGAGAAAATTTATTCATCTAAAGGACCCGTAAGAAAGGCAAGTCTCTTAAAAAAATTAACATTGAACCGTATGAAGGAAGGAGATGATGTACAAAGTCATTTGAATAATTTCTTCGAGGCCGCAAATATGTTAAGCGATATGGGTGTAGAAATACACGATGACATGCTGTCAATTTTATTATTATACAGTTTGCCAGAAAGTTACGAAAACTTTAGATGTGCTATGGAGAGCAGAGACGAGCTACCGAATGTTGAAGTGCTTAAAATTAAAATACTGGAGAAGGCAAGCGCAAGTGCCAATGAAACTCCAAATATTGAAGGAGCCATGTATGCGAAAAGAAAAGGATTTAAAAGGAACTCGAAGACTAAGCAAGAAAATGCAAAGAATAGTAAATTTATGTACAAATGCTTCAAATGTCATGAGTTTGGACATAAAGCTTCAGAGTGCAAGATGAAGCGAAACAATGATGACGCAAGATGCGCCACGGATTTAGACAGAGAGGACAGTACTTTTGATATTCTTTTTAGTTGTACAAATTTTTCGAAATATTTACAATTTAAGAAGAATGACTGGATCCTCGATAGTGGCTGTACTTCGCATTTGTGTAACGATTTAGATAAACTTACTGATAATTTTTGTATTTTACAGGATAAATTAAACCTAGCATCAAATCTGTCGACGGATATAAAGGGCAAAGGTGACGTAAGGTTGTCAGCATCATCAGGCAGGAGGCTAACTTTTCAAAATACTTTGTTTGTACCAGATCTTAGGAGCAATTTGCTATCAGTAGCGAGAATTGCGGATAACGGGTATGAAATTCAATTTACTAAAGATAGGGCCTGTATAAATGATGGGAATTCAGGTAAAACTGTGATGACAGCTGAACGTGTAGGAAATCTTTATCTTTTTAAAGGGCTGGGTGAACAAATGTGTTCTTTTGTTGATTCAATCGATATAGTGACTTGGCATCAGCGTATGGGTCATTTAAATGGTAAAGATCTCTTAAAACTATTAAACCATTGCGGATATAATACGAAAGGGGCAGATTTGAGAAAATTATCCAACTGTAATGTATGTGCTAAGGGCAAAATGAGTTCGTTACCATTTTCGAGATCGGGTGGACCGTGTAATGAGTTATTACGAATTGTACATTCCGATGTGGTAGGTCCTTTTAAAACGCCTTCGATTGGCGGAGCAAAATACTTCGTGACATTTATCGATGACAGTTCTCGATGGTGTGAAGTATATTTACTCGGACGGAAGAGTGCAGTTTTCAACGCATTTAAGCTCTACAAAAATTACGCAGAAAGATTGACAGGTAAGAAAATAAAATTCCTTCAATCTGATAATGGTGGTGAATATCGGAATCGTGAATTTGATGAATTTTTAAAGAACGAAGGTATCCAAAGAAGGTTGTCGATTCCAAGGACTCCTGAAATGAATGGAGTCAGTGAACGCAAAAATAGGACTTTAACTGAAATGGCTAGGTGCATGTTATTATCTTCCGGTTTATCTGTAGGTTTTTGGGCGGACGCTGTTGTAACTGCATGCTATGTACGTAACCGTTGTCCGACTAGCAGCCTAGGTGGTGGAATCCCATTTGAAAAGTGGACAGGCACTTCTGTGAACTTGTCAAATATACAAAGTTTTGGGACGAAAACTTATGTTTTGGATAAGACACCAGGAAAAGATAAATTTGATGCACGTGCCAGAGAGGGAGTATTAGTAGGTTACCCTCGATCAACTAAAGGATATCGGGTTTGGATACCATCTGAACATAAAGTTATTGAAGCTCGTGATGTTAAATTTGTTTTAGGTGAGAAGACAGTGAAGAATCATGAGGAGATTGAATTAGAAGTTAGAGACACACATTATAGAGAAAAAGATCCAGTTGTTGCAGATGTGTATATACCCAACCAAGTCATGTTTGAAACCCCTTCAGGTGCTGGAGACCAAGTGAATGAGAACGATCGTATAGTTGCCACACCACATACAGTAGAAATCGACTGCGATGGCAGTGGAGATGTTCGTGGTGGAAATATACATTCGGAAGAGGTCGAGCAAGTAGGTGAAGATAATAGAAGAAAAGTTATCTTGAAAAGAGGTCCAGGCAGGCCAAAGTTAGTAAAAGGAGAAACTGGACGTCCCAAGAAGGTATATAATATGGTAGAAGTAGAGGTACCAACTCAGGAATCGGAACAACTTGGACAGAGCACATTGAGACAATTTGGAGAGACAGACCGACAAACCAACAACGAAGAAATGCAGGATAGTGAGAATCAGGATGAAAATGATGAAGAATTTTTCTCTGCAATGGTTGAAATATCTGTTGAGCAAGCTTTATCAAGCGACGATCATGAAGAATGGCGGGAAGCAATTCTATCAGAAATCCAAAGCTTAGTAAAGAACGAGACGTGGGATATTGTTAAAAAGCCAAGGGATCGGAAAGTTGTAGGCTGTCGTTATGTCTTGACGACGAAATTAAATGTCGATATGACAACAAAGAAAAAGGCTAGATTAGTAGCAAGAGGATTCAGTCAACGTTATGGTATAGATTACCATCAAACGTTTGCGCCAGTAGCGCGACTTGAAACGATTAGACTACTTATTGCACTAGCTGTAGAACTGAACCTGGAAGTCCATCAATTGGATATAAATACTGCGTATTTAAATGGCCGACTCGATGAAGAGGTATACATGCAAATACCGACAATATTGGAGGAAAGTTTGATTACGCTAATCCAGAGGGAGAATGTAAGTTCCGCAGTTAGGAAGCGTGCTAAGAAAATGTTAGTCGACCTTAAAGCTGGAGGCAACGCCTGTTTATTGAAACGTTCGTTGTATGGCTTGAAGCAAGCGGGGCGGCAGTGGTATATCAGACTAGATGAGAAATTGCGCCGAATGAACTTCAAACCAACTGTAAACGAGCCGTGTCTTTATCACCAGCGGAAGGAAGATGGAACCATTTTGATAGTAGTTATATATGTTGACGATATTTTAGTAGCTTCAGATAATCTTATTTTGATACAGGAATTTAAGAAAGATTTAGCTGCTGAATTTGAACTGAAGGACTTTGGACCAGCGAAATACTGTTTAGGTATAGAAATAGAGAAAAAGAATGGTGAAATAAGTCTGTCACAGCGAAAATATATTCAAGATGCTTTGAATAGATATGGTATGGCGGACTGCAAGACTGTATCCACACCCTTCGAAGTGGGATTGAATTTTGCAGTACCAAGGGATCATTGTGAAAATAATAAGGAAAAGGAACCGTGGCCATATCGCGAGCTCATAGGAACACTCATGTATCTTAGCGTAGGTACAAGACCCGATATTTCTAATACGGTTTCTAAGTTAGCTCAGTTCACAACCTGTCCAAATCATACACATTGGATTTCGGCTAAGAGGGTTCTTCGATATTTAAAGAAGACAATTGACTACCGATTGACATTTCGTAAGACCGGGAAATCGTTAATAGGATATTCAGATGCCGATTGGGGTAATTGTTTGATCGATAGGAGATCATATTCAGGCTACGCGTTTATGTTAGGAGGAGCGGCTATTGCTTGGCGATCTCAAAAGCAAAGAACTGTAGCTACATCTTCAACAGAGGCCGAGTACATTAGTGTTAGCGAGGCAATGAAAGAAGTTCTCTACCTTAGTAGTTTATTGAAAGAGATAGGATTAGATAGCTTATCGAAAACTGTCGTTTATGCTGACAACCAGGGAGCTATATATCTCGCAAATGATCCTGTGTATCATGCTCGTAGCAAACATATAGATATAAAATATCATTTTATCAGGGATGTACTCAAAGGCAACGCTATAGCGATGAAATACGTGTCGACAGATCTGATGGTAGCTGATATCCTCACAAAGGCTTTGCCTGTTTGTAAGCATTATAAATGCATGGTAGGTTTGGGGATGGTGTAGCTAAATTGAGGGGGCGTGTTGAAGGTTTTATATATTGCACCAATTTAGTGCTGGCTGATTTTAATCTGTCAGTATGTTGTTTCCATAACGATGTTCAGTAACAAGAAAATTGTTCTTGCCGTTATACACATTCGATGTAATGAAAACTCTGCTAATAGCTAATAAATAATGTAACCCAATTACGATACTTTTAACATTAACGATCCATTCTGATACTTTTATGAACAACTCACGCTTTATGGCATTGTTCGCGCCTTTGTCTCGTATATTTTGAAATTTCGAAACATAGTCGACATTATTATTGAAGGAAAATAGTCTGTGGATCCATGTGATTTTTACGTCATATGCCTCAACCTAAAACAATGTGAAGAACTCGTGGTATACCCTGCTGGCCTCCAAAAGACGTAGATACCGAGGATTCATTGTCATTTGTCACTTATGAACAAGAGCGGATAGATCACGTTTTAAAAATTCAAATACAAGGCGGTAAATTTTACCTATCAGAGTCATTTCTGAGCTAATTTAAGAAACTAGCTAAAAAGTAGAACTAAGAAACTTAGACGTGTTCGAAAATCGTATAGAATTATAATAAATTGATACTCCACGCAAACCCAACTGGTTGCGGTCGTAAGATCGTGTTTTGTGAACAATTTAGAAATACATTTTCTAGTCTAACAATTCGTTTGGACGTCATGTTTGACAGTGTTCTGTTCATGGGTAGCTAAACGTGTCCGCAGTCGGAATGCGACCGTATTTGCTCGACCGTTAAATTTGGTAGAATTACTCTATTGATTGATACGATTTCCGTGTGATTTCCTCTGTATGTAATGTATATTCTAATTTGCTGGTAATACGTAACCATAGATACATGTTCAAACGCGCTATAGTGACCCACCTAAGCGTGACGCGATCCGGGATCAGCCTGTATAAATTCAAATAGGCCGGCATAATTTTGTTGGCTGACGAGGTATAATCATCGCTCGTCAATAGACACTCTATCTCCGCTTACCATCAGATGCAGTGGGGTCATTTACCCGTTTATAGGAAGACGCTTCCATATTTTTACTACTTACGCTCATTACCTTTACTAAATTATTATAGCAGGACTACTTTTCATTTTCATTTTTAAAGCCATTCATACCATTACTTTGGCAATTAAGCAACTGCCGTCTGATGCTAAGCTAATTCCATCGCTCGTAAACTGATACAATACGAGCACTATTTTTATGATTTTATTATTGTTTGTATCATTACTGATGGTATTAACACCATATTTTATTGTTATTTAGTCTATTTATTCTCTTTCTGCAGGTCGATCGGAACCCGGAATCGTACCATCTATAGTGGGCTTCACAAAAGACTCAGTAGCCCATGAGTCTGATCGCCTGGCTCCCGGAGACAGGATCTGCAGTGTCAACGGCATCTCCACAGCGAGACTCACTAATGATGAGGTGCTTAGACTGCTGGACAATGTGGAGGAACGGGCTTCTTTGGAAGTGGAGTACTATATGCCTAATTATGGTAAGATTTCTCAATTATTCCGTGAATTTAAAATTATGTTTAATGTTTGATTAACTAGGGCATATCATTTCATTTTTACCTTTAAGGTAGGTTATTATTATTTATATAGGAGATTTGTGTTTCGTCTATTACAAAACCTAACGACATCCATCTTTTGTTGTAAATTATGAGAATAAAAATTATTTTATTTTATTTTCATTTATTTGGAAAACTTACAGCTAACATAACAAAGAGTAAAATAACATAGGATAGACTTATGAAGGTCAATTACAAGTTTTCACAGATAGGTATTATATTAGGTATTAGATAGAAATAATATTGTGTAACAAAGTAAATACGATATCCTTTGCGTAATTACAGCCATTTCAGTAGATTTCATGTTATTTAGACCCTATCAGTCCTACTTCTATCGATCGCGCTGAATCCAACCTCAAATACTTATTATATTTATGTGTTCAGCCTCACAGAACTCCCTTTACATCACAACCAAGCTAGCAGAAGTTCCAGTTGAGAAGATCAATGGGTCCTTAGGCGTGACTATCCGAGGTGGGTTGCCTGAGAACTCCGCGCCAAGTGCCGACTTGGTGCTGAACAGCCGATCCCTCGACGCCCAGCCGTTAGTAGTGACCCACGTTAGACCTGGCGGCGCGGCCTACAATACTTCCAGGATCAAACCTGGTGATAGACTTTTGAAGGTTGATCATGTAAGTATATATTTCTGGTTGGTATTTTTTACTTTATGTTAGTTTTAATAAGAACTGTAGTGATAAGTGAAAGCATAATATATAAAGACTAGTGATATTTAATGAATACGAAGAATTCTAAATGATCAGTTTTTTCTTCAGGCCCACTTCACTACGAGCTTTTGTAAATATACAGTTATATATATATAACGTTCTAAGGGTGAATTGACTTTTAATATAATATAATATTTTTTTAATAATTCATAATCACCTTACTTTAAGTCACAGCTGTAAAATATTTTCTTTAAAATGTCCAGTTAATATTCCTAAAATACCAAACTTTAGTTTTTGTTCACAGATTTCTCTCACTAACAAAACTCTGTCAGAAGTCCACCAGATACTCCAGAACTGTCCCCAAGTGACCAGCCTGACGATAGAATACGATGTCTCCATCATGGAATCCGTGAAGTTGGCCACAGGACCCCTCCTCATTGAGATCGAGAGGCCTTGCAACGAGGACCTTGGTCTCTTCCTCTCTAATCAGAGGATACCCGATGACGTGTATAGTTCGGGATCCGATACTTACCAACGAGTCGGTGGCTGCAATGCGATTTTTATTGATAGTATATTGCCAGCCAGTATAAGTGACAGGTGAGTTTTGTATGATACGGTTATATATTCATCCACGATGACGCGCCGCACTAATTTGCACACACACTAAATACTTATGAGTGCACACGCACACTACAATGACTAATTTCAAAGACTTGAAATTTGGTATGGAGATAGTTCGAGACCCTGGAAAGGCTTTAGGCTACTTTTTATGCCGGGAAAATGGACAGCAGGACTTTTATCCAGAAAAGCTCTTTTGTGCGGGCGAAGCCGCGGGCAAAAGGTAGTAATATATAATAGCAATACAGGCACTGCTGTTTACTACACAAGCGAGAAAATTTTGTCATATTTTAAATTTTTAGTTGATAAAGTAAATATTTTACTTTTCGGCAGTAAACACACGACGGCTAATATTTCGTTGAAGCATTTCAGCTTAAAATAAAATTGTGTACCTACAGCAGAAATCCTTTGATATGCAAAAACAAAATGTCTGTGACATCGCAAATAGTCTGCAATTCAACTTACATTTCTAAAGTACTTGTTTTTAAATGTAATAAAATGAAAGATAAACGTAAACTGTTGTAACCTTAGAGCATTTAACAACTACTCAAAGGTTTTAACAAATAAAATCCAAATGGCGCATTGTATGAATGGCTTGACTTTCAGAATTATTACTGGAATATTGTTGAAAAAATGTGCAGCTCTTTTATTTACAAAATATGATAGCATCTGAGAATAATATTCTTTGCCTATTGTAAAAAAAGTATATTTGGCAGTAAGAATACAAAGGACTTCAACACCTATTATTATAAGTACATACAGTAGCTTTGCCTTGTGGCTCGCCCGCGTATAAATCTTTTCTGATGAATTTCCAGGCCTTCGTTTACGTGTGTATCAGATGAAAATCGTTGTGAGCATATTAATTCGTCAGAGTTAACAAATTGCTATAGAAATCAAGTAGAATTAAAAAAAAAGCTTGATTAAGACCTCTCTTTTACTCCTTAATTTATTTCATTATTCTTGTTAGTAATAATCCGTGTAGTCGTTAAGTACAATCCACTTCTGTACTGCGTCTGTTTTTAATTTCACTGTGTCTATAGTGTGCTAGTGTGCGTATTCCTGTGTAATTACTGCTTTCATTAGTACTCCAATACAATTACTAAACACGGCCCGGAGTCAGGATTATTTAGTTAGGACATAATCTAACACAGAATAAACAATTATCAGACAATACCATTAATAACAATTAATGTAATTTTTCCAATTCCTGCACTAAACTAATAAATAGTCAAGTGATGATCTATCATCAACTGTTATAAAATATGAATTAATGTTTATTTGGATTTTTATTTTATATATCCGCAGACACTAACAATATACTTCTTAAATGTCAAGTCCATTCATGATCATCATCATCATCAGCCACACGACGTCCACTGCTGAACATAGGCCTCCCCTAAAGATTTCCAGACGGACCTGTCAAAAGCGGCCTGCATCCAGCGTGTTCCTGTGACCTTTATCAAGTCGTCTGTCCACCCTTAGTCCACTCACATAGTGTTAATCGAGTAACAAATACCGACCACCAAACTACCACGGCCAAAATACCCCCAACCGCAAGTGAATACGTCCCTGATTGCAGCTTAATTCTCCTTGCTCTGTACTCAAGAACTACTAACGGCCCTCGGGTTTATTATTAAAAAAAAATTGAGCATTTTCTTATTGAGACCGTGCCTATTCATTACTGTGCGTTCAATGTCTCCCACGTTCTGTCTTTCTAGATCAATTTATATTGGTTTTTATTTATTGGTTCATTGCTTCATTTGACATTGGTAATGATAGGTTAGGTTAGGTTAAGATTGCGTTTGATTTGTAGGATCATTTACTCAGTATGCGTTTATATTAGCATCTTATTCGATCATGGTAGTCCTACTTATATTAGGAATATGAAAGTTATTGAAGATATTTGTATGTAAAGACGTTTGGTGGAAGTAAATCCTTCCTTCCTTTCTTAGTGTATATAATAAACTTATTATTATGTTGTCGTTGTTGTAATGGTGTATAACAAAGTAGCCCACCGCCTCTGTACGCGATAAACTGAAAATCTATCGGAACTAATTTCGATTAAATTTGGTTTGAAGATAGTTTGAGATCCTGTGAAGGTTTTGGGATACTTTTTATCCCGGGAAAATCTATAGCGGGACTTTTATCACGAAAAAACTCAATCACGCGGGCCAAGCCACAAGCAAAAGCTACTGTTAATATTAATAAGTGAAATTTTATACAACGATATACAATGACCATGCCACGTATGCTACTTTTTTCATTTTGGCCGTAATAGTTTGTTGAGTGTAGCCACTCGAGTTTAGTTATATCGAAATTAAAAAAATAATCTAATGGTAAATTAGCTGTCATAAACATAATAACTGAATTTATCGGTTAATTTTAAAATATAGCTCATTAAAATTTTTCATGAGCACAATAAAATAGTATCAGTTTAATGAAATGTACATTTACATGCAGACGATTTTCTAGGAATGAGTAACAAAAATTACCTCTTAGTTTAGTGGTAACATAATATATCGGCTGTGAACCGTGATAATACCGTGCCACCCTGAGCTGGCGGTCCCAGGTAACCTCTGTTAGTCAGAGAGTCATTGGCACTCTCCGTTCTCTTTATGGTCTGAAGAATTTCCTTCCGTCCAAGACCAAGATTATGCTTGTGCAATGCTTAATACTCCCAATAATCCACTATGGCGATGTGTGCTATTTTTATCTGAATGCAGACTTGCTCAATAAACTCGATAGCCTTCTTAATAACTACATTCGATTCGTTTTTAATCTCCGCAAGAACGATCACATTTTTTCTTACCGATCGCAGATAAATTGGCTTCCTATTCGCCAGCGCCGTTCATTGCGTGTGCTTAATACTCTCTTTTCTTTTCTTACGTCTCCTACCCCTCCTACTTATCTATCTTCCAACGTTGTTTACCTTTGCGATGGACATGATAGAAACCTGCGTTCTTCCAGCAATCTCCTCCTGAAATGTCCTCCGTATAGCTCTGATTTTGTTCACTCTTCCTACGTTATCCAACCCACCCTTTTTTGGAACGCACTCCCGCTTGAAATCAATTCGTCCTCAACACGGCTGGCTTTTAAAATGAGAGTTCGGCATTTATTGCCGGCTGAAGTAGCAGTTTGTCTCGTTAGCTTATTAGTGTATTTATATATTCTGTATGTATACTTATATATTATATAAAATTGTTCATATACAGGTTCATTTTGACATTGCGTTAATAAATGAAACCACATACTTGTCTTTGCCTCTGCTAGCATTATGCCAAAAATCATCCATGAGAAACGAATATTTTCACCAAAAAACTCAATTTTACTTTCCTGATTTTTTCATCATTTTGTAGTTTAGTGCGAATATGGCGTGTGCGTGAGTGAATTTCTGACTGAAAGTTTCATGTTGCCGCTGCGACGAATCCCCATATAGTATTAGTAGTGGCGTTAGGACGTGTTAATTTAAAGTGACTTTTTATTGATATTTATTTTGTTTGAAACTTACACTTTTTTATTTTACATGTATGCTTAAAATAACTTATTGGAAAGTGTTATTTTCAAGGAGATAAGTATGTGGTTTCATTTAGTAACGCAATGTCAAAATGACCCTGTATATCTTTATATATGTGAGTATATAGTTTTAAACTTAGTATGTTATATATTTATTTCGTACATTTTTTTTGAACCTACCTCCGTCCCTCTACACCACCCTAAGGTTGACTGGGAGAGAATGCCTATGGCATTAAGTCCGCCTGTATACCATGTGTACAAAGTGTAAATAAATAAATAATAATAATTTTAGTAGGTAGGTAAGATTCCCGACGGTGCACATAGTTTTGTAGTTATTCCAGAAATAAGGTAACCGAGACGTAAATCCTGATTACTTATATGCTTTTATAAACGTATTTTATTGACAAAACATAAAAAAAAATAAACAGTCGTTTTTTTTACTATGATAATAAATAATACTCTCTTTTATGTTCAAGATGTGGTGCCCTGCATCCCGGTGACCAGCTCCTAGCGTTTGACGACCACGTGATCGAAGGCAACAACTACAGCGCTGAAGAGGTAATGTGCTACCTAGAGAACTGCGAAGGTGGCTTCACCAGGCTACATATAGCACCTCGACATGTTCTGGCTCATGGTGGAAGATATACGAGAGGTAAGGGATGACCCTGATACTATTTCATACTGGAGAGCAAGCTCATATTACATTATCTGCTTTGATGTCAGCCTAAACTTACTGCCTCGGTGGCGTAGTTGTATTACGGTACGACTGCAATGCTGAGGTCTTGGGTTCGATCCCCGGGTCGGGCAGAACGATATTGGGTTTTTCTAATCAGTATCAGCCTGGAGTCTGGAATTTGTGCCCAATATGGCGATAAGCTCGCCCCCTATCACATCATGGGACGGAATATGCACGGTGAAAAGTGGGTGCACTAGTTGTGCCTCTGCCTACCCCTTCGGAGATAAAAAGCGTCAGTGTCTGCTTGTGTCTGTGTGTGTTAAAAAAACTTCTTAATGTTACCGAAAATCATGGTGGAAAACTGTTCTAAAAGTGCCTAAATTATTATGTTTTATTATATTCTTTGCAGGCGACATAAAAGTATATTATAATAGATTTTTAGACATAAAATAATAAACAAGTACCTATTTAGATATTTGGGTATCGATGTCACAATTGTAAAAAATCATGTTTTAGTTCAATAACAAAATATACCCGTAGACACAAAAGTTCAAGTATTTTGTCTTTAAAATACATAATGGAATAAACAAACATACCGTAAAAAGGCAGAACGAATGCCACACTAAATCCACTGTCCATACAAATTGTAACGCAGTGAGCCAGTACAAGCGAATTTGGTGCAAGTTTCCTACGTTCTGTAATTAATTGCTGGACGCGAGACACTCGCAAAATGTTCTCGAATATATTCACGCTGTTTTCCTTGTAAATGGATCAAGAAATAATTAAAAGCTAATAGAAATTTAATTTGCTCTTCATTTTTGGGATGTTTGGATGGATTTGGCCCCTTGATCATAAATAACCTTAATAATTTATGATCTAGAGGCATTAATTATACAACTTCTTTTATTTATCATTAACTAGCTTTTGCTCGCGGCTCCACCCGCGTGAATGAGTTTTCCCGGGATAAAAGTCCCGCTTTATATTTTCCCGGGATAAAAAGTAGGTAGGTAAAAGAAGGCAGTGGTCAAAACATTAACATAATAAAGAATATATATGACAAAACATAAATAAGGATAAGTATCATATACATACATATATTATGATATTATGACTCCATAAGTTTTTTTTTTTTGCCATTAAATGACGAGACGAGCATGCCGTTCGCCTGATGGTAAGCGATACGACCGCCCATAAACAGTAGTAACACCATCCACCACCTTGAGTTACAAAGTACTGTGTGGCATTCCACTGCGCTCGTCATCCTGAGACATAAGATGTTAAGTCTCATTATGTCCAGTAGTTACACTGGCTACAATGTCCTTCAAACCGAAACACAACAGTGCATGCACACTGCTGCTTGGCGGTAGAAAAAGACATTGCGGTGGTACCCACCCAGACGGCCACTTACATGTGAGAGACCTACCACCAATAGATAAAATTTTGTTAACCTGCCTTTATCACGCTGTAATGTTTTCTCAAGCATAGCACAAACTTAGCATGTTCAAAATATTCCCCGACTGCGAATCGAGACCAAATTTATAAATGATAATATTAAACACGTTGACGTTATAATCAGGCAATCCTTATACGGTCTCAGATGAAGTTGTTTGAATTACTGGCATATCCCTAAAGTAAACTAGTGTTGTGTTGTGGCTTAAGATACAAGAGACGCTATTTTGATATTAGAAGATGACGTCACAATAATTATATCACTGAACAGATTTGTTGCGAATACAACTTTATTATTAGTTGCAGGTGTACTTTTGTCTTTCGATTGATCGCTACTGTCACAATCTTTGATTAATTATATACCTAGATAGAGTAACGCGCTGCAATGAAACTAAAATAAACAGGCCAACTTTTCTTAAGCTAGTATGCGTGTTAGCTGTGTCATACGCTATCGCTGCATCATTCTGCGTATCCTTGTGTGCGCGCATAATGATACTAGTTATTACATGGTTTCTATTAAAACGGGGAGATAATTATATCCACGAAAAACAACAAAAAATAATTCAATCGAACTCATTTAGCGGGCAACAGTTGGCCTCTATTGTTTTCGACGCGTTTGAAACGTTCAGTGTCTATCTAGGTATATAATTAATCAAAGGTCACAATATCTTTCCACATGCAACAATGAATTAAGCCTTTGAATAGCGCGGCAATTCTCGCCCACGTTGGCGTATACTAGTTTTGACAGATATTTAAAGAACTATTGCTAGCTATAATTTGGTGCGATTATTGCTATTAATAAATGCTCCGTCTAAATAAGGCTTTTATTATTATTCTATCAGAAACGAAATTCACACATGGAATTACTATGTAGGAAAAAAACGTTAGTGGTTCACAGCCATTATTACTGCAACTATACCAGATGAATAAAGTGTAATATCAGTCATATAAGGATAATTGTAAAATTGCATTACCAAGATATCTAAGAAAATCATATGTAAATTTTCTTCTAATTACTAGATATTAATATTATTCATCAATGATCAATATCTCATTACTTGTACCAACCTTAATAAGACCTAACACACATGAATATCCTAAGTTACCTCATCTAACTCATAAGACTTAAGTTCTGATCGCGGGTGTTATTCACGTCTGGCTCGAGTGAAATTAAACTAGCTTTATTGAACTTTTGGGCTTAGATAGGCTTATAGGTAAGGAGGGCTTATACATAACTAGGTATTGCACGCGGCATCGCCCACGTGATGAGCCTTTTCCGCTACAAAGTCCCTAAAATACAGTACGACGCCAGCGCCATCTACTTAAAGCCTCAGATTAAAAATATACATTATTTCCCATGGAGCAAATTACCGGGATAAAAAGAGTAGCCTATGTGTTAATCCAGGACATGATCTACTCGTGTGTCAAATTTCATCCAAATCCGTTTAGTTGTTTCCGCGGTTACTTTTAACAAACTTACAAACATCCAAACATTTTCACAAACTTTCGCATTTATTATTATTATTATTTATTATTTATTTTATTTGGTTTATAATATTAGTTAGAATTTGATTTAGTGTGTCGTCTATTAATTCCGCCAAGCATCAGTGAAGCATTGACTGCCTTTCGGTTTAATTTAAATACCTTGTCTGGTATCTCAAGTGATCGTAAATTTTTAAGATTATTATTTTGGGTTTATTTAATAGCTGTTGTTCAGATATTACAAAAAAACTATTTTGTGTGTATTATTTCTGATTCGCATTTTACACACCTAGATATAAAATAATCCTTTTGCTTTATTTTTGAACTATTGTTGAATCTGTTCTTGTTCTTTTAAATTAATAACTATATTTTTCACTTTTCCTAATCTTAGTATGGAAAAGTACATTATGTATCATATAGTGCAGTATAAAGAAAAAGTCCACCAGCTATAGACATTGTGCATCTCAGTAGTTACCAGCCGGTCAAATTGCGTATACATGTTTCGCTTAAAGGAGCCAACATTATAGGTAGGAGGGAAACCGTGTGCCGGCAAAATGTTTCATGATTGTTGAATTACAGGCCTATAATTACCGTCAAGTTTGGGGTAAAGATATGGGTCATATTTTAGAAATGCCTCCTTAATCTAGTACGTATATGGTCTGAGAGTTCCTGGATTTTGATTCAGTCGGACACTTTATGTGGCTATATCTGACACCATTTTCTTGGGATTGCGTCCCGCGAAGGAGGTTGAAATCGGCAGGAAGCAGGTCGTAGAACACAAATTATTTTTGCGTAAATAGTGCGTTGTTTCGACCCCACTTAGGAATGGAATACGGCAAAACTTAAAATTAAAATAATCAAAAACCCAATCAATAATCTTATAATTACTTGCCAAATTGCAATTATTTTGACTAAACATTTGATAACCACGCATTGTTGTTCCAGAAAACTCAATATCGGGCATCTCGACCTTGAACACGAAGAAACATCGGCAAAGAAACTACAGACAAAGTTCTATGCCGAAACTTGGCTTATCCGACGACCACGGTAAGGGATAAATCCAATAACTGCTATTGTTACGCCAGCAGGATGCCATGGGAGGCGCACTTTATTTGCTATTACACGTATCTACCTGCCCTACACTGGCTTTCAGTTTTTTCGGTATCCATTTAAGGTGAAATTACTATAAATAGTAGTTTTTGTAACACTTAAAAACAATGCTTTGTTGTAACAAATAATTCTAAGTACGTGAAATAATGTTGTAAATAAATCCTAAATGACCTTTATGAAACGTTACGAACATAGTATTTTTAGGCTTTACGTTAATGATATTTCCGTAATTTCAACATTTGATTTGACCATTCGGTGAAATCTATCACATCATCATATTTTATGAATCAGACAAATAATTCATCGAAGTCGCGAAAATCGCGTATGATAATGAATTCATGTCGTCCACTCTGACACAAAAATGATAAAAGGAAACCATAACAAAAATGATTATGGTGACTTCAATTTAAAATGAAATTCATTCAGTACACATGGCCACGAATGTAACTTGAAGTAGGTCAATCCAGTTCCGTAACTGCCACTTCAGCTACACTTTCTTGTGGACACTCGAAAATAAACTTTTATTTTACTTCGGCCAATCGTACAATAAATCTTGTAATTAAAGCACAGTAAAACTGTCTTGTGTAATTAACGTCCTTTCGTTAAAGATCTTTAAATACTTTTTCGAATGTATCTCCAACTGATAGGTATTGGCCAACATCGTTTCAGTGTGTCCGTTCCAAATTAGCAAGCAATTACAAAATACTTTTAACGAACTTTAAAAAAAACGGTTTTTGGAAAATAATATTACGTACACAAAAAAATAAACGGTATATTTTTATTCACTAATTATGGAACATAATAACTTTTTAATATATTTATTTTGTGTCGCTTTTGTTTATTCCTCTTTTAACTATTTCAAAACGATGCTCACTAAATTCAGCAAGCAAACTATTCGTTAAGCATCAAATGAGCTAAACCCACCAAATAGCACGTAAACAAAGGCCCTTACCAAGCGAATTCGAACAGTAAAGACAAAGAGATGAACGTATGCAATGTAATTAACACGTAGTGAAAAACTCGAAGGCGGACATCGAAGGGTGTTTGCTTAGGATCCTCTGAGCTCGTTAGTCGGGATCAAAGCAAACATGTTAGTGCAAAACATTACGTTAAACACATGAACTAGTTGATTGGATGCTTTCAAAGTTCGTAGCGTGAGGAATGCAAATGCTGTCTGTGAGGAGATTTGAAAAGGTAATGCAGCAGATATTTCTATAGGGGTACGTGAATATTCTGGACTTGAATGAAAAGCGATTACACACACGGGTCGAATCTCCACTGTGGAAAGTTTCAGCGAGTCTCTCGTAATCTATGACGACGTATAATTAATATTACCTATGTGCTTTATTATAATATATTAGAAATGATATAAAAAAAAATTAAAGGTTAAATGTACTGGTTGTAGGTCTCTCATATGTACGAGTCCGTCTGGGTGGGCACCACCGCAATGTTTACTTCTACCGCCAAGCAGCAGTGTGCATGAACTGTTATGTTTCGGTTTGAAGGACATTGTAACCAGTGTAACTACAGGACATAATGAGACTTAACATCATGTCTCAGGATGACCAGCGCAGTGGAATGCCACACAGTACTTTGTAACTCAAGGTGCTAGATGGTGTTGCTTCTGTTTATGGGTGGTCGTATCGCTTACCATCAGGCGGACGGCATGCTCGCCTCGTCAAACAATGCCATAAAAAAATATATTATCCTACAGAAAATCAGCAAAACTACATGAGCATGGGCGTATGTCGGACGGAGTCTCTGAACATCCAGCTAGAAGTGCCTCCAGGTCAAAGCAGTGGATTGGCTGTGCATGAAGAGAATGCTGTATTGGTGATATCTCATGTTGCAGCACAGTCGCCAGCTTATCGGTATGATAGTTTTGATTTATCATAGTAATAGTAAGTAGAAGTACAAGGAAGTAGGTATCTTGTTGATGAGTATAAAAATCATAGGAGCGTTACCGACTTTTGTTTGAGCCTTTAATAGTATCATTAAAAGAAATCAAGGTGCTACCAAAGCTATAGCTTTACATACAACTCTTGTGAGATACCTAGTCGCGCCAGCCGATTTATGACTTTGGCAATATTTACTACAGAGCGCTTCGTCCTCATTATCAAATGCAATGTTTATACATTGAACAAATCAGTCTTTGCACTTTATTACCACAGTCGCAGTTCTATTAAACCCGTTAATTTGATCATCATTACTTCACAGCAACACTGTAATGAACTAAATACCATTTCCATTCCCACTAATATTGGGCATACTAGACTTTAATGGAACTGAATACCAGAGGGTTTTGCCATTTTGAACTTGTATAATAATGTCCAAAAGATTTTCGTCTTTCTATTATCCACATGTAAGCCAAAGAGGAACTTCAAAATACTAAGGCAAAAGTTATTAAGTTCATTCTAACTAACAATACTTTTGTTATAGCTCCGGCTGTTTACAAATTCGAGATAGGGTGATGTCAATAAATGGACACGAAAACCTAACTATGGATGTCGCTAATGAAATATTACAAAGGAGGAATGATTCGCATAATCAGAAATATCTCACTTTGAACGTAGAATTCAGTATGCCTAACGCAATAGAAGCTTCGAGTGGCGTGTTTAATGTTAAACTGGCGAAGACGACTGCGGGACTCGGAGTTACTATCACAGGTAAGTATTAAAGTAAACTAGTTTTAATACCTTATGTGAAAACATTAATATCTCGTGTTTGACCTCCAGGTCGCGTACTTAAAATTTGATTTGAAAAATAGGTGCTAGATGTTTTTATTTCTATATTATTTATCCGTAAAATTACAAGATAAACTATAATAGTATACCTAAGCTGGTAAAAAAATTACACTTCAATTTTGTCTGTATTGTACTAATTTCTAATATGATTTCGACGAGCATTCAACGCTTAATCAGGGATGATTTGTAGTATGTTTTCGCCACAGAAAAATGCCAGGTTTGTTAATATAAGCTTTATAATCTATACTTAATATTATAAAGCTGAAGAGTTTGTTTGTTTGACTGGTGGTAGGTCTCTCATATGTAAGAGTCCGTCTGGGTAGGTACCACCGCAATGTCTATTTCTACCGCCAAGCAGCAGTGTGCATGCACTGTTGTGTTTCGGTTTGAAGGACATTGTAGCCAGTGTAACTACAGAACATATTGAGACTTAACATCTTATGTCTCAAGATGACGAGCGCAGTGGAATGCCATACAGTACTTTGTAACTCAAGGTGCTGGATGGTGTTGTTATTGACGCGCTAATCTCGGGAACTACTAGACCGATTTTGAAATTTTTTTCACTAATAGGAAGCTACATTACTCCTGAGTGCTATAGGCTACTGTTTATCTCGGAAAAACTTTTCCACGCCGGCGGAGCCGCGCGCAAAACCTAGTAAGATATATTTTTAATATTTGTTTTAGGATGTAAGCAGAAACTGTTAAGTAATGAAGAACCAATGGTGATATCAGATATTAAACCTGGTTCTGTAGCTCACCGCAGTGGGGCTCTTGCTCCGGGAGACCAACTATTAGCTATTAATGGACAACCACTCCATAATTTATCACTGGTAAGTTGCTAAGAAAACTTATTTTGAGCGTAGAAGTTTTCATTTTTGCTTTACTAAAATATCTTTCAGTCTGCTAATTTGATATAATGAATTTCCAAATAATCCATTAAAGATCATTTTAGTCTAATAAAATCTTGGAGTTAAAGGAGATTTACTAAGTAATTAATTTAGTCTCCTTTGACAGTAAAATTTTAAATAGATACTTGGTTAAAATTATGCGTTTAGGAAAACAAGTAAGTAATACAGTTCACATAAATAAATTTGTTTCACATCTTGTCATTTTAGGATACAGCATTCAATATCCTACAAAACTCACCAGAAGACATAATTACCCTTAAGATCCGTAAACGAGATCTCACTGAAGACTGGTCAAATAATCACAAACATAATGCCAAATTAGCTCTCCAAAGTTTTAGTAATATAGAAACCAAAGCGGTGGTCCATACTGGAGAAGATTCAGGCCATCACACAGAAAGTCCAAATAACAGCGCTAAAGAAAGTGAAAGAAGTCATGGGAGTAATGAAAACACTGCTGTCTTCGCAGTTGAACTGATCAAACAAGAAAATGGTCCGTTAGGATTAACGATTGCAGGCAGCGAGGACGTCAATCAACCCATACTACTTAGTGGCTTAGTTGAAGGTACGAGTATCTTTTTTTTTTCATTCTAAATTTATTTCGGGGTTTTTATCCATATGGACATGTCAACCCCATCGGAGCTTATATCAAGACAAGCACAATAGATGTAAACATATTATCTATATACAATAATGTACCTAAGTGCTATGGTTACACAAGTAAATACAAAAACTAATCAATATCAGTCGCCAGGAGGCACAATTTTTTTGCACGAGTAACTTATTAAATAATATCTGTTCTTATAATAATGGGACAACATAACAACTTTCAAGCCAAGCATTAACCAAAAACAATATTACAATAATCGAGATAACTCTCGTACTTGTGTATTTATGATTATAAAGAATAAGGAATTAACCTGAATTTTCCTTGTAGGTGGAGTAGCAGAAAAATGCGGTAAACTAGCTATTGGTGATGAATTGTTAAGTATTAACGGCGAAAGTGTTCTAAACAAACCATTATCCGAAGCAATAAAATTACTGCAGCAAAGTGGTCAAAGAGTGCATTTACAACTTTGTAGAAAGGTTACTGGTATGTGTTCAAAATTATTGTTATCAATCAATCAATCAGCCTGTCGCTGTCCACTGCTGAACGTAGTCCCCAAATGAGCACCAACTATTATAGAACCTACCAATTTAAATTTGCAGTACGAATATTCAAATATAAAATTATTAAAGACTATGTAGATGAAAACAGTTAATTTTTATAAGAACTTTTTGAACGTACAATTATAGCTTCTAGCCAGTACCAGCATTACTGTAGTAGGTATTACAGTGATATATTGAAAGAAAATATTTTCATTCAGTTTTACAATGTTATTGTAGCTGTCAAACGTATTATTGAAGCAACCGTACTTTAGTTGATAAATAATATTGGATATTTATTTACTTTACCGTCAACGGTTGTATGATCTGTATTACAAAGTATTTTAAGTAGGTACTTCATATAACTTTAGGTTCACTTGAAAGTGCAGAGTCCAGTGCAAGAGATTCCAGTCATTCGACGTCTAGTCCTGGACTCTCTAATGATAGTGCAGTCGAATCCTGGGATCAAAACACACCAGTCCGGACGAGTGCTAACTGTGGTAAGAGTACAGCTCATAGACTGCACAAAATACTGTTATCAGTTATATTTACCAATAATAAAGTTTACTTTATAGGATCAGATGTAATAGAATATGCTGTACCAGATAAAACGAGAATGATAGACAAACAGCCTTATTCGCCAACCGATGAAGACAAATTAATGGCATCTTTCAATTCTGCGGCACCATACAATATCAATGATCTACCATTGCCAAATTATTCACTAAATAATTCTCTCAAAACTTTCCATTATGAAAACACTTGCATCATTCCCGACAACACGTTGAAGAATAAACAGAATATAACAAGAGAAGATGATGTCCAGCAAATTGAAATACTTACAACAAATATGAAAGACTGTCAGTTACATAACATGGAGAAGTCTTCCTGCAAATGCGATTACGTCCAAATGGGGCCATACGGTATTGTTTCCCCGAAAAGCAGACGGCCTAATTGGGACAGCGATTATTTGAATAATGGTATTTATACAGTGACCACACCTCAGAAGTCGCCGCTTAAGCCCGGTGTACCCAGTACTAGTTTTCAGTTCTCGACAAGCCCTATATACGAAAACGATATCTCTGGTAAGTTCATGTACGTTTTTATCAGAAAATGTACGGATTGTAACTCACAGTAGTTCTATTTCACGTAAAAATAAAACATAGTTAACCTTTGATTAATTATATACCTAGATACATTTTAAACGCGTCGAAAAAAATAGAGGTGAACTGTTTCCCATTAAATGAGTTCGAGTGAATTATTTTTTGTTGTTTCTCATGCATATAATTTTCTCCCCGTTTTAATAGAGACTATGTAATAGCTGGTATCATTATGCGCGCACACAAGAATACGCAGAATGATGCATCGATAGCGTATGACACAGCTGTCACGCATACTAGCTTAAGAAATGTTGGCCTGTTTGTTTTAGTTTCATTGCAGCGCGTCACTCTATCTAGGTATATAATTAATCAAAGTAGTTAACACACATTGCTGCTATTGTTTGCTCTTAAATTTTTAATTATTTACCAAATCAACACTATTCTTCTATTACGTACGTAACATTTCGTACGTCTACAAGTAATTCTAAGTCAGTTTCAAGCTTTATATTGCTTTATAGGTCTTTACAGCACCGACACAATGTCTCCAGCCCGAGGCTCGGTCCATCATGTCATTCTGTACAAAGACGCGATCTACGACGACTACGGCTTCTCGGTATCAGACGGATTGTATGAACGAGGTGTCTACATCAATAGGATTAGGAAGGGCGGTCCGGCTGACATTGTGGGTTTATTGAGACCTTACGACAGAATTCTACAGGTAAGAATTGTAATAAATACAATTACAAAAACAAATTGTTAGGATAGTTATGAAGTATTGTGAACGTCAATAAGGCAAATCTTTGTCTGAGTCACTGCGAGATTCGAACCAGCGATCATTTGCAAACGACTCATTTAACGTTATACCACCGAGGCTCCACCGACGCCTAGGCACCGAGTTATTTTGTTAATAGAAAATTCACGTAAAGGACGTTGATTACTTTAAATAGCGTCTAAATTACAATATTGCACTTTAGTAAAAAATTAAGGCCCGGTTGTTTCATCCGTGGTCAAGTAAAGTTAAGGCTCGTATCACACTGGCGATTGCAAACGAATTCACAGTGACGCGGAGACACTGTTATAAAACCCTTAACTTTACTTAACCACGGATGAAACAACATGAGTTTGGACCGTTAGACTTACGTATTGTTACAATCAATTATTTTATGCCTCCAAACCAATGTTTAAAACAAAGTTTTAAACCAGTAGATGCTATTAATAAAGAGAAGTGTTCAATTATCGTAATTGAAAACAGAATGCATTTATGTAATAGGAGTGTCTCTCTACAAGGTGCGTTCGTTAACAATAATTTATTTTCTAAATAGGTCAACGGAACTAGGACGGTGGACTACGACTGTTGTCTAACAGTTCCACTGATCGCTGCAGCAGGCGATCGCTTGGAAATCGTGGTGCAAAGACTCGTCACGTCTAGGGTAAGCAGAACTCTTATATTTTAATTGTTTTTGACGTTTAAGTACTCTAAGAAAATCTTATTGTTTTTACTGAAGGTATGAAGAGATACCAAACAAGAAAAGCGTTTAAGTAAACAATATGAACTGCAAACTACTATAAAAACAGTACAAAAACAGAATACTCAAAACGATTAATGAATAAAAACTAAAAATGGAGGGAAACATAGCAAAATTATTAAGTTTCACGGAACAGCAAACATGTCAAGTAGCAATATATCGATGTGTACGCGGGGCAGATACATCATAATATTATGCATATTTTATTCCCCCAATGCAATATAATACTCTTGAGCGAGTCTCTTGGAATTTCTGACTCCTATCTTCGTAAATTGATTAGTTTTTTATCAAATAAAATTATATTTAGCGTTCCCTTTTCAGTTGTGTTTCGTGGAAACGTGAAAATGTACAAAAATAAACGTAATTTTTTCCTTGAGTAGGAAACTACCGTACTTTCGGAGACAAAGGGCATTCCGCGAACCTCAGAGGAGTCATTTAAAATTAGTTCATTAAATTTGCCTTTGAAAGAAACGGTGTTATAATAGCCTTTAAACTTTGAACTATGTGACAATGGTGTAGCATGAACCACCTCATTTATGCGATTTTATTATTGTCTCTTATTCAGAATTTTAAAATAAGAAGGTACTTAGGACCCCTTTAAAAGTAAGTATAACGTCGTACATTAACCCGAGATGTTTTTATAATCACATACTTAGTTCAATACTCCTAGGACGAATATTTGCGTTAGAGTAGATTTTTGTATGGGAAATTTAATAGCGCCGCGCCGTGAGCGTATTTGGAACTAAAATTCAACCGCATGAAAATTAGGTGAGGGTGTACAAATTTCGAATAGTAAATTGTGTATTGTGTAGACACAAAACAGTAAACTCAAAATGTATGCGAGTCGGCAGCACGAATCGGTTATTCACGTATAGTATCATCTAACAACTGTAGAGAAATACTTAAACGTTAACTTACTCGATATGAATATTTGGCGCAATTATTTTTTATTATGCCAAAGGTACAGGGCGTGATATCTAAGGCCGGGCTGTATCATACGTGGTCAGGTTAAGTTAAGGCTCTTATTACTCTGACCACTTACAATCTAAGTCTCTTCCGTTCATGTAAAGTCAATCTAAGTTTATTTAAGTGTCTTACAATGAATACCTAGTGCATGTTAGATTCACATCTAGTAGATGTCAACAAAATTATTGTAATGTTCATACCTTTTACTTGTATGCATGATTGAACATCAGTATTGCGAATTACATAATAAAAAATAATAAAAAAGTCGCAACAAGGCGAAGGCCTTGCGCGCTCTTGCAGTGTACTAAGACCGTGGATTAAATAACACTGGCACAGATTTTTATTTTTTATTTTATAGAATGACGAGACGAGCCCGCCGTTCGCCCGATGGTAAGCGATACGCGCATGCTCACGCCTTTTATCCCCGAAGGGGTAGGCAGAGGCGCAACTAGTGCACCCACTTTTCGCCAAGCGTATTCCGTCCCATGATGTGATAGGGGGCGAGCCTATCGCCATACCGGGCACAAATTTCAGACTCCGGGCGATACTGAATAGAAAAATCCAATATCACTTTGGTAAGCGATACGACCACCCATAAACAGTAGCAAAACCATCCAGCACCTTGAGTTAAAAAGTACTGTGTGGCATTCCACTGCGCTCGTCATCCTGAGACATAAGATGTTAAGTCTCTTTATGTCCAGTAGTTACACTGGCTACAATCATGAGATGATGATGAGATTATAATAATCGTATTCCGTCAGGTTATAAATAGTCTACTTTTTGTTCCAGGACCTGAAAAACCAAAGGCTGGAGGACAGCTCGAGCCCCAGCGACAGTAGCATAGTGACAAAAACAATTTAGTGTATAACACGCCTCTAGTGAAATCACACCAAAGACCTCAGTGCTTAGTGTTTAGGTATAATTAGTATATCTAGGCTAGACAAGTTTCTTATGAAACGTAGTTTTGTTATGAAAGTTGTAAATTTGTTGGCTTATTGGTGTATAGTGGGGATTCGTTTGATATCTAAATGCGATTTGTGATCCAGACTGGTTTTTTGTGGTATTAAACTTTAACTTATATCCCAATAGTTAATTGAATATATGTGTACATAAATATGAAGTTGTTACAGAATAATATTAAATGAATCATAACGTCAGCTAATTGTATTTTTAAATTATAAGCTATAATATAATTAAAATAAATAAAATATAATTCAAAAATGATTTCTTATTGAAAAAAATACGTAAATCCATTGTAAAAATCCCTCATATTAGATATTTTCTAACGCATTTAAATATTAAACGACCCCCGATGAAAAGGTATGGTGCAAAAATATGTCTAATTAAAGCTTAAAATTTACATTTAATATGCATAATAATATTATAAATTTTCATACTAAGTAAATCTCGTTTTAGAACAATAAATAAAATTATTATGGAATATAATGTATACAGTGAGGTCTATTGAAATGGTTGTTGAATATCATCAAAGGCAACTCAAAAAATTATTATGACTTTCATAGGCGATACGCATAGATGTTTTTTTACATCAATGACTGCGTATTCTTTTACTTCACGGCAAGGTCACGGTTCCATTAAAATGTTCTATTTAATTTATTAATCACTATTTTATTCATCAATGTACTTAAATAGGTCAACTACTATTGTCAACAACGAAAAGTAATAGACAACGTTATTTCCGAGGCACTAAGATAGTTAAAAAGATAAGTAAATACGTGGTTACCAATGTATTTATGTTATCAAAATATAAATATTGCCTAATGCAATTTCTAAATAAGGCCAAATGTTTCAATAGTCATAAAATAATTATCAGGTGAATATTGTTCCTAAACCAGAGTTCAAAGATTATATAGAGCGGACATTAGGAAAATTGTCAAACAAACATTTTGAGCCTGTTCGTCATTCGTCAGTAACTCAATCTTCTGTGAAATAGCAAATAATCTATGACATAATGTATTAGAACATACTTTGACATGATCATAATTCGCCAATTGGCAACGTTCCTTCCAAAATATTATTGTTTTCTTAACAAAGAAGTCGGTTAAAAAGACGTTTTGTCACACGGACGCGTCAGATAAGACAGCGACATATTACCAATTGGTAATAACTTTTGGATGAAAAATGTTGTCCTGATGTCCGGTCTTTCACTAACTATACTGTTTAATGTTGCCGTAAACCAACTATATAATTTTGACATAATAATTTCCTTTAAATAATCTGTCAATATGTCAAAATTACCCTGACATTTCATGATGACATGACTGGAAACTCGGCCGTAAATACAAAATCATACCAAGAATGGAAATGCGAAAAACAAACATAAAATTCCAAATATTAAACTTTTGCCTTTTCGTAATTATAACGAAACACGTTGATGATAGGTCAATGTTTTTATTTCAGCCCGAGGCATGTATAATTTACTTCGCAAAATACTCAGATGTTTTATAATAACAGTTATTTTTAAAGCAATCATCTGTGTACAGCAATCTGTATAAAATACTAGACATCTGCTCGCGGCTTCGCCCGCGTGAAAAAGATTTTCCGGAATAAAAATATTTTCCCGGGATAAAAAGTAGCCTATGTGTTAATCCAGGACATGATCTACACGTGTGTCAAATTTCATCGAAATCCGTTCAGTAGTTTTTGAGTTTATTCGTTACAAACATAGTTACATACAAATCTTTCCTCTTTATAATATTAGTATCAGCGACTATATAGCCCCTAGACACCTAATGCCCAATATTTTCTTTCAAATGAATTCTGTCAACTACTTGAGGTTTGAGGAAGCGGGGTACCTGCATTACGATTGGGCCTGCCGAAATAATTATGTTTTACGTACCCATAGAAACACTATTTTTATTGGGTGCGTCACTTGTCATGTAATGCTAATTAAACAACTATGCAGTAGAGATAGCGTAAAATGCACTTAAGTCAGAAAGAAATGCAAATATAGTTTGACAGTAACGTTCCTCAATGTTAAAATTTTAAATACATCATGGCCGGTATAAGATGAATTTCGATAATTTTTTAAAAATAATTGATAAGTCAAATTATTAACATAAATATGAAAAGTAATGCTACTTTTGTGAAAACCCGAAATTTGGTTGTTTTTATAACACCACTGTTTTGTGCAAGGGGCGATTATAGCATTTAGTAAATCGATAATGTGGAAGTGTTTACAGCTCACAGTTGTGGTCACAACTGACTTGAAGATATTGAACGACAAGCTACATCTGATCTATTAGTCAGATGTGTTACCCGAAACCGATCGCCTGTTATTAGATGTCTATTGGCTATATGGTCGCTGATTAGTATAGACAACGATTTTTTTTGATTATGAGAGCGAGAAAAATTAGTATGGTTATTATTATGAACGTTAAAATCTTTGAGTTATAAACCTAGAAATCCAAAAAATAATGATAAAAGTAATTCTGCCTCACCAATGGAACATAAAAGCCAAAGCAAATTTCTATACAAATATTAACCGTATTTTCATGAAATAAATAAAAATATCCGTAAATAAAATAAGGAAAATAACAACGATTTTGTAAACGGAAAAATAATATTATACATTAAATCGGAAATTCGTTGATAATGTTAGAATTAAAGTGTATGTCAAAGTAAGCAAACACTCGTGAACAGTAACAATTACAAAAAAAGCTTAGGGCAGATTTCATCGCTTTTAAAAGTCACACTCATACTTTTTCATTAGAGTACGACTTTTGTGTTTGGTCGGCTTATATATTTGATAGATGGCGTTTATCAGCGAGCGGTGAAATCGCCCCTTAATGATAATATTATTCCTAATTGTATAATAAAATTAGAATTATCGCACGCCTATACCTATTGAAGGTGACATTCGAACATAATTCATATTCATATTAGGAAGATCGTTTTTCACCATGTAAACGGTTTGTAATGTTCGAGTTGTAAAATACATATATATACACTCACGCCTTTTATTCCCGAAGGGGTAGGTAGAGGCGCAACTGGTGCACCCACTTTTCGCCGGGTATATTCCGTCCCATAATGTGATAGGGGGCGAGCCTATCGCCATATCAGGCACAAATTCCAGACTCCGGGCTGATAATGAATAGAAAAACCTATAACACTTTGCCCGACCCGGGGATCGAACCCGAGACCTCAGCATTGCAGTCTTACCGTAATACAACTACGCCACCGAGGCAGTCAAATTATAAAATATCGAAGAATAATATTCACGAATCTTTACTCATCTAAAATGTATACAACACTATAAAAATGTACATAGACACATCAAATAGTTATATGTTAGTTATATGTTTGTGTAGTGTTGTTCGAACCAGACTGATAGCGTGTTTAATTATACCTAGTTAATTAGATAACACTTATAAAATAACTTTAAAATATGAGGTTGCTAGAGGACATGTATGAGTACCTTACTTACAACAATAAGTGACGGGTTGCTTTAATTTTTTCCAGTTAATAATATTCAATTTTGTATTTTATGTTGTTCTCAAAATTATGATACGGTTTGTTTTATTTTAAATAAGAAAATAAACAGGATAAAATGAAGTTTTAAATGCTGTAAATTAATCAAAGAGTTGTTTATAGACTTAACAAAATTTGGAATTATATAAACAACTGATGATAATAATTAAATTATTGTACCGGCAAGAAAACAACAATTGTAGACACGCCAAATAATTACAGTTATAAAATGAACATGCCGAGGATTAATTAAATTCTTACTTAGTTGAAATAAATCGGCATCACACTTGGATTTAAAAACATAATTGAAATACCATATAGACATATTATTATGTCGCCATTGTTTAAAAAATGTGACATATTTTGAAAAAATATTATAGACGCCACTTAAAAATATGTGGTTTAACTTAAAGATAGGGACAGACTTTGTAATCTATAGGAAATAGACAAAATTGTTGTAGATAGAAGAATATGTAGTTGTAATAATTAAAATCTACGGTAATTCTCTAATGTATCTTTATACTAGAAAACCTAAAAATATTAAGTATAATGAAATCATATGGAAAATTTTATTGATCGCTTATTCATACGAATTTAATAATGTATTTTTATGTGAATTTGGTTAAAATGGTAATTTAATGATTAATAATAAATTGCATACATGTGAAAATATTTTCTTTTAATATTCACCTATGCTGAAAACATCCATAAAATTACTTATTACATGGAAAATGCAAAATAGTTTATACTATAATGTTATATATAATATGTTCATAGAATTTTCAAATCGCGACAAACGATTCATTTCAGTATCTATCTCAAAGAAAAATTTAAATTGGTTCGCGTTTTCTTATTAAGTCCCTACATGTTTAGTTGATCAGCTAGTAAGATTTAATATATTACATTCTTTGGAAGTACTATACACGTGTTAACATAGCAATGTTATATTGTAATCGTTTTATCAGCAAACAAGAACCAGAAACACACATTAGAAAATTTTACTTCTTATTTTGTTTAAATCACCCCTGCGATAACATTTCATCGATACTGTCTATTTGCATACGAATGCATAATCAATTACACGAAAACAAAAAGTTAAATATCGTTAAATATGACTTTTGTATTTTATGAACAACTTGAAAATTTTTAACTCGACATAAAAGTCAATGTCTGTTGTGTTGATGTTGCTGGGTACGGCTAGACTGTTGTTCGCATACATTTATATTGTTCCTTCAGCTCCATCTGTACATTATAAAACAAACCATAATGCAAATTAAAAAATAATATGTGAAGCTGTACTTTACAACATAAATTACTATACTAATTAATGGTCATAATCAATTTTCTTTAATGCAATATTGAAACTGGTTTTAATGAATCTTTCATCAAGTTAACACCAAATATAATTTATTAGTTCAATCCATAGGATAGAAATTGATTGCGAGTGTGTTCATAGCATATGAAATTTATTGAAATATTTACCTCTGACTTACGCACAAAACATAAGTTTCTTTTACAGAATAACTGAATTTATTTCTGAGAAAATTCTCATTATTCACTCAACATTTGTAAATATATTATTACAATTGTCCAAATAGTTATTTCGTTTAGCGTTAACGTTATATCCGAAATTTGTATGTAGATAATAATTTTTCACATTTTATTTTTGTACCCTTACTTATAAGATAATTTATACGTTTATTATTATTGTCAATTAATCATTAAATTGGGGTAAATAGATGAAAGCCTAGCTATCACATCCGATTTAATAAAATGATAATGCGTGAAGTGGGTTTTGTTTTATTTCTATCCTTTGTTGGGAATATTTCATATCCTCATAAGTCGTTGATTTGTACAAAGGTAATAAATAGTATTGAAAGCATAAATCAAAAGGAATCAAAAATCTATTGATATCAGGGTGACAATGATGTAAAAAATATTTGTAACATATTAAGATATTATCATTTGGAAGGGTTTTGCCAATACTCGCCACGCTTGGCAGACGGGTTGGCGAGCCCAGGGTGCATCTTCTCGCGCTGATTGTGCTACTGCCCATAATCAGCCTGTGGCATTTAGCTGCACCATGTCTAGAATGGTTATCCCGCTTCTCACAGGTTGGTCTGGAAATCTTTGGGGGAGGCCTATGTTCAGCAGTGGACTTCTAAAGGCTGAAGAAGAAGAAGAAGATATTATAATCTACTTAATTATTTTATTTAAATATCTTTTTATTTAAGACGTTTAACTAAAATATTATTACGTAATTAATAAATATTTTACTTACATTTTTTAAAAAAATGAACAAATATGAATATTACAAATTCCCATAATAATATAAACTCAATTTGATAAACGCACACTATTAGCTAACTTACTACTGACCTCAATACACCTGAAAGCGTATATAAACACAAAAAAAGAAAATCTCATTATCTTCCGCATTTTATTGCGCCTTAAGCCCAAATAAATAAGGATTCAATTTAACAGCCAATTTCTCCGCTTAGTTTAACAGATCCCACCCTGAAAGTCGATAAATTGCCACCGGTCACGGAATGCAAATTCGACACACCCTGATAATAAAGGTGGATACGGAAATTATTTGAGTGAGTTGCGTGGTCAAGGGAGTGACTAATAAGGGAAACACGCGAATGCACCTTTAGTGCATGCAAAATATAAAAGGGTTAAATTAATGAATATGACAAATTGATATGTGGGGTTTAGGAAATAGCATGCAATGTGTTATGACGTGGCCAAGTTGTTTAAGTGAAATTCACCCATAAGTGTAAAGATATATCCATGAAAAAATTAATATACCTAGACAAATTGCGAACCCTTTTCAATCATCTGTAACGTATTTGGTGTGCCCGATGTATGGGCGATAGGCTCGCCCCCTATCACATCATGGGACGGAATACACATGGCGAAAAACAGGTGCACTCGTTTACCCTCTGCCTACCCCATCGAGGATAAAAGCGTGAGGGTATGCGTGTGTATTTGACGTAATCGATAAAACGTACTAAAGAACAGTTTTTCCGACCGACCGCCCGCTTTAAATCAATCTCTTCTGGGTGATTTAATCTCGGGCAAATAGACAAAACTCAAACGAAATATCGACCAACTTGAAAATCGCAGATCCTAGGGGATCTGAAGTCCGCATAATTTCAAAAGACTAAGAAGAATTAGTTTCTACTGATATTGGTAAAATTATCTGCCATGTGCTAAAAAGCTTAGATTTTAATACTCTCGCAAATAATTAAATTCTCCCCGCACCCCCACCGGCTTTACTTGTCGTAACTCATTACCGACAAGTCACTAGGGGAAGCCGACTGTAAACTTTGATCATCGATGGTATGGTATGTATGGTAATTCCGTTGTTTCGTAACCTTCGCGGCGCCTCGAGGGATAACCGTTTGATAATAAACCAAAATAGCGCGTTGGATACAGATGATTAAAAATTAGACGATGAAGGTTCATACGGCAAATAATTGCCAATACACTTTGTAACCGCATTCTGTCATATCCTTAGGACGTTGGTATATCTTCTTGGTGTAAACTGGTAGAACTATGCTATAGAACTTTTTATAGATTGATCAGAACAGTTCGAACATGACAGTACTATTTCGCTGAAAACCGACCTAGTACGGGGTGGCAGACTTTATATACCCTCGAAATTCTTATTAAGAAATCTCAGGTGTGTTGGTTTCCTCACTATCTTCTTTCATCATTGAAGCGAACGATATAATTGATAAATGATACGTAATTTGGAAAAGTCATGTGTACGACTTGGGTTTTGAACCTGTGACATTTGTCTCGGCAGACCTTTCCATTAAACAAGGACATTCCCAACTAGGCCATTACGTGAAGATATCCCGAAGCCCAAATAACCACTAATCTGAGACTTCCCTTTTCTTAAAGCTGCAGCGCATGTAGGACCTCTTAGCATAGGTTTTTAATTTTTTTTTAAAGAATTTCACATACATTCCACATAACATAAATAAAATCATTAACATTCATTAAAACAACTTAAATATTCTTAACACGCCTGGCATACGAAAAACTAGCGCCTGTTTGCAGACCAGCCTGGCAATAACTTAATCCTGAACTTTATTATCGTGGGCTACAGTCCATGTTGGCATATGCAGGCGTTAGGTCTCAGCATGCAAATTTATATTTGTGTCTGCCAGGCCGCGGGCTGCACAAAATTTCCATTTTCCACTCGATTTACCACAAATTAATGCCTCAAATCCGTCGACGCCTCCGCAATTTATAGTTGGATTTGCATCTAACCAGTTTTTCTCGGTCGAACGGCTATTTATTTAATAATTATTAGGTTTTTCTAACGCGGTGCACCGTAGCCGCAGCTAGTGCAATATTTTTTTGCATTTAATAATGGTTTTAAAGCATGTGATTGGATTACATTAGGATTTGTTGCTTACAATGTTGATATAAAGGAGTTTATCTGTAAGAATAAAATTAAAACAACACATTACGTCTTTATCCCCGAATGGTTAGGCAAGGGGGCAACGGGCACCCACTTTTCGCCATATGTTTTTCATCCCATGAAATGCTATGAATGCTGTTATAGGCTCGCCCCCTATTGTGATAGGGGGCGAGCCTATAACAGCAAGAGATCCAAAATGCACAATTTACTTGTTCTAAACATCAAGGTTAAAAGCTTTTCAAGCAAAAATCAATTGAATCATTGGCGTTGCAGTGCATTAACTTTTCTAAATTTCTAGTATTCTATTTTACGAATATTATGAAGTTGAAAGTGCAGATGTTTCAATATAAGGAGTAAATGAGGAACCAATTATCAAATTTGGCTAAAATATGGCATGCAGATAGACCGTCGCCGCAGGGCCTAATTTGATTTAAACTCGATCATAGATTGTTAGAACTACCACGTAAAATATTAAAAGATTACCCACTTAGACGTCTAATCTATACATATAATAAAGCAATAGAACCGCTGTGTCTCTACATTTAAAGAAATGTGATTAAAAAGAAAGGGAGTGACTAAAGAAAAGTAATGGAACACAAATTAATGGTCTGTCTGTTTTTCTATTTGTTTGGTACTTCACATCTCCAAAAGTACTGAACGGATTGCGATGAAATTTTGGACACGGGTAGATGATCTGAATTAAAACGTAGGCTACTTTTTAAGGTATGGACCTTAACGCAGTGATCAAGCGCCATTAACCAATTTACAAGTACTCCATTCTCAGTCAAGATATTCTAAGTATCGTTCTCTAACTTCAATATTCCGGAGTACAGTTGAGAAGTTTCCGTGTCAAATGCAGGTAACTCATTTAACTATTGACATGTTTGCGCGACGTTCCAAAGATAATATTATCAAGCCAGCGGAAAAGGATAAGTCAAGCAAGATTTACTTTAAGCCTCGCGTTAACGCAGTTAGATTGTTTACCGGCGAAAATGAGGGAGGCTAGATGTACAGGTTCTGGAACTGTCTCGGATTGTTTTATAATAGATACGGCCTTGACATGTCAAAAGCGGCCTGCATGCAGCGTAATGATCGGCTAACTAGACCGTTATAGGCCAACTCTCCAATGTTGACGTTTTAGTTTGTTCAGCTGCAACCAAAGTGACATCATACTAGACAGTATTAACGCTTTATCGAAATTTTAATTCGTTTCCCTAAAATATTTATCCATGTTTACCTTTGAATGAAAAGGTACTTCTATGTAATAATTTATTGTTGCAATGAAATAGTTTAAAGGAATCTATCTATTTATTTTACTTGCAAGGAGTTCTTAGAGTATTGTATTACCTATACTCAACTATACTTACGTCACAATGCTTTCCCCTTTTACTTTTTATTTCCAACTAAAACGCCAAATTGCTAAATTATATTAAGATTGCATAACATTTTCTAAAACCAAGTCACATCCAGTATCGCTAACTCCATACTAGACTAAGAGGCTTACTTGGAAAGGGTAAGTTGGTGCAAATAATTACAGCAGGAAAAGGTAGGTCGGGCTGAAAGGAAACTCCGCTGGTTAATGAGCTACTCACCTAAATAATACGCTACACCAGTGATTTATTACCTAAACTCTCCCATTTTCGTATAATTTCGAACTAGATTTCATTGTACAAAGACTCATGACTTTTAGATCTTACTGCGTCGGCAGATTATAAGTAGTTTTGTCTGCGTCTCGGAACTAACCCAGCTAGTAGCATAGCCCAACGGATTAGCAAAATACATGGCAGTGGCAGGGCATATAGCTCTTAGAACTGACAACAGATGGGGTAAAAAAGTTCTCGAGTGGAGAACACGTAATGGCAAGCGCAGCGTGGGACGTCCTCCTACAAGGTGGACAGACGACTTTGTAAAGGTCGCAGGAACCCGCTGGATGCAGGCCGCTTCTGACCGGTTGGTCTGGAAATCTTTGGGGGAGGCCTATGTCCAGCAGTGGACTTCTAAAGGCTGAAGAAGAAGATCCCAGTTAGTAAATCCAAGGTAGAAGTATCAATATTTTATGTTTAAGTATATTACGAAGCTACTATACATTTATTCATATAATGCTTAAGTGAAAAGATGTGTTTCGAAATAAAGCAAAATTAACCTTGTTTATTTATAATCCAGTATAGCCATGAAGGAAACATCGTGAGGAAACCTGTATACCTGAGAAGTTCTCTATAAAAATTTCGAAGGTGTGTGAAGTCTGCCCACCCGCACTAGGCTAGCGTGGTGGACTTAGGCCTAAAAAACCCTCTCAGCTGTAGAGGAGGCCCGTGCTCAACAGTGGGCAGTATTATATAATACAGGGCTGCTATGGTGGTGGTGGTTTTTTTTTATTGCATTGAATGACGAGACGAGCATGCCGTTCGCCTGATGTTAAGCGATACGACCACCCATAAACAGTAGCAACACCATCCAGCACGTTGACTTACTAAGTACTGTGTGGCATTTCACTGCGCTCATTATCCTGAGACATAAGACGTTAAGTCTCATTATGTCCAATAGTTACACTGGCTACAATGTCTTTCAAACCGAAACACAACAGTGCATGCACAATGCTGCTTGGCGGTAGAAATAGACATTGCGGTGGTACACACCCAGACGGACTCTTACATATGAGAGACCTACCACCAGTTAAAGTGGTAGCCATGTATCGGAATTCTTCACTTATAAAGACTATTATTGTAGTTCGTGAGTACATTTATTATCAGGGTTAAAGAAAAATAAACAGAATAACTGTCGAGCTCTCGAACCAATTGCTAGCTTATTTCGCATAGCGTTTGTGTTTTAATTCGTCTGGATTATAACATCGGGATGTGTTTTAAAACCGAAATCCGTCACAAATTATCTCCGTCCCTTTTTAGAAGAAAATTAAACCGCACTTTTGGAACGTGGTAATTTAATTAAAATTCCATTCGATTGAATTGAACTACCTAATCCGGTACAGACGTACACTGGGCCTGATTTGGTCTGACATCAGGTGTCATATTTTAGACTTCTTTTTCTATAGCGAAGTTTAAATCGACTACGCGCATTGCTTACCATAAAAAATGGTATAATGACAATGACAGGTCTATCTACAGCATCAAAATTAATATGTTTTCTTTTGACTATCTTTTGTTATTACTCACAAGCTGGCATGTTTTGTTTCTTTCTTTTTAAACTGTTGCCAATAATTTTACAAACATTGTTGAATAAACTTTCATAAACGTTTTAAGTTAAAAGTTCTACGTTTATCATTATTTATCATTTGTGTCAGTTAACTACCAGGACGAACTCCTAATCAATCAATACTGTGGAAAAAATTATGCTCAAAAAAATCACAAAAAATTACACTTAAACACCTCCTAAATCCACACCTGTAGCTAGTGAAGCGAAACCGCGACGCCTCTCGGGAGAAAATTAATCGCGCATCCAACAAGCCCCCCTAGCGAATTAATTCTTAATCCGGCCCAAATGAGTCCCGCGCGATCGGCCCACCGTTACGGGCTCGTTTGCGCATCGGCCCAAAACCGTATTATAAACGTAGTGGAAATTTATTGATACTTGCGGCATAGCGGTATGGCGACTGTTTTTCAACGAATTTTGTTTTCTTGGACTGTGATTATTTATTACTAGCTTTTGCTCGCGACTCCGACCACGTGAAAAAGATTTTCCGGGATAAAGTCCCGCTTTTTATTTTCCCGGGATAAAAAGTTATGTGCTTATGTGTTAATCCAGGACATGATCTACCCGTGTGCCAAATTTCATCGAAATCCGTTCAATAATTGTGGAGATGAGCAGTAACACACAGAAAAACAGGCAGAGACAGAAAAGAATTACAAATATCGCAGATTTTTTTTCTATTACTCTCCTTTAGTCACCCCTTTTCTTTTTATCACATTTCTTTAAATGTACAGATACACCGGCTCTGCTGATTTATTATATTAGGTATAGATGTTGTATTAAGTATATTAAGCTGCGTTTATGGGTGGCGGTAATCGACGTAAAGTGCGCCACATCTACAAAAAATAATGTTTGAAGGTTTGTTTACACAGTATAAACGCTGGAAGGATTGAGATTTCATTTGACGCAGACTCTAGAAGTTCTTTCATTTAAAATAGTTGGACTTTATTCGATAAAAATTTACGCATAAGCCGTGAGCAGATGTGATTACATAAAGCGTAGAATATTATGGATTAGGTCGACGGCTCACGTATCGAGAAACAATATTTATATTACTGCGCACTTCCGCGTATTCAATTCACTTAAGTGTAGGTTGAAACGTACCCTCATCCGAGATTTCCCGGAAAAACAGTGACAGCTTATGTTGGCCTTAATAATTCACTGAACAGTCAGTCCTTCGCGAATAGTCTATGGTTTTCTTTTCGCCTTTTATCTAATTTCTTAAAGTTTTTCGAAGGCTTGGCAATAAGCATTTGTTAGGGATTTTGTAGCTCAGTATGAAAAACAAACAATTCGTATGAGAATATCGTTACGGGCCTTACTCTTAGGGCCTGTTTCATAGGTTAAAAAAAATTTAGTACTCATTTCAATATAATTTACTTTGGGAAAATAGAGTATGACTTTTGTCTCTGGTTGGCTTATACATGTAGTGACGACTAGTATTTATTAGCAAACGGTGAAATCGGTCCATACAGTAGAAAATTTGAGAATTATTATAATTTTGCGCGCAAAATATGCCAAAAGAAGGAATCTCTTCTCCCTACATACCTGACGATGCGACGACGACAAAAGCAAAATTATCACGTTTCTAAAAATATATTCGCCAGTATGGCAAACAAACAATTATACAATATGTAAAAAAAACCCTGTCCGACCTGATAGAGGTATTCCAACAGTATATCCAAAAAAAAACTACCAAAAATATTATAAATGAAAATCAAAATGTTAATACAATTTATATGTATATGTCTTTCTATAGTTTGTCATAGTAGTTTGCAATTCTTTTAAATTTGACAACACTCACGTAAGTCCTGCCCTCAGAAGAATAACAAGCACTGTTATTCTTCTGAGGTCCTGCCGCCTGACGCCTCATATGTCACGAATATCGACAGCGGCCCGCGGTATTCTCTCTAGTGTCATGTGAGATTCCTTATTTTATTAATTTATTTCCGGTACTTTTTATTTTTCTTCTTTTCCCAATTAGATAACATAAACAGAACTAATTATCGACACCTAAAAATACTATCGCCGATCAAGGATACAATATACAGATATTGTATAATAGCCGGCCAAAGACTTCTAAGATTATATAGAGCGGACATTGGGAAAATTGACATATAAAAATTTTGAGCCTGTTCGTCAGTAACTCAATCTACCGGAAATAACAAAATACCTATGTAAAATTCATTAGAACATACTATTACATGGTCGTAATGAATAAATTGGCATATTTCCTTCCAAAATATTGTTTTCTTTATAAAATTTAAGCATACTGAGACGTCTTGTTATACGGAGTGTCAGATAAGACAGGGACTTATTACCAATTGGTAATAACTTTTGGACGAAAAATTTGGTCATGATGTCCGGTCTATAATTATACTGTTTAATGTCTTTATAGCCGGCAAATAACTTGAGAACACTACCGCGTGGTGAGGGTTTTTTTAAGCTATTGCATAGCTTCTATCGCGGGCCTTGAGCGTGGAGACCGAATCCAGAAATTCCGTAACGAAAATAACCTCACATCTTTTTTATCTTACTAATATGAACCTTAAATACAATGCGTAGAAGCTATAATTCTTGAAACGAGTATATTTTTATTTATTTTATTTATTAAAGTCATTAAATCCATTTCTTACTAATCTAATACGAACCTTATATACATTGCGTAGAAGCTATTTCCCCAGCGTTGGCACGGCACGAGTACAAAAGAATCGAACGTAACATTCTTTTTTCAAATTTTGTTGATTTTTTCTACTTTGGTTACTGACATTTATCAATAACAAGACTAAACGTGCTTTGCTCGCGTTTAAAAATCTACTTTATGTGGTAAGCGTAAGATCGAATTTGTGTTTAGTCAATCAAAATTTGTGATAAAAATGCTATGCAATAGCTTTACCGCGGCAGTCTCCGAGTGCCACACGTATTTTTTTTTGTACGTTAGTGTAGCTCAACGCACACATCCAAATTTCCCCCACCACGCTATATAATTCTTGCATGCCTCGAAACTAAGCTCCCCTCAATAAATTGTAGTAAACTAACTAAAAACTTGTAAAGTGATATTGAACCAAGATTTACTGAAATAAACTTGGATGCCATTAGTAAAGCTAGTCAGAAAAACAATAAAAAACCTCACCTAATGTCCAATGAACAAGGCAGTCCGCTTATATCCGGATAATCTCCTGGGAGCGTCTGGACCGACGGATAAAGCCAGTTTTAATATATAAATGTTGTTATTGAGAAGATTTCTATGGAATTTCTATTTACGATATTGAATGTGTGCAGTATTGTTGAGGGAGAATACGGTTGTTTATTCCGACGTGGCCGGTCAAGCTACAATAATGCACAGAAATGTTAAGAAACTAAGGGCATTTCTACTGTTTACTGGTGGTAGGTCTCTCATATGTAAGAGTCCGTCTGCGTGGGTACCACCGCAATGTCTATTTCTACCGCCAAGCAGCAGTGTGCATGCACTGTTGTGTTTCGGTTTGAAGGACATTGTAGCCAGTGTAACTACAGGACATAGTGTGACTTAACATCTTATGTCTCAGGATGACGAGCGCAGTGGAATGCCACACTGTACTTTGTAACTCAAGGTGCTGGATGGTGTTGCTACTGTTTATGGGTGGTCGTATCGCTTACCATCAGGCGAACGGCATGCTCGTCTCGTCATTCAATGCCATAAAGAAAAAGTAATACTAATAATCGCTGTATAGGTACTTCTGTAGATATAAAATGTTTTGTCTCACTTCTTCTGACGGTAAATGTTATTCAACGTATCAAGACAAAGCACTAAATAACTATCACATATGTATACAACGTTTATTAATAAGGCGGTATGTATTAAATAATTTAATATACATTTCGCATGTTAATCTGACCTTACACAGTCTTTCTCTTTTTATAAAATTTAATTTTAATCCTACATTTAAAAGTATTATTTGAATATTCATCATCTCTTATACTGCCTCGGTGGCGTAGTTGTATTACGGCACGACTGCAATGCTGAGGTCTCGGGTCCGATCCCTGGGTCGGACAAAGTGATATTGGATTTTTCTATTCAGTATCAGCTCGGGGTCTGGAATTTGTGCCCGATATGGCGATTGGCTCGCCCCCTATCACATCATGGGTCGGAATAAGCACGGCGAAAAGTGGCTGTATTAGTTGTGCCTCTGCCTACCCCTTCGGGGATAAAGGCGTGAGTGTAAGTATGTCATCTCTTATAACACAGCAATTAACTTATTTTCTTTAACACTTTTATTTCGCTGTCTGCCTTTCAACGTCTATTATATTCTGTTCGGCTATTATAAGAATAACAGTTGATTTTGGAGGTTCTTTTACCTTTAAAATATAATATACGCTGCAACACGCGTTCGCTTTTATAACAGGTGGCCGTGTGTTTCCTCAATATTGTACGTTTGGCTCGAGAGTATTAAGTGCTTTTCGATGTGCTACTTATTTTAATTTCTTTAAAAATAGTATGGTTTCTCGAAATAAGTAAATATAAGTTGTAATAGCAAAGTCATTCTTTCGTTTAAGTCAAAATCAGCTTTGCAGAAGGTGAAATATGTCCTGTTATATAGAACAATAGCTAAAATGTAGTCAAACATAAAACAATGTATTTCATCCCTGATAAGGCACATTTGAATTCGACGATGTAAAATATTTTATTTAATATTTTATGCCATAATTTTTTACTTATCAGCCAATAAACATCAGAACAATACAAATAAAACAAAGATCAACTAATTTTATCAATTTAACAATCTCGATAAATTTAGAATGGCAGGTATGGAATATCAAAAGGAAAATTTAATAAATTTCAACAGAGGAATGATCAATTTGAGTACTCTCACGGTTATATAAGGACCTTGCCACGAATCACGACGGCTTGTCTGAAATCTTGTTCATTAATTTTGAGTCAAATGTTTTTATTTTTAATAAGATTTGCGAAATATCCGCCTGTCTCGTGGGATGATTAAACTTAATTTATATTTATTAGGAAATTTATACTGGTTGTATTAGGCAGAAAAATTTGAATTTTAATAATTTGGTATTAGTTCATCATTTTTTCCTTATGTTCGTGGCAGCATAGGAATAAATATGCACTTGATTAGAATCAACTATAGTCACCTTGATCTGGTGATCTAGGATCTTGGTGTATAATGATAAAAAAATACTAAACAGTGTAGAAATCTTTATAGGTTGGTATTATAAACGAGAGGGAGCATATTTCGACAATCGCCATCTTTCCCAGCACGGAAGAAGAAAAATATAAAACTCCCGCCTGTTTCCCGAATACGTATAGTATTCCGTGAAACGTTGACTGCCTCGGTGGCGTAGTTGTATTGCGTACGCGTTGCGAGTACAATTTGCGCGCTGAGGTCCTGGGTTCGAATCCCGGGTCGGGCCAAAAACATTGTGACTGGGTTTTTCCATCTTAAAAATTACTCAGTCGCAGCTCGGAGTCCGGAAGTTGGCGGTGTGATACCCCCGTGCCTCGGAAAGCACGTAAAGCCGTTGGTCCTGCGCCTGATCTCTCTCCGGTCATGTCGGATTGCCGTCTCACCGGACTATGACAGTGAAGGAATAGCGAGTGCACCTGTGTATTGCGCACACACTTGTGCACTATAATATCTCCTGCGTACCTGGCTGATCTCCGTTGAGATTGGCCGCCGTGGCCGAAATCGGCTAGGAAGGGATTATAGTATTCCTATAACCTCGTCAAAAAAACAAATTAACCGTAGTAAATAAATAGTACCCGTTCGGAAACATGGATCCGATTAAAGCCCAAATCTTGGCAATTTCAATAATTCCGAAGCGGAAGTAATGAACGGCATAAAATAAATTCGACACTTACAGGCATTTGGCAATCCAACTGCCGGCACGAGATCTACGACCGCGTTTACACCGTAATGTAAGGAATGTGAAATGAATCATAAAATTTAACAAAAGGCAACCTCGTGGATGCAGGGACGGTGCAGCTATCTTTGTGCAACAAGATACCCCGGGGCCGTCCCGTATGCGCCGAAGAAGGCCACCGCGGGTTTTGGTTGGTATGCCGGTGTAGGGTGTACATAGTGTTAGGGACTCGGTCCAATGCTCGCTCGGATGATGCCATACTCCTGAGTGTCGACATTGGGCTGTAAGACTGTGTGAAACCAACATAACCGTTCCACTCATCCCCCAGTAGCGATAACGCGTTTTTTCAACGCGAAAATATAAATAGAATAAAAACCTCGTGGATGACAAAACTTTATGGTTAATGCAAGACTCCAGAAAGTGTCGAGTGCACATGATGTGCCAACATGTTTTATGGGTCGAATGCTTTCTGCAATCACGAGAGAAAATAAATAAATTGTACAAATCATGTTCAGAATTATAATCAATTCCCTGGATTATAAATTGTAAAGGATCAGTTCTCCTAACATTTGTATTATTTTCACCTTTTACATAATATTATTATTTATTTATTAGATTTTCCAGCAGACTTAACACTTTGGTTACAATAAATTAAAGTAATATAACTTATAGCTATAATGTAGCCTAAGTTAGAAAAACGTTATATTAATATTAACCAAAATAATATTAATCGATATTGTAGTGTGAATCCAAATATTCAGTACGTAACCTTTACTTATTTTGCCCTCCTTTATTTCAAATATATTTTAGTCTTATTTAATTGCATTTCTATTATTTAGTACTTAGGTTCTAGCCCAAATCAGTATAAAGCACTTTTTTGAATTTTCAATCTCATCATCATCATCAGCCACATGACGTCCACTGCTGAACATAGGCCTCCCCCAAAGATTTCCAGACGGATCTGTCAAAAGCGGCCCGCATCCAGCGTGTTCCTGCGACCTTTATCAAGTCGTCTGTCCACCTTGCAGGTGGACGGCCGACACTGCGCTTGCTAGTACGTGGCCTCCACTCGAGAACCTTTTTGCCCCATCTGCTGTCAGTTCAGCTTGCTAATTCGCTGGGTTATGTCAGTGACTTTCGTTCTTCTACGGATCTCCTCATTTCTGATTCGATCGCGTAGAGAAACACCTAGCATAGTCCTCTCCATAGCTCGCTGAGTGACCGTGAGCCGTCTTAAGCGGCCCATAGTCAGAGGCCACGTCTCAGTGTCATATGTCATCACTGGTAACACACATTGATTGAAGACTTTTGTCTTCAGGCATTGAGGTATTTTGGACAAACCCCCTAATGAAAAGTACGACAGAGACCAGGCCCCCAGTCCCCGGCATCCCCGCTATTCCTGGCTCCGGTAGCGGTCACGGTAATGGCGGGGCAGGGGGTGCTAAGAATCCCCGGGTACGATCCCGCTACCACCCCCGACGACGACTGGCCCTGGTAACACACAACATTTTCAATCTAGAGAAGAAGAAATAATTATCATTTTTCTGTGTCAATATGAACTAAATAACATATTCATTTTAAAATGCGTTATCATAGACTGCTTTAACTTTGATACCAGATTCAGCAATTCTATAATTCGGGACTCAGTATCCCTTCCTAGCCGATTTTGGCCACGGTGGCCAATCTCATCGGAGATCAGCCAGGTACGCAGGATATATTATAGTGAACAAGTGTGTGCGCAATACACAGTTGCACTCGCTATTCCATCACTCTCATAGTTCGGTGAGACGGCACTCCGACATGACCGCAGAGAGATCAGGCGCAGGAGCAACGGCTTTACGTGCTTTCCGAGGCACGGGGGTATCACACCGCCAACTTCCTGACTCCGAGCTGCGACTGAGCTATTTTTTTAAGATGGAAAAAACCCAGTCACACTATTTTTGCCTCGACCCAGGATTCGAACCTAGGACCTCAGCGCGCAAATCGTACTCGTAACGCGTACGCAATACAACTACGCCACCGAGGCAGGCAATTTCATCGGGCAGGCACCAGGATTCACCATTAACTAATTCAATAATAGCATCCATTGGTTCAAACCAAAATTATAGATCATATTTTTTTATAGAAAAGTAAGCTTACCTACATGATTGTATCTGTGTAACTGGCGGCTTATTCGTAAAACGACAGTGTTTACGTAATGGGGCCGGTACCCACCCCAGTTGATTCCAAATTAATCTCGATCCGTGATAAAATTGCCTTTATCGCGTCCTGACCGTTACGTCCAGTTAGAAGAAATTCAACTGGCATTTATTTTAATGCCCCTTAGCTAAGTTTCGGGGCGTTACTTTATACTTCCCAATCAGTTAAATGTGCTATAATGTTATTGGACTTTTGCCCTTTGTAAACGGATCAATAATTGCTAGCAATAATCCTGGGCAATTATTGAACCCCGTCTGAACATGCGCAATGGCGAGGTCATTCTCGCCCGCGTTGACGTTCATACGAAACTTGACAATAATTATAAAACGAACATTGCTAGCAATCATTGCGTCAGATTCTTCTTCTTCTGCTTTTAGAAGTCCACTGCTGAACATAGAACTCCCCCAAAGATTTCCAGATCAACCTGTTAGAAGCGGCCTGCATCCAGTGGGTTCCTGCGACCTTCACGACCTCACCTTCGGTCCGCCTTGTACGAGATAATTGAAAGCAATAATTTCTTCGTCTTAGGGTCGATTTCATCACATTCTGATACAAGTTCCCTATAGCCAATTCAGAACTTATCCGCTATATAAACGAGAATTGTGTTAGTTAAACCATTTATAACTCGAGAATGGCAGAACCGATTATAGAGTTCTTTGATAGTTTGGATATGTATCCGTTCCGAATAGCATAATAACTATAAAAATATGGAAAAAGTTCATGATCAAGGAAATTATGAAGCAATTTCATTTTCCCATACATTTTATTTGTAATTTTAAAAAATGAATATGGCGTTGTGATTTTTTTTCCTTTCATCGCTGTTCCAGTTGCGTGCAGTCCCTGTGGCGGTCGCAAAGTGTACCTATTTACATCTATACTAATATATAAAGCTGAAGAGTTTGTTTGTTTGTTTGTTTGAACGCGCTAATCTCAGGAACTACTCGACCGATTTTGAAAATTCTTTCACAGTAATATTATAATGTCACTAGCATTGCGCGCCCGCGTGGAAAAGTTTTTCCGGGATAAAAAGCCTATAGCACTCAGGAGTAATGTAGCTTCCTACTAGTGAAAGAATTTTCAAAATCGGTCCAGTAGTTCCTGAGATTAGCGCGTTCAAACAAACAAACTCTTCAGCTTTATAATATTAGTATAGATTAGTATAGATTACCTCCTTTCATTGCATACCGATGCGTTTAGCCGTTACGCGATTAATTAACATCTTTTTTGAGTTTTCATAAATTTTTATTCAGTTTTCGACCGTATTTGTATTTGAATTCGTATTCTCAGTCTCAAAGACTGCCTCGGTGGTGTAGTTGTATTACGGTACGACTGCTATGTTGAGGTCTTGGGTTCGATCCCCGGGTCGGGCATAGTTATATTGGATTTCTCTATTAAGTATTAGCCCGGAGTCTAGAATTTGTGCCCGATAAGGCGATAGGCTCGCCCCTATCACATCATGGGACGGAATACGCACGGCGAAAAGTGGGTGCATTAGTTGCGCCTCTGCCTACCCCTTCGGGGATAAAATGCGTGAATGTATGTTATGTTTATTCTCAAAGTCCAGTTTGGCCAAATAGGTCACTTTAAATATTAGTTTACCCAACTGAATTCGTGTTCACAAACTTTTCATAAATCAGTATTATAGTATATTTTATGGACAAAAGGCACTTTCATATTTCCAAGTTCCAACCTAGATTATAACACTGAACCTGAAAAACATTTAAGGCACATTGTTTAATAATATGTTAACCTAAGCTATCAATTCCACGTGAATGACTAGGATATTTTCGTTTTCGCTAAAAAGGGTCTTTTGTAGTAAAACACAAAGCTTTTACCAAGACCTTGCTTGTAACCTGAATACACATAGGTCTGAGATATTAAAAGTATTTCAATCCTTTTCTGTGCTACCTAGGGGAATATACACAGTGTTAATTCCAAAAATTGAAATATACATCTACCCCTTTGATTAATTATATATCTAGATAGAGTGACGCGCTGCAATGAAACTAAAACAAACAGGCCAACTTTTCTTAAGCTAGTATGCGTGACAGCTGTGTCATACGCTATCGCTGCATCATTCTGCGTATCCTTGTATGCGCACAATGATACCAGTTATTACATGGTTTCTATTAAAACGGGGAGAATATTATATCCATGAAAAATAACAAAAAATAATTCACTCGAACTCATTTAGTGGGGAACAGTTCGCCTTTATTTTTTTCGACGCGTTTGAAACGTTCAGTGTCTATCTAGGTATATAATTAATCAAAGATCTACCCATTCATTCCTAATTCGCTATGACTGTTATTTGATATTATTTTTTTATTGACAACATAGCACGTCGTATATAGGTATATTAATAACTGTGATTTAGGTATAGTATACTAAATAATGAATGACCATATTATCACAAAACGTTAGATTATTTCATTAATTAATTAATTTCATACTAATTCATTAATTAATTGAATACAAACCCTTTCATTTGATACCCATATTATGGACGTGCACAAAAAATAACTAGTCCATCATCTTGGGCCATCCGCCATATTGGATTCAGAATGACGTCACTTAGCTTTTTTTTTTTTTTTTATTGCTTTGAATGACGAGACGAGCATGCCGTTCGCCTGATAGTAAGCGATACGACCACCCATAAACAGTAGCAACACCATCCAGCACCTTGACTGACAAAATACTGAGTGGCATTCCACTGCGCTCGTCATCCTGAGACATAAGATGTTAAGTCTCATTATGTCCAGTAGTTATACTGGCTACAATATCCTTCAAACCGAAACACAACAGTGCATGCACACTGTTGCTTGGCGGTAGAAATAGACATTGCGGTGGTACCCACCCAGACGGCCTCTTACATAATGAGAGACCTACCACCAGTAAGTTAGCTAACAATACATTGTCACCCAAACTGAACGTGTATGCAAAATTTCAACATAATCAGTTGAGGGTAACTGCTTCAAAATTGACTTGCAAGATTCCACCCTAACAAACATAGTTACATACATACATACATTGCAAGTTTAATAAAAGTTTTTAATAAAAATATCGACCTACAAACATTTTGACTATCTCAATACTTAACCCTCATATAGATTATAGACGGTATACAATAATTATTGCTAGCTATAGTTGTACGAAATGATTGCTAGCAATATTCGTTTTTAGAATATCTGTGAATACTCTTAAGTACCTCAACGCGGGCGAGAGATGCCTCGCCATTGTGCATGTTCAGACGGGATTCAATAATGTCGTAGTTGACTCCTTTCTTAACTACATTTATCAAAAATGTATGTAGGATTAAATTTCTTAACGCAATGGTCATTCCGGTTGATTCACTTTTGCTCTGGGTGTCTATGTGACGACGCCATTACTCATATTACATTACGGGGCGCCGGGGACAAGACTGTAACGACTGACTATTAACGACGAATAAAGAAGTTTAAAATTTCGAAGAAGTGTATTTATTGCCGAGCCCCTACATGTATGTCATCCAAAATCAAACGGAAAAACCAATTTCAAAATAGGCGCATTAATAAGGAAGTTATAAAGCTTTCAAATTTGGTGGAAGGGGTTGTTGTCTAATAACAGTAATATCAGAATGTGACGTCACCGAGTATCACCAGCTATAACGCTGCATGCGTGTGAAAGAGATAGTGTGATATCGCCACCACGCTCCCACTTTTTATGAATAAATGCATTATTTTTCACACAAATATGGTCATGATTTCACAGAAGAATTTATTTTTCGTATTATTTTCTGTTACATATACAATAATGTACAAAATCAAACATAGGGAACTGCCCTATTGCGTACGACTTTTGCTAAAAATAATTGATTCGTCTAAGTGAGACTTTTCGTAACGATATTTACCAGCGCACCCATAATTACTTTATACATTTTAATATCAGGTATTATATTGCTGAATAAAATTTATTTACGACGACCTTTGTTATTAGAGCGTCGGCAATTACAGAGATATTCATTAACAGAAATAGCATCGTTATTTGAAACGAGAGATTGTGATTTTTTGCTGAGTGAAACGTTAATTAAACACCCTTTATCTCTAAGGTACCGTCGAGAAGCTAAACCCCGAGCACCTAATATGAATGTAATAATAATACCAGCCCTGTACTTTCCCAATAATGGGCCTCTGCCCTCTACTACTACTGACAAGGTTTTGGCCTTAATCAATTAGCTTGACGTAGTGCAGGTTGGCGGATTTCACACACCTTCCAAATTATTAGGTAGAATTCCTCATGATGAATATATGAAAATTAGAGATTTGTAATAAACATAACACCTTGATTGTTATAGATCTAAGTTAAGAGTTCAAAAAGAATTACTAACGTTTTCATCGAGACAGGGCAGCGTAGGTACATTCGTTCATATTGCAGTGATTTAAAACATGATTATAATGAGTAACAACTTGATCTTCAGATATCGTTCGAAGCGAAGCTAATTCCAATTTAAAAACTACAAAAAATATTTACGACAATATCCATTTGTAAGAACTCACAACTAAATATCTTTCCAAGAAAGAACCTTCAGTTCTTCAAAAAGATTTCGAGCTTAGCTCTCGAACTTCGTCGTTACTATGTTTCTTTGTTTGTTTCTTTTTTAATTAAAATGTTTTTAAGGGTTTTTATCTGGCACGAAGTGTTCAGGATAAATACGATCATATTGTCTTATCTATTTTAATTATTACGTTTGGTACAACGCGTCGGATTGCTGTCTTACAAACTTGGGAATTGGGATTTTTTGTACATTTGTAATTACGACTTATTCGTTATTTATGTTAGTCTCAATGCATTTGTGTATGTTAAACCCTCATTCGACTCCTTAGCGTCTTCGTGCCAGAATAACATAATGTTAGTCTTACACTAGGTCATTCAACTCTAATAACTTCTAGACTATCAAACAGAAACAGAAAACTCTTTAGCCCCAATCGACCGCGTCCCAGAAAAACTAAACAAAAACGCAAGCAAATGAACACTTTCCTAATTCGTAACACCTTCATTTGGTCACGCGCGGTGCGCCGTCTGTGACGTCACTGGTCTCAACCGGCCCCTTCATTTACCGACACTGTCGTGTGCGCGCATAATGCCGTTGAAAAATGTACGGGAACCGAGGAACCATTATTACGCTATCGCGGAAAGCTTTTACTCAAAGTACCATCGGCTGTGTCCTTTTTTTGGCGATTGTCTTTTATGTGATAAACGTTTGTATGGGGCGTTTTGGCTGTTATACTGACAGGGAAACGCGGTTACGTATGCATGGAATATCTATATCTGTATATCATGAAAGGCTGTATAATGAATGCTCATATGCTGCAATAATGAATCTCGTGTATTTTGCCGGTATTATATACTGAAACTTACAAAGTATATACTCACATAATATTACAACAAATAACTCAAAGTAGTTACACGTAGAGTTATCTACCAGAGCCTTTAATTTTATTTTTATACATTCGAAAAAATACTCCTGTCTAAATCTATCGGGCATCAATTTTCCTGATGTTCTATCCAAAGTTATTAAGTCGTATGTAAATAAACAGTGGCGCCCCACTAGTGGTCCGTAACTCGTAAGTACCACGAAGCCTCTGTACGTTAATGAGTGCGGGTGTGGACTAGTTTACATTAGGGAGACATTAAAAACTTTGCATTTGCAAGTTGAAATGCATTGTTTAATGCAAAAATGAAAAGTCGGGTTTTAAAAACAGGAAAAAATTGGTTAATCCGAAAGGAATGCTTGTTTCAATATTTCATTCATGTAATATCTTTATGGGTAAGTGACTACTGCAAATCAAATTTTCTCCAAAAATCTCGAAGCACTAAGACGTAAGATCATTAAGTGGGCGCTGTCTGGTCCGTAAGCTGTTTCTTAACGCTATTCTTGCATAATGTATTTAAGATTTTTTAACTTTATAACTTTTTACCGACTTCCAAAAAGAAGTAGGTTCTCAATATGGTTCGCATATATTTTCTAATAATGTAAGTATTTAGGCTTGTTACTCCTAGATTAGTTAGCCGATTTTCGTGATCTCTTTTTATTAAGTAAAGGAAACTTTCACGGTGGTCTCGTTTTTTTTAACATCAGTGGTGCAGTGACGCCTTGGCCAGCTAGTGGCTGAGGAACAAGGAACTGATAATTCTCATACCGCTCTGCTTCTGCATAATTCCCTGCAGCTTATAACTATATTATAAATAAGTTCAGGAAGAGGTTTTCATTTCTTACAAGTAAATAACCATACTTCGATGAAATTTTCCACCTACATATTATTTGGATCAAATTCCGAATTGACCTATAACACGTGATGTTTTCCGGAAACAGGATATTATTGAGATTTTTTTCCAGAAACAGCCGGGATGAGCCGCGAACAAAAATATTAAAAAGGTACATTTTTAACCCACATTTTTTTCATTTCCGTGTGGGTATTGTAACTTATAGCCTCAATTAGCAGAGCCGTGGCACAAAAATTAAACCAAGTTGAAATATTTAATTACTTTAATTAAATCTTCCTTAAAAAATACATTTATAAGAAAAACTTCAACACAATTTATTAGATAGGAATTCGTAATTACGTCGTAGTAGTCATAGCAACTGAGAGGATTATTTGTGCCTTAATTAGTGGAACAATGATTACGCGCAATCAAATCAGGTAAACACTTTGTTATGTAGATAATAATTAGCGAACTCGCTCATAATATTTGCACCAGTAAAGTGATCTGTCGGCGTAGTTTCACAAGTATAAACTTACACAACAAAGAGGCAATATTTGATTTTTTGTATGTTTGTACTGAATGAATAAACTCAAAACGAATTAACTTTGCAATAAAAAAAATACTAATAGGAAGCTACATTACCTCTGAGTACTATTTTTTATCCCGGGTATGGGCATCGAAGCGGGCGGAGTCGCGAGCAAAACCTAGTTATAGATTTTATTATATTCCGACTCACTATGTACTAATTACATCAGCGGAAAGTTAATAATAATAATAATAAGCCCCCTAAAATCCAACCACACGTCCTGATCGACCACCTGATCACGTGGGGGGCGGACACACGATTAAAATATACTGGCGTGGCTAACGTGGCAATGGTAACCCAATTTATGGAGCATGGAAACTAATAGATATAATTTGCGGTCGCTGCCCGGGGGTCGCCGGGGCGCATCTGGAGCCAACGCTGGATGCCACATTATGCGAACCGTTGGCGACGGGGGACTGAACAGGCGGGTTCCCCTCGATAAATCGAATACAGCCGACCCATCATCACCGCAGTCATCGTTATTCACCCGTAACATGTCATCACCATCCACTTCTTATAAATCATCCACCATTTCCTCATCAAGTTCACCAGCATCTTCATGCATAAGCCGAGAAACATCAACCCATAGTAGATATGATCTGCGGTCGGTACCAAGAGAACGCAGGGTTGCGTCAGATACCAACGAAACATTCCCATCATCTACAACTCTTGCGGATGTTGCACAGACAGCATGTAAAGCTGTAAATCCTGTGCCCACCACAAGTGATCAAAGTAAGCGCATGAAATGGTCCAAAGACATGAATGAGTTTATTCTGCGCACCTACCTTCAAATCACAATGTTAGAATCTGATAGTAAAGCATATTTAGAGCCGCTATACAATAAATTTATTGAGAAATTTCCACACATTCAAGTAAGTAGGCAGCGTCTTGGTGATCAACGCAGAGCCATCATCCGGAATAAATTAATACCACAACACAGAATTACAGAAATATACAACGAAGTACAATTACAATTAAACTCACAACATACTTCAAACCCACCACCAACTCATACTGTATCGATAACAGGACAACCACAAAGTCAACGCATGAAATGGACAAACGAGCAGAATGAAACTATAATTCGCAGTTATCTAAGAGTAACACATTTGGAAACTAACATGACTTCTTATCGAAAACAAATGCATCAAGAGTTCATTTCATATTACCCACACCTGGAACATATATCCGATCAAAGAGTAGCTGACCAAAGGCGGTTGATAATAAATAATAGATATTTAACCGAAAATAGAATTAAACAGATACGAAAAGAAATAGCTAAAGAACTAAACATGGATGCCGATCATACAACCGCATCTTTTCAAAGGCCCAATAGTCAAGAACACACCACCGATAATAGTCCCTGCAATAATTTCTTATTAGTCAATACCAACACTGAGAACATTCAGAATAGTCTTACACATTTTACAAGTCTTGAACACCAAACACCCACCACCCACACCTCGCCAAGGTCTGAAGCAGGTTCTCCTTTGACAAATAGGATTGAGTCGGATTTTACCAACACAGACGAAACAGAGCCAAATGTAATTGTTCGTAATACTACTATTGAGCAAATATTTAACGAATCATTAATTAAATATACTGAGTCTGACCCTACGCACCGTCCATACATACCGAAGCAGAGAGCGTCAAAAAAATTGGCTATAGTTCTAAAATACATAAATAATGTTATTCTTCCTGAACACATTGACAGCAATACACATTTCTTTAAATTACAAACTGTCATCTATTGTTCCGCCCTAAGTGCGGCTAAATTTAATGGATCTAAAATAAAAAGCCATATTTCAAACAGAAATGGAAATGATCATAGGCCAGGCTGGCAAAGAAGAATTGAAAAGAGAATAGAGGAACTGCGATCTAAAATTGGCAGACTAACACAATTTATACAAGGAAATAGGAGTAGTAAAATTATAAAACACGCAAATAATATATTAAAACAATATAATGTACACTCTATCCATGAAGGGGAAAACACACAACCATCTCAAGTATTAGACACCCTCAAACAAAAATTAGCTGTAGCGACCCATAGATTAAAAAGATATAAGCAATGCACCCTCCGTAAGACCCAAAATTCACAATTTACTTGTAATGAAAAACAGTTTTACCGCAGCTTTAATAACCCTGACCAAAACAAACACCAAAATACCTCACCATCTGTCTCTGATTTCCAAAGCTTTTGGGCAAATATTTGGGAACAGCCAGCTGAACATAATCACCACGCCCAATGGATAAAAGATGAAGAGATTAGGAACAGTAACCTGCCAGATATGAGATATTTAAAAATTAGTACAGAAGTATTTCACAACGCTCTTAATAAATTACAAAACTGGAAAGCCCCTGGATCTGATAACTTACATAACTATTGGTATAAAAAATTCACTTTTGCACACCCATTTTTGCTAGAACATATCAATAACTTTATAGCTCAACCAGACACTTTACCAAATTACGTTACAGAAGGCATAACACACATGTTACCAAAAGATATGAATGATCCGCTTAACCCCGCCAAGTATAGACCCATCACCTGTCTCCAAACAATATATAAACTCATTACATCCTGTATATCTGAAGTAATATATAATCATATACACTCATATAACCTATTAAATGAAGAACAGAAAGGTTGTCGAAAGCTCAGTCAAGGATGCAAGGAGCAATTAACGATTGATTCCGTAGTACTAAAGCAGGTTTTAAAGAAAAAGAAAAACCTTTTTCCATGTGTATCGACTACAAGAAGGCGTTTGATTCTGTACCTCACTCTTGGCTATTTAAAGCCCTAGACATCTATAAAATAAATCCACTTTTGATTAACTTCCTGCAAATCACCTCACGCAACTGGAAAACTAGCTTAAAAATAAAGACGAGTGATGGGTTTACACAAACTGGACTCATCAGAATACAGCGTGGTATCTTTCAAGGTGATGCCCTCAGTCCTCTGTGGTTCTGTCTTGCTTTAAATCCATTGTCAAATATATTAAATTCAGGAAATTCCGGGTATCCATTAACATACACCAATAATTCAGTTCTAGAACTTAACGGAAATTGTAGAATACTTACTCATTTACTATACATGGACGATATTAAGCTATATGGATCTACAGAAGATGAAATTAACCGACTAACAGAACTTACTGAAGTTTTTTCGAAAGACGTTTGTATGGAGTTCGGCATTGACAAATGTAAGATCAACTCTATTAAAGCAGGACAGAGCCACAAACACCATTACTCACTCTCTACTGGAGAACAGATAGACCCATTAGACGATAATATCGCATATAAATATTTAGGATATGAACAGACGCAACAGATACTACAGAAAGAAACCAAAAGTAGAATACTTCAACAATTTAAACATAGACTCAATTTAATTTTAAAATCACACCTAAACTCCAGAAATATTATAAAAGCAGTTAATACATTTGCTATTCCCGTGTTGACCTACTCATTTGGTATTTTGAAATGGACAAAAACAGACCTTAAGTGTGCTCAACGAACTGTCAATGTCTCAATGACCAAAAATAGAAAGCATCATCCGAGGTCCTGCTTGCAGCGGCTCACACTACCAAGAGTGGATGGCGGTAGGGGAATCATAGACATCGCAAATCTCCACAACAAACAAATCACGACCCTTAGGCAATATTTTCACAACAAAGCACTATCATCTACTCTTCACAATGCTATAGTACATAATGACTATAAATACACACCACTAAACTTAGCAGATCCGGCAACTCAACCTAACGAAAGCATAATAGACCGACGTACAAAATTAGCAACTTGGGCACAAAAATCACTTCATGGTAGGCACCTCCAAGATCTGAATAACCCGAACGTCGACAAAATAGAGTCGAACGAGTGGCTCAGACGCGGAGAGCTCTTCCCTGAAACCGAAGGGTTCCTGATGGCTATCCAGGATCAAGTTATTGAGACCCGTAATTATCAAAAACATATAATTAAAAGTCTAACATCCGATATTTGCAGGAAATGTAACAGTGCACCAGAGACCATACAACACATAACAGGCGCTTGTAAGGCAATAGTACAGACTGACTATAAACATAGACACGATCAAATTTGCAATATTATACATCAAAAACTAGCCACTAAATACAAACTAATAGCGAACGAACCTCTACAACCTTATTATAAGTATATACCTGAAACTGTATTAGAAAATAACACCCATAAACTTTACTTTGACAGAACAATCTTAACAGACAAAACAGTACACTACAATAGACCAGACATAACCCTAGTAGACAAAACAAACAAAACAGCCATGTTAATAGACGTAGGTATACCAAACACTCATAACGTCCAGAATACTATTACTGAAAAGTTATCCAAATACATCGATTTGAAAGACGAAATAGCTCGGATGTGGAAACTACAAAAAGTCTTAATAGTGCCCATTATACTGTCTACTACCGGAGTTATACCCAAACATCTACATAAATCCATAGAAATGCTAGACTTACCACCAAAAATATACCTCGGTTTACAAAAGGCCGCGATACTAAACACCTGTAGGATAGTCCGCAAGTTCTTATCAACCGACGTTAGTGGACAGACAAACTAAGAGTATTAATTAAGCATAATTAAATAATACAATACTGCACACTTGGCTAAGGCCCGTGTGTAGTATTTTTGTCCAGTTCATAGAGCTGTGTGCGCAAAGCAAAAAAATAAATAATAATAATAATAATAAGTTTATTTATTTCTCCACAGATCTTACAATTACAAAAGCCATTAAATTAAAATATTACATAAAAACCTGTGGAGACTGGTGCCTGATCTAAGATTGCCTTGTGTTACAGGTCACCAGGTCTCCACCTTCGGAACTTATTATGCTAGATAAACATTTCAAATTATAAACTAATGTGTGTGTGTGTGTGTGTGTGTGTGTGTGTGTATGTGTGTGTGTGTGTGTGTGTAGTGCGCGTGTGTATGTGTGTGTATGTTTAGTATTATGAAGGATTACTCCGTGTGCGATAAGGTCTATTCCCTAGATGAGAGTAGCCTATATCACTCACTGTATCATATTTTTATTGGGGAATTATTAAAGTCGGTTAAATCGGTCTGAGTATATTTATTACAACCATTACAGAGATTACGTTAGATAAATAGATATTAACTCATGACATCCAGTAGATTTTCTGTCTCCCAATAATTCATACCCATGAGCCATTTTGTGATCGCCTTTTTACATCTATAATAATTTAAGGTACCTATTGTAGTATGTTTATTGCATTTGTTATATAGATATGCACCCATGAAGCAAAAGAATTTTTTAGTAAAGCTGGTTTTCAAAGGATTATTGGTCGCAATAATATGAAATCTTCGGTTTTTTAATGTTGAAGTGGATACATTAATTGTTGAATGTTTTTTTAAAATGGTGTTAAGGATATACAATTGGCGAATAGTAAGCACTTCCCATGATTTATACAATTCGATCGTAGAAAATAGTTTGGGACGAAAGGTAGCTACTTTTAGAATTGCTCGTTGTGTGGTTTCCAATTTCAATAAGGATGATTTTGAAGTTCCACCCCAGGTAGTAATGCAGTATGTAAATATTGATTGGCACATAGCGAAATAAACCATTTTAATCACGTTGAAATCAGCAATGTTTCGTATTTTCTTAAATAAAAATATTAATTTTCTAGCACGAGAAGTGACTTGTGTAATATGATGTTGAAAATTAAGATTTTTATCAATCATTATACCCAAGTACTTCACCACCGGAACAATATTTAATTTGGGACAGGAGCAATGGCTATCTAATTTTGTTATACAATGATGAGCTGTTAGGGATAAAGTGTTTTGTACCGGTGTAGTAGTGTTGCGAATAGTAAACATGACTACGTTAGTTTTGTCTGTGTTGATTGTTAGTACATTGACTCTAAGCCATTGCATCACTAGGTTAAGCCCGTTCTGGGCGTGATAGAATGTTTCAGCCCAACTATCTCCATGGAAAATCAAAGCTGTGTCATCTGCAAAGGATATTACTTTGCCATTATTAAGTGGTATTTGGACCAATTCATTTATATAAGCCAAAAATAAAGTTAACACCGCGGCACATCATAATTTTAATATATTATTGCGGCGAATTACATACTTTTGTTCTTAAATCGAATTATTTACATTTATAGAGTAATGCGTACATTTGATTTTCATTTACATGCTTCGTAAAAATATCGTTATTATTGTATGAAAAACACAACCCGACTTTTTCTTAATGTTTCTCAAATAAAACTTTACAGCAACGGAAGCGATCTAGCAAAGTTTCACGCCTCGCCATACTGTCCTCGGCGCAATTGTAACCATTAATGCAATATTTCGGAGACGTCGGTGGCATCTCGGTCAACTTGCTTGAATAGCAAAGCATCTCGGGCAGCGTAAGCAGATCTTTTAAATTTTTAAAAGTTTGTTACGGTGAGAAGTTGCTGCATTATTGCATTGCGAATATTATTTTATATCTAAGTGTGACGTAGTACATATTCTTTTTAATCGGTGTTTTCTTTTATTATTTCATACATATATAGACATCACGCCTTTTTCCCTTTTCAGGGGTAGGCAGAGGTGTGTGAAAAGAAATAGTGCATTTGTTGCGCATGGTCCATATAAAACGATTCCGTCATCCTAGGTACCGTCTCTCGTATGTCAAATAGGTACCATGAACGCCCCGAGGCAATTCTTGTGGGTTCGGTCTCCACACACAATGCAAGTCCATTCATGGGGGGACATATGTCGTGGGGCGAGGCACACAGTACAGTGTGCATACCTCGTAGGTGTATAACACCTTGACACCTAAAAGAGCCCGCGAACATTTCCCCTCCTCCTATCCTTGGAACTTTTCCTCCCTTCCCCAACACTTCCTTCTTCTTCCTCTTCCACTTCCTTTCCGGGCCACTGAGGTTGTTAAGCCGGCAGACACCTGTATCCCGTTAGCGGGTTTCCCCGGGGTTGAAGGCAGGGCTACCTATTTTAAAAAAAGGTACCATGAACTAGGAACTACAATATTAATATCATTCCCCACCCTTCCCCATACACCGAACACACATCCTTCCTACCCTGTCAACGAAGAACAATAATCAGGTATTCACAGGGAGCGGGTAGCAATACCCAAGACATAATAAAACATTCCCTGAAAAATATCCATTTTAATAACGAAGACCCCATCCAAATCGGATTAGTAGTTTTTGAGAAACTCGCGGTCATACAAATTTACATACATACATACATACGGATCGGATCGGATACAGAACCTCCTTTTTTTGAAGTCGGCTAAAAAGATAATGTAACATCGAAACAATATGTATAATACAACAATATGTATATATATATATATATTACTAGTATCGCTCGCGGCTCCGCCCGCGTGAAAAAGTTTTTCCGGGATAAAAATATTTTCCCGGGATAAAAAGTAGCCTATAACACTCAGGAGTAATGTAGCTTCCTATTAGTGAAAGAATCAAAATCGGTCCAGTAGTTCCTGAGATTAGCGCGTTCAAACAAACAAACAAACTCTTCAGCTTTATATATTAGTATAGATAATACACAAGTAACGACGCTCGACCAGATGTCCAGCCGACCGCATCTGTGATCACCGCAATCAGCATCGTGACGAGCTAATTGCTGGTTGGGTGTAGGTAAATTGTGCGTGATTTGCGCGGACTGTACCCACGGGGATACATAATTACAATAGGTGCAGTATTTGGTAAACGCGGTCGATTGTAATCTTAGTATCCTATAGTAGGGACAAACTAATATGGCCGGTATGACATTACACGGTTTTGAATTTTTTGGGCAGACGTCCTCACAGAGTTATCGCTTCGGGAAAAAAAATTAATTGTCATACCGGCCAGCTTAGTTTGTCCGAACTATAATTGTGGTACCTAAGTTTCGACTGGGTATCGGCGCTTACTACTTAAGTAGTTTTCCCCTGTATATGGTTACGTCAAAGTAATGTACAGTCAGCCACATAAGTAGCTGAACATATTCAAAGTTTTAAAGCGCCTATTCACCCCCCCCCCCTAATTTTTATTCTTCACAAAACTAAAATAAATGAGATTTACTTCACACAAAGAAATAAAAAGTTTGAATTAAACTTAATGCGTATAGGCAATTTTGAATTTGTTCTGCTACTTATGAGGTTGACTGTACATACTGCATAGTTATATGTAAGCTACTTGAACTTTCTTTTTGTCTATTTTATGAATATTTCGTTTTTATACTAAGACCAGTTCTGCCTGCGTGAAAATGTTTCCGAGATAAAAGTCCGGCCATGTATTTTCCCGGAGTAAAAAGCCAACCTTCCTAGAGTCTCAAACTATCTCCATACCAAATTTCATTAAAATCGGTTCAGTGGTTCAGCCGTGAAAACGTAAGTAAAACAGAGTTACCTTCGCATTTATAATAAAAGAATTGATATCACTCCTTAAGGACGCATTTACATTTTTGACAACTTCGATTTTAGATATTTTAATGACAAGAACGCGCTTTGCTACACGCGCACACATCGAAACCGATTTAAACTAGATTTTCCATTGGAACGAGCTAATCTTAATACTTGAAGTTATTATTTTACTCATCCATATTTATTTTTTTGGAATTGTCGAATGTTTACAATTATATTTAATAATAATTATTAGTATAATTTCATCATGTAATAGACATTTTTATCTCTTTATTTTAAATGTTCCTTTTTTTCATATACAAATATTTATTTATATATATACAAAAAAAAAACATTAATACATATAAAATTTAAAAAAGTGTATCACCCTCCGATGTCGAGGCTCAAGACCCAAACCGGTAGTCAGGGATTCAAAGTGAGGAATCTCCTCACAATGCGTGTGGTAAGCGATACGACCACCCATAAACAGTAGCAACACCATACAGCACCTTGAGTTACAAAATACTGTGTGGCATTTCACTGCGCTCGTCATTCTGATACATAAGATGTTAAGTCTCATTATGTCCAGTAGTTAGACTGGCTACAATGTCCTTCAAACCGAAACACTACAGTGCATGCACACTGCTGCTTGGCGGTAGAAAAAGACATTGACATTGCGGTGTCAAGAAGTACTGCTTTCTGCATCTGGCTCTTGACCCAACGACTAATTGAGAGAAATCGAGACTCTGGTATCAACCCATGAGCAGAAACGACAATCAGAACAATAATTGTGGAGGCCTCTTCTCACATGTCGGTAACCTCGTGTGCCAAATCTAAATATTTAGACATTTTGTCCTTTTCGGCATTAACGAGGTTATCGTCATGCGGAATGGTGACGTCAACAAGTATTGCCCGGCGCGCCAATCGATCTACTATTACAATATCAGGATCTACTATTACAATACAATATCTTATTGGCAACAGTAGCCTGTCCGTGATAATAGATTGATCCCAGTACAGCGTTGCATGATCATTTTCGAGAACTGTTTGAGGCACATACTGGTAATATGACACTTCAGGAGACACAAGATCTTGGCTACTAGGTTGTGTCTATGCAAGTACTCGCCGTTAGCAAGATACGAACAACCCGAAATCACATGCCCGTTTGATTCACCGGGACGGTGGCATGCCCAACAGATATCGACCGTACCGTCCTACAGGATATATTATAATTGTTCATATTTCCTATAATTGTTTGTCTTTATAACTTTGTCCATAATTGCAATGACAAAACCCTCAGTTTCTCCAAAAAGGTTACCAAAACGTAGCCAAGATACGGATGCGAGCTGAACGCCCCGATAGAACCGACCGTATAGTTCTTTGCTCTTCCATATCACCTCGCGTTCCCTAATGCCCATCGCCATAGGGTTTCGCCAGTTCTCATTCGCCAAGGAAAGTGGGATAAATCCCTTATCCACCATGACTACAATCTTATACATGCCCACTTCGCTGTGGAGGATATAATCCCTAAGATTGCATACCTCGCGGTTATGCAACTCCATTAAGACGTAAGCCTCGGCCCCGCATCTCCGCGGGATGTATAACCTCATCACTGACCACCGTGGGTGATGCATACGATATGCAGTCAGTAGGGTCCGGAACTTTCGATGCAAGGCGTCCAATTCAGTCTGAGTCCTTCTTTCTGAGTATACCAAAAGAGTACATGAGTACAGGCATAACTCAACCGTTGAAACCACAAATCTTGTTTCCACCTGACAAAAAACTGTTAAATACAAAAGTATTCAACAAAAATCAGGCGGCCGAAGAAACGGTCATTCACCGATTGTTTTACGTCGGCACTCATAATACCAGGTGCCTCAGGCATACCCAGATATTTGTAAGTTTCCGTCTCAGAAAGGGATCTAACTCTCTAAGACTTGTATGTCACCAGAGACCACGACCTCTCCTCGCTTCACATGGATAACCGCACATTTATCTACACCAAACTCCATATTGATTGAGTTGCTAAATCTTTCAGTTATTTTTAACGACTCAATCATTTTTGTTTTGTTTTGATGCAAACAACTTGAGATCATCCATGTAAAGCAAGTGAGATATAGGCTCACTCCCTCTCCATAGACGGTATCCTAATCCTGAATCCAACAACAGAGTACTGAGAGGATTCAGGGCCATGCAGAACCACAATGGTCTCAGGCTGTACCCTGTAGCCTGACCCTGGAATATGCAATGCAATCGCAATTGATTGCATTGGAATATACCACGCTTTAATCTAAGGAACCCCCGCGCATCTCGGCGCTCTCGGCGTCAACGGCAGCGTGAGGCCTACCTGCCATACTGCTGTCCATCAGGGGGGTCCCAACAATGTGCTAAAAAGACAAAACTAGAGAAGGCACCCGCCCGCGACCCCCGGGTGGCCACTATTAGTTGCCTTTTACGACAGGCAGGGGATACCGTGGTGGAATTCTCCAAACACCTTCAATCCACATGGTGGGAGACGCCGGTCAGTCGACCACCCGGCGCCTCCAACGTCTCCTCTGACGGTGGGAGGAATCCTCGCGTTCCAGATCCCTCTCGGCACGCTCCTTCTACGAGAGGACTATCTCGCAGAAGTGGGCCAACACACGTCAGACCTCCTGACTGCCGACCATGGGAGCGACCACGGCCGGCAACGAGAGGCCGCCTCCGACAACTGCTTTGAGAGTGCTGCGCTCCTCATTCCAGGCTGGGCAAAACTCAAACGTATATTAAGCCGTAGCCAGCGGGCAACTGTCACAATGGCACACACAGCCGACACCTCCGTACCTACGATACGAAACAGCTACTCACCGAAGCAGTCATGCCCAGTGAGTAGTTGTGGCTGAACTGTAGTAGTGAGTGTTTAGATATTTTTGTAGCGGGAAAGGCTTTGTAGGCGGGCAAAAACGCGAACTAAACCTAGTAAAATTTAAAAATAAATAATCACCGATACTAAAAATCATAAATAGATAAATAGTAAATACCATACACTGCAAAACTTGTCGATTTTGTAAATATAAAAATACATCCGCCATTTTGATTATGAAATTTAAATATTCGTATTAAAATAAATGATTTTTTTATTAATTAAATAAAATTTGCATTGACTTATTGTAATATTCAATTTTCATACTTGCTTTTTGAAAAATAATAATTTTAAATAGTATCAACTATTTTATTCGTAGTATAATGACATCGCGATCAATTTATTACGTATTTATTTTTTGAAAAAAAGTTGTACACCCGTGCTTCCTCGGCCGCGTCTCAGCGCGGAATGACAGCCCGAAATAGGAAAATGTATGAAGAAATTCAATTCAGGTTATATTTTTTCTCATAACTGGAAAAGTATTTAAATTTACTTAAAAATAATTAGCCATAAAGCAAGAAGATTATATAAGCCAGCATATTATTTCGGTTTTATATTAAAATATTCATTAGTCTTAGGTATAATGGTACCGATTCAGACCCTATTTTTCGTCATTTTCAGCGATTATTGCTCCAGAATAAACGTATTTACGTGTTAATGTTGTATGGGAGCATACAATTTCTATATGCCATAAGCAAAGAGGAATATTTAATCTTTCTTTATATACCAAGATCTCTTCATAAGCGTGACTCCTGATTCAATAAATGGTACCTCAAAACCATGGAAATTTGTAAATGCGCCCTTAAAATCTTATCTTATTAATCCTACTGAAATTAAACCATTCACATTAAAGTTTAAATGCATATGCAGTTATAGATAATAACTCTCTTTAGCCGCTTTGGGATCTACTCGTAAACTAAACTACTCAGTAAATTTAGGAAGCATCGCACAATCGAAGTCGCACTCATCGATCGGCTTGACTCATCCATTGATCTGGATAATTAAAACCTACGCCTGCAATTTCAGATATATGGGAAACGAAATGAAGGTTTAATTCGTGCGATTCGCTAAACTGTTTTCAGAAGCGTACGAAGTTTAAAATTAATGTGCGTCAACGTGTTCCCGTTTAGATCCCCCTTCTTTATTTAATGTCGCTTTCAGTCAATTTCTCTCAGACCTGCATATAATCGTCCAGTGTCGTCATAGCCACATCACAATACAAGTTTACAAGCATATGGAAATACAACAGAGCTCAGCTCAGCATGCATTGATAAAAAATTAAAATTAACGAAAACCCAATACTCTCCGTCTCGAATTCTATTACTTTCCATCGCGACAATACATCCAAAACTCTAGTTCTGTGAATACTCTGTGACAACTTACCATCAGAGAACCTACTCGATAGTTTACTTCCAATACTCTAAAAATTCTCTAAATTCTCCATAAGAATTTCGAGGGCATGTGAAGTCTGCCAACCCGCACTAGACCAGCGTAGTGGACTAAAGCCTAACCCCTCTCAGTAGTAGAGGAGGCCCGTGCTCAGCAGTGGGCAATATATAATACAGGGCTGATTGCATTGCACTCTAAAACACATACCTATAGAAAGTTTTTACACCCTTAATTAACCCTATGTATACCTACTCACGATACACAACTGAACGCTAACTTTAAGCGCAGTGGTACGTAAAGCAAGTAATTGTTTTTAAACTAGTTAAGTCGCCGTACGCTGTGGCGTATAATTCCGTGACAATTGAGACTCACGTGTCCAGCGCAACTATCTTAATTGACCATTGTCCCCTAATTTGTACGTGTCGCCACAGTCTCCCTGGACCTGTAGACTGTACAGGCATGTATCCAGGAAACCAGGATATTTTTTGGTATGTGAATCAACTAATAAAAACGAAAACAGTATGACCACGGCTACTCTGTCAAATACACGGCTACGAAGATCAACTCAATTTGGAATCAATTAGGACGGATTCAGTATAAATTTTCCAAAAAAATATTTTTGTCATGTCAATGACATGAATAGGTAAACCTGAAGTGGAAATTTAAGCAGCTCGAGGATCTAAATATGTTTTAATTGGAATACTGAGCTTTTAAAAGAAAAATAAATTATTTTTTATGTTTACGCAATAAAACAGTAGAAAAAAATAGGTTTTGTTTATTTTAATATATTATATTTTTTCAAATCCAGTCCTGTCTTGTGTGAACCAAATAGAAAGTAAGAAATGCAGACCAGCTTAACAATTTTGAACCTTAAGTGGGCACAAATAGATTCTATATTTTTGGTATGTAACTCATTAGCTTAGGATTAAATGCAGACATTGAGCTAAAGGATATGTGTTTTTTTTTTTATATACCGAGGATAATAATTGTAGCACACTGCTTTATTAAATTATTAAATTTTAGAACGATTTGAGAGCGCAATCTGTTGTTTACAAAGTATAGGGCGGTATTAATAAATGCAACTCAAATCAGCTGAGACGTTATCAAATTAAGGTCAGCATATTAAGATAGTCGCTATTTAATAAACTCACATCAACATCAGCTCAAGTGACATCTTACGTTACAATATTTGATGGATTTTGACAGCTAAGTTTTGTTTGTGTAACAGCGCTTACTCAGCTGAGAACAAGCTCTTAACTGACAGCTTAAGCTGGGTTTATTAAATAGTTCAATACGTTTAATGTCTACTTGAGATTATACTCGAACGTGAGATTGATTAATACCGCGAAGACTTTATTTGCACAGCGAAGACGTGATTTTTGGAAAGGCTTTAGCAAAAATGGTGAAAATTTAATAAATTTAATGAATGATACAATATTATGATCAGTAAGTAATGAAACCTGGGCTCTCACCGACCATCACTTAAGTCCAGAATCAAAAATTTAAAATAATAAAGTTCAATTACGCAAAACAAATGTTCAACGTGTTAGTTGCCTTTACTACATACAAAACAAACACACATTACCCCTTTATCGCCGAAGGTGAAGATAGAGTTGCAACCAGTACACGCACTTTTTAACCCCCCACAAAAAAGAGGGGCGTTATAAGTTTAGGGTGTGTATCTGTGTGTCTGTCTGTGGCATCGTAGCTCTCAAACGAATGGACCAAAATTGACACGTTTTTTTTTTGTAAGCTGATGTGATCGAGATGGTTCTTAGATATAATTTATTAAGATCTGTTCAGGCATTTGAAGATTATCAGCTCATTTCCAAGTTTCACAACTCCGATTGATTTAAAATTTGGTGTACTGTGACTTCGGCAATATTTTTAAAACATGTTAACCTTGATATGATGCAAAGATGTAGTTGTAGCATCAAGTAGTCTGCGGGATACCCAACTCTTTAGCAACTTAAAGCAGATATTGTATGTGTGAGCTCATAAGAATGGTTTCAACGAGTAGGTGTTAGATCGTAGATTATCAAGACCTCGTGATGCAGAATATAATAATTGAAAAAGTTTTAAATTAAAATTTAAATAAACCCAGACACAAAAAACCTCTAAAAAGTAAAAAATAATAATAGTGGCTTTTTCGTTTAAGTACCTAGTAATATTTTGACCCAAGCGTCCTCGCGTCTGGGGTCCGAACTCAGCTGGACCAGGGAGATGAAAATACATCTTTAGCGGTCATTTAAATTTAAATTTAATTTTTATTTCCGACCTTTTAAATTACTATATTCTCCATCATCGTCATATGTGTTCCATCCCATGAACTGAACATCAACTTTGAACCTGTACCAGCAATCCTTGATATTAGTAAGGCAAAAGAATAAAAGGCTTCTAACAATTCCCGATCCTAATTTTTCGAAGGCCATTTAAGTATAGCGTGTGTGATTGTTCTCTTTGTCCATTGGGATTAATCTTCGTTTCGTGTTTCTTTGTTTCTAACGAAAAACAGTTTCCTTTCATTGTTCTTACGCGCTTTTATTTAGGTTCGTATTTACGGTTCCGAGCATACTTTGTAAATTATACGGGTGTAACCGTCGAGTTTCCTTTGCTGTTCCTCATTGTTTGATCATCTTCTCCTACTAAGGAAACCTTTATGAGTTCTGAGTAAGAATTTCGAAGTCGTGTAAGTATGTCAACTTACACCAGGCCAGCATGGTAGACCTAATCCTGTAATATCCTCTATGCAGTAGTCGTAGTAGTAGTAGCTGAAGCCAGTGCCCAACAGTGGAATGTAGGAAAGCGCTATAACCCTTCCTGCCCAGAAGGAAGAATTAATATTAAGTCTTCTTTTGTGTGTCCCAAAAGCTTTTAAATTCGTAATTACAATATAACTTATGCAACTACACTCTTTACAATGTTTTCCGTGAGGAGTTCTAAATGATTGTTCCTAAACTGAACTAAAGGCATGCTTCTATGGTTTATTTCTGAGATCCTCAGTGCATCATCATCATCATCATCATCATCAGCTAAAGATTTCCAAACGGATCTGTCAAAAGCGGCCCGCATCCAGCACGCTCCCGCGACCCTCATCAAGTCGTCTGTCCACCTAGTAGGTGGACGGCCGACGCTTCGCTTGCTAGTACGTGCATACATACAATAAACTTAGAAATGCTAAACATAATTTATCTTCATGTTTATTTTCATAGCACTATCTTTATAATATTAAAGAAAACTTAATTTTCGTCCTCAAGCCGCGAACAAATTTGGCGGGAAAGCCTCCGACGATCCCGGGGCAATATTTGGGCTTAAGCGGGACTTTATTTAGCTAAAATATAACCAAGCGCTCCTGTTAAAATCGCTCTTTTATCTTGCGTGGCGAATCTGTTTTTGTAGGCATGGCTTTTTTGTAGAATATTTCAAGGAAACACACCCAAAAACTTGTTTATCATATATTTTTGGCATAATTTTACTTTCAGGGCTATCGAGATTTTCCTCATAGAAATTTCCAGGAAACGTGCAAGCCTGGAAGAATTAAATATCAACTAATTGTGACTCCGGGAATACATTAATAAAATCCCTAATACATTAAGCATTTAAGAAGTAACACCTTTTTTATGGGTTGTATGTCGCAAAGTACTGTAAATGTTCATCTGATGGGAATTTGATGGTTGGTTCTGAATGTAAGATTGATGCCATGGCATATTATTGTCGCGGTGAGGACTGAGATAACAATTGTGAGGGTCCCGTATAATTTCATTATAATATCCCATACGTAATTTTTTTGGTTTAGGTAATACCAGTATCATATTAATAATATTATAGCATAACTTGTGAGTACTTTCATACCATGAGCCATGTGTACTTTAATTTATTCGGCCAAGAAATGTACGAAGCAAAGTTTGTAAATAGCATAAAACTTTGCACACACACACACACTCACGCCTTTTATCCCCGAAGGGGGGTAGGCAGAGGTGCAACTAGTACACCCACTTTTCACCGTACGTATTTCGTCCCATGATTTGATAGGAGGCGAGCCTATCGCCATATCGGGGATAAAGTCCAGACTCCGGACTGATACTGAATAAAAAAAAACAATATCAGTTTGCCCGACCCGGGGATCGAACCCGATACTACAGATACTACAGTCGTACCGTAATACAACTACGCCACCGACGCAGTCATAAAACTTTGGTCAGTAAAAAAACGCATAAATATTTCTAAATCATTAATTAAATCAAAACTTCCGACAAAAATATTTTATACAACGTGAATAAACCAATTTTCTTCAAATTCGTTTACATGAACCATGACATTTTAGTTTCGATATCATCTCACCGACCTCTAGAAACAAATAATAGAAAAAAAAACCATTACTCATCTTTGCCAACGGTATAAAAGGCAAGGATCTGATTATGGCAGCACCCTATTAATCTTCCTTCTCACCTCACCTGGTATATTTCTTTGAGATTTATAACTACAGGAAAATGTGATTTTATTAAAAAACACGTGTAACCTGGCTCTTTCCTATAGCACGACGATTGCGTCGAGGCCATTAAACAGGTTAATGTAGTTTCGATGACTGTCGATAAGTACCATAAATATCGAAGCAATGATGTTGCTTCCATGCGAGAAAAAATATTATGTGTTCGCCCCCTATCGACCTATGAGACGGAATGAGCACGGCCAATGTAATATAGGCGCACTAGTTATACTTCTTCCACTTTTTACTATATTTTTAGTCATGAACATTTCTTATGCAACACAAAAATCGGAGTTTTTAGCAGTCATTAGACAGGACAATTAACCAAAAAAAAAAATTTACATTTTATAACAATACTCGCGGTTTGCAAACAGTTTTTGCTGGCGCATTGTTTAACTCAACTACTAGATTTCTAACATGTGATATTTCTATTTAAGTAAATGTAATATTAATTACATTATTATTATTTATTACATTATTTGTATTTGCCCACTGTGGGCTTAGAATGTGACAAAAAAACAGGTCACGTCTCCGTTTCGTCTTATTGGGATTGGTTGAGAGACTAACATTTGACTGACGTATTGGTCTCTCGATCAATCACAAACATCAAAATTAAACGACATCGTTTTACGAGTTGCGTCTTCGTGTCACATTCTAAGCCCACTGATAACTATGTTTTTATTAATTTATTTAGCTGAACTCACAACAGTTTCACAGTGTACATTTTCTTTTTTAGTTATAAAGTCAACTAGCATTTGCCAGACGGCTCCGCCCGCGTGTAAGTTTGTCCTGGATACATATTTTCCCGGGGTAAAAACTATAGCACTCTGGAGTAATGTAGCTTCCTATTAATGAAAGAATAAAACCTACTATTAAAATTATAGAAGTTTCATACAAACTTTGCCACCCATTTTACCCCCCCGCAAAATCCCGTCTTAATGAGCACCTACGTCCTAAAAGGAACCCCCATGCAAAGTTTAAGACTTCTAGCACTTGTAGTTTCTGAGATTTCGTGATGAGTGAGTGATTGACCATTCGCTTCTATATGTACCTACTAACTTTTGTGCGCGGCTCCGCCCGCGTGGAAAAGTTTTTTCGGGATAAAAAGTAGCCTTTAGCACTCAGGAGTAATGTAACTTCCTATTAGTGAAAGAATTTTCAAAATCAATCCAGTAGTTCTTGAGATTAGCGCGTTCAAACAAACAAACTCTTCAGCTTTATAATATTAGTATAGATATATAGATGTAAAGTAACGCATAAAACTAAAATATAAAGTCATTTGCGTAAAAGTAATTTACACTGCACTGTAAAGTGGGAATACGTTCCGATGGCAGATAAATATCATTATTACATCATAAAGCTCACCACTGAGGCTGCGGCCGGATTTTATTTCTTTAATCAAGGGATATTTTTTTAATAATCGTATATTGTGAGTCTGGCTGCAATTGCATTTTTTTTTAGTTGAAAATATTGTATAATGTTGGAAGTTATTATGAAATTTCAACGCATCGTTTGCAAATTTGAAGTATCACTATTTGTTCGTAATGTGCAGGAACTAAATACTACATGACTATGATGCTACGTGACTGACAGTGTCGTGTGTCAGTCAAGTGACAATATTTTGAGGGCTAGGAAGATACCCTAGATTGTAACCGAATGTGAACTTTACGAGAACGAACTTATACAAAGGATAATATTTATTTATATCATGAGAAAAACAAATTTCGCGGATTAACTAAATTCTTTAAACGTAGCTGAGTCTGGAATTTGATTTAAAATGATGTCATAGGGGGCGATCCTTCGCCATATCGGGTGGCGATAGGATCGCCCCCTATGACGTCATGGGACGGAATTTGAACGGCGAAAAATGGGTGCACTAGTTGCGCCTCTGCCTATCCCTTCGGTTAGAAAAGGCGTGAGTGTATGTGTTTAAACGTAACGACTCACGTAAGCCTGCTCAGTTACCTGAATATCCGCCCTTAAGCAAACACACGACAATAAAACAGTGTACATATTTTGGAACAATGTCAACACATTAATACGATAAACGGGCGACCATTAAAGGCCGCGCTGTTTATCTGTTTCACAATATTGGTAGCCGTGTGCTGAATGAAATCATTTTAATTGCGAACAAATATTTAGGCATGCGCGAACTGTGAGCCGGCTATTTGAAAGTACTTCATAAATTGATTAGAATGTTCGATGTAGCTAGTTCGATAGATTGTTTAGTTTAATAATTGTAATAGTTTTAAAGATGTTTATTTATTTACTAAATGTTGCTCGTTGCTTTGCGTGAAAAGATTCTAGAATGAAAACTGCACTGTGTACTCTTCCGGGAATAAAAGTAACCTGTATGTTAAACAAATACATACATACTTAGGCTGAATTGTTTCATCCGTAGCCAGGTGAAGTTAAGGTTCTTATCACACTGGCGCATTGCAAGCGACTTCAGTGAGGCGAAAGCGCTGCGCGTTCGACCAGTATAATAAGGCCGCTAACTTTACTTGACCACCGATAGTACAATGCAATGCAATCAGCCCTGTATTATATACTGCCCAATGCTGAGCACAAGGCCTCCTCTACTACTGAGAGGGGTAAGGCCTTAGTCCACCACGCTGGCCTAGTGCGGATTGGCAGACTTCACACACCCTCGAAATTATTGTAGAGAATTCTCAGGTATGTAAGTTTCCTCACGATGTTTTCCTTCACCGTTAAAGTGAACGATAATTGATAAACAATACACACGTAACTTCGAAAAGTCAGAGGTGTGTGCCTTGGGTTTTGAACCTTCGGACATTGCCTAGGCAGACCGTTCCATTCCCAACTAGGCTATCGTCCACCGATGGTACAACACGGGCTAAGTCTATAGGTGTACGAAATTTCATTTAAATCCGTTATGAGGTATTTCTTTTTATAACATTACATTGAATGTTTCGTTGTAATTGAAGTATTATAATCTTGTTGTGCAACAGCCATGCACTCGTTCACAACGCGATTTGTTGGAACTTACAACGGTCTTCTAGAAAGATTTTTCAACCCGTATGGGATCAGTAGTCGCAATCTATACTAATATTATAAAGCAGAAGAGTTTGTTTGTTTGAACGCGCTAATCTCAGTAACTACTGGACCGATTTTGAAAATTCTTTCTCTAATAGGAAGCACTACATTAGGTACTCCTGAGTGCTATAGGCTACTTTTTATCTCGAAAAACTTTTCCACGCGGGCGGAGCCGCGCGCAATTCTAATCTATAATAAACCTAATTTTTCATAATACCGCATTATCTTCTAGGATTTATCAGATTAAATAATATTATGATTAAAACAGTACACTTAACTCGATCCGAATAATTCCTGAATAAGTATATAATCAATTCATATTGACGATTTTAACCCGGACGCGCTCAAATTAAAATAATCAGATAAGTTGCGGTTTCCGGATTATTGGCTATTAAAACAAATTGAACTGGCGACCGGACCGGCTGAGCGGCAGTTTGTTATACTTGTTAAGTGTATAATTTTAAGTAGGTGCGATTCCAGGTTTATTTTCAAAAAAAATGTTTACAGAGCCGTAGGGTGTATTGTTTTAATGTACTTTAATGATAGACCTAGCAGATACTGTTTTAACTGATTTTAAAAATGGAGGTGATATACTGGTGGTAGGTCTCTCATATGTAAAAGTCCGTTTGGGTGGGTACCACTACAATGTCTATTTCTACTGCCAAACAGTAGTATGCATTGCAGCTGTGTTTCGGTTTGAAGGACATTATAGCCAGTGTAACTACTGGTCATAATGAGACTTAACATCTTAGGTCTCAGGTTGACGAGCGCAGTAGAATGCCACGCAGTACTTTGTAACTCAAGGTGCTGGATGATGTTGCTATTGTTTATGGGTGGTCGTATCGCCTACGTTTCTATGTCCGCGATATTCTTTATACAAAGAAAAGGGGCATACGGAAGTTTAGGGGATCAAATTATGATAGCGTTCACAACCGCCATACACATTTACAATAACATGAGATTAAAAGTAGTCCATGAATTTCCATCTTTTGTCGCAGGTAAAAAAAAAAAAAAAGGTAATGATATTTTCTTGAAAGTTCCGAAATACAACGCGAAAGAGGGTACTTTCGATTCTTATGTATCACTTGTTTTTTTTATTGCATTGAGTGACGAGACGACCATCCCCTTCGCCTGATGGTAAGCGACACTTGTCCTCACGGGTCTTAAATACCTCAAAGAAGAGGTATTGAAACAATAACCCAAATATTACCACACACCAAAATGCATTATTATTCGTAATAAGAATAGTTTCACGTTTGCTGCGACGAAACTTCAATACCCCAATGAAACAAGTTAAAATTTCATTACGTCCACCACATTAGGTCCATACTCCATATAATCATTTAGTAAGAATAGATGACGTAGTAGTTGTAATGCAGCATGGCCGTGCTAAAGTCTCTCGTTCTTTCCCCGGGTAGACTAATATGTTTTATTTTTGCCCAGTATCAGCAGGAAGTCTGTATTGTGTCCCATAAATGGCAATAGGCTCGTCCTTATAACATATTGTGACTAGATAGCTGGCGAAATATGGATGTTATATCACCTCTGCCTACCACTGTAAGGGTTAAACGGCGTGATGCTACGTAATCATTTGGTGGAAGTTCAATCCAACCTTTCATCCCCGGAGATTGTATTTGACAAGAGCTCGGGGCGAAGGTCAAATTTGTGTTCAACATCGCTTCCTTGTCAAGTGTCTTCGCTTTCAAGTGTCGACAATTCTCCCAAATAAACTAATCATAGAACATACTTGAGGCGGCTCCAGAACTTCTTTATTGACTCAATTAATTAAGGTTTGTTATCGATTAGTAAATTAATTGCAGTTGGAAATTCGGTACATATAACTTTTATGTTAGTGAGTTATATTTGGCATTGTTTACTGGCGTTTTTGCTTGCGACTTCATCCGTGCATGAGTTGGAATTTGTGCCTGATATGGCGATAGGCTCGCCCCCTATCACATCATGAGACGGTACACATAGGCGAAAAGTGAGTGCTCTGGTTGCACCTCTGCCTACCACTTCGAGGATAAAGGCGTTGAAGTGTGTTTTTGTGTGTTTTTTGCCAAACATTCGTATCCATTATGTGATTTATGTGTTTATTTATTGAAATTATCTTTACAAATTTACAGTTACATACCAGGTCTACGAGGCTATAAAGTTTCAATAACGAAGTTCGAATGTTCCTTACGAATAATCAAAGTATACATAATTAATGAGGCTTCAAATTCACAGAAGGGAAATGCTAATTTTCGTGAATGATTATCCGTATTAACTGTACGAATATAGTAAATAGCATTGCGCGCGGCTCCGCCCGCGTGGAAAAGTTTTTCCGGGGTAAAAAGTAGCCTATAGCACTCAGGAGTAATGTAGCTTCCTATTAGTAAAAGAATTTTCAAAATCGGTCCAGTAGTTCCAGAGATTAGCGCGTTCAAACAAACAAACACTTCAGCTTTATAATATTAGTATGGATATAGATACAGATTTATACTAGAAACTTATTATACGTACGTAATATGTACATATACTAATAACTACAGACTTCCCTTTCATGTGCACGTAGTGCAAGTTTATGAATTATCGCCTTTTCAAAGCACAAACGAGTTCTGCAAAACGTACAATATTATTTTGTTATCATTTCTCAATAAAGTTCATACATCGCAAAATAAATATCGACTTAGCGGTTAAAGTTTAGAAACCATTTGGTGGCACAAACGAACGAGATTACATTCGACGAGTACAACTTTTGTGGTATCTTTAATAAAGATTAGTTCCTTTTAACTTATATCATATATCTTTATTTATTTGAAAACGGGGTTTGAAAATATTGCAAATATGTTAGTGTTGAATTATGTACCTACAAATACATACGCAGGTATAGAAATGTGACCGAATTTTATTATATGAGTGCGCATTTTGAAACGAGGCAACTATAATAGTTATATATACACATACACACACATATATATAGGGGGGTCGGCTACACACATTACACAAGCCGAGCCTCGGAATGCGAACAGAATCAATTGTGGATGCATACCCACAAAACGTAGATTTTGTATACAAGTGGCAAATGGGTGGACACTTGCTGATAAACGTGAAGGCAAGATCCGTTCCCGCTCACAGTAAGCTGCACACGCTCCGAAGAGTGACATAAACAATGACAACTTATTGACAAAACTAGCGCTCCGTTGTTGACGGACAAACCTTCTCCTGATTAAAATTATGAATTTAGAATGTTGTCCTGACACGACAAGAGGATTCCTGTAACCACCAATTTGTTTTCCTGAACCTATACTAAGCCTGCACAGTTTTAATATTTTTTCAACATAATGATATATCATCCGTCGTTCTTGCATCGGCATTTGTTACTGCGGAGTATCAGCGCGGTATAATAACAAATCGTTTTTAGCAATCTTTCAGTATTTTTTGACAACGGGCCAGTATTCTGTGACGGAATCGTTTAGAACCCCTTACGTGTTGTATATATACATATATTTTTGATTTTGTTCGTACCAAAACATAACGTGAAGCGTATTTCTACTTTAAAGTATCGCACGCTATTGAAACTAAATGTTTTAATATAGTTACCTACCATTGAAATAAATTAAATTCATTAATTATTCCACATGATTGTAAAATGTATAATAATTAACAATCTGATATTTTAAGATGTAATTACCAACATAACTTGACCCACAAGAGACGTTTTATATCTATCACATCGCAGCCGTTTGCTTTGTATGAATACTGACCAGCCCAAACGTTGAAACGAGTAGTATGACAAGTACTCGACCATTTCTACCCATTGGTTGCTACCCACTTAAGTTCCAAAATAAATACTTTGTACGTTCTATTCAAGTTTAAAATATGTAAAAAATATTAACTATTTGCAGCACGATTTAAAAGCATTAATTAAACGCAGTTTAACAAGCTCCGAAACACTTAAGCGACTCGTAACACTTTTAAGAGACATTTACAGTCCTTGTAAAAAACTTTTCCCGTATTTCTGAATGATAATATCAAACCGTCAACAGTCGTTAAGGGCGAGAAATTCGCTCCCAAGACGGCAGTTACAAATAACAATTAAAAAGTTCCTTGAAATTATTTATTGTGATGGGCATTTCAAAAATGACGTGACAAATATGGTTTTATCAAAATTTTAGTCATAACAGTAAATAAATAAATTGTTTTTAAACGGCAATAAATTGTTTTTACCATTGGACGAGTTTCAATTACTTTTTCCATGAATAAACGATACCAATCACACAATAAAAAGAAAATGTCAAAACTGTGAAAAAAGGCTACATGTTACTGTTCAAAACAATTCCATCGACATTTCCCGAAAACATTTCAATTTACACGTTGTTCGATAAATAACAATATTAAATTTAGAAATATCATTGAGGAAAATCTTCTATATGTCATTATGAGATTGATGAGTGCGGCACGCAAAAATGAAGTCGTATAAAATATTACGCAATATTTCTTACAACTAAAACAAATGAATGGCTATGGATGAAAATCAAACGTGGGTTAGGTATGGAATAGAACACAATGAATCATGGGTTAATTGTTTTTGCAGCTGCGGTACTGTGTGGATATTCCAGTACATTTTATGATTATTAGTACTGCTATTTAATTAATATGTTAGCAATAGGTTTGTTATTTTTCCATTAACTGTACATCTGAAATAAAGACTAAAAAAAATAAAATAAAAAAAAATTAATTAAGTCGATAGTTGAGATATTCCGTTATTTCAAACTAAGCCATGAAATCAATATTGATGTACAGTCAGCCACATAAGTAGCTGAAAAATTCAAAATTTCAAATCGCCTATATGAGCTAAGTTTGATTAAAACATTTTTTTCTTTGTGTGAAGTAAAGTAAATTTCTTTAGTTTTATTTTTATGAAGAGAAAACAAAAATTAGTAAGAACCCAAAAGTGTAAAGGCATGTTGAAGTAGTGAATTTGTTTAACTACTTCAATGAAATGAAATCATTTATTCAAATGCATAAAATGTTAAACATTACTTAGACTCATTCAATTTTTACTCTAACACTAGTTCGGAAAGCTGTTTCCACCAGAGAAGAGGAGCGGGCAAGAAACTCTAGGGTTGCTCTTTTCAAAATCAGGCCAATGGTATAAATAATACAAATGAAAATAAATACATATAGATTTGTATTTTGTTTACAGCAGTTCATATATTTACTTGCATAATAATACATTTTCAATTCCTATCAGAGTGTACAACCCTCTCAGGAATCACGAAATAATTTGATGATCTATACTTTTCCAATGATCCATACTTATGTGACTGACTGTACATTATATTTAAACGTTGATGAAGAGAACTGACGCCATATACCTATAAAATGTCTCAATTGTTATAACCAAACTTACATTCAAGATACAGTACAGGGAAACCATAAAAAGCAAAAAAACCTTCCAAATATAAATCACTCCTAAAAGTCTATTCGTTATAATTTATCTATAGTACAAACAAACTGAATTAACGTCCGTACAAGTTGAAAGTAGGAAAATATTTAAATGAACTCCAGTAATTATGCGGAAAGTTTGTCTTGCCGCTGGTTTTGATAAAAGCGGAGGCATGCTGACGGACTGTGGGCCTATTTGTTACCTTTGTAATCGTGGAAAACCCCTTTAACTTCGAGGATTATTGAACTTAAATACCTATAGGCAATATCGCGAGAACGTTTAAGAATACCAATCGACGTTAAGGTAACCTCTTTGGGATAAAAGCGCAAGATTTTGATCATTCAGCCAACTTATTTGATGGGCGAAATTTCTGACTGCCGTCTGGAATATTCTTCCTACTTAAATATACGGTTGCTTTCGAGAATTAAATTCAAAAATAATAATGACGTGAATTATATTTGATATGACTGAAATTAATATTTTAAGATCCAATTCATTAATTTCTCAGCAAGAGATAATTTTCCTGGCGGTGACTGAAATATTCACCAGGACTGAACTGATCGCCTTCATAATCTCAAAACAATTGACCTATCACTTCGCAATAGCTCGAATTACGCCCGCCATTGTTTGGCCGGAAGCGTCGAGTTCCAAAGATTCTTCCCACCCTTACGCCCAACTAAATCATGTCACGTACCAGAGGTCCTTAAATAGACGATATTTGGCATGATTCCGGCGCTGGCTCGACAAACTTGCTGATGGTACGTGGCTGTACCAATAAACAAGGCATTGTGGATTAATGGAATGACTTTTGCTTAGCTGGAATTATGAATTAGATAAATTAACATAAATTCATTTTTACTTTCCAGTCAAATAATTCACATAAAATATAAATACTTTGTAGAAATATAATGAATTAAAAATATTTACTGGTGGTAGGTCTCTCATATGTAAGAGTCCGTCTGGGTGGGTACCACCGCCATGTCTATTTCTACTGCCAAGCAGCAGTGTGCGTGAACTGTTGTGTTTCGGTTTGAAGGATATTGTAGCCAGTGTAACTACTGGACATAATGAGACTTAACATCTTATGTCTCAGGATGACGGGCGCAGTGGAATGCCACACAGTACTTTGTAAACTCAAGGTGCTGGATGGTGTTGTTACTGTTTATGGGTGGTCGTATCGAAACGAACCATACGATACGAACGAACGTTGTAACGAGAAATATAACCCTCATCGCCACATGGATACAAAAAGCTTCAAAGCGCGAAAAAAAAACAGTAAACCATTAAACTTCCTCAACAGTTAGCGAGTGCTCGTGAAATTTTCCATGCCCGGTCGCCAGGGTACAATCTACCACATACCATATACCACTAAAACTTTTTCCCCGTTAGTCGAACATTAACTAGTTGCCGAAACTCGTGCTAACGACGTCGACGGTACAGAACCCTTTCAATTTGTTACGAGCCCCAGCTTCGCCGACGAGCTGTTTTATATCTAAGCTAATCATTTATCGAATGAAATGATGAATGCCACTCAATACTTTGTCAGTCAAGGTGCTGGATGGTGTTGCTACTGTTTATGGGTGGTCGTATCGCTTACCATCAGGCGAACGGCATGCTCGTCTCGTCATTCAATGCAATAAAAAAAAAAAAAAAAAATTCGCATAACGGAAAGGACATGTCCAAAAACGGGCTTAAAATTCTAACCAAGATACTTTATACATACTTGGATAGTACTCCTAAAAGCTAGGCCTTTGTTATAAATCGAATAATTTTAAAGTCTTTCGATTTTGAGACTTATGTTATTTTATTTGCTTTCAAACCGCTAAAGAAGTAGTTTCGTCTCCCTGGTCCGGAATTCAGTCCCCCAACGTGAGGACGCTTGGCTCAAAATATTACTAAGTACTTAAACGACACTTTTATTGTTTTAATTTTTAGAGACTTTTGTGTCGGGGGTTATTTGAATTTTTATTTCACAATTTTTAAATTACTTAATTCTTCACCATGGGGCCTTGATAAACAACTATCTAACACCTACTTGATGAGACCATCCTTATGAGCCCAAACACGCTATATCTGCTATAAGTTGCTAAGGAGTTGGGAATCCCGCAAACCACTTGATGCTGCAGCATCAGCTCATGTTTAAAAATATTGCCGAAGTCACAGTACACCCAATTTAAATTCAATCGGGCTTTTTAAATGGGAAATGAGCTGATAATCTTCAAACGCCTGAACAAATCTTCATAAATTATAGGTAAGAACCATCGCGATCATATCAGCTTTCAAACAAAAAAAACCGCGTCAATATTGTTCCATTCGTTTGAGAGCTACGGTGCCACAGACAGACATACAGATACACACCCTAAACTTATAACACCCCGCTTTTTTGTCGGGGGTTAAAAATGGTAAGAACTAATAACAAATTTAAGAGACGTTATTTGTAAAGAATAAATAAAAACCCATTCCTAAATATTACTCCAACGCAAGAACATTCAGTCTTTTTTATCAAGGTCTTTAGTCCGCGACTCTATTGACTAGGCCAAATTGTATGTGAACCAGTTAGCAGCGTGATCGAGTGAGTGGCCACCTGTAGCAAATTAGCCACTGGCAACCAAATTGGTGAACTACAACCAGCTCACTTAAAATGAATTAGTTGTCATCAGTCAGCGTACGTGGTGATGATTGAATCGATTTGCGCGTAAATTTTGTGCAAAACAAAAATTGTTGCTCGGTCTCTTTAAATTTGTTTAGGTCCTCGATGTTTTATCTCAAGGACCGCGTCGTTAAGGATGAAGAAAATTAAATTTTCCGTCTGCTTTACATCAATTAAATATTAAATATCATTTATTATCATCTATGTACAAATGTAATGATGTATATCTTAATCCTCATAATATTTTATATCAAAAACATATGAATACATCGACCAAATAATACAATTGAATTACATGATAAACTTTCACATTTCTCCCTGTTGGATTCGTATTGCCCAAAGCAGGCTCCGATGTACCGAAGCTGTTGTTTAAATTCCCACTGATTTATGTTGTCGTGCCAACTCCCTCGTGTCTCTGATTTCTAACGTACAATTAGGGGTTTGTACATTCGTGTAGAGAACGCTTTCAGTGAGGGCACAGCGATCGTGCTCAGTGGATCATTCTCAGTACATCGGCTGTGTAAACTAATTTAGAGCTTTATTTAATTTAACATCTTTTTACTTCTTACTAATATTATAAATGCGAAAGTTTATGAAAATATTTGGATGTTTGTAAGAAGTAAACCCGGAAACAAGTAAACGGATTTGGATGTAATTTGGCACACGGGTCTGTCATTTCCTGGATTACATAGGGTACTTTTTAACCCGGTAATTTGCTCCCATGCGAAATAATGGTTATTTTCAATTTGCTTCTTTCAGTAGATGGCGCTGGCGTGATATTGTGTTTGAAGGACTTTTGTAGCGGGAATGGCTTTTCACGCGGGCGACGCTGCGAGAAAAACTAGTAGAAAATAAAGTACAATGTTCTCAAAACAGAAGCCCAAGAAAAAGATGTAAGTGTGACATAATATTATTAGGTGTTATTAAAATGCCTAGTAAGTATCCTGGCTCATATTTTTCAACGCGGAACACAATACTGCTGCTAGGCGGCAGTTACAGACAAAGCGGTATATAGAAATACAACAGTTTCACTGTTATAACAATGTTTAGAATTCCTCAGCTAAACTGTAAAGTGAGACCCTTGTCATATTGCCATGTCTACCTGTCAACACTGTACGAGAAAGTTACATGCTTGATTATAGAATGAAAGACTAAACGGGATATTGGATAGATATTCAAAATTACCTAGGGCTGGTTGCTTGCAAGTAAAGTTAAGGGTCATATCACACTAGCGAATCGCTAGCGAATGCACCATAAATCCATTATAATGAGACCGTTAACTTTACTTGCCCACGGATGAAACAACTCGGGCTTAGTGTAAAATGTAAAATGAAAGTAAGTAGTAATCTAGGTTTGTTTTAAAATACACATATGTATTTAAACATTGACAGAGCTTGGATTATAAATGCCCTTTTTAGTTGTATGAATATATTTATTTAAACATGTCAGCCATATAAGGAGTAAATAATAAGGCGTAGCGTAGACGCTGTCAATTTGCTGTCTACTCGATGCCTATTTTTATAACAAACGATCAATATGACCATACAATTTCAGTAGAAGAAAACCGAATCAATTAGTGCTTATATTATATCACAGAAGCATGTAGCCCAGAGGACCAGTCCGAACATCCCATTATAAAGTTAAGCGGCAAAAGTTGTTTTGCGTCAGGCGGTTATTTGTGCATTCGGCACGCGCCAACAAGCCGTGGACGAGATTCATCGCGAATAGTTCGCGACGCCCTCGCCGACGGGACGTGATCGTAATTTATTATTTATATTTTGATATTAGCGAATGTTTTGCATATCGATTTTGAAAAAATCACTACTTTCATCCGGTGAATCCGTCCATTACATTGTCTATCTCTAAGCAGCATTCGGAAAGCATTGCTGTGTTCTGGTTTGGAGGACATTGTATGGACGTTACTGGCCATTATGGGACTTAACATCTGATGTCACACAACACGCACAGTTCAATTCCACTCAGAGCTTGTAGATCAAAGGTGTAGGAGCAATCTTGGCGCTTAGCATCAGGAATGATTTGGCCGTCGCATCAATCAGCAGATAAGAAAACACACACACACTCACGCCTTATATCGCCGAAGGGGTAGGCAGAGGCGCAACTAGTTGCACCCACTTTTCGCCGTGCGTATTCCGTCCCATAAGGTGGTAGGGTGCGAGCCTATCGGGCACAAATTCCGGACTCCGGGCTGATACGGAATAGAAAAACCCAATATCACTTTGCCCGACACGGGGATCGAAAACATTCTTAATATGAATCCCACTCATATCTTTAAATAATAAGACTTTATATACACAATTAGCGTATCTGCATTGTATTGTATACAATTGGTTATGGCGATGCAGGTATACGTACACGGGTACAGCTTCGTTACACTAAAATGGTAACAGTAACGCTAACGACACGACGACGGGCTGTGCTCAAAGATAACTGCTAAGGCAGATTTTGCAATTGACGCCACGAAAAACGCGTTATTTATACCATTGGAATCTTCGTATATTTATCGCAACATACTTTTTTATAGCAGAAAATAATGCCAAGAGAAGAGTAGAGTGGTCCCGAACGTTTATAATGTCAGAGGAATTGGGAATAATCGGCCTTTCAGTATGAGAAATAGAATAACAAAAAAAAAACTTTTTATTGGGTAATCTTATTAAACGTATACGCAAATTGCTACTTCACTCGGTTTTCTTTGACACAGAGATACCTACTGGTCTGGTCGAGCCAAAACAAAGACAATATTTCACTTGACTTAAAAATACATTTGTTAATATATAAGATAGGCGAATGTATCGCCATCACAAAGGCTGCCAACGCAGTTGACAAGCGGGGTCTAACAGACCATAAGATACGCATAGTGTCAGACAGCGCTGCGGTACTACGAGCCCTTGACAGTGGAACTATCCAATCTGGGCTCATACTAGAGTGCCACCTGGCATTGGAGGGTATAAGCAAGAATAACTCTGTTACCCTACAATGGATCAAAGGGCACAGTGGCTCTCTAGGTAACGACGCGGCAGATGAGCTAGCTAAAAGGGGGTCAAACCAGGTGGTATTCGGACCCATTCCAATAGTACCACTACCTTTCTATCAGCTAAGATCATGGCTGCGCCGCAGAACACAAGAACAACACGCGGATCAATGGGCAAGTACTAGTGCATGTAGACAGTCCCGGGAAACAGTGCCACACCCGGACCGACGTCTAACGAAACGCCTCTTGTCCCTGGGCAGGGCCTCTCTACGCACAATGGTGGGTACGATCACCGGACACTGCTCATAAAACAAACATTTATATGTTTCAGGTATCACCGACAGCCCCCTATGTAGGGGATGCCTGTCGGCAGACGAAACGGCCTCCCACGTTATCCTGGAATGTGAAGGAGTAGCTGCACAACGGGCTGAAATCCTCGGCACACCGGGGTCACTCCGAGAAGCCTGTGAAGGAACCAGGAAGATCCTGCGCTTCTGGAAGGAGTTGGGCTGGCTGGACTTCTAGCTGGCATATCACGCACAGCGGCCCGACTTTCTACGGGCTAAGTGCGGAAAAAGGAGCCCCACAACAGTAACAACAGTAACAGTATATAAGATAGGCTCCGCTCGCGGCTCCGCCCGCGTGAAAACGTTATTCCGGGTTAAAAATATTTTCCCGGGATAAAAAGTAGCCTATAGCACTCAGTAGTAACGTAGCTTCCTATTAGTGAAAGAATTTTCAAAATCGATCCAGTAGTTTTTGAGTTTATCCATTACAAACAAACAAACAAACAAACAATCAAATCTTTCCTCTTTATTATTAGTATAGATATAGATAACAATATCTACTCACAGATCAGCTCAAGTTATTTTATTGTTGAAACAAATTTCAGTTTTGTTTACACATCCATTCTTATGGCTAACTAGTGTAACAGGATCCCCCGGGGCCGCCGTGTAAGCACCGGAGAAGGCCACTGCGGGGTTTTGGGTTGCTATAAATCTTCAATAGCAGTACTATACTATTGTTTGAGCTTAAACACTTCCTTGTTGCAAATAAGTTGGTGTATTTAAGCGTTTGAAATAAGAATGTTATCTACTAATTAATAAAGAGGAAAAGTTTGCGAGTTTGTTTTTAGGTGTTAATATAATATGCAGCTACTGATCCGATTTTGAAAATTCTTTCATAATTAAGAGGAAGCTTATTACTCCTGAGTGCTGTACTTTTATCCTGAGAAAATATAAAGCGGGACTTTTATCTGGGAGAAAGTTTTTCAAGCGAACGGAACCACGGGCAAAAACTAGTTATAATAAAATATAGCCCAAATATTAAAATAAAAATAAAATAAAATACTTTATTCATCACGTAGGTGAACATAGTTGCACTTATGATAAGTCAAGATACATTAAATTGATTATATTAATAATTATTATTAATACCAATGGTCACTTATATAACTACCGACATTTTTATTGGAAGTAAATCTATGATGAGAAATAAACAAAAACAAAAAACAATTAGCCAGATCGCTAAAAGAAATTAAATGAATTACAATACGGGCTAACTTTATGATAGATCCTCAATAGGACAGCAGTGACACTAAGCCGGGATAACGCCAAACAATAGAAGTCGTCTCCTACGATACCCCAGGAGGAGACTCTTTAGTTCTATATATGGATGACTAGCTTTTGCCCGCGGCTTCACCTGCACAAAAGAGTTTTTCCGGGTAAAAAAATAAAAGTCCTGCCTATATATTTCCCGGGATAAAAAGCCTAAAACCTTCCCAAGGTCTTGAACCATCTGCATACCAAATTTCATTGAAATCCGTTCTGTAGTTGTCTTTTTACCCTCTTAGAGGCTGAATTTCGCAAAATCCCGTCTTAGGCGCGAATTACGCAATTATTGTACGCATGCGCGTATGCGCATGCGTACACAGAAAGCGGCGCAGGCATCTTACCGCTTCAAACGCTTCAATACAAAATGTAGGTAGGCGACACTTTGTGAATTATACTGAAGCGGCGTGGCGCAGGCACGTCGTTTCGTCACCTATTCCGCGTCGCTCGCGACTGGAGAGGCGCGCAAGCGGCACGTCGTTTTGTTATACAGTAGGAGCAGAAAAATGCGTAACGATAGTGAATTTAATGTACAGTTCTGCATTGAATGACGAGACGAGCGTGCCGTTCACCTGATGGTAGGCGATACGACCACCTATAAACAGTTGCAACACCATCCAGCACCTTGACTAACAAAGTAGCTACTGTATGGCATTCCACTGCGCTTGTTATCCTGAGACATAAGATGTTAAGTCTCATTATGTCCAGTAGTTATACTGGCTACCATGTCCTTCACACCAAAACACAACAGTGCATGCACACTGCTGCTTGGCGCTTGAAATAGACATTGCGGTGGTACCCAGACGGACTCTTACGTATGAGACCTACCACCAGTAAATATAATGTAAATGTAATATAGATTGGATATTGCATGCTACCTCAACCGCATAAGTCTTTTACTGGGATAAAACTGCAAACGGTAAAATGACCCCTACTACACCTGATGGTAAGCGGAGAGAGGTCCAAATAGCGTCGAATAACAAGCGACGATTATCGTATCGTATAGATATTTCGTAAGTTTGTGACATATCGCTGATTTCTTGGGTATACAATCGCAACTTCTTTATTAGAGTTCCATTACATTTTCAAATGTTAGGGCTTTATTCAACGCAAGGAAATCTCACGACAGGTATACTATGCATAATTAAAATCACAACCGCTTACGGCAATCTATTCCAATTTCACTGTTTATTACGTGTAGGATGTGAAACGTTCTATAGAAATACGAAGTTAATAAGAATTGTTCATTATTTACAATACAAGTGAAAAGGTCTTTGTTCCAATGAGGATAATAATATAACAGAAGCAAACATATTTTTATTAATAGATTAAGTAAGTGTTATTTTTCATGGTTTGTTAGTAAGTTCATTGTAAAATAAAACCAGTATAATCCACCACGGGCAATCGGAACTTCTCCATCATCTATATTTGGTAAGCTAATAATGCTCGCCAAGTATTGTCGCCACTAATTTTGCTCCAAAAAGAATTTAAATTAAAGTTCTCACCAAGTTTAAGTACTTATAAGTGCTTGCGCGCGTACCTAATAAACGAATCAAACTAAATAAAAACCCGAATTTTCTAAATATTTCCTTTTTTAAAACCGTTAAAAATAAGGAATTTACTTCCACTTTCCCAAACCTCTCACAAATTGTTTCCTATTTTACAAAATTTGTACCAGCAATATCTTTATCCCGATCCATAAACCCAGCATCCAATATGGTCGGTAAAGAATACACTACAGTTGTGGAAATATTGAACAGCAAGGTGCACCTACTCTTATTTACGTATAGCAACTTATCAGTTATTCATTGAATTCGAATGCAGTTGCCCGTTGAGAAAAGTCAGCCGTTAAATAAAGCCAATCTTTTACTGCACTAGCGATGGGCTTTGGGTTGGCTTGCAATTTGAATTTGATTTCCTGTATGGTCTATTGTGTTGAGCATATTTGATTTCAAACCCTTACATAATGTGATAAATAAAGTCCCCAGCCTCGTCTGTCTGAACGCGATAAACTCAATACCTACTGAACAGATTTCGTAACTTAATATGGAGATTGTTTGAGATCCCGGGAAGGACTTAGGCTACTTTTTATTCTGGAAAAATCGCGACCAAACCTAGTCAGAAATAATATAAGCAACAAATCATGATTAATTAATAGTTTCAGAGCGTAAACAATGTAAAGCGCATTAACTTAGGTTTTGAGCCTGATTAAACACCACTGGATAAAGCATTTGTTATCGAGCAGCAAAATTAATAGAATAACCACTCTACGGATAGGGTATTTTATTAGTTTTAACCGGCTTTTGTTACATGACTTCCAACAGCACCAACAGATTATTGCCTTAGAGTACGGCGTATAAACGTTTTAAACATAAATTCACAATACTCAACACCTGAAATCCTTGTCAAGGATCCCTTCATGGTCCTTCTAGGCTGAGTTGTTTCATCCGTGGTTAGGTAAAGTTAAGGCTATTATTACACTGGCGAATTGCAAGTGAATTCTGTGCAATAAGACCGTTGACTTTACTTGACCACGGATGAAACAACAAGGGCTTAGGATATTACCCAATACACATTATCGATTTGTATTAAACTAACCATGAACAATGAGGCTAAAATCTCGACTACTGTGTCTGGGCGCGCAACAGCTCCATAAAGGCCAGAAGCTTTAGGAAGCTGTCAATTTGTGAAAACTAAAACTGTGTCAAACTAAAAAAAACTAATAGTATAAGCTATCATGGTCTTGAGACATCCTAAAAACATGTGTGTTTTAAAGTAATTAAAGAAAAGAAAACAATATATTTATCAAGCTTTCCAATTTTGTACTTATCTAACCAAAGGCATTAAACAGTATAGTTATCTTAGCACTCTTTGTACCTACCTAACACTGATAGTGGTAAATTAAAACTACGAAGTAAAATTATTGCTCCTTACTCCGTAAAATCTATTTTAATTCCTAAAATAATCATTTCTTGTTTATTCCTTTTGAATTACGAGACGAGCATGTCGCTCGCCTGATGGTAAGTGCTACGATGATTATAAATAGCGGCAACACCATACAGAATTTTTAATTACAAAGTACTGCGTGGCACTCCAATGCGCTCGTCATCCTGAGACATTAGATGTTAAAACTCATTGTGCGCACTAATTACGCTGGCTACTATGTCTCTAAAACCGAAACACAACAGTGTTTGAGCACTGCTGCTTGGCGGTAGAAACAGACATTGCGATAGTACCTACCCAGACGGCTCCTCGCGTACGAGAGATCTGCCACCAGCAAAACATGATCACACAACAGTTCAACTCAAACTTGATCATAGAGATACAACTCCGAAGACACATTTAGCACCAGAAAAGAATACTTTGGATCCTATTGCACTTACATATAAAGGTGTTCTGGAGACGTAACACATTTCAACACGTGTTCTACATAAACTTCTTTAGCTGAATATTTTTCAAACGTCTGGCACGACACACGGACGCTCCCAACAACTTTACAAGATCTTGAGCTATTTGTATCCGTCATTTGTAAGGTATATTTCTCTGTATTTTGTACTAAACAATTGCAGAAGTTGAAATTGGAAAGGTATTTCCGAATAGCATGTTACAATCGATTTTAGTTTAATTTTACTTGTACCATAAGACACATATTCCTACAATTAAGCTTCCACTGAGAAATATATGATATATAATTGCAAAATATCATTCAATTAATACATTTGGGAAATCGAATATTATCATATTTTACCTAAATAGCCGTGTGATTGTGATTATCTTGCATTATGAATTATGTAGAGCATAAATAAAAAAGCTCGCCAAAAACAAAACCTATAACTCCAGCGAAAATGTGGGCTAGCAAACAAGCAAATGGATCACCTTTCAGTTCATTTACAAGTTAAAATACCAGAGATTTTGTACGTGCATTCCAGACCTTTAAGGGAAGGAATGAGTATTGGGATTATAAGGGAATATTGCGCCTTAGGCTTTCTCAGTAATTTCAGGAAACGCGAGCTATGAAACAGTGACCTATTAACCAGTTTTGGAGTACTTGGATTGTCGGTAAGACTTACCACAAGTAACTTTTAACTTGAACATATTTCAAATACTTTTTTCTTAGCAATATTACTTACTTTATTGAAATGCTTAAGGAGACTCAATTAAAATTGAAATTCGTGGCAATATCTAACTTAAGTAATATATTCAAACTACAAACGCCGTAAGACAAATTGTAAATATAGTTTAAAAATCACACAGAAGCCAGGTGAAATGAATAATTCAGTCCGCGCAGCGAGATCGCTCCGGGTCTTGCTTCAATATTAAATCTTTGACATCGATGCGCTGAAAACACCGCACTTATTACAATGATCGATATTATTACGACATGAGGCATTACTTGGATAATCGGAAATAGGCTCACCCCTATTGCATGACGTAACTGGCAAAATGTGTGTGTGATAAAGACCTAAGACCTCTGCCTACTTTGAAAAGAGAAAAAGGGCGTGATAGTATGTACTATTTGATTTATAAGAAGCATTTTGCGCCTTTGCTGTAAGCCTCTATGATATGATAAAATAACGATAAGGAGAAAATAGAAACAAAAGTTTATTAAAGGATTTTGTATTAGAATTTCTCGATATTACATTAATTTTATCTGTAAAAATAGTAACACTGCAGCTTTTTATTTTTGTAATTTTTTCATTATCCGCGTGAATATAATGTACTACATACATCGTCTAATTTGTGACTGATTTTAATATAATTTCATAAAACCAGCAACCAAGTGTCTTGCTGTACTTTTTTGAATATTCTCTTCGAGCCAAAGTTCCGAAATCTAAAGGGCTAACAAAATTTTATGAACATTATCGACAGTATTGAAATGAATTGAACTGTACTGGTCATGTATAAACCATCTACATAACAGAAATATGCTCGATACTTGGACCACTACATATTTTTTAGGAATACAGAGTTTTCGGATTTGCTAAAAGTGTTGTTTCATTTTCATATGGTCAAAATCTTAGAGGGCCAAAATAAATTAAATTAAAATAAAAACATCTTCCAAACCTTGATATCGTTTCTCAGTCGTGCTTCCGCATAAGCGCACCAACAATACAATCGTCTTTCCCCGCCTGCTCTAAGCCCTCGATGGCAACCTCTTTGCGAGAGCTCTCGCAAACTGACTCAAATTCACATTATTTACTCCTGAATTATACACCCATATGATATATGAAAATTGAAAATGGCTAGAGCGCAAATGGCCCTGGTGACGCCAACCAGCCGCCATAGCCGGGTGTTTTTTGTTTTTGATATATTAAACCGACTTTTAGTGTGGTGTTTTTGCGCAGTCGAAAGCTACGGAGCCATTGATTTCCAGGTTACTCATTTATTTTATTACTTTCTGTAATTTATGAGAGATTTACTAGTTGTCGGGTTTTAAATTGATGTTTGTAATTTTTTTATTGACTGATGTTTAAATATAGTGATGCCCAGGGTATAACTTAGTCGTAGTCGTACGGCGTTTTATTAACGAATAGTGTTTGCGCTCGGCTCCGCCCGCGTTAAAAAGTTTTTCCGGGATAAAAGTAAAAGCCTATAGCACTCAGGAGTAAGGTAGCGTCCTATTAGTGAAAGAATTTTCAAAATCGGCCCAGTAGTTCCTGAGATTAGCGCTATAGATTAGGTAACCTACGGAATATAATTACTTATCTATACTATAATATTATAAAGCTGAAGAGTTTGTTTGTTTGTTTGAACGCGCTAATCTCAGGAACTATTGGAGCGATTTTGAAAATTCTTTCACTAATAGGAAGCTACATTACTCCTGAGTGCTATAGGCTACTTTTTATCCCAGAAAAACTTTACCACGCGGTCGGAGCCGCGCGCAAAAGCTAGTGGCTAATAAAATATGTGATTGCAACTGACGAATACAGCGGCATACGAGTAGGGTTAAGTCATACCTTGGGCATCACCGTACTTATTTTAGACTAAGATGTGAAATAGGAATATGTTCTTGTTTAATATTTTTTGCTTAATTTTTTCCGTAGTCGGGTTATAGTATGTTTTTACTTTTTTTATAGTATTTTTTATTATTACTTTTTTCAATGAACAGACACAACGGTTACTGATGTTTTATTATATGTATAGGTCAATAACTTTGATCTGATCATTTGAAATTAATTCATCGAGACAATTGATTGTAAAGCTAGCTTTATTAAAACCTTTTATCTGTATCTCTTTTTATACTTATTATTTCATTTTGTAATACAATACGTGAATGAATGTGTGGTTTATCATAATACACATAAATAATTGGAGAGTAGGTGTGCCTGCGTTTTCGATATTTTTCTCTTTCAGTTAATGTAGTTCATCATCATCATCATCAGCCCGTTGCAGTCCACTGCTGGACATAGGCCTCTCACAAGATACGCCACAGAGCCCGGTCTGCTGCTTTATGCATCCAGTCGCTGCCGGCCCTCTTGTGCAAGTCGTCCCGGCATCTGGCCAGAGGGCGTCCCACGCTACGTTTGCCAAGACGTAATGTAGTTACTTGCATAATATTTTATTTTATTTTTTATTTTTATTTATTTGGAACAAAAAACAACTGTACAATATGTTCTTTAAAACTACGAAGCTTATTATTAAGTACTAATTATTGTACAATCCACACAATTGTCCCCATATTAAATTGTAAACTAAACAATAATCCACAAATCCACTTATATAATATTCTAAACTACAAGTACATTATAAGTAAGTACTGGCGAGCCAAATGATAGAGTATTGTAACCTTTTTTTTGACAAATAGTCTTAATTTATCAGTTTTAATATACTACTAGAAATTTTGTAAACAAATAAAACATAATTCTATGATCAAAAACCAACATTTTCAGTTTGCTTATTGTCTGAACTATCTTATTTGTTTATTTTATACTCACATGTAGTAGAATACCTTATTATGAATTAGTGTTAAAACAAGATCTAAGTCACACATAATATAGTAACTGCATACAGCAGGACAGATATAAATTGTTAAATTAATTATTACTATTATGTACCCAAAGAGCCAATTTTAATCAAATACTGACTTTCACTTTCAATCGATAAGGTTTGGCAAAAGTAGCTGCCTAAGGGTTCATACACATAAACACGACACGACGTCGCGCCGTGCCACGACGCGACGTCGTGTCGTGTTTATGTGTATGAGCCCTAACATTGGTTTCTTTTATTCCGAAAAGGGAAGTGTTCCCGTGAGGCAGAGATTGATCTGCGGTACTTGTTGGACACTAGGGAAGTAACTTATAAAGGCAATTCTAAAACTTTCTATCCAACAGGGATTTATAAATCGGCAAAATCGCGGGAATAATGTTTATTTCTAACGCCAAGCAGCAGTGTGCGTGCCACGCATGCTTCCGGTTTGAAAGACATTGTAGCCAGGGTAATTTACTGGGCATTATGAGATTTAACATATAAATATGACAGGGTGCCGAGCGCAGTGGAGTGCCACACAGTAGTTTGTAATTAAAAGTTCGGTGTGGTATTGCTACTGTTTATGGGCGGTCGTATCGCTTACGATCAGGCGAGTGGGATGCTCGTCTTGTCATTCAGAAGCAATAAAAACTCGTTATAAATATGATATTACGGCTAAGTAAAGTGTAAGCATATTCAAAATTCTCGCTGGGATTATGCCTAACAATGTCAATTTTGCCGCCCAAATTTTGTTAAGGTCCATCGAACCGCAAAATTTCGATGCCGCCCGTAGTTAGTAGGCGGTGTTCATATTTTAAAATCTTTTTTATTATTCGTAATTTACAAGTCTATCAATTATGTTATTGAGTTTATGTCAGTTTTGTAGCTAGGAATTAGGAATTTAAATTACTTTTTTTATTACATATAACAAAATTGGCCCATTTTTGTATTTCCCGAAGAATACTGACCAATGTTGTGGATCTTTGGAATGTCCAGACAATTTAGACTATTATAGAAGCTTATCAGCTTCCAATGTCATCAAATCAATGAAATTAATATAATTCATACCTAATAATATTCTTTCTAATACATATTGAAAGTGAGTTTGAGAGATTTTGAGAAATCTTAGTACCTACGGAATTGCTTTGAACCAGAAGAACGGACATACATTACTTCTCAATGTCTATTTATGCAATAAGTCATAAGGCGTAAAAATACGGCGTTAAATCAAATTCAAATCTCCAATGAAAAAAAATAGTATGAAACGAAAAAGTATTGCAAAAAGTCGTGGGTATATATTATTATTTAAATAATTACGCATACTACGCATACTCACGCCTTTTATCCCCGAAGGGGTAGGCAGAGGCGCAACTAATGCACCCACTTTTCGCCATTTTTATTCCGTCCCATGATGTGATAAGGGGCGAGCCTATTAATAAATAATTACATCATTCAATATCATAATTAAATTATTACTTAACGGCCAAATATGCCCTGCGTAGCGCTACAGAAAACTTAGTTTATCCGGGATAAAAGTACATATAAAGCTTCCTCTTGAACAGGGGCGGATTTCTCTATAGGCCGAGTATGCCCGGGCCTAGGGCGGCAAAATTTGCTCGTGTTTGCGGCGGGTGAAAAAATATTTACGGTCGAAAATGAACGAGGACAGTTTGAACGCTCTGGCTATCCTCTGTATCGAATCACAGTTGCTACGGTCTTTAGATTGTGATGATTTGATTAAAAAAATCGCTGCTCAGAAAGCCAGGCAAAAGACAATTTGTGAATAACGATTCATTGTTACTCACAAATAGAAATGGTAAGAATCAGCATGTGAAATACACTGATTGAGACAATTAAATCATTGACTGACGATCGTTTTTTTTTTTCATTTTAATTGAATTTCTATAGTTTATTTAATTTTTCATGCTTTACAGCACATAGAGGGGTGGCAATCTTTCATAGGCCTAGGGCGGCCAACGTATCAAATCCGCCCCTGCTCTTGAATCACTCTATCTATTAAAAAAATCAATTATTGCTGCAATTAATGATGTCCAAGCACAGTGCATTGACATGTTCTATGAGTGAATCATAATTGGACAGCGAACGAGTAAGCTAAAAAAATCCAACAACACACAATTGATTCGCCTCTGTTCAAAGTTTCTATGTGATCAATAGCAAGACAGAGATGCAGCGCTGATCTGAGTAACTGGCGCAACAAACAGAGCGCGGGTCGGAAACTGAATTAATAAAATCCACAGAAACGCGGCGCGGACGTGATGCTGATGAATAGAATGATATTATGACTTGCTCTCTTCGCTGAGTGTGAGGCGCCATGAAACTAGCGAGTATTTCGTATCGTGGTATAAATAATACCTACCACGATGCCGCACCCCACTATTTCCCTAATCGCTTACAGTACTAGTGTGTAATTTTCCGCTTGTGTGTCAGTTCTGATCACTATTGTTACTACTACTACTGCTAGTACCAGCCCCGTATTATATACTGCCCACTGCTGAGCACGGCCCTCCTCTACTACTAAGAGGGTTTAGGCCTTAGTCCATCACGCTGGCCTAGTGCGAGTTGGCATACCTTCGAAATTCTTATAGAGAATTTCTTATATACCCACACCTGTTAACACATTCTTATAACCTACAAATGCACACACACACTGTGTATTATCAAAGATCTATAACCCCGCGAAACCTCCATTCAAAAATTCGATGGGCGCGTCATCGTGGATGGTGTTATTTGAATTAACTATTTCTGCAATTAAATGAGAAAACAGTGTGCACACGTTGAAGAACTAAATTAAATTGATCATTTGCTATCGCGAATTGATAAATTAAGAATGAGAGCCACTCAGCTTAGTAATAACATGTCCATGAACAACGATCGACAAAAAATCAATCGTCTACTGTACCCAAAGTGCTGTGGAGGGTTTGAAAAGTTACAAATTCCGCCTTTAATATAAAAAAAATACTTATTGGCTTAAATAACATCTCGGATGAAGAAACGTCCATTAATAAGTCGTTTTTTCTTGTTTAGATAGAACAATATACTTTGATAAGTACCCGAATTTCTTTTTATAATGTGACTTCTGCCGTTGTCATCCATTAAATAGGATAATGACACTATTTATTTGTAATAATCGGTGAGATTTAGGTGAAAACGCGGCTCCTTAGAGCCTTGTTATGGAAGAAGCCCATACACCGACGCGATTTACAGGATCGGTTGTTCGGTTTATGCCCTTTATTAAACATTTACTGAACGATTACATAATATTATAATTTATATCTACTTGTATAGATATACATCTATAGTGTACACACTGCATCCGCTTACCTACTGGCCCCCTACGACAACAAGCCAGGTGAGCCAGTGAGATATCTCGGCAGCACTTCCGCGTCTCGCCCACATTGTGCCTTCGTATTTCACAGTTCACTGCTGCTCGCAAGCTATGCTTATAATTATATAGTTTACATTGTGTAGATAAAGCAGAGTTTTGTGCTAATTGGGATGTGTTAAAAATTATTGAAAAAAATATTTCCAAATAACTGTATAAATTTTGCGCAATTAATTTACCTTTATTATTATAATTAATTAAAATAATACAGCCGTTTCGCGCCGTTTCACTATAGAAACGCATTCCGATCACGTTTTATATAAATATCCCTAAATTCCCACGGAGGTGACAATTTAACAAAATTTCTTCGTGCCGAATTAATTCATTTCGTGTACAGAATTGTTAGGCGATAAGGTAATGCGAAGTCCTTTATGTTGTTTGTAAACTTGGGAATTACACCTAACCCTGGAGGGGTAAGCAGACATGCAAAGAAGGTTGTTATATTCCTTATGAAAAAAATTATAACTCATCTCAAAGGTGTTAATAAGCAACTACATATACCTATATATTAGCAAAGAATTCCAAAGAAAGTAAGTTGCTCACACAATACAGTGGGCACAAAGGGCTTTCAATACAATAAAACAATCCCGGGAGACGCGTGTGAGTGTAACCTTTGGGAAATCACTAATAAACGCTACGCGTTATTCTCTGCTATCGGGTTTAGGGTGCCGACAGAGTTCTTGTATTAACATTTTATAACACTATATTATGCTACTAGTGAAGGGACGGGGAGGGGAAGGGGAATGATTCTTACCGGTTTACCTTTGCAAACATCTATTTTGATTAAAGCTATAAATGAATGAATAAGCTTAGTGAAAATATTGGCTTCCATTTTCAAAATTGTAACAGTTTGCTTTTATACATACATCAATATTGCAGTCGGGAATAATGCCTACAGTCAGTGGCGTAGCGTGGTTGGGGCGGGGGGTTTGGTGGCTCTTATTTGTTGAAATGAGCATTTTTTTTCGCCCAGTGCCTTGGAGCGGCAAGGACCCACGATACGCGTATTCATATTTTTGAACTATTAAAGCATTAAATGTATGCTTTACCTACTAATGAGGAAATCAACGCATTGTTTTCCACCGGGGCGGACACGCGTTAAAGTGGGTTTTAAAGTTACATTTAACACCTTTTTGTTATTTAAAGGCTATCGCCACCTCCAACTGAAAAGCTGTAATTTCATTATTTTTGTTATTATTTGTTTTTGAAAGTGGTAACTCTATAGACATAATTACGGGACAAAGCGGACAAACTATTGCGTCAGTAGAGCGACATATTAAATCTTATTTCTACATTTGATATTATGTGGACAGCCTTAAATATTTACAAAATATTGGTTCTGCAATATTTGGGAGCGTTGAATATTATATTTTATATTACGAAGGCATCACGCTCTGCGGTACGTAAAATTATTTCGGTAACAATTGTGTGAGTATATTCTCTTATTTTAAAAATAAACGTAATATTTACATACATAATGAGGTACAAGAAAGGATATAAAAAGGTTGTGATTTGAATTTACATTTTAATGAATATAATTTTACTCTGAATCCAAAATTCACAGCTTCCATACTATTTTTTTTAATGGCATTGAATGACGAGACGAGCATGCCGTTCGCCTGATGGTAAGCGATACGACCACCCATAAACAGTAGCAACACCATCCAGCAACTTGAATTACAAAGTACTGTGTGGCATTCCACTGCGCTCGTCATCCTGAGACATAAGATGTTAAGTCTCATTATGTCTAGTAGTTACACTGGCTACAATGTCCTTCAAACCGAAACACAACAGTGCATGCACACTGCTACTTGGTGGTAGAAATAGACATTGCGGTGGTACCCACCCAGACGGACTCTTACATATGAGAGACCCACCACCAGTGGAATTAAAGTGTATTAAACATTTTTATTGTTTTAGCAGCATTTGCTTGCGGCTTCAGCCGCGTGAAAAAGTTTTCCGGGATAAAAGTCCCGCTACTTATGTACTTTTCCGGAATAAAAAATGTCTATATCCTATCTTATGGTTCAAGCTTACTTTAGACTAAATTTAATCAAAATCGATTTAACAGTTTAGCCGTGAAAGCGTAACAAACAGACAGACAGAGTTACTTTCGCATTAGTATGGAAGTATGAATTAAAAACAACATATTTGTGATATCTTTCTCGTTTCCTCGTGGAAGGTTCCATTAGAATATGTAAGAGGTATCATCCCATAACGCATTGCTTCTGCCGTCAAGCACTATGCAAGAACAATTGAACAATTTGCTGAGGGAGTTTCTTGCGCCGCTTCTTCTTCACAGGGATAACACGTTCCGAAGTGGTGGTAGATTCTTGACGATTCAAAAGAAAATTTTGAGTTTTAGTTTGAGTTCAATTGTGTTCTAACCTGAAAGACACTAAATGAATTGTAGCCAGTGTTTCAGGACATCAATTACTTAACACCCAACTTAACAAAAAAAATATGCCATAGAGAATATACCTACTACAACAATACTTTTCTATTCATAGTAAAAGGTTTGTAAAATTGAGCGAAATAAGTTTCAAGTTAGCAGGGACAATAGTTTGCCGCAGAATCCGTAATTTTCTTTGCAATGCAATGCAATCAGCCCCGTATCATATACTGCCCACTGCTGAGCACTGACCTCCTGTACTACTGAGAGAGGTTAGGCCACCACGCTGGCCTAGTGCGGGTAGGCAGACTTCACATACCCTCGAAATTCTTATGGAAAATTCTCAGGTTTCCTCACGATGTTTTCCTTCACCGTTAAAGCGATCGATAATTGATAAACAATACACACATAATTTCGAAAAGTCAGAGATGTGTGCCATGGGTTTTGAACCTCCGGACATTGTCTCGGCAGACCGTTCCATTCCCAACAAGGCTATCGTCCACTTAATTTTATTTAATCTTTTTAAATACTTAATAGCGATTTAAATTCACCTAAATATTCTGAAAATTCAGATTTATTGTTCCACACCCATCCCTAATTGAAACAAAATCAAATAAACTGGAAGGGGTAACACAAAATGTAGAACTAATTAACCCCGCTGTTTAATAAACAAACAGTACATTAGCATGTAATGAAAACGGGATCAATCGGGATAAACACTTTTGACTAAGATAAATAGTAATTGATGGTACTGTTTTAGCCTAAACGGTGCAAATATAAATCATGTTATATATAGCATGGATAAATCTTTATTTCCTATTTAATATAATATAGTTAAGTATTACTATATAAATAAAAAACGGTTATATTACGTTATGATTATCGCGAGAAAACCTATATTATACTTACCTAAGAATAAAATAAGGGCAAATGTGTCTATTACTAAAAACTGGTGTTTTGGGAAATAATTAATTATCTTAATATATATAAATCTCGTGTCACAATGTTTAAGCTCAATGGACTCCTAAACCACTTAACCGATTATAATAAAATTCGCACACCATGTGCAGTTCGATCCAACTTGAGAGATAGGATAGTTTAAATCTCAAATTATAGTCGCAATTTTAATTTATTGCTAATTATTTGTCTGTTATTATTTGACAGTCACAATTATCTTAACTCCAAATGATTCTAACAGATGTCGATACCTTTTTTTTTTTTTTTTTTTTTTTTCTCTTTGGCAAGGCGCGGTTTGCGCATCTGCCAGTGTCAAAGTTTTTAGAAGTTACATACTATATAATATTGTTTCTTTGTTATCCTCAGTAGTAGTAGTAGTACTATGTCGAAGTAAAGCAGTGGCTACCTTACCAAGACTTTATCGAGGAGTTTTGGCGGCAACAAAACAAACACTTGACTAGCACAGTTATTTCAATTCACTTCATTTGAGCCCTTTAATAGAACTATATTGGATAATATACCGCCATAATTATGCAATATAACACTAAGTATCACCAAAATAATGAATTAAAACAAGAGCACCTCATGACACTACCAAGTTCCCGCCAAAACCTGTCGATACCTTTCGACTGGGTTGAGTAAGTAATCAATAGATGGCGCTGCTATGAATGATTCTAACAGATGTCGATACCTTTCGACTGGGTTGAGTAAGTAATCAATAGATGGCGCTGCTATGGTAAATCTACGAACGTGTCATATAAGCTACATTTTAAGCGGGACTTTTATACCGGGAAAACTCATTCACGCGGGCGGAGCCGCGGGCAAAAGCTATATTATATATTTCTTCTGTGCGTGTGTATGTCACTGAACTCCTAAACGGCTGGACCGATTTTAATTATTTTTTTTGTGTCTTCAGGTGGATTCGAAAACGGTTTAGATTTACAATTGGATCCGGTATATAGCGCTGTACTCGGGTTCTAGGATTTTATTTCCTTTTTAGGGCAGGACAACGTCTGCCGGGGCCGCTAGTTTTTTTATATATAACGATATTTAAAACAAGCGAACAATTTTTTTTTTAAATAGAGTAATTATTAAGTCATAGTATAGTAAAATCAAACAAATAACACAGAGATCGTAATGTGAGCAATATAAAATACTGTTACGCGCGCTAATACTCGCGGATAGTAGCGCCATCTATTGGCTAAAAGTGGTACTATCCGAATGTGGAAAGTTCGGCGAAGGAACATTCTCGAAAGATCTCGATGTCTCCAGAATGTCGTGGAAACGCGATAACTGACCTATATTTGCGAGAGAGTTCCCGACTATTCCGGATCTTTCGAGAATGTTCCACAGACTACGATAGTAATTGCGGCCGGCGGCCGCGGCCTTGTGACCAAGGCCATTGACCGAGTATAAAAGGCGGCGCGCGGCCGCCGCCGGGCATTCAGTTTTGCTTAGCGAGCAGAGCGACAAGCGGACTACGAGCGATAACTCCGAGCGACTTCGAAGCGAATTGTGATTTGTGTGAACGTATAGTGAGTGACTATAATTATTGTATTCGAATATCGTAGTATCCAGTGCAGTGTTATAGTTAGTTTAATTGTAATTATTTGCTAATAAAAACTTAATTGGTACTTTTATCGCAATACCGGCGTTTTAATTGTTTATACCGAACCCCAGCACGTAACATTTGGTGTCAGAAGTGCGATAAACAATGCCGGTATTACCAAAGGAGGACGAAGGTGCTAGTATCCGCACTCGAAGTCAACGCCAACAAGAGATGGACCGAGGGCGTTTCGAGGGCACTCCAGCACAGGTGGTTGGACAACCAACGGGACAGCCTACTCCTGGAACATCTGGAGATTCTACCGCGTTAGTACCTACGGACCTTACGGCGATTATGGCAATGCTGCAGGAGCAAACTCGACTTCAACAAGAGCAGGCTCGCCGTCAGGAGGAGCAGTTAGCTCGACTTCAACAAGAGCAGGCTCGCCGTCAGGAGGAGCAAGCTCAACGTCATGAGGAGCAGTTAGCTCGACTCCAAGAAGAGCAGGCTCGCCTGTTAAAAGAGCAGGCTGCTCGGCAAGAAGAGCAGGCTGCTCGGCAAGAAGAGCAGGCTGCGCGGCAAGAAGAGCAGGCTGCTCGTCGCCAAGAAGAACAGACGGTTCTGATGAAAGACCTGAGGGCTGCGATCGGCCAGGAACTCAAAGCAGTAAAGGATCATGTCGATCGACATGAAAAGCGTATCTCAGAGGCTGAAGCTAAGATTGCCGGTGGCAAGGGAGAAGGAGGTGGATACTATGATTGAAGGGATGTTGAAAGATGGTGTCATAGAGCCTTCATCTAGTCCTTGGTGCTCTCCAGTTGTCTTGGTGAAAAAGAAGGATGGCAGTACGCGTTTTTGCGTGGATTATCGTCGATTAAACGATATTACAAAAAAGGACAGTTACCCTCTACCTAGGATCGACGACACTCTGGACACGCTTGCTGGAATGAAGTGGTTTAGCACGCTAGATTTGAAGAGTGGCTACTGGCAAGTAGAAATAGACCCGTTAGACAAAGAGAAAACTGCATTTTCTACTGGGAAAGGTCTATGGCAATTCAAGGTTATGCCATTCGGATTGTGCAATGCTCCTGCGACTTTTGAGAGACTGATGGAGCTAGTACTGACTGGATTGATTGGAGACGCATGTCTTGTCTATTTGGATGACATTATAATTGTGGGCCGCACATTTGAAGAACATCTTAAAAACCTTGGTCATGTGTTATCGAAAATCCGTGGGGCTAATCTCAAGCTCAGTCCTAAGAAATGTTCCTTCTTTAAACAGCGGGTTAGCTTCTTAGGACACATCATTTCAGCGGATGGCGTTCAAACAGACCCCGAGAAAGTGATAGCAGTCAAGGAATGGCCAGTTCCAAAAGACAAGACACAAGTTCGTGCGTTTTCAGGCTTGTGCTCTTATTATCGGCGATTCGTTAAGAACATCGCGGATATAGCCAAACCGTTGCATAAGCTCACTGAAGAGAAGAGACAATTCTGCTGGGACGAGAGTTGTGACGTCGCCTTCCAAGCGTTAAAAGACCGTCTGTGTGCCACACCTATTCTGGGTTATCCTGACACGGCAAACGAGTTCATTGTTGACACAGATGCAAGTAATACTGGGATTGGCGGCGTGTTGTCTCAACGGAAAGGCGATAAAGAGGCTGTGATAGCTTACTTCAGTAAATCGTTATCCAAACCCGAGAGAAATTACTGCGTCACCAGAAGGGAACTACTGACTGTGGTGAAAACCTTGCAGCATTTTAGCAAATATTTGATTGGGCGGAAATTCCATCTGCGAACCGACCATGCTGCCTTGAAGTGGCTATTGCATTTTAAAAACCCAGAGGGTCAGGTTGCGAGGTGGATTGAGTTGCTACAAGAATTTGACTTTGTTATAGAACATCGTAGTGGGAAATCTCACAGTAATGCAGACGCCTTGTCAAGAAGGCCGTGCCCTGATAGCTGTAAGCACTGCACTAAGCAAGAGGGTAAGGAAGCAGTGCCAGTTAGAATGATAAGGGCAGACTTTAGCAGCGAGTGGAAAGGAGAGTTACAGGAAGCGCAGGATAAAGACGCGGACCTCAAACCAATCCTCGAGTGGCTAAAAGCCGGTGCTACGAAGCCCCAGTGGAGTGATATCGCACCGTTAAGTTCCATAACAAAAAGCTATTGGGCCCAGTGGGACAGTCTGGTAATGCAAGATGGGATCCTGTGCCGTAAATGGGAAAATGCCAAGGGAGATCGATGTCATTTACAAATGGTGGTCCCAAAAGCCAAGGTCCCAGAAATACTTCAACTTTATCACAGTGGATGCTCAGGAGGTCACCTGGGAGTCAAGAGAACATTGTTGAAGACCCGTGAGCGATTTTATTGGATCAACTGTAGAGACGATGTTGAGGAATGGTGTCGCAAATGCACGAGTTGCGCGGCTGTGAAAGGTCCCCATACACGTAGCAGAGGGGCATTGAAAATTTATAACGTTGGTGCCCCATGGGAGCGGATAGCCGTGGACGTTGCAGGACCGTTCCCTGTAAGTGACAGTGGGAACAAATATTTTATGGTGGTCATGGATTACTTCACAAAGTGGCCGGAAGTATTTGCCATCCCCAATCAGGAAGCTTCAACAGTCGCGGACAAATTGGTTCATGAAGTCTTCTGCCGGTTTGGAGTACCCCTGGAAATACACAGTGACCAAGGACGTAATTTTGAATCCCAAGTATTTCAGGAAACATGTCGGGTATTGGGCATTCATAAAACAAGGACCACCTCGTATCACCCACAATCTGATGGCATGGTGGAACGTTTTATTCAAACGTTGGAGAGATACCTGGCTAAGGTCGTAGAAAACAGGCAAAAGGACTGGGACAAGCACATTCAGCCGTTTCTCCTATCCTACAGAAGTTCAGTCCACGAGAACACGGCAGTGACTCCAGCTTTCGCTAACTTCGGACGAGAATTGCGACTGCCTGCTGATCTTATTACCGGCATTCCTCCTGACACTCCGCGCAGTGTAACGGATTATGCGGACGATCTGCGCAAAAGATTGAATGACGTATACGAGCACGTTCGACTATCAGGTCAACAGATGTCTGAGAGGATGAAGACCCGTTATGACCGAAAAGCGAACAATAGCGGTTTCGAAGAGGGCACGCTGGTATGGCTGCACAATCCGGCTCGAAGCAAAGGCAAGTCACCTAAATTACAAGCCAAATGGGATGGACCCTATAGAATCGTGACCAAGATAAATGACGTCACATACCGTATACAGAAAGGCCAGCGAGGTACACCCAAAATTGTTCATGTTGATCGGTTAGCGCGCTATTATGGTTCTAACGATGCTCGGGACGAGCATGTCTTGGGAGGGGGCAGTGTTACGCGCGCTAATACTCGCGGATAGTAGCGCCATCTATTGGCTAAAAGTGGTACTATCCGAATGTGGAAAGTTCGGCGAAGGAACATTCTCGAAAGATCTCGATGTCTCCAGAATGTCGTGGAAACGCGATAACTGACCTATATTTGCGAGAGAGTTCCCGACTATTCCGGATCTTTCGAGAATGTTCCACAGACTACGATAGTAATTGCGGCCGGCGGCCGCGGCCTTGTGACCAAGGCCATTGACCGAGTATAAAAGGCGGCGCGCGGCCGCCGCCGGGCATTCAGTTTTGCTTAGCGAGCAGAGCGACAAGCGGACTACGAGCGATAACTCCGAGCGACTTCGAAGCGAATTGTGATTTGTGTGAACGTATAGTGAGTGACTATAATTAGTGTATTCGAATATCGTAGTATCCAGTGCAGTGTTTTAGTTAGTTTAATTGTAATTATTTGCTAATAAAAACATAATTGGTACTTTTATCGCAATACCGGCGTTTTAATTGTTTATACCGAACCCCAGCACGTAACAATACGTCATGCTTTGAGAGGATTTTGGCTGATATGAATTAAGATTTTATACACGGTATTGTAATTAACGAAAAAATCGCACGAGAAATCACTAGACCAAAGGGTATAACTACTTATTTCCTGAATATATTTGTAAAGAATGCTCTGGTTATCTTATTGAGAATTTTCAAAGTGGGCATAAAATCGAGTTTTACGTAACTTAAGCTCTTAAGGAAGACGCTTTAAGTTGTGCCACTCTTTTGTCAAAATAAAGCCTGAAATGTTTTATTGTAGTAACAGTGAAGTGTATCCTAGATCTATAGATATATTTGACAGGAAAATGTATCTCTCATTTATTTAATACTTAGATTATAACGGCGAACTTAATGCCAGAGGTATTTTCTTATTAAACCTTCATTTCTCATTAATAGTCTGGTGGGTCAAAAGTGCCTTTCAGGTCAAACTTTTTTCTCCACCTCCGAAAAATATGAACGAGGTGTCATTTGATTCGGAATAACGTATAGATGATTTTTGATAATCAAGCGCCGCTTGCAGAAATAGTTATATACAATTAACTGAAAAAATGGGATTTGTTTTTTTGCAAATATCTCAAAAATTATTTCTCATTTTTTAAATTTGGATAAAGATTCAAAAAGAGGAGGAAATTTCCCAAAAAAAAAATTTTACTCTCGGAACTGTAGGACCAGTATTTGTAATTTTCCCAGAGGATTGAAAATACGTCATAAAACGCGTACTCTAGCTTGCACAAGTAATAATAACAAGTACAACCTTTAATGAATAAATACTATTTAAATTTAATAAATATGAAAATTAAGAATTGAAAAAATTCAGTCACCTACTGAATATGTAAATGAATGAATAATCCGCGATCAAAAATTTTTATCGTTATTTTTCAATTAATTATGCATTCATTAACATTTTTTCCTACTTGGATAGGAAAATTGCAAGTGCGATAATTGATATCAAATCTGATGTAGTTCAGGACTTTTTTTGCATTTCATTTTGTATGTCACGCTGTAATTGGATGTTCAAAAAAGCTCGTTTGCTGATGTACCAAGTGTATTGCAGAACTGTTTAAAAAAGTGTATTTATTTTATTTTATTTTATTTTATTTAGAACAACAAACAGTTACACAATACATCTTACATGCAAAATATAAATTAAATAGTCTAGCTTATTGTCTAACCAACACCGTTGTCCCCAGATTAACTCATTGTATTGATAATTTGTACCTACACCGCAACATTTGTAATATTAGGATAAATAAACTGCAGAACCGAAATTATACATAAAAGGGTAAAGTAGAAATAGATAAATCATTACAATTCTGTTGATATTTCTAATATTTTTTTTTTATACACGCGAGGTTTTAATGCGAACACATCTATATCAGAAAAATATTCATTGTATGACTTCATAAGTCGTCGTATAGGTGCACGCTCACCAGCATTAGTCCGACAGAATTTAGTATAGAATACATCATTAGAATGGTTGTTACACAAACGGGGAATATGTGGGGGAACCGACAATGAGATCTCGTCGTTAATATTAATACAGTCAAATTTATTGTGGCAAATACCATATAGCAACATTTGATCTAGATAAAGTCTTCTAACTTTCAGTGATGTAAGCGAGAACTTTCCTAACAAATCTACATACGAGGACCTTGCACGGAAACATTTATAGTAAATTGTCCGCAAAAACTTACGTTGAACCATTTCTATTTGGTTAACATATATATCGTAGTGGGGATTCCATATAGCTGTTGCGTACTCAAGTTGCGACCTTACTAAAGATTTGAACAGTAACAAATAGCTTTCCGGTCGTTTGAACTGCTCACACGATCTCATAATAAATCCATAAAGTTGAAACGCTTTATTAGTTATATGATCTATGTGATTATCTAAATGTAATTTCGAGTCTAAAAATATACCCAGGTCTCTAATAGTCAGTACACTACTTAAAGAAGAATTGTATAAATAATAAGTGTGTTCGGTAAGAAATGTCTTTTTTGTAAAAGACATTGAACAGCATTTCGTTAAACTTAAATGAAGTTTGTTATCTATACAGTATTTCGCTAGTCGATCCAAATCATCCTGTAGCAGCAAACAATCCTCACGGTTATTTATTCCATACACTTTTAATATATTGGAGTTTTATTGCTAGGCATTGGCCTCCTTTATTACTGAGTGGGTTTTAGGCCTTAGTCCACCACGCTGGCCTAATGCGGGTTGACAGAATTCACATCCCTTCGATATTTTTACGGATAACTTCTCAGGTATGCAGTTTTGTCACGATGTTTTCCTTCACTTAATGGTGCAAGCAAGCGATAATTCACAAAGAATAATATACACATCACTTTAGAAAAGTCAGATATACCCAAAGTACCTACATCATACAACAAGTTCGCTACATACAACGCACGTTTTGAATTTACGGAATTCGTCTAGGCAGTCAGTTCCACTCCCAACTAGGCTACCACCGTATCCTATTACACCTATCAAAATACATGAAACATACTTCAGTAGACATTAAGTAGGGCAAACAAAATTAGGTACTTAGCAGTTAGCACTGCACCTCCCGTGGAACTCAACCCTTTATATACGAAAATGAAGTTTGCTTAAAAGCATTAAGCGAACAGCTACATCGTAAACAAAATCCGTTGTAGAATTATGAAAGCACCTTCAAACTTTACCTGAAGGACAAAGTGAAGCTGAAGCGGGTAGGTAACTGAAAGAGAAATGGACACAAAAACGGTTGTAGTATTGGAAAAAACAATCCATTTACATTTGGAAACGTTATTTATTTAGACATAACTAGATTTTGCTGGCATGATAGATTTATCCCGGAACAAAACATTTCGTAGAGAAGATATCTAGTCTATCTATCTATGTCTATAAAAAATTCGTGTCACAGTGTTTGTTACCATACTCCTCCGAAACAGCTGAACCGATTTTGATGAAATTTTATATTCGCACTTCGTAGGTCTGAAAATAGGTTGTTATCTATTTTTCAGCCCCCTAAGTGATAAGGGTGGCCCACCCCATTTTTTTTTATTTTTCTGACAGTTTTTTTTTTCTATGGTGTGATTTTAAAAATACATGCAACCTTAAATTTTTAACCTTCTTCCATCATCCCCTTTTTTTTAATAGCGATATTAGAAAAGTTAAGTTCTCACGTATATCACAAAGTTTTCCGGGTCAGCTAGTAGTTTTATAATAACAATAGTGTAGAGATGTGTATAATCCCCTAAATCTTTAGGGGAGTCTTGCGGTTAACAGTGAATTACGTGGCTGATAACGATGATGATGATATGTGTATAGACGATGGGACTATTAAGAACCACAATATATCTCAATATTCTACAATTAAACAATACTGTACTTTACATAAAATCTAGCTTCACCACCGTGTCTAGAAAAAATCGCCATTCGCTTCCACCTTCGAAGCTGAAAGTTTCACTAAACAAGAAGCACGTCAAGGCACCTTGAACCCCAGCCACTTGTAAACAAGTTCGAAATAAACTCGACGGATCCAACTCTCAACCCTTAAACTTAACTCTGCGAGGTTCACAGAATTTTTGACCTTCCACCTACAAGTTTAAAGTAAATTTAGATATAAATATACAATAAGACTGCCTCGGTGGCGTAGTTGTATTGCGTACGCGTTACGAGTACGATTTGCGCGCTGAGGTCCTGGGTTCGAATCCCGGGTCGGGCCAAAAACATTGTGACTGGGTTTTTCCATCTTAAAAATTACTCAGTCGCAGCTCGGAGTCAGGAAGTTGGCGGTGTGATACCCCCGTGCCTCGGAAAGCACGTAAAGCCGTTGGTCCTGCGGCTGATCTCTCTGCGGTCATGTCGGATTGCCGTCTCACCGGACTATGAGAGTGAAGGAACAGTGAGTGCACTTGTGTATTGCGCACACACTTGTGCACTTAAGTATTTCCTGCGTACCTGGCTGATCTCCGTTGAGATTGACCGCCGTGGCCGAAATCGGCTAGGAAGGGATTATTATTAAAGTAAATTTACATGCTTATCGACTTCTATATCAACTTAATACGCACATAGTATAAGACATTTTCTCTGTTTACAAGAGCACGGCAAAGTGATCCCACTGTTTTTTTTTTATTGCATTCAATGACGAGACGAGTAATTGATGATTGTGAATGGGTGGTGTCCAAATAGACTATAGATGGACTATAATTATCTCTCGCGCATCGACAGTTATACTCGCCTGTTATACTACGTAGTATTATTCAGTAATCTCTAGTTGGAACGTACTAAAGCAACATAATATCCCAAAGGAGTTTTTAGCAAACGAGGGACTCTGAACCTGTCACGGTTAGTGATTCCCGCAAGTGACGTTTCGGGACCAGTGTACGTTGTGGGTAAATTTATTCATGTAGGCCTAACTTTGACTATAAGAGTCATTTTTGACAGCATTAACTTCCACACAAGTGGACTTGAATGAAATAAAAATTAAATTTAAATTTAAATAACCCCCGTCACTTCACGCTTCACACGCGAGAAAAATCTTTTGACTTAAATAATATTCTTTATTCTTACATAAATTATAAAACAAAGTCCACCTTCACGTTTGTCTGCTCCCATGGGAAATAATGGATTTTTTTTATCTGGTTTTTATATATTGTATTTTTTCTCGCGGTTTTAGTTAGTTTACCAAACTCAAAGATACAAAATGTAACTATTATAATATAATTTATCAACAAAACACTAATGGTTAATAACGAAAACCCGATCCAAATCGTATCAGTAGTTTTTGAGAAAACCGCGCCCAAATAAACTTACATACATACACACACATACATACATACATACGGGTCGAAAACAGAACCTCCTTTTTTGAAGTCGGTTAAAAATGCATTGTTTTAACACGCTAACCACGACCTTTAACACCGGTTAATGACTAACAATAATTCCTTTTAATACCCTCACCGGGCCCTATTATAAAGAAATTCCTTCGTTTCACTAACGCAATCCGGAGTTATTTATTTTTATCGCCTAAGCACCTAATCGGGGCATAGTTGAGGATTTTCGGGGACTATTCCAGAGACCTCTTTATGGGCTCACCGCTGTACTAAATTTCCTACATAAGATCTTTTAATGTGAACTTCGTAAATTAATTGTTTAGGAGTTAAGCATGAAATAAAACGCAAGGTGATTTTAGTTGTATTTTTTTTTTATTGCATTGAATGACGAGACGAGCATGCCGTTCGCCTGGTGGTAAGCGATACGACCACCCATAAACAGTATCAACATCATCCAGCACCTTGATGTACAAAGTACTGTGTGGCATTCCACTGCGCTTGTCATCCTGAGACATAAGGTGTTAAGTCTCACTATGTCCTGTAGTTACACTGGCTACAATGTCCTTCAAACCGAAACACAACAGTGCATGCACACTGCTGCTTGGCGGTAGAAATAGACATTGCGGTGGTACCCACCCAGACGGACTCTCACATATGAGAGAGTTACCACTAGTAAATATATTACTCTTTGCTGCCATCGTTTCTTTCTTGGTTTACCTCGGGTCGAAAGTTATTCTAAAAAAGTTATATTATTTTAACATCTACCCACTTGACATTGGCAAAATCACCGATGAAACGGTGGAGCCATTTTTAAAAGAAGAAGAAGAAAACGCAAGGTTATAAACGTAAAGCGTAGCAAGCAGAAATGTTTTTAGTTTAATTTGCGACTTCTGATAATTTTAATACGAGGAATGTGGTTGGCTTAGATACGGCACCTATGCTGCACTCGGCTTCCAAAAACGGCGCATTATCGCACACATAGTATTAAAACTATAATATGACACGTGACAGTTTTACGGCATATCATAATTATCATATTATAGAACCAATTACATAGAGAGGATATTGGGAAAATTGTCGTTCAAAAATGTTGAGCCTGTTTATTAGTAACTCAATCTACCGTGAAATAGCAAAAAACCTATGTAAAATGCATTAAAACACACTTCGACTTGAGCGTAATGTGCAAATTGGTATATTTTCTACCAAAATATTGTTTTCTTTACAAAATATAAGCATGCCGAGACATATTGTCACATGGACGTGTCAGATAAGACGGCGGCTTATTACCAATGGGTAATAACTTTTGAATGAAAAATGTGGGCCTGATGTCCGGTCTATAACTATACTGTTTAATGTCTTTGTATAGAACATACTTTGGACGACGAAATTCTGTAGCCGATAATTTGCTCAATTTTAGCGTGAAACTTGAAGACTTATAACATATCTACATCTTTTTCTTTTAACATCATTGGTTCTGTTAGTGATATTGTTTCTATCATTGCATCATGTCCTTGATCTTATTTTTTTGATTTTCACACCTACGTTATAAATTATCGCCGGCAGAAGTTTATCTTCTTACTAATATAATATTGCATCGGTAGTTTAGAGTGAGCGCACATGGGCTGTGAATGTTCGAGTTCGATTCTCAGATTGGGTAACAAAAATAATTATTTGGAAAAACATACCTGTGTTGCCCGTGATTTTTTGTGCTCGTTATGGCGATAGGCTCGGCTCCTATCACATTGTGTTAGATATAAACCTTGTCGAAATGTGGATGCACCAGTTGCCTCATTTATTTCAGCAAGAAGGCATCAACTTACTTATACAGGGTCGTTTTTACATTGCATTACTAAATGAAACCACATATTCGTCTTTACCTCTTCTAACATCTTGCCAAAAATCATCCATGAAAAACGAATATTATTGCCAAAAATCCCGGTAATAGTTTTCAAATTTTTTGAACATTTCGTAGTTTAGTGCGAATATGGTTTCTGCGAAAGTGTATTTCTGAATGAAAGTATAGTGTTGCCGCTGCGACGAATTATCTTAGAGCAGTAGTAGTAGCATAAGGTCGTGTAAACTTAAAGTTACTTTTTACTAATATTTATTTTGTTCGAAACTTACACTTTTTTATTTTACATCTATGGTTAAAATAATTTAATGGAAAGCGTTAGTTTCGACGAGATAAGTATGTGATTTCATTTATTAACGCAATGCCATAATTACCCTGTATATCGTTTTATCTGTACTATACTACTAATAAAATTAAATAGGCGATACGAAATTCACGCCGCACCTGTTTATAACCTTCCCTAAAGAGCTGTGATTGCTGCTACATACTTCTTAGTAAACAAACTTTCCCATTACACTCAGCCAGGGCAAACTAATCCATAAAATAACAGACATAACATCGATGAAATCTGTAGTGCAATGTTGGTATCGGAATAAGTAACAAGGCATTATTCGAGTCACGTGTTGCCATGCGACAAGGGAAATAATGGAAGGGTGAAGTGGGGGTGTAATGACCGGCCTTTAAGACTGCGATATACCCCAGGGAAGTTCAATCACATTGTTGACTGGCGTTTGATCTAGTTTTTCGCGCGAGTGTACCAAATAATAGTGATTTTTAATAATAAGAAGCTAAGGTGTGTTAAGTTAGGTGTTTCACCTGGCTGCGACCACGTTACTCTTCCCGAAATTAAAGTTTCTCTATACTACTTCGAGATAAAAGTAGCTTTTCTGTTAATCTAGGATTTGGTATAGACGGATATCTAAACCAAGTCCTGTATTTATTCATTTGGACACTAAAGATGGATAGATAACTCTTTTATACGATTTATGTACAAAGGAAATGAATACTACACAAAAATACTTATCTATACTAATATATAAAGCTGAAGAGTTTGTTTGTTTGTTTGTTTGAACGCGCTAATCTCAGGAACCGCTGGTCCGATTTGAAAAATTCTTTCAGTGTTGGATAGTACATTTATCGAGAAAGGCTATAGGCTATATTATATTTTCAAAAAAATTAGGGATCCTTACTAAAAGTCAAATAATATAAACCAAGGTGTAAAAAAATGACCCGAATCGACCGACCGAGAATCCTGACACGGCGTGCGCTGTGAAAACTATTGATTATAGAACAAAACAATGTACCACCACTTTGCAGAACATATAATTGTCTACAAAAAATATTGCGTAACCATAAGTCTAACTATTGTAGTTGTCTCACAATAAGTGTTTTCTTTTATTTATTTAAATAATTAAAATGCCGTCGCTTCAAAAACTCTTTATTTTGTACCTTTGTATTAATCCTTATCATATAGTAGTATAGATATAGTATAGTATTTATTGTTAGTATAGATAATCTATATACTAATATATAAAGCTGAAGAGTTTGTTTGTTTGTTTGTTTGAACGCGCTAATCTCAGGAACTACTGGACCGATTTTAAAAATTCTTTCACTAATAGGAAGCTACATTACTCCTGAGTGCTATAGGCTACTTTTTATCCTTCCTTCACCTTCATCATGATCACAGGGCGGACTAACAAACTGCGACGGCTGCAGTCTTCAAAATGTTGATCCAGGAGTAAAAATTAAACAAAATATTCGCTTAAACATAAGAAATCATTAAAAGGACATGTCCAAAAACGTTCTTAAAATTTTAACCAAGATACTGTCCGATAAGTCCTCCGATTTTCAGGTTTAAGTCTTGTATTTAATTTTATTTTGCTTAAAAACTACACTTAAGATGAAACTTTTTAAAAAAGTGAGTTATGAATGGAGGGGTCTAAAAATACTTTTTGAATGGATCCAAGATCCATATTTTTGCCCCTTTAATATACATAAAGTTTGAGCCAGGGTAGAATTTGAGACTCAACACCCATACAAAAAGCGGACATCTGCTTTCATCCGAAGTCTGACAACCCGCACTAGGTCAGCCTAGTGGACTGAAACGTAAACCTTCTCAATATAAAAGGCTCGTGCCCTCCAGAGGACGAAATCACTCTGGCGATTCGTAGGAAAAACGAGTTTATAAAACTCTTACACTCCACAAGCCCGCAGTTCCGTCCTCACACTCGCCGCGTTCCCCGTCGCCCTCCCGACCCCCATGACAGCTCCGGCCCGGGTACCGATGTAAATAATACGAACTGATAGGATTAGGTCAATAAAACCTTCCCCACTAATCGTTGAATGTCTCATTCTCCCCTCAGTGACCGTCCTGAGCCGAGGTTCGTAACCCGTTAGTGGGTTGCCCTCAGCATGGTCACTTAAATTCAGGGTTGCGAGCGCGTCAGCGTTCACCCTAAAGTCCGGTGTGGCCAGAAAAGCCGACCCTCGTCAGGCTACTGGCAGATTAGTCAGGTTAAAAAAAAAAAAAAAAAGTGGAATAGTACGCTATATAGAACTGCTACCTTAGATAGCGGTAGTCAAAGACATTCAACAGTATATAATATAATCATAGAACTCTTTGGTGGTAGTAAACGTATAAATCCAAATAGAAAATACAAAATTTAATAAAACGCCAACGATAAATACGATGTGCGAAACTTACCGTCGCGTTATCGAGGTCCTTACCTTGAATTCGTTTACCGCGGGTCCGGACCCCTTCCGCGGACGACCGTTTTCACTTATCCGTTCTGTTGATCTTAATAAATTCACTTACACTAAGGAATTCTGGCTGTAAATGTGGAAGATAGTTATGAAATACCTTAGAATTCATTATAATTGGAAGGTGTCTATTATCGTTTTTACTACTCCAAGGATATTTCGACAAAAAAAATACTATTGCAAATGTTCGTAAATTATGCTGTTCTTGCATCGAAATTTTACCTATTTAAATATCCGGAAATATCGAAAGTGGCTCCATCTGTACAAAATCCGCGTAACTAACTATTCTGAGGGAATAACACATAGCAACCGGGTTACGTTGTTACAAAACAGATTCCTGATGCGTTACATAGAGAGCGTTTTCTTAAATATTATCAATAACTTAGCATTAGCATCCAGAAGTGGTAGGAAATCATTAAAGACACAGACTTAACTGGCATACAATGATTTAATAACAATGCAATAAAATAAGTCACCATACGCTAATGTTTAAATAGAAGGATTGGTCAAGCTTTTATCAACGGATTAACAAATCACACGTTTACACAAGTTGCTTCGACCGTCGGCATACTTTTTCAACAATTAATAAGTACCAAAGGAATACCTGAAGTACTACAATGCTATCGACGCAAGAATACAACAATCAATGTCACAATTCTAAAACGTTCTCCTAGTCTGTCATTTAGGTACATCGTTTCATAATTACATTATTTGCTCAAAAAGTTTTATATAAATCGTCTCGTCATTCAATGCAATAAAAAAAAACTGTTTATGGACGTTCATATGTTGCTACTGCAAAAGCATACAGAACTATGAACTTTAAAGTACTGCGTGGCACTCCACTGCGCTCGTCACCTTGATGCATAAAATGTTAAGTCTCAATGTCCAGTAATTACGCTGGCTACAATATCCTTCAAACCGGAACACAACACAACACTTCTCCTTGGCAGTAGAAATAGACATTGCGATTTGCGGTGGTACCTACCCAGACGGCCCTTTGCATACCAGAGATTTGGATGACCGGGGTACTGTTATCCTCTCCCAGAATATCCACTATCACTGTGTCACGCCACACAGCTGTTGCGTTTCGTATGGTGAGTGGGATTTTTTGAGGCCCAGATACGACCCACCCTTTCTTTACTTCTACTACCATTGTTCTATTATCTGTCAAGTCTATATTCGCACACTTGACAGATTTCACCTTAAATGTCTCCGAGATATTATGAACATTCGGTGGACTGACCGCGTCAGGAACACAAGTATCCTAAGACGTGCGAACATCGGGGGCATTGAGGTGTATCTGATGAGGCGACAGCTGCGGTGGTGTGAACATGTGTCGCGCATGTCTGAGGGAAGAGTGGCGAAGCGCATCTTTTTTTCGGAACTCCAGTACGGCAAGCGTAAAAGTGGTGGCCAGTATTTAAGATATAAGGATGTTCTGAAGAGACATATGAAGAGATGCAATATAGAACCCTCTGAATGGGAGGCTAAGGCAGGGCAGCGCCCAGAATGGAGACGTCTTATACAAAATCAGGTGGACGCCTATGAGTTTGGGCGTCGCGTCGAAATTGATAACAAAAGAGAGCAACTAAAGGCCCGTCCACCAGTGGCCATAAACTACAATTACGTTAGTGGTGTATTGTCGTGCCCAAGATGCGCTCGCACTTTCATAAATAAAATTGGCTATATAAGTCACGTAAGAGCACATCAAAGGGCAGACGATCGACTATTGGATACCCAGCCTTAGTCCGAGTGAAAAAATGCCTGTCCAGTGTATTAACAGTCGCCGTGGCCGAAATCGGCTAGGAAGACATCATCATCATCATCTGTCAAGTCACAACACTATCAAGTGCAGCGCATTCATGATACTGATATGTTGGGTGTTTATTAGCAGTAGAGATCACTAAACATCAGACTACCTATTTGTTTATACTGGCCTGCCTAAAAAAGTAGAGGAAAGAAATATTACGAGTATGCAGGAATACATATCTTAAACTGGGTGTATATCTTAAACTTAGATTAATAACGACATCTTGAAGATTTCAGATCAAATTATTACATGATTCCTGAGATAGTTATGCACTCGTGTTGGAATTTAAATTTTTATTACATATTTTGCGAGTATATAAATGAACTGCTCTAAACATAAGTAAACAAATACTGAATTGTATATTTTTTTTCGCTACATAATGCATTGTATTTTATACCTTGAACTGATTTTGAAAAGAGCAACACTAGAGTTTCTTGCCCGTTCTTCTCTAGTGAGAACTGCTTTCCGAACTGGTGGTAGAGTTAATATTGACGGAATCTAAATAATGTATAACATTTTATGGGTTCGAATAAATTATTTCATTTCATTTCATTACAAAAGACGTAGTGTATTGGTACAAAGTATCCATAATTATCCATTATTACGATGTAGGCTTTTTATTGCTTTTGTTTATCTGCCCTTGAAGATCGGTTAATTGTTGTAGGTTATTAAAAACAAAAAAAATCTTTAGGTCGATCACGTGCACGAACGTAGATGCTCCTCAAAACGTATCGCGAGAATAATTATAATAATGAATAGTTACATAAGAATTACTGACACTTTAATTGCCACTAAATTAGAGAATGAAAATGCACGATGTAACGCTCGGACTGGCAGGTTAAGGAAATGAAATAATGTAGTTATAATAAACAGGAACAACGCATCACACCAGACTGTCACTAGTTTTTTTTTTTTTTTGGTAGGCGATCCTGCAGTCAACACCGGGGGAAACCTGCGAATGGGATACTGGAGTCCCCCGGCTTGACGACTGCAGGGGCCCGGGAAGGAAGCGGAATAGGATGATGGAAGGAAAGGTGGGGAATGGAGAAAGGTTCTCAGGATGGGCGGAAAGAGAAGGGGGTGCCAGGAAATGTTCGCGGGCCCTTTTAGGCCTCAGTGTGTTATGCAACCAAGAGGTATACACACTGACTGTGTGCCTCGGCCCGCGACTAATGTTCCCCCGCGCATGGGCGTGCATTGGGTGTGAAGACCCAAAGCACAAGAATTGCCTCGGGGGGGGACTGTCACTAGTTAGGTAAGTGTCTACTATTGCGCATTCGCTTACAATAATAACAAAAAATATTTTCTGTCGGAAATTACAATATTATTCATGTATGCCCTCGCAATAAAAAATTACCGTCGGTTGACTTCCACGAATTGATTTATTGATGTTGAAGAGGGGGACAGTAATTATTATCAAATTAATAATATTTAACATTATTATAATGTCACTACTAATTGTACAAAATTGCATTGCATAAATTTTAATAACTCCTAGATAGGAGATATTATTTTATGCAATTAATTTCTAATTATATTATTGTTATAGTAGCCGGCAAATAACTCGAGCACACTATCCTATTTTTAGGGTTCCGGACCTCAAAAGAAAAAAATAAACCCTTATAGGGAACGTGCACGTCGTAAGCACTGCCATCTAGTGGCGCAATCGATACTTGGCACTGGTACTTGACGACTCATTTTCAGCCCATCGATTCTTGGCATTGACGTACAATATTCATTAAAAGGATGAAAAATTACATTTAATTTGTTGATAATGTATCGCTGTGTATCTCGATGCTCCAAAACATAAAAATAAACAAATCAAATGGTGTGAAATTATATAATGTTCCCAAGAATAGTACCTAAGTACTTACATTCCACGGCTATGTGAAAATCGTCAAAAATAATAAAAGCTGTATAAAACATACATAATTATGAGTTCCAAAAGCATTTAGAAATGTTTTGTTACGTAATTTATAAAAATAAATGTTTTGAAGTTAATATTCAATACAAAAAAATCTGTAATTAAGGGAACATAACCTCCTAATTTTGCTTAAATAACTAGCTCCCATCTAAAAAAAGCATATTCTGGGCACACTGGGTGTAAATTATATTCGGCCGGAACACATATTTTATCATTTTTATCATATTAAAAGAATATATCAACAAATTATTGTGCTAGTTCTAGTTTCTTTTTTTATCCACCTGTGGCTCTTGTGTCGATTTTTTGCTGCCCCCTATAGTTCGTGCACGCTCCCTATAGGATCACTTTGTTGTCGTCTGTCTGTCTTTTTGGCGGTCTATCTGTCAAAACCGTTTTTCTCAGGAACGCGTAATGATATCAAGTTGAAATTTATATTAAATACTCGGATCTACTTGTAAGTTTTTTATTTTTATTGCATTGAATGACGAGACGTGCATGCCGTTCGCCTGATGGTAAGCGATACGACCACTCATAAACAGAAGCAACACCATCCAGCACCTTGAGTTACAAAGTTCTGTGTGGCATTGCACTGCGCTCGTCATCCTGAGATATAAGATGTTAAGTCTCATTATGTCCAGTAGTTACACTGGCTATAATGTCCTTCAAACCGAAACACAACAGTGCATTCACACTGCTGCTTGGCGGTAGAAACAGACATTGCGGTGGTACCCACCTAGACGGACTCTTACATATGGGAGACCTACCACAAGTGATAAACGCGTTTGAAAGACATGTCCGTTTATGACGCATATTTTCGCACATTTCGCAAGGGAATCAAAACCTATAGGGTCCTTCCCGTTGACCTAGAATCATGAAATTTGGCAAGAAGCAAGGTCTTACAGCACATGTAAGGGAAACATTTTAAATCTACAAATAATAAATATGTACTTTAATAACAAACAAAGCATATTTTTTTATATTTGATTCATTAATTTTGGCGAACTATTGAAGCTTGTCCGGTTTTTATCAATACGTTAGTATAGCTACACTTACGTACAAAATAAATCCCCCATCACACGGTAGTGTGCTCAAGTCGTTTGCCGATTATGACACGATCTGCCGAGGTTTACAGGCCCAATTTTCCAAACTGTTTCATTCATAAAGTATTTAATATATAACTTAAGCACAATAACTATGTATATAAATAATATACTATGCCATACTAGCATTTGCCCGCGGCTTTGCTCGCGTGTAAAAGTTTTTCCAGGATAAATATTTTCCCGGGATAAAATCTATATCACTCTGGAGTAATTTATCTTCCTATTAGTGAAAGAATAAAACCTATTATTAAAACTATAGACGTTTCATACAAAATTTGCCACCCCTTTTATCCCTCTTAGGGGTTGAATTTCACTTAATCGCGTCTTAGTGAGCACCTACGTTCTAAAAGGAACCCCCATGCAAAATTTGAGACTCCTAGCACTTGTAGTTTCTAAGATTTCGTGATGTGAGTGAGTGACTGACCTTTCGCTTTTACATATATAGATTTAGGTACTTTTTATAAAATACCGAGTTTTAAGTCATTGTAAAGAACAAAGCACATTTTTATTCTTTACTGACATATCATCCGAGAGTCAATACACGCTGTATTATCATTTATCTTTACTGCCACAGAACATAAATAGTATTGATATAATATGTTTAATTACCAACATGCCTAAACCCAAAATCCGGGGATTTAGGCGCTCCGCCACTATCTATTTGAATAAATCTGTTTTTTTGGTTGTAGTTTTAATCTTTTGAGGCATTCAGAATTTCTGTTATTTCTAAGGTAGTACCAAACGAAGTAGCGAGCAATAATTAGTTTCTTAATGTCCTTACAATGCATTAGACTGCACCGTTTCCGACACTATATATAGCATACCACTCTAACCGCAACTCATTTTTAAACTTAGACCAACAAAGTGAATATGATGATTTTGAAAATTATTATCGGTTTATTAATTCTGTGTTATTTATTGATGCGGTATAAGTATAGAAGATTTTACGAGTTATCAAGACAGTTGAATAATGATATACTAACCTTGCCATTTTTAGGACACTTGTATTTATTTATAGGCCGCGGTGAAGGTATGTATAGTTATATAAATATTATATTATCCATATTAATATTATACACACACTCACGCCTTTTATCCTCGAAGGGGTAGGCAAAGGCGCAACTATTGTACCCACTTTTCGCCGTGCGTATCCATCCCATGATATGATAGGGGGCGAGCCTATCGCCATATCGGGCACAAATTCCATATTCCATATGCTGATACTAAATAGAAAAATCCAATACATATTAATATTATCTAGATACAAACAATCGTAGTTTACTACTTACTGGCGTAAAAGGCAAAAACAAAATCATTTAAAATTCATACATGTTTGTTTTATTTTTCAGACTACATGAATGTCTTAAAATATTTCGGTAAAAAAGCCCTCAATAATGGTGGTTTGGCTGCTTTGTGGCTAGGAACTAAATTCGTCACAGGTGAATAAATGTACATAAATCTTCCTTACACAAATACTTGAATAGTATCAATTAAAATGTCTAGATTGATGCTTTACTAACCTAACCTAGCTAATGAGGACACATGATACATTCTCTTAGTTCGAATGTCAGCCTCAAAAAGTCTTAGGCCTCGTTTTCGGAGACGCGGGGCGTCGCGCGCCGCATATGGCGTGGAGTCTCGCGGCGCGTCGGGCAATTTTTTCCTTTTATAAAGAGGCGGCGCGTGCAACGGCCCGCGTTCTCACACGCGAAAACCCAAACGATGTTGTTTATAAAGATGCGGGGCGTGAAGAATGTCGTTGCCCGCTGCGGCGCCTGCGGCAGGCACCAATGTGTGTGCCGTAAAGGGCCGTGCGACGCCGCGGGCGCCGCCGCAGATATCACTAGAAAGGAGAATTGCCGCTGCGTGCGCCGCCGCGTGCCCTCCGCGTGGGATGCGTCATTGCCATCCGCGGGCTCTGCTGCAAACAGACCGCAAAGGCGTGTAAAATCGCTTCTCCGTAAACACATTCATACCCGCGTTTCGGTAAATTTAGCCTTAAGCTGGTATTTCGCAGGACGCGGCAGACGGCAGCGGCAGACAGCGATGGCAGTTTTATTGTATGGATTAATAATATGAACTGTCGCGCGCCATTTGCAGTATTTCGGAATAGGTCTCATACAAATGAATACTCCAAAGCAATGTAGTCGGCCGTCGCGGCACATACCATTGCCGTTTGCCGCTGCAGTCTGCCGTCTGCCGCGTCCTGCAAAATCGCAACTTGACAACAACGATACATTTATAAAAATCTTTCAATTAACAGTCCTCCCCAACCAGTCTACCACTGATATTTTTAGATTTTTTAAATAAAGAATATTGTTTTATATAAGTTGTCGCTGACCCAGTAATAGCGGATTATTTATCGAAAATATGTTTGGTAAAGGACGACATAACACACATGGGGCAATCTCTCGTTGGAAATGGAAGCATATTCGCACCAGGTAAGAAGTTATTATACAGTAGTCAGTACTTAACTAGTGTAGTAGGTACAATCAGCAGCATAAGCAGCTGAATAAATTCATAAATTCAAATCATCTATACACTTTTGTATTCTTACCATTTGCTTTTCTCTTCACAAAAAATAAAATGAAACGGATTTAAGTACTTTACTTTACCCAAACGATTTTAGGCGTTTTGAATTTTTTTTTCGTTCAGCTATTTATGTCGATGGTTGTACATACTTAGTAGAGGATGTAATAATAAAAATTATGTTTTCAGACCTTGTCACTGTTATACATTTTTAATGATTTTTTTTATAACAAATATTCGTTATGGCGCGGCGTGGGTCTCAGCATAATCAACTTCTCTGGCAATATTTAATTGCTATTGTATATATTTCATATATATAGCCTGTTTCACTACTTCTGAGTAAATGCTAAGTGCGTTAATTATAAGAATAATGAATATTATAATGAGTATTTGAGAAAAATAATGAGTATTATTTACATTGGCTATTTAATATTTTTACCGAATGATAACATTTACTTGAACTACATGAAGAAGGCGCCAAGGCTTAAGCTGTAGCTTAGTTTTTGACATCATAGTTTTGAATATAGCTTTTTTTTTATTTATAACATACAATTTTATCACAATATTATATATTATTTTTTTCAGTTTCTATCTGGCGTATGAGGCGTAAGGCTGTCGCATCAAACTTCGGTTTAGTTAGACTCAATAATTTCGTGGACATATTTTCCCAACAAAGTTATATTTTGGTGGACATGTTAAAAAAATCTGAGGGGAAAGACTCTGTCTCCTTATTCAAATACCTCTCTGCATATTCCATGGACTCTGTTTGCGGTAATTTTTCTGTTAAGATGTTTTATCGATTAAGGTTAATAATATGGTGTATAAGAAACATTTTTAATTATTAAACAATCAATTATCCTCACATATTTATGCAGATATAGTTTTTAATTTGTTTCTGTTGTATTTTATAGTATTCATAACTTTTATGTCATTATTAAAAAGTCTACCATACCATACCAGCCCTGTATTATATACTGCCCACTGCTGAGCACGGCCTCCTCTATTTTTTTATTTTTTTTGTCCCTGACTATTCTGCCAGTAGCCTGACGAGGGTCGGCTTTTCTGGCCACACCGGACTTTAGGGTGAACGCTGACGCGCTCGCAACCCTGAATTTAAGCAACCATGCTGAGGGCAACCCACTAACGGGTTACGAACCTCGGCTCAGGACGGTCGCTGAGGGGAGAATGAGACATTCAACGATTAGTGGGGGGGAAGGATTTTTACCTAATCCTATCAGTTCGGGTTGTTTACATCGGCACCCGGGCCGGAACTGTCATGGGGGTCGGGAGGGCGACGGGGAACGCGGCGAGGTCCTCGACGGCGAGGACGGAACTGCGGTCTTGTGGAGTGTAAGAGTTTTAAAAACTCGTTTTTCTCACGAATTGCCAGAGTGATTTCGTCCTCTGGATCTGTTAGAACTGAACGCGGCCGTCTCCATTTGGCGCGGTCAAATGGAGTGTAAATTGACGCTTTGCGGATGAGCGTATTGGTATGTTTTTCCGCCCGATCGAAGTAGCGTTTGCTGATGTTGTGCATGAAATGCCTGATGGTCGGCATGTTGGTGTCCACGTGGAGGTTGCGATTGCGAACGTACCACGGGGCACCAAGAGCGTATCTGAGAAATTTGTTTTGCAACACCTGCATACGCTTCAGCCGCGGCCTCCTCTACACCTGAGAGGGTTTTTAGGCCTTAATCCACCACGCTGACCTAGTGCGGGTTGGCAGAGTTCACATACCTTCGAAATTATTATAGAGAACTTCTCAGGTATTCAGGTTTCCTCGCGATGTTTTTCCTTCACCGTTAAAGCGAGTGACAATTCACAAAGAATACACACATACTTAACTTTTTAGAAAAGTCAGAGATGCGTGCCCTTGGGTTTTGAACCTGCGGCCATTCGTCTCGGCAGTCCGTTCCACTCCCAATTAGGCTATCGCTGTTTAAAAAGTCTGCCTTTACGTAAATATTAAAATTTTATTTTGAGCATACTTTTATCAGCTACTAGCTTATGCCCGCGGCTTCGCCCGCACGAAAGAGTTTTTCATGGATTAAAGTCCCCCTATACATTTTCCTGACATAAAAAGTAGCCTAAAACCTTCCTAGGGTCTCAAACTATCTTCATACCAAAAGGATATGTCCAAAAACGGGCCTTAAATTCTAACCAAGATACTTCGTGTACATTCGGATAGTAGGTACTCCTAAAACCTAGGCCAATAAATCGTATAATTTTAAAGTCCTCCGATGTTGAGATTTATGCAATTTTATTTTGCTTAAAAATTACACTTAATATGAACGTTTTTTATAAAAGATAGTTATGTATGGAGGAGTCTGAAAATATTTTTTTAGTGTATCGAAGATATATATAAAATCCATAAAGTTTGAGCTTGGTTAAATTTTGAGGCCCAGCACCCATACAAAAAGCGGACATCTCATCTCATCATCTTACTGGTGGTAAGTCTCTCATATGTAAGAGTCCGTCTGGGTGGTTACCACCGCAACGTCTGTTTATACCGCCAAGCAGCAGTGTGCATTAACTGTTGTGTTTCGGTTTGAAGGACATTGTAGCCAGTGTAACCACTGGACATAATGAGACTTAATATCTTATTGTTTAGGATGACGAGCGCAGTGGAATGCCACACAGTACTTTGTAACTCAAGGTGCTGGATGGTGTTGCTACTGTTTATGGGTGGTCGTATCGCTTACCATCAGGCGAACGGCATGCTGGTCTCGTCATTCAATGCCATAAAAAAAAATATTGGACCAAGGAATCACGTTGTACAATACAAACTTTGCCATCCCCTTAGGGGTAGAATTTAGAAAATTCTTATCAAATTTCCTATCAGACGCCTACGTCATGCAAAGAACACATCCTCCAAGTTTCAGGTGTCTACGATCAGCGGTGTAGGCTGTGCGTTGATCCGTCAGTCAGTCATTCGGGACAAAGCCTTTTATATGTATAGATAGATGAATAGCTGACCTTTACTATTTATAAAATATGATATTTATTTCAGAAACAACTCTCGGTATAAAAATGAGCATACAAAGTAATTCAAACCACCCATTCCAAAAAGCATTTGAATATCAATGTCGGATGTACGTAAAAAAAATATTCGAGCCATACATTTACGATACGCCGTTTTACAAACTAACCTCGTGTTACGCAGAATTTACAAAAAACAATTACTTTATGCGGGACTCTGTAAAAAAGGTAAAGTATTCGTTTATTTATTTATTTAACACTTTGTACAAAGGTACAAGCGGTCTTAATGCCTAAGGGGATTTTCTCTCCGTCGACCTTCAGTTGGTGCAGAGAGAGAGAGGCAGGTTTATATTAAAAAAGAAAAAAAAGTTAACTATGGTTTTCATTTCTGTGTTATAGTTCGTCACAAATATCCGGTCAAAAGAAGGCAATTACCCTCCCCACCAATACAGCCGACGATATGATAGCGACACGAATTTATTTCCGAAATATATGGAAGTAGTTCTGTTACTATCTGTACCGTAACGTGGTACGGGTTGGAGATCATAGACGGATTTTTAAAATCCCCTTTACCACGAAGCTTAGTGACGTCACTTTGCGACAGATTTGAATGACTTAGCGATAGGGGTTCAGAATTGTGATATTCAAATGAGAGTCAAGCAATGACCGCTTTTGCCATGTTATTGGGAACGCACTGTACTTTTTGGGTATTAATGCTATATTATTAATATCTAGAGCTACACTCAACCTGTGGCCGCGGAGCTTTTCCAAGTTGACCAAAAAGCTTCTGCAAGTGACCTGACTAAAAACTAAAACTAAAGAAACTTGCCAACATCGCTTGAGCTGTATACTAACCCTATAAGAACAAAATTATTCATTTAATTTTATGAATCAATATTAAAATAAATAAAACGACTATTATTAAAAAAATATGCACAATATAAGTTCTCGCCTACAATGTGTACTTAGAACCTGAATTGCGCATTCAAGGTAAATTGAATATGTATGTACTCCGTGAGTTCAAATTTACATATAATATAATGCATAATTAACATATTATGTTCATTATAATTATAGTAATTATTACAACGAAATACCTACATAGAAATAAAATATAAAATTATTACGTAGGATGGTCTTATTTATTTAGTTTTTTTATTAAATTCAATTAAACAAATATTATAAAGTTACTTTCTTGGGAATAAAACTTTTTAATTCCTTTTTTATTAAAAACTAGACTTCTGCTCGCGGCTCCGCCCGCGTGAATTAATTTTTCCGGGATAAAAGTCCCGCTTTATATTTCCCGGGGATAAAAAGTAGCCTATGTTACTCGCGAATAGCGTAGCTTTATATTGGTGAAAGAATTTTTCAAATCGGTCTATTAGTTTCAGAGCCTATTCAATGCAAACAAACAATCAAATCTTTCCTCTTTATAATATAAGTATCTATCATTTCGATATTTAAAAACCTAAATCAATAATATAACCAATTATTCTTCATGTTAATATTAATATATCGATTTCAGTTAATAAAATCTGAACGACAAAAATATTTTGGAAACGAGAAACACAACAAAACAAATCCAGAATATTATGGTAAGTTTTTTCAAACGCTATTAAATATCGCTTTTGGTCGTGTTTTTATTTAAACTGAACAATTAGACTAAAAGTATTGCAAGCCGTTTTATTGGTCAAGCAAGCCTTACAAAGGTTATTAGCATTTTATCATAATTATCTACACGATAATATTTTAATTTTCTGTTACCTACGTCATATTATGTGAATTAACTATTTATGAATAAAAACTGGGAAACGTGAAGAATTAGTAATTTTAAATAAAATTATTATTTTTTTACTTTATTTGCCTTAGTAATTTATACTACTACGCTCCGCCCGCGTGAAAAGCCTTTTCCGCTACAAAAATCCCTAAAACAATCTAGGACGCCAGCATCATCTATTTAAAAACCTGATAAAATCTAATATTTACTGGTGGTAGGTCTCACATTATGTAAGAGGCCGTCTGGGTGGGTACCACCGCAATATCTATTTCTACCCCCAAGCAACAGTGCGCATGCACTGTTGTGTTTCAGTTTGAAGGACATTGTAGCCAGTATAACTACTGGTCATAATGAGACTTAACACCTTATGTCTCAGGATGACGAGCGCAGTGGAATGCCACTCAGTACTTTGTAAGTCAAGGTGCTGGATGGTGTTGCTACTGTTTATGGGTGGTCGTATCGCTTACCATCAGGTGAACGGTATGCTCGTCTCGTCATTCAATGCAATAAAAAAAACCATTGTAGCAAATTACCGGATATAAAGTACCAAAAAAATAAAAGGCTAGAGTGTGTCTGTGTCGAATAAAACCTCCTTTTTTGAAGTCGGTTAAAAATGAGGTACAGTATCTGATTTTTAATACAGGCAAGGAAGATAAAAAAACTTTTCTGGAGATGATGATCAACACATCTGATAGTATACAAGGGCTCTCAGATTTGGAAATACTTGAGGAGTCACTTGTTTTGATTATTGCCGGGACAGATACTTCGGCTACCGGAGCAGCGTTTATAGCTATGATGCTGTCCAGACATCCCGAAGTGCAGGACAAAGTTTACCAGGAGTAAGTGTCGAAAAAAATGAATGATTTATTAAAAGTGATAAAGTGGTTAGCAGCAGGCGACACAGAGCTGCAGACCGAGCTCAATGGCGTACTTTGCGAAAGGCCTATGTACAGCAGTAGACTGATGCGGGCTAATGACGACGAAGTGTAAAAATATAGAGTTAACCACAGCCACATGATTACTAAGATTTTTGTTTTAATTTTTGCTTTCATCTAAGCATAGTATAATTTCTGCATCGGGTATCATAGAAATGACATAAATACCTACTGTTACGGACAATGAGCCGGCGAGGCTTGTCCCGGCTGCACCTTTGTAGATATTTTTATATTTCCTACCTAGCCCCCACTAGCCATAGTTTGTTGTTTTTGAATTGTATTATTAAGTATTAAGTAATGTATGTAAATATCGAAAACTAGCAATTTCGTTCGTAGCACACCCGCCACTCTTTGTGAGCTTTCGATGTGAAAGCGCGGCGGGGGTGCTAATAATAATAAAATGTACTAAGCGCTGATTGGGCTAGCCAAAATGTAAGGCGCCCGCGCTCTGTGGGAGGTCCGACTCCTATAATTATGATATAAGAAGGGCCTATTAGCCCGATAATTACGCTCAGAAAAAGCTCTCAAGATTTCGCTCGACTTCATACTGCCACGTGTTACCTTCAAAATTGTAACATCAAGAGCACCGGAATTCTGGCAGTCGCCAACCAACTCCTGTTTCTTATATATTAGTATAAGGTGTACCTACATGTTACGAAGAGAAAATAAACTACAGTCCACTGACCAGCAAGGCGTTTTTTATTCCACACCCAGCGTGGCTACCCTCGAAAGAGGAGACGCCCTGAACAATTGCTGGTCCTTCGTGAGCCGGATAAGACTGCCAGAAGAAAATCCAGAAGAAGCGTCATCAAGCGTCACCGTGAAGATCGTTGTGCAGTCTGCGCGCACAACGTGAAAAACCAAGCGTTATCGTGAAGATCGTTGTGCCATTTGCGCGCACAACGTGAAAAATTAAGAATAGTCGTGAAGATCGTTGTGCAGTCTGCGCGCACAGCGTGAAAAAACCAAGAATCATCGTGAAGATCGTTGTGAAATCTGTGTCCACAACGTGAAAATAGACCGCCACACAGCCGCTATCTGTGTGCGTGGTCGCCCCTCCTTTGTTCCGGTACGAAAATCACCCAACGGTGCGGCGTGCAATCAACGGGTTTAGTGAAGAACACGAATTGTGCGACGTGCAAGCCATCGGGTACGCCGGGACGAGCAAACAAGGTACGACGTGTGATTGTGAATAAAGAAAAACGTACGGTTAGGAGTCCTCAACCACCTAACGGTGTCAAAGGTTGAGAACTCAACAAACGCTGTTTTCACAGCAGAAGTGGTGTTTTGTGCGACATCACACGGCCGTACCATAACGCCCTCCCGTGCGTTGGCCGCATCCCTGCACGACTACGCCGGTAAGAGTGTCAGTGATACGGGGGCCAGACTGCAGGCGCTGCCAAAGGGGTCGGACATTCCAGCCGACTACCGAGCGCCCCGTACTCACTGATACCCCTCTGCCGGGTAGTACCCACCTTACCCATCCCTACCTTCCATCCCTGAAGGAGCGTATCCCGGTGGATACCGGGCCCTCCTGACGGACTGATAGGGCTGTTAGGGCTGTTAGGGACGTTAGGGTGTTAGGGATATTAGGGTGTTAGGGATATTAGGATTAGGATTTTGTGTAGTTAATAATTTTTGAATTTTTGAATTTATTAATTTTTTTGATATTGTTTAACTTTTCTTAGGGGCTAGGTAGTCGTGTCGAAATGCCAACGACACGTAGTCAGGCAGCCGAGGACAAGTCGTTGCGGGTCTACGAAGATTACCCTGCTTCGCCATCCGGGCAAGCATCCGCGTCCGTACTCGCGCCGGGAGTACCGCGTACCATATTCCGCGAACCGGTTTCATCGGAACTCGCGCCGCCGGGCGAGCCTGCTACGGTTATACCGGGACGTAGGTCGCGACCGCCGTCGGTACACTCACATCAATCAACCGCGAGCGCGATAGCTAGAATAAGGCGGGCCGAGTTAGACGCGGAAGAGGAACTTGCCGAAGTCCGTCGGCAAGAATTACAGTTACAGGCTACGCTCATTAGGAAAAAGTTAGCAGCGAACGTCGCTACGATCCGCGAGGAAACGGATAGGGAAAGCGTAGGCGGCGACGATATTATGGACGCGAACCATCGAGTGAGCGATTGGTTGCAACATTCTCGAATACGGGGGGAGGGCGAGCATAGGATGAATAGGGAACACTCGCCGCGACGAACCGCCCCGAATTTGAATGTATCGCGTCGCGTACCGTCGCCGGAGCATACCGCGCGGGAAATTAGGGACCCTACGCCTCATAGGTCGAAGGAACGCGGCATCGAACGTTTAGCGGATACTTTAGAGCGAATGATGAGGCGACGAGCGCCGCCGAGGCAGACTCAAGACTTACCTCATTTTAGCGGAGCCGCAGGGGAATGGTTGCCATTCAAAGCGGCCATGAGGGAGTCTACGAGTCTGCACGGGTTCTCGCCGGCCGAGAACATGGCACGCCTCAGAACGTGCTTGAAAGGGGAAGCGCGACAAACGGTGTCCGCACTATTGTACACCGCCGCCGAGCCGTCCAAAGTGATGCAAACACTCGAACAGTGTTACGGGCGGCCGGAGGTGATCATAGACCAAGCTCTTGAGGATATAAGAAAATTACCGCGCGTAGGGACCTCCGCGGCGGAACTTAACAGCTTTGCCGTTAAGCTGCAAAATATCGTCACAGTGATTACGAGTCTGGACGATCGGGGTTACCTGATGAACCCCATGCTAGCGCGACAAGTTACCGAAAAACTTAGTCCGCACGTTAGATCAAAATGGTGCGATCATGCGGAGGAATTCCTAGGGAATAGGGAACCGGAGATCGTGGGATTGACGCACTTCCTGATGCGCGAAGCGGACCGCGCTGTAAAATACGCGTACTCGCCAACGACACAACCGGCAACGAGCACTCGAACCGCGACGGGCACGAAGCCCGAGAACCGACCGCGTCGGACTTTCGAGCGAAATCGCGGGGCGAATGTCTATACCACGACAGATGCGCCGGCAAAAGAGAACGCGTGTTTTTGTTGCGGGGCCGCACATAGGACGTCACAGTGCGCCAAACTTAAGGGCATGTCGGTAACCCAGCGGTGGGAATGGGCTAAGGAGAGCCGTGTATGCTTCACGTGTCTAGACAGCAAACACCGACGTTTCCACTGCCGGGAGAAAAGATGCGGCATAGGCGAATGCAAACGACCGCACCACGCGCTTCTACACACCGACAAGGCAAAGAGCGATACAGAACCGGCTCAAGAGGAGCGCGTGGCCGCGACGCTGACGTCACCACACACCGATAAGCGCGTATTACTTAAGATATGTCCGGTCACCATTAGGGGTCCTAAGAAAACGGTGAGAACGTACGCCCTATTCGACGAGGGCTCTACGATCACGTTGCTCGATGAAGCGATAGCCGGGGAAATCGGGGCACAGGGCCCGACGCGAGCATTGAATATCCACGGAGTCACATCGAGTCAACAAGAACCCGGGAGTCAGGTCGTCGACATGTCTATTAAAGGCAACGGTAGGCGCGAATATCACACCGTTAGGGCACGCACGGTTAAGAACCTTTCGTTAGGTTGCCAGTCAGTAAAGTCCGACCTCTTAAACGCGAAACATTTAAGGAAGATATCTCCGACGGACGTATGTTATGAGAACGCGAAGCCTCGCGTCCTAATCGGAGCGGATAACTGGCACCTGATCGTAACACGAAAATTGTTAACCGGCGATAGGGGCCAACCGGCGGCCTCATTAACGCAACTCGGCTGGATCCTTCACGGGACCAGTGCGACACCGAGGAGCGTCATTAGCGCAGATAATGCGTCCGTACTTCACGTGCACACATGGCAGGAGGCGCGTCGCCTCAGTGATAATGATGAACTCCATGAGCTCGTGAAGTCGCATTTTGATATCGACGCCTTAGGCGTGAGTAAAATTAGGAAACCCGTAGCTAGGGAGGAACGCGCCAAGGAGATCGTACGGAACACGATGAGGCGCGTTGACGGTCGTTTCGAGGTGGGCCTGCCATGGGGCTCCGACGACGTCACGTTACCGCCTAGCTACAACATGGCCATGCAACGTTTGCGCGGGATAGAAAGGAAAATGGATAGATCACCGCAGTTTAGGCAAGCATATACGTTGCAAGTAGATACGTTATTAAAAAAGGGATACGCCACTCGCTGTGACGACGGTCACACTCAGGACGCGCGGGAATGGTACTTGCCGCACTTCGCAGTTACTAACCCGAACAAACCCGGGAAAGTGCGAATGGTGTTTGACGCGGCAGCGCGCACGAACGGCGTATGTCTCAACGACGTACTTTTAGATGGGCCCGATCTCTTACAGGCGTTACACGGCGTATTGTTTAGGTTCAGGGAAAAGCCGGTGGCCGTGACCGCGGATATTAGAGAGATGTTTCTCCGAATTAACATCCGACAAGAAGATCGCGTCGCCCAACGATTTTTGTGGCGCGGAGACGAACGAACTCGTCCGCCGCAAAAGTACGTCATGAATTCCATGATATTCGGAGCGCGCAGTTCACCTTTTATCGCCCACAGCGTGCGCAATAGAAATGCGTCGGACCACAAGGTCTCTCATCCGCTCGCATTCGACGCAATCACGAACAACCATTACATGGACGATTGGGTGGACAGTTTCGATTCGGAGGAAACGGCCGCGCGCACGATATCGGACGTAACCGAGGTCCACAGTAAGGCAGGATTCGAACTAGCGGGGTGGAGCTGCAATCGCCCACGGCTATTAGATGGGATACCCGATGAAAATCGGGCGATCGCACCCAAGGAATTGGGCGCGAACGCGGGCGCGTGCGGTAAAACGCTGGGATTACTGTGGATCCCGGAAGCGGACCAGTTGTCATTTAATATCGCCATGCACCGAGTGCCGGAAGAGGTCAAACGAGACCTGCGAACTCCCACGAAACGCGAAGCGCTCAGTGCCGTCATGTCTGTGTTCGACCCGTTAGGCCTGATTAGTCCGTACACGATTACCGCGAAAATAATGTTACAAGGTCTGTGGAAGCTAAAGCTGGGGTGGGACGAAGATTTGCCCAGCGAGGAGGCGTCTGTTTTCCATGAGTGGAAAACGGACCTCGAATGCATCGGCAACCTCCGCTTACCACGCTGTTACGGGCTAGATGGGGACGCGGTTAGGACACAGTTGCACGTATTCTGTGACGCGAGTGAACAAGCTTACGCCACGGCCGCATATTGGCGTATAGAGAGACGGGACGGTTCCGTCACGGTAATATTAGTCGCCGGCAAAGCGAAAGTCACACCGATGAAATTGCAAACAATTCCACGTCTGGAATTGCAGGCGTGTCTAATAGGAACGCGTTTAGCCGCCGACATCATAAAGGAACATCGCGTTAAGCCGGAGGTCGTGTTTTGGAGCGACTCAAGAACAGTGTTACAATGGATTAGAAAAGATTCCGCGCGATACACTCCGTACGTAGCACACAGGCTAGGCGAGATAGCAGAGACTACGCGAGTCGATCAGTGGCGGTGGGTTCCGACCGCGCACAACGTCGCGGACGACGCCACGCGATTAGGTAATACAAAATTGACCGATAGTGATCGCTGGTTCGTTGGGCCGTCATTCCTCTATCGTGAGGAAAGGCACTGGCCGACAGAGCCGTCCAACGAAACAGACACGTGCGAGGAAGTATTGACGACTCGCGTAACGGAGGAAGCGCGCCTCATAGATATCGAGCGTTTTTCGTCATATGAGCGGCTAATACGAACATTCGCGCGCGTACTGGAAGCAGTCGATAAACTGCGACGGCGCGCCCTGCGCACGCACTTAGAGTACGTAAAGGAGGCTGAGCGCCGACTGATCCGGCAAGCTCAGCTCGATAGTTTCCCTGAAGACGTAACTCGAGTGACCGATGGTAAGGCTGTAGGGCGCGCGAGCCGATTGTTTAAGTTAGACCCCAAGCTCGGCGAGGACGGAGTAATCCGCCTCCACGGCCGTATAAATGCCGCTAGAGTCCCCGAGGCGATGAAGGAACCGCCGATATTAGACGGCGCGCACCCGCTTTCCCGACTCATCATCCGCGCGGAACACGGTAAAGTTCACGTAGGACAGGAACAGATCGTAAATAATATACGACAGAAGTATTGGGTGATAGGAGTACGTCCAGCAGTTAAACAGGTCGTACGTAGGTGTGTAACGTGCCAAGTGCGTCGAGCAGCACCCGTTATCCCAACAAAGGGAGATTTACCGAACACTCGTTTAAGCGCCTACGTTAGGCCATTTGCAAAGTGTGGCGTCGACTGCTTCGGCCCGATGTGGGTGACGATTGGCAGGCGCCGCGAAAAACGATGGGGAATGCTGTTTACCTGCTTAGTGACACGGGCGATACACGTAGAAACAGTACCCAGTCTTAGCACCGATTCAGCCATCATGGCAATTAGGCGAATGGCCGCGCGACGCGGATGGCCTCAAGTATTCTTATCCGACAACGGAACAAATTTTCACGGTGCGGAAACGGAATTGATAAACGCATTTAAAGAGTGGCTCCCGGCTCTACGGGACGTCGCGGTCTCGAACCGCGTCGAGTGGCGCTTCATAGACCCTGGCGCGCCAAACCAGGGGGGAGCCTGGGAGCGCATGATCAGAAGCGTTAAGTCCGCACTATCAGTTACATTAAATGAACAAGCGCCTAGAGAGGAAGTGTTAGCAACGACACTCGCCGAAGTCGAACACACCGTTAACTCGCGCCCGCTCACGCACGTATCAGTGAATCCCGACGATGCGGAGGCATTGACACCTAACCACTTCTTGTTAGGCTCCGCAGTAGGCTTACCGTTCGTCGGAGATTGCAGCGTGTCTGATAAACGTGCGTGGAGAGCCGCACAGGCGCTCGCAAATGTGTTCTGGGCGAGATGGGTGAGTGAATACTTACCAACGTTAACACCGCGCGGAGATAATAGGAAAAGGGCTAGGAACGTAGAAATAGGTGACATCGTCGTAATAGCAGACGGCCTTCTACCTCGAAACGTATGGCCACGGGGCCAAATAGAGAAAATCTATACAGGCCCGGATAACGTAGTACGTAGCGCAGACGTTCGAACTCGAGGGGGAGTATTCAGAAGGCCGGTACGAAGGCTCATCGTCCTGCCGATAAATAAGGGCGACGAGGATCGACGCCGGGGGGAGGCTGTTACGGACAATGAGCCGGCGAGGCTTGTCCCGGCTGCACCTTTGTAGATATTTTTATATTTCCTACCTAGCCCCCACTAGCCATAGTTTGTTGTTTTTGAATTGTATTATTAAGTATTAAGTAATGTATGTAAATATCGAAAACTAGCAATTTCGTTCGTAGCACACCCGCCACTCTTTGTGAGCTTTCGATGTGAAAGCGCGGCGGGGGTGCTAATAATAATAAAATGTACTAAGCGCTGATTGGGCTAGCCAAAATGTAAGGCGCCCGCGCTCTGTGGGAGGTCCGACTCCTATAATTATGATATAAGAAGGGCCTATTAGCCCGATAATTACGCTCAGAAAAAGCTCTCAAGATTTCGCTCGACTTCATACTGCCACGTGTTACCTTCAAAATTGTAACATCAAGAGCACCGGAATTCTGGCAGTCGCCAACCAACTCCTGTTTCTTATATATTAGTATAAGGTGTACCTACATGTTACGAAGAGAAAATAAACTACAGTCCACTGACCAGCAAGGCGTTTTTTATTCCACACCCAGCGTGGCTACCCTCGAAAGAGGAGACGCCCTGAACACCTACTAAGCATCAATTTTTCACACACGACTATGACTAGAATACAACGCTATTCTGTGAGATTCTCGCATAAAACTGTTTAGCGTTATAATATAAAAAGTGCATAAAAATGCAAACGAGTATACAAACGACTGAGTGTATTTGTCTCAGAGATGTTATAACAGGGGTTTAATAAAGGTCATGTCCAAACCGGGCTTAAAATCCTAACCCAGACAATTGATATATATTTGGATAGGACTCCCAAAAACTAGGCCTTTGCAATAAATTGTATTATTTTAAAGACATCCGATTTTGAGATATATGTAATTTTATTTTACTTAAAAACTACACTTAAAGTTACGCATACGCTCACGCCTTTTATCCCCGAAGGGGTAGGCAGAGGCGCAACTAGTGCACCCACTTTTCGCCAAGCGTATTCCGTCCCATGATGTGATAGGGGGCGAGCCTATCGCCATATCGGGCACAAATTCCAGACTCCGGGCTGATACTGAATAGAAAAATCCAATATCACTTTGCCCGACCCGGGGATCGAACCCGAGACCTCAGCCTTGCAGTCGTGCCGTAATACAACTACGCCACCAAGGCAGTCACACTTAAAGTTAACGTTTATAAAAAAGTTTGTTATAAATGAAGGGGTCTAAATTATTTTTTAATGTAGGTATATAAAGTATATAAAGCTTGAGCCTGGTTAGATTTTGAGGCCCAGCACCGATACAATAAGCGGACATCTCCTTTTTAGCAGAATTACTGAATTCAAGGAATTGTACAATTACTATTGTACCTTCAATATTATTATATTTTCCAAGACAATTAAGTGAATTAATTCCCTCGTAATATGGTTATATGTCGTCGGTTTTCCGAAAATAAAGTGTATTTTTTTACTTTTAATATTCTAATTATAATACTGTGATAATTATTAACAATATATTTGGTACAGATTGCAAGAACTATTGGGTGATTCAGATAATCCTGTCACTGCAAAAGATTTAACTCGATTAAAATACTTGGAAGCTGTTGTAAAAGAGACCTTAAGACTGTATCCACCGGTTCCCGTTACTATGAGGATGATTGATAAGGATGTGACAATTCGTAAGCTCTTGATCTATTTTACTTCTTTCATAACATCTACTAATTAGCACAATAATATTTTGCTTTGTGTTTATTTTATTTATTCGAGGTACTGTAAAACAGCATTTCAGATGAAGGCAGGCTAAAAATATAATGGTTTTAAGGTTTTTACATCAATGGTTTTAAAGCTCATTTTTCAATCACCAGATAAAAGTTATCACAATAACCTCAGAATATTTCCTTATTTTATTAGTTCAAGAAGTTTATGCATTTCAGCATCAGGAATAACGCTTGTGAAGGATTCATCTTTTCTCATCCATAACTGGGCATTAAACAGGAACCCAGAGTACTGGGGCGAAGATGCTGAGGAGTTCAGACCAGAACGATTCTTTGATGCTCCTCCAAAACATTCGGCTGCATTTGCGTCATTTTCATTGGGCCCAAGAAATTGTATTGGTAAGAACTACATTATTTTAGGTAATTTTAAACAGATACAATTATTTTTTCGATGGCGAGCGATCTCGATTGCCGTTAACTTCCACAATGTCTGAAGAATTATAGATAAGTTAGGGATTACGTAGTCAAGGTGGAATAAGGGCGAGCACACTGTAACTTCACGGTATGAGCGTACTCGACAGTCTATATAACTTACTTCAGAGCCTCATTCGAGTTGATTCATTTTTTGAAAGACTGTTCACCTTCACACCTACCACTGCAATACCTGTAACTAGTAAGCCAGGATCAGCAGTGGCACGCATTTTAAGACACCGAGCGGTGAAGCACGGTCGGTCTCTGGGAATCAAATGGATGGATAGTTTTATTTCATTCTTGCGTAAACTTGATACTTGAACTTTGCATCTTTGTGGTTTTTTTTTTGTGAAAGAATGCATGCGATCACCGAAATATTTATTTCGGATAACAAACTATTGTAATGATTACATTACAGGTTTCAAATACGCGTTGATGTCCATAACTACAGTAACAATACACTTGGTCCGCAACTTTAAATTACTATCACCTCGGGCTGATATTATCAATTCAAAAACTGGCAAATGTTTAGAAAAAGAAAATCCTCTACGATTGAAATTTGAAATTATGATGAAGGATGTAGACGATTTTACAGTACGATTAGAACACAGAACAAAATGATACTGATTTTGGCTGATTTCACCAATGCTGATATAGTACCTGATAGCCTATTCAGAACTTATCCGCCATATAAACTACAACTTTTGGTTTCATAGGTCTCAAATAGAAACATCTGGCAGGAACAGAAGGTATTAATGAGCCAGATTTATTTGTAGGAAGGCATTATATGTCAGATAGTTATTTGGAACTTTATCTGGAACCAGTGAAACTAGACCTACGAGTGTTAAGTTGGACTGAAAAGAAGTACTAGTTATGTTGGTGTTTTAATGACAAATAAATCAAACTCGTAATTGATTTTTGTTTCATTTCATCCAGTGAATATTCTTATCAATACTCGAGTTAATTTCTGACTATGGTAATGAAAATAAATAGCAAATTTTAAAAGGGAAAAACGTTTTTTCAACACTGAGATTTGCACAAACGAGGCCTAAATCTGAATTACCCAGAGAAACTTGATGTCAGCCAGCTGGCTGTTCTTAAAAAGTTAGCGTTTCGGGAACATGCTTTAAAAGTTGTATGGCATCGACCTCACAACGCAATTGGTTTTTTTTAAATGATTAATACACACAATATAAAAACACAGCTACGTTTGTGAACACTGTCAACTAAGATTATTCAAAACCAAAACAAAATATTCAAATTAAAATCTTGTTTGTATCTTTTCAGTTCTTCAATGAATTTAATAAAGATGGCAGATATTGACGCAGTCGGGTTTTTTGTTTTTCTTAAATATATTTTTTTTACATATAGGTACTCTTCAGTTGTTTTGATTTAACTCAGTATTGTTCGTCGGAATTATTATGATAGTCATCAACATTAATCTTAGTATAGCCCCAGCATTAGAGTTTTTAAGTACTGCAATTTTAAATTGGGCAATTAAACAATATTCATCTACAGAATCCATGAATAATAACCAGTGTAATAATATGTAATTGGGTAATCGCTATCAATGATTAATAAAAATTATAGATATGCCATTACAACATTTTTTAATAAATATATGTACATGAACAGAATCTTTTGACCTGCTTCAGTTGAACACTCTATCGTGATACACCCTGTATATAATTTCCAAGTTTCTATTTTTCTCAGTAATTGTTTATATTTCGTTTCCAAACGATTAAAAACTTTCCCAACGCTACGCCCGTGAACTGAAGGATACAATATTGTAAAGGCGTCGCGTTAATTTAAAAGTCAAGATTAAGTTCTTTATTTCAGTTTATTTTTACAATATTAATTCAAGGTTGGTACATAAATATTATACTCATTGTTATAATCTATGGAGAACATGGTATATATTCGCAATTATATAGTTGAATTTTGTACTTTTTAGGTAGACGTTCTCATAAAGTTATCACGTCACGAAAATATTGAATTGTCATACCGGCCAGATAGGATTGTCAGAACTATAAACAAGTTAATTTTAGAAATTTATTAATTTTAGAACATGAACATCAACATTTGGGGTAAACATTTTCCTTTTTTGGCAACATTTTCATACAATGTCACCTATTAAAATTTTGAATTACTGTTTTTGTTTTAGCTATTATTTTATGTGAAGACATTAGATTAATCGTAATAATTACATGCGAAATGTTATTTTACAATGTTTCTTATGATTATCCGAGATACTGTGACATCCGTTTATTGTACAAACCGTAATTTTAAAATAAAATATCGATAGCTGCTAGCGCTACGATTAGACCTTGAGCACTGACGCGGGCTGTTCTGTGACTAAGCCTATGGCTTAATTTTACTGGCTTCACTAAGCGTGCATGTTTTCGGTTTCTATGTGTTATTATTCTAAGGTGGATACGGCACGTTCTAAATACTTTAAACCGTCGTAGAAATAAACGTCAGAAACTCTCGACCTACACACTCGATCTCATTAATAAACTTCGATCTATGGCCTTGCAGTCTTCCGATGACGTTAAATCATATCGGCAGCTCAATAGACGAATATGGAAGTCCTTACGACACGAAGTCCATGCCCACAATGGTGTAAGCATCAAGGATAAGCATGAGCGGAACAAAGGCCCCAAAGTGTAGGCAAAGGACCTGTCTATTAGACAAAGTGAAATGACCAAGCTAAAGATGGAAGACGGTAACGTATTTTAGATGAAGGCAGCGATATTGAAATAAATGGGTTCTACGAGCAGCTTTGTATGAAACCCACCACCAGCTCGGCCAGAGATCCGAGAGCCAAGCTGGTCAGACACTACAGAGAAGACATCCCGGACATCAGCCTGTGCGAGATTAGGGTGACCTAGGACAGCTCAAAAACATCAAGAAATCGAGCGAGGTCGGAATCACTGCAGAACATCTAAGAGCGGGTGGTGCGATTTAGATTTCAGACGAATAAAGACGTGAAGTAAATCCAAAAAAGAACCAAACATAAATACAGACGAAAATCAAAGATTTTTTGTTTTGTTTATTTATTTTAATTTACATTATTTAATAAAAAAAATGTGACTTATTACATTTTAATTATTGCTAGATTAATCAAAATTTCTATAACAGTAGAGCGGTGAGGTCGATTTTAGTGTTATTCTCTCCTGTAAAATTTGCTTTTAGTAATTACCGCTTTATTCATTTAGCTTCGCTATGTATGTTAGTGCGTGTTAATGGCGTATGGTCGAGTTACGACTCACGCAACATACATACTTTTCAGGGTTCCGGACCTCAAAAGGACAAAAGGAATCCTTATAGGATCACTTTGTTGTCCATCTGTCAGTCTGTCTATCAAGACTCTTTTTCTTAGGAACGCGTAAAGATATCAAATTGAAATTTATATCAAATACTCGGGTCTACGGTCTCTATCAGCTGTGAAAAAATCAAACTTGTAAGTCAACGCGATCAAAAGATATGACCGTTTATGTCGCATATTTTGCTATTTCGCATAGGAATCAAAACCTATGAGGTTCTTCGCGTTGACCTAGAATCATGAAATTTGGCAAGAAGCAAGGTCTGACAGCACATATAACGTAAAAAATCTGAAAACCATAAATATTTTATTTAAGAACTAAAAAAAGGGAATTTACAAACTTTTTAAATTTTATTAATTCATTAATTAATTTTAGCTAACTATTGAACTTATATACTTAGATACCTTACCTACAAGTTCGTCGGAGCCCTCAGTACGCGAGTCCAACTCGCACTTATCCGGTTTTTTTTATAATCTATTTACGTAAATTACGTCAAATTAAACAATAACCTCCAGGACTTTATACAATATAATACTATAAATAGCGTTCCTCTTTATGCTTCAGTTACTTCTATAAATATACTGAGTCTATCAACAAGTATTTGTACATAACAAAATGATTTTACATATTTTATTTGTTTTAGTACTAAGTTATTTATTCGTGAGGTTTAAGGATAGAAAAATGTATGAATTATCAAGACAGATGAATAATGATAATAATATCTTTTCGATTCCCTTCATCGGTCATCTGTATTTATTTTTTGGATCTACTGAAGGTAAGTGTTTAAACATATTTATATAAGTGCCGTAAAACAGGGTTAATAGAATGCATGGGCTGAAAAGGAAGGAAAAAATAAGGTTTCAAATTTATTGCAAGGTGAAGTAGCTTAAAAATACACAATAGTCAATAGTCTAGTTGGGAACGAAACGTTCTGCCGAGACGAATGTCCGCAGTTTCAAAATCCTAGGCACACGCCCCTAACTTTTCAAAGGTACATGAGTATTGTTTATCAATTATCGTTAATTTTAACGGTGAAGGTCAACATCATGAGGAAACCTACATACCTGAGAACAAAAAAAACGGGTTGCACTCCGGAAGTGCCGGCAGAAGTGAAAACTTGAACATTAACGTTGTGCATTTTTGAATATTTTGGAACGGTTAGGGAATAATTTCGCACGAATCGCTTTATTTATCAATATAAAAGTACTAGCATTTATGTGGTTAAATACAATATTTATTTATTGCGCTATCGTCCAGAATTGAGTGTTGCCATCTAGCAGTATTACTGGGCGTCATCTGCTAATTGTCGATACCTCTGCACTTCGATATCCGATGGATGAGTGTCGGGTCATCTAGTTGACTACTTAATGTAGTAGTTCCCAGCCAATGTTGATAGGTGGCGGTGTTGTTAATTATGTCGCCACAGATAAATGTCAAAAATGCAATGGTCATCACAACCAAAGTAGAATAAATCAAAAATTGAATGTAACGTTCGATTCTTTTGTACTCGTGCCGTGCCAACGCTGGGGAAATAGCTTCTACGCAATGTACTTAAGGTTCATAATATTAGATTAGTAAGGGATGGTTTTAATGACGTTAATAAATAAAAATGCCCTCGTTTCAAGAATTATAGCTTCTACGCATTGTATTTAAGGTTCATATTAGTAAAACATCCGCATGCATTTTCGTCAGATTCGGTCACGTGATCGCTAGTATGCGAGTTTAACATTTTATACCCATCCCAAGAAAAGTGCTCAAAGCCGCTAAAGAAGTTTTCACTTCAAAAAAAAAGATTTTTACGCGCATGCTCACGCTTTTGATCCCCGAAGGGGTAGGCAGAGGCGCAACTAGTACACCCACTTTTCGCCAAGCGTATTCCGTCCCATGATGTGATAGGGGGCGAGCCTATCGCCATATCGGGCACAAATTCCAGACTCCGGGCTGATACTGAATAGAAAAATCCAATATCACTTTGCCCGAACCGGGAATCGAACCCGAGACCTCAGCCTTGCAGTCGTACCGTAATACAACTACGCCACCGAGGCGGTCAAGAATTTTAGTTTGTAGGTATATCAAGCCAACCGCACTAGGCGAGCGTGATGGACAAAGGCCTAAATCCTCTAGTAGAAAAGGTCCGTGCTCAGCAGTGGGCAGTATATAATACAGGGCGAAGATTATTATTATTAAAGTAGGTTAGCTGTAATCTATATAACAACAAATGATCTACTGCCAAGTATTAACGAAAATGACGATATGAGTTACCTACAATCAAGGCCTTCCCCTAAGCAAACGGCATTTCACTCCATACTTAGCCATGCGCGAATTACGGTGGGAAAATGCTAAGATTTACGAATAATTGACTAAACAAAATAATTTTGATATTTTTGAAAATATTCTTTAGTTAATTTCTCTATCTAATAGAATTTGTTTCAAATTTAAATGATAAGTTCTTTAGAAGGAATTTAAAATTTAATGGCAAAAAATTTAATGGCAATTTCATTATGAAATTAACAAAATAATATCCACATAATATAAAACAATTTGAAACAACCAATGTAAAGATAACAAAATGAAGAAATATGAAATATATATTTTTTATATGTATTATAAATTTCGCATAGATAGCTTCTAAAAATACGGTTAGCGCGCCGTTTTGCTGGGACCTTAAGATTATTTATCTCATTATTTTGTAGTATATGTTCAATGTTATAGTAATAATAAAATTATAGATAGTAATTGTTGATAGTCTTGGGATAGCCATAGAAATTCTTATTAATTCATTAATTGTTATTCCTTCAGACCGCATGGCAACGCTGATCTACATAGGAAGGAAAGCTCTAAGCAACGGCGGATTGTATGCTTTGTGGATTGGAACTAGACTCTTCACAGGTAATAAATTGCGATTAGACTTGGTAACAATCTTCAAGGTAGCAATCAACTCAAAATAATTAGCCATTTGAGGTATATTTTCTCTTATCACCCTGTGAACCTTCCTTCTTACATCATCTCTTCCTCGTCTAGGTATATTTAAAAAAAGGGTCGTTTGAAGTAGTCGCTTACTGCGACTTCGCCACAATGTTAAGGTCTGAATAAAAAAAAATACCTTGACATAATATATATGTAAATATAAGCCTTCATAATATTAAAATGTAAATCCTTAATAATCTCTCCTGTAGCAGAGAGATAATAAGTAATATTTGTACAGTTGTCGCTGATCCAGTGACATTGGAATATTTGTCGAAGACGTGTTTAGAAAAGGACGACCTCACAAATGTTGCGCAAGTTCTCATAGGAAATGGAAGCTTATTTGCACCGGGTAAGAATACTCTTTAATATAATATAACTAGATCGCTTCAGAATCTATTAATGTTGTTTTTATTTATTATCTGAATTAAATTCAGTATTTTGTTAAGATTAAATGAATAATGGAAATGAATTAAGATTAATAAATGTGCAAAAATCTAAATGAAAACATTATACATTCATACACAGAGACAGAGAAAGGTAGTGACTTTTAAGCGCGACATGCTACGATCTTGACATACCTCTTTCGCATCGTCCACATTTATATTCCTTCTCGACATTTTCGCCGGTTAAGGGCATCCCCTCCGTCCGTACCATACACATTCGCTCGATAAATACCTTTCGTGACTCTTCTTTCAACGATGCTCTCCATGTCCCAAACAATCTCAGTATACTTCTTTTTATATTAGTTACTACATCGTCTTTTAATTTATAACGATCTCTTATCATATTATTCCCCATGCGAACAGTAATAGTGAAGGAAAACATCGTGAGGAAACCTGCATACCTGAGAAGTTCTCTGAATTTCGAAGTTATGTGAAGTCCGCCAACCCGCACTAGGCCAGCGTGGTGGACTGAGGCCTAAACCCTCTCAGTTGTAGAGGAGGCACGTGCCCAAGAGTGGGCAGTATATAATACAGACCCTGTATTACAGGGCTGGTATGGTATGGTATGGATCAGTAATAGTGACTCCACATAATACACTCCGTAAGGAGTGCATTTCTACCGCATTCACTAGACTTTTGTGCTTCTTCTGCCAAACCAGCTTTCACTTCCATACATAAGCGTCGGCAACAGAACAGCATTGCGAATTGCCATACGTGCTCCCTTTACCCTGATACAGGTTGTGGAGTTCTCATTACAGAGATTTCAATGCCCTCCCAGAAGGCCCTCAGTCCCATATGTTCAATCTAATGCAGAAAGTCTAGCATAAACCGATATGGCGATAGGCTTGCTATCACATTTTGGGATGGAATACACACGGCAAAATGGCTCTGGTGACCGACCGATGGCGGGACAACCATCGTAGTCATGGCGCAGCTAAACGCCATAGGAGGCTGATTATGGGCAACAGCATAATGAGTGTGAGAAGCTGCACTCGGCACTCGTCAACCCGAATGCTAAGCGTGGCGAGTATTGACAAAACCTCACAAATATGAAAGAAAACACCAAAACCAGGCCACGGCAACCTCGCTATTCCTGGATCCGGTAGCGGCCACGGTAACGGCGGGGTAGGGTGTGCTAAGAACCCCCGCGTGAGATCCCGCTGCCACCCCCGACGAGGACTGGCCCTGGTAATACACAACATTTGCACGTTGAGGACCGACGAGAAGATTCTCGAGCTGGAGGAAGAAATGGGTAGGTTATACTGGGATATCTTGGGTTTGTCAGAAGTCCGAAGAAAGGGAGAGGACACGATAATTCTCACGTCTGTTAACCTACTTTGGGAGGGCGATCAACAGTCCCAAGGTGGTGTCGAAGTTTTCATCCGTAAGTCTCTCATTAACAATGTTATAATCGTCGAGAGTGTGTCGAGCAGAGTAGCATACCTTATACCTAGAATATAAGAGAGATATTTGCTGAAGGTCATACAGGTATACGCGCCGACCACGACACACCCGGATTATAAAGTAGAAGAGATGTATGAGAACATTAGTCGGGCCATACAGACCTACGAAACTTACTTTAATGTTATAATGGGGGACTTAACGCTAAGCTAGGCAAGAGAAACGAGGAAGAGCTGAGAATGGGGGCAATTTGGGTATAGGTAACGTAACCACAGGGGAGAAAGGCTCGCCAATTTCCTGGAGAAACAGGGACTCTTTTGCGATGAACTCTTTCTTTCAGAAGCCGCCTCACAGGAAAGTGACCTGGTTAAGCCCTGGTTCGACGAGAAACGAGATAGATTTTATCTTGACAACGAAAAGACGGATATTCGATAATGTCTCCGGTTACAGGCATATTGAATATCAACGTCAAATTAGAAAGATCTCGCCTGATGAATTCTACGCTTCGCCTTACTAATGCTTATATCCAAAACTTAGAGAGCATTTAACTCACTTGGTAAACCCTTTCGATTGCCTAGATATTTGCGCTACAGTGGATGAGACTAATGGCGAGTTGGTAAAAGCTGTCCATATGTTAGGATCTAAATTCTTTAGACCTCGCTGTAGAGATAAACCTCAGAAACTCTCGACTCTTACACTCGATCTCATGGCCAAACGTCGATCTATGGCGATGCACTCTTCGGAGGACGCTGAAGGATATCGGCAGCTCAACAGACAAATAGGGAAGTCCTTGCGACACGACGTCCGTGCTTATGATACTGTAAGCATTAAGAAGACGACTAAGCAGAACAAAGGCTCCAAAGTGTTCGCAAAGGACCTGTCTGTTGGGCAAAGCCAAATGGCCAAGCTGAAGACGGAATGAAAGCAGAATTATTAAAGGTGATCGATTCGTCTCGAGCTCAGGCTAGATGACTTCCACACTCCCAAACAAGCTGGATTCCGAGAAGGCTATAGTATCGTAGACCACATTAACATATTGCGGCTGAATTGTTGGAGAAATTTAGCACTGTGCCCAAAGACCTCAACCGAGTTTCTCAACTGGTGGGCCCTAAAATTAACATGGACATCAAAATCTTGTCCAATATTCGTATCACGCATATGCCAATTACTGTTGGGAACTCAACTGTCGTAGTAGTCGAAGAATATGTCTATTTAGGACAAGTCCTCCAGTTAGGCAGGTCCAACTTTGAGAGAGAAGTCAATCGTCGAATACAGCTCGGTTGGGCAGCGTTCGGGAAACTAGGCAAGGACTTCTAGTCGAAAATACCTAACTGCCTAAAAACAATAGTCTTTAATCAATATGTGTTACCAGTTATGACATACGGCTCTGAGACGTGGACTCTGAATATGGGCCACCTAAGATGGTTCACTGTCACTCAGCGAGCTATAGATAGGGCAATGCTCGGCATTTATCTACGCGATGAAATCAGGAATGAGGACATCCGTAGAAAAACGAAATATGCCGTCATAGCTCAGCGGATGAGCAAGCTAAAATGGCAGTGGGCAGGGCACATAGCTCATGGAACTGACAACAGGTGGGATAGAAAAGTTCTCGAGTGGACACAACGTACTGGTAAACGCAGCATTGGACGTCCTCCTACAATGTGGACTGACGACCTCGTAAAGTTCGCAGGAACCCGCTGGATGCAGGCTGCGTCTATCAAGTTGATCTGGTAATCTTTGGGGGACGCCTATGTTCAGCAGTTGACTTGCAAAGACTGAAGAAGAAGTTGCGTTTTTTTTATATTTCTTTTCTAATTACCAACCTCGTAATAATAATTACCATTTAGCAAATACTAAATACCGTATGTCGCATTTCTCATTGCCATTCGACGTCATTTTTCAAATCCAAATTCCGACCTATATATAGATTGAAATACTGTGCGTTTGATTTATATAGCATATAAGTACTATAAACTTCAAATCGAATCGATAAAATCGACAAAATTTTTTAACGCCTAATATGTCTATGTTCAAATATTCACCCTTATATTCTATTTATACAGTTTCTGTCAAATATTTTCCAGTATGTTGGTTATGTAATGTCTCTTTACAGTTTTAATCGTTGACTAATGAGTACGCAGCTATGTTTCTATATGAGATTGACACTTATTTACGAGTACAGTTCAGTTTATAGAGCTTATATACATATTTCTTGCAGTTTCAATTTGGCGTCCGAGGCGTAAAGTTGTGGCATTAAACTTCGGCTCGGCAAAACTCAACAGTTTCGTGGATATATTTTCACAACAAAGCCAGATTATGGTGAAAAATTTAAAAAAGTTAGAAGGGAAAGGAACTATCTCTCTTCGGAACTTCCTCACTATGTATTCCATGGATTCTGTGTGCGGTAAGTTCACAATCCATTATTGTTAACTTATGATCGGCGCGGCGACCGATATTCGAACTATTTATTTTTTACTGAATAATTCGTGGTATTTATTAACCTCATAAGGTATATTTTAAATGTGAATTACGACTTCTCTACAAAATAATTACTCCATAAAACATATTAAAGGATTTTGACATGTATTTCGGTCATAAAAATAGAAATTAATAAAATAAAACGTAATCACTTCCCAGAAACAATTCTTGGCGTAAAAATGGGCGCCCAAAAAAACTCAAGTCATCCATTCCCCAAAGCATTTGAGGAGAACTGTGATATGTTTATTAAAAAGGTTATCAAACCTTATATTTATGAGACGCCATTTTACAAACTTACTTCGGGTTATGCGACATTCGTGAAAAATAATGAGATAATTCGTGATTTCGTTAAAAAGGTAAGAAAACAGAAATTGTTTATAAGAAAATGTATATCCTGCATATCACACACACGGGTAGGCAGAGGCACAACTAGTGCACCCACTTTTCGCCGTGCGTATTCCGTCCCATGATGTGATAGGGGGCGAGCCTATCCCTATATCGGGCATAATTCCAGACTGCGGGCTGATACCGAGTAGAAAAAACTAATATCTCTTTGCCCGACCAGGCGATCGAACCCGAGACCTCAGTACTGCAGTTGTACAACGCCACAGAGGCAGTCATATGTATATTTTATTTTTATTTCAGTTAATAAAATATAAACGCGAAGAACGTGAAACCGAAAAGGAAAATATATCAGATTTCGATGAAGGTAAGTTTTTTATACTGAACAACGACAAAAGTAAGGTATTTTCCTGATATAAACTATTTTATTTATATCATCATCATCAGCCATATCATGTCCACTGCTGAATTCCAGACGGACCTGTCAGGCTGCTGTTTCATGATATACTTTTAGTAAGTGATTTTTTTGTTATAGCTAAAGCAACTGAGCAACAATTATTATATTATATGGGTGATGTTCAGCAGTGAACTTTCTGTGGCATTTCTGTAAACATTGGCCTCACAACTTATCCTTAAATTATATGGAGTTTTGGCGGGCGCTTGGAAGTGTCATGAGGTGTTCTTGTTTTAATTCATTATTTTGGTGATACTTAGTGTTATATTGCATAATTATGATTGTATTATTATCCAATATAGTTCTATTAAAGGGCTCAAATGAAGTGAATTGATTAAAGAACTGTGCTAATCAAGTGTTTGTTTTGTTGCCGCCAAAACTCCTCGATAAAGTCTTGGTAAGGTAGCCACTGCTTTACTTCGACATACTACTGAGAAAAAACCAAGGAACAAGTATGCGTCTGAAGGACTTGTATCCATGGACAAGAATAAATAAAATAAAAAAAAAGAACGGGTTGCACTCCGGGAGTGCCGGCAGAAGTGAAAACTTGAACATTAAGGATGTGCATTTTTGAACATTTTGGAATGGTTAGGGAATAATTTCGCACGAATTGCTTTATTTATCAATATAAAAGTACTAGCATGTGGTTAAATACAATATTTATTTATTGCGCTATCGTCCAGGTTTTTATTTTTTACTAGGCGATCCTGCAGTCAACACCGGGGGAAACCAGCGAATGGGATACTGGAGACCCCGGCTTGACGACTGCAGGGGCCTGGGAGGGGAGTGGAGGAGGAATATGGAAGGGAAGGTGGGGGGAAGGGAAGAAGGTTCCCAGGATGGGCTGAAAGAGAGGGTGCCAGGAAATGTTCGCGGGCCCTTTTAGGCCTCAATGTGTTTTTCAACCAAGAGGTATACACACTGAACTGTGTGCCTCGGCCCGCGACTAATGTCCCCCCGCGCATGGGCGTGCATTGGGTGTGAAAACCCAGCGCACAAGAATTGCCTCGGGGGGCGTATCGTCCAGGATTGAGTGTCGCCATCTAGCAGTATTATTGGGCGTCATCTGCTAATTGTCGATACCTCTGCACTTCGATGTCCGATGGATGAGTGTCGGGTCATCTAGTTGACTACTTAATGTAGTACTTCCCAGCCAATATTGATAGGTGGCGGTGTTGTTAATTATGCCGCCACAGATAAATGTCAGAAATGCAATGGTCATCACAACCAAAGTAGAATAAATCAAAATTTGAAAAAAGAATGTAACGTTCGGTTCTTTTGTACTCGTGCCGTGCCAACGCTGGGGAAATAGCTTCTACGCAATATACTTAAGGTTCATATTAGATTAGTAAGGGATGGTTTTAATGACGTTAAATAAAATAAAATACTTTATTCATCACGTAGGCGAACATAGTTGCACTTATGATAAGTCAAGATACATTAAATTAATTATATTAATAATTATTATTAATACTAATGGTCACTAATATATAACTACAGACATTTTTATTGGGAGTAAATCTATGATGAGAAATAAACAAAAACAAAAAAGCCAGCTCGGGCTGGCAGGAAAGAGGATATAAAAAAGAGATCATTTTATTAAAATAATGGGAGGAACTCGTCGCGATCCTCACCGGTGAGGACACTACAGGCCCTAGCCTAACTAACCTACCAGCCTTTCACTAGCTACCTAAGCGATGACGACCCGAAGAAGAAAGACAGAAAGAAACTCCGGGCTTACTTTTTTTGTCATCAATTGTTCATTGTTTTCTTCTCTTTTTTTCAATACTTTTGTGCTGTATACAGTCAGATTAGTTATATAAGCTAATGCACGCACATCACCGTTGAAATCAGATAAAATCCAGATGAAGGGATTTAGGGAATACCAATTATTAAATTAAATTAAATAAAAAAATAATAAATAATAATGCACTGGTTTCAAGAATTATAGCTTCTACGCATTGTGTTTAAGGTTCATATTAGTAAAACCTTCGCATGCATTTTCGTCAGATTCGGTCACGTGATACTGACGCGAGTACGCGAGTTTAACATTTTATACCCATCCCAAGATAAGTGCTCAACGCCGCTAAAGAAGTTTTCACTTCAAAAAATTTGAATTATAAAACGAAATACCGTAATCTGTTTCCGAATCTTCACCACAAACGCGGCACCGCGGCCAAACGTAACCCGGGAGAAGAAGTGATTTATCGAAAAATGATACCTATAGTAGGGACAAACTAATATGGCCGGTATGACATGACACGGTTTTGAATTTTTTGGGTAGACGTTCTCACAGAGTTATCGCATCGGGAAAAAAATTGAATTGTCATACCAGCCAGCTTAGTTTGTCCGAACTATAGGAGTAATTATTTACCTCTTAATATTATTTGTATTGAAGCCTTTATACTCGATGTTATTTACTTGCACGTAATTTAAAGTAAGAGTTTGGAGAATAGATTATTATTATAGTGTAATTATTCTGATATTCCGCTACAGTTTTGAGGTACATGTGGTGGAAAATTAAAAAAAAAGTTGTTTGGGCCTGGTAGGCAAACTGTGTATTGGGACTAGTTGACTACCTAGAAAATGTACTACGTAGTAATCTTAATATACTTCACATGGAATAAAGTGAGTTTTTTCAAAACCATGTGGATTCACAAAAGTATAACTAATCGAAACAGTGAACCCTCTGCTGGTGGCAGGATTTTTGTTTCTGCCCACCAGTACGAATATCGTACAAAAAGTGACAAATTATATGTTTATTAGCCGGTCAACATTCGCTTTTCAGGTAACACTGCATTTTTTTTTAACTAGAACCTTATGCGCCGCTGCGTAAAAACGATATCCGCTTAATTGACGGGTGACGTCATGGCCGAATCTGGCCAAGCGAATATTGACCCGAGTAAATGTTAATGATATTTTGTCCTCAATAAGGCACATTGATAATAGTAAATATGTACTGGTCGTGTTTTCATTTATTTTATTACCGTCTTTTATACCAATTACTTCGTAGGTCAATTTACCCCCAGTGAATAGTCCACCAACCCCAGGCATGGGGTAGGTTGACTTGATTTTCTCGTTCCACAAAATGGCTTTTGTACACTATGTTATAAATAACAGCGATGTTTTTGGTATTTCTTTCGAAAGCTTATTAGTGCACCTATCGAACCTATAGGTTTTGAAATGAAAACTTCTTTGGCGGCGTTGAGCACTTTTGGGATGGGTATAAAATGTTAAACTCGCGTCAGGATCACGTGACCCCGATCGAATGCGTAGGAGGTCCCCTGAATCCCTTACTAATATGAACCTTAAATACAATGCGTAGAAGCTATAACTCTTAAACGACTACATTTTTATTTATTTCTCCAGCGTTGGTACGGCACGAGTACAAAAAAGAGCGTAACATTCTTTTTTCAAATTTTGATTTATAAAGAAATTGACATTTTTGTGTATGTACATAATGATATTACTTTTATACTGATAAATAAAGCAATTCGTGCAAAATTATTCCCTAACCATTCCAAAATATTCAGAAATGCACAACGTTAACGTTCAAGTTTTCACTTCTGCCGGCACTCCCGGATTGCAATCCGTTCTTTTTTTTTCACATTATATACTAAAACAAAAAAATATAAACGTCCAAGCTGAAATTTGATCAACTACTGCATATATTTTTTTCTAGATAGAGAACATCATAAACCACAACCATTTCTGGATACGATGATTAAAACATCAGGTGGTGAACATAGATTTTCCGATGAAGAACTTCTTGAAGAATCTATTGTACTAGTTCTCGCCGGAACAGACACTTCAGCCACTGGAGCAGCATTTGTTGCTATGATGCTGTCGAGACACCCGGACGTTCAGGATAAAGTTTGCAAAGAGTAAGTGTCAGTAAGTATAAAACATTGCTGTCGAGTGTTAAAAATTACAATTTCTTATGCGTATTAAAATAATATTTTCATATAATGTTTACATCCAATGGAGTAATTTATTTTATGAATAAAACTCCTTACTACGCTTTTATTTTATCTGCATCTCATTACCTGACTGCCTCAGTAGCCTAGTTGTATTGTGTACGCGATAAAAGTACATCTACTACGCCGAGGACTTAGGTGCAAATCCCGGATCGAGCTAAAAAAATGTTACTGGGTTTTCCGTTTTAAAAATTACTCAGTCGCAGCTCGGAGTCAGAAAGTTGGTGGTAAGATACCCCCGTGCCTCGGAAAGCACGTAAAGCCGTTGGTGCTGCGCGCCTGATCACTCACCAGTCATTTCGGATTGCCGTCTCACCAGCTTATGAGAATGAAAGAATAGCGAGTGCACCTGTGTATTACGCACACACTTGTGCACTATAATATCTTCAGTGTACTTGACTGATCTCCGTTGAGATTGGTCAGCCTTAGCCGAAATTTGGTTAGGAGGGTTTTTTTTTATCTGCACTTCACACACACACACACACACACATTCACGACTTTTATCCCCGAAGGGGTAGGCAGAGGCGCAACTAGTGCACCCACTTTCCACCGTGCCTATACCGTCCCATGATGTGATAGGGGGCGAGCCTATCGCCATATCGGGTACAAATTCTAGACTCCAGGCTGATACTGAATTTAATCTCGAATATCACTTTGCCCGACCCGGGAATCGAACCCAAGATCTCAGCATTGCAGTCGTACCGTAATACAACTACGCCAACGAGGCAGTCACCTGCGCTTCCGTAATGATGTAACGCAATACATAAATGATTTGGACCAGATTGCAAGAAGTATTCAACGACTCCGACAGACCAGTCACTGCAAAAGACTTAACTCAATTAAACTACATGGAAGCTGTAATAAAGGAGACTTTAAGACTGTATCCACCGGTTCCTGTTTCTATAAGAAAAGTTGATAAAGATGTAACAATTCGTAAGTATCTGTCTTTTTAAGGACGATAATTACACGTATCGGTCCATATCAATTATTTTATCCAGCGTGTTGTTGTTTCCAATAATTTATAGTAAAAGTAATTGCTTTATCAAATTTTCCACACAATGTAGTCGGCAACTCTATTCTATTGCTTGTTAATTGTTATGGGTGGACATAAAACTTACTCGTTTCGTTTTAATTTCCTTAACTTTATTTTCAGCATCGGGGTTAACGCTCGTAAAAGGTTCATCATTTATGCTACACATGTGGGCAATTAATAGGAACCCACAGTATTGGGGCGAAGACGCTGAAGAGTTCAAGCCCGAACGATTCATTGATGGTGCTCCTCTTCATCCAGCTGCATTCGCAGCCTTTTCATTTGGACCAAGGAATTGTATAGGTAAGGGACATACTCACAACTTTATGTTTCTGTTATTTATCATCAATAAAAGGTTCAATATTGTACGACATTCACGACATTGACCACCGTGCCGTTCAAGCATTTCAGTTCCTTAATCTTGCCTCTTTTATAATCTTCTTCCATTACGCGTTTATAATAAAGATGCAGCAATATTTTGGATTTTTTCTCAACCGCGTTGTCTTTACTCGAATAAGCGAGGAATGGTAATGATTTTAACTCCCTATGTATATATGTATACATCCATTGTATGTTCCACTCTAGCTTAACCCTTTTTTTTTTCGCGGCTAAAATCGCGTTATCGCTACCGACACCGGGGGGTCAGTGGAACGGTTATGTTGGTTTCACCGGTCTTACGGTCCAATGTCGTTACTCGGGAGTATAGCATCATCCGAGCAAGCATTGGACCAAGTCCCTAACCCTATGTACACCCTACACCAGCATACCAACCAAAACCCGCGGTGGCCTTCTTCGGCGCATGCGGAACGGCCCCGGGGTATCTTGTTGCACTAAGATAGCTGCTCGGAACCGTCCCTGCGCGATGCCGTATTGCGGCCCCTCTATAAACGAGGGGGCTAAGATGCCCCCGAACTCTAAAGAACGCCTTTGGCGTCTACGATAGCGGGAGACCGACCACCCGCATTGTCATCCTCCTCGGAGTCACTTAAATTGGAGTGAGCCATTGCTCGTCCCGCGACTTTCTCCAAGCCCCATTTAGTCGCCTCTTACGACAGGCAGGGGATGCCGTGGCGTAATTCTCTAGATGCCCCCGGACCACAGGGCATGAGGCGCCGGTCAGTCGTCCACCCGGCGCCTAGCTTAACCCCTAGAGGGACGATTTTGACAAATGAGATGTCTGATTCATTTTTATTGTGTGATGGGGTTTTGGAACGAAGTTCCTTATCGCGCGTTGTGAAAGGGGGCTGGACGGAAAAAAATCTCATAAAAAGTTGTCACGACACTTTTTGCTATTATCTTACTAATATGAACCTTAAATACAATGCGTAGAAGCTATAATTCTTGAAACGAGTATATTTTTATTTATTTTATTTATTAAAGTCATTAAAACCATTTCTTACTAATCTAATATGAACCTTAAATACATTGCGTAGAAGCTATTTCCCCAGCGTTGGCACGGAACGAGTACAAAAGAATCGAACGTAACATTCTTTTTTCAAATTTTGTTGATTTATTCTACTTTGGTTACTGACATTTATCAATAACAAGACTAAACGTGTTTTGCTCGCGTTTAAAAATCTACTTTATGTGGTAAGCGTAAGATCGAATTTGTGTTTAGTCAATAAAAATTTGTGATAAAAATGCTATGCAATAGCTTTACCGCGGCAGTCTCCGAGTGCCACACGTATTTATTTGTTTTTTTCTCTAGAAACTTATGTATTGGAACAGAAATAGGAAAATATTTATATATTTATATATATACACACTCTGTTATATAAATAAAATTGTATTACAATTCCTTCACTAATTAATCGAAAGGAACTTCGTTCCATCCGGGTGTCCCTTGACACCTCTCATTGCTTTTTTTACATATCAATGGTGTGATAATTAGAAGCTATATCTATATTTTTCAATATGTTTTTCAAATTCTAAATTTTCCTAATATATGCCAACAGCGGGATGACAATGCCACCAAGCGAAAAATGCTTAGTTGTAGATAGATGGCGGTAGATATGCACAGTATTTAATTAATAATAATTATATTTTTTGTGAGGGAACACAAAAAGTTAGTAAAAACTGAAACCTTACTACGTTATAAAAGCAAAATTAAAATAATCCTGTAGGCCTATGTAATAGACAATAATGTCCTTAATTATGAAATATGACACTCTCGAGCACAGTGGCATGCGATTGCGCTTTAGTTGTACCTTATAATCATCATCATTATCATCATCAGCTTGTATTTTAGTCCACTGCTGGACATAGGCCTCCTCCAATACGTGCCATTTTACCCGGTCTTCGCCCTGTCGCATCCAGTTACGCAAATCGTCACTCCACCTGGCTGGATAATACATCTTTTTAAATCCAAGCCTGCAAATGTTTCTAATGTGATAATGATGTATAAATTACAGGTTACAAATACGCCCTTCTATCGATGAAGACAGTTATAGCAAACTTGGTCCGTAACTTCAAGTTACTTCCAGCTGAGCCATTGGATTCCTGTGTCAACAATGGAAAATGTTTAGAAAAAGAAAAACCACTCCGAGTGAAATTTGAAATAATGATGCGACATGTTGAAAATTTCAGTATGCGCTTAGAGTCTAGAGTAAAGGAACATTAATGAAAATATAGGAAAGATTACTTTAAAATTAAAACGCATTATTTTTTTTTTATTAAATACTTATTTTAAAGTTTACAACGCTGCGCCGTACCTTGGATTATGTTACTGACATAGGCATAGACATTCATGCGTCTGATATTTGTTGCTTTACTTAGGTATTATTCTGAGGATATTTGAGGCTGACTTTTTTCTTTGGGCATAGATTTTAAATAAGTACTTGGTTTACATGAACGTTATGACGTACCTATAATTTCCTGTGTGGCAAATGTTTAGAAAAAGAAAAACCACTCCGAGTGAAATATGAAATAATGATGCGAGATGTTGACAATTTCAGTATCCGCTTCGAGTCTAGAGTAACGAGACATTAAGGCCTTAAAATATTCCTTATTATATTGTCTATCTAATAATGTTGGTTGAAAATTAAAATGACGTGTTCCGTAAGAGATGCACAGAATCGATAATTTTAGTGGAATTTTTATTACAGAATTAATAACACAATTCACACAATATCCATATTGTAAAAAAAATTAAACAATTATAGTACAGATACCATTAATTTAATTATTTTTTCTATATGCATAAAATAAAGTCGTGTTAGTTACACCATTTATAAGCCAATAACGGCCGAACCGATTATCATGTTCTTTGATTTATTGGATTTGTATCCGTCCCGAATAGCAACAAAATATCGGAAAGTTCACGATTAAGGAAATTATGAAGATTTTTTTTTCTCATACATTTTATTTGTAATAAAAAAAAATTAAGATGGCTTTGTGTATTTTTTAATCCTGTGACAGCTGCTTCAGATGCGTAGTCCCCAAAGAGTATAATATAATGTACTTGGCAGTCCCTGTGGCGGTCCCAAATATATTATGATGCTGTACAGCCTGTGTGTGATTGTGTCGAACTCACAAATAAAATATATTATCGGGTACCTAGAAATGCAAGTAATTAGACGAAGGGTGCGCGTGCCTCAGTTATTTCATCCTCTCTGACGCCGTTTAGATACCTACAACACACATTTTACAAATATTAATATTTTCTCAGAATCAAACCTCAAGTTTAAAAAAAAAAAAACTCAAGTTGTCTAAGATGAATTTCATAATATTCCATAGTTTGTTCGTAATACTTACGGTTTACTATTGTAATACTTAGGTACTATTCTTAATTCTGTATTATGTCAATATGTGGACAATGGTGTGGGTTGTGTGTTTTTGTATTCATTTAGATTAAGATTAGTTTAAGTATAAGATATTTTAACATGTAACCGTTTATTGTCTCTATAAATAAAAATTAAATAAAGTAGTTACTATTTCTGTAAACTGACTTTTATTTGATTCCTCATCCGCATCCTCATCCTCGAATCCAAGACTGTTAATTCCGCATTATCATCCTCACAATATACGACGCATTTTATGGGGAACTATAGTTCAAACTACGCCTTTGCGCATCGTTCTGAATGGACCCCGTCTCCCATCCATATTCCATACATATAATGGTTAATAAATAGGAATGTCAAAGAAATATGCACAAAATTATTATATTTGCCGGAAGTGCATATCATAGTGTATTCTCCAGGGCCCCATCTCGGGCCCATCGTTATTTACTTTATTATCATTATCAGCCAAATCAATGTTGTCGATGTCAATTGGTCAAACTATGGACCAAATTTAAAAAAAAATCCAAAACCGAACCATTTTGGTTAAAAATACTTTTTTTATTGTATTAAATAAACATTTCAAAAGTAGACTAAACTATTTTTCTTTGACTCTTACAGCAGTTTATTTAGCAACCTTAGTTTCATAGATTTATGCTCAAAGCAATCCACTTTTCCAGAATTCGAAAAGTAATGCTAGTTAATACATACTGATGACGAAATATTCACAGATTTTTTATTATGATGGCGTTTCTCTAGGTAATGTTGCTTAAAGTATCGTAGGTTAGGTACTACATTTTTGCTCTCCGTAAAAAAGTGCGGTTTGCATTGTTCCATGTATTTACTCTCTTCACTTACTACGTTTTAGTGGATTGAAAAAAAAATCATAAGTCGTAACCCGCAAAATATTTCTTTAAACAAATTTTAGGTTAAAACCGTTCAAAAACCTTATTCAGCAAAAAATATATACATATTGTGTCCGAAAACGGCAACTCTAGGTCCATAAATACGCAAGTTATTATTAAAAAAAAATGAAAAGTTTTTCTGCTCTGGTGAACAATTTTGGTTTTCCGGGTTACTACGTATTTGCTTTCCAGCGCTTTTTTCGATATATACCTACGTATATTTGGAGTTGATGCCTAATTTAAATTGCGCATTGTTTTCGTATATTTGTTCGTGTATTTGCTTAGCTTAGCTGGCAATTTAAATTAGGCACCGACTCAAAATATATGTATATATTAGTTATTAGGTTAGGTTCTCTCTCCGGTCATGTCGGATTGCCGTCTCACCGGACTATGAGAGTAAAGGAATAGCGAGTGCACCTGTGTATTGCGCACACACTTGTGCACTATAATATCTCCTGCGTACCCGGCTGATCTCCGTTGAGATTGGCCGCCGTGGCCGAAATCGGCTAGAAAGGGATTAAGGTTAAATATAATAATAATAATAATAATAAGCCCGCAGGGGCGGCTTTGTGGCGAGCCGACGGTGAGTGGCGACACCGCGTACCCCGATTCCGTGGGGGCTAAATGAGACCCCCTGACCCTTGGCTTGCCTTAACTGGCCGGCTAATGGTGGAAATAGCAAGAGCTAAGAACCTGAGCTCCAGGGTGGAAGTGCTCAAGCTGCGTAATAGCGAGGAAACCCGCTCCGGGACGCGTCAGCGACCCGCGATGGTGAAATCGGTGCACACCTCTCGACACCCTTTAGCCACCCACACCGATGTTGCGTCCTTGGCATGCGCCACTTTTTGGGATGCCCATCTAGTGGGGGGGCAAGTCACCGTCTGCCTTGATTACAAATGATTGAGACATTTTACTTGGCAGGCGTCCCGTTGTCTCAATCAATAGCCCAGCAACCAGTCCAGCTAGATCCCATCCATAGACCCGGTATAATTCCCATCTTCTCCGCAATAGTCCTTGCACCTTGCGGGCGCTGTCTTTGGCTGTATTTCCATAAGTACAGACAGAGAGAGTACCTACAAGGTGTACACACCCCAACTAGAGTAATGTATCTTAAAGGGGCCTCTACGTGTTGGATCCATATCCCCACGCAAGCCTTCCAAAAGGACCGGCCTTCGTGCCGTGATTACCCGCAGGAAAGATACAACATAATAATAATAATAAAGTTTATTTGGCACAAAAATTACAATAAATTTACACTAAAAACATAGGCTTTAAAGATTTGCGACATTAAGCAAAGTTAAGCCTCCATATGCCGAACTAGGTTAAATACCTGTATCTCAGCACATAGCGCCGTTCCCCAAAAAATGTTTATTATTTTTTGCTTTAAGTTTTATCAGCGGTTTAATTTTTTGTTGAAAAGTTTTTATTTTATAATTTTTTGTGGCTATAAACTACATGCTTAATTTTTAATACACAACTCAGCATTAAAACCTGTGAGTAAACAATAAATCACCCCTTTTTTTCCCACCCTTAGGGTAGATTTTTTTTCCAAATTTAATGGGACCAATTTCGAGGTATATCCTATCCAATAAAAAAAGAATTATTAAAATCGGGCTCGTAAACAATAAATCACCCCTTTTTTCCCACCCTCAAGGTAGATATTTTTTTCCAAATTTACATGAGACCTCTTTCGAGGTATACCTACCCTATCCAATAAAATAATAATAATTAAAATCGGGCTACTCTGTAAAAAGTTATGCGTGGTCGTACATAAAAAAATAATTAAATAAAACTATTTTACGGATTTTGTCGCGGCTTCTTAATTTATATTTTCTCCCGACGTTGCGAAGGCTTTGCAGCCTCTATGGTCACGGGGCGGACTGAGGTGTTGGTTGTCCGAAAAGTAAAAGTTAACAATATCTACCTACATTTAACAATTATAGTAGTTTTATTTAAATGTCTAACATTCTCGTAAACATAAGAAATCATTATAAAAAAAATATACACGTCAGCTTGAGAACCTTCCTCCGTTTTTTTTTCATCGGGTAATTAATAATGTCCTTCAAACCGAAACACAACAGTGCATGCACACTGTTGCTTGGCGGTAGAAATAGACATTGCGGTGGTACCCACCCAGACGGCCTCTTACATAATGAGAGACCTACCACCAGTAGTAGTAGTAGTAGTAGTATATATGTATACTGTGCCATGGCCAAGTCAATTTATTTTATTTAAAACATAAAAGATTTTTAATATTGATATGGTCACTATAAGATGTTGTTAGGTTAGCTAATTACGTAATTATAATACGCAATTACTTAAAACAAAAGGTCCCTTAAGTAGGGACTGACTAAATTAACCGACTTGGTATTACTTGAGTCTCACAACTTTTTACGGTAGAAGAACTGAGTGGCGAGACTTGTTTTTTTACAAGTTTTGTTTTTGATGGCTTACATTAATCGTTGGTAGCTATCAACACATTCAAGACGAAAATAATTTGCTGTCTTTCTCTTCTCCGGTCTCCCATTTGAGAAAGTTTCCTTTCTTCAGCTACCTATACTTCTATTGAACTGTTGAAATGATATCGTCGGGGTATCGCTCGGCCCTGCACTCCTCTGCCGTGTAGTTCTGAGTGCATTTACAGTACCTATTTATATTTATTACGATTGTGAGGAATGCTCAATTTCAAACAATCGTAATAATAGTTTTCCCAGTTTTAATTTAATATAGCAAATTCAGCCTTATCTTAGCTCCAAATAACTCAATGCACTTATTTCTCCTGAAATAAAATAAATAAAAAGTAAAAAAATAACTAACGTGACCTTATGAGGGTCAGGAATGATCGAGCTATAAGATGTTGCAGTGTTTTTTTATTTTTACAGGAATGGAGACTATTGCTAGCTGTCGCACAAGTGCCATGCCTGTTTCGATTGAAAAACGGCCTACACTGCAGCTATTGGACAGCTTCGATGAGATGATTTCAGCAGATGATTACTGGTGGTAGGTCTCTCATTATGTAAGAGGCCGTCTGGGTGGGTACCACCGCAATGTCTATTTCTACCGCCAAGCAACAGTGTGCATGCACTGTTGTGTTTCGGTTTGCAGGACATTGAAGCCAGTATAACTACCGGACATAATGAGACTTAACATCTTATGTCTCAGGATGACGAGCGCAGTGGAATGCCAATCAGTACTTTGTAAGTCAAGGTGCTGGATGGTGTTGCTACTGTTTATGGGTGGTCGTATCGCTTACCATCACGCGAACAGCATGCTCGTCTCGTTATTCAATGCAATAAAAAAAAAAAAGAAAAAAAAAAAAGTTTGTCAATGACACACCGCTTAAATAAGCATTGTTTGAATTGTATTCAGTTTAGTAACTATTTGACAGCTGTGTCGCTGGAGAGTTTGTTACCATCACTTCTTCTCTCTGGTCATGACACTAGGAGGTGATGGCGGAAGGGCGTTTTGGGGGTGCTGTCTATTTTGTAAAAAGAAAAGAGTAATCGAGGACGATCACATTGTCAGGATAGGCCGTGTTAGCACTTAAATATTTTGTGAGGGTATTTGTGATATCAAACTAGTAGTAGAAGTGACAGTTGGGTGTAAAAAAAGGGTGCCGTATCGATGTGCACTCTCATTCGCGCTGTTTCGATCTCAGTCTTGACTCGGTCGTAGTCTCTATATATCTTTGTGAAAGTATTTCTGTAAAATCAGTGGTAGATATTATTGGAACGAAGTTCCTTATCGCGCGTTGTGAAAGGGGCCTAGACGGAAAAAATTCTCACGAAAAGTTGTCACGACACTTTTTGCTATTATCTTACTAATATGAACCTTAAATACAATGCGTAGAAGCTATAATTCTTGAAACGAGTATATTTTTATTTATTTTATTTATTAAAGTCATTAAAACCATTTCTTACTAATCTAATATGAACCTTAAAGACATTGCGTAGAAGCTATTTCCCCAGCGTTGGCACGGAACGAGTACAAAAGAATCGAACGTAACATTCTTTTTTCAAATTTTGTTGATTTATTCTACTTTGGTTACTGACATTTATCAATAACAAGAATAAACGTGCTTTGCTCGCGTTTAAAAATCTACTTTATGTGGTAAGTGTAAGATCGAATTTGTGTTTAGTCAATCAAAATTTGTGATAAAAATGCTATGCAATAGCTTTACCGCGGCAGTAAAAATAATGTTACTTAATTTATCGCTCGCTTTAACGGTGAAGGAAAACATCGTGAGAATACCTGAGAAGTTCTCTGAATTTCGAAGGTATGTGAAGTCCGCCAACCCCCATTAGGCCAGCGTGGTGGACTAAGGCCTAAACCCTCTCAGTTGTAGAGGAGGCCCGTGCTCAGCAGAGGGTAGTATATAATACAGGGCTGATATGATACGCCACGCCTCCACGTCAGCTCGACGTAAGGAAGCCTTCATGGTCTCCACCTTCTTCAGGGCCGGATGCTGCCCATGTCCGGATGCCTCCTCCCACCAATGAAAAGCATCGAAGAGGGCGACCAGATCCCAAAGCAAGAAACCGATCAACAAGCAAGCCGCCTCGAAAGAAACTGTGCGGTACACCCTGATCACCCGCTACGCCAAAACTATGGGTTTAGCAAGAGAGCGATGCAGCGGTCGCTCAAGAAGTGCTTTGGAAGTCGAGAAGCTGGTTCGGAATGGCGTAGGTAAAGTACACGCTGGGGTAGGAGCGAAGTGACGGGAGCGGGTCTGGCTAGAGTGACGTATTGACAAAGTATTAATCACTGTACAAAAAAACAATACTCTGTTCCTATGACGTAAGTGTGATTTTCGCTATCCGATTCAATGTTTGAAATGTAGTAACTTTTCAATAATTATACGCACATCTCTGGCAACGTAAAATTTTGGGCCGACAGAAATGCTGTATCTCCGAAAATCAATCTCCATAATTGAAAAATAATGTTGTAACAATTATTTACACTGGGCGTATTGTTGTATCTCTTTTATTTTCAAAAGTAACGTTTTTTTCTCTATTTACAGCAATTTTTTGTGTAAACTGTACAAAAACTAGGAAAAAATCGATGGCGTATCTTAATTTTTTTCGTCGTAAGAAGACGAGACCTAGACCATTCGATGCGGCTTTTTTTTCTGATCAATAATATAGTAATAAGTCATTTTGGTCATTTTCCGAGATACGACATTTCCGCTTTCTACCGTCGATATGTATATGTGGGCGCAAATTAATATTTAGTGATTATATTATTATGAAAATGTCTAGAATATTTAAATTTGATATTTAAATAGTTATTTACAACCACAATGCTGTTATTTATCAAATTCAGAATAAGTTAGAAACTGTATTGACTATTTGAGTGTTTGGAAAACGTTGGATATTTATTTAATTCATTATTTAATGATTTATATAACTTAAACGTCTAAAATAAAATCAATTAGAATTGTTAATAATTCTAATTGATTTCTATCTCGTTATTTTAATCTATAAAAAAAAATATTCACGTCTTGTTAATAGCTCCCTCTGTTGGCAAATTATGTAAAATAACGGAATTTGCTTACTTAAATGTTATTTATGTAAAATATTATCATCTGGAGTTATGAAAAATTCATTATAATATAAATTTTGAATATTCAGCTATAACCCAAGATTTATTGTACAGTAATTTCAAAGGAGGTTGCAGTTATTATAACATATTTTATATTCACTTTGAATGTCTATTGGATTATAAAAAAATCAAGTCAGTTCAAAATTCGATTGACTTCGGTTCCAAAAGTCAACTGGGAAGAAAACTAAGCAATATTCAGTGTGTATTTTCATTACGATGGATTCCGAACACGAAAACCCTGGCACCTCGCCGACATATACATCCATTTAATGTTCCACTCTAGCTTAACCCCTAGAGGGACGATTTTGACAAATGAGATGTCTGATTCATTTTTATTGTGTGATGGGGTTTTTTTACATATCAATGGTGTGATAATTAGAAGCTATATCTATATTTTTCAATATGTTTTTCAAATTCTAAATTTTCCTAATATATGCCAACAGCGCGATGATAATGCCACCAAGCGAAAAATGCTTAGTTGTAGATAGATGGCGGTAGGTATGCACAGTATTAATTAATATTTAATTATATTTTTTGTGAGGGAACACAAAAAGTTAGTAAAAACGGAAACCTTACTACGTTATAAAAGCAAAATTAAAATAATCCTGTAGGCATATGTAATAATGTTCTTAATTATGGAATATGACACTCTCGAGCACATTGGCATGCCATTGCGCTTTAGTTGTACCTTATAATCATCATCAGCTTGTATTGTAGTCCACTGCTGGACATAGGCCTCCTCCAATACGAGCCATTTTACCCGGTCTTCGCCCTGTTGCATCCAGTTATGCAAATAGTCACTCCACCTGGCTGGATAATACATCTTTTTAAATCCAAGCCTGCAATTGTTTCTAATGTGATAATGATGTATAAATTGCAGGTTACAAATACGCCCTTCTATCGATGAAGACAGTTATAGCAAACTTGCTCCGTAACTTCAAGTTACTTCCAGCTGAGCCATTAGATTCCTGTGTTAACAATGGCAAATGTTTAGAAAAAGAAAAACCACTCCGAGTGAAATATGAAATAATGATGCGAGATGTTGACAACTTCAGTATCCGCTTCGAGTCTAGAGTAACGAGACATTAAGGCCTTAAATTATTCCTTATTCTATTGTCTATCTAATAATGTTGGTTGAAAATTAAAATGACGTGTTCCGTAAGAGATGCACAGAATCGATAATTTTAGTGGAATTTTTATTACAGAATTAATAACACAATTAACACAATATCCATATTGTAAAAAAATTGAAACAACTAAAGTACAGATACCATAATTTTTTTTTTTCTATATGCATAAAATAAAGTCGTGTTAGTTACACCATTTATAAGCCAAGAACGGCCGAACCGATTATCATGTTCTTTGATTTATTGGATTTGTATCCGTCCCGAATAGCAGCTATAGTCAACTATAAAAATATCGGAAAGTTCACGATCAAGGAAATTATGAAGAATTTTTTTAAGCTATTGCATAGCTTCTATCGCAGGCTTTGAGCGTGGAGACCGAATCCAGAAATTCCGTAACAAAAATAACCTGACATCTTATCTTACTAATATGAACCTTAAATACAATGCGTAGAAGCTATAATTCTTGAAACGAGTATATTTTATTTATTAAAGTCATTAAAACCATTTCTTACTAATCTTATATGAACCTTAAATACATTGCGTAGAAGCTACTTCCCCAGCGTTGGCACGGCACGAGTACAAAAGAATCGAACGTAACATGCTTTTTTCAAATTTTGATTTATTCTACTTTTTTTGGTTACTCGGAGACTGACGCGGAAAGGTATTGCATAGCATTTTTTATCACAAATTTTGATTGACTAAACACAAATTTTTATCTTACGCTTACCACATTAAGTAGATTTTTAAACGCGAGCAACGCACGTTAATCTTGTTATTGATAAATGTCAGAAATGCAATGGTCATCACAACCAAAGTAGAATAAATCAAAATTTGAAAAAAGAATGTTACATTCGATTCTTTTGTACTCGTGCTGTGCCAACGCTGGGGAAATAGCTTCGACGCATTGTATTTAAGGTTCATATTAGTAAGATAAAAAAGATGTCAGGTTATTTTCGTTACGGAATTTCTGGATTCGGTCTCCACGCTCAAGGCCCGCTATAGAAGCTATGCAATAGCTTAAAAAAAATTACATGTCTTTGTGTATTTTTTTATCCTTTGACAGCTGCTTCAGATGCGTAGTCCCCAAAGAGTATAATATAATGTACTTGTGCAATCCCTGTGGCGGTCCCAAATATATTATGATGCTGTACAGCCTGTGTGTGATTGTGTCGAACTCATAAATAAAATATATTATCGGGTACCTAGAAATGCAAGTAATTAGACGAAGGGTGTGCGTGCCTCAAATAAATGATCAAATAAATGATCTTCTCCGAAAAGGCCAGGTCAGGAGTACACTTACAGGTGAAAATGCATGAGAAAACCTATAAATGTGGCAGCGGCTTTGAGTATTGTTAAATAGTCTCTGCCTACCCCTATGGGATGAGGGCGTGAGTGTGTATGAATGTATGTATGAGGAATATTTAAATTTTTGAGCTTATTATTTTAAACAGATAACTCTGACGTCGTACTTGTGGCTCTATGGATAGCTTCTTTTTTATACAGGCACGGCACAGTGACCCCTCTGAACATGATGGTAATCAGAGTGAAGTCCAGATAGAGTGTCGACGGACGATGGATTATTATCCTTCGCCAGTCGACACAATTATGCCGGCCTGTTTGAACCGAATATACACATAACAATTAACACAGGCTGATCCCGGAACGCAAGACTCTTACATGTGCCACTACGAGGGGTTAAACATCTTGTGGACGGTGGTCGCTATTCGAATGGTTTTTTTTTTTGGGCTGGCACGATATAGTAACTGCACCGCACCTGATGGCAAGCGCGATGCCGTCCAGATAGAGTATCGAATGGTAACAGATGGCTATCTCATGCCATTTGACACAATCATGCCGGCCTACTGAGCTGCTTCTTCACGCTACGGTGGAAGGACCCAGGATTATAAGATGGAGGGCACACGCGCGCTGGCAAACTATTCCAAAGCTTGATGGTGCGGCAAAGAAAAGAGTGAGTGAACCTATTGGTTCGGGCCGTGATGGTTTCAACCATCGAGCTGTGGATTCGAACGCCAGCACGCGCGGTTCTACTGAGGAAAGGAGAGGAGAGTATAAGATTGAACAATTCCTCAGAGCATTCGCCATGATACAGACGGTAGAACACGCTTAAAGAAGCGACATCCCTCCGCAACTGTAGCGACTCCAAGTTGCTCGTCACGTCTGCATCATTCACAATGCGTATGGCCCGCCGCTGCAATCCATCCAAGGCATCGAGCAACTAAGCGGAACCGTCCCAGAGGTGTGAGCTTATAATAGCGGTTATAGAGTTGACCGGGCGTGAAAAACCAACGCACCTTGTTCGGGATTCCAACCCTGCGTGATGTGGCAGATATCATTCCATGGACTGAGATCACAGCGGATATCCACACCAAGGATACTCAGGTCATTCCGCAATGAGACCGAAACACCCTGAAGATTGTGCAGAGGAGAAAACGGGGATTTTTTGCACATGAACGTACACACCTGCGTTTTCTTGGCATTGAACTCAACCAGGTTCTTGGAACCCCATGTAGAAATGAGGTCCAGAGTCCGATTAAGCTCAGTGACAAAATCCTCGCGTCTCCTCACAGTGTCAACCCGCGAACATAGAAGTATCGCCCATGAACCGTGCTATCAACTGCATAACAATGAATATAATCAAACGATAACATATCATTGATATGCAGAAGAAACAAGGTGGGCGACAGCACCGCGCCCTGCTGGTAGGATACAAGATAAATCCTACCACCAGCAACAGCTACAGTGATTTAGGGACTTTAGTAGCGGTAAAGGCTTTTCAAGCGGGCCAAGCAAAACATACGCCGCGGTGCGGCGTTCGATATGCGAATTATTTATTGTTTTTAAATAAATAAATTTTGGTATTTATTAACCTCATAGCTAAGCATGCCAATAAAGAGGAAAGTCTTCAACACGTGTGTACCTCCAGTCATTACCTATGGGTGTGAAACCTGGGCAATCACTAAACACCATAGAGAGAAATGTGAACGCTGTCAAAGAGCCATGGAGAGAAGCATGATGGGAATAAAAAGAAAAGACAAAGTAAGAAGTAGCCAAATCAAAGAAAAAACTAAGGCAGTTGACTTAATTTCTCGCATAGATCAACAAAAGTGGAGATGGACGGGCCACATGATTCGTGACCCCCAAGATAAATGGAGCAAAATTGTTTCTGACTGGTACCGAAGAGATGGCAAGTGAAATAGAGGTCGCCAACATACGAGATGGGAGGACGACCTAAAACTCACGGCTGCACACCATTGGAGAAGGGCAGCGTATGATAGAACCCAGTGGAATGCGTTAGCCACGAGGCACGCTGAACTGCGGGACATTTTAAAGTATAGTATAATTTTATAAGTGTAACCAAATAGTTCAGAATAAATGGGTTTATTATTATTAACCTCATAGTATATTTTCTTAATTAACCATAAAACTATTTTCTTAATATAACATAATATTATAAAATGTTGACCTGTGTTTCGGTGATAAAAATGGGAATTCATAAAAATAAAATGTACCTCACACACCTCTGACTTTTCTAAAAAGTTATGTGTGTATTCTTTGTGAACTATTGCTCGCCTTAACGGTGAAGGAAAACATCGTGAGGGAACCTGCATACCTGAGAAGTTCTCTGAATTTCGAAGGTATGTGAAGTCCGCCAGCCCGCACTAGGCCAGCATGGTGGACTAAGGCCTTAACCCTCTCAGTTGTAGAGGAGGCCCGTGCTCAGCGGTGGGCAGTATATAATACAGGGCTGGTATGGTATGGTGGTAAAATGTACCAAATCAATTTTCAGAAACAATTCTTGGAGTAAAAGTGTGCGCCCAGATAAAAACGAATCATCCATTGCTTAAAGCGTTTGAGGAGAACTGTGACATGTTTATAAAAAAAGCTATAAAACCTTATATTTATGAGACGCCATTTTACAAACTTACTTCGGGTTATGCGACATTCGTGAGAAACAATAAGTTTATTCGTGATTTTCTTAAAAAGGTAAGGAGACACATTTTAGCAGAGACACAAAATTGATAGTAAGAAATAGTACACCAACATTTTATTAAAAAGCATATTTTGTTTTATTTCAGTTAATAAAATCTAATCGTGATGAACATGAAAACAAAAAAGAAAATACAACTGATTTAAATGAAAGTAAGTTTTTAAACTGAACGACGAGCGAAGCAATTTATTCCCCTGACATAGACTTTTTTATTTAACACAGTTCCACAAGTATAATGCAAAAACTATTTGGTTTAGTTATTACGACCGGCCGACCGGATACCAACCACCTGTGGGGGATCCAATTACGGGCAATCGCTATAAAACCTACTCAACGTCTTGAATAACGCGTGAAAATTAATACTGTACTTATTTATTTATTTTTAGAAATAGCACATCAGAAACCGCAGTCATTTCTGAACATGATGCTTAAAACGGCAGGTGGTGAACATAGATTTTCCGATGAAGAACTTCTTGAAGAATCGATTGTTCTAGTTCTCGCCGGAACAGACACTTCGGCCACTGGAGCAGCCTTTGTTGCTATGATGCTGTCGAGACACCCGGACGTTCAAGATAAAGTTTACAAAGAGTTAGTGTTACTAAGTATAAAACAGGTCACATGTATTTTGTGAAAACTGAAAATTACAATATTTCGTGCGTATTTAAATATTTACATACAATGTTTTCATCGAATGAGGTAATACCTATATTTTATAAAAAAAAACTAGTTGTGTGATGTATCGCTTCGTAATATTCTAACGTAGGTAATATATAATTGATTTGAACCAGATTGCAAGAAGTTTTCAACGACTCCGAGAGACCAGTCGATGCAAAAGACTTAACTCAATTAAACTACATGGAAGCTGTAATAAAGGAAACTTTAAGACTGTATCCACCGGCTCCTATTACCATAAGAAAGGTTGATAAAGATGTAACAATTCGTAAGTTTCTTTATTTTTAAGTGCGATCATCACACGTATCGGTCCCACTCACTACACTCCATATTAATGACTTTATCCAGCGTGTTGTTGTTACCAATAATGTATAGTAAAAGTAATTCCCATACTTTGATTAATTATATACCACTTAAAACAAAAGCAGTGAAATAACTAAATAATTAATAAATTCACATAAAATAACTAATCAATCCGCTATATACATTATACTTTTAAAAGTAATTGCTTTATCAAATTTTCGACACAATGTAGTCAGCAACTCTATTCTTTTGCTTGTTAATTGTTATGGGTGGACATAAAACTTACTCGTTTTGTTTTAATTTCCTTAACTTTATTTTCAGCATCGGGGTTAACGCTCGTAAAAGGTTCATCATTTATGCTACACATGTGGGCAATTAATAGGAACCCACAGTATTGGGGCGAAGACGCTGAAGAGTTCAAGCCCGAACGATTCATTGATGGTGCTCCTCTTCATCCAGCTGCATTCGCAGCCTTTTCATTTGGACCAAGGAATTGTATAGGTAAGGGGCATACTCACAACTTTATGTTTCTGTTATTTATCATCAATAAAAGGTTCAATATTGTACGATATGCACAGCATTGACCACCGTGCCGTTCAAGCATCCTTAATCTTGCCTCTTTTATAATCTTCTTCCATTACGCGTTTATAATAAAGATGCAGAAATATTTTGGAAATTTTCTCAACCGCGTTGTCTCTACTCCAATAAACGAGGAATGGTAATGATTTTAACTCCCTATGTATGTATATATCGACGGTAAAAAGCGATTTTGTCGTGTCTCGAAATATCCAACTTTACACCAGAGCCAAAAAACGATTTAAAAAATTCATAACTCGTAAATTTATGAAGATAGAAAGTTGAGATTTGGAACATATTTCCAAAAATCTAAACCTTACTTTCCACGGTTAACCGAAATATCCTAAAGTTACTACTTCATTGATTTTGTACTAGTTACAGCAGTCGATGTTTTAATGTCGAGCAGCAGAAATGTTTTATCTGTGAGGTGAAATGTATGACCAACTAAGATACATAAAGATTTCGATGCGACGGATCTGCTGTATCTCAAATAAAAACCATGCGAATCATGTTTATTTTGCTGTATATGATTTATTCGAACTAGTTTATGAAAAAAACCACGTCTTACATACAAGCAGTATCACAAAATTTATAAAAATAAAATGCTGTATCTTTTACTAAACGCTTTTATTTTCTTTTTAAGAATGTAAGGACAAAAAAAAAAACAAATAAATAAACAAAACAAACAGTAATTTTTCTATTCAACTATATTCGTCTCCTGTTGTTGGGGGGGAGGGGGGCTGGCTCAGAATCCCCCAAGCATCGAACTACGCTTTCGGCATCAATGGCAGTGACTATCCCGCCCTCACGCCCGCCACTGAAACTCTTGTTAGCCAGGATCAGCAGTGGCACGCATTTTATGATACCGAGCGGTGAAGCTCGGCGAATCTCAGGAAACACTAATCTGTCTTTAACCCGCAATGAAATCAATCAAATAGAAACATAGGGAGGAGTTGGAAAAAATCGGCGTCAAGGGCAGCGTGAGACCTACTTTCCACGCTATCTTCCATCACTGAGATCGCAACATTGTACTTAAAGATAATACAACATTAAATACGAACTACCCTGCTGGAAGCGGCGATAGCCTAGTTGGGAGTGGAACGGACTGTCGAGACAAATGTCCGCAGGTTCCAAACCCAAGGGTTCTGACCAAACCCACTTCTGACTTTTCTAAAAAAGTTATGTGTGTTTTCGTTGTAATTTATCGCTCGCTTTAACGGTGAAGGAAAACATCGTGAGAATACCTGAGAAGTTCTCTGAATTTCGAAGGTATGTGAAGTCCGCCAACCCCCATTAGGCCAGCGTGGTGGACTAAGGCCTAAACCCTCTCAGTTGTAGAGGAGGCCCGTGCTCAGCAGAGGGTAGTATATAATACAGGGCTGATATGATACGCCACGCCTCCACGTCAGCTCGACGTAAGGAAGCCTTCATGGTCTCCACCTTCTTCAGGGCCGGATGCTGCCCATGTCCGGATGCCTCCTCCCACCAATGAAAAGCATCGAAGAGGGCGACCAGATCCCAAAGCAAGAAACCGATCAACAAGCAAGCCGCCTCGAAAGAAACTGTGCGGTACACCCTGATCACCCGCTACGCCAAAACTATGGGTTTAGCAAGAGAGCGATGCAGCGGTCGCCCAAGAAGTGCTTTGGAAGTCGAGAAGCTGGTTCGGAATGGCGTAGGTAAAGTACACGCTGGGGTAGGAGCGAAGTGACGGGAGCGGGTCTGGCTAGAGTGACGTATTGACAAAGTATTAATCACTGTACAAAAAAACAATACTCTGTTCCTATGACGTAAGTGTGATTTTCGCTATCCGATTCAATGTTTGAAATGTAGTAACTTTTCAATAATTATACGCACATCTCTGGCAACGTAAAATTTTGGGCCGACAGAAATGCTGTATCTCCGAAAATCAATCTCCATAATTGAAAAATAATGTTGTAACAATTATTTACACTGGGCGTATTGTTGTATCTCTTTTATTTTCAAAAGTAACGTTTTTTTCTCTATTTACAGCAATTTTTTGTGTAAACTGTACAAAAACTAGGAAAAAATCGATGGCGTATCTTAATTTTTTTTCGTCGTAAGAAGACGAGACCTAGACCATTCGATGCGGCTTTTTTTTCTGATCAATAATATAGTAATAAGTCATTTTGGTCATTTTCCGAGATACGACATTTCCGCTTTCTACCGTCGATATGTATATGTGGGCGCAAATTAATATTTAGTGATTATATTATTATGAAAATGTCTAGAATATTTAAATTTGATATTTAAATAGTTATTTACAACCACAATGCTGTTATTTATCAAATTCAGAATAAGTTAGAAACTGTATTGACTATTTGAGTGTTTGGAAAACGTTGGATATTTATTTAATTCATTATTTAATGATTTATATAACTTAAACGTCTAAAATAAAATCAATTAGAATTGTTAATAATTCTAATTGATTTCTATCTCGTTATTTTAATCTATAAAAAAAAATATTCACGTCTTGTTAATAGCTCCCTCTGTTGGCAAATTATGTAAAATAACGGAATTTGCTTACTTAAATGTTATTTATGTAAAATATTATCATCTGGAGTTATGAAAAATTCATTATAATATAAATTTTGAATATTCAGCTATAACCCAAGATTTATTGTACAGTAATTTCAAAGGAGGTTGCAGTTATTATAACATATTTTATATTCACTTTGAATGTCTATTGGATTATAAAAAAATCAAGTCAGTTCAAAATTCGATTGACTTCGGTTCCAAAAGTCAACTGGGAAGAAAACTAAGCAATATTCAGTGTGTATTTTCATTACGATGGATTCCGAACACGAAAACCCTGGCACCTCGCCGACATATACATCCATTTAATGTTCCACTCTAGCTTAACCCCTAGAGGGACGATTTTGACAAATGAGATGTCTGATTCATTTTTATTGTGTGATGGGGTTTTTTTACATATCAATGGTGTGATAATTAGAAACATATTTTTCAATATGTTTTTCAAATTCTAAATTTTCCTAATATATGCCAACAGCGCGATGATAATGCCACCAAGCGAAAAATGCTTAGTTGTAGATAGATGGCGGTAGGTATGCACAGTATTAATTAATATTTAATTATATTTTTTGTGAGGGAACACAAAAAGTTAGTAAAAACGGAAACCTTACTACGTTATAAAAGCAAAATTAAAATAATCCTGTAGGCATATGTAATAATGTTCTTAATTATGGAATATGACACTCTCGAGCACATTGGCATGCCATTGCGCTTTAGTTGTACCTTATAATCATCATCAGCTTGTATTGTAGTCCACTGCTGGACATAGGCCTCCTCCAATACGAGCCATTTTACCCGGTCTTCGCCCTGTTGCATCCAGTTATGCAAATAGTCACTCCACCTGGCTGGATAATACATCTTTTTAAATCCAAGCCTGCAATTGTTTCTAATGTGATAATGATGTATAAATTGCAGGTTACAAATACGCCCTTCTATCGATGAAGACAGTTATAGCAAACTTGCTCCGTAACTTCAAGTTACTTCCAGCTGAGCCATTAGATTCCTGTGTTAACAATGGCAAATGTTTAGAAAAAGAAAAACCACTCCGAGTGAAATATGAAATAATGATGCGAGATGTTGACAACTTCAGTATCCGCTTCGAGTCTAGAGTAACGAGACATTAAGGCCTTAAATTATTCCTTATTCTATTGTCTATCTAATAATGTTGGTTGAAAATTAAAATGACGTGTTCCGTAAGAGATGCACAGAATCGATAATTTTAGTGGAATTTTTATTACAGAATTAATAACACAATTAACACAATATCCATATTGTAAAAAAATTGAAACAACTAAAGTACAGATACCATAATTTTTTTTTTCTATATGCATAAAATAAAGTCGTGTTAGTTACACCATTTATAAGCCAAGAACGGCCGAACCGATTATCATGTTCTTTGATTTATTGGATTTGTATCCGCCCCGAATAGCAGCTATAGTCAACTATAAAAATATCGGAAAGTTCACGATCAAGGAAATTATGAAGAATTTTTTTAAGCTATTGCATAGCTTCTATCGCAGGCTTTGAGCGTGGAGACCGAATCCAGAAATTCCGTAACAAAAATAACCTGACATCTTATCTTACTAATATGAACCTTAAATACAATGCGTAGAAGCTATAATTCTTGAAACGAGTATATTTTATTTATTAAAGTCATTAAAACCATTTCTTACTAATCTTATATGAACCTTAAATACATTGCGTAGAAGCTACTTCCCCAGCGTTGGCACGGCACGAGTACAAAAGAATCGAACGTAACATGCTTTTTTCAAATTTTGATTTATTCTACTTTTTTTGGTTACTCGGAGACTGACGCGGAAAGGTATTGCATAGCATTTTTTATCACAAATTTTGATTGACTAAACACAAATTTTTATCTTACGCTTACCACATTAAGTAGATTTTTAAACGCGAGCAACGCACGTTAATCTTGTTATTGATAAATGTCAGAAATGCAATGGTCATCACAACCAAAGTAGAATAAATCAAAATTTGAAAAAAGAATGTTACATTCGATTCTTTTGTACTCGTGCTGTGCCAACGCTGGGGAAATAGCTTCGACGCATTGTATTTAAGGTTCATATTAGTAAGATAAAAAAGATGTCAGGTTATTTTCGTTACGGAATTTCTGGATTCGGTCTCCACGCTCAAGGCCCGCTATAGAAGCTATGCAATAGCTTAAAAAAAATTACATGTCTTTGTGTATTTTTTTATCCTTTGACAGCTGCTTCAGATGCGTAGTCCCCAAAGAGTATAATATAATGTACTTGTGCAATCCCTGTGGCGGTCCCAAATATATTATGATGCTGTACAGCCTGTGTGTGATTGTGTCGAACTCATAAATAAAATATATTATCGGGTACCTAGAAATGCAAGTAATTAGACGAAGGGTGTGCGTGCCTCAGTTATTTCATCCTCTCTGACGCCGTTTAGATACCTACAGCACACATTTTACAAATATTAATATTTTCTCAGAATCAAACCTCAAGTTTATAAAAAAAAAAAACTCAAGTTGTCTAAGATGACTTTCATAATATTCCATAGTCTGTTCGTAATACTTAGTTAGGTTTACTATGGTAATACTTAGGTACTATTCTTAATTCTGTATTATGTCAATATGTGGACAATGGTGTGGGTTGTGTGTTTTTGTATTCATTTAGATTAAGATTAGTTTAAGTATAAGATATTTTAACATGTAACCGTTTATTGTCTCTATAAATAAAAATTAAATAAAGTAGTTACTATTTCTGTAAACTGACTTTTATTTGATTCCTCATCTGCATCCTCATCCTCGAATCCAAGACTGTTAATTCCGCATTATCATCCTCACAATATACGACGCATTTTATGGGGAACTATAGTTCAAACTACGCCTTTGCGCATCGTTCTGAATGGACCCCGTCTCCCATCCATATTCCATACATATAATGGTTAATAAATAGGAATGTCAAAGAAATATGCACAAAATTATTATAATTGCGGGAAATGCATATCATAGTGTATTCTCCAGGGCCCCATCTCGGGCCCATCGCTATTTACTTTATTATCATTATCAGCCAAATCAATGTTGTCGATGTCAATTGGTCAAACTATGGACCAAATTTAAAAATAAATCCAAAACCGAACCATTTTGGTTAAAAATACTTTTTTTATTGTATTAAATAAACATTTCAAAAGTAGACTAAACTATTTTTCTTTGACTCTTACAGCAGTTTATTTAGCAACCTTAGTTTCATAGATTTGTGCTCAAAGCAATCCACTTTTCCAGAATTCGAAAAGTAATGCTAGTTAATACATACTGATGACGAAATATTCACAGATTTTTTATTATTATGGCGTTTCTCTAGGTAATGTCGCTTAAAGTATCGTAGGTTAGGTACTACATTTTTGCTCTCCGTAAAAAAGTGCGGTTTGCATTGTTCCATGTATTTACTCTCTTCACTTACTACGTTTTAGTGGATTGAAAAAAAAATCATAAGTCGTAACCCGCAAAATATTTCTTTAAACAAATTTTAGTTTAAAACCGTTCAAAAACCTTATTCAGCAAAAAAATATACATATTGTGTCCGAAAACTGCAACTCTAGGTCCATAAATACGCAAGTTATTATTAAAAAAAAAATGAAAGTTTTTCTGCTCTAGTGAACATTTTTGGTTTTCCGGGTTACTACGTGTTTGCTTTCCAGCGCTTTTTTCGATATAGGTATACGTATATTTGGAGTTGATGCCTAATTTAAATTGCACATTGTTTTCGTAGATTTGTTCGTGTATTTGTTTAGCTTAGCTGGCAATTTAAATTAGGCACCGACTCCAAATATACGTATATATTAGTTATTAAGGTTAAATAAAAAATGTTTATTATTTTTTGCTTTAAGTTTTTTCGGCGGTTTTAATTTTTTGTTGAAAAGTTTTTATTTTATAATTTTTTGTGGCTATAAACTACATGCTTAATTTTTAATACACAACTCAGCATTAAAACCTGTGAGTAAACAATAAATCACCCCTTTTTTCCCACCCTTAGGGTAGATATTTTTTCCAAATTTACATGAGACCTATTTCGAGGTATACCTACCCTATCCAATAAAATAATAATAATTAAAATCGGGCTACTCTGTAAAAAGTTATGCGTGGTCGTACATAAAAAAATTATTAAATAAAACTATTTTACGGATTTTGTCGCGGCTTCTTAATTTATATTTTCTCCCGACGATTCGAAGGCTTTGCAGCCTCTATGGTCACGGGGCGGACTGAGGTGTTGGTTGTCCGAAAAGTAAAAGTTAACAATATCTACCTACATTTAACAATTATAGTAGTTTTATTTAAATGTCTAACATTCCCGTAAACATAAGCAATCATTATAAAAAAATATACACGTCATCTTGAGAACCTTTTTTTTTCATCGGGTAATTAACTAACTAGAAACTTCAACAATAACCTCATTAACGTGGGACTCAAATATAGTATAAAAGGCGTTCCTCCTTATATTTGTTATTTCATTAAATATACTGAGCCTTTCAACAAATAGGCACACCTGCTCATACAATTCAAAATGATTTTATATACTGTGTTTTTTTGTGTAGTACTTTTTTATTTATTCGTGAGGTTTAAAGATAGAAAAATGTACGAGTTATCAAGACAACTGAATAATGATATATTGACGATTCCCTTTATCGGACATCTGTATTTAGCTGTAGGAAATGCTGAAGGTAAGTGTTTGAGCATATTTATATAAATACCTTAAAATGGTGTAACAGTAAATAAGAAATTTAACTCAAGGAATAAAAAGTAAAAAAGGAACGTCTATCGAAAATTATTTTCAGATGTACTTAGTAACGTCACTGGAATCTACGTATCAATGTTTTATCTTATTATTATTATTACCAGTTATTAACAACTTACGATTTGGATGCGTTTATTAAATTCCTTATTTCATGATTTTTTTAACCTCTGACGCAAAAAGAGGAGAGTTATATAGTTAGTATAGTTACGAATGGACCGATTTTATGGTTCTTTTGTTCGAAGCCTGATGTGATGAGATGGTTCTATGCCATAATTTATGAAGATCTGTTCAGGCGTTTGTAGATAATCAGCTCATTGCCTATTCTCACTGGTCGTTAAACAAACACGTTTTATTTTGTCACTTTGTAGAGGTCTTTTGTGTCGGGGATTATTTTGTGTTTATGGGTACCTTTTGTGTTTAGGATAATAAAATATACAGCCTTTATGGATAGCCGGAAAAAAAGACATTAAGTAACATTAAAACATGCTTATAAAGAGAAGATTAATTTGTTTTTATTCCTTAAGATCACATGAAGACTTTGATGTATTTCGGAAGGAAAGCTCTAAACAACGGTGGATTGTGTGCTGGGTGGCTTGGAACTAAACTCTTTACAGGTAATAAATTACGTAGACTTGGTGGCAATTAAATGAAAAAGGTCAGCCTACTGGCTAATATTTCCTCCTGTCACCCTGAGAACCTTACTTCCTGCTTCTCTTTTTCCTCGTCTTGTAATCCAGTTTAGGTACTTATATTTTAATATCGTGTAGCTTCGAGTCGCATCAAACCGCTACCACTTAATGCGACTTTGCCCCAATCTGCAATTTTAGTGTCATAATACAGAGAAAAATCTTCATATTGTAATTTAATTTCTCAATAATCCGTGCTGGGGCCGTGTAAATATAATATTTTAATGATAAGTAATATTTTTATAGTTGTCGCTGATCCTGTGACATTTGAATATTTATCGAAGACGTGTTTAGAAAAGGACGACCTCACAAATGTTACGAAAGGTCTCATAGGAAATGGAAGCTTATTCGCGCCGGGTAAGAATACTCTTTATTGAAATACTACTAATTAATTAAGTTAAAAAAATGTACAAAAATAAAAATGAAAAGTCATATTTGCATACACAGAGACATCAGATAGAGAGAAACAGAGACTACTAAGCGCGATTAAAATAATGAACCCATCTTATTAACGGGTGATTCTCTGATTTCGCGCCAGTTTGATGTTCGGCCGTATAAAAAAATAAGTATGTATATTTTCGGAGATTCAATGACTATTAGTTGATCGTAATACATTTAACTACGCAGTACTCTCTAATAATAAATCAAAGGATTAAAGTCAAATTGCAAAATTGCAAATTATACCCGCAAATGTCACCACCATCAGGGTCCAAAGTTGAACTCTAAAGAATATCGTTTAATATCTATAAGAATTTACAGTTTTGTATACCAAAAGTATAATCATTTTATTACACGATTATTTAGGAGTTATTTCCCTGCCTTTTTATATTTTTGAAACATACACAAATAAAATAAAAAATGTATTTGTCTTTGTCACTGAAAAAAAGGTCATCACCGTAAGCAGAGAAAGAAATACAAATATATTTTTATATGTACACTCTATTCACGTTCCCTTCGCCCGGGACGCTTCTTTAGCGCTCACTGCTCAGTCGACCCTGAGATCTTGAGAGAGAAACCCTTACACTCAAGCTGGGAAATATTTTTTCGAAATTGCCCGTGAAATTTAGCTTTGTCACATGTTTGTGGACTTTACCATAACGGCAAAATTTTGGGGAAATAAATGATAAAAAAAAATATTTCTACTTCTGTAACGTTCTATTTAGGACTGTTTTAATGTCATATCAAGTAAATTGATATAATATCATTAAAAATAACGAGATAAATAATCAAAATAACCCAAAATGTCATTATCATTTTGTCATTACCACAATTTACCATCAGTTTATAATGTGACGATAATAACCGTAGTCCGATGGTGGTGATCCTGAAATCTTACTAATATTATAAACGCAGAAACAACTTAACAGATTCGGATGAAATTTGGCACACGGTCAGACCATGTTCTGGATTAACACATAGGTTACTTTTTATCGCGGTAATTTTCTCCGATAAGAAATTATAAATGTTTTAATCAGTTTTTTTTATTGGAGCACGCTTCATGATATAGGTATTCTGGTCAGTGGCTCCTCTTACATATGGGAGTACGATCGGGACACGTTCGACTGTGGGTGGTTTAACTCGGTTTCTGCGATGGCAACGTGGAATTTGGAGCTTATATCGGCCAAACAAAAATAAATGTAGGGACCCGCGTAAAAGAACATATAGCTGAAGTGAAACACTGACGCTCTACGAAGGTTTCAGTTGCTGAACATTTATGTCATTCGACAAACCACAACTCCTTGCCAAAGAACACCGATTCCTACCTAGGATTATTCGCGAGGCTATTGAAATTTAAAAAAGCTTGCACATGCGATGGATCCAAATATATATCTTATTAAATCGGAGCCCAAAAGACCAACTGCCAGACCTCAAGACACTGAGATCCTTCTGCGTCAATAACAATTGTTTTTTATAATTGTAATGCAAAAATTAAGGTAGATATTGTAACATAAAATTTTTGGACGACCAACACCTCAGTTAGCCCCATGACCATGGAGTCTGTAAAGTCTTTGAAACGTCGGGAGTACTTGAATTAACAACTTTATCGCGAATAAATCCGTTGAGTAGTTTTATTTCAATGTCGAACATTCGCGCACATATAAGAAATCATTATTGGTTTTCCTTCCTATATACCACGTACCACCATACCATACCAGCCCTGTATTATATACTGCCTACTGCTGAGCACGGGCCTCCTCTACAATGGAGAGGGTTTTAGGCCTTAGTCCACCACGCTGGCCCAGTGCGGGTTGGCAGACTTCACATACCTTCGAAATTCCTATAGAGAACTTCTCAGATATGCAGGTTTCCTCACGATGTTTTCCTTCACCGTTAAAGCGAGTGATAATTCACAAAGAATACACACAACTTTTTTAGAAAAGTCAGAGGTGTGTGCCTTTGTGTTTTGAACCTGCGGACATTCGTCTCAGCAGTCCTTTCCACTCCTGGTGATGTCGTGGCTCCCCGTGCCGGACGGGCCGGTACGGGTTGAGCAGGAGGCGGAGTGGTTCGGGGTGGCAATGTCGGACGTTTGCAACGCCGCCATGCCCCGAACCCTCCGACGTTCGCCGCGGCGACAAGTGTACTGGTGGTCGGCGGAGCTAGCGCAGTTGCGCGCGTCATGCGTTGCTGCGCGCCGGCGATACGCCAGGCATCGTCGTCGCAGGCTTCGAGGTGCGGATCACGCAGACCAGGAGCGGCGGCTCTATGACCTCTCCAAAGAGGCGAAGAGAGCGCTGCGGGTGACCGTTCACAGGGCCAAGGTCGCGGCACGCAAAGAGTTTCTGGAGACTCTCGACGGTGACCCGTGGGGGCGCCCTTATTGCATGGTGATGAATAAGCTTCGTCCAGCGGCGCCCCCGCTGTCGCAGAGTCTCCGGCCAGAATTACTGGCCAACGTCGTCGCGGCCTTGTTCCCGGCCACCGTGGAGACCACTCCTCCACCGATGGCGCCACCGGATGTGGCGTCATCGTCGATTGAGAATCCGGCAAGGGATATCCCAGAGGTTTCGCCCGCAGAAATGCGGGCGGTAGTGCTTCGGCTGCGGAGCAAAAAACGGCCCCGGGGCTCGATGGCATCCCCGGAAGAGCCTGGGTGCTAGCCCTCGAGCACCTGGGCCCGAGGCTCCGCAGTTTATTCACCGCCTGTTTGGAGCAGGGCGTCTTCCCGGCGCGTTGGAAGACCGGGAAGCTCGTCCTGCTAAAGAAGGATGGACGACCCGCAGAGTCGCCGTCGGCCTACCGGCCCATTGTGTTGCTCGACGAGGTCGCCAAACTCTTCGAGCGCATCGTCCATGCTCGCCTCGTCGAGCACCTCGAGAGGGTCGGACCGAACTTGGCCGACATCCAATTTGGCTTCAGGAGGGGACGTTCCACCGTCCACGCGATTCTGCGGGTGAAGGCACAGGCGGAGGATGCAGTGGCTGGAGGCGGTGTAGTTGTCGCGGTGTCCTTGGACATCTCCAACGCGTTCAACACGCTGCCCTGGCCCTGCATTCACGAGGCACTGCGGTACCATGTGGTGCCGCCCTATCTCCGGCGTCTGGTGCACGCGTACCTGTCTGACAGGGACGTGGTGTATCCGGGCGCTGACGGGTGGCAACGAAGAGCGATGTCGTGCGGTGTTCCACAGGGCTCGGTTTTAGGCCCTCTCCTGTGGAACATCGGGTACGACTGGGTGCTCCGTGGTACAAATCTGTGGGACGTCGGCGTGACGTGCTACGCCGACGACACACTGGTCACAGCGACCGCCAGGACATTCCAGGACGCCGCTACCTTGGCGGCGGTGGGCACCGGCCAAGTAGTAAGTCGGATTCGACAGTTAGGGTTGAAGGTGGCCCTCGAGAAAACCGAGGCCATTTGTTTCCACGGGCCTCGGAGAGGGCCACCGGCCGGTGCCCACATCGTGGTTGAGGGGGTGCGGATTTCCATAGGCAAAGATATAAAATATCTAGGTTTAGTCTTGGATAGCCGATGGAAATTCCGCGCCCATTTCAAGAAATTGGGGACGAAACTGTCTCGGGCAGCGGGCGCTCTGTCCAGCCTGCTGCCCAACCTGGATGGTCCTGGCATCCCTTGCCGGAGATTATATCACGGAGTCGTGCGGTCCATGGCCCTCTATGGTAGCCCCGTTTGGGCTGACTCCCTAAACCGCCCCTGCGTCGCCCTCCTGCGCACCCCGCAGAGAGCTTTGGCGCAGCGAGCGATCAGGGCGTACCGCACGGTCTCTTTTGAGGCGGCTTGTTTGTTGGCCGGATTTCTGCCCTGGGATCTGGACGCCAAATCCCTCTCCGATGTCTTTCATTGGCGGGAGGAGGCGTCCAGTCACGGGCAACATCCGGCCCTGAAGGAGGTGGAGGCCATGAGGGCCTCCCTACGGCGAGCCGCCGTGGAGGAGTGGCGTCTCAGGCTGGAGGCCCCGTCAACGGGGCTCAGGGTCGTCGCGGCAGTGCGTCCTGTCTTTGCTGAATGGCTGGACAGGTGCCACGGTGCGGCAACGTTTCGCCTGACACAGGTACTCGCCGGGCATGGCTGCTTCGGTGAGTACTTGTGGCGGGTAGTGGGGAAGGAGGTGTTGGCCGTGTGTCACCACTGTGACAACTGTCCGCTGGATACGGCCCAGCATACGTTGGAGTTTTGCCCAGCCTGGGATGAGGAGCGCAGCGCTCTCAGAGCAGTCGTCGGAGGAGACCTCTCGCTGCCGGCCGTGGTCGCTTCCATGGTCGACAGCCGGAGGTCCTGGCGTGCGGTGGCGCACTTTTGTGAGGTGGTCCTCTCGCGGAAGGAGAGTGCCGAGAGGGATCGGAGGCGCGGAGATGCCACTCGCCGCCAGACGAGACGTAGGAGGCGCCGGGTGGACGACTGACCGGCGTCTTCCGCCCTGTGGATTGGGGGCGTTTGGAGAATTCCACCACGGTATCCCCTGCCTGTCGTAAAAGGCGACTAATGGGGGCCACCGGGGGTCGCGGGCGGGCGGCAGGGGGCTGTCCGTCCTTAGTTTTGTGTGTTTTAGCACATTGTTGTGACCCCCGTGATGGACGGCAGTGTGGCAGGTAGGCCTCACGCTGCCGTTGACGCTGAGAGCGTCCTTCGGTGCGCGGGGGCTTCTGAGCCCCCCCCCCACAACAGGAGACGGGCCGCACCAGGCGGCACCGCGCAGGGGCGGTTGCGGACGACAACTTAGACATTAGTCAGAGGAAGCCCGCAGCCGTCCCTAATGCGCCGAAGATGGCCACCGCGGAGTTTTAGTTGGTATGCCGTGCGGTATACATAGGTTAGGGACTCGGCCCGGCGGTCGCCCGACGTTTTCCATCTCTCCGGGCGGCTCAACGCCGGGTCGTAAGGCACGGTGAACCCAACATAACCGCTCGGTCGCCCCCCACGAAGGCCGGGTGGTAGTGGTAACACACTTTCTCCGCGAAACCAAAAAAAAAAAAAAAAAAAAAGTCCTTTCCACTCCCACGTAGGCTATCGCCGCTTATATACTACGTAGGTTAACCATTTTTATGTTTTAAACATAAAAAATATGAATATCTAATTAATTGATTCATTTGCGTTTTTAAGAGACATTTTGCAAAATATAAGGTCTCCGTGTTTTGTGATTTCATAGAAATAAAATAATGTAAATACAAATTGATAAAACTAAAGATAATTACTTATAAAGCTAGAACTTAATCTACATATATAATTACGTAAATAAAAATCTTTGAACCCCGGTTTAAGCACATAGCGCGCAAGGACGAATGTGAAATCCGGCGTAATTAAAATTCATATACAGAAAAAGTGCATAAAAAAAGGATGTGTAAGATTTTTTAGAAAATATATTATATATATTTTGAATAATTGCTTACTAAGCACATATTTATGACTGTAATTATTAAAAAACCATTTTAATAGGTTGAACAGTGAATATTTACTTACATGATTATTATTGTTGAGAAGTATGCGTAGAAGTTACAAAGACTGATTTTAAAGATTTTTCATAATTAATGATTAGAAAATTGGTTTTAACTTTTAATTTATTAATATTATTTCATTTATAGGACCACAAAGGATTTCTGTAATGAAAATTAAACCATCAGATATAGCTAGTGATTGATTTTTCAATTACCAAAAGATAAATAATATCATAAGTCATCTAAAAAGTCATTACCAATAAGCACTATCTCACTACCGTCACAAAATAGTCATAACCATTAATCAAAAAATCGTTACCGTCACAAATAAAAATTTCAGAGGCCTATATCTCCGTTATTTTTCGGTGCAATTGAAAGATCTATGTATATGATATTAATATAATATGTCTATATTTTCATTTACCACCAAAATTTTCAAAATCTAAAACTTCTCTCCATTTTACCCAAATTGGATCGAAATCAGAGAATTAGCCTAACGGTTTTTAAGAACATGAATATCGGTTCGGCCGTTCTCGAGTTATAAATGGTGTAACTAACACAACTTTCTTTTATATACAGGGTGACTGGTAATATGACGTATTCCCGTTAAGAGCTTATAGATTGGGTCAAAAGCTATCGATTGGCTCCCATGAAGCCCTATCCGGAACTCAATAGTTTTCGAGCAATATAAGATTTATTGAATTTTAAGATAAAGCAATTATAAGAAAAAGTATACCAAATAAAATTCAATAATAAAAAAGTATTGCACGCCACACGGGATAGGGTATTTTATTGTTTTCTAGTAAATAACATTCTAGGCTTCCAAAAAAAACAATAAAATGTTTAAGAGCTACGATAAATTGGAAATGATGGCCTTAAATCTCTCAATTGAATATTTTTAGGGTACAGCTATAGCCCGTACCACTACTTGCTATTGCTGGGATTGTCGTGAGGGGAATGGCGATGCCGTGTTACGAGGTCAAAAAAGCACAATCGGAAATGAACAGCGTTTATTATACACACACACTTATATACAGAATATACAACCGTTACAATATCTTCAATTGTCGTGCGGCGATACGTGGCTACCCGTAGCAGCTCCGTAGGCAGCGCACCGTAGGACGTAGCAGTGAAAGCGTGAGCAGTGGGGACTGGGGGCGGATGCAACTGCATACGCTGTTTTCACTTACTCAAGCCTTCTTTCTTGCTGGTTTTCTTTGGCTCGAACTGATTTTTCAGAAAACCATTGTTACATTTATAAAGACCCCGCTATTGTAGCGGGGTAGGCAAAACCCTAAGCTAAGTTACCGCGCTCGGTTGGATGCCGGTATGTTGATACCGCGCGTGCGGGGGCGCGATAACGTCACTAGTGATAACACACGATTTGACTCGTGCTCTCGCTCATCGCCCGTCTCGCTCAGAGGGCGTGTAGTACTTACTGCGCAGGCGCTGATACCGCGCATGCGCCGTGTATGTGATATTCTTACGCGTTCAGCGTATGCGTCCTGCACAATATTTTATTCAACTAAGATCTGTACACAAACTGCTGTTTATTTCAGAAAAACTATTAGTGACTGTACAAAACACGTTAAAAACGTATTTATTGATCCATCTTTCTAATGAGGTATAAAACATCTCAATTAACCTTGTAGAAGGAAAAAATATATATTATAAACTTTTATGCACTGGTCTGGTACTAATTGTTTTGTGTCCACCATACCAAACCAGCCCTGTACTACATACTGCCCACTACTGAGCACGGGCCTCCTCTACTAGGCTTTAGCCCACCACGCTAACCTAGTGCGGGTTGGCAGACTTCACATACCCTCGAAATTCCTATAGAGAACTTTTCAGATATGCATGTATAGTTCAGAGCAGTTCATTAAACGACTTCCAAAAGGAGGAGGTTATCAATTCGTGTGTTTTTAAACGACTTCCAAAAGGAGGAGGTTATCAATTCGTGTGTTTGTATTTTTTTTTATGTATGTACACTGATTTCTCTGAAAATTGGGAGCGTATTTCCTTGATTCCTTCTTTATTTAGTAAATAAGGGTCGCGAAGTGGTCCCATTTCAATATATCTTGGTATAGGGTTCATCATTTTATGAAACAGACTGAATAGACCTGAATCATATGAGTAATTTCATTCGACGACTTAAAAGTACCCTTACGAAATTATATTAGCAACGCATAAATTTGAGCTATTTTTTATTGAATAAAAGCATAATAAATGATAATACATATGCATGGTGACCCTTTATACGAATAACAGGGACTTCCACTAGATGGTAAGTGATAAATGACGCATGCTCACGCCTTTTATCCCCGAAGGGGTAGGCAGAGGCGCAACTAGTGCACCCACTTTTCGCCAAGCGTATTCCGTCCCATGATGTGATAGGGGGCGAGCCTATCGCCATATCGGGCACAAATTCCAGACTCCGGGCTGATACTGAATAGAAAAATCCAATATCACTTTGCCCGACCCGGGAATCGAACCCGAGACCTCAGCCTTGCAGTCGTACCGTAATACAACTACGCCACCGAGGCAGTCAGTCGAGGCGAGTAAGTGATAAATAGGTATATAAAACCATTTATTTATAAAAAAAGTAATAAAAATAAACGTGGATTTTGACGTTTTGATTGGGCTTCTGAGTTCTCTTAACATATCTCCGACGGTGATTGATTGGTTTCGTAGTTATCTGTATGGTCGCCGTCAGCGTGTCCGCATTGACGAGAATTTCTCATCGTGGTGTGTTACAACTGCCGGTGTACCTCAGGGCGGCGTTTTATCTCCTCTCTTATTTTCCATTTTTATTAATTCGATTTCTCAACAACTTACTTCTTCCTACCACCTTTATGCTGACGACTTACAAATTTATACGCAGTCCTTGACAGATCATCTATCTGAGGCCATAAAGATAACAAATAATGATTTAAGTAAAATTGCTGACTGGAGAGTCTCAGAATCAACCCAGTGAAAACACAAACCATCGTAATGGGTAGTTCAAGGATGATATCCAAAATTGATTGGTCCCAGCTGCCACAAATAATTTTTGATGGAATTTACATTCCAATCAGTGAAACCGTCAAGAATCTTGGTGTAATATTTGACCGAAAAATGTCTTGGACTCCGCAAGTAACTGAAATGAGCCGCAAGTTATATGCATCCGCTCACTCCATCAAAAGACTACAAAACTTTCTGCCTACGTCCACCAAAATTGCACTCGCACAATCCCTCTTACTCCCAATTCTAGACTATGCTGACGCCTCATATTCAGATTTAACCGAACGACAGCTCAATAAACTTGAACGTCTTCAAAATTTCTGTATTAGATTCATCTTTGGCCTTCGCAAATATGATCATGTTTCCGAATATCGAAAGAAGCTGAAATGGTTACCCATCCGCTTTCGCCGAAATGCGCACATCCTTTCCTTGTTGTACAATATTCTCTTTAATCCAACTACTCCTTGTTACCTTAAAAATCGCTTTGAATATTTACACTACACACATTCCCGTTCCTTGCGCTCCTCCCAGACTCTCCAACTCAAAACACCTTCCCATACGTCTCAATTTTATAATTTATCTTTTACTGTACAAGCTGTCCGGCTCTGGAATGCACTACCTTTAACAATCAGGCGAGCAAAATCGCTACCATCGTTCAAAAAAATGATAAAGCATCACTTTCTTTCACTGTAACATGAACTTGTTTAATATGTATGTTTATCTATTATAGATACCTTGTACTTTCTTAATATGTATTAGCATTAATATATATATATATTGTATATATGTGTGTTCGTAATATATATGTATTTTACATAGAATAATTTAAGTGTTTTTTTTTTTGTTTATTCTCTCCCTTTTTCTCTTTATTGTACACCGCCATCTACATTTTACATCTGTTTCTGTCCATCCAAAGGTTGTCTGGAAGAAATCGCTTTTTGCGATAAGACCGCCCATTGTAGAACCATGTCTCGCATTCTGTTTTTTATTTGATGTTGTTGTTGAAACGTTGTTTCTGTATGTTTATTGGTTATACAATAAAGAGTTCATTATTATTATTATTATTATTATTAATAGCAAAAAACGTAGACTTGTCATATTGCTATCAAAAATGAGTAGGCGCTTTTCGACAGATTCGATAGAATGTGGTTAGTATCTATGTATAGACTTCTAATGGACCTCAAAATATGATAAATATAAGCTGTTTAGTCTTGAGAACGAATATATATATATCATATCATCATAATATATATCTTCTTCTTAGTCGTGCACTCTTGACAGAGTGGTCGTGGTCATGTTTAGGCCGATTGATGAACTGCCGTTTTCACGATGCGTCGCCATATGTCTCGATGTTTGGCGGAGTGGAAGCATTTGTGTATAGAGGAGTACGTCATAGTTTTAATAAGGTCTGTCCAACGTTTAGGAGCGCGTCCACGAGTTCTTTTGCCATCTACTTTTCCTTGAACCACCAATCGTTCCATGGAGTCCTCGTTTCGGCTTATGTGTCCGAAGAACTTGAGGATTCGTAATTGCACAGTCGACGATAACCTCTCTTTGATGTTCAGTTCTTCCAGGATTGAAACGTTGGTACGGTGCGCAGTCCACGGGATCCTGAGAAGGCGTCTCCAACACCACATTTCCAAAGCATCGATTTTGCGTTTGTCTTGGATCCTCAGCGTCCACGTCTCAGCTCCATATAGAAAGATTGGAAAGACCAGGCATCTCATTAGTCGAACCTTAGTATTTTTGGTTATTCGGCGATCTTTCCAGATCTTTGCGAGTTTTTCCACTGAAGATCTAGTCATAGCGCAGCGTCTTCGGATCTCATCTTCGCAGCCTCCGATGTTGGTGATAGTGGAGCCTAGGTATATGTAGTTCCCCACTACTTCACATCCCGCTATATTCTGGACATCAGGTCGGTTGTTTTCTATGCGATCTATAATCATCATCTTGGTTTTATCCCGATTGATTAAGAGTCCAAAATCTAACGCTGTGGTTTCCAAGCGTCGAAGAATAGTTTCAATTTCATCTCTAGTTGCAGCTAGGAGAGTGGTATCATCTGCGTATCTTAAGTTAGATATTTTCCGGCCTGCCACCGATATTCCTTTATTCCAATCTTCTAAGACGATTCGCATTATGTGTTCTGTGTATATGTTGAATAACAGGGGAGATAATATGCAGCCCTGTCTGACGCCGGCTTGGGTTTTGAAGTGTTCCGAGTCAATACCATCTACTCGAACAGCAGCTGTACCGCTTGCAGGATGCTTTTAATAGGTACGTATATTAGTGTAATATTTGTGTGACGCAAAACGACATGCAAGTTTGCAATTCTACTAAAGGAAAGGAATGTTTAACTCCTGATTTAATAAATCTTTCATCATTGCTACATTATGGAGCATTCAGATTTTCACCTGATTTCAGGATCTACTAGAATCTATACCTTTTGACTTTGGTTTGCAAAGTCTAATCTTACTGCGTATGATGTTCTAGAGATTAGATTAACAACTCAACAGTGAGCATCAGGCTGTTCTACCCAATTGATGGAGTATTTTATATTATAATACAGACCTGAGCTGTTGTCCTAGCGTGACACTACCCTGACGATCATATAAGTTTACGTTCAGAGTCATAAGACCATTCTCAGCCTAATATGACTGCTACTGGTGGTAGGTCTCTCATATGTAAGAGGCTGCCTGGGTGGGTACCACCGCAATGTCTATTTCTACCGCCAAGCAGCAGTGTGCATGCACTATTGTTTCGGTTTGAAGGACATCGTAGCCAGTATAACTACTGGACAAGAGACTTAACATCTTATGTCTCAGGATCACGAGCACATGAAATAGAGAGCGGGATGCACAGAAAGACTGCTGGATATTCTTGGTGAAGAAAACTAATAGGCACGGTATTTACAATATTTATTGTATTCTCTCAATACATCAAGAGTGTTCTGTTTAAAACATTATACCTCGCCACGTCACCTTAAGATTCAAAAACATTCTATATCATAAAATATCAAATACAGCCAGTATTAATTATATATAAGATTATAGATATTGTATAATGAGGTAGGAATTATTTATAAGACGTGCTGGTTACAGAAGACAGAGCCTTGTAGCTTGTAATTCTAAATCAATTATTATAAAAGTAAATAAACAGATCTTATTTATATGACGTGTTGGAAGCGGAAACCGAACGTTGTAACACACAGTGGAATGCCACACAGTACTTTGTAACTCAAGGTACTGGATGGTGTTGCTACTGTTTATGGGTGGTCGTATCGCTTACCATCAGGTGAAAGGCAAGCTCGTCTCGTCATTCAATTCATTAAAAAAAAATATGACCGCTCCGCTCATTCTCGCGGTATGCGGTTAGAATAAATAAAACACTTCTCACAAAAAATATTTTATTTTTCAATACAAATTCAAACAATATACCTAGAATGACTTGGATTTTCGTAGTATATATTATACCTACTCTTTGGACTTGGATCATACTTGGAGCACCTTTTCTGTAAAATTCGTGTTACATAATAACAAAATTTTCCTTCCTGGACTATTTTGCTTTTAAGCATAGATATAATTTTCTGAAATAAAAATGAAAACTATTATTATTTTTTAAAGGGGTCGGGTCAATTTTTTGAGAGAGCATCCTGAAGTTATTTGTCTTCATTATCGTCAAGATCGTATGAGCGACACAGAAGAGAGAAAGCTGTATGAATAATGTCCACTGCTGAATATAGGCTTCCCGGCTCCCCTAAAGATTTCCAAACGAACCTGTCTTATACCTCCATTAAACCATGAACACACTATAATCTAGATTTAATTTCAAATCAATTTACTGATATATGTAATTGCGTGCTGAAATAAATTTAAGCTATAATTAATCGGAAGAAATAATATCCCTATTGACGTCTGTCAATATAATTTGACAGATTTATTAGTTTTTAAAAATTTCCGTTGTCAGTTTTACTCAAAGAGTTTTATATGTCGATATAAATGATATAAACACTCTTTCACTTTCAAAAGTCTTTTACTCATGACTCTTGAGCTAGTATTTCTAGGCTTGTATCTATTGTTTGATCATCAAAATATCGAATCAAGACAGCTTTGGGAATTCCATCTATTATAATAAATTAGATGATTTGAATATATAATAGCAATAATTATAATATTTAACTCTATATTGCATTACCTATTTACTAAAAAGTGAAAAATAAAAACTTTTTTAAAAAAAATATAACCGACTTCAAAAACCACTCTAATGTAAAAAATAACTTATACTTTGCTCATGGGTTATAAGGAAATTTAAATACTACCAATATTATATACACTGCCAATTTTTATGATTATATTTATGTGCAATGAATAAACCTTTGGAGTCGGTGCCAGTCATAAAAAAATCGAACTGCCTACATATTATAAATATTCCATACCATACCAGCCCTGTATTATATACTGCCCACTGCTGAGCACGGGCCACCTATACTACTGAGAGGGTTTTAGGCCTTAGTCTACCACGCTGGCCTAGTGCGAAGGAATGAATTAAAAAATTCTAGTCGCATGCCAAATTAGTACAAAAAATCAGGCACCGACTCCAAAGGTTTATTCATTGCACATAAATAAAATCACACGAATGGCAGTGTATATAATATTGGTAGTATTTAAATTTCCTTATAACCCATCAGCAAAGTATAAGTTATTTTTTACATTAGAGTGGTTTTTGAAGTCGGTTATATTTTTTTAAAAAAAGTTTTTTTTATATACTCGCAAAATAATATATTTTTAGTTCCCATATAAAATATGCACGACCCTCTCGGGAATCATAAATATTAATTTTATTATAATTAATTAAAATTAGTCGTTAGATATGGTAGTCCGAGGCCCCAACCACTCATTATGACGAGCGTTAACGTCACCAAGGACCACCACCTCCGCGGATGGGGACTGTTCGAGAGCACGGTCAGTCCCCACTTGGACGTTCTCAATTAGATGAGAAGATCCTGTTTCACTGACATGGGACTTGTAGAGGCATGAGATACGGGTACGACCTCCTTAATCAATGCATAGCTATAAAATTGACAGGACCCGATGCTCGAGGTTCCGAATGCGGCGACAACACATATCATCCCTGATGAAGAGGCACACCCCGTCTTTACGTAGGAAACAGTGCTTTAGCACATAGCCGGGGTAGCTTAGGTACGAAACATCATCATTGGTAGATATTTAATTCTCGTTAAAAAGAGCAGGACAGGCCGCGCCGTCTCTAGGTGGTAATGGACGGCGTCGATTTTACTATGTATGTCCCTAACATTACAGAAGTCTACTTTTAGTGTGGATAAAGTAGTCGCCATAGTGAGTCTGCTATTTTTTCTAACCTTCATTAACGAGTGGTAACAGGAATAGAGGTGGCCATGACGGAGCCAAAGCGATGCCCAAGAAAAAGAGGTTTGGAGCATAATGCCAGGCGATGGCACGGCCCTTAACAAGACAAGGTGCGAGGCGTGGAAGGGCCCCCGATGCCCCCCCGTATGCAATCGTAAGGATCCACTCCAGTCTACAACCCTGGCATGAGGACTGCACGATGGGATTTTCACCGGTTGGCGGGACAGGTTCCTGGGGAGGGAGTTTGAAAGGCCTCCCCAGGTTCAGGTCCCCTACTAACCGGCAGGCGGCCGACAGAAACCGTTCCCATCGGGTATCCCTGTACCTTGCGCCCCCCACACCAGCACCAGAGCCCGGACGGAGTCTTCGCATGTTCCAGGGAAAGTTCCACTTGCATGCATGCATGCATGCATGCAATGCATCATGCAATCAGCCCTGTATTATATACTGCCCACTGGTGAGAACGCTGGCCTAGTGCGGGTTGGCGGACTTCATATACCTTCGAAATTCAGAGAACTTCTCAGGTATGCAGGTTTCCTCACGATGTTTTCCTTCACCGCTAAAGCGAACGATAATTGATATACAATACACACGTAACTACGAAAAGTCAGAGGTGTGTGCCTTGGGTTTGAACCTCCGGACATTGTCTCGGCAGACCGTTCCATTCCCAACTAGGCTATCGTTCACACCAAGTTCCACTTGGTTAGGGAAAAAAGGGAAAGGGTTCCACTTGGTTAAAGTGAATTTAGGTCCACTTTATGATTATTTACTTGCAAGTTTCATTTCATAATCTAGGGAAATTAAAATCATACACGATGCAGACATTATTATTGATCTCAATGAATTGGGGTTGATTAGGATTGATAATCGCTGATCAAAAGTTATTATCAAATTAATTGTAGGTGATACGAAGTTCACTGGGTAATCTACCATGTTATATTAAAAAATATTTGGAATTAATTAAATACAGGAAACATTCATAAATTAGGTACTTACTTAAAATAAAATACAGAATGATTTTGAAATACTATATAAAAATAGGTTTTCTTTATTTTTTATACGACTATTTCAAGTATATCACATCTTAGAATGTAACATACTTAATTTATTGCTTTCTCTCAAATAGTTTCCAGACTGGTGGTTATGTCTCTTTACCGTTTCATGTTATATTATTTGGATTGTTGAGTACGCAGTTATGTTTCGATATGAGATTATGACACTTATTTCCCAGTACAGTTTAGTTTATTGAGTGTATATACATATTTCTTACAGTTTCAATTTGGCGTCCGAGGCGTAAAGTTATGGCATTAAACTTCGGCTTGGCAAAACTCAACAGTTTCGTGGATATATTTTCACAAAACAGCCAGGTTATGGTAAAAATTTTAAAAAAGTGGGAAGGTAAAGGAACTATCTCTCTTTGGAACTACCTCTCCATGTATAGCATGGATTCCGTATTCGGTAAGTTCAAAATCTATGAAATTTTCAAATCTGACAAATGTGATAGTTTGTGAAACGTTTGTTAGATGTAAACGCAGAAACCACAGTAGGATTTGGATGAAATTTGGCACACGGGTAGACCTAGGTTAGCATATAGGCTGCTTTTATGCCGCTAATTTGCTCTCGGAGTAATATTTGACGTCGTTAACATAGTATGGGATTGAGAGTCGCCTGGTGAGGGCTTTGAAGTCTCTCTATAAGAACTCCAAAGCCTGTATCAGGGTGGACGGAGCGCATTTTAACATCCCAAAGGGTGTTAGACAGGGATGTGTTGCGACTCCATGGCTCTTCAATCTCTTTATGGACAGCTGTGTGTCAGCTCGGAAAAAGATAGAATGTGGACTGAGAATGAATGAGTGTCGTGTCAAGTGTCTCCTGTATGCCGACGATCAAGTTTTACTTGCACTGTCAGCGAGTGAGCTGCAAGACATGCTAAATTTAGTAAGTGGTGCGTTTAGGAATAAGAGTTATAGGGATAGATGTTACTGTATGTAGCATTAGTATGGTGACCAAGATGGTGACCAAGTGGAACAAGTGAATGAGTTTGTATACCTGGGAAGTATGATTACGAGGGATGACAAGTATGACATGGATATTGAAAAAAGAGTTATAGCTGATAATCAAATAAATGGTGTTTTGCGTGAGTAGCCAGGCAACGTCTGAAAAGCCAAGAATGGCTATTCACAATGGTGGGCTGGTGCCGACGCTTATATATGGAAGTGAATGTTGGGTTTGTCAAAAGAAGCACGAAAGTCGAATAAATGCGGTGGAAATGCGTTCCTTACGGAGTATATGATTGAAAGAAGTTTGCTCAGATGGTTTGGACACGTGGCGTGGATTGATGAAAGACGGATAATGAAAGGTATTTATCGAACGAATGTGAATGGTACGGCTGGAAGGGGACACCCGAGGAGAACGTTCTCCGATCAAATAAATGATCTTCTCCGAAAAGGCCAGGTCAGGAGTACACTTACAGGTGAAAATGCATGAGTAAAAACCTATAAATGTGGCAGAGGCTTTGAGTATTGTTAAATAGTCTCTGCCTACCCCTATGGGATAGGGGCGTGAGTGTGTATGAATGTATGTATGAGGAATATTTAAATTTTTGAGCTTATTATTTTAAACAGATAACTCTGACGTCGTACTTGTGGCTCTATGGATAGCTTCTTTTTTATACAGGCACGGCACAGTGACCCTTCTAAACCTGATGGTAATCAGAGTGAAGTCCAGATAGAGTGTCGACGGACGAGGGATTATTATCCTTCGCCAGTCGACACAATTATGCCGGCCTGTGTGAACCGAATATACACATAACAATTAACACAGGCTGATCCCGGAACGCAACACTCTTACATGTGCCACTACGAGGGGTTAAACATCTTGTGGACGGTGGTCGCTATACGGATGGTTTTTTTTTGGGCTGGCACGATATAGTGAGTGCACCGCACCTGATGGCAAGCGCGATGCCGTCCAGATAGAGTATCGAATGGTAACAGATGGCTATCTCATGCCATTCGACACAATCATGCCGGCCTACTGAGCTGCTTCTTCACGCTACGGCGGAAAGACTCAGGATTATAGGAAGGAGGGTACACGCGCGCCGGCAAACTATTCCATAGCTTGATGGTGCGGCAAAGAAAAGAGTGGGCGAACCTATTGGTTCGGGCCGTGATGGTTTTAACCATCGAGCTGTGGCTTCGAACGCCAGCACGCGCGGTTCTGCTGAGGAAAGGAGAGGAGGGTATAAGATTGAACAATTCCTTAGAGCATTCGCCATGATACACACGGTAGAACACGCTTAAAGAAGCGACATCCCTCCCCGCAACTGTAGCGAGTTCAAGTTGCTCGTCACGTCTGCATCATTCACAATGCGTATGGCCCGCCGCTGCAATCCATCCAAGGCATCGAGCAAGTATTTGGCGGAACCGTCCCAGAGGTGTGAGCTTATACAAGCGGTTAAAGAGTTGACCGGGCGTGAAAAACCGACGCACCTTGTTCGGGATTCCAACCCTGCGTGATGTGGCAGATATTACCCCTTCGATATCATTCCATGGACTGAGATCACAGCGGATATCCACACCAAGGACACTCAGGTCATTCTGCAATGAGAGGGAAACACCCTGAAGATTGTGCAGAGGAGAAAACGAGGATTTTTTGCACATGAACGCACACACCTGCGTTTTCTTGGCATTGAACTCAACCAGGTTCTTGGAACCCCATATAGAATGAGGTCCAGAGTCCGATTGAGCTCAGTGACAAAATCCTCGCGTCTCCTCACAGTGTCAACCCGCGAACCAGGGGGCCCATAGCAGTATCGCGCATGAACCGTGCTATCAACTGCATAACAATGAATACTATCAAGCGATAACATATCATTGATATGCAGAAGAAACAAGGTGGGCGACAGCACCGCGCCCTGCTGGTAGGATACAAGATGAATCCTACCACTAGCAACAGCTACAGTGATTTAGGGACTTTAGTAGCGGTAAAGGCTTTTCAAGCGGGCCAAGCAAAACATACGCCGCGGTGCGGCGTTCGATATGCGAATTATTTATTGTTTTTTAATCATTGATGTATTAAAAAAAATACATCAATGTTTATATAAATAAATTTTGGTATTTACTTTGGTATTATTTATCGAAAAGGGACCGCAATGGACGTATATTGCGGTCCATTTTCGAGATTAACCCTCATCGTGGATTTCCACGACACGGCGTCGCGTCGTAAAGCGGCGTCGCGTCGTGTTTATGTCTATGAGCCCTGACTTTTCTAAAAAGATGTGTGTATTCTTTGTGAATTATCGCTCGCTTTAACGGTGAAGGAAAACATCCTGAGGAAACCTGCATACTTGAGAAATTCTCTGAATTTCGAAGGTATGTGAAGTCCGCCAACCCGCACTAGGCCAGCGTGGTGGACTAAGGCCTAAACCCTCTCAGTTGTAGAGGAGGCCCGTGCTCAGCGGTGGGCAGTATATAATACAGGGCTGGTATGGTATGGTGGTAAAATGTACCAAATCAATTTTCAGAAACAATTCTTGGAGTAAAAGTGTGCGCCCAGAAAAAAACGAATCATCCATTGCTTAAAGCGTTTGAGGAGAACTGTGACATGTTTATAAAAAAAGCTATAAAACCTTATATTTATGAGACGCCATTTTACAAACTTACCTCGGGTCATGCGACATTCGTGAGAAACAACGAGTTTATTCGTGATTTTCTTAAAAAGGTAAGGAGACACATTTTAGCAGAGACACAAAATTGTTAATAAGAAATAGTATACCAACATTTTATTAAAAAGTATATATTGTTTTATTTCAGTTAATAAAATCTAATCGCGATGAACATGAAAACGAAAAAGAAAATATAACGGATTTAGATGAAAGTAAGTTTTTAAACTGAACGACGAGCGAAGCAATTTATTCCCCTGACATAGACTTTTTTATTTAACACAGTTCCACAAGTATGATGCAAAAACTATTTGGTTTAGTTATTACGACCGGCCGACCGGATACTAACCACCTATGGGGGATCCAATTACGGGCAATCGCTATAAAACCTACTCAACGTCTTTAACAATGCGTGAAAATTAATACTGTACTTATTTATTTATTTTTAGAAATAGCACATCAGAAACGGCAGTCATTTCTGAACTTGATGCTTAAAACGTCAGGTGGTGAACATAGATTTTCCGATGAAGAACTTCTTGAAGAATCGATTGTACTAGTTTTGGCCGGAACAGATACTTCGGCCACTGGAGCAGCCTTTGTTGCTATGATGCTGTCGAGACACCCGGACGTTCAAGATAAAGTTTACAAAGAGTTAGTGTTACTAAGTATAAAACATGTCACGTGTACTTTTTAAAAGTTACAATATTTCGTGCGTATTTAAATATTTTCATAAACTTTTCCATCCAATGAGGTAACATATTTTATAAAAAAAACTCGTTGTGTCGCTTTGTAATGTTCTAGTCTAACGCAATACATAATTGATTTGGTCCAGATTGCAAGAAGTATTCAACGACTCCGAGAGACCAGTCACTGCAAAAGACTTAACTCAATTAAACTACATGGAAGCTGTAATAAAGGAGACTTTAAGACTGTATCCACCGGTTCCTATTACCATAAGAAAGGTTGATAAAGACGTAACAATTCGTAAGTTTCTTTCTTTTTAAGTGCGGTCATTACTCGTATCGGTCCCACTCGCTACACTCCATTATATTAATTACTTTATCCAGCGTGTTGTTGTTTCCAATAATTTATAGTAAAAGTAATTGCTTTATCAAATTTTCCACACAGTGTAGTCGGCAACTCAGTTATATTGCCTGTTAATATTGTTAAGGGTGGACATAAAACCTACTCGTTTTGTTTTTATATCCTCAACTTTTTTTCAGCGTCGGGGTTAACCCTCGTAAAAGGTTCATCATTTGCACTACACATGTGGGCAATTAATAGGAATCCAAAGTATTGGGGCGAAGACGCTGAAGAGTTCAAGCCCGAAAGATTCATTGATGGTGCTCCTCTTCATCCAGCTGCATTCGCAGCCTTTTCATTTGGACCAAGGAATTGTATAGGTAAGGTACATACTCACAACTTTGTTTCTGTTATTTATCATCAATATAAAAACTTTTTTAAAAAAATAGCACCGACTTCAAAAACCACTCTAATGTAAAAAATAACTTATACTTTGCTCATGGGTTATAAGGAAATTTAAATACTAGCAATATTATATACACTGCCATTCGTGTGATTATATTTATGTGCAATGAATAAACCATGGTGGAAGTCGGTTAACAACAACCCCCCTTCCACAACGCGCGATAAGGAACTTCGTTCCAAAGGTAATAAATAGCAAAAAACGTAGATTTGTCGTATTGCTATCAAAAAATGAGTAGGCGCTTTTCGACAGATTCGATAGAATGTGGTTAGTATCTTATGAAATAGAGAGCGGAATGCACAGAAAGACTGCTGGATATTGTTTGTGAAGAAAATTAATAGGCACGGTATTTACAATATTTATTGTATTCTCCAAATACATCAAGAGTGTTCTGTTTAAAACATTATACCTCGCCACGTCACATTATGATTCAAAAACATTCTATATCAAATACAGCCAGTATTAATTAAATATAAGATTATAAATATTGTATAATGAGGTAGGAATTATTTATAAGACGTGCTGGTAACAGAAGACAGAGCCTTGTAGCTTGTAATTCTAAATCAATCATTATATAATTAAATAAACAGATCTTTTTTATATGACGTGTTGGAAGCGGAAACCGAACGTTGTAACATTCGGCCATCCTGCATTAGTCGTGTCCCACGGCGATCTCGTAGAATATCAGGATTTGTCTGCGCCTGGAAAAGACAAGTAAAAACAATAGTGAATGTCCTTTGTATAAAGGTTTACAATCTATAAAATCAAATCTAGGTTAGATTTACTAGGTATCTTATATTGAAAGTAAATAAGCAATACTCCAGGCACACATATATAGCTTAATCTGCAAGATGTTATATATTGGGCACACAGATCTAGCTTAATCTGCTAGATGTTGTATATTAGGCACGCAGATCTAGCTTGAATCTGCTAGATGTTATATATTAGGCAAGTAGCATATGTGTAACTTGTACCTGAGTGACATTGCGTTGAGGTTGCGATGAGTATCCCTCTCGGCAGCCGGACCTACCCGTAGTACCCTCAGCATACCAGCAGGCAGCAGAAACGCTGACAGATTTGGCAACATGTGAGAAGACAATTCCGCGCCTCATGGCCAGTCTTGCGGTAGTTGAAGCAAGTTTTGGGCATACTTGACCCTCGCTGCCAGGTAGACCTTTGTTCCGTTCTTTTCACCTCGATCTACTTGTAATTCTCAAGGGACGACAGGAAACCGTAGTAAAATTCTTCTTCCAACACACACTTTTTGATAAATTTTGGTATGATTTCAGCTTCCAAGTGGTTGACTCTTTGTTTCTTTGGAAGGTTCATATGTTCACGTCGTGAGAAAAATCATCACATTTACTGGTATATCCTCGTCGGTTGACGTATCATTTAGTCTTTTCCTTATTTTTCCCAGTCCAGGAAGATATATTCCGAGCGTTTTGTCCATAATCCCACTTCTGAGATGAAATAGAGAGCGGGATGCACAGAAAGACTGCTGGATATTGTTTGTGAAGAAAACTAATAGGCACGGTATTTACAATATTTATTGTATTCTCCAAATACATCAAGAGTGTTCTGTTTAAAACATTATACCTCGCCACGTCACATTATGATTCAAAAACATTCTATATCAAATACAGCCAGTATTAATTAAATATAAGATTATAAATATTGTATAATGAGGTAGGAATTATTTATAAGACGTGCTGGTAACAGAAGACAGAGCCTTGTAGCTTGTAATTCTAAATCAATCATTATATAATTAAATAAACAGATCTTATTTATATGACGTGTTGGAAGCGGAAACCGAACGTTGTAACACTTACTATTATATCTATTTAAAGACTTCTAATGGACCTCAAAATATGATACATATAAGCTGTTTAGTCTTGAGAACGCATATATTATGATGACTTGCAGAATTCTTTTAATAGGTACGTATATACTATATTCGTGTAATATGTTTGTGACATGCAAGTTTGCGATTCTACTATAGGAAAGGAATGTTTAACTCCTGATTTAATAAATTATTCATCATTGCTACATAATGGATCATTCAGATTTCCACCTGATTTCAGGATCTACTAGAATCTATACCTTTTGACTTTGGTTTGCAGTCTAATCTAGTTAGATTAGACTGCGTATGATGTTCTAGAGATTAGATTAACAACTCAACAGACTGCAAAGATTTATTCATTGTTCATAAATATAATTACACAAATGGCAGTGTATATAATATTGGTATTATAAAATTTTCTTATAACCCATATAGTGGTTTTTGAAGTCGGTGCTATTTTTTGTTAAAAAGTTTTTATATAATCTTATATATTAATAAAGTGGCAGAAACATTAGCAAATTTTTACAACCGCGTTATCTTTACTCGAATAGGCGAGGAATGGTAATGTTTTTTAACCGACTTCAAAAATAAAGGTTCTGTATTCGATCCGTATGTATGTTTGTATGTATGTAAGTTTGTAGGGCCGCGAGTTTCTCAAAAACTACTGATCCGATTTGGGTGGGGTTTTCGTTATTCAAATGTATATTTTTTAGGGAAGAATTTGGTATATAATCTATTAGGATCTGATGAAGATATTCGGAGATAGACAATGGAATTCTTTAATAACTAACAGCAGATGACCCGCGAATGCTGCAATCGTATATCGACGATGTATTGTTTACACGATTTCATAATTAACTAATAAAAAAGCAATAAATAAAATTTTTAACAAGAGATAAAACCGACTTCAAAACCACTAAAAACCAAAAAAATATTTTAATTTATATTCGCTTAGTATATTTGGAGTCGGTGCCTAATTAAAATTAAACACTGTTTTCGTATATTTGTTCGTGTATTTCCTTACCTTAGTTGGCAATTTATAAAGTTAAATTATTTTTTGGTTTGTAGTGGTTTTGAAGTCGGTTTTATTTTTTGTTAAAAGAAAAAGAGGCAGAAATAAGTTAAATTCGTTGTCTACCACAGTCCTCGTCAGTGGCTCCAAGTAGCAGTAGAGTGCATATACCTCCTGCAGCGGCCACACCCCGGTAAACCACGGCGGCCCGTGGGCTAAACCTGACGTGAGGGCTCTACGTTATTTATTTAATGAATCTTTCCAAGACCAGACAGTTTCATTCGAAAAGAAGGAAAACTAATTAAAACCCGAATTGGTGCATCCGTAAAGTGCCTGCAACCAAACTGGCTCCGCACGTATCGATCCGTCGTTCCTGCGGATTAAGTCAGCGAGGTCGAGAGGGTGGCGTAGAATCTGGGCATTTCTGTGTTGCCATAAAGTCTGTCGTCCCAGGCATAGTAGCGTCCGTGAAGAGGTCACTTCACCCACTGCAGCTTGCTGAGTGGGAAACAACACGGGGAGCGGCAGTGACCGGTTATAAGTCCGTGCAAATAGGCGTCAGCGCGGGCGCCAGGGGTCACTCCCGACAGTGGGAGGGTCCATTGTAGGCCCATTGACTAGTTACCGCCCGCTTTAGCTGGGCAGCCCTCAGCCAATAAGGTACTAGTCCGTCTCGGTGCTGCCTTACTCTTTCTGGGTGAAAAGAATACTAGCGTAACAGTTGGAGAGGCGGTGCTGTTAACCGCTTCACCTGCGTAACTGAGAGAAATAAAAATTAGGCAAAATACTTCTTCCATGCATTTCGCGACATGGAATGTCCGTACAATGAGGACAGGCTTCCCGGACAACGGTGGAAGCTCTATCTGCGACGACCATCTTCGCAAGACTGCAGTCATTGACTTCGAATGACATAAATTGAATATAGCAGTAGCTGCTCTTCAGGAATGTAGGCTTCCTGACGAGGGCTCCATACGTGAGGAACACTATACTTTCTTTTGGAAGGGTAAAGATACTACCGAGGTTCGTGAACACGGCGTGGGTTTTGCAATACGCAATGATATTCTAAAATCGACTATATGCCCTAGAGGTATTTCGGAACGTATCATGTTATTGCGTATGCTTACTTTCTCGGGCTTTGTGACCATTTTGTCAGTCTATGCTCCCACTTTAACATCATCTACAGAAACGAAAGATCTATTCTACGAAGAATTAACATCAACGGTCCGACATATTTTATCTAGTGATCGTCTTATAATATTAGGGGACTTCAATGCTCGGATAGGACAGGATAATATATCCTGGCCCGAATGCCTAGGGAACCATGGTATTGGCAAAATAAATGAAAACGGCCAACGTCTTCTAGAGTTCTGTGCTCTAAACCTCTTATGTGTGACTAACATCTTCTTCAAAGGCAAATCACTACATAAAGCCTCGTGGAAACATCCAAGGTCGGGCCATTGGCATCAGCTGGACCTTATCCTAACTAAAATAAATGACTTACGCGACATAAAGCATACACGTTCGTTCCATAGCGCAGATTGCGATACAGATCATTCCTTGGTAGTTTCAAAAATTTCCTTTGTACCAAAGAAAATTTATAAATCTCGTACCCCAGCCAGAAAAAGGTTAGATATACCTAAATTAGCCAACAAGCAATTAGTAACACAATTTAGTAAAGAAATAGAACAAATTATAACAACATGGAACCCTGATTCATCAGCGTCAGAAGATTGGTTTAATATTCAGAACATTCTTACACTTATTGCCGGGGAAGTATTCGGTCACGCACAACGCTACAAAAACGATTGGTTCCAAGCTAATATTGAACAATTAAGTTGTTATGGACTCTAAGAACTCAGCTGCATTAAACTACCGTCTTAACCCGTCAAACTCTTCAAAAGAAAGGCTTAGAGCAACGAAAGCTTTATTACAGCGTAATACTCGCTACTGCGCTAATACTTACTGGTCTGAGCTTTGCCGAAGCATCCAAGAATGCGCTTACACTAGCAACATAAGTGGTTTATACGCGCGCATCAAGAAAGCATTAGGTCCTATCCCCAAGAAAATAGCACCTCTTAAGGAGATTGATGGATCTGTCATAACTGATGGAACATTACACCGAGCTGTATTCTCGACCTGTGGACATTGACGCCTTAGCTGTACAAAACTTCCTAAACCTACCCATGATGGAAGACCTCGACGTTCTACCCACGGTTGCGAATTTCCACCTTGCCGTCAATAACTTAAAATGCGGAAAAAGTTGAGGAAACGATAGAATCCTAACGGAGCTATTGAAGATGCAGTGTGTAATGCCTCTTTGTTACAATCTGTTAGTGAAGTGCTGGCGCGAGGGGCGGGTGCCTCAGGATATGCGTGACGCCAACATCATCACTTTGTATAAAGGTAAAGGAGATCGCGGTAACTATAACTCCTACCGCGGTATATCTCTGCTTAGTATCGTGGGCAAGTTGTTTGCTCGTTTCATCCTGGGTAAACTACAAAAACTTGCGTATATATCCTGGGGCGCAATGTGGTTTCCGTGCTCAGCGATCCACTACGGACATGATATTTACACTATGCCAACTCCAAGAAAAAAATGTAGGGAACAAAGAACCCCTATTTATTGCTTTTGTTGACCTTAACAAAGCTTTTGACACTGTTAGCAGAGAGGGGTTATACATAGCGTTAGAGAAGGTGGGTTGTCCTCCAAAGTTCCTATTGCTAATTAAGTCTTTCCATCAGGACATGAACGGTACAATCGTTTACAATGGGAAAACATCTACACCGTTTTGTATGCGCAGGGGCGTACGACAGGGCTGCGTCTTGGCCCCAACCTTATTTGGGATATTTTTCTCTCTGCTTATAAGAAATGCTTTCGGTGATTCTCAGCAAGGCATTCATCTGCATACGAGAGATAACGGTAAGCTATTTAACATAGTTTTGCTGAAATCTCGTCGCTATCATAAAGATCTTTTCGTGGATAGTCTCTTGTTTGCTGATGATGCAGCTTTTGTCGCCAAAACACCACAAGAACTGCAAACTATTGTGTCAAAGTTTGCTGATGCATGTGCTTACTTCTGAATGTCGATTAATGTGAAGAAGACTGTAATAATGTCTCAAGGTTATACTGAAAATCCGGTCATTACGCTAGGTGATAAGGGCCTGGAGGTAGTCGACTCATTTTGCTATCTAGGCTCGACCGTATGCAGCAACCTCTCGCTCGATGCAGAAATTAACAGTCGCATTGGCAAAGCATCAACGATGTTTGGGAAACTGTTGTGTATAGCTATAGGTATGCAAAGACAATAAGTTAGTGGCTGCGCCCACTGTGTCTTTACGTATTAAACGTCAGTGCGTAATCAACTGCGAGCTGTTTCACTTGTCCTTGCGTACATAACAGAAACTTCATGCAAGAGTCTGGAAAAATAAACAGCTCACTGTACGAACCAAGATGGCGGTATACCAGACGTGCATCTTGAGCATTCTCTTATATGGATCTGAAACCTGGGCATCATATCGCAAACAAGAGCGAAAATTAAACAACTTCCACATGCGCTGTCTTCGGAGCATCTTGAATCTCACTTGGCAAGACAGAGTCACAAACGAGAGGGTGTTAAGCACCGCACAGCTGCCTAGCATAATCGCGCTACTACGTCAGAGACGACTGCGGTGGCTAGGGCATGTGCATCGCATGGCCTCCAATCGTTTGCCCGGGCAAATACTTTTAGCCGAAGTAGCACATGCTAAACGCCCGGTAGGTCGTCCGTCGTTGCTTAGGTTTAAGGACTGTGTAAAGCGGGACATGTTGTCTTTTAACATAGAGCGGGAGGAAGAGAGGCAATGGGAGGAAGAGAGGCAATGGGAGGAAGAGGCGGCCGACCGTGTCAGGTGGCGTAAGTCCGTAGCTGACGGTGTTTCGGCTCACGATAACGCCTGGTTTGAGCAGCTAGCCCGCAAGCGCGAAATTCGGCGTGACCGCACCGTTTTACCCCCACCACATACGAATACAGAAATCCGCTGCCGAAGTTGCAGTCGTATCTTTCGGGCTAGAATCGGACTTATAAGTCACCAGCGTAGGTGCACATCGTACCTCGCATCTTCAATGAACGCTACTTAATCATCTCACGTAGACGTGAATTGCCAATGATGATGATGATTTATTTTTTGTTAAAAAGTTTTACAATATATTTTTCAAATTCTAAATTTTCCTAATATAATATGCTAACAGCGGGATGATAATACCACCAAGCGAAAAATGCTTAGTTATAGATAGATAGCGGTAGGTATTCATAGTATTAATTAATATTTAATCATATTTTTTGTGAGGGAACACAAAAAGTTAGTAAAAACTGAAACCTGAAACGTTATAAAAGCAAAATTAAGAAAATAATCCTGTATGAAGCCGTCGATTAAAATAAATACCTATGGTAATATCCAGGGTACAACTTAATCGTAGTTTCATGCTGCTGTAACAACGAATGTAGTTAACTGTAGGCCTATGTAATAATGTCCTTAATTATGAATATAAACTCTCGAGCACAGCGGCATGCGATTGCGCTTAAGTTGTACCTACCTTATAATACATCTTTTTAAATCCAAACCTGCAAGTGTTTCTAATGTGATAATGATGTATAAATTACAGGTTACAAATACGCCCTTCTATCGATGAAGACAGTTATAGCAAACTTGCTCCGCAACTTCAAATTGCTTCCAGCTGAGCCATTAGATTCCTGTGTCAACAATGGAAAATGTATAGAAAAAGAAAAACCACTCCGAGTGAAAATTGAAATAATGATGCGAGATGTTGACAATTTCAGTATCCGCTTCGAGTCTAGAGTAACGAGACATTAAGGCCTTAAAATATTCCTTATTCTATTGTCTATCTAATAATGTTGGTTGAAAATTAAAATGACGTGTTCCGTAAGAGATGCACAGAATCGATAATTTTAGTGGAATTTTTATCACAAAATGAAGGACACAATATGCACATTGTAAAAAATTTAAAACAACTAAAGTACAGATACCATTAATTTAACTATTTTTTATATGTATAAAACAAAGTCGTGTTAGTTACACCATTTATAAGTCAATAACGGCCGAACCGATTATCATGTTTTTTTGATTTCTTGGATTTGTATCCGTTCCGAATAGCAGCTATAGTTAACTATAAAAATATCGGAAAAGTTCGGAAAGTATCAAGGTAATTATGTTTTTTTTTCTCATACATTTTATTTGTCATTAAAAAAAAATTACGTGGTTTTGTGTATTTTTTTATCCTGTGACAGCTGCTTCAGATGCGCAGTCCCCAAAGAGTATAATATAATATACTTGGCAGTCCCTGTGGCGGTCCCAAATATATTATGATGCTGCACAGCCTGTGTAACAACAGGTATGATTGTGTCGAACTCACAAATAAATTATATTATCGGGTACCTAGAACTGTAATTGGACGAGGGGTGCGCGTGCCTGTTATTTCATACTGAGCCATGTAGAAGTAACGCAGGTACTCGAGTACCTCTCCGACGTCTTTTAGATAACTACACATTTTACAAATATTGATATTTTTCAGAATCAAACTTCAAATTTAAAATGAAAATGTAATTCTCAAGTTGTTTAAAATGACTTCATAATATTCAATAGTCTGCTCGTAATACTTACTATTTTTAATTCTGTATTATGTCAATGTCGTGAGGAAACCTACATACCTGAGAATTCTCCATAAGAATTCGAGGGTGTGTGAAGTCTACCAACCCGCACTAGGCCAGCGTGGTGGACTAAGGCCTAACCCCTCTCAGTAGTAGGGGAGGCCCGTGCTCAGCAGTGGGCAGTATATAATACAGGGCTGATTGCATTGCATTATGTCAATATGTGGACAATGGTGTAGGTTGTGTGTTTTTGTATTCATTTAGATTAAGATAAGTTTAAGTATAAGATATTTTAACATGTAACCGTTTATTGTCTCTATAAATAATAATATTAAAAAAAATTGTAGTAAACTGACTTTTATTTGATTCCTCATCCGCATCCTCATCCTCGAAACTTAACTTGAGTAAATTGTTTTCGATGTTACCCTAGCATAATAGTATAATTTTGTATTATTATGATCTTTTATTTTATTTGGGAGTAAAAGTTTTGAGTCTGTGTTTGAGTGCTAAACATAATGAAATGACAATCCTTTCTCACATAGTACCATAAATGGCCTAGGCCCTACTGTAACTGTTTACTATAACGAAATTCATTTAGAATAATATTATTAGTTACCTATATTGAATATGCTGAACCTACTTGGTCTAAATGTAAATCAAAATTATTATTGTTAAAATTAAAAACTGTTATGGAATTTGCCATTACTTTTGCATTTATATACAAGTGCCTACCTACTCTGTGATGAAACTGTAATAATATAATATCATTATGTTTATAGGATGTAAATCATAAGTACTACTGTTAAAATTAAAAACTATTATGTAATCTTCCATTACGTTTGCATTTATATACAAGTACCTATCTACTCTGTTATGACACTGTAATAATATAATATTGTTATGTTTATAACATTCTTAGTGGATAACGGTGTTGGTTGTGTAGTTAGTTAAACTTCATTGTTCGATTTCTGTTTTGTATACTTTATTTTTTATTACACAATTGTTTGTTGTCCTAAATAAAGAGAAAAAAAAAAAGAAACCAAGACTGTTAATTCCGCATTATCATCCTCACTATATACGACGAGTTTTATGGGGAAGTGTTCAAACTACGCCTTCGCGCATCGATCTGAATGGACCCCGGCTTCCATCCATACATAATATAATGGTTAATAAACAGGAATGTCAAAGAAACATGCATAAAATTATTACATTTGCTGGAAATGCATACTAATTACTATAGTGTATTCTCCAGGGCCCAATCCCGGGTTCATTGCTATTTACTTTATCATCATTATCATCCACATGAAGTCCACTGCGGAACATGGCCTTCCCCTAGTTTATAATTATATAATGTTAAATTAATAGGACTGAATAAGTGCAAAAAAATCATTAGATATTTAGATTTTAAAGCCCAGTTCCAGTTATAGGATTAAACGTCTATGACATCAAATCTCAAGTAACAAGGTATGGAAATTCCCAGTAACAGAAGTATTTCAATGCAAAAGTGCCGTCATAGTAAAACTAACTAAAAGTACTCTCACTCGGCCGTGTCCTTGAAATAACCTTAAAATACCTACTGCCGCACGGTACGTAAACACGCCATAGGGCTGCCCGTCTACAGTATTTTAATTTAATCTAAGATACTTGAATTTCTTTCTAGTTTTGAGATTGTACATACATACACACTCACGCTTTTTATCCCCGAAAGGATAGGCAGAGGCGCAACTAGTGCACCCACTTTGCATGTTTTGGGAAACATGGACAAGAATTCAAGCATCCAAAAACAGCACAATATAGTCTATAATTGCTCTTTGCCATATTAAGTAAGTACTTGTACTTACTTAATATGGCAAATATTGACTGCCTCGGTGGCGTAGTTGTATTACGATATGACTGCAATGCTGAGGTCTTGGGTTCGATCCCCGGGTCGGGCAGTGATATTGGGTTTTTTAAATTCAGTATCAGCCCGGAGTCTGGAATTTGTGCCCGATATGGCGATAGGCTCGCCCCCTATCACATCATGGGACGGAATAACGGCGAAAAGTGGGTGCACTAGTTGCGCCTCTGCCTACCCCTTCGGGGATAAAGGCGTGAGTGTGTATGTATGTATACTTGTACTTATTTAATTCAAATATTCACAAAATGCACGCTTACTGCTTACAAAACCATCACACCGTTCGTTCATCACTGCGGCGTCCTCGCGACTGTTTGTGTACTTAATGTGTACCAAAATCGAGGCGCTTAGGCATCACTCGCGTTCCGACCGTTTGTATGAAGATATTGTACTGTATATATGTATACTGTGCCATGGCCAAGTCAATTTATTTTATTTAAAACATAAAAGATTTTTAATATTGATATGGTCACTATAAGATGTTATTAGGTTAGCTAATTACGTAATTATAATACGCAATTACTTAAAACAAAAGGTCACTTAAGTAGGGACTGACTAAATTAACCGACTTGGTATTACTTGATTCTCACAACTTTTTACATAGGTGTTATAGTTATATAATGCACCCTTTCCTGCCTATCTTGCACTTTCCTATTGCCTACTCATCTTTCCTATACATGATATATACCGGGTCCCCTTGGTCCCCGCCAGTCTCTTCCTATCCTTCACGCTAGACGGCTGTCTTTTCAAATTATTCCGTATTTTATTTTTTAAAAAGCCTTTCACAAAGTCCAGTATAACATTTGGTGGCAGCGTAAAGGGATTTCTTAAAGAGTCCCCGGTCGTCTTCGAAACAAAATAATAACGTCAGTGACCATACGGACAAAAGTGCAGTGCAAAAAGTGCACCAAGTTCGAGCCGGCCCACTTCGTGTTATTATCAAACTGCAAGGAGACCATTGCTGCGAGCCGTTCGTGCTGTCCAGCAATCAGCCAGCAGCCAATCTCCTGCGTTCCTGCGATCCTGAATCGACGACACCTTGCGCGCTAGCAAGCAAATCCCAGAGAGACTCCAAGGAGGAATTATGTTCATCGCAATCATCTTCTCAGCATTCCAGTGAGTAATTTATAATTCGGATATTTTGGTCATTGCTATACTCCCTAATTGTTTCTTGTGTTTATAACCTCTATATTGTGTATTGTTAAATTGTGTAAATCATTGAAAGTAGTATTATAATTCCATCACCATGGCTGAGAGATCACAGAGCCCAAAATTTGAAAGACCCGAAATCGCGGTTACCGATACAGAAGAGGAAAATTACTGTCCTCCTCTTCAAGGACCTTCCACGAGGTCGAATTCTAAAAAGAAAATTGTGTCACAAAAACCTGAAATCGAATTATCAACACTTTTAAAATTTATAAAACCGTATGAGGGCTGTAGAGAAAAATTAAATTCATTTCTCGTCAATTGTAACAATGCTTATGACCTGGCATCTGATTCTCAAAAGGACACCGTTTTCAAATATATCCTTTGCCGCTTAGGAGGCAAAGCCGAAACCGCTTGCTCCATTAAAGAATTCAATAATTGGCAGCAACTGAAAGATTTCCTTAAGACACAGTTTAGCGAAAGAAAACATTACGCTCATCTGCTCACAGACTTGCAAGAGTGCAAACAGCAATTTAACGAGACTGTGAGCCAGTATGCATTACGAATAGAAACTTGCCTTTCACAACTTTTAACCGAAATATCCATCACACATGGCCATAAAAATCGAGAAATGGTTGGTCGTACAGCAGCCATGGAGGAACTAGCCCTCCATCACTTCCAAATGGGGTTGACGCCCCGCATTTCTAATATTGTTAGATGCAAATCCTCAAAAACATTAAATGAAGCCATTAATATGGCAATCTCCGAAGAAAAAATTCAACAATCCCTATCTAAACAGAATCAGGGACCGTCTAGCGTGCAACATCCACGACAATTATACAGGCCAAATATTCCAAAGCAATATACTCAACCTATGCGACGCGACTCTAATTACAATTTTAACCCAAATCCAAGTCGCTCGAATGTTAATCCAAGTCGACCTTACGAGTATAACAATTCCTTAGTAATTTGCAGATATTGCAAACTTCCAGGCCATAGCCTAGAACAGTGTCGAAGAAGAGAATTCAATAACAATCGTTTTAAAAATTTCAACCAGAGTCAATCAAGGATGCCTCAACGCGTCCATTTCATTGCCGGCGATACTACGACACCTAACGGTACCGAGTATCCAATGGACCTTACCGAAGGTTACGACACTGTTGACACAGACTCAAAAAACGAATAGACGTCTCGTCCCAATGCCGTGCGGGACTTCATGCGCCAAAAATCGGCATCTCAAATTATAATCCAAAATCCACTGTATCCAGGTCCACTAACAAACAGGGTAACCAGCCCCAAATCTATAGTGGTCCTATCTCTGCATCCAGGTACACTAACAAACAGGGTAACCAGCCCCAAACTTATAGTGTCCCTAATCCTATATCCAGAATCACTAACAAACAGGGTAACCAGCCCCAAATTCATAGTGATTCTCTCTCTGTATCCAAAATCACTAACAAACAGGGTAACCAGCCCCAAATTCATAGTGATTCTCCCTCTGTATCCAAGTCCACTAACAAACAGGGTAACCAGCCCCAAACTCATAGTGGCCCTATTACATCCAAGCAGCAACATAACAAGGTTGGTCTGCAGAATCATCCAAATCCAAACGTTTATGAAATAACGAGTAATCCAGAAAAAACATTGTTGCCTCATGTTCTTATTCAATCCTCTATATCCGACATCCCATTATCCTTATTAGTAGACTCAGGGTCTTCCGTAAGCCTATTAAAATATTCATGTATAGAGAAACATCCTAAACTAGTAAAAGAAATCATCCAGTTGAAGGGTATTGATTCAACAGAAGAACCTATTTGTACCCGCGGTCATTTCCAACTTAAGTTACATATTCCGAAATCCACAATATCACATAAATTCCATGTCATTGACATCGTACACCTACCCTATGATGGAATTATAGGGTCCGATATGCTCAACACACTAGGGTGTAGTATAAATTATACCGACGACTTACTTTATATCGGGAAATCATCCTTAAAACTACATTTTCATGATCCTGCTTATATAATCCCTGCTAGAACAGAAACTGTAATAGAATGTTCTGTGTCTAACCCCGAAATTAAAGAAGGGTTAATTTTAGACCAAAATTTATCCGAAAATCTATTAATCGCGAATTGTCTCGTGCGAGTTAAGGAGAATAACAGAATTAATATTTCCGTACTTAACACCTCAGAAAAAGCTATGAATTTAAAATCAAACTTAAATCTGAAACTTGATCCTATCGACTCTGTACAATTCAAAAATTACCCTTCCGGTACTATTAATCATATAAGCAATACAACGAACAGTTTTAAACGCACTGAAGAAGTATTGCGACAACTTCGCACCTCACACCTGAATGATGAGGAAAGAGATGTTCTATTACAATTATGTTCCGATTTTTCCGATATTTTCCATCTTCCAGGAGAAAACCTTACTCACACTAACGCCCTGAAACATGAAATCAAAACCACAACAGACATTCCGATATATACCAAATCATATAGGTTCCCAGAAGTCCATAAAGCCGAAGTTCGCAAGCAAATCGATAAAATGCTAGAACAAAACATAATTGAACCTTCCGATTCCCCTTGGTCATCACCCATATGGGTTGTCCCTAAGAAACTTGACGCTTCCAATGTACAAAAGTGGCGAGTGGTGATCGATTATCGGAAGCTAAATGATATAACAATCGGCGACACTTACCCTATCCCTCAGATTACTGAAATCTTAGACCAACTTGGGAATAGTAAATATTTCTCCACCTTAGACTTAGCATCGGGATTCCATCAAATTGAATTAAACGAAGCCGATAAATCTAAAACAGCTTTCACCGTTCCTGAAGGACATTACCAATTTCTGAGAATGCCGTTCGGGCTCAAAAATGCCCCCTCAACCTTCCAGAGACTCATGAACTCTGCCTTGTCTGGTCTTCAAGGCATTCGCTGCTTCGTCTATCTGGACGATGTAGTGTGTTATGGCCATGACCTTAAATCCAGCATTTCTAATCTAGAATCAATTTTTCAAAGAATTCGAGATTTTAATCTCAAACTCCAGCCAGACAAGTGCGAATTTCTCAGACACGAAGTCTGTTATCTTGGACATATAATTACCGAAGAAGGTGTTAAACCAAATCCTGAGAAAATCAAGGCCGTTACCGCATTTCCAATTCCAAAAAATCCCAAGGATATAAAATCCTTTCTAGGCCTTGTCTCCTACTATCGTCGTTTTATTCCCGATTTCTCTAAAGTCGCGAAACCCCTCACCAACCTCCTAAAAAAGGATACATCTTTTAATTGGGAAAACCAACAACAACTTGCTTTCGAGACGTTAAAAAACAAGCTAACATCCGCACCGTTACTTATTTATCCAAATTTTTCCCAACCATTTATCCTCACCTGTGATGCTTCAAACTATGCCGTCGGCGCCGTCCTTTCACAAGGATCTATTGGTAAAGATCAACCAGTAGCTTTCGCTTCACGAACACTTAATAAAAGCGAATCTAATTATAGCACAACCGAAAAGGAGCTATTAGCAATATTATACGGTTGCAAAACGTTTCGCCCCTATCTCTATGGTCGTAAATTTGTCATAGTCACTGACCATAGGCCCCTAAAATGGTTGTTTAACCACAAGGACCCCAGTAGCAAACTCCAAAGGTGGAGACTAAAACTGGAGGAATACGATTACGAAATAGTTTATCGTAAGGGAAAACTGAATTCCGCCGCCGACGCTCTCTCCAGATATCCAGTAAATCCGATTTTCCCTGAAAATAATGATCCAAATCAACCTTTGCCAAATCCTTTTCCATCCTTATCTCCACCATCCAATGTCCTTGCGGAAAATCCAAACCGCGATCTAGATGGAGATCTTATAGATTTATTAATCTCACCATCTTTTGACCCCAACGAGCTGTCAGCTTTAAGCCCGTCAGATTTAATAACCTTGAATGATATCCTCTCATCACCGAAAGCCAATCACACTTCTCCCTCCAATGTCCCTGAAAGCGAAAATAAAATTCGTAACTTACCTCTCCATGAATCCGAACTGGAACTTCAGCCTTCCACCAGTTGGCAGAACCCTGAAACCTTACCCAGTTCATCTCACCCAGAAACGCCTTGTCCAATACCTGAAAACTTACCTTTACACGATGAGACCTATACCAAATTCCTCAAATCATCCGCAAAACAACATGATACCTGTATTGTAGAACACAATGAAAACCTGCTCAAAGGAACACAGAAATTAATTATCATACCTACCTCAATAGACACGGATGAGTCTATGCCCTATGTCCAGGAAATCCTTGGAAACTGTCCGGAGTCCGATCGGGAAGAATTCCTGAAATCAGAAAGAACATTACACACATTTTTACCATTGAAAATTACAGATAAGACTTACCTGTTTCTCTTCACAAAAGTACACCATTTCGATGACTGTCCATATCCGGATATATTTAAGTCCCTAAAATATACACGTGATGAAATAATTATGTCCTATCCTACAATAAATGAAATAAGTACATCAGATTTCAAAAACCCATTCGATAGGCATGCCTTTATAAAAATATACAACATGTTCGGGTATCTGTTCGACGGCACTAACATTAAAATACATATCTATCATGACAACATTATATATCCTTCGCTGAGCGAAATTCCAAAAATCCTGAAGGCTAACCACGACCTGCCCATTGCGGGACATCTTGGCTCTGTCAGAATGCTGAATCGCATTAAAGAAAAATATTATTGGAAAAATATGCGCAGTGACATAGATAGCTACATTAAAAAATGCCAATCATGCCAATTAAACAAAGCTCTACGTAAAGTTAATAGAGCACCTATGGTGATAACCTCTACTTCGACGTCACCATTTGAGAGATTATCCATAGATATAGTAGGTCCTTTACCCGAATCCGGCAGAGCTAAACTCAGATACATCCTCACTATGCAAGACGATCTCACAAAATTCTCATTAGCTTATCCTCTTCGCAATAATACAGCTGAAGAGTCGTGTGAATGCCTTTTACATTTCATATCCCTATTCGGGATTCCTAAACACATCCTTACAGATCAGGGTACAAACTTCACAGCTGACCTTTTTAAGAAAACTTGTGAGTTCTTAAAGATTAAACAGCTGTGGTCAACTCCGTATCACCCACAAACACAGGGTGCTTTGGAAAGGTCACATTCCACGCTTAAAGAATATCTCAAACCCTACGTAAACGAGAACCAAGATAATTGGCCTCGATACGTATATACAGCCATGTTAGCGTATAACACCACTGTACATTCAACTACACACTACTCACCATTCGAGTTATTGTTCGGACACAAACCACACATACCAGATTCCGTCTATGATGCATCCAATACAACTTACCCTGAGTATGTAAAGATGTTACAACATCGCATGAAACATGCTCGCGATAAAGCCATAGAATACATTGAAAAATCTAAGTCAAATTCAAAAACTTATTATGATTCACATACTCGCCCCGTAACATACCGAGTCGGCGATTATGTCATGCTAAAAAATCATCCTCGACTAAGAAAGGCCTTATCGCCTGTGTGGAAAGGTCCATACAAGGTCGTCAAAGTGCACGGTAACCATACGTTATCGCTACTCATAAATAGGAGACACGTAAAACATCATTTTGACGAAGTCAAACATGTGGAGGTCCAAGACGCGCCTGCCACAACATAGTTTATATTCCCATATTATGTTAGTTAATTTAATTTCTAATTTTTTCTATCATCTCCCTTTTATAATTATTATTTTCTTTAAGTACAATAAATAAGGCCATAACGCGTTTTATCTAAGTATAACTTATTAGATATATGATTTTATTTGCAGCATACTGGCCCATGGTCACCCAGAGTTCGTTCAACGAATCAACACGAGCTCCGGCATATATTTCGATCCGATTGGCGAACTCAAAATTCGTGCAAGTTACTTAGACGTAGTGACTCCTTTCGATATCTCACATATAGAACCTCATATCCAAAATATAAATTCCGTGTTAGGTACAATACGTTTCTCTTGTAATCAAATCCAGATAAAAACATCTATTGATTTAGAATGTAATAATGTTTTAGAACCACTGACTCTAAGATATCACGATATCGTATCTGAATACTCTGCTATCTCTCACCTAGTAACTAAAAGATCCAAACGAAGCGCCCTTATAGGTGGTGTTGGTACTTTGTCTAAAATTATATTCGGTACTCTAGACGAGGATGACGCTATCAAGTATGATAACGCCATTCAAGATATTCAAAATAATGAAAAAAGACTGGGTTCATTAATGAAAGAAAATATCTTAGTAACAAGTTCAGTTCTATCCAAACTTAATAATACTTTACATAAAATAAAACTTAATGAAGCCAGCCTTAATCAAGCTATCGACAATTTCTCATTAAGATTAAAAAATATTACAATAATATCTAATGAATTATTAATTAAATCTAACATTAATTCAATCTTAAACACTTTAGAAGCATCCTTGCTTGCGTTATCTTTTCAGTTAGCAGACATAACAAATGCCATCCTATCATGTAGTCATAACATCCTGCACCCGGCGGTATTACCACCCGTGCAGTTATACCAAGAAATTGTTGATAACTATAGATACTTACCTGTAGATCTTAAGTTACCTGTCAGCTTAACGTTAGGCAATATTCATAGCCTATCAAATATTTCTAATGTAATGTGTTATAGCCTAAGCAACAAGATTGTTTTTATTTTAAGGATACCATTAGTATCTCCTAGAGAGTATGACCTATTCCATAGTATAGCTCTACCTACCCCACATAATAATGTAAATCCAAATTCTTTTAGTTTTATAATACCTAGCACTAAGTACATAGCAATGACCAAAGATAGGTCCGAATACTGCACTTTAGACTCACTGAGGGAATGCCTAACTACGAGTCCACGCGAACACATCTGCGACGTGACAACAGTGTTCCCCTCCAGCGCAAATCCGTGTTGTGAGAGCGAAATCATATCGAGTGTGATAAGTGCTTTACCAGTGCAGTGTAAAACGGACTTTATCCACGGTAACATAGATCTATGGACACCACTTTTTAATAATAATTGGCTGTATGTGCAATCCCAGGACAACAGACTATACATAGAATGTTCTAATCAAGAGATAACCAACATTAATATTGTTGGCACAGGAATCCTGACCATTCCTAATAACTGTGTAGCATATTGCAAAACTTCAAAACTATTACCAAAATATAAAAATATTAAAATAAATGTAACTACTATCAAATCAGATTTCAATATATTAGATGATGCTTGCTGTAATTTATTTAAGATAAAAAATGTTATAAGTAACGAGCCCCCTTTAAAACTACAAAATATTGACTTAGATATATTTACTTCGGAAATAAAATCCAAATTTAAATCCTTATCTGGTGAAGCAGATAGGGTTGTAAACCAACCCTCAATAATTAAATACGGGACTCATTACTCTGTCATAACAATTGTATTAGTTTTTATTATTCTTGTATTTTTTATTTTTAAGTGTGTTAAATGTATTAAATCAAACAGCCGCCTATCCCATTTCAGTCCAACATTTTCCCTATCCGTCCCAGTTAATTCACCATCAGATCCCATACCAGATCCCCAAGTAAGCATACCCATGCAAACCTTTAATGCTCACTCTGATATTCAAAATGATCCTTCTCCTAGCATCAGAACCAAAATCTGATTTCCCACATCCTTCATCCCCTAAACATCGAAGTTCAACCCCGATGTTTAGTCCACCCCAGGGAGGTGTTATAGTTATATAATGCACCCTTTCCTGCCTATCTTGCACTTTCCTATTGCCTACTCATCTTTCCTATACATGATATATACCGGGTCCCCTTGGTCCCCGCCAGTCTCTTCCTATCCTTCACGCTAGACGGCTGTCTTTTCAAATTATTCCGTATTTTATTTTTTAAAAAGCCTTTCACAAAGTCCAGTATAACATTTGGTGGCAGCGTAAAGGGATTTCTTAAAGAGTCCCCGGTCGTCTTCGAAACAAAATAATAACGTCAGTGACCATACGGACAAAAGTGCAGTGCAAAAAGTGCACCAAGTTCGAGCCGGCCCACTTCGTGTTATTATCAAACTGCAAGGAGACCATTGCTGCGAGCCGTTCGTGCTGTCCAGCAATCAGCCAGCAGCCAATCTCCTGCGTTCCTGCGATCCTGAATCGACGACACCTTGCGCGCTAGCAAGCAAATCCCAGAGAGACTCCAAGGAGGAATTATGTTCATCGCAATCATCTTCTCAGCATTCCAGTGAGTAATTTATAATTCGGATATTTTGGTCATTGCTATACTCCCTAATTGTTTCTTGTGTTTATAACCTCTATATTGTGTATTGTTAAATTGTGTAAATCATTGAAAGTAGTATTATAATTCCATCACCATGGCTGAGAGATCACAGAGCCCAAAATTTGAAAGACCCGAAATCGCGGTTACCGATACAGAAGAGGAAAATTACTGTCCTCCTCTTCAAGGACCTTCCACGAGGTCGAATTCTAAAAAGAAAATTGTGTCACAAAAACCTGAAATCGAATTATCAACACTTTTAAAATTTATAAAACCGTATGAGGGCTGTAGAGAAAAATTAAATTCATTTCTCGTCAATTGTAACAATGCTTATGACCTGGCATCTGATTCTCAAAAGGACACCGTTTTCAAATATATCCTTTGCCGCTTAGGAGGCAAAGCCGAAACCGCTTGCTCCATTAAAGAATTCAATAATTGGCAGCAACTGAAAGATTTCCTTAAGACACAGTTTAGCGAAAGAAAACATTACGCTCATCTGCTCACAGACTTGCAAGAGTGCAAACAGCAATTTAACGAGACTGTGAGCCAGTATGCATTACGAATAGAAACTTGCCTTTCACAACTTTTAACCGAAATATCCATCACACATGGCCATAAAAATCGAGAAATGGTTGGTCGTACAGCAGCCATGGAGGAACTAGCCCTCCATCACTTCCAAATGGGGTTGACGCCCCGCATTTCTAATATTGTTAGATGCAAATCCTCAAAAACATTAAATGAAGCCATTAATATGGCAATCTCCGAAGAAAAAATTCAACAATCCCTATCTAAACAGAATCAGGGACCGTCTAGCGTGCAACATCCACGACAATTATACAGGCCAAATATTCCAAAGCAATATACTCAACCTATGCGACGCGACTCTAATTACAATTTTAACCCAAATCCAAGTCGCTCAAATGTTAATCCAAGTCGCTCGAATGTTAATCCAAGTCGACCTTACGAGTATAACAATTCCTTAGTAATTTGCAGATATTGCAAACTTCCAGGCCATAGCCTAGAACAGTGTCGAAGAAGAGAATTCAATAACAATCGTTTTAAAAATTTCAACCAGAGTCAATCAAGGATGCCTCAACGCGTCCATTTCATTGCCGGCGATACTACGACACCTAACGGTACCGAGTATCCAATGGACCTTACCGAAGGTTACGACACTGTTGACACAGACTCAAAAAACGAATAGACGTCTCGTCCCAATGCCGTGCGGGACTTCATGCGCCAAAAATCGGCATCTCAAATTATAATCCAAAATCCACTGTATCCAGGTCCACTAACAAACAGGGTAACCAGCCCCAAATCTATAGTGGTCCTATCTCTGCATCCAGGTACACTAACAAACAGGGTAACCAGCCCCAAACTTATAGTGTCCCTAATCCTATATCCAGAATCACTAACAAACAGGGTAACCAGCCCCAAATTCATAGTGATTCTCTCTCTGTATCCAAAATCACTAACAAACAGGGTAACCAGCCCCAAATTCATAGTGATTCTCCCTCTGTATCCAAGTCCACTAACAAACAGGGTAACCAGCCCCAAACTCATAGTGGCCCTATTACATCCAAGCAGCAACATAACAAGGTTGGTCTGCAGAATCATCCAAATCCAAACGTTTATGAAATAACGAGTAATCCAGAAAAAACATTGTTGCCTCATGTTCTTATTCAATCCTCTATATCCGACATCCCATTATCCTTATTAGTAGACTCAGGGTCTTCCGTAAGCCTATTAAAATATTCATGTATAGAGAAACATCCTAAACTAGTAAAAGAAATCATCCAGTTGAAGGGTATTGATTCAACAGAAGAACCTATTTGTACCCGCGGTCATTTCCAACTTAAGTTACATATTCCGAAATCCACAATATCACATAAATTCCATGTCATTGACATCGTACACCTACCCTATGATGGAATTATAGGGTCCGATATGCTCAACACACTAGGGTGTAGTATAAATTATACCGACGACTTACTTTATATCGGGAAATCATCCTTAAAACTACATTTTCATGATCCTGCTTATATAATCCCTGCTAGAACAGAAACTGTAATAGAATGTTCTGTGTCTAACCCCGAAATTAAAGAAGGGTTAATTTTAGACCAAAATTTATCCGAAAATCTATTAATCGCGAATTGTCTCGTGCGAGTTAAGGAGAATAACAGAATTAATATTTCCGTACTTAACACCTCAGAAAAAGCTATGAATTTAAAATCAAACTTAAATCTGAAACTTGATCCTATCGACTCTGTACAATTCAAAAATTACCCTTCCGGTACTATTAATCATATAAGCAATACAACGAACAGTTTTAAACGCACTGAAGAAGTATTGCGACAACTTCGCACCCCACACCTGAATGATGAGGAAAGAGATGTTCTATTACAATTATGTTCCGATTTTTCCGATATTTTCCATCTTCCAGGAGAAAACCTTACTCACACTAACGCCCTGAAACATGAAATCAAAACCACAACAGACATTCCGATATATACCAAATCATATAGGTTCCCAGAAGTCCATAAAGCCGAAGTTCGCAAGCAAATCGATAAAATGCTAGAACAAAACGTAATTGAACCTTCCGATTCCCCTTGGTCATCACCCATATGGGTTGTCCCTAAGAAACTTGACGCTTCCAATGTACAAAAGTGGCGAGTGGTGATCGATTATCGGAAGCTAAATGATATAACAATCGGCGACACTTACCCTATCCCTCAGATTACTGAAATCTTAGACCAACTTGGGAATAGTAAATATTTCTCCACCTTAGACTTAGCATCGGGATTCCATCAAATTGAATTAAACGAAGCCGATAAATCTAAAACAGCTTTCACCGTTCCTGAAGGACATTACCAATTTCTGAGAATGCCGTTCGGGCTCAAAAATGCCCCCTCAACCTTCCAGAGACTCATGAACTCTGCCTTGTCTGGTCTTCAAGGCATTCGCTGCTTCGTCTATCTGGACGATGTAGTGTGTTATGGCCATGACCTTAAATCCAGCATTTCTAATCTAGAATCAATTTTTCAAAGAATTCGAGATTTTAATCTCAAACTCCAGCCAGACAAGTGCGAATTTCTCAGACACGAAGTCTGTTATCTTGGACATATAATTACCGAAGAAGGTGTTAAACCAAATCCTGAGAAAATCAAGGCCGTTACCGCATTTCCAATTCCAAAAAATCCCAAGGATATAAAATCCTTTCTAGGCCTTGTCTCCTACTATCGTCGTTTTATTCCCGATTTCTCTAAAGTCGCGAAACCCCTCACCAACCTCCTAAAAAAGGATACATCTTTTAATTGGGAAAACCAACAACAACTTGCTTTCGAGACGTTAAAAAACAAGCTAACATCCGCACCGTTACTTATTTATCCAAATTTTTCCCAACCATTTATCCTCACCTGTGATGCTTCAAACTATGCCGTCGGCGCCGTCCTTTCACAAGGATCTATTGGTAAAGATCAACCAGTAGCTTTCGCTTCACGAACACTTAATAAAAGCGAATCTAATTATAGCACAACCGAAAAGGAGCTATTAGCAATATTATACGGTTGCAAAACGTTTCGCCCCTATCTCTATGGTCGTAAATTTGTCATAGTCACTGACCATAGGCCCCTAAAATGGTTGTTTAACCACAAGGACCCCAGTAGCAAACTCCAAAGGTGGAGACTAAAACTGGAGGAATACGATTACGAAATAGTTTATCGTAAGGGAAAACTGAATTCCGCCGCCGACGCTCTCTCCAGATATCCAGTAAATCCGATTTTCCCTGAAAATAATGATCCAAATCAACCTTTGCCAAATCCTTTTCCATCCTTATCTCCACCATCCAATGTCCTTGCGGAAAATCCAAACCGCGATCTAGATGGAGATCTTATAGATTTATTAATCTCACCATCTTTTGACCCCAACGAGCTGTCAGCTTTAAGCCCGTCAGATTTAATAACCTTGAATGATATCCTCTCATCACCGAAAGCCAATCACACTTCTCCCTCCAATGTCCCTGAAAGCGAAAATAAAATTCGTAACTTACCTCTCCATGAATCCGAACTGGAACTTCAGCCTTCCACCAGTTGGCAGAACCCTGAAACCTTACCCAGTTCATCTCACCCAGAAACGCCTTGTCCAATACCTGAAAACTTACCTTTACACGATGAGACCTATACCAAATTCCTCAAATCATCCGCAAAACAACATGATACCTGTATTGTAGAACACAATGAAAACCTGCTCAAAGGAACACAGAAATTAATTATCATACCTACCTCAATAGACACGGATGAGTCTATGCCCTATGTCCAGGAAATCCTTGGAAACTGTCCGGAGTCCGATCGGGAAGAATTCCTGAAATCAGAAAGAACATTACACACATTTTTACCATTGAAAATTACAGATAAGACTTACCTGTTTCTCTTCACAAAAGTACACCATTTCGATGACTGTCCATATCCGGATATATTTAAGTCCCTAAAATATACACGTGATGAAATAATTATGTCCTATCCTACAATAAATGAAATAAGTACATCAGATTTCAAAAATCCATTCGATAGGCATACCTTTATAAAAATATACAACATGTTCGGGTATCTGTTCGACGGCACTAACATTAAAATACATATCTATCATGACAACATTATATATCCTTCGCTGAGCGAAATTCCAAAAATCCTGAAGGCTAACCACGACCTGCCCATTGCGGGACATCTTGGCTCTGTCAGAATGCTGAATCGCATTAAAGAAAAATATTATTGGAAAAATATGCGCAGTGACATAGATAGCTACATTAAAAAATGCCAATCATGCCAATTAAACAAAGCTCTACGTAAAGTTAATAGAGCACCTATGGTGATAACCTCTACTTCGACGTCACCATTTGAGAGATTATCCATAGATATAGTAGGTCCTTTACCCGAATCCGGCAGAGCTAAACTCAGATACATCCTCACTATGCAAGATGATCTCACAAAATTCTCATTAGCTTATCCTCTTCGCAATAATACAGCTGAAGAGTCGTGTGAATGCCTTTTACATTTCATATCCCTATTCGGGATTCCTAAACACATCCTTACAGATCAGGGTACAAACTTCACAGCTGACCTTTTTAAGAAAACTTGTGAGTTCTTAAAGATTAAACAGCTGTGGTCAACTCCGTATCACCCACAAACACAGGGTGCTTTGGAAAGGTCACATTCCACGCTTAAAGAATATCTCAAACCCTACGTAAACGAGAACCAAGATAATTGGCCTCGATACGTATATACAGCCATGTTAGCGTATAACACCACTGTACATTCAACTACACACTACTCACCATTCGAGTTATTGTTCGGACACAAACCACACATACCAGATTCCGTCTATGATGCATCCAATACAACTTACCCTGAGTATGTAAAGATGTTACAACATCGCATGAAACATGCTCGCGATAAAGCCATAGAATACATTGAAAAATCTAAGTCAAATTCAAAAACTTATTATGATTCACATACTCGCCCCGTAACATACCGAGTCGGCGATTATGTCATGCTAAAAAATCATCCTCGACTAAGAAAGGCCTTATCGCCTGTGTGGAAAGGTCCATACAAGGTCGTCAAAGTGCACGGTAACCATACGTTATCGCTACTCATAAATAGGAGACACGTAAAACATCATTTTGACGAAGTCAAACATGTGGAGGTCCAAGACGCGCCTGCCACAACATAGTTTATATTCCCATATTATGTTAGTTAATTTAATTTCTAATTTTTTCTATCATCTCCCTTTTATAATTATTATTTTCTTTAAGTACAATAAATAAGGCCATAACGCGTTTTATCTAAGTATAACTTATTAGATATATGATTTTATTTGCAGCATACTGGCCCATGGTCACCCAGAGTTCGTTCAACGAATCAACACGAGCTCCGGCATATATTTCGATCCGATTGGCGAACTCAAAATTCGTGCAAGTTACTTAGACGTAGTGACTCCTTTCGATATCTCACATATAGAACCTCATATCCAAAATATCAATTCCGTGTTAGGTACAATACGTTTCTCTTGTAATCAAATCCAGATAAAAACATCTATTGATTTAGAATGTAATAATGTTTTAGAACCACTGACTCTAAGATATCACGATATCGTATCTGAATACTCTGCTATCTCTCACCTAGTAACTAAAAGATCCAAACGAAGCGCCCTTATAGGTGGTGTTGGTACTTTGTCTAAAATTATATTCGGTACTCTAGACGAGGATGACGCTATCAAGTATGATAACGCCATTCAAGATATTCAAAATAATGAAAAAAGACTGGGTTCATTAATGAAAGAAAATATCTTAGTAACAAGTTCAGTTCTATCCAAACTTAATAATACTTTACATAAAATAAAACTTAATGAAGCCAGCCTTAATCAAGCTATCGACAATTTCTCATTAAGATTAAAAAATATTACAATAATATCTAATGAATTATTAATTAAATCTAACATTAATTCAATCTTAAACACTTTAGAAGCATCCTTGCTTGCGTTATCTTTTCAGTTAGCAGACATAACAAATGCCATCCTATCATGTAGTCATAACATCCTGCACCCGGCGGTATTACCACCCGTGCAGTTATACCAAGAAATTGTTGATAACTATAGATACTTACCTGTAGATCTTAAGTTACCTGTCAGCTTAACGTTAGGCAATATTCATAGCCTATCAAATATTTCTAATGTAATGTGTTATAGCCTAAGCAACAAGATTGTTTTTATTTTAAGGATACCATTAGTATCTCCTAGAGAGTATGACCTATTCCATAGTATAGCTCTACCTACCCCACATAATAATGTAAATCCAAATTCTTTTAGTTTTATAATACCTAGCACTAAGTACATAGCAATGACCAAAGATAGGTCCGAATACTGCACTTTAGACTCACTGAGGGAATGCCTAACTACGAGTCCACGCGAACACATCTGCGACGTGACAACAGTGTTCCCCTCCAGCGCAAATCCGTGTTGTGAGAGCGAAATCATATCGAGTGTGATAAGTGCTTTACCAGTGCAGTGTAAAACGGACTTTATCCACGGTAACATAGATCTATGGACACCACTTTTTAATAATAATTGGCTGTATGTGCAATCCCAGGACAACAGACTATACATAGAATGTTCTAATCAAGAGATAACCAACATTAATATTGTTGGCACAGGAATCCTGACCATTCCTAATAACTGTGTAGCATATTGCAAAACTTCAAAACTATTACCAAAATATAAAAATATTAAAATAAATGTAACTACTATCAAATCAGATTTCAATATATTAGATGATGCTTGCTGTAATTTATTTAAGATAAAAAATGTTATAAGTAACGAGCCCCCTTTAAAACTACAAAATATTGACTTAGATATATTTACTTCGGAAATAAAATCCAAATTTAAATCCTTATCTGGTGAAGCAGATAGGGTTGTAAACCAACCCTCAATAATTAAATACGGGACTCATTACTCTGTCATAACAATTGTATTAGTTTTTATTATTCTTGTATTTTTTATTTTTAAGTGTGTTAAATGTATTAAATCAAACAGCCGCCTATCCCATTTCAGTCCAACATTTTCCCTATCCGTCCCAGTTAATTCACCATCAGATCCCATACCAGATCCCCAAGTAAGCATACCCATGCAAACCTTTAATGCTCACTCTGATATTCAAAATGATCCTTCTCCTAGCATCAGAACCAAAATCTGATTTCCCACATCCTTCATCCCCTAAACATCGAAGTTCAACCCCGATGTTTAGTCCACCCCAGGGAGGTGTTATAGTTATATAATGCACCCTTTCCTGCCTATCTTGCACTTTCCTATTGCCTACTCATCTTTCCTATACATGATATATACCGGGTCCCCTTGGTCCCCGCCAGTCTCTTCCTATCCTTCACGCTAGACGGCTGTCTTTTCAAATTATTCCGTATTTTATTTTTTAAAAAGCCTTTCACAAAGTCCAGTATAACATTTGGTGGCAGCGTAAAGGGATTTCTTAAAGAGTCCCCGGTCGTCTTCGAAACAAAATAATAACGTCAGTGACCATACGGACAAAAGTGCAGTGCAAAAAGTGCACCAAGTTCGAGCCGGCCCACTTCGTGTTATTATCAAACTGCAAGGAGACCATTGCTGCGAGCCGTTCGTGCTGTCCAGCAATCAGCCAGCAGCCAATCTCCTGCGTTCCTGCGATCCTGAATCGACGACACCTTGCGCGCTAGCAAGCAAATCCCAGAGAGACTCCAAGGAGGAATTATGTTCATCGCAATCATCTTCTCAGCATTCCAGTGAGTAATTTATAATTCGGATATTTTGGTCATTGCTATACTCCCTAATTGTTTCTTGTGTTTATAACCTCTATATTGTGTATTGTTAAATTGTGTAAATCATTGAAAGTAGTATTATAATTCCATCACCATGGCTGAGAGATCACAGAGCCCAAAATTTGAAAGACCCGAAATCGCGGTTACCGATACAGAAGAGGAAAATTACTGTCCTCCTCTTCAAGGACCTTCCACGAGGTCGAATTCTAAAAAGAAAATTGTGTCACAAAAACCTGAAATCGAATTATCAACACTTTTAAAATTTATAAAACCGTATGAGGGCTGTAGAGAAAAATTAAATTCATTTCTCGTCAATTGTAACAATGCTTATGACCTGGCATCTGATTCTCAAAAGGACACCGTTTTCAAATATATCCTTTGCCGCTTAGGAGGCAAAGCCGAAACCGCTTGCTCCATTAAAGAATTCAATAATTGGCAGCAACTGAAAGATTTCCTTAAGACACAGTTTAGCGAAAGAAAACATTACGCTCATCTGCTCACAGACTTGCAAGAGTGCAAACAGCAATTTAACGAGACTGTGAGCCAGTATGCATTACGAATAGAAACTTGCCTTTCACAACTTTTAACCGAAATATCCATCACACATGGCCATAAAAATCGAGAAATGGTTGGTCGTACAGCAGCCATGGAGGAACTAGCCCTCCATCACTTCCAAATGGGGTTGACGCCCCGCATTTCTAATATTGTTAGATGCAAATCCTCAAAAACATTAAATGAAGCCATTAATATGGCAATCTCCGAAGAAAAAATTCAACAATCCCTATCTAAACAGAATCAGGGACCGTCTAGCGTGCAACATCCACGACAATTATACAGGCCAAATATTCCAAAGCAATATACTCAACCTATGCGACGCGACTCTAATTACAATTTTAACCCAAATCCAAGTCGCTCAAATGTTAATCCAAGTCGCTCGAATGTTAATCCAAGTCGACCTTACGAGTATAACAATTCCTTAGTAATTTGCAGATATTGCAAACTTCCAGGCCATAGCCTAGAACAGTGTCGAAGAAGAGAATTCAATAACAATCGTTTTAAAAATTTCAACCAGAGTCAATCAAGGATGCCTCAACGCGTCCATTTCATTGCCGGCGATACTACGACACCTAACGGTACCGAGTATCCAATGGACCTTACCGAAGGTTACGACACTGTTGACACAGACTCAAAAAACGAATAGACGTCTCGTCCCAATGCCGTGCGGGACTTCATGCGCCAAAAATCGGCATCTCAAATTATAATCCAAAATCCACTGTATCCAGGTCCACTAACAAACAGGGTAACCAGCCCCAAATCTATAGTGGTCCTATCTCTGCATCCAGGTACACTAACAAACAGGGTAACCAGCCCCAAACTTATAGTGTCCCTAATCCTATATCCAGAATCACTAACAAACAGGGTAACCAGCCCCAAATTCATAGTGATTCTCTCTCTGTATCCAAAATCACTAACAAACAGGGTAACCAGCCCCAAATTCATAGTGATTCTCCCTCTGTATCAAAGTCCACTAACAAACAGGGTAACCAGCCCCAAACTCATAGTGGCCCTATTACATCCAAGCAGCAACATAACAAGGTTGGTCTGCAGAATCATCCAAATCCAAACGTTTATGAAATAACGAGTAATCCAGAAAAAACATTGTTGCCTCATGTTCTTATTCAATCCTCTATATCCGACATCCCATTATCCTTATTAGTAGACTCAGGGTCTTCCGTAAGCCTATTAAAATATTCATGTATAGAGAAACATCCTAAACTAGTAAAAGAAATCATCCAGTTGAAGGGTATTGATTCAACAGAAGAACCTATTTGTACCCGCGGTCATTTCCAACTTAAGTTACATATTCCGAAATCCACAATATCACATAAATTCCATGTCATTGACATCGTACACCTACCCTATGATGGAATTATAGGGTCCGATATGCTCAACACACTAGGGTGTAGTATAAATTATACCGACGACTTACTTTATATCGGGAAATCATCCTTAAAACTACATTTTCATGATCCTGCTTATATAATCCCTGCTAGAACAGAAACTGTAATAGAATGTTCTGTGTCTAACCCCGAAATTAAAGAAGGGTTAATTTTAGACCAAAATTTATCCGAAAATCTATTAATCGCGAATTGTCTCGTGCGAGTTAAGGAGAATAACAGAATTAATATTTCCGTACTTAACACCTCAGAAAAAGCTATGAATTTAAAATCAAACTTAAATCTGAAACTTGATCCTATCGACTCTGTACAATTCAAAAATTACCCTTCCGGTACTATTAATCATATAAGCAATACAACGAACAGTTTTAAACGCACTGAAGAAGTATTGCGACAACTTCGCACCCCACACCTGAATGATGAGGAAAGAGATGTTCTATTACAATTATGTTCCGATTTTTCCGATATTTTCCATCTTCCAGGAGAAAACCTTACTCACACTAACGCCCTGAAACATGAAATCAAAACCACAACAGACATTCCGATATATACCAAATCATATAGGTTCCCAGAAGTCCATAAAGCCGAAGTTCGCAAGCAAATCGATAAAATGCTAGAACAAAACGTAATTGAACCTTCCGATTCCCCTTGGTCATCACCCATATGGGTTGTCCCTAAGAAACTTGACGCTTCCAATGTACAAAAGTGGCGAGTGGTGATCGATTATCGGAAGCTAAATGATATAACAATCGGCGACACTTACCCTATCCCTCAGATTACTGAAATCTTAGACCAACTTGGGAATAGTAAATATTTCTCCACCTTAGACTTAGCATCGGGATTCCATCAAATTGAATTAAACGAAGCCGATAAATCTAAAACAGCTTTCACCGTTCCTGAAGGACATTACCAATTTCTGAGAATGCCGTTCGGGCTCAAAAATGCCCCCTCAACCTTCCAGAGACTCATGAACTCTGCCTTGTCTGGTCTTCAAGGCATTCGCTGCTTCGTCTATCTGGACGATGTAGTGTGTTATGGCCATGACCTTAAATCCAGCATTTCTAATCTAGAATCAATTTTTCAAAGAATTCGAGATTTTAATCTCAAACTCCAGCCAGACAAGTGCGAATTTCTCAGACACGAAGTCTGTTATCTTGGACATATAATTACCGAAGAAGGTGTTAAACCAAATCCTGAGAAAATCAAGGCCGTTACCGCATTTCCAATTCCAAAAAATCCCAAGGATATAAAATCCTTTCTAGGCCTTGTCTCCTACTATCGTCGTTTTATTCCCGATTTCTCTAAAGTCGCGAAACCCCTCACCAACCTCCTAAAAAAGGATACATCTTTTAATTGGGAAAACCAACAACAACTTGCTTTCGAGACGTTAAAAAACAAGCTAACATCCGCACCGTTACTTATTTATCCAAATTTTTCCCAACCATTTATCCTCACCTGTGATGCTTCAAACTATGCCGTCGGCGCCGTCCTTTCACAAGGATCTATTGGTAAAGATCAACCAGTAGCTTTCGCTTCACGAACACTTAATAAAAGCGAATCTAATTATAGCACAACCGAAAAGGAGCTATTAGCAATATTATACGGTTGCAAAACGTTTCGCCCCTATCTCTATGGTCGTAAATTTGTCATAGTCACTGACCATAGGCCCCTAAAATGGTTGTTTAACCACAAGGACCCCAGTAGCAAACTCCAAAGGTGGAGACTAAAACTGGAGGAATACGATTACGAAATAGTTTATCGTAAGGGAAAACTGAATTCCGCCGCCGACGCTCTCTCCAGATATCCAGTAAATCCGATTTTCCCTGAAAATAATGATCCAAATCAACCTTTGCCAAATCCTTTTCCATCCTTATCTCCACCATCCAATGTCCTTGCGGAAAATCCAAACCGCGATCTAGATGGAGATCTTATAGATTTATTAATCTCACCATCTTTTGACCCCAACGAGCTGTCAGCTTTAAGCCCGTCAGATTTAATAACCTTGAATGATATCCTCTCATCACCGAAAGCCAATCACACTTCTCCCTCCAATGTCCCTGAAAGCGAAAATAAAATTCGTAACTTACCTCTCCATGAATCCGAACTGGAACTTCAGCCTTCCACCAGTTGGCAGAACCCTGAAACCTTACCCAGTTCATCTCACCCAGAAACGCCTTGTCCAATACCTGAAAACTTACCTTTACACGATGAGACCTATACCAAATTCCTCAAATCATCCGCAAAACAACATGATACCTGTATTGTAGAACACAATGAAAACCTGCTCAAAGGAACACAGAAATTAATTATCATACCTACCTCAATAGACACGGATGAGTCTATGCCCTATGTCCAGGAAATCCTTGGAAACTGTCCGGAGTCCGATCGGGAAGAATTCCTGAAATCAGAAAGAACATTACACACATTTTTACCATTGAAAATTACAGATAAGACTTACCTGTTTCTCTTCACAAAAGTACACCATTTCGATGACTGTCCATATCCGGATATATTTAAGTCCCTAAAATATACACGTGATGAAATAATTATGTCCTATCCTACAATAAATGAAATAAGTACATCAGATTTCAAAAATCCATTCGATAGGCATACCTTTATAAAAATATACAACATGTTCGGGTATCTGTTCGACGGCACTAACATTAAAATACATATCTATCATGACAACATTATATATCCTTCGCTGAGCGAAATTCCAAAAATCCTGAAGGCTAACCACGACCTGCCCATTGCGGGACATCTTGGCTCTGTCAGAATGCTGAATCGCATTAAAGAAAAATATTATTGGAAAAATATGCGCAGTGACATAGATAGCTACATTAAAAAATGCCAATCATGCCAATTAAACAAAGCTCTACGTAAAGTTAATAGAGCACCTATGGTGATAACCTCTACTTCGACGTCACCATTTGAGAGATTATCCATAGATATAGTAGGTCCTTTACCCGAATCCGGCAGAGCTAAACTCAGATACATCCTCACTATGCAAGATGATCTCACAAAATTCTCATTAGCTTATCCTCTTCGCAATAATACAGCTGAAGAGTCGTGTGAATGCCTTTTACATTTCATATCCCTATTCGGGATTCCTAAACACATCCTTACAGATCAGGGTACAAACTTCACAGCTGACCTTTTTAAGAAAACTTGTGAGTTCTTAAAGATTAAACAGCTGTGGTCAACTCCGTATCACCCACAAACACAGGGTGCTTTGGAAAGGTCACATTCCACGCTTAAAGAATATCTCAAACCCTACGTAAACGAGAACCAAGATAATTGGCCTCGATACGTATATACAGCCATGTTAGCGTATAACACCACTGTACATTCAACTACACACTACTCACCATTCGAGTTATTGTTCGGACACAAACCACACATACCAGATTCCGTCTATGATGCATCCAATACAACTTACCCTGAGTATGTAAAGATGTTACAACATCGCATGAAACATGCTCGCGATAAAGCCATAGAATACATTGAAAAATCTAAGTCAAATTCAAAAACTTATTATGATTCACATACTCGCCCCGTAACATACCGAGTCGGCGATTATGTCATGCTAAAAAATCATCCTCGACTAAGAAAGGCCTTATCGCCTGTGTGGAAAGGTCCATACAAGGTCGTCAAAGTGCACGGTAACCATACGTTATCGCTACTCATAAATAGGAGACACGTAAAACATCATTTTGACGAAGTCAAACATGTGGAGGTCCAAGACGCGCCTGCCACAACATAGTTTATATTCCCATATTATGTTAGTTAATTTAATTTCTAATTTTTTCTATCATCTCCCTTTTATAATTATTATTTTCTTTAAGTACAATAAATAAGGCCATAACGCGTTTTATCTAAGTATAACTTATTAGATATATGATTTTATTTGCAGCATACTGGCCCATGGTCACCCAGAGTTCGTTCAACGAATCAACACGAGCTCCGGCATATATTTCGATCCGATTGGCGAACTCAAAATTCGTGCAAGTTACTTAGACGTAGTGACTCCTTTCGATATCTCACATATAGAACCTCATATCCAAAATATAAATTCCGTGTTAGGTACAATACGTTTCTCTTGTAATCAAATCCAGATAAAAACATCTATTGATTTAGAATGTAATAATGTTTTAGAACCACTGACTCTAAGATATCACGATATCGTATCTGAATACTCTGCTATCTCTCACCTAGTAACTAAAAGATCCAAACGAAGCGCCCTTATAGGTGGTGTTGGTACTTTGTCTAAAATTATATTCGGTACTCTAGACGAGGATGACGCTATCAAGTATGATAACGCCATTCAAGATATTCAAAATAATGAAAAAAGACTGGGTTCATTAATGAAAGAAAATATCTTAGTAACAAGTTCAGTTCTATCCAAACTTAATAATACTTTACATAAAATAAAACTTAATGAAGCCAGCCTTAATCAAGCTATCGACAATTTCTCATTAAGATTAAAAAATATTACAATAATATCTAATGAATTATTAATTAAATCTAACATTAATTCAATCTTAAACACTTTAGAAGCATCCTTGCTTGCGTTATCTTTTCAGTTAGCAGACATAACAAATGCCATCCTATCATGTAGTCATAACATCCTGCACCCGGCGGTATTACCACCCGTGCAGTTATACCAAGAAATTGTTGATAACTATAGATACTTACCTGTAGATCTTAAGTTACCTGTCAGCTTAACGTTAGGCAATATTCATAGCCTATCAAATATTTCTAATGTAATGTGTTATAGCCTAAGCAACAAGATTGTTTTTATTTTAAGGATACCATTAGTATCTCCTAGAGAGTATGACCTATTCCATAGTATAGCTCTACCTACCCCACATAATAATGTAAATCCAAATTCTTTTAGTTTTATAATACCTAGCACTAAGTACATAGCAATGACCAAAGATAGGTCCGAATACTGCACTTTAGACTCACTGAGGGAATGCCTAACTACGAGTCCACGCGAACACATCTGCGACGTGACAACAGTGTTCCCCTCCAGCGCAAATCCGTGTTGTGAGAGCGAAATCATATCGAGTGTGATAAGTGCTTTACCAGTGCAGTGTAAAACGGACTTTATCCACGGTAACATAGATCTATGGACACCACTTTTTAATAATAATTGGCTGTATGTGCAATCCCAGGACAACAGACTATACATAGAATGTTCTAATCAAGAGATAACCAACATTAATATTGTTGGCACAGGAATCCTGACCATTCCTAATAACTGTGTAGCATATTGCAAAACTTCAAAACTATTACCAAAATATAAAAATATTAAAATAAATGTAACTACTATCAAATCAGATTTCAATATATTAGATGATGCTTGCTGTAATTTATTTAAGATAAAAAATGTTATAAGTAACGAGCCCCCTTTAAAACTACAAAATATTGACTTAGATATATTTACTTCGGAAATAAAATCCAAATTTAAATCCTTATCTGGTGAAGCAGATAGGGTTGTAAACCAACCCTCAATAATTAAATACGGGACTCATTACTCTGTCATAACAATTGTATTAGTTTTTATTATTCTTGTATTTTTTATTTTTAAGTGTGTTAAATGTATTAAATCAAACAGCCGCCTATCCCATTTCAGTCCAACATTTTCCCTATCCGTCCCAGTTAATTCACCATCAGATCCCATACCAGATCCCCAAGTAAGCATACCCATGCAAACCTTTAATGCTCACTCTGATATTCAAAATGATCCTTCTCCTAGCATCAGAACCAAAATCTGATTTCCCACATCCTTCATCCCCTAAACATCGAAGTTCAACCCCGATGTTTAGTCCACCCCAGGGAGGTGTTATAGTTATATAATGCACCCTTTCCTGCCTATCTTGCACTTTCCTATTGCCTACTCATCTTTCCTATACATGATATATACCGGGTCCCCTTGGTCCCCGCCAGTCTCTTCCTATCCTTCACGCTAGACGGCTGTCTTTTCAAATTATTCCGTATTTTATTTTTTAAAAAGCCTTTCACAAAGTCCAGTATAACATTTGGTGGCAGCGTAAAGGGATTTCTTAAAGAGTCCCCGGTCGTCTTCGAAACAAAATAATAACGTCAGTGACCATACGGACAAAAGTGCAGTGCAAAAAGTGCACCAAGTTCGAGCCGGCCCACTTCGTGTTATTATCAAACTGCAAGGAGACCATTGCTGCGAGCCGTTCGTGCTGTCCAGCAATCAGCCAGCAGCCAATCTCCTGCGTTCCTGCGATCCTGAATCGACGACACCTTGCGCGCTAGCAAGCAAATCCCAGAGAGACTCCAAGGAGGAATTATGTTCATCGCAATCATCTTCTCAGCATTCCAGTGAGTAATTTATAATTCGGATATTTTGGTCATTGCTATACTCCCTAATTGTTTCTTGTGTTTATAACCTCTATATTGTGTATTGTTAAATTGTGTAAATCATTGAAAGTAGTATTATAATTCCATCACCATGGCTGAGAGATCACAGAGCCCAAAATTTGAAAGACCCGAAATCGCGGTTACCGATACAGAAGAGGAAAATTACTGTCCTCCTCTTCAAGGACCTTCCACGAGGTCGAATTCTAAAAAGAAAATTGTGTCACAAAAACCTGAAATCGAATTATCAACACTTTTAAAATTTATAAAACCGTATGAGGGCTGTAGAGAAAAATTAAATTCATTTCTCGTCAATTGTAACAATGCTTATGACCTGGCATCTGATTCTCAAAAGGACACCGTTTTCAAATATATCCTTTGCCGCTTAGGAGGCAAAGCCGAAACCGCTTGCTCCATTAAAGAATTCAATAATTGGCAGCAACTGAAAGATTTCCTTAAGACACAGTTTAGCGAAAGAAAACATTACGCTCATCTGCTCACAGACTTGCAAGAGTGCAAACAGCAATTTAACGAGACTGTGAGCCAGTATGCATTACGAATAGAAACTTGCCTTTCACAACTTTTAACCGAAATATCCATCACACATGGCCATAAAAATCGAGAAATGGTTGGTCGTACAGCAGCCATGGAGGAACTAGCCCTCCATCACTTCCAAATGGGGTTGACGCCCCGCATTTCTAATATTGTTAGATGCAAATCCTCAAAAACATTAAATGAAGCCATTAATATGGCAATCTCCGAAGAAAAAATTCAACAATCCCTATCTAAACAGAATCAGGGACCGTCTAGCGTGCAACATCCACGACAATTATACAGGCCAAATATTCCAAAGCAATATACTCAACCTATGCGACGCGACTCTAATTACAATTTTAACCCAAATCCAAGTCGCTCAAATGTTAATCCAAGTCGCTCGAATGTTAATCCAAGTCGACCTTACGAGTATAACAATTCCTTAGTAATTTGCAGATATTGCAAACTTCCAGGCCATAGCCTAGAACAGTGTCGAAGAAGAGAATTCAATAACAATCGTTTTAAAAATTTCAACCAGAGTCAATCAAGGATGCCTCAACGCGTCCATTTCATTGCCGGCGATACTACGACACCTAACGGTACCGAGTATCCAATGGACCTTACCGAAGGTTACGACACTGTTGACACAGACTCAAAAAACGAATAGACGTCTCGTCCCAATGCCGTGCGGGACTTCATGCGCCAAAAATCGGCATCTCAAATTATAATCCAAAATCCACTGTATCCAGGTCCACTAACAAACAGGGTAACCAGCCCCAAATCTATAGTGGTCCTATCTCTGCATCCAGGTACACTAACAAACAGGGTAACCAGCCCCAAACTTATAGTGTCCCTAATCCTATATCCAGAATCACTAACAAACAGGGTAACCAGCCCCAAATTCATAGTGATTCTCTCTCTGTATCCAAAATCACTAACAAACAGGGTAACCAGCCCCAAATTCATAGTGATTCTCCCTCTGTATCAAAGTCCACTAACAAACAGGGTAACCAGCCCCAAACTCATAGTGGCCCTATTACATCCAAGCAGCAACATAACAAGGTTGGTCTGCAGAATCATCCAAATCCAAACGTTTATGAAATAACGAGTAATCCAGAAAAAACATTGTTGCCTCATGTTCTTATTCAATCCTCTATATCCGACATCCCATTATCCTTATTAGTAGACTCAGGGTCTTCCGTAAGCCTATTAAAATATTCATGTATAGAGAAACATCCTAAACTAGTAAAAGAAATCATCCAGTTGAAGGGTATTGATTCAACAGAAGAACCTATTTGTACCCGCGGTCATTTCCAACTTAAGTTACATATTCCGAAATCCACAATATCACATAAATTCCATGTCATTGACATCGTACACCTACCCTATGATGGAATTATAGGGTCCGATATGCTCAACACACTAGGGTGTAGTATAAATTATACCGACGACTTACTTTATATCGGGAAATCATCCTTAAAACTACATTTTCATGATCCTGCTTATATAATCCCTGCTAGAACAGAAACTGTAATAGAATGTTCTGTGTCTAACCCCGAAATTAAAGAAGGGTTAATTTTAGACCAAAATTTATCCGAAAATCTATTAATCGCGAATTGTCTCGTGCGAGTTAAGGAGAATAACAGAATTAATATTTCCGTACTTAACACCTCAGAAAAAGCTATGAATTTAAAATCAAACTTAAATCTGAAACTTGATCCTATCGACTCTGTACAATTCAAAAATTACCCTTCCGGTACTATTAATCATATAAGCAATACAACGAACAGTTTTAAACGCACTGAAGAAGTATTGCGACAACTTCGCACCCCACACCTGAATGATGAGGAAAGAGATGTTCTATTACAATTATGTTCCGATTTTTCCGATATTTTCCATCTTCCAGGAGAAAACCTTACTCACACTAACGCCCTGAAACATGAAATCAAAACCACAACAGACATTCCGATATATACCAAATCATATAGGTTCCCAGAAGTCCATAAAGCCGAAGTTCGCAAGCAAATCGATAAAATGCTAGAACAAAACGTAATTGAACCTTCCGATTCCCCTTGGTCATCACCCATATGGGTTGTCCCTAAGAAACTTGACGCTTCCAATGTACAAAAGTGGCGAGTGGTGATCGATTATCGGAAGCTAAATGATATAACAATCGGCGACACTTACCCTATCCCTCAGATTACTGAAATCTTAGACCAACTTGGGAATAGTAAATATTTCTCCACCTTAGACTTAGCATCGGGATTCCATCAAATTGAATTAAACGAAGCCGATAAATCTAAAACAGCTTTCACCGTTCCTGAAGGACATTACCAATTTCTGAGAATGCCGTTCGGGCTCAAAAATGCCCCCTCAACCTTCCAGAGACTCATGAACTCTGCCTTGTCTGGTCTTCAAGGCATTCGCTGCTTCGTCTATCTGGACGATGTAGTGTGTTATGGCCATGACCTTAAATCCAGCATTTCTAATCTAGAATCAATTTTTCAAAGAATTCGAGATTTTAATCTCAAACTCCAGCCAGACAAGTGCGAATTTCTCAGACACGAAGTCTGTTATCTTGGACATATAATTACCGAAGAAGGTGTTAAACCAAATCCTGAGAAAATCAAGGCCGTTACCGCATTTCCAATTCCAAAAAATCCCAAGGATATAAAATCCTTTCTAGGCCTTGTCTCCTACTATCGTCGTTTTATTCCCGATTTCTCTAAAGTCGCGAAACCCCTCACCAACCTCCTAAAAAAGGATACATCTTTTAATTGGGAAAACCAACAACAACTTGCTTTCGAGACGTTAAAAAACAAGCTAACATCCGCACCGTTACTTATTTATCCAAATTTTTCCCAACCATTTATCCTCACCTGTGATGCTTCAAACTATGCCGTCGGCGCCGTCCTTTCACAAGGATCTATTGGTAAAGATCAACCAGTAGCTTTCGCTTCACGAACACTTAATAAAAGCGAATCTAATTATAGCACAACCGAAAAGGAGCTATTAGCAATATTATACGGTTGCAAAACGTTTCGCCCCTATCTCTATGGTCGTAAATTTGTCATAGTCACTGACCATAGGCCCCTAAAATGGTTGTTTAACCACAAGGACCCCAGTAGCAAACTCCAAAGGTGGAGACTAAAACTGGAGGAATACGATTACGAAATAGTTTATCGTAAGGGAAAACTGAATTCCGCCGCCGACGCTCTCTCCAGATATCCAGTAAATCCGATTTTCCCTGAAAATAATGATCCAAATCAACCTTTGCCAAATCCTTTTCCATCCTTATCTCCACCATCCAATGTCCTTGCGGAAAATCCAAACCGCGATCTAGATGGAGATCTTATAGATTTATTAATCTCACCATCTTTTGACCCCAACGAGCTGTCAGCTTTAAGCCCGTCAGATTTAATAACCTTGAATGATATCCTCTCATCACCGAAAGCCAATCACACTTCTCCCTCCAATGTCCCTGAAAGCGAAAATAAAATTCGTAACTTACCTCTCCATGAATCCGAACTGGAACTTCAGCCTTCCACCAGTTGGCAGAACCCTGAAACCTTACCCAGTTCATCTCACCCAGAAACGCCTTGTCCAATACCTGAAAACTTACCTTTACACGATGAGACCTATACCAAATTCCTCAAATCATCCGCAAAACAACATGATACCTGTATTGTAGAACACAATGAAAACCTGCTCAAAGGAACACAGAAATTAATTATCATACCTACCTCAATAGACACGGATGAGTCTATGCCCTATGTCCAGGAAATCCTTGGAAACTGTCCGGAGTCCGATCGGGAAGAATTCCTGAAATCAGAAAGAACATTACACACATTTTTACCATTGAAAATTACAGATAAGACTTACCTGTTTCTCTTCACAAAAGTACACCATTTCGATGACTGTCCATATCCGGATATATTTAAGTCCCTAAAATATACACGTGATGAAATAATTATGTCCTATCCTACAATAAATGAAATAAGTACATCAGATTTCAAAAATCCATTCGATAGGCATACCTTTATAAAAATATACAACATGTTCGGGTATCTGTTCGACGGCACTAACATTAAAATACATATCTATCATGACAACATTATATATCCTTCGCTGAGCGAAATTCCAAAAATCCTGAAGGCTAACCACGACCTGCCCATTGCGGGACATCTTGGCTCTGTCAGAATGCTGAATCGCATTAAAGAAAAATATTATTGGAAAAATATGCGCAGTGACATAGATAGCTACATTAAAAAATGCCAATCATGCCAATTAAACAAAGCTCTACGTAAAGTTAATAGAGCACCTATGGTGATAACCTCTACTTCGACGTCACCATTTGAGAGATTATCCATAGATATAGTAGGTCCTTTACCCGAATCCGGCAGAGCTAAACTCAGATACATCCTCACTATGCAAGACGATCTCACAAAATTCTCATTAGCTTATCCTCTTCGCAATAATACAGCTGAAGAGTCGTGTGAATGCCTTTTACATTTCATATCCCTATTCGGGATTCCTAAACACATCCTTACAGATCAGGGTACAAACTTCACAGCTGACCTTTTTAAGAAAACTTGTGAGTTCTTAAAGATTAAACAGCTGTGGTCAACTCCGTATCACCCACAAACACAGGGTGCTTTGGAAAGGTCACATTCCACGCTTAAAGAATATCTCAAACCCTACGTAAACGAGAACCAAGATAATTGGCCTCGATACGTATATACAGCCATGTTAGCGTATAACACCACTGTACATTCAACTACACACTACTCACCATTCGAGTTATTGTTCGGACACAAACCACACATACCAGATTCCGTCTATGATGCATCCAATACAACTTACCCTGAGTATGTAAAGATGTTACAACATCGCATGAAACATGCTCGCGATAAAGCCATAGAATACATTGAAAAATCTAAGTCAAATTCAAAAACTTATTATGATTCACAAACTCGCCCCGTAACATACCGAGTCGGCGATTATGTCATGCTAAAAAATCATCCTCGACTAAGAAAGGCCTTATCGCCTGTGTGGAAAGGTCCATACAAGGTCGTCAAAGTGCACGGTAACCATACGTTATCGCTACTCATAAATAGGAGACACGTAAAACATCATTTTGACGAAGTCAAACATGTGGAGGTCCAAGACGCGCCTGCCACAACATAGTTTATATTCCCATATTATGTTAGTTAATTTAATTTCTAATTTTTTCTATCATCTCCCTTTTATAATTATTATTTTCTTTAAGTACAATAAATAAGGCCATAACGCGTTTTATCTAAGTATAACTTATTAGATATATGATTTTATTTGCAGCATACTGGCCCATGGTCACCCAGAGTTCGTTCAACGAATCAACACGAGCTCCGGCATATATTTCGATCCGATTGGCGAACTCAAAATTCGTGCAAGTTACTTAGACGTAGTGACTCCTTTCGATATCTCACATATAGAACCTCATATCCAAAATATAAATTCCGTGTTAGGTACAATACGTTTCTCTTGTAATCAAATCCAGATAAAAACATCTATTGATTTAGAATGTAATAATGTTTTAGAACCACTGACTCTAAGATATCACGATATCGTATCTGAATACTCTGCTATCTCTCACCTAGTAACTAAAAGATCCAAACGAAGCGCCCTTATAGGTGGTGTTGGTACTTTGTCTAAAATTATATTCGGTACTCTAGACGAGGATGACGCTATCAAGTATGATAACGCCATTCAAGATATTCAAAATAATGAAAAAAGACTGGGTTCATTAATGAAAGAAAATATCTTAGTAACAAGTTCAGTTCTATCCAAACTTAATAATACTTTACATAAAATAAAACTTAATGAAGCCAGCCTTAATCAAGCTATCGACAATTTCTCATTAAGATTAAAAAATATTACAATAATATCTAATGAATTATTAATTAAATCTAACATTAATTCAATCTTAAACACTTTAGAAGCATCCTTGCTTGCGTTATCTTTTCAGTTAGCAGACATAACAAATGCCATCCTATCATGTAGTCATAACATCCTGCACCCGGCGGTATTACCACCCGTGCAGTTATACCAAGAAATTGTTGATAACTATAGATACTTACCTGTAGATCTTAAGTTACCTGTCAGCTTAACGTTAGGCAATATTCATAGCCTATCAAATATTTCTAATGTAATGTGTTATAGCCTAAGCAACAAGATTGTTTTTATTTTAAGGATACCATTAGTATCTCCTAGAGAGTATGACCTATTCCATAGTATAGCTCTACCTACCCCACATAATAATGTAAATCCAAATTCTTTTAGTTTTATAATACCTAGCACTAAGTACATAGCAATGACCAAAGATAGGTCCGAATACTGCACTTTAGACTCACTGAGGGAATGCCTAACTACGAGTCCACGCGAACACATCTGCGACGTGACAACAGTGTTCCCCTCCAGCGCAAATCCGTGTTGTGAGAGCGAAATCATATCGAGTGTGATAAGTGCTTTACCAGTGCAGTGTAAAACGGACTTTATCCACGGTAACATAGATCTATGGACACCACTTTTTAATAATAATTGGCTGTATGTGCAATCCCAGGACAACAGACTATACATAGAATGTTCTAATCAAGAGATAACCAACATTAATATTGTTGGCACAGGAATCCTGACCATTCCTAATAACTGTGTAGCATATTGCAAAACTTCAAAACTATTACCAAAATACAAAAATATTAAAATAAATGTAACTACTATCAAATCAGATTTCAATATATTAGATGATGCTTGCTGTAATTTATTTAAGATAAAAAATGTTATAAGTAACGAGCCCCCTTTAAAACTACAAAATATTGACTTAGATATATTTACTTCGGAAATAAAATCCAAATTTAAATCCTTATCTGGTGAAGCAGATAGGGTTGTAAACCAACCCTCAATAATTAAATACGGGACTCATTACTCTGTCATAACAATTGTATTAGTTTTTATTATTCTTGTATTTTTTATTTTTAAGTGTGTTAAATGTATTAAATCAAACAGCCGCCTATCCCATTTCAGTCCAACATTTTCCCTATCCGTCCCAGTTAATTCACCATCAGATCCCATACCAGATCCCCAAGTAAGCATACCCATGCAAACCTTTAATGCTCACTCTGATATTCAAAATGATCCTTCTCCTAGCATCAGAACCAAAATCTGATTTCCCACATCCTTCATCCCCTAAACATCGAAGTTCAACCCCGATGTTTAGTCCACCCCAGGGAGGTGTTATAGTTATATAATGCACCCTTTCCTGCCTATCTTGCACTTTCCTATTGCCTACTCATCTTTCCTATACATGATATATACCGGGTCCCCTTGGTCCCCGCCAGTCTCTTCCTATCCTTCACGCTAGACGGCTGTCTTTTCAAATTATTCCGTATTTTATTTTTTAAAAAGCCTTTCACAAAGTCCAGTATAACAGGTAGAAGAACTGAGTGGCGAGACTTGTTTTTTTTACAAGTTTTGTTTTTGATGGCTTACATTAATCGTTGGTAGCTATCAACACATTCAAGACGAAAATAATTTGCTGTCTTTCTCTTCTCCGGTCTCCCATCTGAGAAAGTTTCCTTTCTTCAGCTACCTATACTTCTATTGAACTGTTGAAATGATATCGTCCGGGTATCGCTCGGCCCTGCACTCCTCTGCCGTGTAGTTCTGAGTGCATTTATAGTACCTATTTATATTTATTACGATTGTGAGGAATGCTCAATTTCAAACAATCGTAATAATAGTTTTCCCAGTTTTAATTTAATATAGCAAATTCAGCCTTATCTTAGCTCCAAATAACTCAGTGCACTTATTTCTCCTGAAATAAAATAAATAAAAAGTAAAAAAATAACAAACGTGACCTTATGAGGGTCAGGAATGATCGAGCTATAAGATGTTGCAGTGTTTTTTTATTTTTACAGGAATGGAGACTATTGCTAGCTGTCGCACAAGTGCCATGCCTGTTTCGATTGAAAAACGGCCTACACTGCAGCTATTGGACAGCTTCGATGAGATGATTTCAGCAGATGATTACTGGTGGTAGGTCTCTCATTATGTAAGAGGCCGTCTGGGTGGGTACCACCGCAATGTCTATTTCTACCGCCAAGCAACAGTGTGCATGCACTGTTGTGTTTCGGTTTGAAGGACATTGTAGCCAGTATAACTACCGGACATAATGAGACTTAACATCTTATGTCTCAGGATGACGAGCGCAGTGGAATGCCAATCAGTACTTTGTAAGTCAAGGTGCTGGATGGTGTTGCTACTGTTTATGGGTGGTCGTATCGCTTACCATCACGCGAACAGCATGCTCGTCTCGTTATTCAATGCAATAAAAAAAAAAAAAGAAAAAAAAAAAGTTTGTCAATGACACACCGCTTAAATAAGCATTGTTTGAATTGTATTCAGTTTAGTAACTATTTGACAGCTGTGTCGCTGGAGAGTTTGTTACCATCACTTCTTCTCTCTGGTCATGACACTAGGAGGTGATGGCGGAAGGGCGTTTTGGGGGTGCTGTCTATTTTGTAAAAAGAAAAGAGTAATCGAGGACGATCACATTGTCAGGATAGGCCGTGTTAGCACTTAAATATTTTGTGAGGGTATTTGTGATATCAAACTAGTAGTAGAAGTGACAGTTGGGTGTAAAAAAAGGGTGCCGTATCGATGTGCACTCTCATTCGCGCTGTTTCGATCTCAGTCTTGACTCAGTCGTAGTCTCTATATATCTTTGTGAAAGTATTTCTGTAAAATCAGTGGTAGATATTATTGGAACGAAGTTCCTTATCGCGCGTTGTGAAAGGGGCCTAGACGGAAAAAATTCTCACGAAAAGTTGTCACGACACTTTTTGCTATTATCTTACTAATATGAACCTTAAATACAATGCGTAGAAGCTATAATTCTTGAAACGAGTATATTTTTATTTATTTTATTTATTAAAGTCATTAAAACCATTTCTTACTAATCTAATATGAACCTTAAAGACATTGCGTAGAAGCTATTTCCCCAGCGTTGGCACGGAACGAGTACAAAAGAATCGAACGTAACATTCTTTTTTCAAATTTTGTTGATTTATTCTACTTTGGTTACTGACATTTATCAATAACAAGACTAAACGTGCTTTGCTCGCGTTTAAAAATCTACTTTATGTGGTAAGTGTAAGATCGAATTTGTGTTTAGTCAATCAAAATTTGTGATAAAAATGCTATGCAATAGCTTTACCGCGGCAGTCTCCGAGTGCCACACGTATATTTATTTGTTTTTTTCTCTAGAAACTTATGTATTGGAACGGAAATAGGAAAATATTTATATATTTATATATATACACACTCTGTTATATAAATAAAATTTTATTACAATGCCTTCACTAATTAATCGAAAGGAACTTCGTTCCATCCGGGTGTCCCTTGACACCTCTCATTTTTTTTTTATTTATATGTTAATCGCTTCAGTTTCTATAAATAGATTTTGAAGTAATATTGATTGATTACAATTATAATTTGGTGTCTTATAAAATTATTATGATCAAATACAATATTATGAACAGATACAATAATAAATACTATTCTATAGAAAGTATATATGTTTATCAGTTTCTGACACGTGCAAAAAGGCACGAATACGCGCGCATTTGTACAACTTGTGAAGAATTTGACGCTTGATGCTCTTCGACTCTGCGCTCGTATGAATTGACCCTTACTTATCAATAAAAAATCTAGAAAAGGACAAATGAATAGCATTTCCTGGAACTATTATAGAAAAGGGAAGCACAGAAGCAGGGAACTTACATTATCGATCACCTCCTGTTAGAACAATATATATAATAGTTAATACCTATATTAAGTACCAATAACTTGTGGAACGACCTGAAAACTACTTAATTACTCATGTAAACATTACTTATTTCAATAGAAAAATGAGAATAATTCCGTTTTGGACATTTTGTGTCCCCGCCAATCGTAATGGCCGCAAGGGATGCCACAGTGAAGATGTTAGTTGTCATGAGTTTTTTAAGAGACAATGGAGCGGCTGCTGTAGCCCCATCACCCAACCCCTTCTTGTAGAGGCCAAACTCACATAAATTTTGGCTGCCCAATCTGACAATAAAACCCAAGGCCAGCCAAGGTGCTCGAACATTAGAGAAATTAGTCAAGACAGTATTACATATTATTATTAATTCATGTTAATAAAACATGGTTATAATTGTGTGTAGTTATAATTATATTAATTAGTTTTTGTTTCTAAACAGTTTCTAAACAATTCCTTGAGTTTTTTTTTAATTTATTTCTAAATTAAAGTTTTTGAAGTTATACTTCTTTTGGCGCGTTAGGGAAAAATGATGAGTAAATTTTTACGATGCGCGCGCACAGCGTCACGAAAAACCGACACCCTGAAGTTAGCTATAGTCAACATTTTTGAATTCACCCTGAAGTTAGCTATGGGTTTTTTAATACATCAATGGCTATAGTCAACATTTTTGAATTTTGAACGTAGAATAAGGCGAAAGATAAATTTTTTTAAAAGATTTTTATCTTGTTACGCCAAAGAATATAACTTCTAAAGCGTTTACACACACACTTTTTTTATTTGCAAGCCAATTAACGTACTGGGAACATATAAACAATGCTATAATAAAAATTCAAATTCAAAGTTTATTGTATTCCACAATTATTTTATACAAATAAAGATGTTCCAATTAAAAAGACACGTGACATAATCGTGGACCCTGTCGGGCACGGCAAAATTTCAAGAGAGGGAGAAACTATATTATTAAGAATTTATATACATGTAGATATTGTTTTTTATTAAGTTATAATTAATATTAAACATAAATGTGTGTGTGCACGTGTGAGTGCGCGCGTATTTGTGTGTATAAACAATAGAATACACATATACAGGGTCATTTTGACATTGCGTTACTAAATGAAACCACATACTTATCTCCTTGTAAATAACACTTTCCATTAAGTTATTTTAACCATAGATGTAAAATAAAAAAGTGTAAGTTTCGAACAAAATAAATATCAATAAAAAGTAACTTTAAGTTTACACACCCTAATGCCACTACTACTACTCTAGAAGGATTCGCCGCTGGAGCAATATCAGACTTTCAGTCAGAAAACACTCACGCACACGCCATATTCGCACTAAACTAAGAAATGATAAAAAAATCAGGAAAATAAAATTCGTTTCGTTCGTTAATTTCGTTTCTCGTGGGTAATTTTTGGCACGATGTTAGCAAAAGCAAAGACGAGTATATGGTTTCATTTATTAACGCAATGTCAAAATGACCCTGTATATATGCCAGCTAAGCTAAGCAAATACACGAACAAATATACGAAAACAATGTTAAATTTAAATGAGGCATCGACTCCAAATATACGTATATATTAGTTATTAAGGTTAAAAATATATTTTTTATTATTTTTTGCTTTTCAGTTTTTTCGGTGGTTTAATTTTTTTGTCAAAAAGGTTTCATTATGCAGTAAAAACGGGGAATCTAGCAAATTTTTATGATGCATTTAAATGCAAAGAAAACGTACACATTGGCAACACTGGTGATGGGGGCACTTGCTGGATCGTACAAAAAACCCAGCAAACAAATAATAATTATAATTATTGACGTGGGTACGTCGAGACTATTCACAGAACCGTTTTGCATCGGGTATCGTGTATGACCTTGGTGGGTTGTACGTCAAGACAGAGCGTGAATAAGGCGCTTAACTCAAAAAGGCGAATCAGTAATTTAATTTTAACCGACTTCCTATTACAATTATATTGAGAAGAAGTAAATTGGCACCTACCACAGACAATATTATTACACTCCAAAAAGCTAAATACCTATACATCCTACTAATATTATAAATGCGAAAGTTTCTAAGAATGTATGGATGTATGGATGGATGTATGGTTATTACTCTTTCACGCAAAAACTAATGAACGGATTTCGATGAAATTTGGCACACGGGTAGATCATGTCCTGGATTAACACATAGGCTTCTTTTATTCTGGTAATTTGCTTCAATGGGAAATAATTGAATTATTTAATGTTTAATTATCTGATTTTTAAGTAGATGGCGCTGGCATCGTACAGTGTTTATACGTTATTTGTAGCAAAAACATTCACACTATAATCACTCCTAAAGTCCTTGTATCTTCTGATATAAAGTTCATTTCAGCACGATCAATAGTTTATGTCGTTTGTAAAACTAGCTACAGTTTCCGGACGTCAGGAATCTAGTAGATCCCGACAAGTTGCTATTTAATTCCAGCCAGAGGTCTTGAACTACAGTTCCTCAAATATTCGCCACAATAAAGTACTTAAATGTTATACTAGCTTAATAACTGGGCATTATGGGACAACGGCCTAATTGCAGTATACTCTCTCAGTTACTTTAACAGCCTGTTAACTGTCTTAACGTACTGTTAAGGTTTTTGAGTGTCCCACCATGCCCTAACACTTACTTGTGATCTTCTTTAACTAGGCGTTCTTTCATGAGACGCGCGATACTTTAATATTTGCATTAAATTTAATTCTCGATGAACTAACGCCCGTTAAATAAGAAATTGGTGAAACTGAACCTTAACATCTAATGTCTCAGGGTGACGAGCGCAGTGGAGTGCCACGCAGTACTATGTAATTAAAAAGTTCTGTATGGTGTTACTACTGCTTATGAGCGGTCGTATCGCTTACCATCATGCAAGGATGGGCTCCTCATTCATATGTTCATGGGCGGCGGTGATCACTTACCATCAGGTGAACCGTATACTCGTTTGCCCCCTATATCATAAAAAATATCAATAAAAATCTTGCATCCGTATACCTCTACTAGAAGGTCTCTTATTATTTTTTACAACATTGTTCCTAAGAGACAAGTAGTTGCAGCCCTAATAGTAAGCGCAGTAACAACAATTATTTTTACTTTAATTCTAAAACATTAGAAAGTCCCGGATTCACAAACGTTACTTAGCTAAGTACGGAGCAATGTCAGGCCCGTATTCACAAACGATACTTAGCTAAGTAAGGAGCTATGATAATAAGTCTTCTCAGTGCTTACGACATGACAGCCTTCGTAGTGCGTAGGCATGGGGGCGCTGTGATTAACTAATCTATACTAATATATAAAGCTGAAGACTTTGTTTGTTTGTTTGAACGCGCTAATCTCAGGAACTACTGGACCTATTTTGAAAATTCTTTCACTAATAGGAAGCTACATTACTCCTGAGTGCTATAGGCTACTTTTTATCCCGGAAAAACTTTTCCACGCGGGCGGAGCCGCGCGCAAAAGCTAGTATTGAAATACAACTTTAGTTGGCTATTAGATAAACAAAGCTGAACAAAGCCAAAGAAAACTATGAAATTGCAGACACTATGCGTCTCATAGTATTGTTTGTGAATACAAGTGTTACAACAGAAAATGCTATGATAATTTCAAAATGGTAATTACGTTATACGGTATGATAGGCTAGTATACACATTATCAAAGAAAACTTAAGTGAAGTGAGAGCTTCATATTGTGTTTTATATGGTAAGTAAGATTTCCGTCTGATAAAACAACCTCCTATCCTTCATAATTCCTATACCGCGTAAGACATGTAGTGTATGATTTGTATAAAATTGAGTTAATAAGTGGCAGAGATGACTTAACATCAAATGACCGTCGCTGTCAGCCAAAGAATTCTAAAATTATAATATAGAGTGCATTGGGAAAATTGTCATACAAAAATTTTGAGCCTGTTCGTCAGTAACTCAATCTACCGTGAAATAGCAAACACCTATGTTAAATGTATTAAAACGTACTTTGATATGATCATTGATCGTAATGCGCAAATTGGCATATTTCCTTCCAAAAGATTGTTTTCTTTGACGTCTTGCCACACGGATGTGTCAGATAAGACAGCGACTTATTACCATTAGGTAATAAGTTTTGTATGAATTTGGTCCTAATGTCCGGTCTATAACTAACCATACTTTTTAATGTATTTTTGTCGGCCAAATGCCAATCCCAGACACATTGTAGTAACTGGTATAGAGCAGCAATCTTCTTCATAAACCTAAAATTGTAGGCACCATCAACAAAATGCAATCAAATTAAAACAAATGTAATGATACCTGGATAAGCTGAATTTATACTGTTTATGGGTGATCGTATCGCTTACCATCAGGCGAACGGTATGCTCGTCTCGTCATTCAATGCAATAAAAAAAAGGTGCTCCCCCAGCAAAACGGCGCGGACAGTCACAACAGACACTCACACTTATAAAACACTAAATGATCTGGTGATCTACGTACCACATAAAATAGATATCTTTTATTTAATTGTAAATCTTTATAAGTGACGTTAAATCCGGCACGCACGCTATCAATAGATAAGGGTTAATAGGGTAGTTTCCTATGTCCTATTTCGTACATTACTTTATATGTAACAGAACATAATACGAAAAAGAAGTTCTTCTGTAAAATCAGCATCAAAATTGGTTGAAAAATAAAGCAGTTATTCTCATTTGAAATATTGTCGTGAGTAAAAGTGAGGGCGTAGTGGGTATATGGCACTATCTCTTTCGCACGCACGCAGCGTTATGGCCGGTGACACCCAGTGACGTCACAGTCTGATATCACTGTTATTTGACAATTTCCCCTTCTACCAAATTTCAAAGCTTTATAACTTACTTATTATTGCGCCAATTTTACAAATTCTTTTTCCGTTAGATTTCAGATGGCATACATTTTTGATAAATGTTAAAAAAAAAGTAGTCAACTAGCCTGTTACAATAGCAATAAACACAGAGTGGCACATCCCTTACAAAATTACTAATTTAGATTTATCGTTTTTTTGCCTGCTTCTTTGGGTTTTTCCTAATTTCCTTTTCCTAAACCAACCCAGTATTGAGGCGAACAAAAAAAATGATCAGTTGAGTCATTTTCGAGTCTGCAAGATAAACCCAAAGCTTTTTTTTTAATGTGGCAAATTATATCTATTTTTACACGCTTTATATTAGCTTCACTTGTATGTATGTTTGTAACCGACTCCTTTGGGCGCGATTTTGACCCACTTTAAACGGTCAGATTTTACTCAAACTTTTTAGATTTGTCGAGGACCGATGACAATACACTAATTTGATAAGATTATGCCATTATTCAACTTGCAAAATAAGATTTTTGACAATTTATATATATTTTTAGTGACATCTGTTGGACCATAATAGAATTACAACTAAACTGGCTACTCTTATGCGTAAAAAAATCCTACTTGTCACAAGATGGCGCTTTCGTTTATTTTTTAGTGACATCTGTTGGACAATAGTAGAACAGAACTAAAAAATAAAAAATAAATAATAGTTTAAAACAACTAAAAAACACGCTTTTTAGAAAATCCAACTAAAAAATATAAAATAAATTTGAATTAAGAATAGTGTAAATAAGAAAAAAATGTATTTTATTGTAAAAAAAAGCGTGGGGTGCATGGTATCAATAGTTATAAATATTTTATTGACAGATAATATGAGTAGAAGTATTATATATCATTTTGATAATATCTTAAAAAGCACCCCACGCTTTTTTTACAATAAAATACATTTTTATAGTAAACCAGACGTTTACGATCCCGCGTGGTAAGTTCAAAAGGGTTCAGTCAACTGCGGCGATCGTTTCCCGGTGCCGTCTCGCACTCGGGCGCAAACCCTCGGCCAACGTAAACTGCGCACTTGCACATTATAGAAGTAAGTGGATTGTTATTACGTTTCGTATCTTAGGCATGTATTGTAGCTATTCTGATTAATTATAAATCGGATATCATCATTCATATTACCGCTGCTTGTTTTTTATCATTCTTTTAAAATAAATTATCTTTTATCAAATTTATTGTGTATTGACTGCCTCGGTTGCATAGTTGTAGTACGGTACGACAGCAATGCTGGGGTCTCGGGTTCGATCCCCGGGTTGGGCAAAGTGATATCGGATTTTTCTATTCAGTATCAGCCCGGAGTCTGGCATTAGTGCCCGATATAGCGGTAAGCTCGCCCCCTATCACATCATGGGTGATGGGATGGAACACGCACGACGAAAAGTGGGTGCATTAGTTGCGCCTCTGCCTACCCCTTCGGGGATAAAAGGCGTGAGAGTGTGTGTGTGTGTGTGTGAGTGTGTCATTGTATATAAGAGAATTAATTTCAGATATACTTTTTGAATTATATAACAATTAATTGTCCCCATGACCATTACCATAACATAAATTTACAACTTCATCGACGAAGCGTTAGTAGAAGTGCACCTAGTGTCCCTATAGCACACGGCCAGCTGATCAACGCGGTTTTTTACTCATAAACTATCTATACCTATACATATTACAGTATCGAGTTACTTATCGATATATTTTTGCAGTTTTAACGGTTCTCAGCAAAATATCATACTTTGTGAATACGATAAAATATCAAGTGTTTATGATTAACATATTATAATGACTGTCTTACTGTGTCTATTGTAACTATTATTTAGATAGTGATATGAAAGTTACGTGAGAGTTCTATATCTAATATTATTTTGTTTATATGTTTGTATGTCATCAACGTCGTTAAAGGATATATTATGGTCACTTGTGGACGTAAATAACAAAATTAAATCAGAAGAAATGTTCACGCTACCAATAAATTACCAATTCTATTAGTCAAATATATATTTAAATAAAATAAAAATTGTTTCAAAGTCAGCTGTACTGTGACCTTTTAGGTCAGTGTGACGAGGGTATTCTGAATGTATTAGAAATTTTATTTCCACTATCTGTAATTAACCTTATATAAACCCGACTTCCGTCGGTAATCTCGGAATATGAATCTATATAACGGATATCTGGGTAATCCAGTAAATTTCTCAGAATAACCATAAACATTACATAAATTATCGTTATGTATTTCGTCGAACATCTGCAAACTAATATAAGTCTGTTCCATAAAATGATGAACCCTGAACCATGATATATTGAAATGGGACCAATTCCAGGCCCTAATCTACTAAATAAAAAAGGAATCAAGGTAATAAGCTCACAATTTTCAGAGAAATCAGTGTACAATGTACATACATTAATAAAAAATACAAACACACCAATTAAATACCTCCTCCTTTTTTGGAAGTCGGTTAAAAATAATGACATTTGAACGTTGTTTGAGTGAAGCTTCTTTTAAAAAATATTACCGTATGAAATCTTTGATCCAATATCTCCCACAATCGTTATACCTACTGACTACTGCGGGAATTATTTCAAACTGATGCGTTATTGGTACAACACACTCTCATTTATATTTCCAAAACTATTTGTTCTAATTTTTTAAGACCTGACACCTGCCTGACGTCAACTATATCTTGGGTATCCAATCACGAACAAGTAAAAAAAACAAACATAGTGTTTTTCGACTAGGGAATCAAACCCTGGACCTAGATTACGATCCACAACTAGTAGCCAAGAAGGCAGTCTTTCATTTTGTCTAATAAGAAATAACATAAATTTATTTTCCTATTTCTCATGTTCCAGATGCAGTGCTTTATATGCGTGACATACATGATAATACTATGCAGTGGTAATCCAATGAAAAATCGAGGCATAGATAACAAATATGAAAAACATTCTTTCGTTAATAATTTCATTGCATCAATGTTCCACAAGCAAACACCTGAAGAAATAAATGATAACGAAGAAAACAAATTAACGGATACCAGCTACGACAAATATGGTTACGATAACTTCCAAAATCTTCTTAACGAAGCTGACTTTCTACAACGGAGAAATGATAGAATTGCAATGCCACCTCTACAGTATCGGTTTCCGAAAAGTATAAAAAATACACTGACCGAAGAGAAAGTTAACGAAAAGCCAAAGGAAGAAATGATTATCGTGGTAAGTGGCAACAAATCCCAAGAAACAGAAAACTTAAAGAAGGAACGCTCGCGCCCGGGAGGCAAGAATAAAATTAAACAAAACGAAGAAGTGGATGATGTACCAGATGTCATTCCTCTTTTAACGTCAATGGCGGGACAAAGTCAGATGGGTAATCGCGAATCACAAACAGTAGTCAAACCAACTGTCATAGTAAACATACGAGGATCGATCAATAATCGAGAGGACACCAGGCTTGATAAAGGGAAGGATATTGCCAATGATACTGACATTACACGAAACGTCTTCAATATTAACCAAGAAATTAATGTGAATTCAGATGCAAAACCGGGTAAAAAATTAAATGCTGTCCAGCAAGACATAAAAGCTGGGCCGGAAATGCAGACTGATGAAGAGTTGTTGTCTATAATATGTCAACCTAAATACTGGAAAGGAAATAACAAAGAACGAAAACTAGATGTTATGCAAATATTACTAACTGTTTAGATTGAAATAACTTTTAGTTTATGATAGAAGTTGTAATGTTGTAGTTAATACATGTATCACTACAACTCATAGAACTGATAGTAAGCAATCGTGTTAAGTAGCTAGGTATATATTTTTATATAAATTTGATTTGCATATTTGTTTATAATTTCGAAACTAAGACTTCATCTCTTATGCAGAAATATTGTCGTATTTTATACATATATTATGTAAACAAAATAGCTTAATTAAAGAGATAACTGTGAAGTAAGTAATCAAATCTCTGTCATTTCTATTAAACCAAAACAAAATTCGCACTACGTGTGTCGCACTCTGGGATTAGCTTGTGTATATCCGGTTTTAAACAGGCCGACATAATTATGTCGACTGGCAAGAGGTAATAATCTCTCGTTAGACGAAACTATCTGGATCCCGTGATCGTATAAAATAATATTATGATGATAATGACCCATGTCTTTTGACATTTTTGTTTTAATATACTTGCTAAAATTATTTATAGAAAACAACAAAAATGTTTTTTAAGCTATTGCATAGCTTCTATCACGGGCCTTGAGCGTGGAGACCGAATCCAGAAATTCCGTAACGAAAATAACCTGACATCTTTTTTATCTTACTAATATGAACCTTAAGTACAATGCGTAGAAGCTATAATTCTTGAAACGAGTATATTTTTATTTATTAAAGTCATTAAAACCATTTCTTACTAATCTAATATGAACCTTAAATACATTGCGTAGAAGCTATTTCCCCAGCGTTGGCACGGCACGAGTACAAAAGAATCGAACGTAACATTCTTTTTTCAAATTTTGATTTATTCTACTTTGGTTGTGATTACCATTGCATTTCTGACATTTATCAATAACAAGACTAAACGTGCGTTGCTCGCGTTTAAAAATCTACTTTATGTGGTAAGCGTAAGATCGAATTTGTGTTTAGTTAATCAAAATTTGTGATAAAAAATGCTATGCAATAGCTTTACCGCGGTAGTCTCCGAGTGCCACACGTATTTTTTTATTTGGTTTTCTCTTGCACACTTTATTGCAAGAATCAAGGTTCTAGGAACCTACAACTTTCACAACGTAACTGTTCTATATTTTATAATCGTTTCAACAAAAAAAACAAAATAATTTCCCATGCATATCCTTTAAATGTAAATGGAAAACATAATCAAGGCAAATACTAAATTCCCGGAATAAAGTTCTTGCAGATACAGTAAATTAACACGACTCTAATACCACAAGTCACTGGCTCCATATGCGTAGTACCGTTACGTCCCACTGGGCCCACGCTACTTCTATACCTTGCTATAATCATTTACCATATTTGTATCAAATTGTATGCATAATAATACTGATAAATGGACATGATATCATTGCTAAAACTCTCTTTTAATTAAATTATTCTATATTCTGCTTATTTTTCTAGCCGTAGGTCGTTTTGTTGATACATTTTTTTTCATATTATCAGAATAAGATAAATGCATTATTATACCAGAAGAAAAAGAAGAAGTCTTCTGATAGTAATTGCTACCAACGCTGATGCGCAGATACAATATCACCGAAATCATAATATTCCGAATCAGAAATCATAAAATTTCGAAGTTTAAGTCACTCTTATTAATACGCCTGTTTACAACAAATAGCACTATGTATAATGGTATAATTCTGTAGATTGTTTCGTTTGTAGAGTCTGAAGAAATACTCAAAATTCTATGCATAAAAGCCCATCAAGTCTTGGAAAATATACTTATGAATAGTGTTTTAATACAAGTCAGATTTCCGATTTCATAAACACTTTATATTATTTATTGCGTGGAGGGCGGAGTGCTTCTATATAATATGTACTTAATAGTAGATTGCCTGACATCAGGCGCATCATATAATTAATCTATGTAATTTCTAAGTTGAACTGTTTATTTTTTTATTATATCTCTGTTAGTCACATAACTTCGAAGTCGATGGTAATTTCTTATTGCCTTATCAAGTTAGTAGCACACTTAGGCCTTCATCCGTGGTCAGATGGCGAGGCAAAGGCTCTGCGCGGCCGTCCAGTATTATAAGACCGTTAAAATTAGTTGATCACTGATGAAATCATATTACGGGCTTAGGTCCAATTTTTATTAGGGGCGTTAGTTAATCGGGCATTAAAAATAACGCTAATGTTAAAGTATCGCGCGTCCCATAAAAGAACGCCTAGTTAAGGAAGATCCGAGGTCCGTTAAGACAGTTAACAAGCTGTTAAAATAACTAACAGACCATGGTGAAATTAGACCTTATTCGTCCAATAGTTGAGCTCCTTAGATCGATGCTCAGGTCGGACCATTGAAAATTATATCAAATTGGAAAACATCCGTGGCAGCCCAAGAATTGGAATGACCAATTTATCTATAGACTTGTCCCTATCATATCAGATATAAGCACTGCGTATCATAGGTGAACTAGTTATGTTTCTGTTTACCACTTTGGAGATACCCGCGTGAGTTTAACGAGGGATGCTATTTTGTTAATTAAGTCAATACCCTTATACGAATAAATTACATTGTCAATAAGGTAAAAACTCATAAGGGTGACTAAACTTAGAAGGCCTAATGGAGATTTTAAAATGCTTAACATTTTACTTTGAAAACCATGCTCGGCGAAAATTATCTTAGAAAATAATATCTGTCAGAATATTCCCATAAATATCTGAATGAATACATAAGTTTAATTAGCAATATCTCAAATCTCAATCCAATAAGGATCATAATGATTGAGTCCGAAAGAGGTATATTGGATGTTTACCGAAAACTATAAAACTAAAAGACTAACGACCCTATTCATAAACAGTTTATAAACCTATTTTAGTTATAGAATGTTTTGTCATCTTCCTTCAAACTCAATTCAAAATTCGTTCAAAGAAAACAAAACATTCGATAACTACAATAGGTTTATAAGCTTTTTATGAATAAGAACGTAGCTTGGTGGCGTAATTGTGGTAAGACAGCCGTGCTGAGGTTCCGGGTTCGATCACCGGCTCGGATTATTTGATATTGAGGATTTGTGCTTAGAATCAGTCCGATGTCTGAACTGTTACCCTGTAAAGGGTAATAATCACGTCCATAGGGGGCGGGTGGATGGATGAGTCCTAAGATAGCTAGTGGAATATGGGTGTGATTGAATAGGAAAAACGGACTGCCTCGGTGGTGTAGTTGTTTTACGGTACGACTGCAGTGCTGAGGTCTCGGATTCCATTCCTGGGTCGGGCAAAGTGATATTGGTTTTTCTACTCAGTATCAGCCCGAGGTCTGGGAATGTGCCCGGAAAATGGTAATAAACCCGCCCCCTATTACATGGGACCTAAAATAGCTGGCGAAATCTGCCTACCCCTGAAACGCGAAAAAAGCGTGAAATATATGTGGCGGCCAATCTCAACGGAGATCAGGCAGGTACGCAAGAGATATTATAGTGCACAAGTGTGTGCGCAATACACAGATGCACTCGCTATTCCTTCACTCTCATTGTCCGGTGAGACGGCAATTCGACATGATGGAAGAGAGGTCAGGCGCAGAACCAACGACTTTTACGTGCTTTCCGAGGCACGGGGGTATCACACCGCCAACTTCCTGACTCCGACCTGCGACGAAGTATTTTTTAAGATGGAAAGACCCAGTCACTATGTTTGACATCAAAGGACACAATAATGCCGGCTGATCGAAATTGATAACTAATCAATTTTGATATATTTAGAAAGAAGGAAAAACTTCATTAGCAATTACAATCCATGTTAGGATCGAAACGATTTGAATAAATTAAGTCATTCTTAAAATGTAGTAATTACTGTCCACTGAAATCTATAAAAACCATTTTAAATACATAATTGTGCAGAAAAAACTTTTAAGGTGAACTACCTAAGCGCAGTTTTGGATCACCAAGTATGGATTTCGATCCAGCTTTTTAAATTATGGATGAAATGCATAAACATAAAACTAATAAAAAGAGAACAAGCATTCAATTTGATTGATTTCATGATTTATCAAGATTGGTTTGTTAGATAGTACATATTTTATTGTAATTTATCCAATTGAATAAAATATTAATCTAGGAACATTAAGTAGATCTTGAGTAATTTTATTCACTTTTATTTTTAGCTAAGATTATCTGCATATAAATAAATGACAAACTGCAAGTAATAAAACGAGTAATAAATGAAAGTGCAAACTCCAAAAACGTAGCAATATCAGGTGAGGAATCATTACTTTCAACAATTTCGACGTTTTTTCTTCATTTTAAAACTACGATAGGTATATAATAATATCATAAGTTATAAGGTTTTTATGAAGTATAAAAATCGTAAAATCAATCTTGTATTTAATTAAAGTGTTGTGATAGATTTAATTGAATATAATCAATCTTATGCATCTTATTTTAAAGAAAAGCGCAGACGCCAACATAAATGGCGGTGACGGACTACTTAAATTAGTTTAGCGATTTACTTGAAGCGACTGTAAGATTCATGTCAATTGTATGAAAATAGACATAAATAAAAGAACCGTATCTGTTATGTATTTTTTTTCCATTTCATTAACAATGCACTCATGGTTTTGGTCAGAAGTATTTGCAATAGGGTAATTGATAACTTTTTTTTAATACATTTATAAACAAATGTATGTATCCAAAATCTAACGGAAAAAGAATTTCCAAAATTGGCGCAATTATAATAAAGCTTTGAAATTTGGTGGAAGAGGAAGTTGTCAAATAACAGTAATATCAGACTGTGACGTCACCAAGTGTCACCGACCATAACGCTGCGTGTGTGCGAAAGAGATAGCGCGATATACCCGGCGGGGATATCCCCGCCACACGCCCAGTTTTGCTCACAACAATATTTCAAATAATTATAAATAACTGCTTTATTTTTCAACCAATTTCGATGCTGATGTCTAAGAATAATTTCTTCTTCGTATTATTTTGCCGTTACATATAAAAGAATGCACAAAATCAAACATAGGAAGGTACCCTATTACCGCGTACATAATAATTCTGTCCATTACAGTTTTGCGGATATTATGTATGCTTTGTAATTCAATTCTTGTACAAAATGTATGATTTGTATTTACGAATTTTTAAACAATACTGCTATTCACGATGGAAGTCGTCGGATTATGATTTTATTTAGCTCCACTAGAAGCGATGAACAAATTTTACCAGGTTAAAATAATGTAATTAATGATTTTACGACATGTTCAAGTTTTAATGATATCAGCAAAAATATGGGTCGTATGTCGCTATCTTGTTCTTCTTCATTCATATTACCAGTATTACTGGTATCCTGATTTACTTGTTTCACAAAAGAAACTCAAGTGTTGTACGGTGCAGTTTCCAAATATAACTCATGATCTCCTTATCTCTTCCACTAAAGAAACCAAAAGTAGACCAGTACAAGCAAAAACCAAGATTTCCGGGACAGTCGCCTTGAACAATCTACTAAATGCCATGCTCTCAATATGTCCATTCGTCTATTGTCAAGGTTAGAACTCAATACAAATCGGAACGTAAGAGATCTTAATGAATTACATTTATCTAATAGCTGCTTACACCTTATGCTCAAATTAAATTAAATTTATTTAAAATCTGCTTCTGGTTTTTGTAGCACTAATGACCTTACTTGATTTATTTAGAATAGCTGGCGCCATATAATTTTCGTTTCACTACACATGCAGGCTAGCAATAAAGAGAAGATGTAAAGAAATGTTAAAAGGATCTTCAACCTTTGTGAATTCTCTTGTATCCGTTATCAATTTAGTATCAATGAAATTAAAACTGTACTATATAGTTTGTCTACGTGAAAACAGTGTTACAACTTTTGACCGACTCTCATTGTCATGCTTTAGCTTTCTGAACCAAGTTTTATTAAGATCTAAATAAATATCAATTTGTATAATCTTGTTCATTATACCGGAACGCCCCAAGCGGACTGTAACTTAAATTATACAGTACGACAATTATTATTTGTGTGTTGCACTAAGTTCTAATGTGGCTGGACTTCTAAGAATCTAATAAGCTATGTCTTTCAAATTTAAATAACTATGTTCTCATCTGAATATAATATTCCTTTCAATTATTGTCTAAGCACCATACCAGTTGCACACTCCTCTATTATGATTTATTACGTTATGTAACGGGACATTCAAACACATACCAAAACATATTATCTTCAAGTAATAAATCCGTGCGTGATCATAAGCAATTTGCCACATTTTTATTAATTTCATGTCATAAAAATATTTTGATTTTGCGCTCGATTGGTGGAAATACGTGAAAGTCAATCAATACTAGTTTATAATTTATATTAAGTCCATTAACCCCGATGTCATCAGGATTTGGATCGAAATAAGTCATAAAAACGGTCTCGTTTACATTCATAAATAAGATGTTATTTTATTGCCGCGGAAACGCTAACGTTTTTAAACTGTTACATAGAAGGATAATAGATATTTAAATAGAAGCTTTAAATATATTAAAATAAGATGCTGATCCTTATGCTAAAATTATCTTAGGAACTACCCACATTAAAGTAAAGACGATAATAAAAATAGCCTTCCTCACAAATCTACTAAATATATAAAAAAGCGTTTAAGAAAATGAGCATTCAAAACGATGGATCAAGAGCCGTAATTGATATCATACTGCAAACTGTGTTTATAACTGTTCACAATGCGGTTATTAAATTCATTTTTTACCAGACAACATGATTGGCAGATTAATGCAAAGCTTTTTACATTATTATTTAATCAACGTCATACATTGATTTGACTATACATTCTTTGCTGTTTCTATGTCACCGTATTAGCGGTCAATGAGGCATCGAATATGTCTCGCGAATATTGTTATATAAAAAGCCCGTCGCGAAATAATATTAAAGAGAGCTATTACTAAGTATAATTAATAACCCTTAAGAAATAGAAGAAAAATCGTCAATCATTTAAATATATCTTATCTTACTAATCTTTGATAAATTATAAACCTAGATAGAGTGACGCGCTGCAATGAAACTAAAACAAATAGGCCAACTTTTCTTAAGCTAGTATGCGTGACAGCTTTGTCATACGCTATCGCTGCATCATTCTGCGTATCCTTGTGTGCGCACATAATGATACCAGTTATTGCATGGTTTCTATTAAAATGGGGAGAAAATTATATCCATGAAAAACAACAAAAAGATAATTCACTCGAACTCATTTAGTGGGCAACTGCTGGCCTCTATTTTTTTCGACGCGTTCGAAACGTTCAGTGTCTATCTAGGTATATAATTAATCAAAGTTACTAATATTATAAATGCGTCAGTTTGTAAAAAAATTGGATGTTTGTTCGAAGTAAACAAAAATGGATGAAAACTCAATGGATTTGGATGAAATTTGGCACACAGATAGACCATGTCCTGGATTAACACATAGGCTACAGTTTGTCCCGGTAATTTGATTCCAAGGGAAATGATGTGATTTGTTAAATAGATGACGCTGGCGTCGTACACGTTGCCCTATACATTGATACAGTGTTTTAGCAACTTTTGTAACTGGAAAGGGTTTTCACGCGGGCGAAGCCACAAGCAACACCTAGTGCTCTATATTATAAGTTCGCCAAACTGCTTCAATTTGAATAAAAAGTAATTCCCAGATTTACTAAAAAAAATTACAAGCTTTTATTTAACTTGCAATGTATGTATGTATGTATGTATGAAATCTGGCTGTGTAAGTTTGATGCAATTTAAATGTATTTTAGAGCATTTAAACTTTTACTTTTAATTTATCAATGAATTTATTTTGTAGTACGCGCAACACCTTATTCAATTTGCAAGACAACGTTTCTAAGGTAGGTACAGATGAAGTTGCGTTCTAATTAATTTATATGTCCTAGATATAAATTGGCAACTTCCTGATGTAATAGCTGGTACTGTTATAATAATTTGTGTCACGACTGATCTACTGTCATATAAATTGATATACTTATACTATAATTATTTAAATCGGATATTTATATACTAAGTTATATAAAAAATATGAACCGAATCAATTTATTCACAACTTAGGTTTTGAAAATAGAATAAGGGTAAGATCTTAGTTTTATTTCCAGGTGGGGAAAAGTTCTAAGAATAGTATACAAGTCAAAAACGTTATCCAGTCAGTATAGAATTCTTACCCGATAATCATGACAAAATATAGGCTCTGCTACCTACATCATGGTTGAGAAATACCCTTATCCTTCGGTATTTCCTATCTAAAAACAACATAGAATAAAATGCCTAGACGCTGATGTCTCAATCATCTCTCAACGACCACCCTGAGCCGAGGTACGAACCCCACTTAGGGGGTGGCCTCAACGTGGTCATTTAAATGTGAAGGGATGGAGCGCCTAAAGCGTTTGCCCGAATATCCAATGTGGTCAGAAAAGTCGACTCGCGTCAGGCTACTGACCGTAATCGTCAAGTAAAAAAATAATAAGATACTACCATGGGCGCATAAATACGAACCGTTATTTCTTCCCATTTTCTATAAATTTATAGGAAACGGTCACTATTTAAATTCCGAACATGAAGTAGCACTCTAAATTCAAACATATTTTAGATGATTTTTATGCATGTCCAATTGATTTACTGATTTTTATAATAAACATAATATTATAGGTACATCTTGTATCAAACTGTTCCGTACATTGGAATGTATGTAAGTCGTTCATTGATTTTTAATATTAGATAGCCGTCATCAAACTAAGTTCCATTTTTTTACAACCGATTAAAGGAAAAAGCAAGTTGCTCGCTTGATGGTGAATGGACATTATATATTAAGAGTCCAGTAGTAGCCCTGCCCAATACATTACAAAATATAAGTGCTGGTATAGGTTCTGATTTTTATAATAGAGAGAGCCAGTTCAACCCGAACAGAATAACAGGATTATACAGAAATGAATTAGTATCCAACTGTCGCATCCTCCATATTTCCTTTACCCGATGCCACCAGAAAACGTCGCGCGATGATAGCAATTAATACAATGTATTGAATTGCTTCAGTGTTGCGTATCAAAAACGACAAACTTTGGCACCAAAGCATTTAGGAACATTGGAAACGAGCTATTGAACAACTGTACCGTGATGGTACATAGGGACAAAATCAAAACTTCGCGTGACGATGGAAATATGCACAAGTACTCACATCTGCCACTGCCACGCGACTTTAGGAAACCGCCTTGGTGTGCTGCTGAACTCCGTCACTATATATCAGGGCACTACGCACAATTAGTCCACACAGTGTACGGATTTTGGGTGCTCAGACAGCCCAACTTACATAGTTTATTCAATTAATTATGAAGCGCGCCGGGGATCGTGCCGCCATAGATGCACCGACCTTGGTTACTATTCCATCCGTTCGATGGCGCGGGCGCGCGGCCTCCCGTTGGCTACCGGGAATGGCCCGTTTAGTTGGCGGCAAATGTGTGCGAATTTGAATTGCCTTCGCTCTCACACACATACCACCATCACGCGAATTTAAGGATAGAGTATTGTTGTTTTATTTAACATTAAACTACGGTTACGAAACATTCCGCCCACCAAAATACATTAATGTATTTTCGATTAATATTATTGAAACAAATTAACCTAACTTACAGAAGGCATATGATACTAACTTACACTATAAATTAAAAGTTTAATTATTAAGTTAGTCGTTTTGATTTGGCAAAGGACAAAGTTTGACTAGAGGCCTCGTCAAACGAGAGCCTTCAGCCATACGTATCGTGGCGATGCGGACTACACCGTCAGGACTCGGATGTAGTTCTTCAACACGAGCTAGCGGCCAATGTAATGGAATCGAATTATCAGCTTTCACAATAACTACTGATCCTACGCTTAACGGTTTTGAATGTTTGGTCCACTTCGCCCGCTGAGTCAGAGAATGAAGATATTCATGCTTCCAACGGTTCCAGAAATCCTGCTGAAATCGTTGAATCAGTTGCCATCGACCCAAACGATTTATGTTTAATGAAGTTACGTCTTCATCGGGGACAGACGTTAAGGGCTCAAGAGTAAGAAAATGCCCGGGTGTTAAAACAGCAAAATCATTAGGATCTGAACTCAGCGGACAAAGAGGCCTCGAATTTAACATGGCTTCGATTTGTACAAAGAGTGTTGTCAACTCTTCAAAAGTTAAACATTGATCGCCAACGATACGATACAAATGCGATTTTACGGATTTTATCTGTATTTCCCACACTCCGCCGAAGTGGGGACTTGAGGGCGGATTGAAGCGAAATTCGATTTGATTGGCATGAGCAGCATTTCGCATATACTCATTTAATTGTGCATTAGCACCAACGTAATTTGTCCCGCAATCAGAATGAATTATGCTGACCCGTCCACGTCGCCCGGAAAACCGGCGCAAAGCAGCGAGGAAAGCATCCGAAGAAAGATCCGAGACTGCCTCAAGATGTAATGCGCGAGTCGCGAGACAAACAAATAAACATAAGTAAGCTTTAGTGATTTTTGCACCCCGATGTTTACCGGTTTTAATACGAAAAGGGCCGCCGTAGTCGGTCCCTACAACAGAAAACGGTTGAACCTGATTTACACGAACTGAAGGCAGGTCACTCATGAAAGGTTCAAGTGGGGATGGATGCGTTTTATAGCACGATACACATTTGGATAGACAGTTGCGAATGGCACGTTTAGGGGATAATATCCAAAATTGTTGCGACAGAAGATACTGCGTCGTGTTCACGCCGGCGTGACAATTTTCACGATGAACGGCTTCTATGATGAGATAAGTCAACCTAGAGTTACGCGGGAGTAGAGCGGGGTGCTTGTGTTCGAATTCGAGACTGGATCTCGCAAGGCGACCGCCCACCCTGAGAATTCCCTGCGTATCGAGAAATGGGTTCAACTTACGCATTTGTTTCGCTAATAATTGTCCTTCCCGCAACTGTCGAATTTCGTTTTCAAAAAAAGATTGTTGATTGTGCTTGACGACGATCAACAAAGCGGCATGAAGCTCAAAACGATCTAGAAAGCGATTTGAGCAACGAATTTGCTTATGCCGTAAGAATTGAATGAATCTTAACCACCAACAAATGATGCGTTGAATTTTCCGAATCGAAGAGTAACGGATGAGAAGAGTGTCGATAAATGAATTCTTCGCTACGTCGGAGGTAAAGAACGTCTTTAAGACCTTTTCTTCGGACTGAAGCAGGTCCTCGTTAGGATTAACATCAAATTGCGGCCATCCATCAGGGGGTAAGCGAAGCCAGGCGGGACCCGCCCACCATAAGCTATTGTTGACAAGATCTGATGGTAACTGACCACGAGAAACGATATCTGCTGGATTATCTTCGGAAGCCACGTGGCGCCAATGAACATCTGGAATGACATCGTGGATGTGACTAACGCGATTTGCTACGAAAGTTTTCCAACGCGAAGAGTGAGAACAAAGCCACGAGAGTACGACGGTGGAGTCAGACCAAGCGATAATGCGAAGAAACGGAGAAAGAGGAGTAGTCTCAATGGAATGGAAGCACCTGAAGGCTGTGTCACGAGATCCGGGAAATGTAGTCTCATGCTCTTCATTTCTGAAAGGCAAGGATACAACGTATCGACCGGTGGAATCTCTTGCCTGAAGGTTTTGAAAGATCTTCTCGCATCTCTTGTCTTCGACGGTGAGAGGTTTCGAAGGAAGAACGCTCAATTCCTCCAGCTGCCATAATTTCTTCAACTCGTGATGAAGTTGTGGCTCCTCATGAACGAAGAACGAATGTGGTTCAGGCTCTGCGTATCCGACATTCCCGACCAGCAGCCAACCAAATACCGACTTAAGAGCTGACGGTTGATTGGAATCGCCTTTGATTGTTCCCGGCAATAGAAGCGAAGCAAAACACTCCGCACCGATAAGAAGATCGACTGGACCAGGTTTATGACAATTTGGGTCTGCTAATTGCAACGTTTTAATATGATGCCACGAGGATTTATCAAGCCGAATTGATGGCATCTTACCACAAATACTTGGCAAAGTCAAGGCTTTGATGGTAAAGAGAGGTTTGTCATTACGTCCAACATCAAGGTGTACGATACCTGACACTGAAGCTGACGAATAACCCAATCCACGTACCTTACGCGACGTGGAAATACTGGTGAGACCCAATCGATGAACGGCATTTTCGGTGATGAAGTGACTTTGACTACCAGAATCAATTAAAGCTCGAAACGATTGAAAATGTCCTAATGAATCACGAATTTGAACAATAGCGGTAGATAATAAGACAAAGGAATGTTCACGCATACTAGTCAACACGCGAACCTGATTATCCGGTTTTTCACTATCCGGAACATCGACTGACGAAGAAGTGGATGAAGCTTCCTCGTGAAGAAGTGTATGATGTCGTTGATGGCATTTGTAACACCTGAACAAAGATTTACAATCTTTGACGCTGTGAGACGGTTTTAAGCAATTGAAACACCAACGATGGGTTCGCGCATGTTCACTGCGTTTCGCGACCGAAAGTTGTACGAATTTATTACATTTGTTTATCGAATGATCACCCGAACAAAATGAGCACTTGACAGATATAGCTACTGGTGTATGAGAAGATGGCGAAACGGCCTTCCTCTTGGAGGCAGATTTCTCTGTACTATTGGAAAGAAATACTGTCGTTTTCTTCTGAAACTTCGAATTGTTCGACGACGTGATTTTAAGCGGTTTAGGTTTATCTGATGATTTTCCTACATCAGAATTACCCTGACTACTCGACGAAAAATGGTTATCTCGAATTAAAGCATCAGCTCTATTAAACAAAAAGGTTTTCAACTTCTGGTACTGCGGTAATTCAGTAGCCTCCTGTTTTTGTTCAAAAGAACGCCGAGTCTGGGTATCTAATTTCGACAACACCAAATAACACAGAACGAAGTCCCACTCGTGAGTAGGAAGGTCGAGACTAGACAGTACGTTTAAATTTTCATTTATTAAATCTAAATTACGACGAAATTCGACAGGTGACAAGGATTTCAAATTAATATTTAGGATTTCTTTCCAACACGTAAAAGACAACTCCCGTTTATCTCGATATCTGGCGACCAGCGCTTCATAAGCGCCGCGATAATATTTGCCTTGAATGGGATAAGATCGAATAACACCTAATGCATCCCCACTGAGACATGTCTCGAGATACTGCATACGTTTCGTGTCCGAAAGTGATTCATTATTATGAATCAACGAATTAAACAAGTCAAAGAATTTTGGCCACTCTTTTATTTCCCCGGAAAAAGATGGTAAATTAATTTTAGGTAACTTGACGTCAGACCCTGACGAAGAATTCGCTTTTTTATCGCACGGTTCAGAGTTAGATTCAGGAAATAATTTTCGATGGATTGCCAAAATCTCAAAAAGAATGTCATCGAACTCGCAACGTATTTCATCCTCATGCTCGGAATCATCATCATCGATAACACACAAAATGTCCGAATGAGCGGTCTCAAAACTGTCAATGAATTTAGGTAACGCAGAGAAATGAACACTAAATAAATCTAAGGATGACTCATCATCTATTGCTAATTTAGCAACTTCCAGAAGTTTCTTCAAACGATTTAAGGGGAGGGTACGCTTGCGGCGAAGCACAGACAACTCCTGAGTCCTTGGGCGATCCAAGGTCGACTTAGATACACTCACTTTAGGCTTACAAACGCGTACCCCACGCGACGACATCATAAACGATTATTAAAACGATTAAACGAAATGTTAAACTTAGCAAACTTTATACTCACAGCCTACCCTGTTACGGATGGAAGCGTTATACGCGATAAACAGGCCTAAAATGCCGGATAGTAAAACGCACGAGTTCGAATAGTGGGCACAGCTAATGAGTGAACGAATGTACCTAAAGTATGTACTACCTAAAGGTACACAACGAAATGGAACCTACGTATATAATATAAGAATTATTTACCTCCGAAAATTGTTTCAATCTATTTGTTTGTCGCGGGAAATAGTACTATACGAATTAGTTGCAACGATTAAAGTATATAGCACTAACGTATTTATACACGACAATAGTAAGATTGATCGAATGGCTTACGTGTATAAAGGATAGTAACGAAAGTATATAAATGTACTTATGCCGCTTATTATGATGTAGGTAAGCACCTAAATGTGTTTGTTTTAATAAATAGACGTCGCTAGAATTAAATACGGATGAACGACACCTCTTGTATTAAAACCGATACGGGATTGAATCTGCGTACAAGCCAGCTTATGTGTTAAATTAATATGACGAAGTGTAAGTGTGAGAGGATCGAAACACGACGAAACACCAACGAATTTAAAAGAATAGATGTAACGAAGGTAACGAGACGAATAAATCACAATAAACAAACGTAAATAATTATAACACATCGGCTAGTACGAGAACGTTTTAACGAGGTTTTGTATTTACTATGTAATACATAAGCGGCAAACGTACGTCGGCGCAACTCAAACTGCAAAATGGCGGATATTAAACGAATACGATTTAATTATTTGCATCGGGAGAATGATTTTACCACGATTAACTGTAATAACGAAATAGCTACTCAAACCAATAATATTTTTTATTATTATTAACTGAATCGGTAACAATTACAACAATTAGGCACTACGAGGTAATCTCGCCGCTATATAAGTACCTAATGTTAGCACGTGTAACAATTTATTTTGTTACCTATATTGCAAATGAATGAATTTGATTACAGAAATCACTGGAAAATACAACGGATTAATAGGTTATGCAAATAATCATATGCCTTCGCTGGATAATTAGATTGAACTATGTATGAAAACGTGTAATGGCGGGTTATCGTAATGTTTCGACTTTCGAGACAAGTTTGTCGAACTAACTCAGACTAAATGATTGAAATAGCGGACCAATAATGTTCGCTATTCCCGGGTTTCGGCACCAAAATATGTACCGTGATGGTACATAGGGACAAAATCGAAACTTCGCGTGACGATGGAAATGTGCACAAGTACTCACATCTGCCACTCCACGCGACGCCAGGAAACCGCCTTGGTCTGCTGCTGCACTCCGTCACTATATTACCAGGGCACTACACACAATTAGTCCACACGGTGTACGGATTTTGGGTGCTCAGACAGCCCAACTTACATAGTTTATTCAATTAATTATGAAGCGCGCCGGGGATCGTGCCGCCATAGATGCACCGACCTTGGTTACTATTCCATCCGTTCGATGGCGCGGGCGCGCGGCCTCCCGTTGGCTACCGGGAATGGCCCGTTTAGTTGGCGGCAAATGTGTGCGAATTTGAATTGCCTTCGCTCTCACACACATACCACCATCACGCGAATTTAAGGATAGAGTATTGTTGTTTTATTTAACATTAAACTACGGTTACGAAACAACAACCAAACTGCGAAAAATAGTCGTGTACCTCAACGTAACCTCCCTTAAGTTATCGACTTGTGGTTTTGGAATTTAACATATGTTAATTTCATTTTCATTCATTAAAAATATTGCTTTTACACGAAATATAGGTGCCAAATAAAATGATAACAGGTCAATGCTAAAATAGAAGGAATAGATTTAAGCTGTTTTATTCCAAAGCGTCTCATAAATATTGCCTTAGATTTCCGGTACAGTCAACAAAAACCATTTTCAACGCGAATGAGAGTATGGCAATCTAAATAGCTTGATATTTGGGTCAGTCGTCGTACACATAAAGTCCATGGTCAAGTTCAAGAACTCTACAAAAAGTGATTGTAATACGGTACCATGTCAGTGCGGTATTTACTATAATTTCTCGATGTCGATGGTCAGATTACATTGACTATTAATGAAACAATGACTTGCATTTATCGTCATAAGGTTTATTTTTCAATCAGATAAATGTTATCCAAATAATAAAATGCTAACCTATTAACTTAAAATGCAATGTTATTAATAAAATAGATTAATTGAGCTCCTAATTCAGACATATTTTAATTTATTTATTGGATAATTTTTATTTGACAATTGAAAGATCGTACCTTAACAAAAAAATATTTTGGTATCTTTTATAGTTTATATAATATAATCCATGGGGAAGAGTCCATGTCATTACATTATATAAGACTTCTGCTCGCGGCTCCGCCTGCGTGAATGAGTTTTTCCGCGATAAAAGTCCCGCTTTATATTTCCCCGCGATAAAAAGTAGCCTATATTACTCGCTGATACTGTAGCTTTAAATTGGTGAAAGATTTTTTCAAATCGATCCAGTAGTTTCGTAGCCTATTCAATGCAAACAAACAATCAAATCTTTCCTCTTTTTAATATTAGTATAGATACAAGTTAGAACACAAAAGAAACATCCCAGAAATGTGCTTTTATATAATTTAAATAGCAAAGAATCAACAGCCAATTTAACATCTACATTTGTTTTTAATACTATGAACATATTATACAAAGAGTTCTATAATTATACTGTGTAATGTCTTTGATATTATATAACTTGAATACAAATCAAATAAGCTGTCAGTGGTTCAGCTTCTGTTTCAGAGAATAAATTTTGGTTAATTTTCACCATTTGCTGTTATCTCGTTATCTCTAAGTCCATTATTCTATGTTTAAAAATAACATATTATATTTTTGTAAGAAGCTAAAGTTTATCAGGTTTTATCTTTGAGTCTGTATAATAGATACAATATTCAAATTAATTGGAAATTTATGATTTAATAAATTATACTTTTTCTAACAGCAACAAACTCACTATTTCGCAGTTAGGTAAGTAGAACTTTTATTACCACTTAAATAACTGTGTATACAAATCTTTCAAGAGTAATTAATTCTACCAAAACTGGCCCAGGATATTTTATATCACTAATTAAACTAAAAATATTCAAATATCATAAAATTTGTAAATATTTAAAAATTAAACTACTTTCTATCGTTTTCAAATTAAGTCTAATAATACACTGATGAATTTGAATATATCTCCGCTCATTGGTAATATAGAGACGTTGATTACCAAAATATATATTATATATACATTTTTTTTTTTTTTTTATTGCCTGTATAGGCAGACGAGCTAGCGGCCCGCCTGATGGTAAGCGGCCACCGCTGCTCATGGACTCGGCGATGCCAGGGACACAGACAAGCCGCTGCCTACCAAAATATGATGGAAATATTATAGACTGTTATTATAATGTGTAATCAAAGCTTCAGAAACCGTTGCATCGTTCCATTAGCATCCAAAACATTGAGAGAGTATTTGAGAATTGTTTTGTTGCACAAAAAATATATCCTAATTATATATACACATAATATATACAAAAGCCATTAATTAGCAGGCAAACTCTACTTTCACATTTCACATCCCTTGTTCTTTACTACTGATACTCGAATCATATTCGAGGTATGTTGGAAATTATGCTTGTTATGAGCGAGTTTACGTACATAATATTAATATAAACATACAACAAAAAGCTCCTATCATACGTCAAATGTTTACTCACTTTCTATAGTTATAAGAATACGGACTCGTGTTACCAGTTCATGAACATTGTGACGCGGTTTTTAATTTACTCCTAAAATTCAACAGATATTTGCAATTATTACGATAGTTGTAAATTGTAAATAGTAAAATTTATCAATATAAAAAGTACAAGCGAACAAATCCTTATAAATCATTACTTTAACGATGGAGAGTGCAATGTTTTTCATATACATACGTAATATATTATCCTTATCGACTTACATTCGAGAAACGCGACTGTGGTACGATCACCCTCACGACATTTAGCAAAAAGCTGCCGAGATGCGTCGAAGCTCCGAACTTGCGAAGTGATCGCGATACACGACGCACGCGCACTCTCTATATATTTGTTCATCAAAGCCTAATATCGACTACCGCCAGAATTATCGACAAAATCCTGAAGATGGCTCATCATTATTTATACGGATTTTTGGTGAGTGTTTTGAAGAGATTTTTTTTGGAAATTTTTATTGCACTTTTGTCGTCCATCGTCTATAAATTTAAATGTCTTACAATATATCAAATCAAAAACAACGCAGTAGATACAGCTTAACAAAACTGAAATGCTTTATCACTCATAGTATAGTTATTCGCGCGTCACTAACATTTACCCTACCTATAACCTATTTCTACCGCCAAACAGCAGTGTGCATGCACTATTGTGTTCCGGTTTGAAGGGCATTGTAGGCAACGTAATTACTGGGAAGAGGCTTAACATCTTATGTCTCAGGATGACGAGCGCAGTGGAATGCCACACAGTACTTTGTAACTCAAGGTGCTGGATGGTGTTGCTAGTGTTTATGGGTGGTCGTATCGTTTACCATCAGGCGAATGGCATGCTCGTCTCGTCATTCAATGCAATAAAAAATAACAAAAAAAGTCTTATATCTCAGTGTGGCGAGCGCAGTGGATCTCTACGCAGTAATTCGTAGTTCAAAGCTCTGTATAGTATAGCTACTGCTTGTGGTCGTATCGCTTACCATCAGACGAACGGCATGTTCATCATTGAAATGCAATAAAAAAGTATATTAAAACCTGAATACGTTTTTTAACATGCTGTTTACATATCCGGGATAAATAGTTGACTATAATATCGCACCTTTAGAACGAAAACGATACAATTCAAAAAAGTCTAAAATTGAGGTATCGTCATAAAATTACTTAAAACGAAGTTCTCAATACAACAATAGTTCAAATACAGCCATATTCAAGCGGGAAAAGGACTAAACTGTTATATCGGGCCATTTTTGTTATATTTTTATAGAAAAGGGACCAGTTTTAAGTCATTTTATGACGATAACTCTTCGATTTTATTGAACTGTTTCGTTTTTGTTCTAAAGGTGCGATATGTAAATTCAGAACATTATATTCTATCGGTGTACCAAATTACATTCACATCCGTTCAGCGGTTTTCTTATTAGTATAACAAAGACACAAACATCTTCATACACTTTAATATTAATGAAACAAAATAATAACGTTAAGGTCATACATGATCCCAATGATTACTTTATTTGAAAAATAAATGGGATATGTAACAAACGACTGCAATGCGGAGGTCTCGGGTTCGATCTCCGGGTCGGGCAAAGTGAATTGGATTTTTCTATTCAGTTGATACTGAAAAAAGAGCTGATGCTCGGAGTCTGGAATTTGTGCCCGATATGTAGATAACCCCCCCATGACATCATGGGACGGAATACGCATGGCAAGAATTGGGGGCATTAGTTGCGCCTCTGCCCACCCCTTCGGAGATAAAAGGCATGTGTATGGTGTGTATGTGTGTGATATGTAACAACTCCATTATACAATATACAAATGGAGTCCTAACGGTGTATTATGTTAATAGTCCCAATAAAATGTCTGCAAATCACAACGCTGATTTAGGCAATGCCCAAAATGTCAGTAAACTAGTTCTTCCACAAGCTGTGCATAATTATTTATCCGTTATAAAACATCTATACGCGCTTTAGTTTTTTTGCCCTTCGAAAAACATTTATGTGTTTGGATCATTGCATTTCGTAACAATGATTCACCGTCGAATTTTCAAACCGCAGTAGGTACAAATTGATTTACATAACATCTTGCATTCTGATATATTTTGTGAAATGTAATTTTACTGTTTATTAAGCCTACTAATATTAAAAAATTTCAAGGTTTGTGCAGATGTTTGTAAGTTTACTGAAAGTGAACAGAATACAGACTTTAGGAAAATCCGTTATTTTTACATGCCACGTGACACGTCAACTTTATTCATTGATGATACTTATATCTTTAGAAGACTGAATCTACAAAGGAACTCAGTCAAATCCTATGGCCAATACAGGAAAGAGTTTACAACGACTTCATGTTGGAGTTGAATAGTGCCAGGTGTGAGAGATGATACAAGAGTATAACCATGTGGTACATACACTCACGCCCTTTATCCCCGAAGGGGTAGGCAGAGGCGCAATTAGTGCACCCACTTTTCGTCGTGAGTATTCCGTCCCATGATGTGATAGGGGGCGAGCCTATCGCCATATCGAGCACAAATTCCAGACTCCGGGCTGATACTGAATAAAAAACTCGAATATCACTTTGCCCGACCCGAGGATCGAACCCGAGACCTCAGCATTGCAGTCGTACCGTAATACAATTACGCCACCGAGGCAGTATAACAATGTGGTTTAGGCAAAGACTTCTTCTTCTTCTTCTTCTTTTAAAAATGGCTCCACCGTGTCATCGGTGATTTTGCCAATGTCAAGTGGGTAGATGTTAAAATAATATGACATTAAAGAGTATATTTATAGACCGGACATCAGGACTGTCTTATCTGACACGTCCGCGTAACAAGACGTCTCGTCATGCTTAAATTTTGTAAAAAACAATATTTGGGAAGGAAATATGCCAATTTACGCATTACGACCATGTCAAAGTATTTTCTAATGTGTTTTACATAGGTGTTTTGTTATTTCCCGGTAGATTGAGTTATTGACGAACAGGCTCGAAATTTTTTTATGACAATTTTCCCAATGTCCGCTCTATATAATCTTAGAACTCTTTCCGACTTATTACAAAAAGATAGCTTAGTACTGGGTTTAAACCAAGACTAAAAAGTCTTGGTTTGTTACGGTATTAAAGTTAGTTCTCGGACTAAAATTCATTCTTATTACAAATCCAAGACTAGCCGGGTTTAAGGTAGGAAATATGTTCATAAAAATATTGTAGTTATCTGTCTTATGATTATACATTTTATAACTATACCCTTTGTATGCAAATGAGATTGAGTCGCCTTTAACTTTTTTGTCAAAGCCTTAGATCAATAGCCAGCAAATTTAAACCAATTAATTGTGTCTAAATTTTAAAATACATCGATGAAGCTTCGCCTCATGTCATGTTCAAGAGTTCAAATTAGCATACAACATTATTAATAATATCATTACTGTCATATTCAATTACATTTTAATTTATTTTGAACAAAAAATAATAATTAACCTTTTTTCATTTTATAACAAGCCAGGCTGTCAATTGTGATCTAATACAGTCCGTTGTATACTCATTCAGGAATAATAGATAATGGAGTATCTAATATTACTTACTTATCATAACAAAAGTAAACAGGGAGATAATATTACAGGTCTATTTTGTTTCGAGCCTTAGAAACACAATAAAGATGAGTTGGCTTAGTACGCAAGTAAATTTAGGAGATGTCCGCTGTTGGTATGGGTGCTGGATCTCAAAATTTAACCAGGCTCAAACTTTATGGATATTAAAGTCGCCAAAAAATTGGATCTTGGATGCATTCAAAAAAAATTTTAGACCCCTCCATTTGTAACTGACTTTTTTAAAAATGTTCATATTAAGTGTAGTTTTTAAGCAAAATAAAAGTACATAAATCCGAAAATCGATCGACTTTAAAATTATACGATTTATTGCACAAGCCTAGCTTTTATATATAAAGTCTTGGTTAGGAATTTTAAGCCCGTTTTTGGACATTCCCTTTAGCAGTAGATATGTTGCACAAATAAATTCAAGAAAATGAGTACAATTTGTTTATTTCGATACAACTACTAACTAAAAACCAAAATAATTATAAAAGTCAATAGTCAAATAGTCGAAAATTCAAAGAGAATATTGATCTCATTGCGGAATCGTCCATTAAATACGTGAGATAATGCTACTCGCGCGTCGCCCTCCTTCAAGCTCGATAAAAATAACAAGTTACCATTTTGCATCTAACTTTCCACTATAAGTACTACTTTCCTATTTGTGGTCATTTAGACGTGTAAATTCAAAATGGCGTCAATAGTTAAAAAGATAAGTTCGAGCTCTTCTGTAGCATCGAAGAATTTGACATATAGTGGACCCTGGCATCGAAGCAGGACAACGAAAGATGAAATAATAGTTATTTAAAACTAGGAGTAGGTCGCGGCTTCGCTCGCGTGATATTCCTTTGCCGCTAAAAAAAATGGCCAAAACACTGTATGACGCCAGTGCGAACTATTTAAAAAATCAAACTAAAATTACATTATTTCCCATGGGAGCACGTTATCGGGATAAAAATAAGCCTTTGTGTTAATCCAGGACATGATCTACCCGTGTGCTAAATTTCATCCAAATCCGTTCAATAGTTTCTGCGTTTACTTGTAACACACATACAAACATCCAAACATTTTCACAAACTTTCGCATTTAAAATATTAGCAAGAAGTATAATACTATAATAAACCTATGATATAATATAAGCTAATAAAAGCGTGTTAAAAAGAATTAAGTGGGCAAAACATGAATCTTGGTCTAAATTCTAATGTACCATTTCCACATACTACGTAAAATTTTGATTATACTTACTTCTTTTACTGCTTACCATAAATATGACCGCCATGAACTTGTTACGCGCTTATGGTTTATCACCGCGAAGTCAAGCCAAAATAATTTGCATTCTAGAACCTTCGCAACATAATTCAGATTTTTATGCACACATTTCTGACCCGTCGGATCCTGACCTATACATAAGTTTGATCAAGAGATAAGTCCAAACAAACGTGGATAGAAAGCAGATCAAGTACGTGCTTATCTTCTATGAGGATGACCCGTTAGCTCGCTCGCATGATGTTAGCATGTATGAATGTTAAAGCGATATTTGCAAGTATTGGAGTGATCATTTAAATTATGGGAATGGATATTATAGGCTATTTTAAAGTTATAGAAGTTATTGATGTATACGTCGATAATTAAAATTATGTTCTAAACTATATCAAGCTATTGAAATCGCACATACGATTTTGCTTGTAAAAATTAAATTGTATTTATTATCTTTCATTGCTATCAGTTTTATTATCAGAATTGACATGAACGTAGACTGTTTCTACATGTTATACGAATTGATGATTATAAATGTTTTCTTTAGATACGAAAATACTGGAAGTTCTTAACCCTAAACATGATCACATCTCATCCGATTTACAATCCTATATAACTTTATCGCATTGCTAGCCTCCTACTTAAATGGCATCTGTAGAATTACCTGTTACCCATTCTAAGCATCCAAATCTATCACTTGACCCAGTGAGATGAATGGCTTTATTATCGGACTTATAGACAACGCCCTGGTTTCTTTCTAGATGACTATCGAAAATTATATGGCGTATTCTATTCAAAAGGAGATGTAACACATTCGTGAGATTTTTTTTGTACTTTTATAATAACGGTTTTGATTCTTACGTCTATTACTGTTAAGGTTATTGGTTTTGTGGTTTCTACGAATTTAGAGGGCATAGCTTTTTTGCTCTGTTAGTCAGATTTATAATAATAGAAACACATACCTATTATAAAACAAAGAACCCTCGTGGCGTCTGTCTTTCTGAACGAGATAAACTCAAAAACTGATACTACTACTTACTACCCACTTGAGACCCTAGGTAGAAAATAGGCTACTTTTTATCTTGGGAAAATAAATATCGGATTTTTATCCCAAAAAAAAACTCAATCACGCGGGCGAAGCCAGAATCAAACGCTAGTGCTTAATAAAAATAAAATAATACTTATTAAAGAGTAGCAAAAATGAAAAATATTGAAATCAATTAATTGTTACTAGGTGTGGTTACTAAGATGACATAGATGATATTTATGCTCAAGTATATCATGAAACACTTGTGGGCGATCGTCCTGCGACAGATTCAACGAGCTTTGATAAAGTCAAACAAAGATGAATGATGTATTGAAACATGAATTTTAGTAAATAGAAAACCACAATTTATTTATTTATTTATTTCACTCTTTTTTGCACACGAGTATCACAATATAAAATAAAGAATACGATAATAAAAAGAAAAGTACAAATGGCGGTCTTATCGCTCTAGGCAATATCTTCCAGACAACCATGGGATGGATATAAGAAAAGGAAATAGAGAGGGCAGTCTAGTGAATATATAATAATTTCGGTAATGAAAAATAAAAACACGATAATAATAATAAATAAAAATATTTCAATTAATAATCAATAATATAGAAGTAAATACACATATAATATATATACATACATTCAACTATATATATACATACTTTCAATTCAACTTAACCAATTCTACTTTTAAATTCTATTAATGAAGTCCCAATTTGAGGTCATTCTATAAAATTGCTAGTTGTAGTAATTTTATAAGTAAGTATGAAACCTACTTATAAAATCTACTGTGACGTAGGGTTGGCACAACATATTTTTTTCACGAGCATAATTTGCTTTATTTTTTACGATAGTTTATCTGATATCAATTCTTTCTAAGGAATATAATGTCATCAACAAATTGAGATAGTAAATTCTAAAATTCTACTTGGGACTCGAACCCAGAAACTGCCAGTTCACAGCCCGTACTAACAATAAGCTCAAGGAACGATAAATATAAAAAGTTGAGAAAAGATAAATCCGACTTACAGTATCAAAACAATATTACTTATACGTTTATTATGACTTATGCTGTTGTTAATAACAGATTAAATCAGTTGTATGGGGATTATAATGTAGATGCGGTCGACATTGTTTATTGCTACGTTGAAAATTATAGTTACCAATCCCACATTGGTGTAAAAAAAATATGTCTCCAAGCATCAATATAAAACCATAATTTATTATACCTACAAAACCATTCATATGACGCATTAAAATTTCAATTTAGCGACATCTGGCGGCACACACTTGAACTAACTTACTTCGGACAGTTCCTTATTAGTATACTGCTATTTCTTAGGCCGCGTTCTCCCACATTTCAACTGTATACGTGTGGATAGCGCTTAACTACCATATTTTGACCCGCGTTTCTAACACCTCGGGCCAATTGCCAATGTACATAACCTACTTATTCAAGATATTACGGTTCTGCCTAATGTTTAGTTAACGTGGTATGACCACATTTTTTATAGAAATAGTGGAAGCGGGTACGCTACGGTACATTCTGCCCTTTCTATTGTACTTAGAAGTGGCCAGACTAATGGGAACTTTTTAGTACCATAAGTATTCCACGCTTGAATATACTAATAAATATTACTATAACCGAGGCTAAAGGCATTTATAAATAACTCTTTTGCTAAAATGTTTTTACAATTAGAACGCCCTACATGGCCTTAATAATTGAAATATGTTTATACAGTAGGTATTTGCTGCTGCTTCTCACAGCGTAACATATTTTTTCATAGACACTATATATCCACTACCCAAAACGGTTAAATTTAAAACACTACAATGATTTGACAATATTAGATTAAAAATATTAAAACTTATAGAACAATGTTTGCTACTTGACGGCAAATCAAAACAAACCGGTGGCACAAAAACATGGCATATGTCAGGCGTCAATTAATTACATAAACAACATTTAAGAACAAAACTGTTAATTATAAATAACAATTTGAAAGTACATTCAAGGTTGTCAAAAATGCGTAATGTTTCCTGAGAGTTCCGAAAAAGGCTTAAACAAGACATAACGATTAACGGTAAACGTCTTTGTTTAAAACAATACGAGTGTGGACATAATAACAAATAAAAAATGAAAAAGGGTTGACATTAAACAGGTGAATCTTGTCGGTGACGGCAAGGCAAACCTCTCTAGACTCAGTTTGCCAAGTAATACCAAAAATCGACCAAAATATTGTTATTTACAAGACATGATTCCGTACATTTGTGACAAATCTATGTTAAAATATGCATAATTAGCGTTAAGGCCTAAATATTATCTTACGTCTTTTGAATCTTGTAAAGCTGATAGACGCGAGACATAATTTGTATTAAATGACCCATTTTTCTAGCACTACTTCCTTTGTAACTAAAACAGAACATAAACAAAACAAGTTCTCTTATACATATTTTAAAATAGCTACATAAATGAAAGTTAATAGAGTGTCTTTAAAACCTGCAAGCATGTAGTGTGTTCTAAAACACCGTCAATTTATTGAAATTCAATTTTTGCCAGTTTGGTTTGGATGATGATGACTTTAGCAAACAAAAGAAAATCCTTATATGAGATAGCTGAAATGATTATAACGCCAGGCTAGCTGTTCTATGATAATATCATTACAGGGATTTCAAATAGTAGCCGATAGCCTTGACGGATGGCATTTGGAGAAACACGGAAGAAACTAAACGCCCTCTAGGTTTTAGATAGATGACGAAATCACGATCACCACTCAACAGTGGCCCGAACAAAGAGTAATAGATAAATGGCAAGATTTTGTTTTTGTAATAATTTAATACAAGCAAGCCGCTCGCCTAATGGTGAGTAAAAAATATGTATGACATATAATAAAAGAATTATCGAAGAGATGATAAAAACTTTATCGAAATCTATCTAATAATTCACAAATGATATAAAATGCAAGCTACCTTGGTTTTGTGCTATCAAAAACTAAGCAATTTTCTGTTGATATTTTACCGAACTGTATTTAGAACCTTAAATCTGAAGAGAATGCATTCACAAAAGAATTATTAAAAAAGACTCGTTTAATCCTTAATGTCCTTTACTCCAATATCAAGACTTATAAATTAAAATAACCTGTCCGGATATAATTTACAATACACAAAGGAAAACTCGACGTAGCAAGTAAAAACCGCGTCATGATAATTTGCTGCGGTATCGAGCATTTCGAACTCAAGCAATAAATTGTGTTTACTTCACAGCTTCATACAATACTAGTCGCGAATTCACTTTACGTTTTGTAGTTTTTTGAAAATTAATGAACGGAACCCTAATATTCATGAGCGTCAGTTCACTGTCAATGCCAAAGTTTGACCGCGCGACTTATTTACATCGCGCACGCGCATAGCTGGCATAGTTTTATTTAGTTTGCACCAAACACTTTACTTTCCATTTGTTCAAGTCTATTGTACTCTAGATGAATGTGATAACGTCTATATTTCATTATTATTTTAACTTCATCATCATGACTGTGCGAATTACGATCGTGTACTAACTTCCTGCAATACTTACCAAAAATTTTGGCAGTTTTTTACTAATATTCGAAACTGAAACTCACAATTATAATATATATAACGAATGTTGATATTGTCATCATTAATAAAAACATATCGGCTATAGATTATTTGTTGTAATATCTAGTTGTTCCTATAAACCCCAAATATAATCTGTAGTACTAGGTGTGGCTCAACACCGGTGCGCAAGGCAAACTAGTGGAATAGCTCAAGGTCACTATCGGATTTTGAACCTTGTTCAAAAGCCGTTTCTGGAATGTGTTTCCTGATTTTTGTTTACCTATTTGATCAACAAGCAATTTACCACTAGCCCGCTAATTTTGAACGATAAAAACTCGCAATTTACGTAGATCCGAAAGGGGCATAATATTACTAAGAAGGTACCTATGTGAAGTATTGCTTATACAAAACAATCTGCAAAATGACATTGATTGTAAAGTTGTGAACTATCAACATAACTCTTTGTGAACTATGAAAGTAAATTATTTTCACGATTGTAACCAAGTCATCTATAGATCAATAAAATTTACAAATGTGATTTGTGCGCGTGCAAACTTGCATGTAAATTGTAAACGTATCCCCTCTACATTATGCGAACGGCTGATTAATATGTCGCCACCTATACCATAAGGTACACTGTAGATATAAGTATTGTATTTATAATTAATTCACAACTTAAAAATGTGAATTATTAACCTACAATGTTTATAGCTGACCTTAAGAATCCTGTCGCTTCATTGTAGATCATGGTACAAATTTTACAATGGAGAATTGAGAGGTGTTATCCTTTGCAGAATCCCAGTTTTGTAGGCACGTATAATTGTATTTTCCCGGACCCATACTCCACAAGAATAATTATATATAACAATTTTTTATAACCGCTAGAATAAGACTTGATTGCTACATCTAAACTCAAATTCTAGTCTTCGTAAAAACGCTAAAACCATAACAGTTTTTAATAACCGTTTTAGTATATTTCACTGGAGAACAATAAAAATGTATTGACTTCAGTGTATTATTTTCACCTCCTGACCTTACCGAACATTGTGCAGGTTGTCTTAACAACAGCATCTTTTATAATCAAACTTGATTTGTAGTTTAGGCAATGTTGTTTTGTTTTTACAAGGTCAACACATTTATCAATTTCTGTTTTGTATAGTTTGGATCATCCGGAATGATATATGCATACGCATACTCACGCCTTTTATCCCCGAAGGGGTAGGCACAGGCGCAACTAGTGCACGCACTTTTCGCCGTGCGTATTCCGTCCCATGATGTGATAGGGGGCGAGCCTATCGCCATATCGGGTACAAATTCCAGACTCCGGGCTGATACTGAATAGAATTATAATTTAATCATTTGTATTTTCTTTAATTTCAGCTGGTGATCGCGTGTCTCGCTTTAGGTGTATCTTCGTATCCTTCCAATAACGAGTAAGTACCTCTCATTACTGAATAATAATAACGGCACTTTAAAATATAAATACACAAAAGACTAATTACAATAATTTTATACTAAGAAACTGATTTCATCATTATAATGATTTACTTCGTACTAGAGTAATGTTAAGGCTATAATACAGTAGTGTAAAGATGTTTTCTATGTAATATTATCAATTTGATTTGCGGCAATGTCTATTTATTCATTAACTTTTATAAGCTAATCCTTTTTCTACTAAAAATCTAAAATGAATTAAATCATATGTTGATATTGAAATATAATATGTTAGAATACAACATACTACGTGTTACTGATAATACTGGCAACAAAAAATATTTATTAGTAAACCTAATACATAGTATAATTTATATACACAGCTATAAAAAGTAGCGAAGATGACATCAGTTTCATTACTAAAAGATTGGTTACACAGAACGAGCTGTAAAGTTGCCAGCGAACAAATCGCTTACACCTTGACAACTAGACATAATGAACATCACTATGTTGTTATGTACCAGTGGCTTCTCACTAGAAGCCATTCACATTCATCGATCACACTATACCTCATATAAAGGGATGAGGAAAAGCGAGTGATTTTTTTTAACTCCAATGTCATCTACTGTCCGACAAGCACAGTCATTCGCATAATGCCACACAATGCGAGTAGATACAAGATCAAAACAACTCTCATGCTAGCTTGCACTGTGTAACCAAGCCAAGAATCACTTAATTCATATGGAAATTTATATGCACATTTCACCATTTTGCAATGATCTTAGTCGGAACGGTGCTTCGTAATACTGATTAAAAAAGAAAAAAGAAGTGTAAATTTATGCACAATTTAAAATTAGCACGACTAACAGTAGAAAAAAGCTTTTAGTGATATGAAATAGAAGAAACATTCTATCGTCGCGAGGTTTGTTTACTTTATATTTTTTATAATGCTCATATACTGCTTAATATTGCTATAATTTTGTGTTAGAGACATTTCATAAGAAAAAACCATTAAGCAAAAAATAAGCATTCGATACGTCGCGGTTCAGTAAACTCTAAAGAGAACCTGAATTTATCTAATTATATTGCTCTTTTCAAGTGCCATCAAACCACACAGTATGTTCGTATAGCACATAATGTCATGTAATTTACTTTAATAACAAAATCATGTTGAGAATATAATATCTTTAAAAGTAATTTATTCATCCATCTATGATATGTCTCAATACAAAATTTTTACAAGCTCTTTGTATAAAATGTATTAGTGCTTTAGTGATTTTAGCTTTGGGCATGGATCTATTGAAACGAAAAGTAAACTTATACTAAACTACAATTTTCCCAATTTCCAGGGAAGCTACAACCCTCACTCTGGACTTATTACGGGAGACTTTAGAATCAGTAGAAAACGAAAATGAAGAACGTTCTTTGCCACAAGAACAAACTTTTGTTGCAAAAGATGATAATATAAAAGCAATTATGGAAAAAATAAAAGCTATAAACGATGGCTTGAAGAGGCCAAATCGACGTCCACAAATTAACTGGAATACTCAGCCATCAACTGGAGCAGGTTATATAATGGATAAAGAAATCCTAGAGAAACTACAGCAAATTATTGCGTCTGGTAAATTACATGGTTTACCATATCATGACGATGTCAGTGACGGTCTAAATGAATTGAGGCATGCACGCCAAATGAGTCTATCACAAAGGAACCCATTGTCAACTTTCCCAGGACCATACATTATGAATTTACCTGTACTTGTAATGCCCCCCTATAATAATATGTACAATCCTGTAATAAATGATATTTTAGATTCTGGCTCTTATCAAACGAAACAAAACCCGTCATCACCATCTTCACCGTCTCTTCCATTTCAATTCCAATGGCCATTCGCCTCCTTTTTCCCACTTCTCATAAGAGATCCGCTCCTTAGTATCCTCAATGGTGGAGGGTGGAGCAATTTTATTGAATATGGTCAAATGGCTGATGTTTGTAACAGGAAACAGAAGTCTCTCGATGATGAAAGTATCAAGCCAAACGACGTCTCAGCTAATTCAGATATTGCCAGCATACTTGCTTTGGATCCCGCTGATGAATATAACTCAAGAGAAGCAAGAGCTATAAAGAAACGTACTGTATCCCAAGGATCCATCGTCCAAGAATTAGAAAACGCAAAAGCTACTAAGAAAATTGTCTCTTTGAAACCTAACACAACACGCAAACCTCTAAAAGAAGATAATTTTGAGGACACCAAAACATCTGGCGATGGCAGTTTGAGATTCCCATTTGGAGACTTCACGTGGTTCGGAAACAAGAAACCTGTGGCGCCCACACCAGGATTTTTCATCAACAGACTGAAAGTTAGGAAAGGTGGCGTGGCTATTGCCGGCCCCGGAGGTGTGGCAACAGCTGGTAGAGGAGGAGCAGCTATCGTCGGCCCCGGAGGACTCGCCTACACGCAGCCAGGTGGACTCGCAATCGCCGGTCCAGCCGCTCGGGTCGTCGCTTTATCTCCAGAAATTGACTTATCCTCCGTCGTAACTCGTCTCCAGGAACAAGCAGCAACAGACGGTTCTGTACCAAATTTATTAAAAGCTATACCAGAAGGAAAAGTTGTTGCTACTGGCCCTGTTGTTTATTACCATTCTAACAGCAACCCTGACGCAATCTAACCCTCTCGTCTAATATTCTTCAATCATAATATATATTAACTTCTTTCTTTCTCGCTCATTAGATACCACCGAGAGTGGAGAGGTCCAGATGATGGAAACTGGTACAGTGGAATCGGTGGAGGACCAAATTCTTACAACTATGATGGAGTCCACTTCGGTAAAGGCCCTTTGAAGAGTCAAGATACTGATTTCATGGTGTATGTAAAGCCAGTAGCCCATGCATTGAGCGCTAAAGGGACCGCTGTGGCCAATCCCATCTCCCAAGTTGTGGTGACTCGTGATCGTGCTGGATCTATAGCTCATACTCCTGTCGCTTCGGCTGTGGTTGGGCCCGGAGGTGTAGCTCATGCTCAATCTGACCTCTACTTATACGAATATGTAACTAAAAATTAATTCTAATATTGTAATGTATTTCGGAAGATAATTTCGACTGTTAACTTGAAATTATTTTCGAACATTGTTTTATTTATTAATTGTATAACATTAGTAATATTGTTCTCTCTCTCTATTATTGATTATATTACAAAAATAATAAAATATGGATGTTATTCTTTCCCTGTATTTTTATTTATACTGCATAAGATCAGTTTTGTTAAACCTTACTTTTACTATTATTTAAGACTACTAATGCTTTAACCTTTCTTCAATTTAGATAAAGTCATAAATCTTAAGTTTTATGGATAGTCTATAGCCTAAATTAATATGAAATACAATGTATAGCAAACGGATTCAAAGCCAACGAAAAGTAAAGCCAACCACACATAAAATTACTAAATAAAAAAGAAATCACAAAAAAGGCGCACAATTCTAGGAGAAATCAATGTAAATACATTAAAAAAATACAAACACAGGAATTAAGAACCTCCTCCTTTTTTTAGAAGTCGATAAATAGTCAGTAGCAATAGATGTTTGACACCCACTCGGTATTATACTTTCCCCCAAAAGTTCAGTATCTACACCTAAAGAATTAGCTTTTTTGGTCGCAAAACAACTTACAATACTCAAATTGAAGTTGATTGCATGATGACATTAGATGATTCAATTACCTGTACCTATATTATGCCAAGTATGTATTTAGAAATTCATAATTTCACTGTTACTTACGATTACACACTATACTTAAAATGCATTTTTTTTACTCTAAGAATCATCACCTGCCACATGAAGTCCAGATTACCAGACCTGTGAAAAGCGGCCTGTGCACAGCATAAATAAAACTCAAAAAATGCATATTAATATAATTATAATTGGAGCCAATATTTGAAATCTGCCCCATACCTGAAATCAAAATATATTCCTTCAACTTCCCGGATCCACTTACTGAAAAATAAGTATAGATAATTCTTTACACGCTCAGTAAATAATAGAAAATAGTAACAATGCCTACTTTTATTTAGTTAAGTGAAAAATTATACAATTTTAAAAAAAATCACGAAGTACACTCGATTAAGACATCAATTATTAACGAAAGAATATACCCAATATGGAGAAATAACAAATAATTAACGAGAAATAACTGACGAAATTAGGCACATGCTATCCTCGTAATATAGCAACTAAAATATAAATTAAACACAAGTAACTAATATATCATTTTATTGGCTGACTTATTATGCTTGCGATAGCCTAGTTGGGAAGGGAACGGTCTGCCGAGACAATGTCCGGAGGTTCAAAACCCTTGTGTGTCATGGCAGACACCTCTGACTTTTCGAAGTTACGTGTGCATTGTTTATCAATTATCTTTCGCTTTAACGGTGAAGGAAAACATTGTGAGGAAACCTACATACCTGAGAATTCTCCATAAAAATTTCGAGGGTAGGTGAAGTCTGCCAACCCGCACTAGGCCAGTGTGGTGGACTAAAGCATAACCCCTCTCAGTAGTGTAGAGGAGGCCCGTGCTCAGCAGTGGCCAGTATATAATACAGAGCTGATTGCAATAGCTTGCTTGTTAGTACGCACCTAAAGTATTATAAAGATATTGGTTCAAAAATCTAATTTGCTTATTTACTAGCATTACTATTATAATACACTGCTTCTAATGCTGTTGCAAGTGTAACATTTATCTTTTAATTTCCATAGGGCAACACTAGAGTACCTGCCTTTCTACGGCGGAGGCAAAGGCCAATATTTAGAAATAAAGAAGAACAACTTAGGTGTTGTCACGAGTGAGAAAATTATCTCAGAAGACAAAATAAGCAGCGACGTTATCAAAAACAATGATGACAGTCTCCTTGCCAAGCTATTAAGTGCTAATTTAGAAAGTCTAAGAACTATTATTAATAATCTTTTGAAACTTAATAATGTGGGCAGGAAGACTGGCTACCTTAGTAATCCTCAGAAAGTGAGGTTCAGGACTCAACTGGCATCTCTGGGTGAAGCTGCGTCAAACAGCATCAAGCTGATAGAAGATATCGGAGACAACGTTGATGGCCTTTTTAAGAAGACTGCTGTAGCGAGAAGATACGGACAGCCCGACTTTGATGATGATGTAAGTTACATAGTATCCTATTAAAATAACTCGCAAACCAGTTTAGAAAACTGACGCAACGAGCTATCGATGTTTTATGTGGTAAATTTTATAATAAATGTCCATACATTTTATCAAGGAATTGAATTGTTACAACTGACATTACGTCATAAATAAATTAAATGTTATATTTTATAAAAACACTAAAATGTATATTAATTTATTCTACAATTAGGGAAAATAGTATTAATATTTATCTTATCATAAGACAATAGGGTTTATACGATAGATCTATAACCTTCGTCAGAAAATGAATTTCTTTGATATTTTTACATAATTATTAATTTGGCCCAGTTAAATAAACAGAAGCAAATTCATTATTTTCCAAAATCGTTTCAGGTGGGCGAAGAGGGCGTTAGCATCGATGCGCCTTCGTCTAGTTTTGAGGACGACGGCGGGTACGAAGAAAGAATTGCTGAAGCGAAACCAGTTGGTACGTGTAATTAACTATTCATTCAATTTTGTTAATTATTATTAATTATTTGATTAATTATGACTGCCTCGGTGGCGTAGTTGTATTACGGTACGACTGCAAGGCTGAGGTCTCGGGTTCGATCCCCGGGTCGGGCAGTGATATTGGATTTTTCTATTCAGTAGCAGCCCGCAGTCTGGAATTTGTGCCCGGTATGGCGATAGGCTCGCCCCCTATCACATCATGGGACGGAATACGCTTGGCGAAATGTGGGTGCACTAGTTGCGCCTCTGCCTACCCCTTCGGGGATAAAAGGCGTGAGCATGCGTATTTGATTAATTATATGTCTAGATCGAGCGACGCGCTGCAATGAAACTAAAACAAACAGACCGACTCTGATAATCTAGTCTGCGTGAGATCCGCCCGCGTGGAAAGTTTCCCGTCATAAAAAGTAGCCTATAGCACTCAGGAGTAATGTAGCTTCCTATTAGTGAAAGAATTTTCAAAATCGGTCCAGTAGATCCTGAGATTAGCGCGTTCAAACAAACAAACAAACTCTTCAGCTTTATATAATAGTATAGATAAATCCGCGTAGCAACGTGAGCGAACTCCATGGCAGCTAGAAGCATACTGAACGTGGGGAATTGATTTAGAGGTGAATAATTCGAGTAGAATAACGCGTATTGATTTGTAAAGCATATCCATTTCATATGTATCTTGGTTATAATTCGTATAAAGGCTTACTTAGAGGTAGTTTATAGAACTTTCTCAAAGAAACATGGTATTTGAAGTTGCCATACATATTACGGCATTTAATTCAGTATATATTTACTTTTGCTGCATTGCATTGCATTACTTTTGCTACCATATAACTTACAGGCGTAAAATGAAATAGTTTACAATATTTTTTTAAATGGAAAGCCTAGGCGGAAAATATTATAAAATAAAATGAATTCTCATGCTAATATAATAAAACTTGTTATAGAAGTTAAAATTGAAAATAATGTAGAATAATAAACAAAATAACACAACATATTATAAAAAATGTTACTAAGTGGTTCTTTGGTAACTTTACTGCACTATAATATATTTCCTGCACATTTGTATGAAAAATATTATTAACTTGTTTTTTTTATCCTTGCATTGAATGACTAGACGAGCATGCCGTTATGCCATTCGCCTGATGGTTAGCGATACGACCACCCATAAACAGTAGCAACACCATCCAGCACCTTGAGTTACAAAGTACAGTGTGGCATTCCACTGCGCTCGTCATGCTGAGACATAAGGTGTTAAGTTTCACTATGTCCTGTAGTTACACTGGCAACAATGTCCTTCAAACCGAAACACAACAGTGCATGCACACTGCTGCTTGGCGGTAGCTGCTGCTTTGTGTGATGGATATTTTATAAGACTGCCATTACCTGCAATATCCGACTAAATGGGGTTTGAGAAAGTCACGGGGCGAGCAATGGGGGCTGCTACTCCAGTTTATGCGAGTCCGAGGTGGACGACATTGCGGGTGGTCGGTCTCCTGCAGTCGTAGACGCTAAAGGCGTGCTTTAGAGTTCGGGGGCTTCTTAGCCCCCTCATTTAGAGAGGGACCACAATGTGGCATTGCGCAGGGGCGGTTAAGCTAGTATATTTCAGTTGAAAGTAAAAAAGAAATCTTGATAAAGTTATGAGTGATCACGTTACATTCTTCAACTTAATTTGTTTGCAGGTCTAGCAGTCATTGGAGAACATGGCCTCGCATCATCGAGACCAATTGGTACCGCCATTGCTGCTTCAGGGATAGCAATAAGCAGGCCAATAGCCACCGCAATAGTTGGCTACGCCCCAGACAAGCTGGGCCTCAATCTACAAATCAATCATTTTGGCAGATCCAAGTCACGCACACGAGGCTAAAAAACACGAAAATGCGCATCGAAAATAATTAAACAAGCATTTCGTCACGTGTATTTTAATTGATGGTTTTTAGATCTCTCATACAAAAATAATATACACGAGATAATTTCAACTCGTAAAATTGAAAATCATGGAAAAAGCATTTGTAAATTATGTTAGTTTGTATTTCACTTACATAAATTATCTTTAGTAAAGGAAAAACATTAGTTATATTGGCTTTATTGTAAGAATATAGGATATTATGTGATAGTATTGTATTAATTAGGCTTTAAAGTCGTGTATTTGTATCATAATAAATAAAAAATATGAATAAGTAATAAATTAAAATGTGTATTTGCTAAAATGTTATATTTTAGAACAGAAGAAGAATTAAATTGAGAGCTTTATTTGAATTCCCTTTTTAAAAAAATGGTGAATGAAACGAACTTGTGTTGTGAAAATTTTCTGAATGGAAACTAGATTTTGCGACCAATATTAATATCAATTATTCAAATCAATCATTGTTATCTGACCGTATTTTATGTGTAGTGCCTACTAAAACCTACTTGTCTACATTGCAATAATCAGAGATCGTATTATCCAGGGATAGAAATTAGACGTTAAATCTACATGTTTTGCCTGTGCAGGCCAATGACAGTAAAAATAAAATTTGAGAATATGGCAATCAAATGGCAGCATAATAGCCTAGTTGTCTGCCGAGACAATGTCCGAAGTTTCAAAACCCAAGGCACACATCTCTGAATTTCGAAATTACGTGTGTATTGTTTATCATTATACTTATATATGTTTATAATTATTATCATTCGCTTTAGCGTTGAAGGAAAACATCGTGAGGAAACCTACATACCTGAGAATTTTCCATAAGAATTTCGAGGGTATGTGAAGTATGCCAACCCGCACTAGGCCAGCGTGGTAGACTAATGCCTAAACCCTTTCAGTAGTAGAGGAGGTTCGTGCTCAGCAGTGAGCAGTATATAATACAGGGCTGGTATTATTATTATCATAATAACTTAATATCTAGACAACACTTAGCGTTTTGAATTTGAGTCACTGGATCTATTCTGAAATAGTTCACATACCCATTTCTGGGTAGATCCAGCGACATGTTAAAGTTAATTCCCTGGTAATCTAAGCTCAATGGGTTAGCTTCTCAGGCCAGCTCACACCGCTTTGGAATGCAGTAACGTTTCCAAAATAAAAATCCATGCTAATAACTCCATAATCAATAAAGGAATTGCAAGTTATTATAAGTAGAGTTAGTTACGAAAGTGTTGTCAAGGATCACCTAGAATCTAGATTCTAGGACATTATTTGGAATTTTGGATTAATTTTCTAGGGTTCCGGACCTCAAAAGGAAATATGGAACTCTTATAGGATCACTTTATTGTCCGTCTGTCTGTATGTCTGTCTGTCAAGACCTCTTTCTCAGGAACGCGTAAAGATATCAACTTGAAATTTATATCAAATACTCGGGTCTACGGTCTCTTTCATCTGTGAAAAAATCAAACTTGTAAGTCAACGTGATCAAAAGATATGACCGTTTATGTCGCATATTTTGCGATTTCGCAAAGGGATCTAAACCTATAGGGTACTTCACGTTGACCTAGAATCATGAAATTTTGCAAGAAGCAAGGTCTTACAGCACATGTAAAGGAAAAATCTGAAATCTGTAAATATGTACTTTAAAAAGAAAAAAAAGCGAATTTACAATGTTTTCAAATTTGATTAATTTGGCGAAATATTGAACTTATATACTTAGATACCTTACCTACAAGTTTGTCGGAGCCCTCGATACGCGAGTCCAACTCGCACTTGTCCGGTTTTTGTAAATAGGTCAACATTTTAAAACTTATCCAAGAAATCAATCAATTAGCCTGTCGCCGTCCACTGCGGAAAGTGAGCGCTAACCATACCGATAGCCAAGACGCTTTTTACATTTTTCACCCTGTTTTTATAACACTTAATTGTGTTAATTCACTATGCGTCTAAAATTCTTCAAATCCTTTTTTCTCCTCTTTGTATATTCATATGTTTACTTTATATCACAAAAAAATAATATATGAACAACCAATGCGTCTAAAAATCTTGAAACACCTTAACAATCGCAAATTTTCTATGGAAAAAGCAAATAAAACTCTGTAATCAAAGGCACTCATGCAACAGGTTAGAATCTTTATTTTTATAATGCAGATTTATATGTTAAATTATTTTACTGCCAAAACATTGATAATAATAATCCAATTTTAGAAAAGAAAAAAGAATAATCTGTGTCTTTAGAATATGGCAAAAAGATGCAACTCGTAAGACGAAGTCGTTTAATTTTGATGTTTGTGATTCGAGAGACCAATACGTCAGTCACGTGTTTGTCTCTCAACCAATCCCAATAAAACGAAACGCAGTCCTGTCGTTTTTTTTTTTTTGCCACCTTCTAAGCCCACTAAACAAAGCCCGTAGCCAAGATGCTTTTCTACAAGCGTTGTTAGTATAAAACAAAAAAATATGCAATGAGAGTAGACAGAGTAGAGTTTAGACTACTGTATAGCTCCTATTCAGTCCTACAGAAAGGGATGGTACTATGGCGGTATTGCTTATGAAAGAAAGGGATAGAATCGTTTTATTGCCGTCCCGTAGTTCGTGCCGGTTTTTTTCAAGGTCGGAATTGAAATTCCACACTATGCCTCTGTTGTAAAGTGGTTGTGCTTAGTATCGGGTGTTTTCAGCGTGTTATAAAACTATTAAAAGTGTCAATACTTTACATTCCGTCTTGAGCAGCCGACTCGGACGGACCTATTGTTTGCCATAGCGCCAGCTGTGGCACACATTGTTCCCTCCGGGTACCTGCTCGGTCGGATAGTAGCGACCTCGCTACGCGTCAAAGCCGACGGGGAACAATAGGACTATTGTCCTATTGACTACCTGAAAGCTTTTCGGGCTAAACCGCGTCCTTCTCAGGACAGGGTTTCGCCCAAACTCACGTCTAAAGTATTTATTGCCCCTTCAGGGCTAGCTCGGTGGTTAACCTACCGGTGTAAACAAGCCGAGCTAGCGGTGACCCGGCCACGCGCTGAGCCCCTTCAGGGCATAGCAAAGCCGGACGGGTGCGGGTTTGGAAGCTGTGGAGACACACCACAGTTTCCACCGCATATCGCCTTCCCTACCTTACCCTTCCCATAAATCCATCCCGTGTATCGGTTGAGCGTGCGGTCCTCGGACCAATACCGCTTACGGTACACGGATTGATAGGGACCCTTTTGCACAATAAGATTGGCAAAAGGGAATACAAGCTTAGGGCACATCTATTTATAAGTACAACCCCCCTCGCCTATACCCGGCGAGGAGGGCCACACACGCACTCAACCCCGGGCACTCCCACCCGGGGACTTAGTCAATCTTTTTCCGCGTCCGCGATCCGCGACCGAACGTTTGTGTGATAGCCGCCTGGTTTCTTGTGCGTTCTTTGACAGGCGGAACACACCCGGGGTTAGTGAACGCACACGCGGCCCCCAAAGAAAAATTTAACTATAGGCTCGGTATCAGCCGCCAAAATGGCTGACTCCGGGCCTATGGACCCTAGTGCCGAGCGGTTATCCGCAAATTGCGCCCCAACTACCGCGTCCTCGACTGTCCCCATCTTCTCTAAAAAGGAGTTGATGGAGACAATCAAGGAGCTTTTTCGATCGGACCTAGAGGTCCGAAAATATGTTATAACTTTGGCACGCGAAGCCAGGGAACCGTCCGAATCGTCGGACACCTCGGAGTCATCCGAGACCTCGACCGCCTCCGGAACAACCGAGACCTCGACCTCCTCCGGGACGACCGGGACCTCGGAGGGCTCCGTCGAGTCCGTCGATATGGAAACGGACCCTGACTTAGCCATGGCCCTAACTCCCACCTCCACCGCGGTAAAACGCCCTATTTCCCATTCCTCTTCCTCCTGCGGCTCACGGGCGGAATCCTCAGCGTCGGAACACGACGATGACGGATTCACGACCGTCAAGAGTAACAGGAGGAAGAAACAAAGGAGCATTAACGCTCCCGCGCCTTCTTCGCCCTCTGCGCCTTCAGCGCCGTCCGCGCCTTCAGCGCCCCCCGCATCGGCGTCGACGTCGTCGCCACCGCCGCCACCAACCCAACCTAAAGCTAAAAAGCCCCCGCGACTGAACCTTCAGTTGCCCGCCAACATGTCCATTCCGGACATTTTCGCTGAGCTGCGCCGGCAGCGTATCAATATCGCGTCAAACTCGTGGAATAAAATCCACAAACTTCTTGCTCTGCAGCCCGCCTCAATCGCGGACCACAGAGCGCTAACCAAATTCCTGGACTCCAGGAAATACCATTACTTTACTTTTGCTCTCCCGGACGAACGTCGCTTCCGCTACGTCATCCGGGGTATTCCCGTAGAAATGTCTGCCCAAGAAGTCAAGGAGGGTCTCCTTGAGAAGGGCATTTCAGTCTTAGAGGTGCACAGGATGCACCGTCAGTCCCGTGCCTCCCGGCCGGGCATCCAATATGAGATGGTTCTCGCCATCCTCAACTCCTCCGACGATGTCAAACGCCTGTTTGAGATCAAAGACATCTCGGGGCTAGGCGGCTTCACCGTCGAAACCCCACACAAATCTGGTCAGGTAGGGCAGTGTCACAACTGCCAAAAATACGGCCACAATTCCCGTGGCTGTCGCCTCCCCGCCAGGTGCGTCAAGTGCCTCGGCGAACATGGCACACTAGAGTGCCCCCGTCCCAAAGATAGGACTCAGTGCACGGAGCCCCCTTCGTGCACCAACTGTAGGCAGACGGGCCACCCCGCCAATTACCGCGGGTGCCCTAGGGCCCCCAAAAAAACAATCCAGAGCTCCTAAAGCTCTAGCCCCTCAGGCCGCCCCACCAGCTTTCAAGCTGGCACCTGCTCCGGTGCGAAACCCGTGGTTCCCACCCACGGCACGCCCGGACCCCCGTATTAAGGCCCACGGCGGAGTCACTCCCGCCACCCCGGCCACAACCCCAAAACCCCCTCATCCGTCCCCTTCGGCTACCGCGGCTCCCCCTTCGGAGGCAGCCCAGCCAACTCCAACCAAACCCAAACCCCATCCTGCAACCCGCCAGGTGGCGACGACGTCGGCGTCGAACAACTCGGCGGAATCAGTCTCCGCCCTCCTATGTTCTCCGGAGATCATGCGACTCCACGGCAAAATTGCCGAACTCTCCGCTCTCCTCTCCCGCTCTGGGGACGAGGAGCACGTAATCCTCGCGGAAATATACCAGACCCAAAACAAAATTTACTGGGCCATTAACAACGCCGTGCGCCTTCCGTCGTCATCATAAATGGCGAACAACAGCGCGGTGCATCCCCCTAAGCGGACCAAACCTCGCTCCCTCAGAGTGGGGTTTTTCAACATCAATGGTATTCGCGGCCAGCGTGCCGAACTCTCTGATTTTGTCCGCACAAATAATTTAGACGTTTTCCTCATCCAGGAAACGTTCCTCAAACCCGCCCATCGCAGTCCCAATATCCCCAATTTCAACCTGGTACGCAACGATCGTACCAGCGGCCCGTTTGGTGGCACCCTCATATATTACAAAAGGTCCCTGCACTGCATACCACTAGACCCCCCAGATAGCTTGAGGAACATTGAGACTTCAGTTTGCAGGCTAGCTATGACAGGACATCCGCCGATCACCATCATATCGGCCTATCTCTCGCCCTCTAAGGAGCTTCACTCCGATGAGCTCAAGACCCTATTGGAAATGGGGGACTCCGTCATTCTGGCGGGGGACCTCAACGCCAAGAACACTCTCTGGGGCTGCAACTCGACCACTGGGAGAGGTGCCGCCCTGGAGAGCTGTCTTGAAACAATAGATATGAGCATACTGGTTCCTTCTGAACCTACCCACTATAGCCATGTTGACAACCACCGACCCGACATACTCGACATAGCGCTCGTAAGGAACGTAAGCCTTCGCGTGCGTTCCATGCAAGTGCTACAAGAGTTAGACTCTGACCACAGACCTGTGATCCTAGATCTAGTCCCCCAAAACTGTCCAACAGACACAGGTCCTAATGTCCCGATGAAGGTGAAAACGAATTGGCGCCTACTAGGCACTAAACTCGCGGACACCTCATCCACAGATCTTTCCGCGATTCCGACCAACATCGTGACTCCTGAGGAAACGACCGACGCGATACGCTCCTTCACCAACCACCTGCAAAACGTCCTGAGCGAAAGCTCCGAGCAGGTGCCGGAGACTGTTCACAGTCAATGGCAACTTCCCGACGACGTGCGATGGGTGGTGAGGGTGCGTAACTCCACGCTCAGAGCCTGCGCGACGAGCCCCACCCCGGAACGACGACATCTTGCGCGCTACCTCCAACGTGAGGTTAGACGTCGCATAAAAGAGGTCGTCGATTCGAGATGGGAATCTCGCCTAGCAGAACTCGACCCGACACATCAGGCCTTTTGGCAACTGTGTCGTTCCTTCAGGAGAAACGATGTGACCTCCATGCCTCCGCTCAATCGTCCGAATCAACGGCCGGCGTTTGATGACGACGAGAAAGCGGAACTGCTGGCCTGCAGTCTGGAGTCTCAATGCTCTCTCTCAACGATACCAGTAGACCACGACCATCTTGTTGCGGTTAATTCACTCGTCGAAAGTAGGAACGCAGTCCGGCCACCGCCGATCTCTAACTCGCGACCGACAAACGATATCGTCAACGTCGACCCGGACGTCGACCCGCCGCCGCCCGATCCCCTTGCACCGGTGACAATCGAAGAAGTCATCGATCTGATCAAGGCACTCAAACGTCGTAAGGCCCCCGGGGGCGATAGGATACCCACTCGCATGATCAAGATGCTCCCGGAGCATCTGGTCAAAATCCTTACCGCAATCTATAACGCCGCGTTTCTTAACTGCCTCTTCCCAGAGGACTGGAAGGAGGCAGTTGTGATAGGCATCCATAAGCCGGGAAAACCCGCATTCGAGCCATCTTCATACAGGCCTATCAGCCTGCTTAGCACCTTGGGCAAAATTTACGAGCGGATCGTCCTCGACCGCCTCAAAATCGTAGCCCACAATAATAATTTGATCCCTCCTGAACAGTTCGGTTTTCGCACCAGGCACAGCTGTGTCAACCAGGTGCTCCGCATCACGGAGCACGTTCATGATAGGTTCCGCGTCGGCATGCCAACCGGCGCTATCTTTTTCGATATTGAAAAAGCATTCGACAGGGTGTGGCACAACGGCTTGCTCTTCAAGCTGTACACTCTCAACGTGCCCACTCATCTCGTGCACATCATACGAGAATTCCTGTCGAATCGTGGATTCAAATATCGCGTGGAGGGAACTCTTTCTTCCCGACACTCCATCACGGCCGGAGTCCCGCAAGGCTCCGCCCTCTCCCCCTTTCTTTTCTCGCTGTACACCAGCGACATCCCGAAACCGAAGAACGCCCATCTGGCACTCTTCGCTGACGATACAGCAATCTACGCTTCACGTAGAGACCCTGACCAAGTGGTGCGCATTTTGCAGACCGCCGCCGACCAGCTCGGTGAGTGGTTTCGCAAATGGCGAATCACCGTCAACCCCACCAAGAGCCAGGCCATCCTTTTCACTCGGAAAACGAGGGTCCAAGTGGCTCGCACCTCAGTCCGCATGTCCGACCAGGTCATACCCTGGAAGGACAAAGCCAAATATTTAGGAGTGATCCTTGATCAGAAGTTGACCTTCTTGCCACACGTAAACGCGGTACGCGCGCGAGCCGCATTCGCGATGAGTCAATTGCATTGGCTCACAAACAAAAAAAGTAAAATGTCCATCCGCAACAAGATTAGGATATATACCGCGTGCATTAGGCCCATAATGACGTACGCGTCACCCGTATTCGCTCACATGCCGCCCACTCGACTTAAGCGTATGCAGGTGTTGCAGAACAAATTTCTCAGATACGCTCTTGGTGCCCCGTGGTACGTTCGCAATCGCAACCTCCACGTGGACACCAACATGCCGACCATCAGGCATTTCATGCAAAACGCCAGCAAACGCTACTTCGATCGGGCGGAAAAACATCCGAACACGCTAATTCGCAAAGCGTCGATCTACACTCCATTTGACCGCGCCAAATGGAGACGGCCGCGTTCAGTACTGACAGATCCAGAGGACGAAATCACTCTGGCAATTCGTGAGAAAAACGAGTTCTTAAAACTTACACTCCACAAGACCGCAGTTCCGTCCTCGCCGTCGAGGACCTCGCCGCGTTCCCCGTCGCCCTCCCGACCCCCATGACAGTTCCGGCCCGGGTGCTGATGTAAACAACCCGAACTGATAGGATTAGGTAAAAATCCTTCCCCCCCACTAATCGTTGAATGTCTCATTCTCCCCTCAGCGACCGTCCTGAGCCGAGGTTCGTAACCCGTTAGTGGGTTGCCCTCAGCATGGTTGCTTAAAGTCAGGGTTGCGAGCGCGCCAGCGTTCACCCTAAAGTCCGGTGTGGCCAGAAAAGCCGACCCTCGTCAGGCTACTGGCAGAATAGTCAGGGACAAAAAAAAAAAAAAAAAAAAAAAAAAAAAAAAAAAAAAAAAAAAAAAACAATACTTTACTAAATCCATTACAAAATGGTGCGGTGTAGCGTGCGGTGTTAGGTGTAGCTTTACTCAATTCACAGGTCAAATACTCTGTCTCGTGTGGCCACGGCATGTGTTCCTCTATTGTTTCCTTCCTTTAAGGCGATGACACATCCTATTGATAAGTCTATCGCAAGGATATGTACAGCCAGAAAAGTGTATGCTCGACCACCTTAAGGTTCTAATTAAGCCCCTTGCGCGTCATCTGCCGGCAACATGCAACTTACAACTAAAGTGGACAATAAGAGTTATCTGCTGTTTCTTTGTACATATCCAAAACTATCGTACCTGTTTGGTAAAATATGAAAAATGGGCGTTTTATCTTCAGAAAGTGTACTAGCACCAACTTGGGTGATTGTACGTCAATCCCATACATTTTTTTTCTATAAACGTTCACACTTGTAGAAAAGCATCTTGACTACTAGCCCTTATATCCTTTACGATATACGACAATCTGCCGCAATGTATTCTCTACTTAGCTATGCAAAAGAGTTCTCCTGATCGATACCATCGCACCACTTTAGACTGCAATCGATTACGTGATTGGAAACTAATTAGAGATGTCAGTTATTTATTCCACGATAGGGTAAACAGTGACTGTGCGAAGAAACGTGAATTACAATAAAATAGATTGTGATTAACGCATCTCTATTAATAGACATATCCTAAGCTAGCGAAGTCTATGACCGTGAGATATGAGGTATGATTGTCGAGTTGAGTAGTGTTTTGTCAGTTTTGTGGGTGTATTCATGAAATAAGATTTTCAATGGGTTACAATACTGGACAAGACAATAAACATCTTTTATCCAAGCGGTACTTTCATAAGCTTTGCGCTTTTTAACCGACTTCCAAAAGGAGGAGGTTATCAATTCGTGTCTTTGTATTTTTTTTTATGTATGTACACTGATTTCTCTGAAAATTGGGAGCGTATTTCCTTGATTCCTTCTTTATTTAGTAAATAAGGGTCGCGAAGTGGTCCCATTTCAATATATCTTGGTATAGGGTTCATCATTTTATGGAACAGACTGAATGGACCTGAATCATATGAGTAATTTCATTCGACGACTTAAAAGTGCCCTTACGAAAGTCTATTAGCAACGCATAAATTTGAGCTATTTTTTTATTGAATAAAAGCATAATAAAAGATAATACATATGCATGGTGACCCGTTATACGAATAACAGGGACTCCCACTAGATGGTAAGGGATAAATAGGTACATGAAACCATTTATTTATAAAAAAAAGTAATAAATAGCAAAAAACGTAGATTTGTCATATTGCTATCATAAAATGAGTAGGCGCTTTTTGACAAATTCGATAAAATGTTGTTAGTATCTCGCTACAACATCTAAATATAGGCTTCTAATGGACCTCAAAGTATTTATTTATTTACAATAAAGCTCTAAATACCCTGTCAGGGTGTCGGCTATTCTAATAACTAAGTATAAAAAATATATAAATCTATTGCTATTAATAAGATAATTTATAATTAAATATACTTGTATAAAACTATAAATTCATTATTAAAAGTATGATAAATATGAGCTGTTTAGTCTTGATAACAAATATATTAGGATGACGAGCAGGATGCTTTTAATAGGTACGTATATTACCATAATATGTATGTGACGCAAAACGTCCATGCAAGTTTGTGATTCTACTAAAGGAAAGGATGTTTAATTCCTGATTTAATAAATCATTAATCATTGCCACATAAGGGAGCATTCAAAGGAGATGTCCGCTTTTTGTATGAGTGCTGGGCCTCAAAATCTAACAAGGCTCAAACTTTAGGGATATTAAAAAGGCAAAACATGGAACTTAGATCCATTAAAAAAATATTTTTAGACCCCTCCATTCAAAACCCACTTTTTTAAAAACGTTCATACTAAGTGTAGTTTTCAAGCCAAACAAAATTACATAAATCTCAAAATCGGAGGTCCTTAAAATTAAACGATTTATTGCAATAGGTTAGTTTTCAGGAGTTCTATCCAAATATATATAAATTGTCTTGTTTAGAATTTCAGGCCCGTTTTTGGACATGTCCTTTCCACCTGATTTCAGGATCTACTACAGACTCGGGGAATGTATACCCCAAACCAAAATCTAATGGAACTGTTTAATGATTTTCTAGAAATCAGATTAACCGCTCAACAGTGACCATCAGGCTGCTCTAACCAAATGATGGGAATCTTTTCTTTTCTTTCTTTTCTAATATAGATTGAGCTGTTGTCCTAGCGTGATACTACCCAGACGATTATCCTGTAGTGACACTACCCGACGATCCTATAGGTTTACGTTCAGAGTCATAAGACCATTCTAAGCCTATGATTGCTCCGCTCAAACTCGCGGTATGCGGTAAGAATAAATGAAACACTTCTATAAAAAAATATTTTATTTTTAAATACGTAGAATGACTAGGATTACATAGGTACAAACCGTGAGAATTTTTCTAGCACCTTTTCTGTAGAATTCCCTGTTACGTAATAACTAAATTTTCCTTCTGATGATTAAATATAATTTTCTGAAATAAAAATGAAAACTTTTATTATTTTCCAAAGGGACTGGTACAATTTTTTTGGTTAGTGTATCCTTAAGTAATTTGTCTTCATCTTCATAATTATCATTATCAGCAGAGACACAGAAGAGAGAACCTGTATGAATAATTTCCACTGCTGAACATGGGCCTCCCCTAAAGATTTCCAGACGACCCTGTCTTATACCTCCTTTAATTCATGAACACACTAGTATCTATATTTAATTTCAAATAAATTTTATGATATATGTAATTGCGTGCTGAAATAAATTTAAACAGTAGGTATATCATATTGACATAAGAAATTTGTCAGAAGTACCTATTACTTTTTAAAATTTGGAGTTGTCAATTTTAATTAAATAGTTTTATATGTCGATGTAAATGATATAAAAACTCTTTCACTTTCAAAAGCCTTTTACTCATGACTCTTGAGCTAGTATTTCTAGGCTTGTATCTATTGTTTGATCATCAACATATTGAATCAAGACAGCTTTGGGAATTCCACCTATTATAATAAATCACAAAATTTTCTTATATGATAGCAATAATTATAATATGTAACTCTTTATTGCATCACCTATTTACTAAGAAGCGAAAAATAAAAACTTTTTAACAAAAAATAGCACCGACTTCAAAACCCACTATAAGGAAAAAAATAACTTGTGCTTTGCTTATGGGTTATAAGGAAATTTAAATAATACCAATATTATATACACTGCCATTCGTGTGATTATATTAATGTACAATGAATAATTATTTGGAGTCGTACCGTAATACAACTACGCCATCTAGACATTTTTTTTTTTATTTATTAACTCAACGAGCAAGCTACTCGCCTGATGGTAAGCGCCATGGCTAAGCCCAGTAATGACTCAGGCAATACGTATCAAACCCGCGCACAAGAGAGCTTGCAAATAAACATGCTGTAGTACCAATCCATAGGGATATTCGCACACGAGAATTATAAGCCTTTATAGTTTTAGATTGTGGTCAAACCAAACCAAAAATATTCTGAAAAACGCTCTAACATTATTGTGAAAACAATATGAATAATAAATACTGAGAATAAATGTAAGTCGTCATTCACTTGAGTCAGTCATTGTTTCCTGCAGGGATTTCCTATGCATTTCCTTTATGTCAAAATTTTAGGCACATCATAATGCACCACTGATATTGATCTGAAACTGATAACCGACATGCAACGGTGACTCATAAAATAGGTACCAGTTTCCTCGGATTATTTGGTCATTGCAGTATGTTTAGATTTTCCTGTAACTAAATATGTTGCAATTGCATACCTACATAATATTGTGACTGCCTCGTTGGCGTAGTTGTATTGCGTACGCGTTACGAGTAAGATTTGCGCGCTGGGGTCCTGGGTTCGAATCCCGGGTCGAGCCAAAAACATTGTGACTGGGTTTTTCCATCTTAAAAATTACTCAGTCACAACTCAGAGTCAGGAATTTGGCGGTGTGATACCCCCGTGCCTCGGAAAGCACTTAAAGCCGATGGTCCTGCGCCTGATCACTCTCCGGTTATGTCGGATTGCCGTCTCACCGGACTATGAGAGTGAAGGAATAGCGAGTGCACCTGTGTATTGCCCACACACTTGTGCACTATAATATCTTCTGCGTACCTGGCTGATCTCCGTTGAGATTGGCCGCCGTGGCCGAATCTGGCTAGGAGGATTACTTAATATTTTTATCAACTTCCTATTTCTCAAGTATAGATTTCGATAAATAGGAATTTAGTGTCGTAACATCCAGATTTTAGGACCATACATACTGACCTATCAATTCTCTAAACTCAGTGCAAATAATATTATCTCTATTGTATGCTGAGTGTTATTACCGAGGCTGAATACGCATAACGCGGTAGAAAGCTTTTAATCAATAGTAATTAATATTCGAGTACACAGTTCTTCCTTTTGCAGCCAATTGAATACAAAAGTGGTACCGGGTGTGTTGAAAACTTATTTATCAACGAAATGGCGTGCAATGAACGTAGGCACTTCCTTGAGCAACTAAAATAAAATTACAATACAGGTTAATGAGTATAAAGTCTGCGCGGCGCCTTAATCATTTCCAAAGGCCATAAAGTCGACTTATAAGTCGGTAATCATGAATGTAACACGCATTAACGAAGGACGCGCTTTAATCCAATTTCAAAGTAAACGACCCATGACTAAGTGTTTACTATCTTTATTCACAGCTTTATTACAAATACCACGTGTACTGAATTACCATTTTAATTAACTGTAGGCGATATTGTACGCAAAATGTTTTGCTTTGATACATTTTTATGGTAAATATTAATTGGAAAATCCCAATGATGATGCAACCGTGACTAAATATTTGTTACACTTTTTTATTATCTAATTAATTACAATTTATTGTATGAAATAGTAAGAGCTTGGTCATATTGCTATATAGCTATATTTTTTTTAAATTACTATGTACCATACCATACCATATCAGCCCTGCATTATATACTGCCCACTGCTGAGCACGGGCCTCCTCTACAACTGAGAGGGTTTAGGCCTTAGTCCACCACGCTGGCCTAGTGCGGATTACTATGTATTTTTTCCCATGAACAATATGTCAGTGAATTTAAATTAATTACTCATATAAATAGTATAATGTTTTTCCACAGGAAAGAAGCATAAGAAAACAATTTAAAAACAAACATTCGTACTAGTTTCCAGGCAAGTTATTTAAAGCTCTATGGAATATTCATTTTATAGGCTTTATATGCTGATATAAGATATACTGGAATAGTTTACATACATTATGTACATACCACATGGTATTAAAATATTACTGTATGCAAATTAGAGGTGTAGTAAATCAATCGGCAGCGCATTATTATAAAACATTACTATAATTCTGGAGCGACAGAGTTTAGAACTCTGAATTATAGATTCTTCAATGATTTATGGTAATAATTTGTCCCCTTATTCTCTATGAAAGTGTTCACTCGTAACGCGGCCGCTTTACGTTAACTTCGTGTATACACACTCACGCCTTTCATCCTCGAAGGGGTAGGCAGAGGCGCAACTAGTGCACCCACTTTTCGCCGTGCGTATTCCGTCCCATGATGTGACAGGGGGCGAGCCTATCGCCATATCGGGCACAAATTCCAGACTCCAGGCTGATAATGAATTTAAGAAACCCAATATATCTGCCCAACCCGGGAATCTAACCCAAGAACTCAGCATTGCAGTCATACCGTAATACAACTACGCCACCGAGGCAGTCTAATCAACTTCTTGTAATCATCGTTAAATGGTATTCTGTATGCCAATAGTGATAAACGCGATGAGTTACGTTACACGCTTGTTACGAGCGGTGAAAATAACGTGTGTAATAGAGAATTAGGGGGCAGATCACCATTATTTTTGACAATAAGTATGAACAGAATCGATGACTATTCATGATCAAGACGCGGCATCGACGTCATAAATAAGTCTGTATAAAAGACCCACTGTTTTGCAAATATTATTTGCGAGATTGTATTCTGCCTAGTGCCAAGTAAATTTTGAACTAAATAAATATATGCTTTAAGTGCACGATGAGTAAATTCGGTTTCAAAGAAATACAGATCAAATAACGCGCGTGTGCGGTTTCCGTGAGCTTCCCGGTAATGAGTTGAACTTAAAACGTACAGAATATATACTAATTAACCTTTTAATATTCTGAGAATGTTCGTTATTTATTGGCGCATTTCACTGTGCGTCAATTGATTACTATGTTACAATGAAATTGCAATTAAGTGCATTTCATGTCAAATTATAAGAAAGAATAAATACAACATAGTTTTAACACGAATTAGGATTATGTTTAAAATATGTCCACATGAAAATTAGATATTTTAAGTTATGGACCACATATTTGAACGCTGAAATGGCATTTTTTCTACATATCATTAATATGTATTTACTTTATTCATTTTTGTATTATCCCACAACAAAGATCTCTGTATCATATGGTATATAAAAAAATATGGCTGTAATGTAACCGCAATCTTTTATGTGAATATGACTAAGGGTCGGAAAAATTCCTTTGGACAGCCGCCAGTTTCTTTATCAACAATAGAAAATTATAGAAAACACGGTATATCCCGTATAATTTACGGTTTCAATCTAATCTTCCGAGTGTGTTAGCGATTGTTTACATCCTTCATCGGCGCCATGTTGTATAGCCATACATATTATAATCGATAAGGTGTAAACAAAGAAACAAAATAAAATTCCTCTTAGATTTTTTTTATTGCCTAGAATGACGAGAAGAGCATGCTGTTTGCCTGATGGTAAGCGATACGACCACCCATAAACAGTAGCAACACATCCAGCACTTTGACTTACAAAGTACTGTGTGGCATTACACTGCGCTCGTCATCCTGAGACATAAGATGCTAAGTATCATTATGTCCAGTAGTTACACTGGCTACAATGTCCTTCAAACCGAAACACAACAGTGCATGCACACTGCTGCTTGGCGGTAGAAATAGACATTGCGGTGGTACCCACCCAGACGGACTCTTACATATGAGAGACCTACCACCAGTAAAAGGATTCAAGAGTAATGAATTTAAAAATTAATTAAATGTTTGAATGGGGAATATCGTGTTTGAGTTTCTGTAAAATGCATGAATAAAAAAAATACGACGCTTTGTGTACCTATTAACGTTTTTACCCGGATATTAAAAAAGCTTATATGACTAAAAACCGCTGATAATGACGCGTTAGTTATTGAAAAGTGAAAAGGATTTTACATTACACACAATTATTTCATTAAATATGCTTTAAATAAAATGTGTTTATTTTATAATAACTGAATAAAAAATTTACACAACGTGGTATTATCGGATAAGTTTGTTATAATTCATTGTGCGGAGCATTGGGATGAAAATCACGATACAATGAATCAATAAATTCTATAATTAAAAGTATAATATAATTTATATTAAAATTTAGGTAAGCATGAGATAATGACAGTGCCCTTAATACGTAACGCAATGTAACGCACAATAAGTGGCCATATAAAGGTGCGCACGCGCATCGCGTCGCACTTGCAACCGACCGTGTGCGCGTGTGTTTCCCTGTGTCCTGCTAGTGTTGTGAACAATATGGCCAAATATTTTGTAAGTTCATTTATTATTGAAAATTATTAACATTAGTTTGAGGTTTGTAGCCAAAAAATACATACATACTATATTTCCATGAAAGCATTATAGTTTGAGTTTTGTTAAAAGTAAAAATGTATACTTTTTAAAGATATTAATAATAAGTATAAACTATTATAATACTTAAACTTTGATACATAAATTGATGAATGTTCAAAATAGACCCCTCCTAGTAAAGTCATAGAGTACAAAAAAATAGAGTTTAAAATACTACCAAGTGTGAATACAATATTAATTAATTAATACAAATAGGTCATAATAGATAGGTAAACTTCTACCTTCTAGGTGGGACCTTTCTGTTCTTAACCACCTCTACTAACCTGCCACGATGCGACCATTGTCAAATTAATTAATAACAGGTATTAGTCTACTCATCAAAAAAATCCACATTTAAATAAAATCGTCTTCTAGAACTAGTGGTCTATAAACTATGAGAGAAATTTATCTGAGAACTGATTTTCCTGCGTTTGATATCGGAATCAACATATTTTAAAAGTTTCCAAACATTATATTCCTTAGAACTTATATGGCCCCTTAGGTTTGAGACTAAACTGGGATTATAACTAAACTAAAATTCTGTCTATGTTCAAAAAACTCTATTTACTTAGTTAATTCATGGACTTGAGAAATAAAAACCGTAGTAATAGACATTGACAAGGAAGTTATTAATGGATACTTTTATTTTCAATACAACGACCATAATATCTATGTTGCTATTTACATCCTCTATAATAAAACCGCAAAACACGTAATCATAATACGAAAAAACCACAATTTTCAATAAAACCATATTCATACACTTGCGTATAAAATGCTTATGGCGACAGCATTTAATCTGTCACAACAAACTCAACGTTATGTTCTGTTGACCGATGGTATATGAACATAATATTGTGTTGGGGTAAGTTCGCATCACAGGGACTGTAGTTTCATTTACTGCTAAACTATAACTAAAACCAAACTTAGTGGCCACTGGATTGTGGTTCATTATAATATGACACATCAGACTGTGTTGTTAGTGTTAGAAAATATTGACAGTTTCAATTGTAATTTTGAATTAACGGTCTTCCTCTGCGATATAAACTTATATCTACATTCTATATACTTACTATATTATGTTCTTTTACCTCTTATTTATAAGATTTCGGAATTCACAATAATCTAATTGACTTTGTGGTAGAATTTCTGTAGCTACAGTTCAGACATAGTACATAGGTCCAACACCTCATTAAGTCTAGTTTCTGTTCGTTCTGAACGCTTAAATATCTGTTCCTGGAATTTAAAAAATCCCCACAGCTGTCAGCAATAATGTAACTTCCTATACCTAAGGGAAATAATTTTCAGAATCTGAAAGTTCTAGAGGCAGTTGATATCACAATATAAAGATAACTCAGGGCGATATTAATAAATCAATCTCAAGGTTGAGTAAAATCTCAAGTAGACACATTAATGTATTGAACTATTTAATAAACCAACCTTAAGCTGTCATTTAAGAGCTTATTCTCAACTAAGTAAGCGCTGATACACAAATAAAACTTAGCTGTTAAAATCCGTCCCATATTATGACTTAGTTGTCATTTGAGCTGATGTTACTATGGGTTTATTAAATAACTACTATCTTAAGATGCTGACCTTAATTTGACAGCGTCTTAGCTGATATCGAAATTGAGTTGCATCTATTTATACGGATCTATGTTACTGATGTCGAAACATAACCTCCAGAAAATCTGGATGACTGAGGGAAAAAATTACATGAATTTATACTATTCATAATCGTTGTAAGTATAAATTCATTTTGTAGGTTGTGCGGTTTTGCACTAAGATTCGACTGACTAAGGGCGGTATTAATAAAAAAATCTCAAGTTTGAAGTTACATCTCAACTAAATTATTAAACTTTTATACACTATATCTACATTATGTCTACTGAGATTGATTTATTAATACCGCCCTAAGACTCGGCAGTTTTATGTTTTTCAGCTCTTACAATTTGGTGAACCCATGGAGCCCATTCTTCCCTCTGCATTTTCTTCTTACTAACTGCCTCGGTGGCGTAGTTGTATTATGGCACGACTGCAATCCTGAGGTCTCGGGCTCGATCCCCGGGTCGGGTATAGTTATATTGTGTTCTTTTGGAATGCAGTATCCGCCCGGAGTCTGGAATTTGTGCCCGATATGGCGATAGGCTTGCCCCTTATCACATCATGGAACGGAATACGCATGGCGAAAAGTGGGCGAACTTAGTTACGCCTCTGCCTACCCCTTCGGGGATAAAAAGGCGTGAGTGTGTGTGTGTGTATTTTCTTCTTGTTCATCAGCAATGCATAAATAATAGTAGCATTATAGGTTTTTACTTTATAGGTAATTGTGATTACTTTTCATCCGGAAACCCCCGCTCACAGACCGACTTTCTTAAACAACTGAAGACAAGTCGTTTGAAACACATTACCGGCTTTCCATTGACGTATTAAAAAAAACCCGGCTTTCACATAATTTTGTACAGTTGTACCTAGCTAACGAGATATTATGCAAACCATTGTCACCTACGATGGCATCGCACTGATAGTACTTTTCACTGCCTGCTTCCCACTGTTAAACGGTTTCAGAACAATGCTTGTCGCACAATTATCTTCGAGTGTCCGTATACCTTGTGCAATACCGCGTCGTGTAATTTCGTTGATTGTACGTCCTTATGCTTTTATTGTTTTCTAATGTTCTACTTTCTATAGTTCTCACGGACCGTTGATATAATGAATACTCCGCCTACAGCCTATTAGAATATCTTATTTTCAGTTAATGTTTGTATATGCTCGAAGTTTGTTCGAACTTCTCGGTTTGTTTGAGTCATGTTGTTGTTTCCATGGAATCATTGATTTTGATAATTAATCCTGTATTTACAAACTTCTATTGTGATACTAATATTTAAACTGGATTTTATGTAGACACTTGAAGTAGGTAATAATCGGAAAAGATTTGGTTGTTCATTGATATTCCATAAAACTATAAATCATCGAGGCAGGCTACGCGCGATGACTACATGGGAAAAGTAATTTCAACTGAATTATTTTAGTCATATGGGTAACCCAGGTTATAGGTATGGGAAATTTTACTATTAGTTTATGAATTAGTTTTGAGAACTGTGACAAATACTCATAGGAAAATACTAATTTTTTACCTCAAACTATACAGTACCGGAAATAATGTTCTTCAAATTTTAGAACCGTACCTATCGTTTGCTTTAAACTTCACAAAGCAAAAATAAAATATATTTCAAATATAGCTAATATATATATTCTGAATCTCGGAATCGGCTCCAACGATTCACATGAAATTTAGCGTACAGGGGGTTTCGGGGGCTTTAAATCGATCTAGCTAGGATTCATTGTTAGAAAATGACGTTTTATTCGTGTTTTCATAATTCAACTTAAACATTAACTGAAAAATATGACTCTTCCTGGCATCTATTGGCGAGTAATAAAACTTCTCCAGTAGATGGCGTAGTACCTAATAAAACTGCTTTAACGACACAACAACACTAAAACTACTCCAGTAGATGGCGTTGTTAAGCAACACTAAGCCAATGAGGTTTGGTTTGGGGTTAGACCAAGAAAATCAATTGTTTACTTATAAAAATATTATTGGTATTTAAATATAATTTCTAAAAAACGCAACTTACCAAAAAAATACTGGTCATCCAGGTACTTATAATTTAATTTGTGCAACAGTTTCACCACGTAAATGTATGTAAAACTATTAAATTTATAATTTTTTTTTACTGCCATGGCAACCTGACCGCACTACAACTACTGGTAAGTGGAGTAGGATTCAGATAAACTGTCGACTGACGAGAGATGATCACCCCTCGGCAGTCGACACAATTATGCCGGCCTGTTGGAATCTATACTAATATTATAAAGCTGAACAGTTTGTTTGTTTGAACGCGCTAATCTCAGAAACTACTGTCCAGTAGTTTCTGAGATTTTGAAAATTCTTTCATTAATAGGAAGTTACATTACTCCTGAGCGCTATAGGCTACTTTTTATACCGGAACAACTTTTCCACGCGGGTGGAGCCGCGCGCAATGCTAGTCGGATATACACAGGCTGATCCCGGAACGCGACACACACACGTGGGTCACTATTTCGTATTTACACCTTATGTAGCTACGGTGGTTAATACCCGGGCGGATACATATTATATACTACCAAATAATATTAGTATTGACTATGGAAGCATGAATGAACAAGAACAATGTTGTTAATTTATTTTTACCTTATTCAACACAATATTTCAAAATAATTCAACATTAAAGGAAATAGACTACTTACAGCTTTTTGCAAAAGTCACTTGCTTTTTACATTGCTTAGTGCCCTTCTGATGACCATAAGTGTTTTCGTCAAAGTAATAAAAACTGCTGATCTACGTACAGATACCTACTACAAGCTCACCTTGTGAATACTATTACGATTAGACAGAATTTTATCACCCGCCAAATGTCCACAGGAAAATGATAAGAACACGTTTGTCAAGATTTGTCCTGCCAGGAAAATGGAACTAAAATTACATTTTATAATATTTATCAACACGTCAATATGTGGATTTTTATGATTCTTTATTGGTAACGCCTTTACTTAAAATGTATTTATTCTAGAAAAATACAGATCTTCACTTTATCAATATTCAATTACGGTAACCAAGTCAAAGAAAATTCAATACTGTATAGTCGAAAATGTTTAATTTGAAAATGTCTATAAATTTATTTTACAAATGAAATCTTAAATAATTTTTAATGGTTTTTAATATTTAATAAAAAAAAATAACATATTCAGGGGCCGAACAATGAAAATTTAAACAAATCACCGATTTTTCAAGTAACTATTGCCACACTATTGCATTCGGTGAGAACAGTAGATACATGAAAGGAGGAAATTCCTTGTTTATATTTTTTTCTTCCCTACATATTGGATTGCGAAGAATTCCACACTAATATATTATAATAGGTACACGTCGCGTCGCGTCTTTGCCTTCCCTATATATAAAGTAATGAAGTCGGACTTCAACAATTATGTTGAGCCCTTCATATACACATTCAGAGTCCGTCTGTCTGTACAAGTTGAATGTACCGTTTATTAACCGTGTGTCATAGCATGAACGTGTCTCGACAAGGCTCTCGCTAATATTATATCATATGTGACTGGGTTTAGAGAATAACTTTATTAAATTAAAAACTTGCTGAGGGTTCAGCAATGCTATATTTAGAAACTAAACACATCAAATTGATAAGATAAAACTAGAAATATTTTTAGTGTTAGGAATTGGAAACCTCTAAAATTTTTTACATTAGCCGAGTAAGTTATTCACCACAAATAGAACTATGGTGGAACTTTTTTTCTTTAACAAAAAATTTTACTTTGCTTTAATTTATAGTGTTACAATCTTCAACATTATGGGGATTGGGGACGCCTGAGAGAGAATATAATTGATGTAAAATTGTTTGTGTTTTTTTTTTCAAATTTGATACAAAATAATTATACTTACCGTCATGGGCGTCACCAGCTTTCAACTCAGGGGGTGTAAAACTCAAATTTTGATCCAAAGAGAAGCAAAGCAGGGATTCTCATATAGGTAATCCCATCGTTGAATCTTGGAGGGGCGGCTGCCCCTCCCTTTCTACCCTAGGGACGCCCATGTTTATCATATGAATTGATAGCGAAAAATCCCTGGCAAACGAAGGTCCAAGACTTGTGCTAAAAATTTATGACTTTGATTTTTAGTGTAACAATCTTTGACAATAAGGAGACGACTGATAGAAAATATAGTTCAGGTAAACGTATACAAAACATTCAGTTCTTAGTGGACGTTTTTTCCAACATCAACAATGTAACTACACTTACCCTATGATCTGATTGCGTAAAATCTCAGGCAAACGTACCCAAGACTTGCGCTATCAAATTGTGTATTGGTAACAATGAGAAATGCCGGTTCCTCAATCATCGGCAATTACCAGACGTACGGGCCACGCTGGCTCACAACTGGGTTAAGGCCCGCTACCACAATGACATACTAATGGCCCGTCAACCGCGACCAGCCTTCCTTCCTTCCAATTACTGCTTACATATTGGTTTGATGTGTCCGAGTCATTGTACTGTCAACTGCTTTTAGTTTTGATGAGTAAACAATGCACTATGCTTATATGAATGGGAATTAAAGTGTTGTGATATATATGTATCTTTCTGGTGTTTATAATACTGGATTATACTTTACATATAGTGTAGCTGTATCTGTAAAGAAAGTATCGATGTATGTTACTTTTTCACATACAACATATCGTAAGTCGTAACATCAATTTTGTAACAATGAGGCGATTGAAAAGAGTCTTCTAGATTCTAGATGTTATCCTAAATCCGTCACTTTGTCTTATACAGCTTAATATTGTTTTGACCTCAATAGCCCCCAAGTTAGTTTACCGTAAACTCTTGTTCTCAGCAACAGCTTTATCATTCAGAACACAATGTCAAGTAACATTTAAACAATTTGAAATAATACATAATCTAGTACTGCGAATTTGTTGAAAGAGTTTGTTGAACTTTAACAGTAAATTGTTTTGTATTGCAGTTGTTTAGTGGGTGGTCATTGCTCTCGGGCGGTTGTCACCGGTTCATTTCAATGTTGTTGTTTTTTTCCGAATTTTCTTTATAATGAAGATGCTAGTGTGAAGTCGTGCGTCCAAATGTAATTGATTTAAGTATTTGTGTTGACAGAGAAGCCTATTCACTATGACGGCTACTTAGGTAGAGCTGCCCTTATAACTCACACATCGAGTATCCAAACACTGCGACAGCTTTTAGAGGTCTTAAATCACCTCTTACTGCCATCTGGATAAAGGAAGGAGATATAATTTCTTACCATTTAGATAATTTGTATTAACACGTAAATACAATATACATAAAAATCTTAAGAATCAACAAGATTCCAGTCATCAGGGACAAAGAAGGAGATTTATTAACGCTTGTTAGTTTATTCCACAAAATAAATGATAGTGATCGACGTACGTCGGTCTGCTGTCACGATAAATCACTTGAAAAGATTGCTTGTATAAAAAAAAACAATTGAAAATTCCTCGTTCTAATGGAAATTTGCAAAACAAAAGAGTTTATTGGAGTTTGTCTATACTTATATTATAAAGGGGAAAGATTTGATGGTTTGTTTGTTTGTAATGGATAAACTAAAAACTACTAGACCAATTTTGAAAATTCTTTCACTAATAGGAAGCTACATTACTCCTGAGTTTTGTAGGCTACTTTTTTTCCCGGGAAAATATTTTTATACTGGAAAAACTTTTTCACGCGGGCGGAGCCGCGAGCAGAAGTCTAGTTTTTAATAAATATTTCCACAACTATCATGATTCGGAAATTGAATGCCATATTCAAATCAACAAAAAATAATGCATATTTTTTACGAGTCTATGGTAATATTGCATACTCGACAGAATATTGTATTTACTTTTTACTCAACAGTAATCTGCCTATCTAGCATTGTTTATGAATGAGTTCTTACAAGTCTGAGTCACACATTGTTTTCTCAATTTTATCTTGGAACTGCATACGTAGCGTAGTTGTATTACGTGCGCGGTACGACACCGCTCTTCGGTCCCGGGTTCGAACCCTGGGTCGGGCGAAGTGATATTGGGGTTTTCTGTCCAGAGTCTGGAATTTGTACCCGATATAGCGATAGGCGCGCTCCCATATCTCTCACTCTCATATCGTGGGATTTGGGACGGAACACATAGACGAAAAGTGGGTGCCCTGGTTGCACCTCTGCCTACCGCTTCGGGAATGAAGTGGTGATGTATGTGTATTTTATCCTGCCACGGCCATCTGACTAAACGGCAGCTAATCGTAAATTCTGTGCAGTCCGAAATGTTGAATAACGAGATACGTGATTTCTCTGGACAGCCTTTCTTACAGACAGCACGGCCACCGGGTTGTTCACATAAGCGGCAGTCGCCAGACGTTTCCGGCTCCAAAAAAGCCGACACATTTTTTTATTATGTTTTTTTTTTTTTTTTTTTTTTTTATTGCATTGAATGACGAGACGAGCATGCCTTTCGCCTGATGGTAAGCGATACGACCACCCATAAACAGTAGCAACACCATCCAGCACCTTGAATGACAACCTACTGAGTGGCATTCCACTGCGCTCGTCATCCTGAGACATAAGATGTTAAGTCTCATTATGTCCAGTAGTTATACTGGCTACAATGTCCTTCAAGCCGAAACACAACAGTGCATGCACACTGTTGCTTGGCGGTAGAAATAGACATTGCGGTGGTACCCACCCAGACGGCCTCTTACATAATGAGAGACCTACCACCAGTATGTATGTTTGGTCTAAATCGCACTATTCATAATAATATAACGTTAGCAAAATGCTGGCTGGTGGCAAATAACTACTTGGTTACGGACCTGTGTCAAAACGAGAAGTTTTCTATCGTCTGTATTTAATATTGACTAAGTATATAAACTGTTTTATCTTCATAATGAATAATAGGGATCGAGAAACGCCGTACTATCTATTATAGTAAACAGCACTGAGAATCCTATTAGCAAACTCAAGATACACATGCTCCACTCGATCTCCATAGATCAAACTTGTTCATGACATAACATTTCGCAATGGCACACGTTTGTCATACGAATGGCGCGCTCGGCCTCACTGGGACCGCTTCGAAGGTGACGACACCCTCACTCAGAATTACAATCAACCGTTTTCCTTCTAGAACGTAATTACCGTCATCACCAAGATCGAGATTCGTCACTGTAGGACATTATAGCAATAAGATGCTTCGCGGACTACGATCTGACTTAAATACACGTAAAGGGTGTCAACTTATACTAATAAGTATAGAAAAATCTTTGTTCCCCTTGTTAAGCACATTGTGCTCACGGAGGATAGTGAGATTTGGCCTAATGGTCGTAGAGGAGTGCAGAAAAAGAAAATTAATGAATAGAATCTCGTCCAGTAACCACTAGTAATTTAATATTACTCCTATTTTGTATGTTTCTTCATTTTGATTCTCTGTTTTTATACTTTATTATATTTTCCATTTCAGTTGGTATTTGCTGCGGCCTGTTTGGCTGTGAGCGCCGCTCCTCCCGCCGCACCCCGTCTATACCAGCAGCATGCGCCTGCGCAACTCCAACAAATTAATCCGTAAGACTTCCAACCTTTGCCTTAACACTTAGAATAAAAGTATTATTAGTAAGGACTAAATTACTGACTCTACAAATATTTCTTGCAGCCTGGATTACTACTTGGACAATTCCGAAGTATCGCCCTATTATAGTCAAGCGCAACAAAAGCCAGGTAAATATAAACCTTATTGTATAAATGTAGCTCTATTTTTGTATAAAGTTTCAATTTATTACATTAGATATATCACAAGTCATAAGATTACGCTTTCATAGCAAAACGTGGAGCAAACAGAATATAACACTAAGCATAGCTATGAAATAATAATTCACAAATATTTCTTGATTCTTTAAAATTATAACCAAATAAGATGAAAGTGATCGAAATTTCTATTTTAAAAATACGTGATAGAAACTAAGATTATTGAAATCTAAAAAAGTTAAAAGTTTAAAGATTTACTATATTATTATTATCAGCCTTTACAATTTATATAAATAAATCCCGACTAGTTGTAGTAATGTTATTTTTTTCTCAGCCGGCATCAGCAGCAATCCGAATGGCCATTCCGCACGACTCGAGACTTTAGAGCCTGACAGCGAAGTAGAGCTTATTCCTGGCGCGCAAACACCGCAGCAACCTCCGCAACAGGTAATTATTACTATATAGAAAGAAAGAAAGAAAAGAAACTATATCTACATTTATTTTTAAAAACTTGTTTATACTTCCGTCTTCGCCTGCTTTCATGTTTTTTTTACCCGGAATAAAAGTACTTCTAGATAATAAGTAGCCTATCTATATAATATAATACTAGCTTTTGCCCGCGGCTCCGCCCGCGTTATAAAGTTTTTCTGGGATCAAAGTCCCGCTTGATATTTTCCCAGGATAAAAAGTAGCCTATGTGTTAATCCAGGACATGATCTACCCGTGTGCCAAATTTCATCGAAATCCATTCAGTAGTTTTTGCGTGAATGAGTAACAAACATACATACATTCTTACAAACTTTCGCGTTTATAATATTATATAGTATGAAGTAGGATTAATGCGAGATAGTGTCTTTCGTCCAAATCCATTCAACGGTTTGTGATTGGCCAACAAGCATCCAAACATCACCAGAAACTTTCATAATATCAATGAATTTTTGTTTATACCATGCCATACATACCAGCCCTGTATTATATCTACTCTATACCTCTAATACTGACAGGGTTTAGGCCTTAGTCCACCACGCTGGCCTATTGCGGGTTGGCAGACTTCATATACCTTTGAAATTCATATAGAGAACTTTTCAAGTATGCAGGTTTCCTCACGATGTTTTCCTTCACCGTTAAAGCGAGCGATAATTCACAAAGAATACACACATAACTTTTTATAAAAGTCAGAGGTGCGTGCCCTTGGGTGGTGAACCTGCGGACATTCGTCTCGGCAGTCAGTTCCACTCCCAATTAGGCTATCGCCGCTTTTCTTTATAAGTTCGCCATATTAAAGATCAAACCATCACTAACTTTTACAAGACGCAATTATTGTTTCTAACATGACTAAACGCCTAATAGCATACAATAGCAATAACGCACAAAATTGTTTTCCAGCCACCGGTTGCTCCAAACATTCCCGGACTCTTACCTGGTCAACGAGTGTTTATCGTGCACATGCCTGTTCCAGGATACAGGCAAGGAATTAGTCATTTCTATTCAACCAATTTCCAGACCATTAGAGTAACTGCCAAAGATTTTAGCAGCAGCTAGAAACAGCTTTGAGATAAACTAATGTTGAGTAGAGAACTATATAGGTAGATGTCGGTTTTGATTGTTCTAATATATTCCCATATCTTTAACCTATGACTCAGATATATCTTTAAATCAGCATTACGAGAGTTTAATAAAACGTGTGTACTTTCCAGGCCTGGCACAATTGGAGGATACCAGCCTGTATACATCGTTGCTGCTGCGCCACAAGGAAACTCAGGATTCCCTGCTAACGGTATAAAATTCCTCCCTCTCACTCTCCCTCTGCTTTGTCTGTATCTCTACAGTTGGCTATAGGTAGAGCCAACAGTGTTGACCCCTCGCAAATAATTTTATAATGAAACTACTAACAGTAAAACTCGTAACTTTTTATGTTTTTTTCTTGAAAACATGACCAAACTAATATAATCGACAATAACTGATTCACTTGTACTAAACATAGGATCAATACTATTATTTTTAACCGACTTAAAAAAAGGAGTTCTGTATTCGATCCGTCTTATATTGCCAGCTAAGCTAAGGAAATAAATTAGGCACCGACTCCAAATATACGTATATACTAAACGAATATAAAGTTGAATTATTTTTTTGTTTGTAGTGGTTTTGAAGTCGTTTTTATTTTTTGTTAAAAGTTTTTTATATGTATAAATTTCTACTTTTCCAGGATATCAAAACGCTGTATTCTTAGACCCTTCCGGCCAGGTGGTAGGCCAGTCTCCTCTGGTGGGCTACCAACGCGGAGTAGCTGGAGTACCTCAAGCCGGTAATCCTGGTCTGATTCTTGGAACTCCGTTGACTCTTAACCGACCCTTCGACCTCGGGTACCAAGACCCTGCTGCTCCTTACCAGTAAGTATTAAATTTGTAAAAACGGTTTGCGTGTGCCGTGTGCCGATTCCAAATATGTATAAAACTCAATGTCGCAAAAAAATGACGTTTACGTCAATTAGGCTGCGAAGCGTCGATATAGGGCAAACTGTTGGATCTCGAAGCATGAATTTTTGCATGTATCAGTTTGGTAAGGTAACTGAGAAAGGGTTTTTAAAAATTCGTCATGCAAAGCGGTTAAATCTATGGTAAACCTCTTGTCGCTTAATAAAAAAAATCATTTCAGGCCTGGCCCAGTTCTCCAGGGAGCTGACGGTAACCGTGCCACGATCCGTCTTTCACAATTAGTGGGTATTCAAGCACAACCCCTAAGCCATGCTGCGAACGCGAGACCAATTGTCAACGGTTAGTTACATAAACTCATTGAATGAAATCTATTAATCAAGAAAAAGAAGGGAATAAATATTGAAATACATAAATTTACAGAAAAAAAAAGTGGTTTTAGATAGTTTTTGACTAATATTCGCGCTGGTTCACCTGAGATATTTCCAGAATACTGTAGAATAGACAACTATTCTTGTACCATGCAGTAGTGTCGGTATAAAGATAAACAAACGGATGTTCGCAAACGACCTACTATATATTAATTGAGTTAGAATAAGTTTAAAGAAATCATTTAAACAAGGAACTAAATGTCTGTCTTTTTTCAGATTCAGTAGCACCCAAACCACAAAACCAGGCCAGTGCTAATTTGAAGGACAACGCCGAAGAACAACAACATGCCAGACCATCCGCCTCACAGAACAGAAAAGCATAAATAAAACCAAAAATATAATACGATATGTGATAGTGTTGTTATACAATAAAATATAGTTTTTATTGTAGTTTATAAACTGATGAGTATTATTTCAACTAAAACATTGCCACAAAAGTTAATTAAGAGTAATAATATTTTTATTAACAAGTTTTTATTTAAATGCTCTAAAAAAAATACTTTAAATTGAATCAAACTTTGTTTAATACTATGTAGAGATATAAACTTGTCGCGAGATTTACTTTTGTCAAGATCAAGATACACAATTATTATATTATCTACAAGTAAATCTCGCCACAAGCTTTTATCTCTACATAGTATCAAACAAAGTTTGGTTCAATTTAGTTTTTTTTTCTTTTTAGAGCATTTAAATAAAAGCTAGTTTTAAAATATATTTTTTATTATTTTTTTACTTTTTAGTTATTTTTCGAGTTATTCTCAGCAAGCCTTTTCATTTGATACCCATATTATAGGAGTGCGTAAAAAATAACTAGTCCGCTATCTTGGGTCGTCCGCCATATTGGATTCAGAATGATGTCACTTAGCTTGTTAGCTGCATTGTCACCTAAACTGAACGTGTATGCAAAATTTCAACACAATCGGTTGAGGGTAAATGCTTTAAAATTGACTTGCAAGATTCCACCCGAACAAACATAGTTACATACAGACAGACATACATACATACATACACATACATTGCACGTTAAATAAAAACTTTTAAAAATTACCTTTTTGAACTCAGGATGACGAGCGCAGTGCAACGCTACGCTGTGCTTTGTAATTCATAGTTCTGATGGTATTGCTACTGATAGAAACATACATAGCATCACGCCTTTTTCCTCTTCAGGGGTAGACAGAGGTGTATCACACCCACATTTCGCCAGCTACGATAGGTCCCATGTAACAGGGGGCCTATTGTCATTTACCGGGCACATTTTCAGACTCCGGACTGATACTGAGTAGAAAAACCCAATATCACTGCCCGATCCGGGAATCGAACCTAAAACTTAAGCACTGTAGTCGTACCGTAAAACAACTACGCCACCGAGGCAGTCCACAGGTAATGAGCAGTTATCTGGATTCACATCAAGTAAGAGGCTTGCTCGTTTCGTCCTTTCTTTGCATAGAAACTCAATGTTTTATATGGCCAGTTGCTATGATAAGTCTAAGGGATGACTGAGGGAAAAAATTACATGAATTTATACTATTCATAATCGTTATAAGTATAAATTCATTTTGTAGGTTGTTCGGTTTTGCACTAAGGGCGGTATTAATAAATCAATCTCAAGTTTGAGTTACATCTCAAGTAGACATAATGTATTGAACTATTCATATATTATGTCTATTTGAGCCGATTCTGGCCAGGAACTTCATGGCCTTTATTGAAGTGTAAATTCTGGAAAATACTTCTTATTCTCGAACTAGGATTTCTACCAAATGTGACATATTCTCCTCCTATTACCACATGAGAACTGTTTCAATGTACAAATATCTTCAATATTTTTTTGTAAAAGCATTTCTATTTTTCCTTTAAATAATACAGGCATTCCGATCAAATTCCAATTATAACTGAGAAAACATTTATCGTAATAATTCTAGCCAAACACCATTTAGTTACGCTAATATATATAATATTTACCCAAACGACTTGATCTAAATTATAACGTTTCAATTTCATTTTAACTACAAAATGTGATAAACAAAAACCCACCTCGTTAAGATAGAAACGTTTGCAATGCTTGGAGATTTATTTTTTACCAGCTTTGCGCGCGGCTCCGCCCGCGTGAAAAAGTTTTTTCGGGATAATAGTCCCGCTTTATATTTTCCCGGGATAAAAAGTAGCATATGTCCTTTCTCGGGCTTTAGACTATCTGTGTACCAAATTTCATTTAAATCGGTTCAGTAGTTTTGGCGTGAAAGCGCGACAGACAGACAGAGTTACTTTCGCATTTATAATATTAGTAAGGATATACCTGACTAACAGGAGGAGCAAGTTCGCTCGTTTCTGAGAGCACATCAGCTCCCCATAAACAGTAGCAATAACAATTACATCTTGGAATTATACAGTACTACATGGTACTTTACTATTACCTTTGTATCTGAGAGACGTTAGATGTCCGTCTTGTAATGTCCATTAATTGGGTACAAAATGCAAAATAAAACAGAGCTTTAATATCTACCTGGGCTGTTGAAAACCTAGGCGGAAACATATCAAGAGACCTATGAGGTCTTTGCAGTTTAAGTCTTTGTAGGTTCATAATATTCGAAGACATATATAAAAATGTTGTTATTTTTTGTGCATTTATCTTAACCAAATGAGACAAACTATATATCATAGATGTCAACTTGGTTCTCCCAACAAATTTAGATTGTAATAATGTAACAAAATATTTTTCACTGTCAAGTTTTTTTTGAGCACGACAAAGTTGCTCAACTGCACCTTTTTTTTCATCTTCGGCGTATTAGATACGGCTGCAGGCTTCCTGAAGTGTCTAAGTTGTGATGGTAAGCGTAGTGGGGTCTAGATAGACAAATGACGACAGATGATCTTCGCCAGTCGACACAATTATGCCGGCCTGTTTGAACCGAATATACAAAAGCTGATCCCGGAACGCGGCACACTTACTTGGGCCACACGCCACTATGGCGGGTTTAAACACCTTCTGTGGTCGCTATCCAAAATCCTACTAATATTATAAACTCGACAGTTTGTAACTATGGATGTATGGATGTCTGGATGTATGGATGTTTGTTACTCTTTCACGCAGAAACTTCTGAACGGATTTCGATGAAATTTGGCACACGGGTAGATTATGTCTTGGATCCCGGGAAAATATAAAGCGGAACTTTTATCCCGGAAAAACTATTTCACGCGGGTGGAGCCGCGAGCAAAACCTAGTATATCATAACAACTTAAATCTTGATTCCAAACACTATACCCTTCACCGACCTAAAAACCTTAGTTGAAAGTCTAACTTCTGTGGAGTCTAGATAAAACAAGTTAATTACTTACACGTCAGCCCTTAGATATGGGCCGATGGCACGCACTAGCACGACGAGCGACCAACTTTCTACCTAGCTTTTATAGTATAAATCTTCCTGTGTAATTTATATGAAATGTGAGAGGTAAGCGCTGACTTGAAGATGACGACAAATGTTATGTTTTGTTAGTTACCATAATCAAGGGCAAAACATATGCAAAAAATCATAAATAGCGTTTAAAATAAATAAAGCTCAACCAGGATATTGACTCCAAAAGCACCCAGAACGAACAATGGCTTCTATCATTTTATGAGGAAATTAGATAAAGAGCGTCCAATCTGAAAATGCTCTTCACAAACGCAATATCAGATTTAGATAACGTATACCTCACAATCGATATTATACAAATCCTGGGAACTACTAAAAAAACAGCTATTTTGGGCTATGTTAGGAACTGGGCTATATTCGGTTATAGCCTAGCTTACAATAAACCACGCTACGCCACTGACCGCTGTCATTTTGGGGATCCGGACCCCCCCTTATATTCTAAAATGATCGGGCTACCAAACATGTCCACCATACCATACCATACCATACCAGCCCTGTATTATATACTGCCCAATGCTGAGCACGGGCCTCCTCTACAACTGAGAGGGTATAGGCCTTAGTCCACCACGCTGGCCTAGTGCGGGTTGGCAGACTTCACATACCTTCGAAATTCCTGTAGAGAACTTCTCAGATATGCAGGTTTCCTCACAATGTTTTCCTTCACCGTTAAAGCGAGCGATAATTCATAACTTTTTAGAAAAGTCAGAGGTGTATGCCCTTGGGTTATGAACCTGCGGACATTCGTCTCGGCGGTCCGTTCCACTCCTAACTAGGCTATCGCCGCTTATGGTGGGAGGGGGGTGTATACGGTGTCATGCAAGGCAAGAACCCACACCTTAGTCAAAACTTTGATGCTGAATCGCTTACAAGACCTAGCTCTTACCGAACTAGTCCAACTTTTAGAAATAAAGTAGACGCGTACAAAGATGGCGCACGAGTAATAGTGACAACTTTTTTAACCGACTTCAAAAAAGGAGGTTGGTTCTGTATTCGACCCGTATGTATGTAAGTTTGTATGTCCTCGATTTTCTCAATAACTACTGATCCGATTTGGATCGGGTTTTCGTTATTTAAATGGATATTTTATCACGGAAGGTTTTATTACACTAATACATTATTTGCCTTCTACAACACCACGAACTAAAGGTGTTTTCTATTCTGCTGAATACCAAACCATCACCCAATTCACAATCATAAACAATATTGCCGATACTAAATCAAGGAAACAATGACAAAAAAGGAAATGTTTCTAACCAGATTCCATACCATTTTATAGAGTATACGGTAAATGCTATTTAAAAATAAACAAGTATTAATATTCATTCAACACAAAAAGTGGGCCAAAACTGCAGTCAAATTGTGAAAGTAAAATATGAACGACCGTAAATTTTACCGAAAACGCATAAAAATTTATAAAAGCTATAAAATAAAAGTTTGTTTAAATAATAGCAGTCTAAACCTATATACAATAATAATTGCTAGCTGTTTTTTTTCATACAAGATACAATAAGTATACTTAACTTGAAACAAAAAAAGAACGGGTTGCGCTCCGGGAGTGCTGGCAGAACTGAAAACTTGAACATTAACGTTGTGTGCATTTTGGAATATTTTGGAATGGTTAGGAAATAATTTCGCACGAATTGCTTTATTTATCAGTATAAAAGTACAAGCATTTATGTGGTTGAATACAATATTTATTTATTGCGCTATCGTACACAAAAATGACAATTTCACTATTTCTTCGTCACTTTAAAAAAAATCCAACAAAAAAAATTATCGATTTCCTTTGCCCATTTGAAAAAGCAAAATTGAATGAGCGGCTGATATTGCGACATCGATACTTCATTAACCGATACACAATTCATTGCTTATAAATCAAAATTTGATAAAGAATTTTACGCTCTTTTGTACTCGTGCCATACCAACGCTGGGGAAAGAAATAAAAATGTACTTGTTTAAGAATTATAGGTTCTACGCATTGCATTTCAGGTTCATATTAGTAAGGGAAGGTTTTAATGAAGTAAAAAACCTCCTACGCATTTTCGATCAGGTCACGTGTCCTGCCGCGAGTTTAACATTTTATACCCATCCCAAGAAAAGTGCTCAACGCCGCTAAAGAGGTTTTCAATTCAAAAAGTATCAAGCAAAAACATGGAATAAACAAAATAAAAACGTTTCTAGAACAAATTATAATATTAGGTTGGGGAAAAAGTTTCTTCGCATTTTATATGAAAACTCAAGACTTCTTATTCATATTTATTTACATTTAATTACAGTATATAAGTGCTATTTTGTTCGATGACTTTCTGCCACCTTGTAGGTAGTGCCATAATTCCGTTGCTGTAGAAATTTTGGGACTTCTGATCATAAAAACGTGACAAGTAAATTTGGCAGTCCTGTCTTGATGGTAATCTGACACTGCCTAAAGAATTCTGAAGAGTCCGAAACAGGTGGAAATCTGAAGGTGCAAGGTCAAGGCTATATGTTGGATGCATTAACACCTCCCAGTCAAACTGTCTTAATTTTTGCTGAGTGGCTAAATATGTGTGTGGTCTAGGATTATAGTGATGAAAGACCACACCCTTTTTATTGATCAATTCCGGCCGCTTTCTCTCAACTTCTTGCATTAATCTCATTAGTTGTTGGCATCAAAGATCCCAATCGATGGTTTTGTCCGACGATAAAAGCTTATAATGAACAATGCCCTTCCAATCCAACCATTTTTTTTTTTTTTTTTTTTTTTTTTTTTTTCGCGGGGTAAAAACGCGTTATCGCTACCACCACTGGGGGTGAGTGGAACGGTTATGTTGGTTTCGCACAGTCTTACGGCCCAATGTCGACACTCGGGAGTATAGCATCATCCGAGCGAGCATTGGACCGAGTCCCTAACACTATGTACACCCTACACCGGCATACCAACCAAAACCCGCGGTGGCCTTCTTCGGCGCATACGAGACGGCCCCGGGGTATCTTGTTGCACTAAGATAGCTGCACGGGACCGTCCCTGCGCGGTGCCGTTGCGGCTCTTCTCTATACAAGGGGGCTAAGATGCCCCCGAACTCTAAAGGACGCCTTTGGCGTCTACGACAACGGGAGACCGACCACCCGCATTGTCGTCCACCTCGGAGTCGCTTAAATTGGACTGAGCAGCCCCCCGCTGCTCGCCCCGCGACTCTCTTGAAGCCCCATTTAGTCGCCTCTTACGACAGGCAGGGGATGCCGTGGCGGAACTCTCTAAATGCCCCCGGACCACAGGGCACGAGGCGCCGGTCAGTCGTCCACCCGGCGCCTCCTACGTCTCCTCTGGCTACGGGCGGGATCGTTCTGCTCACGATCCCGCCCGGCGCTCTCCTTCCGCGAGATGACGCACTCGCAGAAGGAGACCATCGCTCGCCAAGACCTCCAGCCGCCAACCATGGCAGATACCACGGCCGGCAGCGAGAGATCTCCTCCGACGACTGCTCTAAGAGCGCTGCGTTGTAGATCCCAAGCTGGGCACTCCTCGAGAGTGTGTTGGACCGTGTCCTCGCGGCCGTTGCCACAGTGGTGGCACACGGCGGACTCTTCTTTTCCGATCCGACACAGAAACGAGCCGAAACACCCGTGGCCCGTCAGTACCTGTGTCAGACGGAATGTCGGCGCACCGTGGCGCCTGTCAAGCCAGCTTAAGAAGACAGGTGGCACTGCCGCGACGGTCCTCAAGCCCGCATTCGGGCTCTCCAGCCTGGTATGCCACTCCTCCACGGCGGCGTTGCGGATGGAGGCCAATTGGACCTTGACCTCCCTCGGGGCCAGTCTCCGCCCGAGACGTGATGCCTCCTCACGCCAGAAGAATACTGACGAGAGGTATTTGGCATCCAATTCCCATGGCAGAGTACCAAAGTGGCCAAGACGCAGGCCGCCTCGTGGGAAACTGTGCGGTAGCCCCTGATGAGTCACTGCGCCACCATACGCTGCGGCTTGCGTAGCAGTGCGACGCATCGAGAATTCAGGGACTACACACAGCATCACCTTACTCCGAGTTAACCCAGGTATTGCCACAGTCTGTGAAGCCTGACCGACCTTTGACCACGACCTTTTTCGTACGTTTTTGTCTTACTTGATCCACTTTTCATCGCCGTTATCAATCTCTTCAAAAACGATTCGGTTTCATTACGTCTCAATAAAGAATCACAAATGAGTACACGGTTCATTATGATTCTTTCAGTGAGCTCGTTTGGCACCCGAATATGGAGCTTTTTTCAAATGCGTCAAAACTGTTTTGTGGTCAATTCGCAGTTCTTCAGCTATGTCGTAACTACGAATGTGTCGATCTTGCTCCATTTTTACAAAAATGGCCTCCACTTTATCCGTAACGGGGCGACCAGAGTGAGGTGAATCTTTGACATCAAACTTTCCGGATTGAAAACGCTTGAACCCACTTTGTGCTACTCTTACTCTTACTTTTAGAGATTTTTGTGTAGGGGGTTATTTTAAATTAAATTTAATTTTTATTCATTTATTTTTCCTTTACTTTATTCTCCATCATGGGGCCTTGATAATCAACTATCTAACACCTACTCGATGAGACCATCCTTACGAGCCCAAACACGCTATATCTGCTATAAGTTGCTAAGGAGTTGAGAATCCCGCAGACTACTTGATGCTGCAGCATCAGCTCATGTTTAAAAATATTACCGAAGTCACAGTACACAAAATTTAAATTCAATCGGGCTTTTTAAATTTGCAAATGAGCTGATAATCTTCAAACGCCTGAACAGATTTTCATAAATTATAGCTAAGAACCATAGCGATCATATCAGCTTTCAAACAAAAAAAAATCGCGTCAGCCCATTCGTTTCAGAGCTACGATGCCACAGACAGACATACAGATAGGTACACAGATACACACCCTAAACTTATAACACCCCGCTTTTTTGTCGGGGGTTAAAAATAAAATTTAATTTATTGATAATGTATCGCTGTGTCTGGATGCTCCAAAACATAAAAGTAAACAAATCAAATGCTGTGAATTTATATAATGTTTCCAAGAATAGTACCTAAGTACTACATTCCATGGTTATGTGAAAATCGTCAAAAATAATAAAAGCTGTATAAAACATACATAATTACGAGTTCCAAAAGCATTTAGAAATGTTTCGTTACGTAATTTATAAAAATAAATGTGTTTTGAAGATAATATTCAATACAAAAAATCTGTAATTAAGGAACATAACCTCCTAATTTTGCTTAAATAATTAGCTCCCATCTAAAAAAAGCATATTCCGGACAGGCTGGCTATAAATAACATTCGACCGGAACACATATTTTATCATTTTTGTCATATTAAAAGAATATATAAACAAATTATTGTTCTAGTTCTAGTTTCTTTTTTTATCCACCTGTGGCTCTTGTGTCAATTTTGTGCTGCCCCCTATAGTTCGTGCACGCTCCCTATAACATATTACTAATTTCTTTCTTGTTTTGAAACGTAACACTTTTAATGTCATTAAAACCAGCCAGATATAAACAGTACAGCCAAAGAGATATTATTCAAAGTTTATACATACTATAATAAATAATACTATATTACATGAAATCGGTCCAGTTTCGTTACAAACATAAATAAATACAAATCTTTCCTCTATAATACTAATGTAGATTACAATTACATTTCTTGGAAATAAATAAGAACAGATAAAACTACGTAAAACTACTTGCAAGAAAAGTTCCTTTTAGTCATTAGAGGCTGTCATTTTCGCAGTATATAATCTTGGGAACCTTAATGCACTGGCGTATTCTTCAACACTGTTATTAGATCAAAGTCATTTAATTTTGATGTTGGAATGATGTCTCTAATAACCACGGAGCAGGGAATAAATTGGAACATTAGATGTTATATACAGCCTATTCATTAGATCTTTGACCATCACGTCAACGAGTTTACAAAAAAAGTTAAAATATATTTTTGCATACAAAATTAAATATTTTAATATTTGTGGTCATTATAATTACGGTATAAACCGCAAGTACAATTGAATATCAATTGAAGTATATTTCACGCGGAAATTTCCTTTTCTAGTAAATACCAAAACAACAAAGTGAAAGAAAAAATATTGAGATAAGTAAATCAACCTAATGGTATGTGAAGTCTGCCAACCCGCACTAGGCCAGCGTGGTGGACTAAGGCCTAAAGCCTCTTAGTTGTAGAGGCGGCCCGTGCTCAGCAGTGGGCTGAATATAATGCAGGGCTAGTATTGTATTACCGTAATGAGTTAATATATGAAATAATGACTGTCTCGGTGGCGTGGATGTATTACGGTACGACTGCAATCCTGAGGTCTCGTGTTCGATCCCCGGGTCGGGCATATTGGATTTTTCTATTCAGTATCCGCCCGAGTTTGGAATTTGTTCCCGATATGGCGATAGGCTCGCCCCCTGTCACATCATAAGATGGGATACGCACGGCAAAAAGGGGATGCACTAGCTGCTCCTCTGCCTTCGGAAATAAAATGTGGTGTAAGTCTCTGTGTGTGTGCGTTTCTGGCATTCACTATAATATCGATGAAGCGTGCAATAGATCATGTATGTTATGTTAAACGCATTATAACATGTTGAACATGAACTACTCTGACGAGATATGATCGTTTATATAATTACCTAGGGACTGCATTAACCTTCCAGCTAGTTAGATTGTTTTCTAACCGGCAATTAACTAGGCTTGTAAACACTGAGTTATATTGGTTTACATCCACTCGACTACCGTTACTACCATCCAGCGATTGCTAGAGATGGACTGTTCATCGAAACGAGTAAAGAAGAAACGTTAAGGAATTAGGTGTGAATCCGAATACTAGGTACGACCATTGAAACCAACATAACCGTTCCACTCACCCCCAGTGGTGGTAGCGAAACTCCCACGGAAAAAAAGTTACATGGAGATAACCTTTTAGGGTGTAATAAAATTACACGAATTATATAATTTTTTACACGTTTAAAATTATAATTTTAAAGCCTTGATTGTCCAATATCATATTTATGACTCAAATTTTATAGGTGAAGTTGCTATGACATCGCAAATCATAAAAAAGTAAAGAATCGTAGTACTATATTGTGGAAAATTAACTATCATGGTTAAAATATTACACCAAAATACAAATTGTTAACTATGTATAAATATTTTTTTCGCAATTTCCAATTTTGCGGATAGCATTGGATTACCCGCATCTCTAGTGAACAAATTAACGGGCCCGTCTTCTTATGCCTTGAATCTACCAACTTTATTTTAGTATACTTTAACATAATAACAACCTTAAATGTTTGCGACATAAGGGCGACTTTATCACAGCAATTATGTTTCAAAATATATTTTTTGTTTGGTCATATCCAGAGCTTTATCTCCGGTTGCATGATGTGCGAACTCCGACATGCAATTATGTACAATTTGAAAAATTGTAATTGAAAGTGAATAACACTTAATTGATATGATTTAAATTTAAATATGTTTGTTTTCATTATTTTTGTTTACGGTTACAATTAGAGATGATTTATTTTGATGATATACATTATGTTAGTATCACTACCATACTTATTTGGCACTTTTAATGACTGGTGCTCGTGAGAAACTGCTGACATTGACGTTCCAAAGATGACATATAAGGATTAAAGGAATTTAACGTATTTTTTTCCATAGTTTTTTTACGAAAAGCCACAAGGGTGCCTTTAAATGGATTACCGTGTTTTGATGTAGTTCTACATTTCTAGAGCATTTATTTTCACAAAAAAAACCTTAATTACATCATTCGTACATGATTGGTATTCAAAACGCATCTCACTAACCACCAGTTTCAGCCCCATTGACCCTTATTCTGTGGCCTTGATCTAATGCTATTATTTAGCCATCAATCAATTTTACACGAAAATTTAAAGTGATTGATATGTGTATAATTTTAAAGCTTCTCAGAGGTTTTATATAATTATTCGCTTAGAAAAATATTCTTTAGTACATTGTAATAAAGTGCATAAAAATGCACCAACATTGCACTTTGGTGAGGAAGGTATTATTTATTCATCCGCACCTACCAAAACCAATACACGGCGAGCTACACATGTGAACAAAACAATAGTTACTACAGGCCGATAAATTCTGGGCGTTAATATTGATGACTCACGTGAATTAAGATGGAATCGCTTTCCAAACGAAAGGTGCCATGAGATTGGTGCAATTATCAGGCATTCGCCTACAACGCGAGGCAATTATTATCTTTTTGCTGAAACCCCCGTTATATCAGCTTAGATGGCAGGCAAAAACTGAGCGCTGCCAGTGCGGGTTGTGTCGCCGTGTTGAGCACACGCTGTGGAAATGTCTCGAGTACTGTTGGTTCTTGTCGCCGTCGCCTGCTACAACGGCGCGGTGGCCCGGCCAGTAAAGAAGACTCTAAACTTCAACATGTTCGTTCTGCGGCCGCGGCAGGACGCTCCAGACCGTTTCCTGCTGTCAACAGACGGCGTCTCCAGATTTGGCCCAATATTGGAATATTTAGTCCAACGAGTCCAAGGAATGATGTCAGTTCGAGTGCCACAGGACAAGATCGATGGTTTCCAGAATGATTTTGAAGTATCGACGATAATTCCTGACGCAGCTGAGAATGAGGTCGACGCTATCGCCGAGTCGCGGACGCCTGGAGTGGTCGTCAGACCGTCGCGCACCAAACCTGGTACATACGAAGTGGAAATTAATGTAATCGTCGACGACGGCCAGCCGGAAGAAAATAAAACTAAATAACGTAAACAATAAGTTCAACAAACTCAGTGATAATTATCTGCATTTATTATGTTATAATTTTAGTTGTATGTAGAAATTGAGTCGTCATTAATTTATTTTATTTATTCTTGCCATATTTGTAAGTGGAATAAATATTTTTTCTTCTTGTTAATTTTTTTCTCCTCCTTTGTGTACTATTTGCAGCCAAGATATTACACCAATCATACTAAATTTACACTAATTACACAATATATAATCTAGTTTACTTTTTATAAACAATAAAATTCCTATCAATGCTGAATTTATGTCAATAATCTTTCTAATATTACATATCAGAAATCAATTGATTAGAAAAATTTAATTAATAAGTGTCATGAACATAAACAGACTTTCGATTTCACACCTTTATCATGACATATTAAATCTTTCTTTCTGAAGGAATAGTAGATAGTTACTATAGCTTAATTATTTTATAATATTGCAAAAACTAGCTCTGAGCCATCACTAGATGACACTTCTTCAACTCTCATTACCTGGTACAAAAACTTTCCCCAACATCATTAGTAGGAAAACATTCCACTACTCGATAAACCTGTAGAACAAGCTCCACACTATGATCCTGTGGCTTCTGGATTTTCTGACTTAGACGTTAATACCGTCATCCCCAGTTTATGTCATAATGTAGAATTATTATGACTTCCTTCAAGATTAGCTTGAAAATGTGCTCTTACATCCAGAACTGTAAGTGTGTATTAAAATAAATTTAATCTTTGTTTTTGTTCAGTATCCTTATTCTGGTCGTAACATTTACGTAAGTATTGATATTTTGTATGTTAAGACAATAAATTCGTAACTTATTAGACTAAGGGCCTGTTTCACAACGAGTGAGTTATATTTGACCGTTATCGTATGAATTAGTACTGACTTCATTAACATTTATTTGGTATAAATTAAAGAATGTGGGCAAAAAGGTTCTCGAGTTGAGGCCACGTACTGGCAAGTGCAGCGTCGGCCGTCCACCTGCAAGGTGGACAGACGACTTGATAAAGGCCGCAGGAACACGCTGGAAGCAGGCCGCTTTTGACAGGTCCGTCTGGAAATCTTTAGGGGAGGCCTATGTTAAGCAGTGGACGTCGTGTGGCTGTTGATGATGATGATGATGAAAGAGTGTGACTATTGTATTTAGTCTGCGAATATTTTTTTGTGACGAGTAGTATTTTTATGAGATGTAGGACTTTATAAAGACCAATATACAACTACATACATCTACATACCTATAAGAATAATCTTTATACGTAGAGGTTACGATGTCATTATCTTAGAAGGAACTAAAATTCTCAAGAAGGAACACATTAATTACGATGCTTACATTCCGAAATAGAATTTCCTGGTTTCCTTCAATAACATGTAAGTCATAGGTCATACAAAGAAATAAGATTTAAATTACTCCTATCAACAAACTGAAAAAAATACTATCTTGCCATATGCATATTACTCTAGAGGTGTGAGAAAATTATCTTCACTTATTTCGTATACTGAGGTAATTACTTCCGAAGAATGATTATCAAATACTAGCTATTAATCTATCATTATGAGATGTAATAGATCTTATTTGTATAAATCACGAGCAGACGTGCCCCCGTTTTCCATAAATTACAACATAACTGGTTTGCGGTCGGTGCAGTGTAAAACCAAGTGCAATGTGTGAGCGAAATTTTCAGACGATATTAATTTTGGCCTTTTAATTTGTTTATCTGTTTTTGTTAATCAAGTAATGTATGTTGTATGTAATGTATGTTTGGTAAGAAGTTTAATTGGTAATTTTGTCTTGCATTCGTAATCATCATCATCATCATCAACCTATGGAAGACTTAAGAACATAAGCCTCCTCTAAAGATTTCCAAACAGACCTGTCAAAAGCGGCCCGTATCCAACGTGTTCCTGCGACCTTTATCAAGTTTATCATAAAATGTTTGTAAGCGTCTGTTCTTTTTTTTATTCAAGCAAAACTATAATAAATAACTGCTACTTTCTTATGAAAACTTAAATTTCTTGCCATTTAAAAATCCTTTCTTCAGATATTTTTTTAGTTGCCATACACGGCATGGTACTGTTCCTTAGGAATTTATTTGCATAAAATACAAATCCAATTAATAGTCGCAAATTATAAATAACAGTGCAGAAGACCCCTTACACCAAGTTTGCACCGTAACAGTTGCAGTTATACTTACCGCGGAACATTCAGACTTTATGGAGATTGCTTCCGAGATCTTCTACATCGGGATTCCAGGACATTCAGACACTGTCAGTACGATTTCGATTCAATGTTAAATCCAGAGATGTGATTTATATAGATACAAGTATCTGAAATACAGATAGAAGATACAAAATACGTATTTAGTATCTTGTATCTAAGATACTTTTTTAAATTTTATTTTGTATCTTGTATTTAGATAAAAAATTTTAGTATCTTAGTATTTTATAAATACTTAATTTGCTAAAATACTTTTACTATTTACCTATTCATTTTTTACCTTAATGTCACATTTAAGGCCCATATACACGTTGCAAGTTTCTTGCCTGTTGCATACAATTAAATTGAAGCAATATATGACTTGCATGGTTTAAATAATCAACACGTAACATTCAACATGTCCATATGGATAAAAACCCCGTAATAAATTTAGAATAAAAAAAAAAACCTTAAATCTAGAAGTGTATTATTTTAAATCAGGTTTGTGTATATTTTAGTTATTAGTTATTTACACGTTCCAAATGGGGTGGACAATATGCAATGATATTGGGTAAAAATGCTGAAATTGAAACAATAACATTGTATGTGGTTCGCGCTAAATTAGACAGTTCTTCGTGAACTGAAATCTTTCATATTGTTTTATATTCCGACTAGCATCGCGCGCGGCTCCGCCCGCGTGGAAAAGTTTTCCGGGATAAAAAGTAGCCTATAGCACTCAGGAGTAATGTAGCTTCATATTAGTGAAAGAATTTTCAAAATCGGCTCAGTAGTTCCTGAGATTAGCGCGTTCAAACAAACAAACAAACAAATAAACTCTTCAACTTTATAATATTAGTATAGATAAGCATTTAAAGTAGCGTTTGAAAAACACTGCTGATATATACAAATTAAATGGTTCTTGAAAAAACTAAAACAGGTATATAATTTTCCTCTAACCCAGTTCCAACACGTTAACCCAATAGTTCAGTAGATAAGGTAATTGTCAGTAAATCAAGGGTGCCCTACATTATTATGTTCTTGTGTGAAAGGTATTATTTACTTTATCTATTATCAAGCAAATCAAAATTAATTATTGTTATTTTTTGCTCTTCTGTAAGGGATGAAGCACAATGAGTTTATTATTAGGCATCGCTCAGACGCTGCCAACTTGTTGCTGAAAGTCTCTACCACTAACGTCGTCAAGTGAAGGTAGGATATATGTGATACTCATTATTATACTTACTTCATGATATTTTCTATCCTCAATTTAATCAGTAGTTTTTGAGAAAAACGCGACCATACAAACTTACATACATACATTGGTTAAAAATACTGCCTCGGTGCCTATGGCATTGTTGTCTTACAGTACGAGCAGTGATTTTCTATCAGCTGGGAGTCTGTAATTTGTGCCCAATATGGCGATAGGCTCGCCCCCTATCACATCATGGCACGGAATATACACGGCGAAAAGTGGGTAACTAGCTGCGTCTCTGCCTACCCCTTCGGGGAAAAAAGAGTGTGTGTGTGATATTCTCCTTTTGTTTTCTTTGTGTATTTATTTATTTATTTAACTTTATATACAATCATGTACATAGGCGGACTTATCTACCAGTCTACCTTTGGGTGATGTAGAGATGAGAAGAAGCAGGTGTATATAAAAATACGTAGATATAATTATATATTATAAGAAATAACAAAAAATATGATTATTAAATATGAATAAACTTTGAATACGTGAAATATTTACAATCTAAATTATATAAAACATAATATATAATACAATAATCCTATAATATATATATGCAATAATATTATATATAAATACATACATATACATATTTATGCTTTGCAAGAGAAATAAGATGAGGAAGAAGTGTACTGCACCTACGTTCTTGTACCTCTGCCCTATTCAGATTGATTGGAATACCTTTCCGTCGTATATACTGGCTTTTGCACGCGGCTCCGCCCGCGTGAATTACTTTTTCCGGGATAAAAGTCCCGCTTGATATTTTCCCGGGATAAAAAGTAGCCTAGAAATGAGCTATCCGTGTGTTAAATTTCATCGAAATCCGTTCAATAGTTTTTGCGTGAAAGAGTAACAGACATACATACATTCTTACAAACTTTCGCGTTTATAATATTAGTAGGATGGTAGGATTGCTCGTTGCGTATGCCTATGGCATGTAAGTTCGCCTTTACATTTACATTAATTTTGCTTATAGTGTGAAAAATAAATGATAAACGATGACTTGATTGATGATTACTTTTAATATTAATCATAATTACCTCCTGCAGTTAAATTTAACTTTAAGTTAAATTATGTTTCATGTGAAAAATGATTTTATGTAGTTAATTACGGGGAGAATGGGATTTTATCAATTTATTATAAATATATAAATGCGGATTGAGCAGCATACAATAGGTACCTACTTATTATATTATTATATTTGCTTATTCACTCCACAATTACCCAAAAATCATAGATTATTTTTAAACGAAGCATCAATCCAATACAATGAATTCACAAAATAAGGAATCATCACAAAATAAACAGTTTTTTTCCAGAAACTTAAAAGTTTCCTTACTTTAATTTCGCAGAAAGACATTAAGATCACCACAGATTATAATAAAGAAACAACTGGGTACTAAAATTACTATCTAAAGAGTAGATCTAAACAATTGACGCCGAAAAAGAAACTTGACTTTCTTTAGCGGACAAGGTCGCATGTCCTGTCAGTGGGCCAGAATGCTGCGTACAATGAATAATAATTACGTACGTTCATACACACACACTCATTTCCTGATCACATTTGAGCTCACGACAAGAGTGACTGCACTCGCAACAATAAAAAAATGGATAAATTATCGTGACATAAGTTTCGAAATTTGCGAACACCCTGTGAACGTGGTAAATAAACCTATTAAGTAAGAATTCAATTGAGCTCGTTCCATCAGCACGGTGCAGATTTGTTGCATCTTGTTGTTTTCCGAGAAACTCATAACGGGTTGGCAAGAAAAAACCGCTTATATATCCTTGTAAGTGAGCTAGTAAATAAACCTCCAGTCGTCAAACGGAGAGTGCAAAGTGAAAATTAGTGTCAAATTACGGACGGCGATTTCAGTGCACTTTAGCAATAATAGTGAATGTGGTAAACTGTAGTGAAAAGTGGTTTGTAAAGACGGGCTAATATTTCGAACTAACAATGATTTCTCTACTATTAGTGTGTTTACATACGTCATTGGTATCCACGGCGCCGTTGCAAGTACAGTTGTTGCAACCGATGCTGCAACCACAGCAGATGTCGTTGCAAACAAAACTGATGGAATTGCAACAAATGCAGATGCTAAAGAGATTGAATGGACTGCAGTATCCATCTTTGTAAGTATTGTATTTATTATTGTAAAAAGTAGGATATTCTAACTGACAATGATAACTCCTAATATAGTATATGGAGTAGATTTTTATAATATAAATAATTAAAATCGAACTACCTACAAATAAGTCCGTATGAATAGGAACAAAAATATTAATTTTAATTGTAAATTTGTACATATATATATATATATATATATATGTACACATATGTATATATTATAAACGCGAAAGTTTGTAAGTATGGATGTCTGGATGTATGGATGTTTGTGACTCTTTCACGCAAAAACTACTAAACCGATTTCGATCAAGTTTGGCACACGGGTAGATTATGTCTTGGATTAACACATAGGCTACTTTTTATCCCGGGAAAATATAAAGCGAGACTTTTATCCCGGGAAAACTCATTCACGCAGGCGGAGCCGCGGGCAAAAGCTAGTTGTAAATAAATGATAAAATCATGGTTGGATTTAAAAAGATGCATTGTAATCAAAAATAATATTTATTATTACAATAGTGTCTATCCGTAAAAAAAATGAATATTGAAAATGATAAGTGATTTTACATTTGTCTATATTTCAGAAACTTACCAAGACCCCTGCTAATTCTATTACCAAAGAACAAAGCTGCTCACAGCGAACAAGTACCTGACATGCCCAACTTACGAAATCAGGATCCGAAGAAGAATCACGGGGTCGAAGACGATGAAAGAGATGCAATAGTTATAGACGCAGATACTACTGAAAAACACAATCCACAAGATACATCAAATGCAATTTTGCTCATGCCAAATGGTGGTAGATTTTCCATAGGAGGTTTGATATCAAGCATACCATTTCTACCAATAGAAATCAACGTGCCAGACTCCATATCTTGGATATATAATGGAATTTCTAGTATCATATCTGGTATTGGTCAGAGATTGCCGTTCAGGCCACAAACGTTGGACGCTTTAGAGGCAATGAATCAAGAAGAAGGGAATATGAGGATAACATCGATGAACACTCACGGAATACCGCCTGTTTTGGTAATGCCTATGGGACACACATTTCCCATATATAAGTAACAACCATTACACATTGTAAAGTCAAATTTTACAGCAATCATATTTTGATATTTATCATAAAAGATAAACTTTGCTAAATGTTTGTATCTGAATGAGAGAAAAATATGTTACTCAGTAAGTAATCTACGAAGACTTAATTACATAGAATAAACTTCCATTTTTGTAATAACCATAATGATAAATAATATTTAATAATGTTAACGAAAATTACCATCCTATAAGATAGTTATAATTATTAATAGTATTAATAATAACAAAGAGAGAGAAATAAAGATCAAATTTTATATCAAAATGCTTTATTACAATAAAATTAAGTACAACGGCATTGGAAGGTCAAGTTAAAACTACACAAAAACTATTATTTATATTGGTAACAAAATAAAGCAATTACAAAAAGCGAGACCGGGTTCAAGAGTTTAACCAAAGCGAAACCACGGCTGATAGTTAAGTTTAAATAACTAGAATATGGCGTGTTATAAAAATCTTATTATAATTAAAATTTCAAGTTACACTTTCAAACCCCGACCGTGCTTCAGTATAATCTATTCGATGTAAAATAACCATTTTGACAGCTCAAATGGAACCTACATGACATGCTTAATCCATATTCATTTGTGATAATTATATTACAATTAAATTTTTCATTCAAAAGAAAACATTGTCAAAATGGTCATCACATATTGAGTGTATACAAATGGTTAACTTAACTTACTTTCCTACTAAAATGGCAACGATTGAAACCTCATGATAGGTGCTAATGTAACAAATATTGCAGTAGATATCAATAGACAACACTCCATACTAATAGCTTCATTAGATCATCAACGAGGGAAAGGCGACCACGCCAGTATAATTTTGTGTCAATTCTCGTTACTAGTATTGCTAATCGAAATGTCATTGCATATTTAACAAAACTAAATAGTTCGTATATTATTGAGAATATTTTTCTTTGCTATTTACAAGGTAAATCAATTGGAAAACATTACCAACTCAAGCAAAAGTATGTCACACTAGATAATAGTTTGAAAGTAAAAATTCCAACTGTAATGGACAGGAAGTCATACATACTCTTCGACTATTAGTATTCACTAAATAGAAAACATTGACATGATGAATAACTTTACGATTTTTGGCTACTCCTTATTCGTTGTATGTAAATGAAGTTTTACATTACCCATGTTGTTACCTAATAGTTGGCGCGAATATTTACAGGTTTGCGTCAAAAATACAATTATGGCTTAGCACTGCTATAAGATGTTACTAGGATTCTTATAAGTGTCATGTTCTATTAAATCCTATGGCAATAGTATAGTTGTTAGGGGATAGATGTGGCAGTTTATTCAAAATCGCCATCTTCTAGAAGCTCTTTCTTGTGCTTAAGGATGAAGACTGGGTATCTGTAGCTGTAGAAGAAACCACGTGGGGGACCCTGTAAAAGAAAATAATAGTTTAATACGATTTGTTATAAAAACATTATCAGACATATAATTTTCCTTGTTGCGAATATCAGCATCAGCCACTGGATGTCTACTGCTGATCGTAAGCCTCCCTCAAAGTTTGCAAGCCGAGCTGTTGGCCTGCATAGTAAATTTGTTTCTTGTTCTTTATTTTTATCTTTTCTTTTTGCGTAGATTATGCTCAAACCATTTTTTTATTCTAAATCTGAATAATATTTTTGTCATTACTAACTAGCTCGTTAATAATCAAACTTACAGTTGGTTCGGGCTCAGTAGTAGTGGAGTAGTTAGGGTTGTAGTCGATCGCACGTTTCTGCCTGATCACAGCAGAGGCGGCGACCTGGGGCTGGTAGTAGTTCGCGGGAAGGGCCTTCAGGGTCTGTTGGTAGTAGTCCTTGGGGAGATTTTTGAGGGCGAATCTGTAAAATTATTAAAATAGTTGTTAAAATAGTTCACAAAACTTTTTTTATCCTTCACGATATCTATTTAGATTTATGAAGAATTGAAAGAACGCAAAAAAGAACATCTTCAAGGATTCTTCTAGCTATTTTAAAAAAAACATGGATATCTAAGATAGTTTTAATCAGATTTTTGTTTAAGGCTGTATAGCATACCTTATAGAATATCCTTTAAACATGGTAAGGATTTAGTTTGTTCCACCCCAACAATGCAACCAAGTCGAAATAAAATTACCTAGACCAGATGTGAGGTATCTCAGAAAAACTTCATAAATGCACATGATGAGATTTTATTTTTTATCAAAATTATCACAAAAAGAAAACAATTTATAAAATATCCAATTTTCTCAAATTACAATTTAAAAATTAAAAGTCTTTAATAATACTTTTTACAGCTACTAAAAATATTTTTGGGCCTTTTTGGTGCTGCCATCTAGCATATCTTATACATTTTATCTGTACTAAATCAATTACATTTGTTATTAAGATGATACGATTTTTACACTACGTTATTAATAAACCAATAAATAAGGGATAACATTTGTCAAAATCTCTAAAAAAAGACAACTGTTCGACTCACTGAGGGTCTGGTTGCTGAGAAGCGGCTTCAGCGGCTTCCTTCCATGCCTTCTCGTGAGCAAGACGAGCGGCCTTTACATCAGGGGCTTCTTCAACGGGCTTCAGTTCTACTTTGGGAATGTTGTCTTCTTGGTGGAAACCATCGTGGTCAGCCCAGTAACGTACCTGATATGTGAAAATTGAGATTTTTTGAACTAACAACATAATCAATCAATATCATAACCGTTGTGTCGCATTTTACATTTACTAATGTTCTCGTCAATTACTATTTCTAAAATAGGGCTACATATGATCTAAAAAATATTCAATAAACTACCCAGAAGAGCAGTTTGCAAAAATCGTAAAGTAGGTAGAAATATTTTATAAAACTGTACCTTGATAAGGTTGTTCCTGCCAGATTTGTACTCGTAGGCTCCAGTTACGTCTCCGGATCTAACCCTGTTCTCAATTTTGGCAGACTCGGGAGTCTCGTAACCATAGACGTAAGCGCCGAGACCGTCTTGTCCGTGAAACTGGGCTGCGTCGTACACCTAGGAATGTAAAGAATGTTAAAGAATATGGCAACTACTACAGTGCTCTGAATAATATTATGTATGGAAGGTCTTATTGGGAAATTAAGTTTCTATTATTAGCTATCGCATTAATTTGTGTTAATTCATGTCAGACGTGTAGAAGATAGATTAATTTTGACGTTGATACCATTTCCTTAATTTGGCGGGTAATAACATCCACCTTTCAAGGTGGTATATTACCGTATGCACCATCTCCTTAATTTTATCCGTTAATTTGGTTAAATTAATAGTTAGAGATAACGACCGGTTGGTCGTTCATTGTGGTCTATTGCCGTGAGTCACGTTTCGCGAGCAGCCATTCAATGAATGTCAATTGAATTCTAGATGTTTACCTCTTCTACATAATCATCGGGGTTTTCGATCTCCTTTCCGTTCTTCCAGTAATGACCGAGGGCGGGGCCGGCTTCAGCGATGCGAAACCTGGGGTCGTTGTATTTAACCTGCAATTATAACATGCATTATTTAGACAAATGCTAGTAATAAGTAATATTTTAGATTGTAAATCTTATGATTGAACTGATAATAAGAGTTCAAATAACTGTTAAAAATGTATGAAGACCTACAGTGTTTCATCAACCACTGTATTATACTGTCCCACTGCGGGGTACGGGCCTCTCTAATATTAAGAGGGTTAAGGTATTAGTCCACCACGCTGGTCTAGTGCTGACAGACAACATACCTTCAAAAAATTAAATTAAAATAAAATAAACCCCGACACAAAATTCTCTAAAAGTAAAATAATAAAAGTGTCTTTGGCGTTTAAGTACCTAGTAATATTTTGACACAAGCGTCTTATTTTACTTTTAGAGATTTTTGTGTCGGAGGTTATTTTAGTTTTAATTTAATTTTTATTTTAAACTTTTTAAATTACTTTATTCTCCATCATGGGGCCTTGATAATCAATTATCTAACACCTACCCGGTGAGACCATCCTTACGAGCCCAAACACGCTATATCGGCTATAAGTTGCTAAGGAGTTGGGTATCCCGCAGAGTACTTGATGCTGCAGCATCAGTTCATGTTTAAAAATATTGCCGAAGTCACAGTACACCAAATTTAAATTCAATCGGGCTTTTTAAATTGGAAATGGGCTGATAATCTTCAAACGCATGAACAGATCTTCATAAATTATAGCTAAGAACCATAGCGATCATATCAGCTTTCAAACAAAAAAAACCGCGTCAAGATTGGTCAATTCGTTTGAGAGCTACGATGCCACAGACAGACACACAGATACACAGATACACACCCTAAACATATAACACCCCGCTTTTTTGTCGGGGGTTAAAAATACTTGATATGTAGAATTCTTAAGTTTGAGGGTTTTCTCACGTTGTTTACAACACCATTAAATCAAGCAAAAAAAATATTGTATTTAGTTACCAAAGGCAAGACGGCGGTCTTTGGTGAGAGCTGGGGCGCTAAGAACGGTGGGTTGCTGAGGTATTTCTGGGCCTCCTCGGGGGTCAGGTCAAGTTTGAAGATGTTCTCAGGATTTGGGGCCGCTGACGCGAGCGCCACCTGGAATAAAAAATATAGTTATATCTTGGTTTATATTGGTTAATTAATTAAAATATACTGAATTTAATAGTATCAACATCGTCAAAAACACTGATGGGGTGTAGTTCGTCTTGTGTTACAGTGATTTATTCCTACTAAAACATAGATTCTCAGGACAGAGAATGTCTCTTTTACTTTAAAATATTACGGGTCTAGTAATCTGCGTACAGCTGACAGAAGCGAAATGCAACGCAAAAACGCACTCATTAAACTGAGTTATAATTAGACCTACCTAAGTCAAAATTAAGGTTTGATTTACTGATTTCATTTAATTTGATAACGAATTCCTAAAGAATACCAATTAAGTATTATAATTAAATAAGAAGCTGCTGAGTATAAAAATGCTAATCCATGTCCTCGCCCATCCGCAATATCATAGATGAGAATAAAATAAAATTAATTTATCTTTAAACATAATAATTTATGTCAGATGACGACACAATATTATCGTTATAAATAAAATGAGTAATAGACGCATAAGTTAGGACGAATTAGCGTTCATTCGAACCGGATATAGGATAGTATGGCAGGTATTCACGTGTCGACAAAATAGTCGAAACTATGTTTTTACTTTAGTCTAGTATTAAAATCTTGAGGTCGCCTACAAAGTTTCTTACTTGGCTTGTTACGATTACAAAAACATAATTTTACTAATGAAAGAGGTCGATTATTCAAAGCAACTAAGAAAACAGTATCGAAATTCATAATTATAGCCAGCAAATGAATGTCGTTGGCCTTAAGTCACAACTAATGTAGGGGGTCAAAATCATTTTCAAAGTTTCCGTTACATACAAACGTATGAAGCTAGTAAAAGCGTGTTAAAAAGTAAACTAACTCCAATGGCTCAGCGAACCAAAGTGGGTCTTGGGTTTCGAAACGAGAGACTTCCATATATCGAAGTCACGTGCCAGTAGCTGCCAGCTATCGCCAGTTAGTGACTTCAAGTCTCTCAACAGGTATATTAAAATCAACACACATTTTATTCCCGAAGGTGTAGAGGTAGAGGCGCAACTACTACACTCACTTTTCGCCGTGCGTATTCAGCCCCATGATGCGATAGGGGACAAGCCTATCGACCTATTGAGCACACATTCCAGACTCCGGGATGATACTGAATAGAAAATTCAATATCACCTTGCCCGACTCGAGGATCGGAACCGAGAACTCAGCGTTGCAGTCGTACCTTAATACAACTACAAAATTACTTAAAACTAGGACGACATTTTAAACATAACAATAATATAACCTACGGAGCCGAAACATGGCCCCTCACTATAACACATATGTATAAGATCCGCGTAGCTCAGCGAGCCATGGAACGGGCCATACTAGGTATTCACTTGGTAGATCGTGTGCCAAACGTAGAAATTCGACGACGCACAAAAGTTGAAGACATAGGCACACGTATCGCCAAGCTGAAGTGCAGATGGGCGGGTCACTTGGCTAGACGGGACGACGACAGGTGGACCAAGGCACTCACCGAGTGGTACCCGAGGAACGGCCACAGAGAGAGAGGCAGACCACCAGCCCGATGGTCAGATGACGTCATAAAGTGTGCCGGCAAGCAGTGGATGAGGCGCGCACAGAACCGGAAAGAGTGGAGTGATGGAGAGGAGGCCTATACCCAGCAGTGGGTGGAGATGGGCTGATTTGATTGATTGATGATAATATACTAGCTTTTGCCCGCGGCTCCGCCCGTGTGAATAAGGTTTCCCGGGATAAAAGTCCCGCTTTATATTTTCCCGGGATAAAAAGTAGCCAATGTGTTAATCCAGGACATGATCTAGCCGTGTGCCAAATTTCATCAAAATCCGTTTAGTAGATTTTGCGTGAAAGAGTAACAAACATCCATACATCTATACATCCATACTTACAAACCTTCGCGTTTATAATATTAGTAGGATTGAACTCCCAAGGAGTAAAGATATACGAGCCATGTGGATTAACGTTACAGAAGCGAAGCGCGCTCAGAGGCTAAGGTCTTATGTAATATGAGAGGCAAACGTCTATATCAACAATATACTGTTGACCTTAGTCCTCCGCCAGACATAAAAACGTTCGTAATATAAACTTCTGCAACAGGGACAGCAGCTACGACTATATGTCGATGTGTTGTTGATTTCTCAACTTTATTAACGATTAAATTTAGTTATACTTTACACCCCCCCATTTTATTTTTATTTTTTATTTCGTAAACACGCTTCAGTCACAAAGTTGCCACGTGAATGGGAAATCCCAATACAAATAGTGATGCGCTATGACCTTTGCCTTGGACTCGTTCAAATGAACTCATATGGCAAATATTTACATACTCGCGGACAAATAAATTGCTTTTGTATGTTAATTAGTGATTATGACCATTTTATCTCCGGTAAAATAAGTATTATTGCAAGTTAAATGCTAAATGCTCTAAGGAATAAAATGGTAAAATAAATTAGATACCTACGTTTAAAATAATTCTTGTAAAAACTGTTGTTACTTAACATTAGACAAATTGGAACCGGTTATGCACCAAAATGTATTACCTCGTATTAATATGATGACTTCGCGAAAATATGTAGGTACCTACCTATATACACATAGTTTTTATATCGATTGATCTTCATTGTCGTATACATTTTATTATATTTATTATACGCAATAAAAAACACAGTATGAAATTCTATTAATTCATCCATAAAACTACCAATTACTGTCAGAAGGCACTCCAGTAACTGGCATTTTTGAATAGGCGACGCCTGCATACGTGTATCTTCAGACCACGAGCATGGAAGGACTGCGTAACACAGTAAGTAGAAAAAGCTACAATATATAATACATACAAACCTATAATAATTGATAAGATTTTATCAATGATTTAAAATACGCCTACTCGTTTATTAGCCTTACGAAGCGATGATAGGTGTGAATTGCATGACTTTGACTCTACACAGAGAGAAAACAGAGGTTTTACAGACGTTGCAGTGGCGGGATGTCGGTTAAATATAGCTACATCTCTACCCAACTTCAAGGATACTAGTCATGAATAGGTATTTGAGTAAAAATATCTCGCGTGAAAACCGTTCAGACCGTATACGAATCCAAGGCCTGTTTTGTTTATTTATTATGTAATATTGGTACATGCAAATTATTGGCCGCTATTTCGGGACATTGCCGATTCACACATATATAAGTGACACATATTCTGTATAGCAAGTTTTACAATTAGCAAGTGTAGACAGCAGATTTTACTTCAATGTCGTAAAAAACAGTATGAGCCAGATTAGGTCACATAATGTTACAACTGTAAATTAGCGCCTTTAAATTATTTAGCATGAAGGTATTCATTTAAATTAGGAACTTAAATAAACTTTTTAGTGTTGGGAATTATTACCGCACCGATAAAATTAGTCCTTTTATTTACATCGACACATATATGGATCTACATTTTATCATAATTATATTTTTGTAGCAATAATTGTCCACGGCGAAGACAAAATTAATTATGGTAATACATGTACAATTATTTAGTACGAGCTTTTGCCCGCGGCTCCGCCCGCGTGAATGAGTTTTCCCGGGATTAAAGTCCCGCTTTATATTTTCTAGGGATAGAAAGTTGCTTATGTGTTAATCCAGATCATAATATACCCGTGTGCCAAATTTCATCGAAATCCGTTCAGTAGTTTTTGCGTGAAAGAGTAACAAACATCCATACTTACAAATAAGTATACGTATACATTTATAATATTAGTAGGATATTCTGTCGAATTTAAGTACATGTTAAAACCCGCTATAGTAACCCACGTAAGTGTGTCGCGTTCCAGACTCAGCTTGTATATATTAGGCTTAAAACAGGTCGACATAATAGGGTAGCTAACGACTTTGCATTACATTTCATTTATCAAAAATGTATGCCATCCAAAATCTAACGGAAAAAAATATTTTCAAAATTGGAGCAATAATTAGTAAGTAATAAAGCTTTGAAATTTGGTGTAAGGGGTAGTTGTCAAATAACAGTATTACACTGTGACGTCATCGTGGGTCGCCGGCCACAACGCTGCTTGCGTGCGAAAGAGATAGCGCGATATCCCCTCCACGTCTCCACTTTTGCTCACAACAATATTTCAAATATGAATAACTACTTTATTTTTCAACCAATTTTGATGCTGATTTCACAGAAGAATTTCTTTTTCGTATTATTTTCTGTTACATATAAAATAATTTACAAAATCAAACACAGGAAACTACCCTATTGTGTCGACTGCAGACAGTCCACCCTCTATCTGGACCCCATTCAACTTACGGTCAGATGCGGTGGGGTCGCTTTGCCGAGCCCGCATAAAATTTAAAAAACCATACATTATCCGCCTGTCGCTAGAATTTTCTATCTAACTAATCAAGGACATAAGTTATGTTCATGTCATTATCAAAAATAAAGGATACAAATGACGCATCAAAGTTTACCGTAGGTGTTTAAAATATCGATGATACAGAAGATGGGTTTAGATCGTGACTGCGTGATTGCACATACGCGCGTTACATAAATCGCCTGGGTGTTAGCAGAACCAATATGCTTATAACTAAAACATGGCATAGTTGTATTACGGTACGACTGCAATGCTAAGGTCTCGGGTTCGATCCCAAAATGGGCAAAATTATATTAGGTTCTTCTAATCAATATCAGTCCAGAGCCTGAAATTTGTGCCAAATATGGCGATAGGCTCGCCCCCAATCACATCATCGGACAGAATACGCACGGCGAAAAATGGGTGCACTAGTTGCACCTCAGCTTAACCCTTTGGGGATAAAAGGCGTGGGGTGTAAAACTTAATAATTCAAGGGATATTTCAAACTTCGTATTTTCTTTGAAATGAATTTACGACAAACTAAAGCTTGGTCATACATTTGCTATTTCCCATTCGATATATTTTCTATTTGACGGGTGTTTTGCGGGTTATTAGTTATCTAGTAAATAGAGTTCACTTCAGTGGTCAGTGTCATAAAATGCGTACCATTGTCTATCCTAGTGTACAGGAGTTGTAAAGGAGGGTTAAGGCCTTTATATAGGTTAGAGATTTAAAGTCTCATGAACTAAAACTTTTTGACGACTTGATTCAGTCACTTAATTAAAAAGCAAATAATATTCAACCATTTAGTTACAGCGCATTAGATTTAAAACAACTTTAGACCAAACAAAATATACTCATAAAGCTAGAGTTAATTAAGATAAGAGGACAGTTGACTCCAAAAAAGGTACATTTAAAATAATCACTTTTGTGAATGACGATCGTTTTTTTTCTTCATCGCATAATTTTATTTGTTTTCTTCACAATTTGATGGCAGTGATTGTGCCTAAGCTGACCATTAACCTTTTGTTATAAACACTTAACTTATTATCAGGTTTTATAAATTTATTTTGTAATTCAACTATAAAAGTTGCGAAATAGCTCTTTTACATAAAATCGCTGTCCAATATATTGTCAAAATAAGTAAATTATGGAAATATTTACCAAAACATTCCATTAAGGATCACATCACAGAATTATAAGTAAAATAAATAAAAACGAGTTATTTTATTGGATTGTGGAATTAATCTGAATCGTTTAACGTTTAAAAATATTCTCAATAGCTTACTAATATATTAAATAGGTATAGGTAATACAATATTTACGCAGTTAACTAATGATAATATTTTAAATCTTCATTTAGTTGTCCCATACAACAAATACCTACATAATGTTAGGTATATATAGCCCTATATTCAACTATTTTCCCAATATATTCTCCTTGTTATTTAACAGTTGACACAAGCGAGTACTTTTATCTACACTAATCTTATAAAGAGGAAAGATTTGTATTTTGGTATATTTGTAACATGCTCTAGTGGCTTTCCGTTTAGGTTTATTGTATGTGTGTAGCTGTTTGTCAATATTTTCGTTTTGGTATCATTCACTTTAAGTCCTGTTTTTTGGCTTTCTTTGTTTAGAGCGTTTATCATTTTTTCTAGGTTTTTGCTCGTTTCAGCGAATAGAACGATGTCATCTGCAAATCTGAGGTGAGTAAGTCGTTGTCGGTTAATTCTGATACCTTCTGCTTGCCAGTTAAGTTGATCAAAGATGTATTGTAATACCGCTATAAACAGCTTAGGTGAGAGAGGATCTCCTTGTCTCACTCCCCTGCAAATGGGTATATCTGTACCTCGTTTTTCTAGTTTGACTTGACTTACGCTACCCTCATAGATGTTTTTCAGGACCCTGACGTATTTTTCGCTTATGCTACATTTTTTAAGAGCTTTCCAAATAGCATCGTGAGAAATCGTGTCAAACGCTTTAGTATAATCTATGAAAGAAATGTATAGTGGTTTGTTGAATTCCTTATATTTCTCTATCACTTGCTGCATTACGTGTATGTGGTCCGAGAGAGAGCAGCTCTGTAGAGCATGTAAAAAGTTACATATATTTAGGAAAACAAATATCATTTGTAGATAAAAACGAAGAGCAAGAAGTCGAGCGTCGCATTGGCATGAGCTGGAAGAAATTCTGGTCCCTGAAGGAAATCCTGAAAGGGGACTTTCCCCTCCACATGAAAAGAACCGTTTTGAACTCCTGTGTTCTGCCTACTCTCACATACGGATGCCAGACTTGGACGTATAGTGCCAGGGAAAAATCTAAGTTAGTAGCATGTCAGAAGGCAATGGAAAGGAGCGTACTAAAAATAAGAAGAGTACAGAAAGTAAAAAGCAAACACATAAGATTGAAAACGAAAATTATTGATGTCCTGCAATATGCCCTAAAACAGAAGTGGCAGTGGACAGGACATATAGCAAGATACACAGACAAAAGATGGACATTGAAGACAACAGTATGGGAAGGACCGGCAGGAAAAAGGAAAAGAGGGCGTCCTAGAAAAAGATGGATAGACGACATAGTAGATGTAGCAGGAAGCGAATGGAGAACGAAAGCTAAGGACAGAGATATCTGGAACAAACTGGGGGAGGCCTTTACCCGAGAAGGGGTTCCAATCACTGATAATTGAATATAGTAGTTAACAAAAAAAAAAAAAAAAAAATGTAATTTTAGATTGGAAATAAACAGGCTTATTATTATTATTATATTTGTAACAAATAAACTCAAAAACATTTGAACAGATTATTTTATTTTTCACCAATATAAAGCTACATTATCAGTAAGTAACATAGGCTACTTTTACTCTCGGGAAAATATAAAGCGGGACTTTTACCCTGGAAAACTCATTCACGCGGCCGGAGCCGAAATAAGTTGGTCATATTATATTATGACGTATTGGAATTATATTCGTTAGTGACAAAATCACTAGACCTTCGCACATACTAAACCATTCAACAAGTGTACCATCCACATACTAAAACACAGACTATTAAACAATATAAATAGACTGTGAATATTTACATACAAATATCGTAGCTCGTAGCACTTTAAATAGCGAAAGAAATTTATTCTTTATTGCTTTTAAATTACCACTACAATAGCCTTTTGCTGGCTCTATATTTTAATAAAAAATACTATATTTTTAGATAGAAGAAATACTTCATAATATGATAAACAAGTTTTCGATGAAATAATGATTATGTTAATGTCATTCATATAAAAAATAAATTGGAGATGCTTCTAGATCCATACTGCATACTAATAAATAAAAACATAATTCAATCGATTAAGCTAATATCCCTATTACAAATGGTCCATTATAGCAATCTAAAGGTTATACCACTTTAATCAGTTAAGAAAATTAGGTACATTATGTGACAATAGCGCTCGGCCATTCGAATTTTATGAAAATAAAAAGAAAAGTTGTTCTCATTTATTTTTGTATAATTTTAGCAACGATGCTATTAAGAGAGCCACATAATTTAAATAAAATAAAATTAAAATAATTATGACTTATTGTGTATTATATACGTACTTATATTAATGTATCTTTAAGTTACAAGCAAATGGCGAAACGGCGATAGCCTAGTTGGGAGTGGAACGGACTGCCGAGACGAATGTCCGCAGGTTCAAAACCCAAGGGCACGCACCTCTGACTTTTCTAAAAAGTTATGTGTGTATTCTTTGTGAATTATCGCTCGCTTTAACGGTGAAGGAAAACATCGTGAGGAAACCTGCATATCTGAGAAGTTCTCTATAGGAATTTCGAAGGAATGTGAAGTCTGCCAACCCGCACTAGGCCAGCGTGGTGGACTAAGGCCTAATCCCTCTCAGTTGTAGAGGAGGCCCGTGCTCAGCAGTGGGCAGTATATAATACGGGACTGGTATGACGATGATGAAATGGCGATATTAAAGAAGATTTCAATATATCTTTCCAAATAACATTAAACATACTTCCTGACACAGACTATCCACGGATTACCTAAATCTACAACTGTTGGTAACTGTAAGATCTGCGTTTATCAAAAAATGTACGTAGATGACCATACACGACCATTAAAAATCGCATAAACTTATTAAACACTAGCTTTTGCCCGCAGCTCCGCCCGCGTGAAAAGGTTTTCCGAGATATAAGTCCCGTTTTATATATTCCCGGGTTAAAAAACAGCATTTGTTACTCACTATTAGCTAATACTATTAATTATAATTAGTACTTACTATGTAGTACGTTACGTACTATATTGGAGAAATATTTTTTTAAATCGGTCCAGTAGTTTTGGGGTTTATGCATTACAAACAAACAAACAAAAAATAAAATCTATCTTCTTTATAATATTAGTATAGATGAGAACACATCAAACGGTATTGTATTCACTTTGAAAATAAAATCTTGATTTAATTATTTAAATAAGAACTAATAAATACTTTTTTAAGACTGGTCAGTGTCATGTGGTAGGTAATAAAGAGGATAGCTAAAGTGGGGAAAAAATCAATATCTGGGAAATAATAATTTTCATTTTTTTTTTATGAAATTGAATGACGAGACGAGCATGCTGTTCGCCTGATGGTAAGCGATACGACCACCCATAAAGAGTAGCAACGCCATCCAGCACCTTGCGTTACAAAGTACTGTGTGGCATTCCACTATGCTCGTCATCCTGAGACATAAGATGTTAAGTCTCACTACGTCCTGTATTTACACTAGCTACAATGTCCTTCAAAACGAAACACAACAGTGCATGCACACTGCTGCTTGGCTGTAGAAATAGACATTGCGGTGGTACCCACCCAGACAGGCTCTTACATATGAGAGACCTACCACCAGTGATTGTTTTTAGAAGATTCTAGATGATTTTGCTCAGATCATAATACACTTATATCCAATATCACCTAAACGATGAACAAAAAAGACAATATTGCCAATTATTACCTATTCATATTCCGACGTCAGTGTATCAGTTACTACGCAAAAAATAAACAAATGTTTTTTATCTTTGCATCCTTGGCATTGATGATACAGGTTTTGATTTTACAATCTCTGATTCTAGAATTATTGCGATCATCAAATAGATTCTAAAATAATATAAATCGTGCTTCTAGAACGTACTAAAAGGTAATCCTTTGAGGGGAGTGGATGGATTCGCATGGCGGTAAAGCGCCAAGGGTGGTGATGCAATATGACAAAGAATTAAGACATTTTTGACCATGCTTCTCTAGAACTTACAATCTAAAAAAAAATACTTTGCGAGAAGGAGATAGATTATAAAAGCAGTAAATCTTTAAGGATGACGAGACTTTAGAAAGGGTTAGAATCTTTTTCATACTAAGACATACAATAGGTTTTAGATAATTAAATATTTTTAAACATTAAACCTCTTACTTAATGCATGATTATTTTTAGCTAAATTTTCGTACCGCATAGGTCTAACTTACCATTCTATAATTTATTATCTTTGAAAATATTATGAACCGTTCGCTTTTCTCTTTTTAGCTGACTCTATCTCCTAATCAAACTGAAGAAACTTATATTAAGTTAATAGTCTATCGATAAAAAAAGTAGTAACAAGATTTACTGCTTTACAAACTTTAAAAAAAAATTACTTATTCATACCCTCATCAACTTTCTTAAAACTTATTTAAAGGCTGATAAGTTTTAACGTATTTAAAATATTGTAAAAAAGTTGGTTCAATTGAGTGATCGATAGGTACTTCGCACAAACAAATCAGTATCAAAAAGGATCTCGAAGAGAAATTGAGATCAGAGTAAAACTATTCCAATATCCAATATAAAGTTATTGCTAATATTATTTAACATGAAATTACATATTACAACAAAAGAGTAGGATAACGCATTAATAAATTAACCAGACAATATGCAACTTCGCCGCAATCCTACTAATCGTACTAATATTATAAACGCGAAAATTTGTAAGAATGTATGTATGTTTGTTACTCTTTCACGCAAAAACTACTGATCGGATTTCGATGAAATTTGGCACACGGGTAGATGATGTCCTGGATTAAGACATAGGCTACTTTTTTAACCGGGAAAATATAAAGCAGGACTTTTATCCTGGAATAACTTTTTAACGCAGGCGGAGCCGCGGGCAAAAGCTAGTTTCAATATAAAACATATCTTATATCAAGATATGGAACAAAATGATATCCTGATTAATTTTTCACAATATATTTATTACAGAATATATTGTAATGAGTATATTAATATTATTATAATAATATTTTGCGCAACAAATGTAAAACATCGCTGTTTTATTTTCAGGCGCATTCGTTCCGATATGGCAATTGTACCAAAACGCAACTAGATTATAACAAAATAATATTTTATATACATTAATACAATTTTAAACAAATGAATCTAAAATATTTATATTTGTTCAAACATTCATCTTGCTACAAAATAAAAAACTAGAATGTCCATTTTTAAATGACCTTTAAATTTATGCGCATCGTCTTATTCATGGACTATGGATTCTAGATCAAAATATTAGCATACAGTTACTACACATCTTAAAATTTTCTGATAGGATTATTCTTGTGCAGTTCCTATTATGACGCAACCAAAAATCTTGCACTTTGCTACATACAGCTATATAAATTACTAGCATTGCACGCGGCTCCGCCCGCGTGGAAAAGTTTTTCCAGGATAAAAAGTAGCCTATAGCACTCAGGAGTAATGTAGCTTCCTATTAGTGAAAGAATTTTCAAAATCGGTCCAGTAGTTCCTGAGATTAGCGCGTTCAAACAAACAAACTCTTCAGCTTTATAATATTAGTATAGATAATAATATATTGACAATATTTTTCAGAAATGTTTGAGGCATTTGCCACGTAATACTTTGCATGAACAAGTCAAATATAGCTACTTGTTTTCACACTACATGAATGTTTATGACAGATGCAACTGCGTGCGACCGTGAGGTCGAGTCCACGTAGCCGGGTGTGTACAACTGCAGTCGTATGAACTGCTGCTAACTTTAGTAAACCAAAAAGCAGCGAATGGAGTAAAAATAAACAATTGAATCGAGAATAAAGGTACGAGGTGCAAAAAAAGGGCACAAATGTCGCCTTTTCGTGGATAACATCTAAGATTTTATTAAGTTTGATAGGATTGGCAACACTGGTCGTCTATACTAATATTATAAAGTGGAAAGATTTGATTGTTTGTTTGTTTGTAATGGATAAACTCAAAACTACTGGACCGATTTTGAAAATTCTTTCACTGATAGGAAGCTACATTACTCCTGAGTGCTATAGGCTACTTTTTATCTAGGGAAATATTTTTATCAAGGAAAAACTTTTTCACGCGGGCGGAGCCGCGAGCAGAAGGTTAGCATGGTATAAACTATAAACCCATGCTTTTTATAATTGAGAACTTGAAACTGTGTTAAAGACTTATAAATATTCAGTTGGACTAATAATATATAGCATGATAATAAATAATAGCGTATATAATAGCATCCTCCAACAAAAAGTCTTCTATTCTTGAACGTCAACAAAAATTATACGCTTATGCAAACAAACAAGTACTCAGAACATAAAGCGAGATCAAAGACTTGCCGCTCAAGATGGCTCAAGTTTTAAAACATGGCAGTAAACATCCCGCGACCTCAAGGTTCCTACGAAGGCTAACAGGATCTGCCAAAGACAATTATTGATGATATTTGCGGAAATGGTTATTGCATATTTTCTCTACGCTCGTTAATCACTTTAACTAAAAACATCATAATACTGACAGGATTAAGAATTTATATATATTTCCGGTATATAAATTAGAACGGGTATAGTCGACAGTATTATCGAATTAAAGATAGTGAAGGGCCAAATATGGTAAAAGCGTAAGTGAAATTCTAAATGTCATGCCGATTGCATCAATACCTCTTCTTGGCCCAAAATGTTAAAAAAATACGCGAATTAACCATTATTAGTATTTACATTGATTGTATAAATCTCAAATAGATACGCATTAAAGTAGTAAATCAGCACTATAACTTGTTTATGGTCATTAAATACCATTTTTAATAATTAATGTCGATCGTGTTGTTATTTAAGACTCAAAAACGTAATATCCTTTAGTTGTTTTTAAACGCATATCTGTTTTAACATTATTTGTGCAATACAGGTTGTTTTAAGCTTTAAATGGGCACAGAGATGGTATCTTCCGATATCTCAAGGTGGTTCCTTCATTTTAATCTTCAATATTTCTTCGAAATGTTTCGTCATTTCATGACACACCGATTGTTGGATGATAAAGGCTTATATGACATACAGCATTCAAGTTTTCGTCAAGAATAAAAGTGAAACAAGCTTTTTAAGCTTTTTTCCAGAGAGTATTATATTCCTTAACGATCCATGAATATTTTAAAATTTATGTAAAAATTGTAACCTACATTCACCTTCATGCTAATTTCCTTAATTTTTTTTATATGCAATATAACAAGGATCCAATTTATTATGAATAAAACTTAACAAAACATGAGCAAAACGATATTTTTTACTCACCGTAGGTAATGGCCACACGTCTATGATTATCGTATAATACCTATTATTTATAGATTTCATATTTTTTATACTGTCTTAAATCATCAGAGACGCACCTGTAGCGGATCTTTACAGTGATAAAAAATATGTTTTGTTATGTTATTTTATTATCTTTTAGTGTTTTAGTAAAAAGACTGTGTTATTGCATCAGATATAAATCATTATTGTTGAACATCTGAGATTAGGGAGTTGGAACCTGACGTTTTCACCAAAATCTTGATGAACGCGCTACGCCCTTTGATGCTTGCGGATTTTATTTATGTACGAAAACATAAGAACCTAGTAGATTCGTATTTAGTTCTAATAGAGGCAATATACATAGTATGTCTATTATGTTTGTTGACTTGACAACACTAAAGTGGTAATACCTAAATGCAAACTTCAAAAATAATATGATGTAAATCAGCAGAATGAAATTCTCACTAATACCCATACTAATCTTATAATGGTGGGTACCGTGCCATTTTATAAGAGGAAAATCCGGCGCTCTTCGAAAAAAAATGTCGCATGTAACCACAGTTTTTCAAGGAAAGTATACATCTGACAAATGTTGCCTCACCTTCGCAGCTCTTTTTGTACAGTCAGCCACATAAGTAGCTGAACAAATTAAAAACTTCAAATTGCCACTTACACGCGTCAACAGAGCTTCTGTTGAAACATTTTTATTTCTTGGTGTGAATTAAAGTAAATGTCTTAAAATGTATGTTTGTGAAGAAAAAAAAACACTTTGATAATAAAATAAAAGTGTATAGGCGATTTAAAGTTTTGAATTTGTTCAGCTACTTATGTGGCTGACAGAACATAATAAACGTATACGGGTTGCAGAATATTAAAACCTGTTACTACTGGGTGTAGGTATAATTTTGAAAAATTTAATTCACCAGGATGTCATAGGTCACCTTCTCAATATTATTAAATACTTAATATCAAATCTCATATAGTGATAAAAACTTGTCATATTTTTAAATAAATTACCTACTTGTCATCATTTGTGGATACTGTAGAAGTATTCCAGGCTTATTAAATTGTTTAAAAAGCAGTAGAGCTTCAGGGAAAGAAATTCTAACTTTTTCAGTTTTTGTGCAACAGAAAGTATCTTTATTCAACATCGGAATAGCATTGATATTTAACGATTTGAATTTATAGTTAATGCCATTCTAAGAAGGCACAAAAAGCCTTATGCAAATGATGAAAGCCCAATTTTTATTTTTTGCAGCAAAGTCTTCAACAACGAATCAAATATAAAAATGATAGACCTTTTTGAAACAAAACTTTTAGCCGCAAAATACTCTACATTGTTTATTAAAGAAAACAATATTCTAACATTTAGTGTTGTCATGTTGTCGACTAAAATGTCGATATTTTATTAAGAGTAACAACTAACAATAAGGAGTTTTGGCGGGAACTTGGAAGTGTCATGAGGTGCTCTTGTTTTAATTCATTATTTTGGTGATACTTAGTGTTATGTTGCATAATTATGGTGGTATATTATCCAATATAGTTCTATTAAAGAGCTCAAATGAAGTGAATTGAAATAATTGTGCTAATCAAGTGTTTTTTTGTTGCCGCCAAAACTCCTCGATAAAGTCTTGGTAAGGTAGCCACTGCTTTACTTCGACATACTACAGATAATAAAATAGACAAACCAAACTTGACATTGGCAAAATGTGAACACAAATGCCATTATAACAAAAAAAAAAAACTAACAATAAGATATGTAATGTTAAGAAACATTATGTTCTCATTCTAATGGCAGTTTATGACTAGTTGTTGAATGCCATTGCCCTTCGCGATGCCGGCCGCACGTTGTAATCTTGATGATAATGCATCGACTAAAGAATCTAATAACTGATGTAACTTGAAGGAACATGCGGCAATTGAAATGGGTTTTGTGTATGTTGTGTGGAGGTATAAGGCTACATATTGTATTGGAACATTAAAGAGACTCAGTCTGAATAATTAATATCGATTAGACTTATAGTATTATAGAGCACGATTTATTCACGCCTTTTATCCCCTAAGTGGTAGGCAGAGGCGCAATAAGTACACCCACTTTTCACCATGTGTATTCCGTCCCATGATGTGATAGGAGGCAAGCCTATCGCCATATCGGGTACAAGTTCTAGTCTCCGGACTGATATTGTGTAGAAAAACCCAATATGACTTTGCCTGACTTGGAGATCGAATCTCAGCACTGCATACCTTAATACAACTGCGCCACAGAGGCAGTCTTACACAGAACATAAAGACTTTTTCTACATTAAACGTTGGAGCCATACTATAGACATTTGTCTACAGATGTTTCGTATATTAAATAAAATATCCGATGGCCCAAAATCTTAATTCCTTCACTATTCCTTTACATAAGGCAACGCAACTATTTTTATGGTGTTGTATGTTATCCAAGCCTAGCCGAAGATGAGCAATGTAAGTAGAATATATAGTTTTACATCTATATCACTACATCGTATATCTTCAACCCTAATATCGATATTTAAAAGAAAAACTGTCACTCTGTCAATCCAGTCAAGATTATCAAAAATTGTGCAAAATTATTGTTGACAAGAAAATTAAATTACTTCAGTTATAAAGTCGCAGTAAGTCCTCAATGCAGTTAATTATAATAAATCTTAGAAATACCTTTGTGCCATTAAACATTGATGCAAAAAAACATTGTATTTATTTTATGTTTGGTCAAGAAAACAATATTATAAAAAATAAACCAAGTTAAGCGTATGCTCGGTAAAACGAAAAATATCCTGAGTTCGTATATTACCCTATGTACCTACTTAGTTTCTATCAATAGTAGCTTCGCACTTTGGACATAATATAAAATATTTACCGTAGATACTTAGCACATACTTATTTATTATATTATTTACAGAAAACAGTAATTATTATCAATAAACTTAAAGAAGAACATACTTAGTAATTAAAAGGCTAACCACAATTTTTTCTACGTTTAAAATTATACCGTATATAATTTATTATGCGGTTAAAATGATTCGTAACAAAACACACGTGTTTATTTAGCACGTAATTATTACGATAATAATCATCAGTGCGAATTTTATTGTGTTTCATGTATAAAACATATTGTAGATCATAGCTCAAAGTTTAGCGGTAACTTTCATTAACTAGACTTTAAAATTATAATAGCTCTTGCCCGTGGTTCCGCGTGAAACAGTTTTTCCTGGATAACAGTTTAGCTATATATTTTCCTGGGATGAAAATTAAGTCCTTCCCAGGTTTCCAAACTATCTCTACACCAAATATCATCGAAATCGGTTAAGTACTTCAGCCGTGAAAGCGTAACAGACAGACAGAGTTACTTTCGCATTTATAAGTATGGGTGGATTGATAAATTTTCAGTGATTAAATTATAATACTAGAACTGGTAAAGTATACCAAGATAATTTAATAGTTTTAAACGTTCCAAATCAAATTAACCATGAGGAAAACTAAGCTTTTTATTTACCGATAAATTTACGCGCACATTGAAACTATTTTAAATACTTCCTATAGGTGGTCAAAATACTCTTTAAATGTCTATTAAAGTTCGATCAGCAATTTAAGCCGTGCTTTACTCGAAGCGTATTAAAATGCAGAGAAAAAATAGGGCAGTAAAAATATTGAAAGTATCGAAAAATATTCAAAAACATCTAGGTAATTATGTGGTAACGTTGCATCTACAATACATTTGGGCTTTGCATACTTACTTGCGTACTATACCTACAATATTTTACAGAAATGGGTATACTCTCTACTTGATATATATTCCTGATAACAAACTACGATTCCCCGACCATTAAATCTGTAGTCTGTACCATAAATTTGATTAACTAGGGGCGGTATTAATAAATCAATCTCAAGTTTGAGCTACATCTCAAGTAGACATAATGTATGGAACTGTTAATACATTATGTCTACTTAAGATGTAACTCAAACTTGAGATTGATTTATTAATTCCGCCCTAGATATCGTATAAGTATTATTTTGAATCACAATAATATTTTCCCTCCGCTTAATAATTCCAGTAGCCACATAATTTCTTATTTATTTTTATCTTACGATATCACGCTGCGTCATAAATTTACTTACGTATAACAAATCTCTATTCTCACGCGATTAGGTAATATTTGCGGGCCTTCTATATTGAACCTTCGATCGCTTAAACTACAAACGCTTACCATAGTAATTGCGGTGACAAAACGGAGCATATTTATTATTTCTCTTGCAACTTTTTTCAACACTATCAACTGGTCACTAATCAACGAAACAAACGTATTGGTGCGCACGCGCCGGTATAATATATACCGGCGCAGCCTCCGATGACGTCACCGCCCTCCCCCTCCGCATCCCCGGAACCAGTTCAGCTCATCTTCACGACATTTGACCTTCGTGTATTATACATCGACGTTTCGGATGTGTACTATGTATTGATGTGTTGTGAGCGAGAGATGTAGGGCGACCGAGGTAAGAAGTCGTCGTTTTGTTGTAAGTTAAGTTACTTTTCATTAATAGTAAGGAATAGTCGAAATTCGTTCTTATCTGGAATTATTAAGAAGACGAAAACTGCACCAAGAACCATGGGGACAAATTACGTACGTGCCTTTTACTAAAACCCGAGCAAAATGTTAAAGAGCCATCTGACAAACATAAAATGACGGGTTAATTTTGAGTTTCGAATGATGGGCACGATTTTTAGAAACCCACACACAAACTCTTCTTTTTGTGGTAAAATCACTTTAAGGTCCCGCTTTCCCCAGGGAACTAAGCAAGTATGTCGAGTTACCAGCAAACTTCCGAAATTATTGTGATGTTTCTATGGAAATTATGGATGTTCATAGACCTTGGAATTTGATTGACAGTAGGTAAAACTAAACTGCATATTCAATAACTGTCCTATGCTTTAAAAAACATAATATATATTTTGTTTGATTTACCTGCCGTACCACGAACTTCAGTAAATAAATATTTATATGGCCGTTTATCAATTTTATTCTGTTTAAAAAATCCTCAAAAATTATTACGTACCTAACAAAAATATATGTATTTTAAAATATTACCGAGCAATAAGTGTGGTCAACTTTGAGTATATAGCAAGTGGTCAAACATGGAATTGAATATTCATAAATTCTAGTTAAATGCAATTGGGAACCGATTCTGCGTTATAAAGCAAGTTCACGTTAAGTAACTGATAATATAAATATTTTTATTATTTAAGTCCATACGGTGTTATTAGACTAAATCAAACATGAACCATATGATATTTTTTTTAGTTATATATAATTTTCATAATAATTATGTAGAAATCATTTTGGATCTAATATACTTAGGGCCGATTTCACCGCTTACTGATAAATGTTACTAATATATACTCTCAAATAAATGGTAAGAAAATGAGTACTATCTACTATCAGCTGTTTGATACGATTATTGTCAAATAAAATTTACTTTATTATATTGGTTTATTCTACATATCCGCAAAAAAAAACAAAAATATCATCCTAAAGGCCATCAACATTATACGATTAACAAACAACATAAATAGGAAAATGTCTTCTGAAGCCCTTTTAAAAGTTCACTTTAAATTAATTATGATGATTAATTTTAATTTATACGCGGTGATGTTTCGATTTACACATTAAATTGCTTCAAGCCTGGAAGAATGCAATATAGGAAGAGAATGTTTTTTCCTCATTAATATTTGCCAGTGGTGCTCAATATTTAGCACTCAAAACTAAAATCTTCTAGGGCTGTTGACCATATCTAATGTCCTATAGCGACTGCCTTTGAGTTTCGATGATGATATTATTCGCATTGTGATACTATTAAATTGATACGCTTTGCCAGTCAGATACTAGTACCTAACCGTAAAACGGGAATTTATTATTAACTTATTAGCTCGCCAGAGTATTAGTGTGGTGCTCTTGAAATTCCGCATTCCCAATGCACCGACGCACAGAACGCTTATAAGAGAACTAGTATTTGGTAGCGGCTCAGCCCACGTGAGTAAGACTTTCCGGGATAAAAAGTAGCCTATAGCACTCAGGAGTAATGTAGCTGCCTATTAATGAAAGAATTTTCAAAATCGATCCAGTAGTTCCTGAGATTAGCGCGTTCAACCAAACAAACAAACTCTTCAGCTTTATAATATTAAGTATAGATACCTCCCGCCTAGTATTTCACCCCTGATTTAGATACTTGCTGAGTACATACTAATAGTCGCAAATTCGAGTGTCCAAACTGCTTATTCGGGTGTATCCGTTACTCATAATTCATATTCATGTACGAATTATTCGCCAAGTTATTCGGCATATTATTCGCCAATATTCTAAGTGAAGCATAAGAGAACACATTCGACCTAAAGCAACAGTTAACATCCCAAGAGTTCCACAAGGAACAACTCAGGAAATTATTTACTTACAAGAAACTTCGAGAAACAACGTCCCGAGGCGCCGCGCTGTTAATTTGATACCACCAATACGTTACCCTGGCGACAAACAAGGATGCGGTATTTCGAAAATACTTCTAGAAAACTGGATTTTACGTGTCATTTTTCGCATAAAATAAAAATAACATGCACATAAACAGCATGGTCGGAAGGGCCGTGAACCTTCAACGTGTAGGTACGTTACGGGTTACTATGTTTGTCACAACATAGTAAGTAATAATACGCAGGTAATAAATGATTTGAATTAAAATATCATGTTCGGTTTTTATTTATTGATATTGTGTTGTTTGCTCACGATTTTATTTAGATGAATGAGTCAGTTCGATCTTCGATTTGTAGGAATTTAATGTTTTTATTCAATATCTTATATGTTTTGAACATTGCAGGTAATATATCCAAATAATATAAAAAGTATTTATGACCTTAACTTTGCGGATGCACATAATTAACTACCGAACACAATAATGCCTATACTCTCAGAACGATTTGCTGTCTACAATATATACTGGATAGCTTTTTTTATAGCTTTCTTCGTTTATCCGCACGGTAATCTATTGTCTGCAAAATAAGTTTTAAGTATAAATGCTTACATCTGTCTCCTATCGGTAGAACTTTAAATTATTCCTGAAAACTAGTATCTAGAGTTAAGCTGGCCATTCTGTTCAAACTTTAATAATTTGAGACTGTAGAGTCTACAGTGTGGACCATAACCCACCTCGCAGGTAAAATGCTAATTGGTGGATGACAACCTCATAATAATTAGGTATGCTAGTTACTTCCGCCCTGTGGTTTGGGGGCGATTGGAGAATTCCACCACGGTATCCCCTGCCTGTCGTAGGAGGCGACTAATAGGGGCCAGGGGGGGTTGGGGCGGTCGGCACGGGTGCTGTCCGCCGCAAGATAACATGTGTGCCCCCTACAAGAGGAGACGGGCTGCATTAAGCAGCACCGCGCAGGGGCGGTTGCGGACGACAACTTAGACACTTTTCGTCCGAGGAAGCCCGCAGCCGTCCCTAAATGCGCCGAAGAAGGGGAAAAGAAAAAAAAAAAAAAAAAAAAAAGGTATGCTAGTTACTTATCCATAAAAAGTTTGAAAATATGTTATGATTTTATTTATAATCTAAATTGTCAGTTTGCTATCATAAATTATATTATTATTATCTATTGCTAAAATTCTTAAAAGTTAGTTATTTCCGAGTTACGTAACCCTATACACATACTAAGGAGGCAAATGGATTTAAATACAATTCTTTTCTTACCGCCCAGATCTTCAGTCAACCATAACTAAATAAGATATTAGGCTCCATAATACAATTTATCATAAAAAAGAGCGCACGGAACGGATTAGACCACCCAAATGTCCCATGGATCTCATTACATCGCGACAGATAGCGACTGCGTAAAAAGTAAATTTCAAATGCATGCCAATATTATTCGATAGACTACTTTGGTCAGCGAAGTCGAACAACATTAAGCTATACGCTTTACAACTACGCGATAGCTAGGTATATCTTAACGTTTTAAAATGTGCAGTATCCACAATACTTATACGATTAAAGAAGATTTCCGCTTTTTGTATGAGTGCTGCAAAATCTAACCAGGCTAAAACTGCAAAAATATGGATCGTGGATCCATTACAAAATATTTTTAGGCCCCTCCATTTATAACTAACTTTTTTTAAACTTTCATATTAAGTGTAGTTTATAAGCAAAATAAAATTAAATAAATCTGAAAATCGGAAGACTTTTAAATTATACGATTTATTGCAAAGGCCTAGTTTTATGGGAGTACTATCCAAATATATATAAAGTATCTTGGTTAGGATTTTAAGCCTGTTTTTAGACATTACGTGGAAGTAGGTTAGTACGTGTAAATTGGGGTTTTTGGATCAGAGAAGATCCATTAACGCCCAATTTACACCACGATTCATTTTATTAAAAAAGGGTCTATAGGAGTTCTTATATTCAACCATTCCTTATATATGTGAACCTAATGTTTCCAAAACTAATTAATTTAGTTTCTTCCTTTCACTGCCTTCAAATAGTAGTATTGACTAAATCACCGAGTCTGTATCTTCAGTTTCACTGAAATTGACTTAGCCTGTTTCAATGACAAACGTAGCAACTAATTTCCCGCTATCGGTAACTGGTGTCGGCATTAGTTGTGCATGTGGTTGCACACTTTATTCGCAGACGTGACACCTGTCATCGGGGGAACTTTGCACACATTTGCAAACCCCTAATAAACCAATAACCACAAATACCAAAGCTAATCACACATTGCCTCTCAAAGCCAAAGGTCAAGGTTGAGCCAACTAATTTATCAACCCGTTTGCTAGTAGTGTGACAACTCCTTTTCTTAACAATTACTCGTCGTCACGGCTGCCGCTGGCCGCTGACAACGGGTCGACTCGTCTTGCGCGAAGGTTCAAGGCCAAGTGTGAAAGATCATGCACAACTTCACCGCGTAAGTTGTCTAAAAACTCGTGTATTTAAAAAAGTTGTTTTGAGTGTGAGTTTGGTAGAGTCACAAACTGTGGAAGATTAGTGATACCTGATATGTTTGATTTTAGTGCCAAATATGAAGAGATGCATAGTATGAAAAATGTCATGGTGACTCTCTCATCCGTATCCCTCTATCAGATCTTACTAGTTAAATACACCAATAAGGAACTCATAGTGAAGTTTAATATCGATACTTTTTAAGTTGATGAAAGTGGTTTATTATGTCTATATCCGACATGGATCGATGACGCCATTCTCACTACACGTAGTTTATTCTACTGTTTGAAAGTAGGGGCTTTGAGTTTTGACTAACTAGAAACCCGTAACACAACAGCGTCGGGAAATATGGTTCAAATCCCCTTAATCATGCAAAATGGAAGAACCAAATGGGGATTGCTTCGGCAATGAGACACTTATAGATAAAAAAATAAATTACAACAATGACATCTCTTGATAATTCATCGAAAAACGAATCGTGAAGACCAAGGCTACTTCGAATTCATTCTAGACTAGCCAAATACATTACTTCCGTTTTATGAATGAGTCAGTGATGTACTATATTTGACAATTGTGTAATCTTTACAAATAGGTACTATTGCGGTCAGAGTTTCTTAGAAATGTATAGTAATATATAACCTTTGCAGCGTTTATCATCCACTCTAGCTAGGATGGAATATTAATTGACTGGCGAATTTCTCAGAATTGTAATAAAATGGCCACTATTTGCTCATTAATTATATTTTTTGGGCCATCAAACAAACCTGTTTAAAGAATTAATGTATATCATTCATTATTTTAAAAAATGGAATATTTTTTTATGCATAGAAGGCGCTTACAGCTTTGCTAATACTAAACTATTAAGTCTAGGCAGGTATGACAAGATGTTCTTTGGAGCACAAAACAAATTGAGTTTTGTTATTCATACGTGGTCATTTCCTCCATCCAGGTCCACCCAGAATTACACCTATTTAATATTACGTCACTCCAGACATTACATTGTTTGTTTGTAATTAAACTATAAACGCCCTTAAATGAACAATATCTAGAGTTGGAAACAGTAATTTTCCCACAAATCGATTCGTGCAATGCGAATTGTTAGCATATTTTTAATGCAAATGAGACTGCATTAAATACAATTAAAATTCAAATAATCAATACGTTGTTTATAAGCAAAACAAACACAATTTTAATGCATACTGCATTGGTAACGATAAATCTGTCAGATAAATGTCACATCTTAGAATTCTTATTATTATAATCCAACGAAACGATCATAATAAGCTTAATTTTAAGAAAGAACGCAAAACTAAATGTTAGATGACCTTTATTTTTGTCATCGTGTTCTGGATATAGATATTTCCTTAAAACGTGACGTCACATATCTGACTATCAAACATCTGACACGTCACAATGATTCCACTTTTGCAAGCAGAAGTAACCCTATCACCTAGACTCTAGAGGCAGTTCTAAGTACAATATTTTCCTGGTTGGACAATACCGGGCATTGATGCCCGACTGAATAGAGATCTTGATACATGTAATAAGTATAAAAAATGCTTGGGTCGTTCTGGCGAGCTGTAACATGGATATAGATAAAAGTATGTCATCTTTGTCATGCACGGGAATTTCTCTGCTGAACACAGGCCTCCCCTAATGATTTCCAGACCGACCTGTTAGAAGCGGCCTGCATCCAGCGAGTTCCTGCGATCTTCTAATACAATCTTCTAATCGTCTCTATAGTTGAGTAGCAACTTTCATTGACATGGGGGGTCCTAGGTTAATTCCCAAATCGAGTTAGGTTATACAATAGGGAGTAGGTATTTTCAATTCCATAATGACAGCGATGGAGTTTCTTCATGACACGGGCGCAGCTATAGCTTTAGCGTAGCGCGGGTTCTAGCCGCCTAGGGCGGATCCCAAATTTGCTGCCCCATGATTTTAATTTTCAGTGGTGTTTTTGCTTTGGGTTTTGTTGGGTCTATTTCATCTTATTATAAATGTGAAAGTTTGTGAAAATGTTTTTATGTTTGTTTGAAGTGCACATAGGCATTATATTGTGTGCATGTTTTGTGACCTGGATTATTTTTATTGTAAGATAAGGGGGTCCGGACCTCCCCCTCCTATATACGCCCATGCTTCATAATATCGTTATAGATTCACTTTCCACTTTACTCTTTTGACTGCCCTGCCTAACCAGAAGGTGTCCCAATTACGTTTGACCTCACATGGTGTTATAAAACTCACTTACTCATCTATTATAGTCAACAATATTGTTACAATCATTTCAAAATGAATCTACACACCAATAGGGTCATTCGGGGCAACAGCACGCAGTGGGTAAAAGTTCGCATGGTCAATATCTCGGAATCTATTGAAGGGACTCAGACACTTTTTCGGCTAGATCAGGGGCGCGTCAGGGACGATGTCAGAGCCACAAACTGTTTTACCAAGCCTCACTTGTTTAGCGAAAAACGGTGATCAACGTGATTTTGTTGATTAGTTACCAATATTTTGTGCTGGGAAAAAAGTGTATGGCTAGACGGTGCATCAGTTTACAAAAGTTCGTTAATTATGTTAAGTTTACATGATTATTATAGTATTTATTTTAGTTATTAATTCTGTCCTAGAAAATAAATGCGTCTCAACTAACGTGTGGTTATTTAAAATATTTTCAGTTTGGGTAAGAGTACGAGGTTAAAAGTACGCACCCTGTTATAACTTCATTACAATGATCGCATGGTTTTTTCTTCTTTAAGCTGCAATTAAGTCGAATATTATTTGTAAAGATTTTTAGGCCTTATACAGAAAAAAAATATTCTCATTAAACACTCTGCGTAGTTTTACCCACATTACGGGTCAATAGTACGAATTTCTCCCGATGCACTTAAACATGTATTGCAAAAAAAACAATGAAGCAATGTACAAAAACTCATTAAATAATGAAAGTAGAATAAATTTACTTTACATAGAGTATTAAAACGTTTTTCAAGACACTATATTTTTGACTGTGTAGACGATAGAAAAAAAAGTGCGTTTTTTTAGGCCGAATGACCCTATGCACAAACATGTTAGTCATTTTTCGTGAAGCTATAATATTAACAAATGCGGAAACTGCGAAATGTGTTAAGTAAATATTTAAACCAGGACTAGCGTCACCACATTAAAAAAATACGCAATATTATTTTACAAATATTATTTATTATTAACCAAAAGTTGTAGATACCAATTCTTTGAGAATTGTAAAATTTATTGGTCTGTCGAGTGACATTTACTATATTTTAAGGATAAAAATGCTTTTATTGTCTTCCTAGAACAGTTAGTATATCAATAGAAAAACTTTATTTCATTTATTCTTTACGAGCTTTTGCCCGCGGCTCCGCCCGCATGAATGAGCTTTCCCGGGATAAAAGACCCACTTTATATTTTACCGGGATAAAAAGTAGCCTATGTGTTAATCCTGGACAAAATCTACGCGTGTGCCAAATTTCATCGAAATCCGTTCAGTAGTTTTTGCGTGGAAGAGAAACAAACATCCATACATCCTGACATCCATACTTACAAACTTTCGCGTTTATAATATTATATATATGTATATATATATATAAGTAGTTCTTTATACTTTGCGTGTGGTACATTGATGTTGCTTAAACCGTGCTCACTTACTGCCGGTAGCTTATGGTATCTGGACCTTTGCGTTACTTTCGAATAAAGAAATATACATATAGCCATACCAAAAAAAAATTAAGAGCATTTTGTTACCCTATCTGGGCACTTAATACATACTTACTTTTTTAGAATGTCTTCAAATATTTGCGATTTAAATGGCCCTGTTAATGGAAATCCATAAACTCAAGTTATCTGGTTCAAGCGTATGTCCATAAAATGTCTGATTCACATTTTCAGTGCAAACTAAAACCAAATTTAAATCTTATTTTAATCTATGCTCGTAAAGTTGAAACCCTGGATTCTTTTGCTTCAATGCGGAGTCAATTTATAAGTATGGATATTAAATCTCTATTCTAGCATCCATTTAGGACTCCTACTCGAAAGTTATGTCCCTATTTTTAGGTTGCAACAAAATTTATCAAAGGTCTTTTGTGATAAAATACTATTATTCTTGTTTAACTATTACTCTGTGTAAATAGTTTTGAATAAAATCTTCATTTATTAAGTTTTTTTGAATATTTCTTGAATGCTCAACTTATATACAAATCACTGCTAAAACACATCCGTTTCAAATGATCTCTAACTGGTCTTCATTAGCTGGAAATTTGAAAGTGGACCTGCGGCGTTAAATCAAGGTTAAGTAAGGGATCTCCCATCATCTCGATTGCATCATTCATTGGAATGATAATAGTCCTCTGTCCGGGAGATTCTAATTTACGGATGGCAAACTCTAATGTTTGATGATTTATATGTAAAGGACATGTCCAAAAACGGGCCTAAAATTCTAACCAAGATACTTTATAAATTATAATATATATTTGGATAGTACTACCAAAAACTAGGCCTTTGCAATAAATCGTATAATTTTAAAGTCCTCCGATGTTGAGATTTATGTAATTTTATTTTGCTTAAAAACTAAACTTAATATGAACGTTTTTAATAAATTTAGTTATAAATGGAGGGGTCTAAAAATATTTTTTTAATGGATCCAGGATTCATATTTTTGCTCCTTTAATATCCATAAAGCTTGAGCCTGTTTGAATTTTGAGGCTCAGCACCCATGCAAGAAGCGGATATCTCCTTTGTATTATTTTTATAATAACTACTAGGGGACTTAGCCAAGATGATTTTGTATAGACTACAAGCGTTAACGTTAATAGAAAACAAAAAAATACGCGAATGACAAATCCGATCGATAAGTCTTTCGCACGGATACGTCATCCCATACATTTTTTTTTGTTTTCTATTGACGTTAACGCTTGTACCTATAAAGGCGTCTAGCTACGGCCCTAGATGTGCTCACAACGTCGTCTGTGCAGACTTAGTTCTATTTCATGCAGAACACGAAGGACACGTATGCCCCGTCTCCTCCCTATAGCCATCTATCTCCCACTTACTCTATATTATGTTACACAGAATAAACCTTAATGTTTTTCGGTAATTAGATTTTGAATCCAATGAACTGTTTTAGCGTGAGTAGAAGTATTATATATCATTTTGATAATATCTTAAAAAGCACCCCACGCTTTTTTTACAATAAAATTCATTTTTTTCTTATTTACACTATTCTTAATTCAAATTTATTTTCTATTTTTTAGTTGGATTTTCTATAAAGCGTGTTTTTTAGTTTTTATTAAACTATTATTTATTTACTAAGTAGATTAGGGTCTCGAATTGGTCCCATTTCAATATATCATGGTTTAGGGTTCATCATTTTATTATATTATGTGCATATTACTTACACTTCTAGATAAACTCTAACCGTTGATATTATGCATGGGCATTGTGACATTTATCACCTTGCGCGACAAGTTTCGCGTCATCGTATTTTTAATGTGTAAAAAACATTCCCGAATTAGCTACACTAGAATCAATCCGTGATTTACTTTGAGTCCAAGTAACTTTTCACATTTCCTCGTCTCGAATCATCATCATCATCATCATCAGCCACATGACGTCCACTGCTGAACATAGGCCTCCCCCAAAGATTTCCAGACGGACCTGTCAAAAGCGGCCCGCATCCAGCATCGTCTCGAATGTCAATTAAAAATAATTAATTTATAATTTGACTACAGACATAGAAATAAACAATGGGTGGCGGGCAATCAGTCCGCGCAACACAATTTAACCGTCCCGACACAGCTGAGGCTGACCCAAACGCGAACGAAGAATCAACAGAACACCACATCAGCATCTCCAATAAGATGGTAATCGTTGTTTCTATTCCGTTGTAAGGTAACCTTAGATCACATACTTGGCATAATGATCTAAAAAGGTAATGTATCCACGTGCGACTTATGCAAATGCAATTAGATTATCTTTCGCCGTGTTATAGGTACAATGTTTTGGGACACAATAGAAATGTTAACCTGATAGCATACCCAAAAGTGAGAGCAGTAAATTCTTTTTTAGACTAAGTATAACGTATAGGTACATAATACTATTATGGTATTCTCATATTTTAACAAAGTCTGACTCAATTTAAATTCCACTAAAATGATTACATCTCATAACTTTACCTACTACCGGAACCCAGTGCAACTTGCAACTTCCAAGAACTTCGTATTATCGCTTCTACACAACCCCTTCGTTAGCAATATAAATTCGCACGACACAAACGCTATTGCGGCGATATAAGCGGCGATAGCCTAGTTGGAAATGGAACGGTCTGCCGAGACAATGTCCGGAGGTTCAAAACCCAAGGCACACACCTCTGACTTTTCTGAAAAGTAATGTATGTATTCTTTGTGAATTATCGCTCGCTTTAACGGTGAAGGAAACATCGTGAGGAAACCTGCATACCTGAGAAGTTCTCTGAATTTCGAAGGTATGTGAAGTCTGCCAACCCGCACTAGGCCAGCGTGGTGGACTAAAGCCTTAACCCTCTCAGTTGTAGAGGAGGCCCGTGCTCAGCAGTGGGCAGTATATAATACAGGGCTGGTATGCAAACGCTATTGCACCTTTGATCTAGCTATAATATGTAAGTATTTAAATAAAAGTGATGGGAAAATCCATCTTCAATCACGGATGAGCTTAGCTAGCGATATTGATCTTAATGCTAAGATATGTCGAGATAACCATAATCAAGTTAAAAGGAATGCCTAACCTTTAAGCGCATTATTCAATTTTATACAATTAATTTATACTAAGCAGATTTACAAAGAATGATGGCAAGTTTATACCTGATTGTTTCAGTAAGCGTCTAAGATTAAGATATGTAAAAACAAATATAATTTAAATAGCTAATATTTATCACAGTTTTAGTTTTACTGTTAAATGCCACAAAGTAATGTTTATAAGTTAATCATTTGTACTTCCGGTTACGTTATTTGTGATTTGTAGTGATATATAAAAAATGTTGCCACTTGAGAATAAAAGCGGCTGAACGCGGTAGATATATTTATGTTTTATTTTAATAGTAAAGAAGTGGTAATAATATGGAATAATTATTTTTAAATACTAATAATGTAATAAAATAAACACCAATCGCCTTTTTGCTATTAAGTGTCAAGTTCGCATAAAAGATTGTTCCATTACCCAACCTACTAAGGTAATTATAAAAAAAGTAATAGCAACCCAGCCGATGACAGCGAGCGTAACATTATGACGTTTATACTGTTTGTGTTTGCGAAACATGTTTGGAAATCGCAATGGCTGCAGTAAATCAAAATCTTCAGCAAATACTAATACTCCACAAGCTGGAACAGGCCAACTAGGCTATACTAATGTTTGTATTTTGTGTGACTGTTCACTTGCACGACGGCAAAGTGATAAAGTATTGAAGGATAATCCTACTGACTTGCAGCAGACTATTATTCTGATAATTTAAAGCCAGAAAGAACCACAACAGGTGTGTAGTTCCATTTAATTTAAAAGTCTAAAATATTACTTTGTGATATAATATTATGTGTAGTAGTTATTGGGCTTTTAGGATTTCCATTTTTATTTAACCTGGTATTTTTGTTCAATGGGTTACATTACATAACTGTAATTTTGTTTATTACTATGGAAGTTTGTTTTAAAATATTTCCTTTATCTAGGACTGGATTTTGTATCAGAATTATACATCTTATTTCTGTCACACAGATAACATCTACAGACTAAGTATGCCATGTTGTTACTTGTTGGTTGCATACCAAAAGTGAAGCTGTCCGTAATATTCAGGCTACCGAATTAAGATTACGCGATGGAGCAATAGATCAACATGAAGATGTTGACGATGAGGAACATATCTCCGGGCTGAATGCAGGAAGTTCAATAAAATAGAACCAACCCAGTGAGGACTCTCATGTTGTTGATGATGCCAGGGCATAAGGATCACAGAATATGGAGCCCAGAACAATATTATTACCTAACTACAGGAGAGCGGCCAACACCGGTAACCACTGTCTCTTTCCTGACTGCCCAACTGTTGGTACTTTACAGAGTGTGACTGATAAACTATGAGCCATCAAATTATGTAATAATATGTTTTATGTGCCACAATTGGCCCGTATCTGTGGAGTCCATTTGTTTAGGAGTTCATGGGATGAATTATATTAATCAGAAAATAGCATTAATGTACTTATTGTTGATCAAGTGCAACACATTTTTTAATTTGTGAATTCATTCAACCCTACATTAGATTTCGAAAATGATGAGGAATAAATAAATTGTCAATAAATCTAAAGCTTGTTTTATTTAACCGAAAGCCTATCTATCAATGGAATTCCATTTTTTTTTACCTGAGATGGACCATGACAAATAAATATAATACATACATAGATATTTATGATTTATTGTGATGTAGATCACTATTTCAGAAAATAAGGTCTGGGTGTAGTTTAACATTGTAGAACTCAGCTATTAAATATTATTAGTATTTGTATGTCAAGTAACCATGATTCAAATAATTAGTACACATGAAAACTTATTCTATTTTAGTAACAATTAAAGCTGTGTTCTAATAAACATCCAATTTCTAATTAGTAACAGAATCATAGTATGTTTGAGTGTTCAAAGTCAGTGACCTAGCAGTGGGAGTAGAGTAGCCCACCCTCAAAATAGTTTAATAAAATATACACCTACATATTGTTTTGATTAGAAAAATCATTAAGTAGTTAAGTATTCATTTTTAAGATATATTATATGGTATTAATTAAGTACAGTCTATATCTGCTGTCATATCTCATTGACAGATAACCTGTAAGTATGAAAATGTTAAATAACAAATAAGATTTTTTTGTGGCCTCCTAATAGAAAAATTCTTTTTAATTTGGTTCAGGATAAGTATATTCTATGGTTCTTACATTTTTTCCTTCCAAGACGCGTCAAATCGATATCAGGTAAAACGTTGTATGGAAACTTGCCATCATTCTTTATTTTGTCCCTGAATATTAAGCGAAGAGCTATGTGAGGAGGTAGTAAATACCTACAGAAAATATATTTACATCGTAGATATTTATAGCCAACAAATCAAGCTAAAGTTTATTTTATTTTTGGGTTGTTATTTCGTTTGCACAATACCTAATTGCTATTAATAAGGTGGAAAGACTGGTGGAAGATGCGACGTTTGCCGGCGGCGCAGCAGCAGCCGCTGCGGGCGCCACACCTCGTGGTGACTACAAGGACAAAATATACATGGAAAAACTCAAGTACATGGACGAGAATCACTCCGAGAGATGTGGGTGAGGCCATAAAAATAACAAGAGACATTGAGCTGAGAATAATATACTTCCGTATACAAGTATGTATGTAGATATTGAGTTTTAAGTTTCCCAAATTTCTGCGTAGCTTGAAGGTTACCCAACGTCTCAATAGAGGCTGCAATTTACATAATAAAAAACTGAATATGTAACTGTTTCCCAATACTCATATTTTCAACAACATAATAGGCATGTTACATGTAGTTAGGTATTTTATTAACTGCATCCGCTCTACATTTTTACTACAATGCTCTATCAAAAAACCGTAATTTTCCTCCGTATAAAAAATCAATATTATTATCTTCTTATAGATTAACCGTAGAAGATTTGAACGCAATAGCAAAGCGTATAGAGCTTCGCACCGGTAACATGGTGAGCATTGAACCGGTGTGTGCAGAGTGCAAGCAGCGCGTCATCGACTGCTACAACCGAGAACGATTCGACAATGCCATCAGATGTTCGGATTCTGTTGGTAAGTAATGTACAATATTATCGTGTTGTCATCTCTACGTCCAGTCGATTCCTGGATGCAAATTACTAACGGTATAAATATGGGGCGGTTGCTGAATGGAACTTGAATGGTTTAGAGATGATGGTAGAGCCCCAGCTTAGTTGCAAAATATCGAAGCGAGCCATAAAATCTTAATAGACTCAGATTTTACCTATAACCATCTATATCACAAATCCAGGTGCGTTCACAAAATGCGTAAGAGAGACAGCAGCAACACGCCTGCGTGCGCGTACGCAGAAGGAAGCGCGAGAAACCGCGCGCCGTTCCAGACACGTCGCTCATGCACGCCACCACGCGCTGCGAGATCTCGGACCACCTCCTGAAGAAGAAGCCACTCCTGCGTAGCACATAATAGTAGAAAAAAGCCGTCCACATAAATATTTCTTAAGAAATATATAAAACGCAATATTCTGCCTCAAGCCAATCAAAAGCACGAGACAGCGTTAGCACAAATCGTAAATGTTTGTACTTCTACGTATTATGTAAAAAACGTGGGTACTTTTACTTTGGCTTCCGCTTTATAGTGTCCTTATCAGGTATCTCGTACCTATATGTCATGTTATTGTAATTTTTACTCTAAAAATGCCACCCACAACAGTGATGATCTAGTAGTCTTTGGAACACCTATTTGATAATATATATTTTTGTCTGACATTATGGATTATAGATCATTCGTTAAATTATTATATTCGACAGTTTCCAAGACGATTATTCATAAATAGTTTGACATAAATCTGACTCTTACATGATATATCTTTCAACTTCAGACCTTATTATAGTACGACATTTAGTTTTGTATTCTAAAATATCACACTAATTATTTACTAAATAAGTACTTGTTGTTTTGATACACAGTTATTCGTATTATTTACCTGCGGTCTTTGATAATAATCAGCCATGTCCGTTGTGATAGTAATCATGTATGTTAGTTTTTTTATGAAACAAATAGTCAGTTTATTGGACGTTCTATTAAAAAAACGATGGGTCATGACTCGTGACGAAGCTATTAAATATAAATACTCCTAACCAGTTAGACTCTACATTTGTTATCATAAATTGTATTTTATCTTTAATATAGATTCACTGTTAACAGCTTGTTTTTCTTTCATTTCTGTATTCATCATCGGAATAAGCGTCACATTTTTTTCTACTTGTTTAATATAATATTATAATATTAAATTTCTTGAACATGACAACCTATTTTATACTTTACTATCTTTTTCGCGTGGCTCCGCCCGCGTGGAAACGTTTTTCCCGGGATAAAATTTGGCCTATGGCACTCAGGAGCAATGTAGCTTCCAATTAGTGAAAGAATTTTCAAAATAGGTCGAGTAGTTCCCGAGATTAGCGCGTTCAAACAAACAACAAACTCTTCAGCTTTATAATATTATATAAGTATAGATAGATAAATCGACAAATTGATATTTATATTCATGTTCATGTTGTGGGGCTCCTTTTTCCGCACTTAGCCCGTAGAAAGTCAGACCGTTGTGCGTGATGTGCCAGCTAGAAGTTGTAGTTGGAGTTGGGCTGAAGCCAGCCCAACTCCTTCCAGAAGCGCAAGATCTTCCTGGTTTCTTCACAGGCCTCTCGGAGTAACCTCGGTGTGCCGAAGATTTCAGCGCGTTGTGCAGCTAGTCCTTTGTATTTCAGGATAACGTAAGAGGCTGTTTCGTCAGCCGACAGGCATCCTCTGCAGAAGGGGCTGTCGGTGATACCTAAAACATATAAATGTTTGTTTAATGAGCAGTATCCCATGATCGTACCCACCATTGTAGGTAGAGAGGCCCTGTCCAGAGACAAGAGGCGTCTCGTCAGACGTCGGTCCGGGTGTCGCACTGTTTCCCGGGACTGTCTACATGCACTAGTACTTGCCCATTGATCCGCGTGTTGTTCGTGTGTTCTGCGATGCAGCCATCTTAGCTGGTAAAATGTAGTGGTACTATTGGAATGGGTCCAAATACTACCTGGTTTGACCCCTTTTCACCTAGCTCATCTGACGCGTCGTTAGCTAGAAGCCTCTGTGCCCCTTAATCCGTTTTAGGGTGACGGAGTTAGTCCTATTTATACCCTCCAATGCCAGGTGGTACTCTAGTATGAGCCCGGATTGAATAATTCCACTGTCAAGGGCTCGTAGTACCGCAGCGCTATCTGACACTATGCGTATGTTATGGTCTGTTAGACCCCGCTTGTCCACTAAGTTGGCAGCCTGTGTGATGGCGATACATTCGCATGGATATATGGAGCTGTGCTCGCCTAAGGCCATTGATAAATTAATGTTCATATTCAGTGAGAGCACTCCTGCGCCCGATCCTGTCCAGTTCTTTGATCCAGGTTTACCTATATTCGCAGTTCGTGTGTTCCAGACCAGTCACGTTGTTCTTTATAATTGTTGTTGATGTTTATATTTTGATCTGCTTGATAAATATTTTGGAATACCTATTTTTCTTGTAATATTTTGTGGTTTAGTGTGGCCGTTAGGGGACTTCCATTAATTACGTGCGGTGATTATCGTTTTGAAATTAAATAAAATTTCCAGATGCCCAAATAACCCCCTCTTACATACCTAATACCTATCTTTTCATAGTAGACCGGTTGTGTTATTCTTAGCCTGTATGTATCGATGTGTACGTGCCGCTGTCTACCTGCAGCTGTAACCAAGATGCTTTTCTTCAAGCGTTCACGCCAATAGCATAGATTTTTTTTATTGGAATCCTTGCACTAGACTTGTGGATATGTCATTCGCATACATAATTTTCTATTCTATTGGCGTTAACACTTGTAGAAAATTATCTTGGCTATGGGCCTAGGCCTACAAGAGTAACATGGATGGGTGTATTTGGTGGCTTATTTTAGAGCCTGTGTTCAAGGAACTATAAGAAAAACAATATCTCATTATATTTATGCTATAATTATACTATTTACATTTATCAAAATTCCTTCAAATTACACATTAATTAAAAGATACTTTCTTCTTCACATCATCGGGGCCGAATTTCTGCGGTCTAACTTGTGGCACAACCTTTTGAATTGCAATATCATTTTTAATGTCAATTTCTTTGGGCTTAATATCCAATGTTGGTGAAGTGATTTTGGCCGAATTTGCCGTAAGAATGGCAATTTTCCTGCGCAACTCTCTGACTTGAGCCGCGCTGGCCAGCTGAGCCGCACCCTGGGAGAGTACTTCAGCACGTAACTGCTCGCATTCAGTTCTGTAAAAATAATAAATTAATATTGGTGGCCAGGATGGTTGGCGCTTACTTGGGGAGGCCTACGTTTAGCAGTGGACGGCTATAGGCTAATTGATGATATTTTCTTTATTATAAAACTAGACTGACTGCCTCGTTGTCGTAGTTGTATTACGGTACGACTGCAATGCTGAGGTCTCTGGTTCGATCCCCGGGTCGGGCAAAGTGGTATTGGATTTTTCTATTCAGTATCAACCCGGAGTCTGGAATTTGTGCCCGATATGGCGATAACTCGCACCCTATCACACCCTGGGACGGAATACGCACGGCGAAAAGTGGGTGGACTACTTGCACCCCTACCTACCCCTTCGGGGATAAAAGGCGTGAGTGTGTGTAAAACTAGACCCCTGCTCGCGGCTCCGCCCGCCTGATTGAGGTTTTCCAAGATAAAAGTCCCACTTTATAATTTTCCGGGATAAAAGTAGCCTATATTACCCGCTGATAATTTATTATAGCTTTATATTGGTGAAAGAATTTTTAAAATCGGTCAAGTAGTTTTTCAGTTTATTCGTTACAAACATACTAAAATACAAATCTTTCCTCTATATAATATTAGTAGAGAGTAATAGATTCGTAAATGCAGTCGTTTATTGTAAAGATGATTACATATAGATAAATAATCTTGTTCCGCTCCTAGGCATAGACATCCTCTATTGATGGGAGGGATAAAATCTAACATGCTAGCCTAATATGAGTTGGTATACCTTATACATCTTTGTTCACATCATAATATGAATCCTTATGAAGAATTCATAAATTGAGGGTTTTCTAACAATGTTTTCTTTAAATTATGTATAAAAAGTAGATAAGAGATGGATGTCATGCTATTGATTTAATAAATTTTATGATTTTAACTTGAGACATCCATTATGGCAGTTGATGGATCATTCCAGAAGTATTCTTTAAGTCTTAAAACATAACTATATAACATACTAACTTCAAATATTCCAGCACCCCAGGAAGCCAGCCGTTTGCAGTGGGTTCACACAGTTTCCCGAACCACCGAGCCAATTCACGCCTCTGTTTCTCACATAAACCTTCCAGCTGTGAGATACGTTCCTCGTAACTTTCTATAAAAAGAAATATTAAAGTTGAATAAATCATTTTTTTCAAGACTGCCTCAGTGGCGTAGCTGTACTGCGAGCGCGGTACGAAACCGCTCTGAGGTCCCGGGTTCAAATCCAAGGTCGAACAAAGCGATATTGAATTTTTTTTTTTTTTTTTTTTTTTTTTTTTATGGCAATGAATGACGAGACGAGCATGCCGTTCGCCTGATGGTAAGCGATACGACCACCCATAAACAGTAGCAACACCATCCAGCACCTTGACTTACAAAGTACTGTGTGGCATTCCACTGCGCTCGTCATCCTGAGACATAAGATGTTAAGTCTCATTATGTCCTGTAGTTACACTGGCTACAATGTCCTTCAAACCGAAACACAACAGTGCATGCACACTGCTGCTTGGCGGTTGAAATAGACATTGCGGTGGTACCCACCCAGACGGACTCTTACATATAAGAGTCCTACCACCAGTGAATGAATCAGTGAATTTAATATATTTTAACATCTACCCACTTGACATTGGCAAAATCATCGATGACACGGTGGAGCCATTTTTAAAAGAAGAAGAAGAAGAAGAATTTAATATTTCTATAAATAGAATAACCCAGTATCAGTATAGTCTGGAATTTGTGCCTGATGTGGCGATAAGCTCGCTCCCTATCACATCATGGGACGGAACACATTGGCGAAAAGTGGGTGCCCTATTTGCAACTGGGTGAGGTGCACCTCTGTCTACGCCTTCTGGGATAAAGTTGAAGAGTGAACATCTAAAATAAAATGAATTTTTAGACAAATTAATGATGAAACAAAAAAGCTACTTACCTAATGGTTTGTAACATAACACACAATGTTAATTGTTATTGTCAAATGGCAAGATTTAGCAAATTAGTGGTAGATAATATTTGATTTTGATTTTTGATTGATTAACAGGTAAGTACATGCAGAGAAAACACTGAGTCGAAAAAAAATATCACTATTTCAAAAAAAAACACAGTACCCTGTTGAAAATAAGTGTTTAGTATCAATTATAAGAATTGTAGGGTTTATTACCGATAAGCTCCCTGTCATAATGTGCGGCCGCCCCAACTTGTTGTTCCCAGATTGTCTGCTTTTCATGTAGCAAGGCTTCCACTTCTGCTTGCTTGTTAGCTAACTCTCTTCTTAACTGTAATATTATAGACATGTTATATACAAATTATCAAAAATTGATTTGAATTGTCTTAAATTGATTGTTATTGCTTAGGTGTACAGATTAATAGTAGAGAAATATTGTTGAATTTATTTACACAGTTATAATTATTTTGTCATCTGAGGTGGATATAGGTAGCAATAGGTATAGAGTGTGGGGTAAATGTATAAGTAGCAATAACAATTAGGCCCCGTTTTTGTCAGGATCTTATTAACCTGGACGCGCTTGCAGCACCTGGAGCAATCGAAGCTCTGCACGCGTCCAGCTTAATAACACCCTTACAAAAAGATAACTACAGTTGAAACAACCGGACTAACTGACAGAACGGATTTTGATGAAATTTGGAACATGGGTAGATCATGTCTCGGATTAACACATAGGCTACTTTTTATCCCGGAAAAACTTCGTAACGCGGGCGGAGCTGCGGGCAAAAGCTAGTCTAGCCCTTTACCTCAACATGTATTCACAAATTATTGCCATACTAGATATATAATTTTAATGCAAAATGTTTAATATAATTATATGCCAAAGTATGTTATTTATACTATCAACATGATTAAAAAAAAGAAATAAACAGTAGTGTTGCATACATGCTATGTAGGTAAAAACATAAATAACACATTAACATCATCATCAAAAACATTGCAGTGCTGAGGATACTAATGGGATTTGTTTTAATTTATACATTTTGTCTCATCCTTTTTTTGCTTTTATAGTCTTAATAAATGATATGTTTGATGTCAATACATACCCTGGAATTTGTTTGTTTCATTTGTATCAGATTTTTAGCCATTTCTTGTCTTTTGTCTTCCACTTCAGCGAAGATGGAGTTTCCTTTGGCAGCTTTAAATACATTATAAATAATATTGTAAGGAGGATTAAAAAAATATATTTTCATTTTATATTAATTAAAAACCTTTAGTTACATCATAGAGACATATCTCTTAAAGCTATTGTACTTCACAAATTGTATATTTAAAGGATCATTTATGGAAACTTCAGAGCTAAATAAATCAATTTAACAATTTCAGAAGTAACTGGTCAAAAAGAAAAATTTAAGGAACAATAAGTAATCATTTTAAAATAAATATGCATAGCATATTTACACTATAAGCCTCAACATGCATCTACAACAGCCAACATGAAATGGAAACATACCATGAGGTTGTGCGTCCTGGGCCTCTGCTGTGTACTGATGCAACATAGCCTTCGCCTCAGCTAATTCTGCGATAGTAGCCGCCTCACGCTCATTAGCTGCCCTCAATTCTTCCCTACGCAATTCAGCGGAAGCACGCATTTCACCCATCTCAGTTGCTAACTCCGCCACTTTCATATGCCAAGACATGATCTCGTTTCGTGCTTCCTCAAGCGCTTCTTTTGCTGCAGCTGCATCGGACAATGCGGTATTCACAGTGGCGCGCGCTTCCTCTAACTCAGTGTTATCTCTTTCCGGACTTTCCCGGACATTTAAAACTTGTTCCTCTTTTAAATTACGAATTTGATTTTCGAACTTTTTTACCTCTATTGCGTGACGTTCCAAAATTTCTGAACGTTCTCCTCTCAGGGCCGATATTTCTTCCTGTAAAGATGCTAAACGTGTATTCAACTCATTCTTCCTTTTCTGTTCATCCGCTTGATATCCCTCTAATTCTGCTGTCAAATGTCCTTGTACGTCAAGAGCCGTTTGATAACTTCTTTTTGTCTCATATAGCTCTTGTTTAGTTGTCTCGTAGCTGGTAGATAAATTTTCAAATTGCTTTCTGAGTAAATAATACCGTTCGCTAAGTTCTCCATTTGTTATATCCTCAGCTTCGGTGCAGTTGGTTTTATTGCTTATGGTGGAATAGTCCATAGTAAAGTTATTATTTAATGTTGTTACTGTAAAGTTCTAATTAAAACAAAAGAGACCAAAATATAACTCGAAATCAAATCAAACGAACTTTTGAATTCAAACTTCAAAGTGGGTAGTAAAACGTCAAAACTGTACTAGGGCTGTACCTGTCTACTGAGTCAATTCAAATGTTTTGATCGAATTCAATTTAGTATTCGTATACTTACCATAACTCATTATCATAAGTAGTACATCATAAGTAGCAATTAGGGCCGATTTCGCTGCTTGCTTATAAACGCTATCCGTCATATAAATGAATAAGTCGACCAAACACAAATGTCTCACTCTAATCGAGGAGCATAGATTGGATTGTGACTTTTGTATAATATTATGATCAATATCAAGGATGTTGAAATGATGATGATGAAACTTGCATAGTAAAGTGTGCTAAATCGACATCATAATTGAACAGAGTATTTTTTTTTATTATTGCTTTGAATCACGAGACGAGCATGCCGTTCGCCTGATGGTAAGCGATACGACCACCCATAAACAGTAGCAACACCATCCAGCATCTTGACTTACAAATTACTGAGTGGCATTCCACTGCGCTTGTCATCCTGAGACATAAGATGTTAAGTCTCATTATGTCCAGTAGTTATACTGGCTACAATGTCCTTCAAACCGAAACACAACAGTGCATGCACACTGTTGTTTGGCGGTAGAAATAGACATTGTGGTGGTACCCACCCAGATGGCCTCTTACATAATTATAGACCTACCACCAGTAAAGGCAGGTGGAAGAATAATATATCTAAGGTTACTTTAACAATGCAAGTGCATTCCATGTTTTTTTTTGTTGAAAGTAAGCGAATGCCAGCAATTGACTAATCTATACTAATATTATAAAGAGGAAGGATTTGTATGTTTGTAACGAATAAACTCAAAAACTACTGAACGGATTTCGATGAAATTTGATACACGGGTAGATCATCAGATGGATTAACACATAGGCTACTTTTTATCCCGGGTAAATATTTTTATCCCGGAAAATCTTTTTCACGCGGAAAAAGCCGCAAGCAGAACTCTAGTTAAATCAGATATTGAATAGCCACCACTAAAGAAAAGCAAAAGCTCATACTTTTAAACAAATCGAGTGAACGTGCTTGAGTGAGCACCCTTCGAGCCGTGCTTTAAGTTACGCAAGGCGGGCGGCTGCGCGGGCGCGGGCGGCTGACAGTGATCGAGAGGCTTCCGTGACGCGACGCGACGTCCTCTCAGCACTCGCCTATGAAGATGAGCTACCTAACTAACTACCCTATTGCAAATTGGATAGTAATTGTGGTAAATTGGCATGGTGATTGGCGGTTACAGTTTATACATACAATGACACAAAAAATGCGCTGCCAGACTTTTTATTGAATAGTCTCATATTTCTTTCATTTTTTTGTAGTACTGTTTACAACATTTGTGTATGAGTGCAAGGGAAAAAGATCATCGAACAAGATCATAGATCCTGAAAGAAAGAAATCATAAAAAAAATACGAAACTGTTTGACATAAATACATACAAATGGCGCCGTCTTTTAAACGACTTGTTCATATTACGGCCGGTCTCAATAACTTACTAACATTTAACTGGAGTTTGATATCTAACTCGATTGTAAAAGATACGCTAACTATTACTGCTGTGTCAATATCAAAAACTGACGTGATTCTAGTAAATTCACCCACCCAAGCGTTGTATTTTTGTACTAAGTAGTAGTAATGTAATGTTTTAAAAACAAATAGTACTTTTTTATGTTTTCAACAATAACTCTCTCCAATATTTTACGTTCGATTTTATGTAAAGCAATTTAAATAGCATACTGCATAGATTATTACATCAATGATTAATAGCACTATGTTCATCTTTGGCGAAAACTAAACGCACCAATGATAGTAATCATATTCGACCCTCCAGATAAGGCAAGAGTAATATATTCTTATCTATCTTAGTTTATAGAAACACAGATAACCACCAAAAGTAAGCATTTTAACTGTTTGTTATCTGTTAGTAAGTTATTGAGACCGGCTGTTAGTGAACTTAATTCGCGGTTTTTCATTAGTTGCACAAATTGAGCTGTTTTCAAAAATCGATTAAAACGTGTAATTTATATAATCGATTTATTAAAAAACGATTATTATTACTAAGATAATCAATTGTTAAAAAACGATTATTAATAAGAATATAATCGATTATTTTCCACATCCCTAATTTGTGCTGTCTGCTGCTGTCAGTGCTGTCACAGTGCAATTAAAATCCGGGGGCGGAGTAATCTGTAATATTTATTTGTTATTATATATCTAAAACCAGGAAAATATTGCAACAATAACCACAGGATGTCCTCTCCCCCGCCCACTAAACCCCCTCGGGGGGTTAAACAAGGAAAAGAAACAGTAAGTGCAGTGTTTTTGTTGTGAACCAAACATGGAAACTATTATCAAAGTAATATATTCATGTTTATTCCACCTATACATAAAAATCATAGCATTTGTATGCAATAAGTTTATTTTTATGTTCATGTCTCCTATCTTCGTAGTGTAAAAAATACTAGACGATAATTATACACGATATTGAGTTACGTGACCTAAGCAGCTTAGGCTAAGCTACACCTGAATACAATGACCTTAAAAAAAAACAAAACAGTAAGGGATGATCTGGTTACTGATTAATATGATAAGTACTATAACATATTACTATTTTGAGGCATTGATTACATTTCACGTTAGAATATAAATCTCTATTAAAGCCACACACATATTGTACTCAGACTTTTTATCTACGAAGGGGTAGGCAGAAGCACAAATACCAATGCTCGCCACTTTTCACCATATGTATTCCGGCCCAGGATGTAATAGGAGATGAGCCTATACAGTGGCCGGTCCAGTTTTCGGAGGCAGCAAAATGCGTAAAATTAATCTTTTTACAAGTTTAAACTTGGTAACTGGATGCACGCATGACTCTTATTTCTTGAAATGAGCTTGTTTTTAGTGCCTTGGTGTGAAAAATTTCGAAAATGTCAGTCCTGGGCAGCAAGAACCCACGCTACGCCAGTCATACAGAACCTTTTTTTATACCAGCCACAAAGACATCTTAGTTACGGTGCCTCAGGCTGCAGCGTAAATTCATTGACCTACTTATGTGTCTAAAACATAATTTAAGTTTAAAGGCACATGTATAAAAATGTTCTTAAAATTCTAACCAAGATACTTTATATGTATTTGGATAGTACTCTCAAAACCTAGGCTTTTGTAATAAATCATATAATTTTTTGTAGTAGATTTTGAGATTTATGTAATTTTATTTTGCTTAAAAACTACATTTATAATGAAAATCTTAAAAAAAGTTTGTTATAAATGGAGGGGTCTAAAAATATTTTTTTAATGGATCTATAACCATATTTTTGCCCCTTTAATATCCATAAAGTTTGAGCGTCTTAAGATTTTGAGGCCCAGCACCCATACAAAAAGCAGACATCATGACCTACCCATTTGTATGTAAAATTTTATTTTGAATATTCCCGTTCCATTATTTTACAGAGTGGTCTTCTAATGTCAGTGATACGAACATTGTCTGCAAGTGAGACAAATGAGCAGCGAGAAAAGGAGAGAGCCAAACTGGAGAAAGAGTACAAGAAGAGTGACGCAAGACTTGATGAGCTAGTAGCTGCACATGCCCAGGAGATCATGGATGTTATGCAGGTATAGGTGGAACATTTCGTATCATTAAAGTTATAGAAGACCTATCCCAATAATATTTAGTAATCCTTGGACGCCCGTGATGGACACCGGTGTCCATTTATATAAGGAAATTAGCTTATAGCTATATATAAGCGGGCATTGACGGGCATATCTTTTGTTACATATTATACATTTTGTTGATTGTGCTCATCATGAGGTTATATTTGTAGAAATTCAGCGCAGTTGGCGAATCATTAGGTGCATGGGGACAACATTGCGAGGCGGCGTCAGCGCGGCTGGCGGCGTGCCGTGGCCTCTTGCGTCTGCGCCGCGATGACCTGCGCCGTCTGTGGGCCGACGCACGGACACACCACTACGCCCTGAATATGCTGACTGACATGTGAGTTAGTGACTATGTTTTAAAGGATGTTGTGTAAAGAACTTTACTGGGCATTCCGACACACTTCATGACTCAGGGTTATAAAAGGATGAATTAATTTGAAAATATATTGGCATTGAGTCTTTATTAAGGCAGCCTCGGTGGCATAGTTGTATTACGGTACGGCTGCAATCTCAGGTTCGATCCCCAGGTCTGGAATTTGTGTCCGATATGGCGATAGGCTCGCCCCCTACCACCATGGGACGGAATACGCACGGCGAAAAGTGGGTGCACTAGTTGCACCTCTACCTACCCCTTCGGGGATAACTGGCGTGAGTGTGTGTATGTGTGTGTGTGTGTCTTTAATTTTAGGTAATTTATTTTGCAGTTTAACAATTTGTTATCTGTCTTCCATATTTCTGATATAGAGAGCGCGTGGTTGTGTCAGAGAGGGAAACTCGTGAAGCACTATCAAGCGGGCGCGTGCTCGCCGCTGCGCATACTCTCAAAGCTGCGCTTGACACCGCTGACACCACACTGTCACATGTCGACGCTCTCAACGCTACAAGGCTGCATCTACAGGTGATGCTCAGTGATGATAATAATCTATGGATAAAAGTAGTTTAAAAATTATTAAGCATGTATCCTCGAAGGGGTAGACAGTGACGCATCTAGTGCAAACACAGTTTATGCTTATCAAACATAAATCCATAAATAAATTTATGCACAAATCACTGCTTTTACAACCTAAATGTTTTGTCATGTAGGCAAAATAGGTGATATTTTGACGAGACAAGCATGCCGTTCGCCTGATGGTAAGTGATACAACCACCCATAAACAGTAGCAACACCATCCAGCACCTTAAGTTACAAAGTACTGTGTGGCATTCCACCGCGCTCGTCATCCTTAGACATAAGATGTTAAGTCTCATTATGTCCAGTAGTTACACTGGCTATAATATCCTTCAAACGAAACAACAGTGCATGCACACTGTTGCTTGGCGGTAGAAATAGACATTGCGGTGGTTCCCACCCAGAAGGACTCTTACATATATGAGAGACCTACCACCACGGGCGTAGCTATAGGTTTCACATGGGGGTCCTACGATATAAAAATTTTAGTGGCTGGGTTCTTGCCTTGCATGACCCCGTATACACAACTAAACGTAATAACGTAATCTATTAGAGTGTGGACATGTTTAGTAGCCCAATCATTTTAGAAGCTAGGGGGGTCCGGACCCCCTGAACCCCCCCTCTTATATACGCCCATGCCTCCCACCAGTAACATTAAACTTTGAAACTGTTTGTCTATTAGGCGAAAAAACGTGAGCTAGTGGATATGGTGGTGCGGCGCGTGAGTGACGCCGTGTACCGCGGCGAGCGCGCGCCGCTCTCGCGCCGGCTCTCCGCCCGCCGCCGCACCGCGCTGCTGCTCGCCGGTCAGTACTCACTACTCAGTACCAACATGCAACCACTAGTCACTACACGGCAACTGACTTGTAAGCTAGGCGGAGTTAGCGGTGCTGCAGAAATTATACCCACGCATGCGTACTCACGCCTTTTATCCCCGAAGGAGTAGGCAGAGGCGCAACTTGTGCACCAACTTTTCGCCGTGCGTATTCCGTCCCATGATGTGATAGGTTGCAAGCCTATCTCCATATCGGGCACAAATTCCAGATTCCGGGCTGATACTGAATATAAAAAAATCCAATACAACTTTTCCCGACCCAGCGCCAAAAAAAATGATACCCACCCCACAGTATTGAGACAACGTACTACCACTAAAATGGTGTAGTTATACTAACGTACAAAAAAAAATGGCCACCACGCGGTAGTGCGGTCAAGTTATTTGCCAGCTATTATACTACTAATTTTTGAAACCACTAAAATTATTAAATCTTATTTTATGAGGACATGGAAGTAATTTGTAAAATAATTCTAGCTACATCCATGTTGGTCCTTTATTCCACTGCTGGACACACACTAATTTGTCAATTTTAGTCTAGAATAGTACCTCACGTAAGTTGCGTCTCTTTATGTACTTAATACTTACAGGACTTTTGCTGGCGACTCCGCCAGCGTGAATTAGATTTTCTGTCACAAAAGATCCGCTTTATATTTTCCCGGGATAAAAAGTATCCTATGCTACTCGCTGATAATGTAGCTTTATAGCCCCCCGAGGCAATTCTTGTGCGCTGGATCATCACACCCAATGGACGCCCATACGCGGGGGGACATTTGTCGCGGGCCGAGGCACACAGTTCAGTGTGTATACCTCTTGGTTGTATAACACATTGAGGCCTAAAAGGGCCCGCGAACATTTCCTGGCACCTTCTCTTTCCGTCCATCCTGGGAACCTTCCTCCCTTCCCCCCACCTTCCCTTCCATATTCCTCCTCCACTCCCCTCCCAGGCCCCTGCAGTCGTTAAGCCGGGGGACTCCAGTATCCCATTCGCAGGTTTTCCCCGGTGTTTACTGCAGGATCGCCTACATAAATAAAAAGCATGTAGCTTTATATGGGTGAAAACAATTTATAATCGGTCCAATAGTTTTTGAGTTTATTCGTTACAAACATAACAAAAATACAAATCTTTCCTCTTTAAATATTAGTATAGATTGGGAATATTTTTCAGAGTTAACAAAGAGTGAAGAACTTACAGACGCGTACTTACAAGACATTACTCCGGAATATGAGGCTTCGTTGACGGAAGAGGACAAAACATTTGAAACAACAGTGATGATATCTCTAGAGGCACTTGGAGTGCTGGAACAACTGAAAGAGGCTACTGAGGTATGAGTATAATTTTTTTAGGTAAGAATAAAAATTCTGAATTTAAAAAATACTTGATGGTAACTGATCACGAATTCGATATCATTCATGACATTAGATGTATTGTGAGTGCGTGTCCTACCTACAAAAGAAAAAAGAGATATTGTTTGGGGCATTTGACAATGTAACTAAGCGAATTAAACCACGCCCGAACCTCTGACTTTTTTTAAAAAGTTAAGTGTGTACGTGTAACGTGAGGAAACCTGAAAACCTGAGAAGTTTTCTATAAGCATTTTGAAGGTATTTGAAGACTGCCAACCTACACTAGGCCAGCGTGGTGGAGTAAGGCCTAAACCCTCTCAATATTAGAGAAGGCCCGTGCTCAGCAGTGGGCAGTATATAATACAGGGCTGGTATGGTATGGTTGGGGGTAATTCCGTCAGTCATAGAAGTAGCCAGAGCGACTATTGACGTCCACATGAAAACAGAAACAATTCTCTTACAGAAATTAAAAGTGAACATACAACACGAACTGCTTGAAGTAATCGACTCAGTCTCGCGTCGTATTATAGAGGAGGGAGACGTGGAGCCCGACCCTGAGTGTGACGAGGATGGAGAGATACAAGACAATGAAGGAGTGACAGAGACGGGACGACCGCTGGCACGCCTCGTCACCAGTCTTGGAGAGGAATTTAGAGCTTGTGCGGCACGGAATAAGAGGTACGCATTTTGTATTACATCTTTATCAGGAGAGTGCAAGTAGGTTCATAATAAGGCCGGCAACGCATCTCTATGCCCCCTGGTATTGTAGATGTTCATGGGCGGCGGTGATCACTTTTTTTTTTTTTTTTCGCGGGGAAAAACGCGTTATCGCTACCACCACCGGGGGGTCAGTGGAACGGTTATGTTGGTTTCACCGGTCTTACGGTCCAATGTCGTCACTCGGGACTATAGCATCATCCGAGCGAGCATTGGACCGAGTCCCTAACCCTATGTACACCCTACACCGGCATACCAACCAAAACCCGCGGTGGCGCATGCGGAACGGCCCCGGGGTATCTTGTTGCAATAAGATAGCTGCTCGGAACCGTACCTGCGCGATGCCGCATTGCGGCCCCTCTATAAACGAGGGGGCTAAGATGCCCCCGAACTCTAAAGAACGCCTTTGGCGTCTACGACAGCGGGAGACCGACCACCCGCATTGTCGTCCACGTCGGAGTCACTTAAATTGGAGTGAGCAGGCGGTGATCACTTACCATCGGGTGAACCATATGCTGGTTTGCCCCCTTTATTGTAAAAAAAAAATGAAATGATGGCTAATATGCGAAGTTAACCTAATTCCTAAATAATATTCATTTAACAGGGGGGTAAAGTGAATGCTACCAAATTAAAAGCAGTAGCTGCAGCCATATGACTGTTGCACCAAGTGTCAATAAGTTATTTCATTATACTAACGGAATATAAAGAAAAAATATTGCATAACTTTTTTGCGTTTTCTTTTCTTACTTATTGTGTTCGAAATCACCAGAACTATCATGTATCTTCATTTTCGTTTCTATTACACCCTGTATACTTTTTTTCACACTGATTGTGCTAGCTAATAGGAAATGACAAAGTGGGAGTAATATGAGACTTACCTACTTACTTTATTGTTAGACTCCTGCAGCTGTGGAAGGCTGCGTTACAGAAATATCGTGTGTCTGACACATGCCTACACACAGAGCAGCATTATTGGAGCGCAGTACAGCAAGTTGTAAGTTTTTTTAATAATATTTTCATTCCATTGTATAAATACCATGGCGCCACAATCTAAAAATTAAGTCAGTCTTGGCGGCCGTGACATCACCAAGCGGCCCAACGGAAGATCAGCGCTGGCTTTATTGCCAGCATATGCTGAGTTGGAGCCGTTATGTGACAAATTTAATTTTAAGTTTTTTTGTTATTTTTTGTTTTTTTTTTTGTTTATTGTTTTCATTTGTCACAAATAAACTGCTTTTCTTTCCTTCTTTCTTCTCCATTGTCATCTTAAATTTACTAAATTTTATAATACAGAATGTTTTAAGTTGAAATATTATACACACACACACACACACACACTCACGCCTTTTATCCCCAAAGGGGTAGGCAGAGGCGCAACTAGTGCACCCACTTTTGGCCATGCGTATTCCGTCCGCCCGTTCCGTTGAAATATTATTTGCAATCAGCCCTGTATTATATACTGCCCACTGCTAAGCACGGGCCTCCTCTACTACTGAGAGGGGTTAGGCCTTAGCTCACCACGCTGGCCTAGTGCGGGGTGGCAGACTTCACATACCCTCGAAATACTTATGGAGAATTCTCGGGTATGTAGGTTTCCTCACGATGTTTTCCTTCGCCGTTAAAGTGAACGATAATTGATAAACAATACACACGTAACTTCGAAAACTTAGAGGTGTGTGCCTTGGGTTTTGAACCTCCGGACATTGCCTCAGCAGACCGTTCCATTCCCAACTAGGCTATCGTCCACTAAATATATTATTTAATATAAAAAATATTATAATACTGCTATATGGTGTTATAATATAATTTGAAACGTTCTCGTACAGATGCAGCTACTACTAACGGAATATTTGGAAATTGAAAGCGTCCCATTATCAGCCCAGAGGTCTAACACGGTGCCTGAAGGCACGGGACCTGCGCTTCGTATCACTGATTATTTCGCAAAAAAACGACCGCAAAGACAACACGGAAAGCTGTTTAGATTCTCTGGTGAGTGTAAACTAAACTTATTATAAAGAAACTAGCTGACCCGGCAAACGTTGTTTTGCCATAAAAAATCTTTTTAGAGATTAATTTAATTTAAAAAAAAAAATTACGGTTGTATGTATTTTTAATGCCACGTCATAAAAAAATAAAATAAAAAAAATTGACCAAAAAATAAACATTTGAGGAGGTCCACCTTTATTACTTTGGGGGATGAAAAACAGATAACCTATTCTCAGACCTACCAAGTATGCATATAAAATTTCATCAAAATCGGTTCAGCCGTTTCGGAGGAGTATGGTAACAAACACTGTGACACGAAATTTTTATAGATATAGATAGATAAGCTTGTAAAGCGTAAGTGAATTTATTTGAAATGAATATACTAAGAATAGGGTACTTTATTTACTGTGTTCTACTTTCACAATTATTCCATGCGTAAGAAATAATACGAAAAAGAAGACCTTTCGTGAAATATATAACTAATATTATAAAGTTGGAAGTGTTTGTTTGTTTGGTTGAACGCGCTAATCTCAGGAACTACTGAACCGATTTTGAAAATTATTTCATTAATAGGAAGCTACATTACTCCTGAGTGCTGTAGCTTTTATCTCGGGAAAATATTTTTATCCCGGAAAATGTTTTTCAAGCGGGCAGAGCCGCGAACAATACTATCAGCAATAAAATTAATTAATAAATGCGGCAGCAATTAATATTTCAAACTAACTTTTGCGCGCGGCTCCGCCCGCGTTGAAGAAAGTGAAGTGCACTTCCTATTAGTGAGAGTTTTCAAAATCGGTCCAGTACCTAGTTCCTGAGATTAGCGCGTTCAAACAAACAAACTCTTCAGCTTTATAATATTAGTATAGATATTGCAATGTGCGTGTAGTGGGGATAGCGCGCCAAATCTTCTCTCGCGCACATCGTAATGCCTGATGACATCAACTACCTATCATTGTGTCTCTTTCGTTTTTTGACATTTAGCCCTTCCATCAGATTTCAAAAGCTTATATCTTGTAGAATTTTTACCGTATTTTGATCTTGTTTTTGTTTTCGATTTTAAATGACTTAAATTTGTGATAAATATAATAAATTAAAAAGCAATGAGAGGTGTCAAGGAACACCCGGATGGAACGAAGTTCCTTTCGATTAATTAGTGAAGGAATTGTAATAAAATTTTATTTATATAACAGAGTGTGTATATATATAAATACTAGCTTTTGCCCGCGGCTCCGCCCGCGTGAATGAGTTTTCCCGGTATAAAAGTCCCGCTTAAAATGTAGCTTATATGACACGTTCGTAGATTTACCATAGCAGCGCCATCTATTGATTACTTACTCAACCCAGTCGAAAGGTATCGACATCTGTTAGAATCATTCATAGCAGCGCCATCTATTGATTACTTACTCAACCCAGTCGAAAGGTATCGACATCTGTTAGAATCATTTGGAGTTAAGATAATTGTGACTGTCAAATAATAACAGACAAATAATTAGCAATAAATTAAAATTGCGACTATAATTTGAGATTTAAACTATCCTATCTCTCAAGTTGGATCGAACTGCACATGGTGTGCGAATTTTATTATAATCGGTTAAGTGGTTTAGGAGTCCATTGAGGACAAACATTGTGACACGAGATTTATATATATTAAGATATAAATATTTTCCTATTTCCGTTCCAATACATAAGTTTCTAGAGAAAAAAACAAATAAATACGTGTGGCACTCGGAGACTACCGCGGTAAAGCTATTGCATGGCATTTTTATCACAAATTTTGATTGACTAAACACAAATTCGATCTTACGCTTACCACATAAAGTAGATTTTTAAACGCGAGCAAAGCACGTTTAGTCTTGTTATTGATAAATGTCAGTAACCAAAGTAGAATAAATCAACAAAATTTGAAAAAATAATGTTACGTTCGATTCTTTTGTACTCGTGCCGTGCCAACGCTGGGGAAATAGCTTCTACGCAATGTATTTAAGGTTCATTTTAGATTAGTAAGAAATGGTTTTAATGACTTTAATAAATAAAATAAATACAAATATACTCGTTTCAAGAATTATAGCTTCTACGCATTGTATTTAAGGTTCATATTAGTAAGATAATAGCAAAAAGTGTCGTGACAACTTTCCGTCCAGTCCCCTTTCACAGCGCGCAATAAGGAACTTCGTTCCAATAATAGTTTAAAAAAACTAAAAAACACGCTTTATAGAAAATCCAACTAAAAAATAGAAAATAAATTTGAATTAAGAATAGTGTAAATAAGAAAAAAAAATATTTTATTGTAAAAAAAGCGCGGGGTGCTTTTTAAGATATTATCAAAATGATATATAATACTGCTACTCATATTATCTGTCAATAAAATATTTATAACTATTGATACCATGCACCCCACGCTTTTCTAAACTATTATTTATTTTTAATTTTTTAGTTCTGTTCACTATTGTCCATTTAACAAACACGCCAACAGATAGCGCTAGTATAGCATAAAATTTTCACATTTTCTTTCATAACTCAATAAAAAAACGAAATATATATTTTTTGAAAATACAATTAAACTCTGTATATTTTTCGCAACATATTGGCATATGATAAAATGTCGCGCGTCGTATGTTGCGCGTGTGGTGGAGTGTTGCGCGCTTCGGCCTCTGCATCGCGGAATCGTTTGGTAAACGTCGATAAGTGGGTCAAAATCGCGCCTAAAGGAGTCGGAGTCGAAGAGTTACAAACATACAAGTGAACCTAATATAAAGCGTGTAAAAATATGAATAGAAAGCTGTATATCTCAGCAAAAAGCTACATTGGCACTCAGTGAATGTAGTTTCCCATTAGTATTTTTTTTTAATATTTCGCTACATTCAGAAGGGGGGTCCCATTCAACCTCATAAATGATTACTACATATAATAATGTTTAATAGCATGCGGTCCCGTCACGACGACATCTACTCGAAGACACGCGCATCCCCTCGTGTGCCCTCCGCAAGCGAGCCATCTGCACGCCGTACTGCCGCTGCTGCACTCGCTCTGCCAACACATTGAATCGATTACAGGGTAAGAGCTGATACCCACACACACACTCACGCCCTTTATCCCCTAAGGGGTAGGCTGAGGCGCAACTAGTGCACCCACTTTTCGCTGTGCGTATTCCGTCCCATTATGTGATAGGAGGCGAGCCTATCGCCATATCGCGCACAAATTCCAGACTCCGGGCTAATACTGAGTGGAAAAACTCAACATCACTTCGTCCGACCCGGGGATCGAACCCAAGACCTCAGCATTGCAGTCGTACCTTAATACAACTACGCCACTGGAGCAGTCAGAATATAAGAGCTGATAGTGATACTATATCGATATCAAGGGATGTTTCAACTTTCAAAGCACAGACAGTGGGTGTTCTTCGGACCCTATCATATTTATTTCCAATATGAATAAGTAGTTACAGTTCGCTTCTTATTATTTTAATTTTGAAGAATGGAAACTATATTCTGAGGTAACTTGATATTTATAACAATGGGAAATCATGATGGATAACAGTATTAAATATATGAATTTTATTATTATTGTAGGGGTGGTGAGTGTTCGCTGCGTGCGTTTCTAACAGACTACGTGCGGACGGGCGAGAGCGAGCGGCTGGCGGGCGCCGCGCGCGCCGCCATAGAGGACGCCGTGCGGGCCGCCGGCGCGTGGCGGGAGCGGGGGCCGCCGCCACACACACATATTAAGTCCGGGTCAGTTTGTTTTGTAATCTGTGGGCTTAGACTGTGACACAAAGACGCAACTCGAGGAGTTTTGGCGGGAACTTAGAAGTGTCATGAGGTGCTCTTGTTTTAATTCATTATTTTGGTGATATTCAGTGTTATATTGCATAATTATGGTGGTATATTATCCAATATAGTTCTATTAAAGAGCTCAAATGAAGTGAATTGAAATAATTGTGCTAATCAAGTGTTTTTTTTTGTTGCCGCCAAAACTCCTCGATAAAGTCTTGGTAAGGTAGCCACTGCTTTACTTCGACATACTACAGATAATAAAATAGACAAACCAAACTTGACTTTGGCAAAATGTGAACACAAATGCCATTAAAAAAAAAAAAAAAAAAAAAAAAGACGCAACTCGTAAAACGATGTCGTTTAATTTTGATGTTTGTGATTGATCGAGAGACCAATACGTCAGTCACTTGTTAGTCTCTCAACCAATCCCAATAAGACGAAACGGAGACGTGACGTGTTTTTTTTATCACATTCTAAGCCCACTGTTTACTTCTTAAAACGGGTTTTATATTGTTAATTTTAGTGTTCATAATTTTTTTTAAATGGTACTTTTTGTAGTCAATGTCATTTTGGTGGTAGGTCTCTCATATGTAAGAGACCGTGGTGGGTACCACCGCAATGTCTATTTCTACCGCCAAGCAGTAGTGTGGATGCACTGTTGTGTTTCGGTTTGAAGGATATTGTAGCCAGTGTAACTACAGGACATAGTGAGACGTAACATCTTGTGTCTCAGGATGACGAGCACAGTGGAATGCCACACAGTTCTTTGTAACTCAAGGTGCTGGATGGTATTGCTACTGTTTATGGGTGGTCGTATCGCTTATCATCAGGCGAACGGCATGCTCGTCTCGTCATTTAACACCATAAAAAATATATATAATAAATACAAGAAAGAAAATAATAATGGTTTCATTAAATTATTACGCTTTTTTATGTATGCAAAACTTATGTAATGTAAAAAAAAGTGTGTGTGTGTACTTATGTACAGTTACACGCGTTAGAACTTAGAAGTTATACTTCTTTGGCGTTACAAGATAAAAAATCTTTTTAAATAACGCGCCAAAAGAAGTATAACTTCAATATCTTTCGCCTTATTCTACGTTCAAAATTCAAAACTAAAATGTTGACTATAGTTAACTTCAGGGTGTCAGTTTTTCGAAACGGTGTGCGCGCGCATCGTAAAAATTTACTCTCATAATTTTTCCCTAACGCGCCAAAATAAGTATAACTTCAATAATGTGTGTGTGTGTGTGTGTAGTGAGCGTCACCGCGTGATATTCACGTGTTGCGGTGTGTCGTGGCGCGCGATCTGGGCGGCGGCGGTGGGCGCGCGGCGGTGCGGCGCGTGCGGGGGCGCGGGGGCGGCGCGCGGCGTGCTGGCCGCGGTGCAGGCGCTGGCCGGTGCCGCGCGCGCCGCCCCCGCGCCCCGCGCCGCCGCGCTCCCCGCCGCCCGCGCCGCGCGCTGGCTCGCCGACGACGACATCGTGCGGTTCCTGCGCTCGCTGCACAACTACCGCGCCGTCGACATCGCGCCCAAGGATGATAAGGATGCGCATGTTAGTGCTGCTCTGTTTACCTATATTTATTCAGTATCAGCTCGAAGTCTAAAATTGTACTCGGTATGGTGATAGGCTCGTTCTCTATCACATAATCACATAATTGGGTGCGCTGGTTTATTTGCACCACTGCCTACCCCTTCGGAGATAAAGACTTGATGTATGTTGTTCTTATCTATATTCCTACAGAAAACGAGCTCCGAAAGGTCAAAGTAATATGCGTACTCCAAACATCATATACCTTATAAAAATGAAACTTATGTTAATGTTTCTCAAAAACACTCATCTCCACTATTGCCTAGCTGGAACATTATCGCTAGTCTCGACATTCAATAAAAAATATTATTCTTACTAATATACTTAAATTATTAATCAGGAGTTAAAGCAAGCGTACGAGCGCGAGGCGGAGATATTAGGCTCGAGCTTGGGTGACGGCGCTATCGCACGCAAGGAAATCATCGGTGATATAAATACGTTGGCTGACTTGGCGGTCATGTGTGAAACTATGGTAGGTATTATTTTATTTTATTTTAATTATTTTTGGGAAACTTACAGCTAGTACAATTCATAGTAAATGATACATGCAAAGAAGGCCAATAACAAGTTTCCACTACTAAATTACACAATGCAAAATAAAAAATACTGCGATATTATACGCGTTTTAGATATATAATATGTTAAGTATAATGTCATAAGTACTAAACTGTTCCATAACCAAATATTATGTTGAAATCAAGCTTAAAGATTAGCATAAAGCATTGCTGTAATTTGCCCCTCTAAATTTCAACAATCAAATACGTACAAAAATTAATTAAAATATTGTTCTATTAGGATTGGCTCAGTGTGAATATTAGAAGTATTCCGTCGATGTTGTCCGGTGCAGTGAAGCTGTCCGAAAAATTCATCAATGACATATCGGGCGCGGCGTCTGTCTTCGACGATATAGGGCAGAAATGTTTGCTGTTCCTGCATTTAGAGGTAAGAGATGTTTTCTATCATTTAACAGTTTAATAGACAGACATTTATTTTGTATTAATTTTAAATATTGTGTCAAATATTTTGATATTTGTAATTCTAGAATAATTCAATTTAAATTTAATTTGCATCATATTTCTTTATCGTAAACACTACATAATAGGGTAGTTTCCTATGTTCGATTTCGTACTACATTTTATAGGTAACAGAAAATAGTATGAAAAAGAAATTCTTCCGTGAAATCAGCATCAAAATTGGATGAAAAATAAAGCAGTTATTCATATTTGAAATATTGTTGTGAGCAAAAGTGAGGGCGTGGCGTGGATATCGCGCTACCTCTCGCTCGCACGCAGCGTATGACCGGTGTATGGCTCAGTGACGTCACAGTCTGATATCACTGTTATTTAACAGCTACCCCTTCCACCAAATTTCAAAGCTTTATAATTTATCATTGCTGAAATTTTGAAATGTCTATTTGCGTTAGATTTTGGATAGCATACATTTTTGATAAATGTATTTTTTAATAAGTTGTCAACTACCGTATTACACACAGACTGTATTGTTTATTAGATGCGTATCGAGTGCTTCCACTACCTGGGGCAGGAGGAGCGCGAGGAGACGGCGGGCGCGGGGGGCGTGGGGGGCGTAGGGGGCGTGGAGGGCGCGGAGGGCGCGGCCGAGCGTGGCGGCGCGGCGCGACTGGCGCACGCGCTGCTCGCCGTGCACGAGCGCGCCGCACCCGCGCTCGCGCCGCACCGGCTCGCGGTACTGCTGACTGCACACTATCCGACGTTGTCACTAAACGATCATCACCATCATCAGCCACGTGACGTCCACTCCTGAACATAGGCCTCCCCTAAAGATTTACAGATGGACCGTTCAAAAGCGGCCCGCATCCAGCGTTTCCCTGCGGCCTTTAAGGGTTGGAGCGCCTAAAGCGTTCGCCCGAAAGTTCGGTGTGGTCAAAAAAGCCGACTCGCGTCAGGCTAATAACTGTAAAGCCATGCCAAAAAAAAACTGCGGCCTTTGTCAAGTCGTCTGTCCACCTTGTAGGTGGACGTCCGACGCTGCGCTTGTCAGTAATAAATTGCTTGTCAATAAATGATCCCATTCTCAATTCAATACCGAGAATAAGCCAATCAAAAGTCATTTGTTAGCATGTCAAAAATCCTTATAAATGATTTATCCATTTTCACGATGGATCTGACGAAACCATTGAGATCGTTTATCGTAAATCACTGGTATACTTATTAAACTTATTTATGCCCAAGAGCTCACTGATGCTTCGGCCCATGTTAGCATCATAGATCATTTTAAAAGCTAAATTTATTTTATGTCTCCTGTTTATAATTATGAATATAACATAAATATTATGCTGCAATTCGAAGGAACACCAAGTGAATATTGTCATACGCTTTAAATTATTTTGAATAAAAACTTGTTCCTCATGAAAATTCTAGAAGGTTGTAAATACAGTATTTATTACATTATACTACTACATTATATTACTATAATATTTAATTCTTCAAATATGTTTTCTAAACTCTTAAAATAATATAAAACTTTTTTTTAATGTTATTGATTGAATGAACACTCTCTCAGTACGTGTTCAACGGCATCGGCGAGATGATGTCGGCGGCGGTGGTGTGGCGCTGGCAGGGCGAGGGTGGCGGCGGGGGCGGAGGTGGCGGTGGGGGCGGCGGCGGGGGCGGCGCGGAGGCGCGGCTCGCCACGCTGCGGCACTGCCTCGCCGCGCTGCACCTGCCGCACGACGGGCTGCACCGCGCGCATGCCTACCTGCACCTGCTCACCTGCACGCCTGAGGTGTGTAGTCTACGATTTCTTCAAATCCCGGAAAAACCGGAATTCATCTGAGGAAAGCGGCGATAGCCTAGTTGGAAGTGTAACGGACTGCCGAGACGAACGTCCCGCAGGTTCAAAACCCAAGGGCACACACCTCTGACTTTTCTAAAAAAGTTATGTGTGTATTCTTTGTGAATTATCGCTCGCTTTAACGGTGAAGGAAAACATCGTGAGGAAACCTGCATACCTGAGAAGTTCTCTGAATTTCGAAGGTATGTGCAGTCTGCCAACCCGCACTAGACCAGCGTGGTGGACTTAGGCCTAACCACTCTCAGTAGTAGAGGAGGCCCGTGATCAGTAGTGGGTAGTATATAATACAAGGCTGGTATGGTATGGTATGGTATCTGAGTTCAGTACCGAAAATACCGGTTTTGAAAAAGTGGTCCGGTGTTGCGACCCCCATTATCAATATGACTAACGTTTGTAATAAATTGCCCTAATCTTAACTATCGCTCCGATCCCAAGAATAAAATAATTAAATTTGTAAGTATGTAAAAAAAAAAATCTGTTTAATTTCGCAACGGATCAAATAAAGCAACTGGGGTCGTGTATTGATAACGGCGGTATGTCTTCGTAATAAAAACCCTATTCCTTTGACATGGACTAGCAAGAACTTCTCAATATGTCTTAATGTATCAGTATCCTAAAATTAATATTGTCAGTCTGATCTAAAATGTTCTATTTACCAGGAGATAATAACATCAGTGCGGGAGAAAGGGGCACAGTTCACAGAGCTGGAATATCTGAACGCGTTCAAGGTGATCGGCGCGCGACGTGGCATCGCGCCCGCCGACATGCGACACCACCTCAAACTGCTCTCCGCGGCGCTCGGACACGTCGGCGTCACTGTATAGACACCAAAGGCCGGGCCATACCCTTGCTGCTCTGAGCGGCAATTTACGCCTATTTTCAATAAACAATCGCTTTTTTCAATTCATCATTACTGGTGGTAGGTCTCTCATTATGTAGGAGGCCATCTGGGTGGGTACCACCGCAATGTCTATTTCTACCGCCAAGCATCAGTGTGCATGCACTGTTGTGTTTCGGTTTGAAAAACACTGTAGCCAGTATAACTACTGGACATAATGAGACTTACCATCTTATGTCTCAGGATGACGAGCGCAGTGGAATGCCACACAGTACTTTGTAACTCAAGGTGCTGGATGGTGTTACTACTGTTTATGGGTGGTCGTATCACTTACCATCAGGCGAACGGCATGCTCGTCTCGTCATTCAATGCAATAAAAAAAAAAAAAAAAACTCGAAAACGGACCAATCAGTACAAGGTTTTTTTTACAAGCTAACTAATGACTTATTTCGATTGGTTAATTCTTGGCATCGGATTGAAGATTGAGATTGGGATCGTTTATTGAAAACGGCCGTAAGTGACACGTGGTGAGCGGAAAAAAAAAACAAAAAAAGCACGCTACGAGTCTCCACCCGAGCGGCAACAACAGCAGTTTTGTGGCGAACAGCGACGAGCAAGGGAGACAGATGTATGGGGAAAGAGGAAGCATGACTGACAGCAGTGCGGATTGTGTCGTCGCTACTCAAAGTATGTGGCTTCGGAACCGCGCCGCCTTACCGCTTGCAGCGCCGTACGCCCCTAAACCCACTGTCATGGCTGAGCCGTTAGAAGATATCTTTATTGTACAGTCAGCAGCATAAGTATCTGTACAATATCAAAATTTCATATCACCTATATATGCGTTAAGTTAAACTGAAACATTATTTTTCTTCGTTTGCAGTAAAGTAAATCTCTTTTGTTTTATTTTTGTGAAGAGCAAAAAAAAAAGCTACTTATGCTGCTGACTGTACATTCTATACAAGTGAATAAGATTAAATGCAGTCAATGACTTACAAACTAGCCTGGATATATGTTAGTAGTCCGAAAAATATAGAGATTGTAGTGGTCTATAGATTGCGGTTCGAAGATGTGCAAACACCGCTTATGTTGTATATGTACTTGATTTTTTCCTAGTGCTATGCACTTTTCCTTTTTGCCTGGTGTTATCATGGTCTAGTCACAGGGACTTTCTTCAGGTACAGTCTAACACGGGCATTTGCAATGTAATGCTACTTTCATAAAAATGCAGTAAACAAATAAAAATACATATACATAAGTTATAATAGTATGTAACATAATATTATAGCAATTATGGAACAACATGCAAGCTATTACATAAAATCAATGAATGTCCTATTATAATTATTATTAATTTTATATACAATATTAGCTCATTGCTAAAGAAGACAATGTATTATAGAATAAGTATTATAGATAAATTATTATTCAATGTAAAGCCTCCGCGGTGTAGCGGACTGTGAGCCAATTGTGAAACGAGGACGTGAGTTTGATTCCCACACTGAGCGTATAGCTTGGTTAACTAAAGCTGTCAAATTTATAGTAATAATTTTTTTTTTTATTGAAATTGAAGGTTCAGGTATAAATAAAACGTCACACGATATTTTTGAAGTAATACTTCTTTTGGCGCCTTAGGGAAAAATGATGAGAGTAAATTTTTACGATGCGCGCGCACACCGTCACGAAAAACCGACACCCTGAAGTTAGCTATAGTCAACATTTTAGTTTTGGATTTTGAACGTAGAATATGGCGAAAGATATTTTTTTTAAAAGATTTTTATCTTGTTACGCCAAAGAAGTATAACTTCTAACGCGTGTACAGTCAGCAGCATAAATATCTGTACAAAATTATAATATCAAATCGCCTATATACGCGTTAAGTTAAACTGAAAAATTTTTTTCTTCGTTTGAAGTAAAGTAAATACCTTTTCTTTATTTTTGTGAAGAGAAAAAAAAGATTAGTAAGAACACAAAAGTATGTAGGCAATTTGAAATTTTGAATTTGTTCATCTACTTATGTTGCTAACTGTACATAAGTACACACTTTTTTTGACTTGCGTGAGCAATCCGTTGTCATGACGACTGATGTATTATTATTCACAGACACTACACACGCGTACTTGTGTATGTGTTGTAAGCGCCAGCATTCGGTTATCGACCGACATATATTTATATTGTGTGACCCACAAATATTCTTTCCGGGGTAGTTGGATTAGAGAAACAAAATATGTTACATCGTAGAGTTATTGAGTAGTCCTCCGTAGTTCTGATATTCACTAGTCACTACCCAATATCTTTAGTGTAGGCTGGATTAAGTGTGCGAATGTATGGTGAACAAAGAAATCACTAATGAAAACTCTTTATAAACATTAAGTGCCTCATGAACGCTTTAACCTACCGGCCCCTAGTTCATAGACCCCTAAAAGGTCATAGTCCCATGGTCGTAACCCAGCTTTGAAGGATTCAGAAGGTATTCAGAATTCACAATTCGTTTAATTCGTCATTTAAGTTTTAAAGGCATAGGTGAAAATGGGCATTGATTGTGTTATTTTTTATTATTATTAAAGATTTTAAATATAAGAAAATTATTTATATTTGTATTATCAAGGAATGTTATATTAAATATCCATTTTTTTATTTGTCTCTTTCATTAATCCTACATGTCATGGTATTACAAATCTACCAATACTATCTCCGAAAGTAATTGTAATAATTAATGATTTTTGTGACCATGATATATAAAGTCCACAGGATTTATTTCATAAAAATCTAATATTTTTTTAGTAAAGATCGATATTTATGCATTTCTGAATTGGTTTTGTTTGATTATTTAATTATTCATAATATAAATAGCGGCGATAGCCTAGTTGGGAGTGGAACGGACTGCCGAGACGAATGTCTGCAGGTCCAAACTCAAGTAGCACCTCTGACTTTTCTCAAAAGTTATGTGTGTATTCTTTGTGACGCTTTAACGGTGAAGGAAAACATCGTGAGGAAACTGCATATCTGAGAAGTTCTCTGAATTTCGAAGGTATGTGAACTAATGTCTGCCAACCCGCACTAGGCCACCATCGTTGTGGAATAAGGCCTAACCCCTCTCAGTAGTAGAGGAGGCCCGTGCTCAGCAGTGGGCAGTATATAATCAGGATTGCAATATAAAATAGAACATAGATATTAGATACATAATATTATTATCAAAAAAAGATACTCTATTCATAATCAATCTTTTGCGGCTATTTTAATAAATGAGAGATTTTTTATAAATATCAGGTAACAGGTTAAATAAAGGCGAAAGATGCGGCGAAAACTGTTTTTTTTTTATTAATTTAAGTGAAAAACTAATTATATGTAAGTAGTTATATGTAAGTAGATCCGTGAGCTTGTAAATGTTGTGAAAATAAAACCAAAGCGAAACGTTCCAAATTCCAATAATGCTCATGTATTAAAATGAATGTTTACCATTAGGTAAACATTCATTTTAATACGCCCTTCATTACTTTAGGAATAGTTTCACTTAATTTAAAAAAAAAAAAAAAATATATATATATTATGGATTACTCTGAACAGTAAAACATGGTTGTACAGAATGGATTGAGTGCCACTGGTCACATATTATTCAGAACAAGTAAGAAATCGATTTTTAGATCGCTATCGCATCCACGCATCCCTAACATGAACGTTGAAGTTCGACGTCACTAGAGGTGGGTCGTTATATCATATGGTCGGGGATAGTGCAAAACCGCGTAACTAACATTGGTAAATACCGCGTTCGTAGGTGACGAAAAAAGTTTAATTGAATTGATACTTACTACACTAAACTTATGATTGATAATGCTATACTTTTTTCTTTCGGTTTCCAATTATCCCCGACGATATGGCAATATCGTAACGCTTTACTGATATTATTAACAATAGCGGTTTCTAAAATTAGCTATTTTTCAGTTTTAAATATTTCCAGCTGCTTTTTACTGATACTGATGTTCTGACTTCTGACTGATATTAAAACTACGTGTTTTATGGTTATTTATTAGTTTTATCTGATTGGATACTAATATTTATATTTATACATGAGAAAGCTTTCCTACATACTTACTTCCAGGCTTAAGACCGACCTACACATCAATTTCAACATATTTAAAATAGTAGAAACTAATGTGTTTTATGTCTTATTAGTACAGCTCGCTATAATATCTAAAATGTGATTTAAGCGTTATTCACCAATAACCAGTTATCAAAATGACGGTTTTCAGAATCACGAAAGTCGCTATTTAGCTGTTGATGCAATAGCGGTTTTAACTATGATACACAACGACCACCTCTAGACGCCACTGCAATGTTGCCAACCGTACGATTTAAATCGTATTCACACGACCTTTTTGGCTTTGAAACGATGTACGATCGTTAATTAGAAATCGTACGCAAATATACGACCTTTTGAAATCTTTTAATACTTACAGAAAAAAAATATCTAATTAACTTCATTTTTTCTTATAAAGAATCAATAGCAGCAACGGATTTGAACGAGCCTTAAACTTCTTATAACGTATAATCTTGTAAAATATCTGGGACAGCTGTCATCTGCCTACAAATTCGTGATTTTAAGCTATATCTATATGGAAATGTTACATGTCAATGTCATAGGTATTTTCCTATATTTTAGAAGAGCTGTTATAACCAAGGTTAAAAAAGTCACTACTTGTTATGCTCATCTATTATAGATAGATTATCTACATGCCAAATATTAAATGTTCATTATAAGTTATAATTAAATTTCTTATTTAAATCATTTACTGTTGTTTTATTGAAATTTTAATGCGTACTATTTTTTTTTTTCAAAAGTTCTTGGTAATGTACGATTTTTCCTAGTACGATCATCGAAAAAATGAAGTTGGCAACACTGCGTCACTGTCATGTTGACTCTTACGTAGTATTACTTACTCTATGATGTTGACTCGTAGCTTCTCTAACTCTCTAAGTAATCTGTGACTGTCACCAAACTCACCAACAGACATCTGTCAAAATAAAAATATTTGAAAATATATTACTTTTTCAATTTTTATGTGAAAGCCATAGAATAATAACGCCCATATTCTAAGGTGGAAGCCATAAATAAAAAGAAGAAGAAGAATAGCCATAAAGAAATATCATAATGTCCGACGCAGATCTGGCAGAATTAAGGAAGCAATGTATAACAAGCTTGTATTTGTGTACGGACAACATATCGAAATACTTGGACAAAGATAAGGATGCGGAGTTTAAAAAGCTGCAAAATTGTGTAAAAAAGTATTGTTTACTAGAAGCTCAGCAAGAAGTGGCAGTGCAGGCTCTAGAAAAAGCGAAGGTACTAGAATTAAAAATACTTTCATCTATAAATGGTTCTACATCCATACTGTTATTCATTGAGAATTATGAATTTTAAAACTAAATTCTTAGGTAAAGCCATTCAAAGATAAAAACATCCGATTACAAATTCATTTCAGAGAGAAACGAATGCGTCAAATATTGATACGCTGGAAGAGAGGTTCAACCAGCAACTCGATAATCTTGCTACCAAACGTTACAAGCCTGAACATCACCCTTACATGCTGGAACTAAAGAAAAGATATGAAAGTGGCAACCAAAAGGCACAGCGTGAGTATAAATCTATATAAAGTTATATCTGAAACATTTATCCAAGCAATTTAATACATTATCTTTATGATAGAAAAAGGTTTGTGGAAGATAATATTCTATATTGGTGAATAATATTCTAGGGTAAGCCTGGCCACTCAATATGATCACCCTTCATGAAATACTTATACATGTTACACACTAATTATTCAATGTGTATCAAAGTTTTGCATACATATTTATCATACTCACTCGTTTTTATCCCCAAAGAGGAAGGCAGAGGCGCAACTTAGTGTACCCACTTTTTGTCGTGCTTATTCCGTTCCTTGATGTGATAGGGGGCGAGCCTATCGCCATATCGGGCACAATTTTCAGACTGGGCTGATACCAAATTCAAAAAAAATCCAATATCACGATGCCCAACCTGGGGATCGAACCCAGGACCTCAAGATGGCAGTTGTACCGTAATACAACTATGCCACCGAGGCAGTCAGTATTTATCAATATGATTAATGTAATTATGGCTACAGCATAACATACAAACTTTTCAGAGAATTTAGATGAATCCGATCTGGCAATAACTGAAGCTCAAAATGAATATGTAAGTATTATATTCTGATACATAGATAAGATACTCTACAGGTTTCAATATATTCAATTAAACAGAATTTTGCTGGGTAAGTTTACCATAGTACAAGTATACCAACAACACAAGAGATTGTATTGAAAATATTTAAAATAGGTTATAAGGACATTGAAGGGACCTCCCAATCTGGATGCTATATCTAATAGTTGTTAGAAGCGATACACATTGCCATTTAGTTGTTATAACCAGTTTATTGAAGCTAAATAATATCAGTGCTACCAGATAAGTTATTTACTAAGAAGTTCGGAAGGTTTTTTCATTTCAGTTTAAAGGTTATGGACTATGGTTACCATTGATATGAAGTGGTTACCATTGTACATTTGTACCTTTAGATAAGCTAAAAATATTTTGTTCTCAAAAGTTGCTATTGTATTGTTAAACTTTTACTTACAGTTGGATCCAATAACAAAAAGGCCAGTCACTGATCCAGTGAGGAATTCAATGTGTGGCCACATTTATGATCGGGAGTCCATTATGAGTCTTATTAATATGAGGAATAGAACAAAGTGTCCAGGTAAATGAAGTAATCACAATGTTACATACAGTAAATTGACTTGCTAAAACGAATATCTAAATTTGTAAATGTAGAATTGTTATAATTTTTTTTATATTCATACATTTGTGGCTCTGCCTGTTTGAATAAGTGTTTCCAGGATTAAAATATTTAACTGAGATAAAAAGTACCCTATAGCACTAAGGAGTAATGTAGCTTCTTATAAGTGAAAGAATTTCCAAAATTGGTTCAGTAGTTCCTGAGATTAGCATGTTCAACCAAACAAACAAACTCTTCAGCTTTATAATATTAGTATATATTTACAATAATTTTAAAACAATATTTCAGTGGCAGGCTGTGGTAACAACTTACCAGTTCTCAAACAGCACTTAATATCTGATGACGAGTTGAGATTCCAGCTCACCCTCACGCAGCATTCCACCATGATACAGGAACCAAATATAATGGATTTGGATAATACTACAGAAGAGTTGTAATGGAAAAGGTACCCAACTGGTACAATCACAATTATCAGCATTTCCATGTCTCCATAAGATTGTTTTCTGAGATAATTTGGTGCCACTGTAGCAGACTGAATACTATTTTGTACCCCGGACAATAATAGGGTAGTTTCGTATGTTTGATTTTGTACATTATTTTATGTGACATAAATTAATACGAAAAAGAAAATAATCTTTAAATTCAGCATTAACATTGGTTGAAAAATAAAGCAGTTATTCATATTTGAAATGTTGTGAGCTAAAGTAGGGGCGTCATCGGGATATCGCGCTTTTTCTCACGCACGCGTTATGACTGGCGTCACGTTCTGCTGTTTCCGTTATCTGACAGATGCCCCTTCCACCAAACGTCAAAGCTTTATAACTCAATTATTATTGCTTGCATTTGAAAAATCTTTTTCCCCTAGATTTCTCTCTCTCTCTCTGTAGTCGGTCCCTCATGACTGAGGATCGTGGTCCCTAGATTTAAGATGACTTAATATTTTTATAAATGTATTTTTTTAAAAGTAGTCAACTACCTTATCCTTCATAAGTCTCATTTTCATAAATTAACTACTTATTCATTTGCTGTTGTTAGGAATATAAAGAATATAAGCAAACTATAGTTAAGAAAGTTAGTCTCAATTCAACATCCCACCTTCCTGTCCCAAAATAAAATATTTTTGGATAATTTTATATTGATCAATAAAAATATATATAAGTTAATATGTGTTTTAATGGATTATGTAAAAACTTATTTATGAACATGAAACAAGGATTTAAAAAAGAAATCAACAACCATGAGATCCAATAATCTTTATTACAGCAAAAATCTGATAAGCATCACTTTAAACATAGTATATCAACACAGTATTGAGTATAAACAAAGTCCTTTGATTCCTGTAAAATATTGTAGACAAACAATATTATCGCAGACATAGAAAACTATTGATAAATATAAATATTTAGATACCTGCGCCCTTGGACATTCTTCATTTATAAAAAAAGCATTCAACAATTATTTATTATGGAGTGTAGAGTAGAGACCATAAATATTTTCAATCCTGTCATGGAATTTATCACTGAAGTTTACAATAAGTAACCGCAACCAAAAATAATGGCAGAGAATGCATAACAGCCTATGAATAAAAAAAAGATAAACGATGCTAAGAAGCACTGTAACAGTACAATAGCTTTATTATCTTTTAACGTGTTACGTGTCTAAATAAAAAAGACTATAAGGGCCATTTACCTATGTCAATTTGCGTAGAGGTAACTGTATGGCTGTAAGTGCTAACCGCATCTGGTTTTGAACTCGAAATGGGCGCATCTAATTATTTACATCAATATAAAAATAATAATACTTTACTTCATTGTATTATTAAATATTGGTCCATAAAACTATATCGAAATGTGCATAACAAGATTAACGTTTATAAACACTATATAAACTATTGAAGCTTAATAGTCTAATTACAATTATAGAGAAAAATACAATACCGGGATTACTAAGTTATCATTTAAAATGGTGTTTCCGTTCATGTTACAAGTTCCATATTAATTAACTATCGTTAAGACCATTTGGAGGCTAACGATTTTTTCAGTTATGAAATATTTTTAAAGTTAATATTTCAAAATCCAAGTACTACTTAAAAAAAAGGATAGAGTAAATTGGACAAGAATGGACACAAAAATATTTATAAATATTATTAAAGCTAGTAAGGATTTTTAAACATTATTTTTTGAAAATCCTTGATTTTCCAAGAATAATTAATCATAGTTACGAGTTGATGTATATTTCAAACGTCGATTTGAAAAGAAATATCAAAAACCATCATACCCCAATATGGTCGTAAACGAAAATCTCATGAGGATAAACATTAACAATCATTCGCACAGCCATAGCTCCGTGTCTACACAATAAAGCTAACTCGATCTCATTCAAGCATAGAATTTAATAAGTGCACTATCGGATTCTTAATTATTATAATAAATGGTGAATATAGCGAAAGCTACGCATTTAATATATTTGTTGTAGGGATTTACGTTGCATTAAAAAAGTTACAAATCATCGTAAATTAATTCTTTCTATATGAAGGTTATGATGAATTCAATAAAAATGTATCAACATTAACAATAAGATAATTCAATCACATAGCAATCTATACCAATTTATCATTCATTTCTATCGAATACTTTTGGCACACGCACTACAATACTGAACCGGCAGTGTGATGTCCTTAGTACATAAAAAATATGATACAGTAATAAGACCGAAGCCTACATACATACGTACTTAACGGTGTTTAGAATTTTAGTTTTAAATAAGTATCAATTAAATTGTAAATTAATTGGTTGGGTACTCTCCGAGACATCAAAATTCGAACTTTAATGATAGCAAGTTCCTAAATTATACACAAATGTCCACTTTCCGTTGCTAACAAATATACCAATTGCGTAGGTAATGTAATTAATAATTTTAATACAAAATTAATAGCCTCATAGCTACAGATATAAGAATATATTCGTATTAGTATACAAACTATGCGAGACTACATTGTACTCTGAGTATTCCTTCAGTATTGCTATAGTTTTGTAAGTGTTTATGATAAGCTTCACAACGATTGCTACTATATTATATAATGCTATCGAGTTCATATAACAAGTGTACGATTAAAATTAACAGATGAAATAATTTGAATCAAATCTGTGAGGATTAATGTGCTTAGGCCGCATTTGGCAGCATAGTTCTTCATATGGACACAATATTATGAATATTATATCGATACGAATATTTTCTGGTATTCTTACAAAATATTCGAAAGGATAAACAAAGAAAGACTCAACTAATTTATGGATCATGCAACTAACCCCAACTTCCCTTCCATCATACTGACTCACCTTCAATCGAAACTGGCCATAAAAACTCGATTCAATACTCTAATTTAAATTATTAAGAATATCGTTAAATAAGTCGTCGCAACGAATCTAATATTTATACAATAGGAATGTAGAAAATATGTGATAGTCTTACAAATTTCTCATTAATTGTCCTTACGAATAATCACATACGAATAGACAAATTATGGTGGTTTTATTTTGACACCAACGCGTGCGTAAGGCGACATGATACCGAAGAATATGTGTCGTATTTTTTGTACAATTGTCATAGCTTTATGAATAGTGACGCATTATTTCCTTCAAAGTTCAAATTAACAGAAGTAGTATTCGTCTCAATCTCGCGGTATGGTATAATTTCAGAGGAGAACAGAAAAGTCATGCAATGAAACCTTGGCGGTTGTGGAAACCTTATATCTCTTATCATTTTTGATAATGAATACCTAAATCATACACGAGGATGCCAAAATATAAATAACCTTTATTACTGAATAGTATTCTTGTAATTTTATTACAATCATTTTCTTCTAAACTACATATTGCTATTCCTTGAACTTTGTCGGTTGGCAGTCTGTCCAAATTTAATTTCATACTTAATAGATATTATGTCTGGGCTAAAACCAATGTAAAACGTTCCAATAGCATTGTAAACTTAATAGTAGCTTTAAATGCATGAAATCTAACATTGATTGTGATTGGGAACACAGTTTAAGCTATGACTAGATAGTTTTGAATAGCATAAATATATATTGCTCTAGCCGGATTTACAGTTATCGGAAATAGCCAAAATGACACCAGCAATACAAGCTTTAAGATCATCATTAAAATCGGTTCTAGAATCAGAAAATTTCTTCAAAGATTCGGGAACCTTAGCTTCTTTATAATCGAAAGCCACTTTGTTCTTCTTTGACGTTATGTCTAAAAATGCTAATAGGTTCTCAGCGACCTCTACCGGCATTTTGGCGCAATTAGTATCGACAAGCACAGACACATGTTTACCTATTTCGGACTTTATTAACTGTGCAATGAAGCTCTTTTCGTAGTCGAAGTTGGGTTGCTCCGAGTCCGGAGATGGTCGTTTTAAGGACTCTATTGCAAGCAATGTAAGGGCTAAAATCGCTTCATTTTGCATCAACGAATGACTTGCCACTAACATGTTCACGAGACTCGATATGCATCCATCGACCTGTAAGCAAAGTTGGTGTACAAAATTTTCAAAATTCGATACTTTTTAAGATAATATATATTGCATTCATATTACTACTCTAATAATAAATCCAAAAAAATGTAATTCCCTCTACCAGCAGTATCACGCCTTTCCATTATAAAGATCCAACCACATCTGTATAATGCATCCTAAGTTTAAATATAATCCCAGTATGTTATGGTACACTATGAATAGGTGAAATACTATGAGTACAACTGAAAGTTCTAGATATCCCCATTCTCCTTTTCCGAAATTTTGCCACAATATGAAAATGTGTTGAGTGCACACAGCATAATTTACCTCAACAATATGTCTCCAATGCGCATGGTGGCGCAACTGTTTGACTGCCCAGGCGAGGAGCCGCGGCGCCTCCCCGGCCGCGCCCGCGTACTCCCCCGCGTGACCCCACTTTGCCACACTGGCCAGTGCGGTCGGGTCGCTAGCCAACTGCTTGGCCACACCCTCTGGTGGATAATCACATAAAATATATACTTACAAGTGTGTGCTGCAGGCATGGGCGCCGCCAAATTGCTTTTAGGGGGGTGCGTATTGCATCTATACAGTATGCTACAAAATAGACTAATTATGTTAGTCTCAAATTCAAAATGAGCAGGTATTTGATTATGCTTTCCAATAATATAATGTCTGTGGTGCATAGTTCGTATTGTTGCAGAATTAATCAGTGACTTCAGATGTGTTGTTCTTAGCAAAAATGTTCAAGACCTTTTCTTCGTTTGACACGATTCTGATGTACTGATTTTGAGTTTTGACTCATACTTCGACAATATCAGATTCATCGCGTATGCGGGGACACCATTAAAAAAAACATAAAAAAAACAGTGACTTAATAAATAAAAAAATGTATTTTATTTCGCGAAAGGGGGATGTGTACACCCTTGCACCCCCTCCCGGCGCCCATGGCTGCAGGATGCATTAATTCAAAATTATTCTATAACCATGTTGTGTGTTAGGCGGTTCACATATTACTATAAACAATACATACCTTGCCCATCAACCAGCATCCGTATAGCTGCTAACAGTTTATAGGCCACATGGTGATCTTCTATATGGGGCAATGCGCTGAGGAAGATCGGTGCCGCGCGTCCCTGCGCCGCCGCAAGACGCTTATTAGCAACTGGCACCGTCAAGTTCCTCAAGGCTGACAGTACCGCATGCTGGATCTTAGTAACTGTTGCCGAGTCTATTGGATGGGGCAGGTCGGGTTCTTTGCGCATGTTCACCGCAAAACCGTGGTATATTTCGAATATATCTAAAAACAAGGCAATATAATGTTAATAATTACTAAATACTGGAATACTCTTGGAGAAGAACATTAATAATTTCATGATCAAATTCTCTTTGTGATAAAAGTCAAAACTTACCCAACAACTTGTCAAATATGTTGTCGTCCATCATTTGCGCACAGTAATCATCTTGTCGTGCAAAGTTGCCAATGGCCAACACAGCGGTGGTCAAGAGGTTATAGTTGGGCGAGTCCAGCCATTTCACCATGGTCAGGTAAACTTCTCCAATCCCATTCTTGTATAGGATGTGCATTGCTTCATCTGGAACATCAAGCATATTTCTTATGTTTTATTATTCAGTTACAATTATAAAAATGGAAGCTTAATGAAAACAAACAACTATCTAATGTTTGAATATCTTTTATTATGTTTTCTGTACAACAATACTGCCCTGGTAATAGATATAGAAGTATGTCAGAAATATGGACACTTTTGACATACTGCCCTCTCAATTACCATGGCAGAATAACGCACCTAAATAATTTAATTCCAATTATTCTAATCAATAACAAATGTCTCTGACACAAACAACTGTTTGAACTTCTTTTGCAAGATTGAACAAATTATAGCATTAAGTCAGCAAAAAATTTAATACTAAACCTCAGCTCATTAAATCATTGCTGCAAATATAATAATTATTCATTATTAAAAAAGAATCTGCTTTGGGCCTACCATATTTTCATACATCCTACTAATATTATAAACGCGAAAGTTTGTAAGTATGGATGTATGGATGTCTGGATGTATGGATGCTTGATACTCTTTCACGCAAAAACTACTGAACGGATTTTGATGAAATTTTGCACACAGGTAGATTATGTCCTGGATTAACACTTAGGCTACTTCTTATCCTGGGAAAATATAAAGCGGGATTTTAATCCCGGGAAAACTCATTCACGCGGGCAGAGCCGCGGGCAAAAGCTAGTAAATTTATAATACCTTCTTTTATGATACACATCTTACCTCCAGTCAATACAATAATGACCAAGTCACAAGCCTGCTTCATGATAGCCTCTACCTCTGAATCTTCTGCATTCAAGTCACCAGCCTTATGTTTCTGTGTGATCTGCTCTAGACGAGAGCATACTGTCTGCACTCCACCTTCATTTGCTATAAGAGTCTTCACTGAATCTGTTAAAAATTATAACAGTTTGTGTGAATGACTATATGAATGGTCAAAAGATCAAACAAAATAAATATGATTCAACAAAATATACAAATTACAGATAAAATGCAAGTATTCATTTAGTTTATTAGGCTTTAGTTTAAAATAATCACCTATAAAATTACTGCAAATAAACTATAATATTTCAGATGTTATAAAAAAAAAGCCCTACAGTAAAATTGAGAATTGTAATAAACTATACTCTGTTCAACAATTTATTTAACTTTTTATAATTATTGACAAGGAATCGAAAACAAAATAATTGACTTCTTTATGGATGCCATGTTTTCTTTTCCATAGTGAAGCGACTTGCTCTTCAGCTCTGATATTAATTATTGATTGATATTCGTTAAGCCCATTGATTGTGTAGCAAAGATAATTCAAAACTTTTGCATTGAAAAGTAAAATGTGGTAGTGTAAATTAAATATTTTCTTTTTATACAGGGTCATTTTGACATTGCATTAATAAATGAAATCACATACTTATCTCGTCGAAAATAACGCTTTCCATTAAGTTATTTTAACCATAGACGTTAAATAAAAAAGTGTAAGTTTCGAACAAAATAAATATCAATAAAAAGTAACTTTAACTTTACACAACCTTATGCCACTACTACTACTGTAATATAATTTGTCGCAGCGGCAACATTATACTTGCATTGAGAAATACACTTTTGCACACACACTTGAATATGTGGTTTCATTTAGTAATGCAATGTAAAAATGACCCTGTATATACCTAAGTAAATGATAACCAATAAAATAAACTATTAAAGTTAAACATTGACAAAAGTTATATTTGATATAGAATATACCTACAAAATAAATTTATTTACAGAAAATATACACATTTAAAAGCTTAGTCATGTTTATAAAACAATATAAAATGTTGAGCAAAAATAACATTTCAATGTGTTTAATCGATCAAAACTTATTTATTTATTTATTTATTTTCGAGAACCAACAGATAATAGCTTAATAACTATAGAGAGAGTAACAATTGAGGTCTTAATAATAGGTTCCCACGACTAAAACTACGTGATGAATAAATTGGAGATGTGAGCAGTTACATTTCGCCGTTAATTGTAACATTTATTATTATAGAACATAAAACAAAACAAAAACATGTGTAAACAATAACAGAATTCATAAAGGTTTGATGTCTCATGTAGTAAAGAAATCTTTGTTTAAATGGTGCCGTGCCGAATTGATATTAGTACAAAAAATATCAATATCCATGCGCTTACTTAGCTTGTTGAAGTTGTCACTTGCTCGCCACAAAAAGGAGTTCTGCCTATAATTAGTCGCTGCCATAGGAAGATACAACGGGGCATTCGTTCGAGTGGATTTAAGGGGAACATTTATATTGATTTTCCTTAATAATTCCGGACAATCAATCCTGTTGGATGTCGTTTTTAGAAGGAACAGTAAGTCCGCAATTTCACGTCTCTTAGAGAGTGGCAAAAAATGGAATTTTTTACAGAGACTTGTATAGTCATAGTCTGAGCTCATGATTCCTAGGCGGAAGCAAAGATATTTTAAAAATTTTGTTTGAATGCGCTCAATTCTAGTAATATACTTCCAATATCTCGGATTCCAGATTTGGGAAGCGTATTCATAAATTAAATCTATTGTTACAAGAAATTGAATCGGTAACGCATTAGTACATTCCCAATTGATTAGAAACCAAACTGTCAAAAGTTAAATAAATGGTTGGATGGAGTGTAGTTAAGAGATTTTTTCACAATAAAGCGTTTCATTTTGTGAGTATTGTTGCTTATGATGTTCTTCTTGGAATGGTTGATATTATGTTTTTACATATTAAGGATTATAAATTAATAGTTTTTACTGGTGGTAGGTCTCTCATATGTAAGAGTCCATCTGGGTGGGTACCACCGCAATGTCTATTTCTACCGCCAAGCAGCAGTGTGCATGCACTGTTGTGTTTCGGTTTGAAGGACATTGTAGCCAGTGTAACTACTGGACATAATGAGACTTAACATCTTATGTCTCAGGATGACGAACGAAGTAGAATGCCACACAGTACTTTGTAACTCAAGGTGCCTTATGGTGTTACTACTGTTTATGGGCGGTTGTATCGCTTACCATCAGGTGAAAGGCATGCTCGTCTCGTCATTCAATGCCAAAAAAGAAAAACTAAATTACTTTGCAATATAAACACAAGAGAAGATAACTTACCATGTTCAGCCTGTGTATGTAAATGATCCAAACACAAATCGGAGATCTCAATGTTTGTTGTATCTTTCAATATATTAAGCACAGCTGTATTCACAGCCTCATCATACAAGAATTCTGGAGAGTTGTCATTTATCACACTCAAAATCAACATAGCTGTCGACACCATATCATCATCCATATCACCCTTTTGTAGTTCCAAATTTAAAATATTCTTAAGTACATCTATCACATTTCCTTGAAATGCTTCAGTAAATTGCTGGCCACCAATGCAGAAATTAAGAAGTGTTTTAGAAGTAAACATTTTTATTTCTCCAAATTCAGTGTCCAATGTTCTTTTCAACAAATAAACAATGACTGGTATACCATCACAATCCAGAATTATTGTTCTTGCCTGATCACAGTCGCAGCACAGGTTGCCTAGAGCCCTGCAGCAGTGCTTAATAAGCCCAATGTTATCTGAAGTTAAGTCTTTTTTAAGATAATTCAATATAGGCTGTATAATTTCTTTTTGAGAATAAGTCACTCTTTTATCCTCACATTTGACAAGTTCCGATATCGCCTGTACGCTTAATAGTACTATTTCAAGGTCGCTATTGCATATTAATGATTTAAGACACGACGAAACATCGAATTGGTACTCTTTTCCGATTCGAATGATTTCGTTCAATTTTGTTTTTAAATCATTAACATTGCTTATATTTTGTATCACTAACGTTTCCAAAGAAGTAGATTTCTTGGTTGTAGTCCCTGCAATAGCTAATGTTCACTTTGAGAATAATTGATGAAGTCCATAAAAATAAGAAGTAAGGGCACATAAAACTTACCATCCATTTTTGCCGAGTATTGAAAGAAAGTTTTGAGTTAATGCACAGAAAACTTATACAAAGAACGTCTATGTAAAAAACATAGTTAAATTGACAATAACAATGGGAAAAAAATGCGTAAAATAAGGTAAATATGTGGATATAATATGTCAATAATTTTATTATCCGATTTTCTATGTACTATATTCAGGGTTGCCAGATAGCAGTCGTTGAATTACCCGACCTCTAACCTCAAAATACCCATTTTTTCCCGCCAACCATCAGCAGGCTATTAGGCATCAACTAGTGGCCTAGTAGCCATTACTAGCGCAAATTGATTAATTTCCACACTTCCGCATTTCCGCACACACAAATTGCACACTTGCCAATGTGGTAATTGCGGGTCATTACACCAGGCCGGTTAAACAAAAAAAGACGTTTTGCCCGTATCCAGGGCCAAATTAGCCTAAAGGCAAATTAGGTAACTGTCTAGGGGCCCCAGCATCGGCCAAAGCAAAAAAAAAATTGAAAATTATATTTAACGACTCATATTTAATAAACTCGTTACTCAGTGACAATATTAATATTGACCTTAATAATTATCTTTTATATTATCTACTAGCTTTTTCCCGAGCCTCGAAACGCGAATGAGTTTTTCCGGAATAAAAGTCCCGCTTTTTATTTTCCCGGGATAGATTTAGCCTAATTCGGGCCTGGCCGTATGCTATACAAGATTATTTTCTTTGAATCGATAGTTTTGCCATCTAAACTTAAATACCCGCTTTTACCCCGTTCCATGAAAATAGCCGTCAAAATTACCCGCCATCAAAAATTTGCTTGAAATTACCCGCTTTTCGGGTATGCTACCCGCCAATTGGCAACGCTGACTATAGTCAATGTCATTGGCGTTTTGTATCTCCATTTGCTGGTTGTCCATCAATAAAAATTAAAAGAACGTTAAGTTCGTCTAGATATTTTTTGAGTTTTTCCGAAAAACTTTTTCGTTATATTTAACACTGTTAAAAATGTTGAGTTAGGACTTAGGTTAGGTTATTATACAGTGTAACCAAAAAAAAGGATAACTGGGCATTCAGCAGAAACGAATCCCGAAAAGAGGTGCGAGGTCCTTTGGATCACGAGGTCTTGGTCAATGGCCCACGTCGCCTATGGCCTTATGCCGCCTCTCAATACGATTCATACAATTTTGGTGGTGTAAACTGGAGTGCTGTAGTGATAATTTTTGTTAGAGTAACAGGAAGCGTAGAGAGTAGAGACTAGAAGGCCGACGCGACGCGAGGGTGGGATTATTAATTATCTTCAGGCCAGCAAAGTTAAATGAATAGTTGTTTTTTTTTAATAATAGAAGGTTCTGTGCAGTATGCTTTGCAATATTTATACAAAAGTAGGTCTGTTTGCCTGTTACATTTTATGGTTATACATAATACAAATTAAATGGTTATAACAGAATTACAGATAGCCTAAGCTTGAACAAACTTCAATTATGAACGTTCGATATTAAATCTACTTACATATTATCCCATACCCTAATATATACTTGCTTAAAATATTGGTGAAAGTGAGCTGGGGGTAAATAGGGGTTGAACGTTTAGGCACCATCGATTTATAAACGAGAGTAGCCGTAGGCAAAAGCTTGTGAGTAATAACATACTATAAAGTCAAAGTATTATAGGTATAACATCATATTAGGTTTTCATTGTTGATTATTTTTCACGACCTTGAGTTCAAATTTTATAACTGCCATATGGCGTAAAACCGTAGGCGTACCGTTATAAAACACTCGTAAATTACAGAACAGGGCGTATTGGTCGCATAAAATACCGCAGCCAAGCAATATTTCACAATGAAATTCATGTTTTTGCCATAAATAAATCGATGTTGATTTTTCATAAATCGTTATGACGAATTGTTTATTATGAAACTATCTATAGAATTATTTATTTTACTGTGTTACATAATGCGATCGGTTGGTTGTAGTCAGACGTTTCTTTATGAGAGGATGCATAATTTTGGTTTGGGAAGGCGTGTTATGTGAGTATCTTCTGTTTACATTTTTATTTTTTATAGCACAAGGCTAGCAAAGAATTTAACTGGACTGCTAAGTATTAAAAAAAGGTTCATGAATACCTACTGTGTCAAAAAAAGGGTAGTCCGATATTTAAGTGCGTTAGCGTTATTAAAAAATGAAATGAGGATTAGGTACCTACCTACTACCAACGAATGGAGAGAGGACACCTTTTTTTGGGTTTGCAGCAACAGTCTCTTACGAAATTTTGCAGCAAAGCTTGTCGTTGACTTGTTTTTCTAAAAGACTGGTGCTTATTAAAACGATTAATTTAACTTCACTTACTTATCAAAGACAATTGGGAGGCTCTTTGATTAATTATATACCTAGATAGACACAGAACGTTTCAAACGCGTCGAAAAAAATAGAGGCGAACAGTTCACCACTAAATGAGTTCGAGTGAATTATTTTTTGTTGTTTTTCATGGATATAATTATCTCCTCGTTTTAATAGAAACCATGTAATAACTGGTATCATTATGCGCGCACACAAGGATACGCAGAATGATGCAGCGATAGTGTATGACACAGCTGTCACGCTACTAGCTTAAGAAAAGTTGGCCTGTTTGTTTTAGTTTCATTGCAGCGCGTCACTCTATCTAGGTATATAATTAATCAAAGGGGAGGCTATTGTTTATAAACTCAATTGGATCATTTAAACTTTCTTCCAGACCAAGACATAATCAATTTGAGAGTCCCTACGCGTATCCAGCGCCATTACCTTCCTCTGCCAATCCTATAATCCCCTCACCATACCGTAACCTCTACCAAGGGTCAAGAATGACCAATGACACTAGAGTCTATAGAAGAAGGTTTCACTATCAGCCGAAAGCAGTCGGCCACCGAGTGTTGTCTGAGGGACTATTTGATTGCATTGTAAGTTGGAAAATTATAATCACCATAAATCAATCTCACATTTGAGTAAAATCTCAAGTAGACATTTAATTTATTGAACTATATAATAAACCAAGCTTAAGCTGTCATTTAAGAGCTTGTTCTCAGCTGAGTACCTAAGCGCTGTTACACAAACAAAACTTAGCTGTCAAAATCCATCACATATTTTAACTTATTTTAGCTGATGTTAATATGGGTTTATTAAATAGCAATTATCTTAAGATGGTGATTTTATTTGATCGCATCTCAGCTTGTATCGCACTTTGGAGTGAAATTGAGTTTTATACCTATGTATACGGCCCCAAATCAGCCTTACTCAAACACAGTGACTATAATATCACTTATTGGCAGTATGTGCCATGCACATTTATTAAACTGTTTCTGCTGATAATTATTCCTTTTATTGCCTCATTTATCTTGCACAGTTTTTGTGTAGGTACAGAAGTTGGACGCCTTCAGGTAACAAGAATAACGTAAAGAAATTTTAGCTGATCAACATGACTAGGCGCTTTGCTTTGAAGTATTGATGAGTGCAGTGCGAGTGGTGGAGCAGCAATAGGTCTACTTATAAACTGAAAACCAATCTTATCGTCAACCTACTTAGCGTCCGACCTTCTCATAAATTAAAAAATATGTCCCTAAAATAATTCCCTAAAAACTGTTATAATTTGTCGTCTAAATTGAGAAAATGCTGAGATTTCCTGCAAGGTTGGCAGACGACTTAATAAAGGTCGCAGGAACTCGCTGGATGCAGGCCGTTTTTGACAGGCCCGTCTGGAAATCTTTAGGGGAGGCCTATGTTCAGCAGTGGACGTCATGTGGCTGATGATGATGATGAGATTTCCAGTTTAATTTTTTATTTCAGATAACTCATCTAGCAATTGAAACTACTGATGGGATACCTATAATACTTCGTGGTGGAGCTGGTTACCGATACTTTAATGTTGTGATAAAAGCAAAACCTGGCGATCAATTAAAAGGCATTGTTAGAGCATATTGCAAGCGCAGCAACGGCACTTGAACTGGAATTAAAAACAAACTGCATTTTAAGGACGCTATTACATTTTTGACATCTTCGATTTTAGATATTTGAATGACAAGAACGCGCTTTGCTTCACGCGCACACATCGAAACCGATTTAAACTAGATTTTCCATTTGAACGAGCTAATCTTAATACTTGAAGTTATTATTTTACTCATCCATATTTATTTTTTTGGAATTGTCGAATGTTTACAATTATGTTTAATAATTATTATTATTATAATTTCATCATGTAATAGACATTTTTATCTCTATATTTTGAATGTTCCTTGTTTTTACATTTTTTTTTATTGCATTGAATGACGAGACGAGCATGCCGTTCGCCTGATGGTAAGCGATACGACCACCCATAAACAGTAGCAACACCATCCAGCACCTTGACTTACAAAGTATTGTGTTGAATTCCACTGCGCTCGTCATCCTGAGACATAAGATGTTAAGTCTCATTATGTCCAGTAGTTATACTGGCTATAATGTCCTTCAAACCGAAACACAACAGTGCATGCACACTGTTGCTTGGCGGTAGAAAAAGACATTGACATTGCGGTGTCCAGAAGTACTACTTTCTGCATCTGGCTCTTGACCCAACTACCAATTGAGAGCCTCAGCAGGTGTTGGTCGAGACTCTGGTATCAACCCATGAGCAGAAACGACAAGGCCCCGATAGAACCGACCGTATAGTTCTTTGATCTTCCATATCACCTCGCGTTCCCTAATGCCCATCGCCATAGGTATTCGCCAGTTCTCATTCCCCAAGGAAAGTGGGATAAATCCCTTATCCACCATGACTAAAATCTTATACATGCCTACTTCGCTGTGGAGGAAACAATTCCTGAGATTGCATACCTCGCGGTTATGCAAGTCCATTAAGTAAGCCTCGGCCCCGCATCTCCGCGGGATGTACAACCTCATCACTGACCACCGTGGGTGATGCATACGATATGCAGTCAGTAGGGTCCGGAACTTTCGATCCAGGGCGTCCAATTCAGTCTGAGTCTTTCTTTCTGAGTATACCAAAAGAGTACATGAGTACAGGCATAACCCAACCGTTGAAAGCACAAATCTTGTTACCACCTGACAAAATACTGTTAAATACTTTTGCCAGGTGGCCGAAGAAACGGTCATTCAGCGATTGTTTTACGTCGGCACTCATATTCCCCAGTGCCTCAGGCATACCCAGATATTTGTAAGTTTTCGTCTCAGAAAGGGATCTAAGTCTTACAGTCTCTAAGACTTGTATGTCACCAGAGACCACGACCTCTCCTCGCTTCATATGGAAAGCCGCACATTTATCTACACAAAACTCCATATTGAGTTATTTGCTACATCTTTCAGTAATTTTTAACGACTCAATCAAATTCTGTTTGTTTTGATGCAAACAACTTGAGATCATCCATGTAAAGCAAGTGAGATATAGGCTCAGGAGCCCCCGTGCATCTCGGCGCTCTCGGCGTCAACGGCAGCGTGATGCCTACCTGCCACACTGCTATCCATCAGGGAGTCGCAACAATGTGCTAAAAAGACAGAGCTAGAGACGGCACCCGCCCGCGACGCCCGGGTGGCCACTGTTAGTTGCCTTTTACGACAGGCAGGGGATACCGTGGTGGAATTCTCCAAACACCTTCAATCCACAGGGTGGGAGACGCCGGTCAATCGTCCACCCGGCGCCTCCTACGTCTCCACTGAAGGCGGGAGGAATCCTCGCGTCCCAGAACCCTCTCAGCACTCTCCTTCTACGAGAGGACTATCTCGGAGAAGGGAGCCAACACACGCCAGACCTCCTGACTGCCGACCATGGGAGCGACCACGGCCGGAAACGAGAGGCCGCCTCTGACGACTGCTTTGAGAGCGCTGCGCTCCTCATTCCAGGCTGGGCAAAACTCAAACGTATATTAAGCCGTATCTAGCGGGCAACTGTCACAATGGCACACACAGCCGACACCTCGGTACCTACGATACGACACAGCTACTCACCGAAGCAGCCATGCCTAGTGAGTAGTTGTGGCTGAACTGTAGTATTAGATATTTTTGTAGCGGGAAAGGCTTTGAACGCGGGCAAAAACGCGAACTAAACCTAGTAAAATTTAAAAATAAATAATCACCGATACTAAAAATCATAAATAGATAAATAGTAAATACCATACACTGCAAAACTTGTCGATTTTGTAAATATAAAAATAAATCCGCCATTTTAATAATGAAATTTAAATATTTGCATTAAAATAAATGAATGTTTCATTAATTAAATCAAATTTGCATTGACTTATTGTAATATTAAATTTTCATACTTGCTTTTTGAAAAATAATAATTTGAAATAGTATCAACTATTTTATTCGTAGTATAATGACATCGCGATCAATTTATTACGTATTTATTTTTTGAAAAAAAGTTGTACACCCGTGCTTCCTCGGCCGCGTCTCAGCGCGGAATGACAGCCCTAAATTGGAAAATGTATGAAGAAATTCAATTCAGGTTATATTTTTTCTCTTAACTGGAAGAGTATTTAATTTGACTTGAAAATAATTAGTCATAAAGCGAGAAGACTATATAAGCCATCATATTATTTTGGTTTTATCTTAAAATATTCATTAGTTTAAGGTATAATGGTTCCGATTCCGACCCTATTTTTCGTCATTTTCAGCGATTATTGCTCCAGAATAAACGTATTTACGTGATAATGTTATATGGGAGCATACAATGTCTATATGCTATAAGCAAAGAGGAATGTTTAATCTTTATTTATATACCAAGATCTCCTCATAAGCGTAACTCCTGATTCAATAAATGGTACCTCAAAACTACGGAAATTTGTAAATGCGCCCTTAAGTCCTAATAATATAAAGTTTGTCGGTTACAACGCATTATTTTTTTGTCTATTTGTCAAACTTTTTGTACGGATTAAAGAAAAAAATAAAAAATCTAATAATAATAATAATATAATAATATAACTCTTTATTGTAGGTATAACCAAGAAAACATAAAAAGAAACAAAATACAAGGTAATATTATCATGGTTCTACAATGGGCGGTCTTATCGCTAAAAGCGATCTCTTCCAGACAACCTTTGGATGGACAGAAACAGATGTATAAATAGACGGCGGCGTACAATAAAGAGATAGCTAAGATATAAAACAAACCGAAATATTATCATAAAATACACATATAATACACAAAATATGACATACTACTACATATTATCTAATAAAAAAAGCAATAATACATACATATACCTTATAATTGATACATAACTATAAAATATTTGTGTTACAACGTAAGAAAATGATTTTTTAACATTTTTTTGAATGTTGGTAGCGATTTTGCTCGTCTGATGGGTAAAGGTAGTGCATTCCAGAGCCGGACAGCTTGTACCGTAAAAGATAAATCATAGAATTGTGACGAATGGGAAGGAGTTTTGAGTTGGAGAGTCTGGGAGGAGCGCAAGGAACGGGAGTGTGTGAGGTGTAAAAACTCAAAGCGATTTTTAAGGTAACTAGGAGTAACGGGATTAAATATAATGTTGTACAAGAGGGAAAGAATGTGAGTATTTCGGCGAAGGCGGATGGGTAACCATTTCAGCTTTTTTCGATATTCGGAAACATGATCATATTTGCGAAGACCGAAGATGAATCTAATACAGAAATTCTGAAGACGTTCAAGTTTATTGAGCTGATCTTCGGTTAAATCTGAATAGGAGGCGTCAGCATAGTCTAGTATTGGAAGTAAAAGGGATTGAGCGAGTGCAATCTTGGTGGAAGTAGGCAGAAAGTTTTGTAGCCTTTTAATGGAGTGAGCGGATGCATATAATTTGCGGCTCATTTCGGCTATTTGCGGAGCCCAAGACATTTTTCGGTCAAAAATGATACCAAGGTTCTTGACTGTTTCACTAATTGGGATATGAGTTCCATCAAAAATTATTAGTGGCAGTTGCGACCAGTCGATTCTGGATATCATTCTTGAGCTACCCATTATGATGGTTTGGGTTTTCACCGGGTTGATTCTAAGACCGAACGATTTACTCCAGTTAGCAATTTTATATAAATCAACATTTGTTAATTTTATGGCCTCAGATAGGTGGTCAATCGAGGACTGCGTATAAATTTGTAAGTCGTCAGCATAAAGGTGGTAAGAAGAGGTTAGTTGTTGAGAGATAGAATTAATGAAAAGTGAAAATAATAGAGGAGATAAAACGCCGCCCTGAGGTACACCGGCAGTTGTAACACACCACGATGAGAATTTCTCATCAATGCGGACACGCTGACGGCGACCAGAAAGGTAACTACGGAACCAATCAATTACCGACGCAGATATGCTAAGAGAACTCAGAAGCCCAATCAACACATCAAAATCCACGTTATTGAACGCATTACTAAAGTCAAGCAGCGACAGCACCGTGACCTTGCCGTGTTCCATCCCAAATCGAATGTCCTCTGTGATATTCACAAGTGCTGTAACAGTGCTGTGGCCAGGACGGAAACCAGACTGAAAGGAATTAAACAGGTTATTACGGATAAGAAAAGTGGAAAGTTGCTGATGAACAAGACGTTCAAGAAGTTTTGAGAGGAAAGGAAGAATAGAGATAGGACGGAAATCAGAAACAGCAGACGGATTTGCTTTTTTAGGAAGAGGAGTTATTTGTGCTTCTTTCCAAATAGAAGGAAACGTGCTACTAATGATAGAGGTGTTGAGGATGTGTTTAACAGCAGGCATAATTTCATCAACTAAAAGAAGGATCATTTTACGGCTAATACTGTCACTGCCGACTGCGTTTGATGATATGGCTTCAATGTTCTTCTTAATATCTCGAGCGGAAAACAGATTAATTACAAAAGTAGGATGGTCAGTTTTGGGAATCAATGAAAGGCGCTGTAACGTAGCAGCTTTAATAGGGCCATCAAAGTTGGTAGAAGAGGAGAAATGCTCATTTAGCTTATCGACATTTAATTCGTGAGGGAGATTGTCTTGGCGACTTTTCCCAATTCCCAGTGTCTTAAGAAACTTCCAAACTTTGGAGGGTTCCTCATTTTCTAAAGAATTGTGAATATGTCGTCGTTGTGCATCCCTACACGCCTTATTGCATTGGTTTCGGAGCTCCATATACACACGTTTGTTGTCCTCATTTGGCTTACATTTGTACCTCGCTTTGGCAGAGAGCTTTTTGTTTCTCATTTCCCTAATATTAGTTGTGAGCCAAGGCGCCGGTAAATGTTTCATTTTGACTGGTCGTAATGGTGCATGCGTATCATATAGCTTGGTAATAACATTTTTGAAGATGTTAACCTTGTCGTCAAGTGATGGGGCATTGAACATATTAGACCAGTCAAGGTCAAGAGCATCCCTTCGAAGGTTCTAACATAGGTATCTATTAACGCAATCGACAATACAACCCCAATATTTACTAAATAATAGACATTAATAACTAAATAGGTACTAGATATTCGTAACAGTAGGTAATACTTTTTATTATCAATAGGAGACATCGCCTTGACATGCAAATATTTATAATTACCCATTTATTATAGGTATTGAGATACCAATAATAAATTATGTATTTACCTCAGTACGTAATATTTAAATTAAATAAAACTTAAATATTATATGTAAGGGTTATCGTCTTTTGAAGTTCGTACCATGTGTAGATAGTCCGCAGGCCTCCAAAATCGCCAAGTAAAAGAAGTGTAGTAGGTATGTCTTTTTATGCTCCTGAACTACGCTGAAGAATCCCCAGGAACAACAATTAACCATTTATACCATTTATAAATGGAGGAATGCCTGTCTAGAGTGCCTAAAATGTCTGATTTTCCAGACAACTGCCTATGTAAAATAAAAAACTGTTGGTACTAAGTAAAACTTAAAAGATAATAATTAATAAAAAGTTTTTTTATTCATGAAAACTGTCTTTTTTTAAAGGACATTATTATTCAAAAATGCCTGAGTAACGCCAATGCTGACCACACGCCTGTCATATAGTATCCCTATACGTGGTATTATATTATATTAAGGATATAATGACCCTGTTAAATTGCCTGTAACGTGCAAACCAGGGTCGGCTTCGGATATTCAGGGGCGCATTTTTGGCAATCTTTTTAAGGGTCCGACTAAGTATTTTTCTTGGCCTACATTGTCTATTATTATTTGCATGTTCCAAATTGTTTTGTCGCTTGCCACCACTGGCACGTGTGCCTTGGCTTCGCCATCCCTACCGTAGGTAGACCGAGATAGACTTAAGACTACAGTTATAGTGCTTAGTACCTAATGTACCTACTTCGCCATACACTCAATGAATGTATGACTGTATACAAAAACTTGTGTTTCCTAGAGTGGAGGTAAAATTGGCACCAGTATAATGTTGCAATAAATTTATTTTGTACTATAAATTAGTAAATCTAAGAAAAAAAAAGAACAACATTGACATGTGAAACGAAACAAAATGCTCTGATGCGTACTACTTCCTTCATGAGGTGAAATTGTAAATGATAATGCGTAGGCGTGCCTCGTCTACATCGCATCATCGGCCCATAATTCTAGCCCAGTTAGGCCATCGCCGGTGTAAATCACGTTTGTTTGCTTGTCCGTTGTGTTTTGGAACTGTTTCCCGCTTCTTTGGGATGTTAACACGGTCTTACAGATGACTAAAGCGTAATGATTAAACAATTATTGCTAGCAATAGTCGTACGCAATGATTGCTAGCCATAATCATCCGGAGATATTGCAAAATACTGTTCAGACTTCAGACGCAGATGAGAACATTTTTTTTAAGATCTGTCAAAACACTAGTATGTATACGATTATTGTTACGGCCAGGCGATTATTGCCTGCCTACGCCGGCGAGAATAACCTCACCATTGCGGATGTCCAGACAGGACAACTTTTTTATGTCCCTTCAAGAATCGCACGTGGCAAGAAAATTGCTCCATGTAAATGAGGCTTTAGGTTAGGTGTTTTATAATAGTCTTAAACTAGCTTTCCTTTCCCCAAAATTAAGAAAATAGCTCACGCATCGATATTATCAAAGGTATCTGATAGTTTTAATTAAAAGCAGATACTGTGAATCCGAGTGTTGGATTCATTCATTGGATTTCTACAAATAGCATTGTGTCCGATGTCAGTTTGTGGATACCAATGTGTCTAAACGAGAAAGATGCATTTCTACAGTGATTCAGTAAACTTCTCATGTGAAGACTATTTAGGTTTGTAGACTGACTTATGGATTAAGATAAATAATTTGATTTTAAACGTATGATCTGACTCGTAATCAGTATTTCTTTACTTTCCCGATAACTAGATTTACCCAAACATTTCCTCAAAATATGACCTCGCAATTACTAAACATATTTAGATATTGTAACGTGGAGTTTAAAAATGCTCACCGTCATAGGTGTAAGTTGTAACTGTGAAACGTAGGTATAGTTACTTACTTAAATATATTTTACAAACTTAAAAGTTTCTGCCTCTCATGTCAGAAGGATAAGCAGGACACTGGGTCAAGCCTATCATCATAACTTATCAAAAAGGAAAAGAAAAAAATCTCCTACACATCGAACCTTATGAGTACCATCAGATGTCACTACGAATGAGAATTTATGATCGTGTCACATTGAACAGTATTGTCTAAGTATAGTGAAGTACACAACGTCATACAAGTGGAGCGAATGTCATAAACAATTAAGATCATTCGGTTCCCGCGGGATTGAGGCGGTTTTAACTAACTCGACGCGTCTACGGAGTGTCCCTTTTGTGTTTCATCAAGCTTGAACTATTACTTTTTAGGAGATTTTACGCATACTCACGCCTTTCATCCCCGAAGGGGTAGGCAGAGGCGCAACTAGTGCAATCATTTTTCGCCGAGCGTATTCCGTCCCATGATGTGATAGGGGGCGAACCTATCGTCATATGGGGCACAAATTCCAGACTCCGGGCTGATACTGAATAGAAAAATCCAATATCACTTTGACCGACCCGGGGATCGAACCTGAGACTTCAGCATTGCAGTCGTACCGTAATACAACTACGCCACCGTGGCAGTGTTTTACTTATTTAGCTTTATTCTAAAGCATAAGCATGGCTAAAGATAAGATCACTTTTTGTTATTTATTTTACTTCATATGGTTAGGTCTTTCTCAGACTGGTCTTTTATTGGTAGCTGATATCTTTCTGCAGAAGTCGATTCACCAGATGATAAATATTAATTTACTTACGTGAATAAAAGTTAATATAATTTATTTTATATTCATAGGCAATAGAGCAGTATTACTGGATCCTACAAGATTTTAAGTACTTACAATAAGTAGGGACGCGTTAATTTGTATTCGTTAAGATGGAGCATTGTTCTAGGATTTAGCAATGAGTACAGCGTTTTATACGCCGCCTATTTTCCGTTGCAAGATGCTGAGTAAATGATTTTAGCAACAAAAATCTCATTCCGTTTTTTTTTCTGACCAGAGCTACATCATATAGGTAAGTCACATAAAAATATTATGAGACTTCGGTGGCAAAAATATATTATACACACATACATACTCACGCCCTTTATCCCCAAAGGGGTAGGCAGAGGCGCAACTAGTGCATCCACTTTTCGCCATGTGTATTCCGTCCCATGATGTAATAGGGGGCGAGTCTATCGCCATATCGGGCACAATTTCTAGACTCCGGGCTGATACTGAGTAGAAAAACCCAATATATTCCATATGGTGGCAAAAATGACCTACTATTACAGTCACTTATGTACAGTCAGCCACATAAGTAGTTGAACAAATTCAAAATTTCAATTGGACTCAACGCGTAAAGTTTATTAAATAAAAAAATCTTTGTGTGAAGTAAAGTTAATCCTCTTTATTTTATTTTTGTGAAGAGAAAACGAAAATTGGTGAGAACATAAAAGTGCTGAGGCGATTCTAAATTTTGAATTTGTTCAGCTACTTATGCTGCTGACTGTACATCACAGTCTGCCGATACCGGCGAAGCCCTGATTCTTGATAATACACAAATAACATTATAAAGTCACCTTTAAATGCATATTGATAAATATTAAATTAAACAATAAAACAGTTTCGATAACTAACAACACACTGTACAACTGCATTGAATCTCAATGTGTTTTATTAAGATCAAACCGATTGTAAGAGACAGAACGGGCGCGTCGTTCGTCAATTTTTATCGTCATACCTTCAAAATGTGTTAAAAGTGTTAAAAACATTTAGTTTACTATCATGTACCTGTGTGGCATCAGTGGTTTTTTTAAGAGACGGCGGCCTGACATCCAAAGGGTAAGTAGACAATATGTTAATAATATTGTAATACATCGATCGATAGATAAAAATATAGAAAACTCAATAGTTTTTGAGCCGGTGTTTTTATGAGGTTTAAAATCAATAGTCCTTTGATTCCTATTGTAATGGCCACATAGATGTTTCATATTTATAACTGGGTGTTGCTAGCGGCTTCGCCCGCGTGAAAAGGCTTTCCCGCTTCAAAAGTCCTTAAAACTCACGATGGTCGACGACGTACGATGCTAGCGCCATCTACTTGAAAAATCACATTAAAAATATCCATTATTTTCCATGGTAGCAAAATACCGCGAAAAAAGTAGCCTATGCGTTAATCCAGGATATGGTCTACCCGTGTGCCAATTCTATCCAAATCCGTTTAGTTTTTCTGCGTTTAACAAACAAACATTTTTATAAAATTTTACATTTATAATATTTGCCAACCTATGCTGTTAAAAGGTATTTTAAAAGATAATATTTACACAATATTCTACCCTTGTAATTTACATCGAGTTAGTATTTGTAACTTATAGTACATGCTACTCGTCTCCATAAAATAAGCAATTCTTTTGTTGGTCTATGCGTACGCTTCTTCAATAAACTTCCTATGCATATTGTTAATCTTCCAATAAAAAAAATTAAAACTACTGTCAAAGAACGTCTTTGCAAAAAAGGTTATTACAGTATAAGAGACTATCTTGAAGATACAAATGCTTGGGATTAGATTGCTCAGATTCACACATGTTCTATAATTAAATTGTGTCTATTATATTGTTACTCGTAATTTGTAAACAAAATATATAAAAAATATATAATAAAAGACCTACGCTGAGTTTCTTGGTGCTTCTTCTCAGGTCAGTGGGCTTTTCCGAAGCACTGGTAGAATCTTTAGATGATAAAAACATTGTAAAAATGACGTGTAAAAGTGCCCTTAGGGGCCTAATTACTTAATAAATGATTTGAATTTGAATTTGAATTTAATGTAGTGTATTCAGTGTTTTTAGTTTAGTCGCTTTTGTTCAAGCGTATTTGTAGAGCGTAGGCATTGATGTAGGGTTATTTAATACATCAATAAGCGTAGGACAATAATCAGAATTTTAAATCATTAGAAAGCGTAATTACTTCAAGAACGCCGCGTTGGCTTCCGTCAGTCTAGTTATAGGTAAGTACTTAATAGTTATCGAACGACTGCATATATCTCTTCCTAGGCTCTAAAATAAGACTCAAATTGTCATCAGGTATAGCACACCCAGTTGTAATGGGGACCAGGCAACTAATTGCCTATTATATTACCTACCTACTTTTGAATTTGTTGGGTAATTTTTCTATGAAAGTCTGTCTAATTTTAGAGACAGACAAATATAAACTTTTTATAAATAAACTTTTGTGCATAGTTGAGACTGCAATTTCTTATCACATTTTCTATTGACCCTAATTGCTTATGTCTACATACTTTAACAGTAAAAAAAAAACTAAAATTCCCGCAAGATACAGAACAAAACTACTATTTATAAAATCACAAAATTAAATCAAAAGGTTACGATTATTTTGTTTGATGTACGCACACGGCGCGCGTCGCAGCCGCGTCGCCTTTGATACAAATGATGTTGTTTTTAGACTACAAAAACATATCACGGTGTATAAAATGGTGTCCACAAACTACTTGGAGAGTCGGGCATGCGTTCATACAGGTGATAATAATTTATGTAGACAGAATTTTGGTATAAAAATGGTCCTTGAAAATCTATCGGCATCTAGTGAACGTTACGCGTTTGGTCTACATGGGGTTTGAAGCTGTTGCCATATTGGCGATTGGACACTATTGTTGTTATTGGACGTCAGGGTTAATCAAGGGTTTGTGTTGTCTGATACTTTCTATACATCCAAAATTATCTTTTATTTACTATGTATTTTATGTTTATTGTTTATACACTCAATGTAAAGTAATGCCAAGGGCCATTCATGCCCTGCCTTCTACTTTAAAATTTGAAAGGATTCAATAAGCCAATAAATATCACCCCAAAATTATATTTAACCGTTTATTAAACTAGTCAAATACGTAATTTGTCTATCCGACCGCGTGTTTACCGCAATCATAGTGTGTCTGTTATATTTTACTCATGTCTGTCTGTACCCAGAGCTCTTAATCAAAATGATAAATATATAGGTACTGATCTCTACTATACAATAAATGTGCACAGAATAAAATAAAATCTTTAAACATGAGATTTTTTAAAATAAAATCAAGTTTCTTATTAAGTACTTCTCTGTTTTTTGGCGGGAACTTGGTAGTGTCATGAGGTGCTCTTGTTTTAATTCATTATTTTGGTGATACTTAGTGTTATATTGCATAATTATGGTGGTATATTATCCAATATAGTTCTATTAAAGGGCTCAAATGAAGTGAATTGAAATAACTGTGCTAGTCAAGTGTTTGTTTTGTTGCCGCCAAAACTCCTCGATAAAGTCTTGGTAAGGTAGCCACTGCTTTACTTCGACATAGTACTACTACTACTGAGGATAACAAAGAAACAATATTATATATGTAACTTCCAAAAACTTTGACACTGGCAGATGCGCAAATCGCGCCTTGCCAAAGAGAAAAAAAAAAAAAAAGTACTTTTCTTTATACAAATTGATGATGCAACGGGCAAGCGGCTTGCCTGATGATGAACAACACGACTCAGTACCCGAACTTTTAATTACAGTAGACCTGCGGTAATCCGGCTCCTGGCTAATCCGGCACCCCCTTTTAATCCGACAAGCTTATGACAGACACCTTCATTAATACACCATTCTATAGTATACATATTATGTACAATCTAACTTCTTTATAAGTACGAAGTTTGCCGGATTGCAAGGTACTCCTCTAAAAAGTTCCGGACTACAGGTGGTCGGTGGCAGTACCCTGTACTCTGTAGTCCGACACCGTCTTGCAAATCGTTTGTCAGATTACTGCGCGTCTACTGTATGCCCGGTAATCATTTACTTTTTTAATACATTTATCAAAAATGTATACCATCCAAAATCTAACAGAGAAATAATTTTCAAAATTGGGTTAGTAAGTAATAAAGCTTTGAAATTTGGTGGAAGGGGTAGTTGTCAAATAGCCGTAATATTACAATGTGACGTCACCGACAGTCGCCGGCCATAACGCTGCGTGCGTGCGAAGAGATAGCGCGATATCCAAGTCCCCACTTTTGCTCACAACAATATTTCAAATATGAATAACTGCTTTATTTTTCAACCAATTTTGATGTTGATTTCACAGTAGAATTTATTTTTCGTATTATTTTCTGTTACATCTATATTAATATTATAAAGAGGAAATATTTGATTGTTTGTCCGTTTTTTGTAATGGATAAACTCAAAAACTACTGGACCGATTTTGAAAATTCTTTCATTAATAGGAAACTACAATACTCCTGAGTGCTATAGGCTACTTGTATTTTGTAGCATAAATTATTAAAAAATTTAACCTCGTGGTATAACTAGGTACACGCAGACACTTAAAATGTATTAATCTGTTTTCTTCTTATATAATACCAATATCTAATATTTTGTGTTTAGAAATAATGTTTGTTAGATAAATTCAGTTTCTGCCCTTCACAGATTAGCCACAGTGGTTACAGATATATGTTTAGAGTAGAACGTTATATCATTCAACAACCTATGTATAGATACTACTAAGCCGGTCTGCAGCTAGGAACCTTGTTCGGGATCGTAGTAAACTATCGTGAATTATTATCGTAAGAAAAAATCGGGCAAATTAATAAAGATATTGTCCTATGCCGCTGCAAAAACAGCCGATATAAAGGGTCATATTTGAATCAAGTCTATATTGGCGCGTTTTTTATGACTTCATCATTCAGTTATAGGCCTTTAGTGTAACCAGTATTTAAGCCAAATTTTGAGATTTCATCGTCTGTATCACTAGCACTATTCCGTATTCTGTGGTATCACGTGGTATTATTATTCTAAAATATGTTATTCTGCTCATGCACTCAACCCTGTTCTGAAGTATATCATTCAGATCATGCATTCAACCCTGTCTGACCGCATCAATGCTCCATAACCTTGATCGTACCAACCCGCCCATGACATCCGGGGGCTCGACCAACCCTCAAGCTCCCGCGCGCACTTGCACCTCCTCTGATCCAATTTTAAATGTCAGATAGATAATTATTGTGCAACGTTCTGGCGACCGATCAACTCTGCCTTCAGTAGACCTGTCTGTCCAGGTTCAGTTCTCGATTCTTGCGTGAGTCGACGCGCGCGTTCTCACACACTAAAATTACCTCTCGAAATAAACACGAAAGTGCTTGTGACAATATGTTAAAATAGTTTCGCTGTTATTGTGAACTTGAATAATGGAGAGGCGAAGGTGATGGGTGTTTTCAAAATTTTTGGCGTAAACATTGGCATAACTGCAGTGCTTAGGCGATTTTGTATATATGCATGCCAATAATCAGTGCATAATTTTTATTTGTGCTAATTTTAATAACGGCTTTTAATAAAATATAGACCTTGTAAAAATAACGTAAAAGTAATTAAATAATTTGCAATATAGTTAACGTTTGAAATAGAAACTTTACCTATAGTTATTTGTTACCTTACATACATCACTTTTATATAAACCATTAGAATAGTCACATAACGTTACAAAAGTAAAAAATATAGTAATTTTAATGTCTGGCAGAGATAAAGGGCTTCACCGTATTAATTTATTAAAATGTCCATTAGTATTTTGGATACAACATTCATTGTATAATATAATATAACATAAACGACTTATGTAGTATTTCAGGACAGTAATATTTTTTTGTAAATAACCATGCTTTGGAAAAAAAATATACAGGTTGTTCTCCTATTAACGCGCATTACAAAAATTTGTTAGTTAATTTATCTATATTGTTTTTGAGCTGTCTAGCAAAGCGAAGAGATACCCGATGATTGACGTAGGGCGACTGTATTTTGTTTTAAATGTAGTTTTATTTTTTGTTTGCTTACCGATGCTAATATAAGTTTAAATGTTCCATTAATAATTGTCATTACAGATCATATTATTCACTTCAAAATTATATTATGTATAGATAGGTAAAATAAGCTGATTTCTTAATCATATGATGATAGGAAATACATTTCTAGTTTCTACATCGATTGATACGAATAAATCTTATTATTATTCATAACAACCAACGAGACGTGACAAACTCTCATTGGTCGCAACCGTTATGTAGTAGTAAAAGGTATCAAAATAAAGATTTAGAATTAAATCAAAACATCGTCTGTAGCCTATTTAGACTATTATTTCTATTGAATCTTGTAGACTCTTATCCAAAGTGGTGCATAATAATGTACCAAAAGGTCTATTAGTCTTTTATTTTGAGCATAAAATACCGACAGCAGTTGCGAAAATTATTTTGAAGTTGATCTGAAAATAAAAACTATAATATAATAATTCAAATAACCAGTAAGAACGCGAAATTTAACAATAAATAATATACATAGGTGTTTAATCAATGGTTCTTAGAGAAGAACCATTGATTGACCCAACTCAACAAACGTTGAGGCCCTCTATTGACCTGCTTTTGTTATTTCTTTTACTAGACACATCCTGTAGTCTTTAGAACTTTCAATGAATTAAATAAATATTAGTGTGACTTTGTTAATTAACTGAAACCGAGTTAACTGATTTTCACCCAGAATTAATCCAAATTTTTATTTTTAGTACTTAATAAATACTACTATGTTGCTTTATTATTAGCTAATTTTAACATTGCTTACTCAGTTTCGTATCAAAATGCTGAATCAATACATACATTTCACGTTTATTTTGTTTCCTATAAAATTCACTGAATCTTTTTTGGAATGATACTGAAAGACAACTTGCAGCCAATTTCAGCAAATGTCAGTTTCACAAACTAGTGTTGTGTTTCTGGGCAACAATTTGACAGCGTTTACGCGGCGCCTAATTGGTTGGCTGCCACGCCAATTCGCAGTGTAAGCAATAGGAAATAGGGTTAAAATTCATCTAGCTCGCGGCTAGTGTGTTATAATTTAATATAAAAATAATCACTAAATGATCTAGAATATAATATTCAATTAATAATGTTCGGTTTTGTTATTTGTACCAGAATAATACTAAGATAAAAAAATTGCCCTTCCCTAAATTCGGTATAGTTTATTTAAACCTAATATTATGTTGATGTAAATATTACTCATATAGGATTTAAGAGCACATTGTTGTTATTAAATATAGTTTATCAGATCAGTTTTCTAGCGGTATATCACAATTGACGTTACTTAAGAGACGCACTTACTTAAGCCCAAAAATCACAGGTTCACCGTTTATGATTTTGATATACCGCTAAAATATTTACACTGGAAAGTTGTTTACTTATTTGAATCTATGATATACAATGGTCGATAAGTTCTGAAATTGCAATAAACCTACATAGAAAAGACAATAGATTTGATTCGCTTTTGTGAACCTTATACTGTGTAGGTACATACAGTTCTGTGAAACAAACAAAAAAAGGAAAAAAATGTTTTTAAAGATTTGAGACTGTTATCTGGTAGAAAGATTTTGATACGAAACTCACTTACTAAAAACTAACCACGGAACTGTTGCATAAAGATCAGCGGGTGAGCAATTGATAAAAATGTTCCGCCCAACGTTGTTCCGAGGCTTGAGCCTGGACGAGTCTCACACCGGGTATGAACTCGATAGGAGTCGCCGCGCGTCCCTCTCCGCCGAGCAGCGGAGGAAGCTCAGCATGCTTAGGACCTCAAGCATACCTTCGCCGCTGACTCCGGTGAGCCACATTTACCATTTGGTACCCTGCCCAAGAAAATGCTGCCACCAGGTACATATCCGTTGTTGAGCTTTGTGCTAACTCATCCGCTCTCATGTTCAATTTCTTGTATGTTGTCATCTTAATCTATCACTTGCCATTTGTTTGATGTTTTTCTAATATTGTACTTGGATTTCCTATTTATCGACGGTTATTTGGTTAATTTTAGTATAATATTATAACAATAAGATGTCCGTATGAACGTTCTAATGGAAAACCCTACACGAATTTTGATTATCATCCGATGAGCGATTGTTATCGACGTCACTCCGGTTTCACACATCAAATACGAAGCAGTGTGAAGACCATTCAAAGAAAGAACATAAAATCTCATCCAGTCAAATTAATTATATACTATATTGCGCTGTTTTTTTAAAATCATAATAAGTATTATACCTACGCTTCAATATGTAGAGTTTTAGAAGAAGTATGTGGGCTTGACAATCAAAATATCTAAATGATACACCGAATAAATAAAACATCCAATGTATCTATTTGGACATCTGTCGAAAGAACAATATAAAAAATATATAAAACAGATAAATACTGTTCACGTAAACAAAATTAATAACAAACATATCGCACCTTTAGAACGAAAACTACACAATTCAAAAAAATAGAAAAAAGAGTTATCGTCGTAAAATTACTTAAAACGAAGTTATCAATACAACAATAGTTTAAACACAGCCATATTCAAGTGGGAACAGGACAAAACTGTAATATCGGTCCCTTTTTTATTATATTTTTATAAAAAAAGGACCAGTTTTAAGTAACTTTATGACGATAACTCAATTTTCGATTTCTTTGAATTGTGTCGATTTCGTTCTAAAGGTGCGATTATGTATTTCACGATATTTCTCGTTGAAAACAATGCAGTCTCGAAAATCTCACTCAACAATAATAATGACACTCATTTTCGACACGATTCGTCGAATGGCCTGATCGTTTGTAAACTGTAAACACGATATAAATATAAGACTACCACACACTTTCAGTTCTAATGGTTCTAAAACACATAAACTTGACGCACTTTAACACCCTGAAATGTCAGTCAAGTCTGTGAGCTGATGGGCTGTCAAAATCTTAGTTTAGAATCCATTACATCAAGCATTCACATCGGTTTATATATTTTTAATTTTATCTTCGGTTAATATTGGTGTAGGCCATTGCTTGATATGCAATGATTTCTATAAATATTAAGTATCTGTGTATTAAATACTAATTAAATAATACATAGATCTTAATACATAGCAAGTGCATTTAATTCCGTTCTAGTTTTCTCGTCATCATGAAAGAAATCATTAGGGTTTTATTAGTCAGTGAATAAGAAGAAAGAAATAAGGAAAGAATAATTAATAAGAATAACAAGAATTGAAATTAAATTAATTCTTATTTTTTAATAAGAACTGAGATTCAAAATGTGGAAGGTTCTTTACTAAAAAACCTAAAGTCATAATTATCGATTCTATATCCAGAAATTAAATTCGTTTATCAATCATGTAGACTCTAAAATGATTATGGTAACAAGTCAGTACAATAAATAGAAAAATTATCGAATTATTTCAGTGCTTATTTAGTGAACTATTAACATATGTATTAGTAAAATCCACGACACTTTCGATCAATGTATGAGCTGAAGCAGCTTACAAATAAACCGAGAAGTTTTGTGGTAACACATCACCCAAAAATCCAAAATCAATCTACCAACAGATCGACACATTAACATCGGCATAACCTAAATAATAGCGAGCAGACTAAATATTAGGCGGTTCTATATCAAGCCGCTGCACCTGTGTCGAACAATACGTTAGGGTCGCATGGCATCATGCCATCTCACTTATAACATTTGGATTGATAAAACAAGGCTCACCAGATTTAAATGTGACAAATTATTCGTAGAGATACTACTACTATACTTACTACTAATACTATACTTGCTTATCAGTCTATTCAATGCTCTATTTATGTAAACTTCACAGATTTTCAACAAAATTGACACCTTACATAGACAAATATTCATATTTCGGAATTAATAGTATAATAATCGTCAAAAAAATATATATTTAAAAGCTGTGAAAAAAGAAGCAATCAAATTCTATAAGGAGCGTTTCGTAATAATTCCTAATAAATGTGTACTTAACTGCGTTATAACTTATTTATGGCCGGTATAAATCTTAACATCCATGGCTACTTAAACGATCACATTCAATTTGTTCCACGTTGTTATGCATTTTTAATATGTATTAAAAGTCACAGGTTATCGTTAGCACCGAAAAGATTAATTATTTGATAAATAATTTTATTCTCAATAAAACTATTGAGAAACGTCAGTGTTACTACTTTTTGTTTCAAAACAAACGTTTTGAAACAAAAAGTAGTAACACTGTCTACGTAATATTACTCGAAATGTTGATATGCTAGACTCTTAAGATGCAGGATGTAGAGTTATGTTTTATTTTTATAATGACTATATTAAAAATGCTTTGGTTTTCGGGAGCCGTGGACATCATTATGCATAAGAAATCATGATAGATCTATATTGAGTATGTATATGTTTATTATACACGTACCTAAATTATATTACAGGGATAAAAGTAATTTTATGAAGCTCACTATCAATTTTTGTAAACGAAGGTACAATGCGACAAAACACACAACTTTATTACGTGACACAATTCCATTTTTACGTATATTTTGTAACTATTTTAGTTTTTAACGAGACGTATTTAGCTCGAGCCAATTGTGGCGACAACAAAGCGATATAATCTGTTGTAAACAACAGTTTATTAATGTTTACATAGCTCGCATATTATAAGTTTCTTTGTTATGTTTCTATGTAGTACTTTGAAGTGAAAGCAGCTGTTGGGTATGAGATCAAAGTCATTGTATTGTCTAGGATTATAAAGATTTTTTTCTTGGCTTTGTGTATTTTATAGTTTATAATTAAAAGTTTTTTGTGCGGTGACGGTATAAAATACTACGTAAAGAAAAGTGAATTCTGAATGCTCGCCCACCTTTAGGTTCGAAATAAGTCGCCTGCGCGTCATCTGTCAGCAACATCCAACATACAACTAACGTAGACAATAAGAATTATCTGTTGTTTCCTTTGTACATCTCCAAAAGATCGCACCTGCTTGGTAAAATATTAAAAATAGGAGTTTTATCTTGAGAAAGTGTACTAGCACTAAATTGGGTGATTGTACATAGGACTTATACATGATCAGAGTTTGTATTTGCGGTAGCAAGGACTGGCATCTGCCAGTCCATTATGCTATCCAGGTATGCTATCCATCTGTATAGCATACCTAATATTGAGAGTTGAGCGTACATTGATGTGGGCAACCTCGTATTTACCTAATTGGAAATTAACAAAAAACCATTGATCTTATACAACAATCACAGCAAAGCAAACTAATAATACCAGCAAAACGCGTTGCAAATTTCTATTTTGTAAAGTGCAATGACGACATTAGTATTATCCAAACGAACGTCCGAAACCAGCGCAAGCGCACAAAAACAATACACTTAAACCACTTCAAATTCAGCCACTAATATTGTAATTTGCGTCAGTGTGATATGATAATTTGGAGGAATAACTGCGGTGGCACGATCGCGCAGCCCACGCACCGCCGCTAATAGTACTCGTGGTGAATGACACGGCTTTACGCTGTCTTAATGGCTTTTTGTGCTAGTCCGTTAATTTTTGAATGATTTCTTAAAATTCACAACTTTTTAAATTGTTGACCTTGGTTGACCTAGTTTTTTTAATCACTGCTCGTCTTCGTTGTTTATGTTGAAACTTAGCTAAAGTATTCGTTATTAAATTAGTTCTTAAATAAATAAAGCGCTTTTGTTTGCGTGCATCGATAGTGATACACTCCCAAACATAGATATAATAATAATAGATATAATTTGGGACTCTTCAAGTCGCGAGTGAATCGGTTTCTTCTGGGCAAGCGTGCTTCACCTTAGGCCGCATCATCGCTTAACATCAGGCGGATAGCGGACAAACGTGAGCCCATTGAGAAATAAAAAAAAAAACAAATAATATAATTAAGCCACGTAGTAGGTATTCTGTATTCTGTGGTGTTCATTATCTACTTCTTTTTACGAAGATAATGGCGAGTTTCTTAGTCAAAAAAGATATAGAAAGAAGAATATCTAAAAGAATACAATTGGGAAATTTACTCTTATATTATGTGCGTGCGGCAATTTTTTATCAAATTCCTCAATAGTCTGGTCAACAAGTGCCTTTCAGGTCAAACCTTTTTCTCCGTCTCCGAAAAATATGAACGTTTCATCATTCGATCATTCGATCTGGAATAGCGTGTAGATGTTTTTGAAAAAGTTCAAGCGCCGCTTGCAAAAATTGCAAAGTTATAAACAATTAACTGAAAAAAAAGGATTTTGTTTTTTTTTGCAAATATCTCAAAAACTATTTGATTTATAAATTTTAAAAAAGATTCAAAAAGAAGAGGAAAGCTTCCAAAAAATATCCCGGAACTGTAGGACTAATATTTATAATTTTCCAGAGGGTTGAAAATACGTTCTCAAACGGGTACTCTGGCTTGCACTTCAAAAATCATCTACACGCTATTCCGAATCGAATGACACCTCGTTCATATTTTTCGGAGACGGAGAAAAAAGTTTGACCTGAAAGGCACTCGTTGACCAGACTATAATTCCCAATAGAATGTTTCTTATTTGGATCAAATGAAAATCTATGAGTTATAAGTGCTCCTTGATCGTACTGATTTATATTATTATTTATTGGAACAATTTTCAAGGGCACACAAAATCTGTTTGTTTTCATCCAAAATCGACTTTTACGAAGTCGTCACTTTGTCTGGTCGAAAGACGTTTTATATAATTAGATGCATAAGTACCTATATACAGGCGGTGTTTACCTCAGTCCAAAGATTTATACGAACTGTCATCGTATATGATTCATCACTTAGAAAAATAATTTTATTGAGTAATGAAAATAAGTGAAAATAATATTTCTGGCACTCAAGTATCTAATTTCTGGTGCGTACAACCTCGTGTGACATAACATGACAACATTAGAGAAATAGGAAATATTATAATACAGCATCTTATAGGCTAGAATTATGCAATTTTATCCAATTTTACCAAAAAATGGTAATGGCTTTATAATTTCTCGTTTGTTTGTAATATAATATACATCTTACGCATACGCATGCTCACGCCTTTTATCCCCGAAGGGGTAGGCAGAGGCGCAACTAGTGCACCCACTTTTCGCCAAGCGTATTCCGTCCCATGATGTGATAGGGGGCGAGCCTATCGCCATATCGGGCACAAATTCCAGACTCCGGGCTGATACTGAATAGAAAATTCCAATATCACTTTGCCCGACCCGGGGATCGAACCCGAGATCTCAGCCTTGCAGTCGTACCGTAATACAACTACGCCACCGAGGCAGTCTAATATACATCTTGATTGAAATAAATAAAGTTTACATAGTCTCGGACAAACTCTGTCGACAATTTGCTTTGTTACAGAACGATGCTTCTGTCCAGAGGTCGTAAACGTGCTGTTTTTAATCCAAGTCTTTGATGCGATTGTACAGTGCAACATTGTACGCAGACCGAAACGAATTCCAGAATAATTTCTTTAACACGATACTCTTCTGATTTCAGTCTACCTTTTTTTTACTGTATTTTGTATTTAACCCATTTAAATCGACAACTTGTATCTGAATACTTACAATAAGTTACTTTGCTGATGTGTTTAATAGTAGGATAGCCCACAAAATTAAATATTTTTTTTAAATCAAAGTTAGGATTACAATCTTTTGTAGAGTCATAATAATTTAGTCTTAGAAGCGTTTAGTTTAATGACGTTAAACATTAATATTATAGTTTATGTAGCATAAGTACAGGGAAGGTAAGGAGTAGTTATAAATTTAAAGTTTCAGCAGATTGATCAACAAACTATTTATAAACAAAACAACGTGTTATGCTGATTTTTGTGTCACTGGGCACCCTAATTATAATAAAATAATGCAATACGGAAACCGCAATGTAGGCATCAATTTTTTTACACGTTACTAACAATATAAAGTTTACGACCGTAGAAGACACCGCGTGGTTTGCGTGATATGAAAATTTAATGACTTGAACTCTAAATATTTTGTCACAATGAGTTTAGAATCATCATCATCAGCCACATGAAACTGCATGAAGCGTGAAGCACATTGCTGTTCATAGGCTTCCCCTGAAGATTTCCAGACGGACCTATCTAAAGCGGTCTGAATCCAGCGTGTTCCTGCGACCTTTATCTTTATATATCACCTTGCAGGTACCTTATGTCTAATGCTGCCTTGCCTTGAGTTCAATATATTACCTGTCAAACTAGCTGTTGCCGGAATTCCTAGCTTACCTCGCCATAAACTATTGAAATAACTTCAATAAATTAACTCTAGTTAGTTATTATTTTGTACATCCCTGAATGCCTATAAAATATACAAAAAAATCTGGTAAAGAGTATAGTCATGTAATTTTAGAAAATAGCACATGCAAGTAACATAAATGTGAAAGTAACAACATTATTCTGCAAGTATAATAAAAAAAAACATAAATAAAAGAAAGTATAAAACACTATTTATAAGTGTGTAAATCTTTTCAACGGCCTCAACTGAAACTGAACCACTGGGCAGCTATATTTAGAGCGACAGAATAAAGGTACTGTTATATGTATAGGTTTAGGAAATAAACAGATTTATTATAGATTTGTTCTTACAATAAAAACACCATCGCGTAACTTTTGTACTCGATGTAGTTATTTCAAAGCATTTTTAGCAATTTCGAATTGGATAAAAAAAAATACTAGACAGTACAAAAACATAATACGATAATTTCTTCTGTCTGATAACGAGCGTCACAACTGCCCATTAAAAGGAATACCACATACTGGTGTTACTTTAATAGTATTTTTTTGCAAAAGGTAAGAAGAACGCACTACACTATCCTGGTACATAAAGTTTTAAATCTTATATTGCGTACTTAAAACATTAACAACAATTTCCTTTAAACTCGAGCAAAACTATGTAAGTACACTGCTGCATGACTGCAGAAATAGACAAAACAGTACCACCTTACCTAAGCAGTATTACTTCCGAGGGACTTATTGCTCAGTACTTGATAGACTCAATAGACGGATTCAAAAAGACAGATTCGAATATAGGGGTAAAATTCTATATAGTAAAAAAATAATATTTTTTTGTGTAATGTTTGTGGTTCGTGCAACAGAAAGATGTAAATCAATACATAATGTGTACTATGACGTTGAAGAAGATCGACAAAGCACTTACCAACAAGCTTAAACACATTGCTGGGTGCCAGCACGCACTTTATAGTAGGTGTAATACTGCACACAGTCTAATGACTACAAGGGTAAAAACACCTCCATGTAATCCCAGCTCGCTAAACAGTTACGTAGCGCGCGCATCTAATAGAATAATTGCATACGACAGGAGCGATTTGCTTATTTTTATCTCACCATTACAGCGGTTACACATAAATAAATTTCTATAGGTATACAAAGCTTTGTTGTTTATCTTACGGATTCTGCGCGGATCTCACTTTGTCTCGGATACCCGCCAAATAGTACTCACGTGTGCTTTAAGACTTATTTAAGTGTGATGATTTGTAGAACGAAAATATCTTTGTATGTATAGATAAATTTATAGTATATTATTAGCTTCTATATCTTATAACAGTTGTCCCAGAGAGAAACCTCATTGAATGGTAGTTATAGCGCAGAAGACAGTTGATGTATGCAGTCCAATATAATAATCATAATAATAATCCCTTCCTAGCCGATTTCGGCCACGGCGGCCAATCTCAACGGAGATCAGCCAGGTGCGCAGGAGACATTATAGTGCACAAGTGTGTGCGCAATACACAAGTGCACTCACTGTTCCTTCACTCTCATAGTCCGGTGAGACGGCAATCCGACATGACCGGAAAGAGATCAGGCGCAGGACCAACGGCTTTACGTGCTTTCCGAGGCACGGGGGTATCACACCGCCAACTTCCTGACTCCGAGCTGCGACTGAGTAATTTTTTTAAGATGGAAAAACCCAGTCACAATGTTTTTGGCCCGACCCAGGGTTCGAACCCAGGACCTCAGCGCGCAAATCGTACTCGTAACACATACGCAATACAACTACGCCACCGAGGCAGTCCAATATATTATGTAGATATAGCTACAGTTTTCTTTTTCTTCTTCAGCCTTTAGAAGTCCACTGCTGAACACAGGCCTCCCCCAAAGATTTCCAGACCAACCTGTCAGAAGCGGCCTGCATCCAGCTGGTTCTAAACATTACTCAAATTAATTCTCTTCGATTTATACCCATATTACATTCGTCGTTTCCTAACTAAATTAAAACCTTATCACTAAATAGACCACATCCCTTGCCTCTCAAGACCTTGAGAAAGGCTGATTATTATTCCCAGACCATTGCTCCCAGCAAACTGATATCGACAAAAATAACCACATAAGAATGCAACCACAATCAGTTATATCAGCTGCAGATTGCCACTTATGCTGTTAACAATGGAATCGTCCCACTAGCTTGCATCAGGCCAATTGCGTAGGACATGTGTCCGTGTCCCAGAATAGCCGCGGTGACCGGCAGACGAGCCCACCAATCTCCTACACTTAACTCAAATTGTTTTGTTTGTGTAGCTTTATGTTGTGATATGATGGGCAAGTGGTTAATCATGTTATCTGGTCTTATGCGTCTTTTTATAATCGACTTTTTTAGACTACCAAGTCTTGTTATGTCATGTCGTTTGAACGATCATCAATTGGATAATTTTATAACTCAGAATGGAAAATTACTGTATATTATTATTATTTACTGACTCGGTGGCGTAGTTGTATTACGGTACGACTGCAATGCTGAGGTCTCGGGTGTGATCCCCGAGACGGGCAAAGTGATATTGTTTTTTTAAATAAGTGTCAGCCCGGAGTCTGGAGTTTGTGCACGGTATAGTCTCGTCCCCTATCACATTAGGGGACGGTGAAAAGTGGGTGCACTAGTTGCGCCTCCGCCTACCCCTTCAGGGTTAAAGGGCGTGAGTATGTGTGGTGTGAATTATTATTTAAAGCTAAAGAATTTGTTTTGATTTTAATTGGAAGCTATATTAGTATCTCCGAGTGCTAAGGGCTACATTTTATTTCAGAGACGGGCTATTTGCTTAAATATACTTTTGAACTTTATGTACAAAAGTATAGAGCCGGGCTTTGTGTCGTAGGCGTTCTCTAGCAATCAACCTTAGGATGACTGGTATACCGGGAATGAACATTGAAATGGATGTGGCTACGAGAAAAAGCAGTGTATGTGTAATGTAAATCATATACTTTTCGACTACACCGCTAGACGTCATGTCTCGAGAGCCACGTAGGCTGACTCCGTAAAGTGGCTCTATGGACTCTATATTTCTACTAACGGCTAACTTACAAACAGATAAACAATAAATGCTTACTTTTGGCGGTTATCTTTGTTTCTATAAACCAAGATAGATAAGAATTGATATTGAAACAGCAGTAACAGTTAGCGTAACTTTTACTGTCGAGTTAGATATCAAACTCCAGTTAAATGTTAATAATTGAGACCGGTCGTAAGTGTACTCTTGTGTGTAGTCTTTACTCGTGTAGGCACAAATAATATGTTAGGTGCAGATACTCCTAAATTATCAAAGACTTTATATTCTACAAATTCTAAAGTATAATAACGTAGCAAAAAAAAAATTTAATTGTAGAGCATTGAATGTTTAGAAAGTATTTAATATTTTACTAGTATTTAAGTCCTTGATTTGTAGTATTGAGGTGCACTATTAAAGAAGCTTAGATTAAATAAAAACAAAACCCTTATCATATTTTCCCGTGTAAACTCGTAACTGCTCGACCGCAAAATCCATTTTCCCAAGTTCTAGGGCAACAGTTTCTACACTGCTCTTGACGCTCTCACTGATTTATTTTTGTATTTTACCTCAACATCGGAATCATTACACTAGCGTCGCCTGGCGGTGAGTGCAAACACTACTACACATTCAGTTTTCAGTAAACCGTTCCTGAAATCGTATCGAGTTAAGGGAGAGCGCTTAAGATGGCGTTGTAGGCATATTTAAATTATTCATAACGTGAATACTTAGATGCAGGAATTTATTTATTTACCTAATAGTCTACGTATAATATGAAGTAATATTTTATTAAAATTATGCAAATATGGAATCATTCTTTTTCATTATCAATTCTTTATTACACTTGAAGAATCATTTCTTTTAAATAAAGAAAAACGTGCTGCTATTCATTTGTTGCAGCTAATTTTGGAAATGTATTTGGTTGTATATATACTATATCTATGTATGTACTGGATAGACACCTACAGACAATCTTGTATGTGTATAGATCTGTATGAGAGTACAGAAAATAGAATAAAGAATAACGATGAGTGCTCATTTATGAAATATGGCAAGTGTCCCAAGCCCACAGCGACTATCATGCCCATGTAGTGACCTGCGGACGTCAATTCCGCAGAAAGTTATATCATAGATATATTAAAATGTTGCAGTCACTGACATTATGTGACATTTTATGTTTCCTTTTCATCTTTAATTAAAAATATGAAATGAAATGAAATTTTTTATTGAGTCAATAAAAGTCTTATGTAACTTTTTATTTCGTACTAGACTTATTTCTATACGGTCCATGAGAGAATGAATACAGATTACATTATAAACAATAAATAAAATTATTTATTTTATATTTTTGACCAATGTGCTTCAATTTTATTAAGTAGGAATAGTTTTTGATGCATCATAAACGTTATCATAATTTTTGTCACTTACAATTTAACAAATTTAATTAAAAGATAAAAATGAATCCTAAAACAGAGTGCACTTAAATTATAATTGATTTTTGACATATTTTATTGCTAAGAAGGCAGGCTATACAAAACAGGACAATATCCAAATTACCTTTTCCGTCCTGTAGTCTGAAATATTCACGAATAGTTTTATTGTGCATTGGAGTACAAAAATCTCAATATCAAGCCTTCTAATCAATAACACTAGTTCACTGTAGTTGAAACCTTAACGCTGGTACCTATAAATTCTATTTCCGCATGACGAGTCCCCATTTCCTCTATACGTTTTTATACAGCGGAGTATCACAATTAGAGGACGACCCAATTACGTGCAATTGAGTGTTGTGGCCGTACCTAGACGTTCGCTAATCATTTCCAACGAACGTGAACGAAAAAGTTTGATGGATGCAAAAAGTATTTGATTAGCGCAGCCGATGTAGGGCGTATCGATTTTATGTGATGCTTCTTTTTACGGAAGATGAGGTCAAGATTTTTTAAGTTATTTATTTAAACTGTTTTTAAGCCATCGTACAAACAGTGATAGTGTAGGTACTACCAATGTCTTCAATGTAAATCGAGAGTTACCCTGTTGCAAGAATAGAATTATGTTGTTTCCAATAAAAAAAAAATCAGTGGCGGCCTTTACTAACGTAACGTGGGAGCTAAGAAGAGCTCTCCCACTTGTTTTTTCAGGTTTTCAGTAGAGTAATATAATACGGAATTCTGGCTACTAAATGCAATTAATAAATGGTAATCAACCGCCATAATTAAATCATTTATTTCCACGTATTAATAAGATTAAATATGTAAGAACCGTGTATAGTGTAGTAAATACACAATGGCATTTCCATTAATCGCGAAACTCACTTTGTAAATTATGTTAAATTCGTTTTAGTACTTTGTTAGCATGTATCAAACTTAGACTAATAGTATCAAACTAACGGTCTTTAGCTTCATTGATATTATGCATTATGATATATGAATTGTGGACGATAGCCTAGTTGGGAATGGAACGGTCTGCCGAGACAATGTCCGTAGGTTCAAAACCCAAGGCATACACCTCTGACTTTTCGAAGTTACGTGTGTAGGTATTGTTTATCTATTATCGTCCGCTTTAACGGTGAAGGAAAACATCGTAAGGAAAGCTGCATACCTGAGAATTCCCCATAAGAGTTTCGAGGGTATGTGAAGTCTGCCAACCCGCACTAGGTCAGCGTGGTGGACTAAGGCCTAACCCCTCTCAGTAGTAGAGGAGGCCCGTGCTCAGCAGTGGGCAGTATTTAATACAGGGCTGGTATTATTATTATTATTTATTATGATATTATAATCAAACCAAGGGTTCTGTGTGTCAACGTTAAAAACTGATGACTGGATGACCTGCTATGTTTCTTTAGTCAAAGAACTAACCTTGTTAGGATTATTCTATCAATTCCCGAGCAATTTTATCAAATTTTATCGAGTGTGAGAAGTCAGGGCAGAATGTTACTGCTATTTTATAGTTAATACCAGAATTATTTTTTTAGATTTTACGTATAGTCGTAAAGATTATTAAGTATAATACTGTACGGTTTATAACCCAGAGTTATATTTTAATAATTAATAATTACACACACACACGCACACACTCACGCCCGTTATCCCCGAAGGGGTAGGCAGAGGTTCAACTAGTTCACCCACTTTTCGCCTTGCGTATTCCGTCCCATGATGTGATAGGGGGCGAGGCTATCGCCATATCGGGCATTAATTCCAAACTCCGGGCTGATACTGAGTAGAAAAGGCCAATATCACTTTGCCCGACCCGGGGATCGAACCCGAGACCTCAGCATTGCAGTCGTACCGTTAATTATTACACAACTACAAAATCGTTTTTGCCTGTTCCAATTAGAAAATTATAACAACAAAGTTACGCAACTGATTGTTTATCCGTAACGGTGATCCCGTTTGTTGTTTTCTTCATTTCATAATAAAAGAATATGCCCGTAATTCAGTTCTATTGGTAAATTCAGAATTCCGAATTCGGGCAACAATTTATGACTCCAAAATAAAATCCAAACAGACTAAAACTCCACGAAAAAGTTACCACTTAGTAACTTTTTAGTTTCACGTGTCCTTTTTCTCAATTTGTGTCGTGAAGGGTGGCAATAATAATGCTAGACCGGTCAGAGTACAAAACCGTGCCCAAAGAAACTTCACGTCGACCGGCAACTAACCATTTTACTACTAAGTTAAAAATAACTCGCGTTAATCTTGCAAAGTTCGACACGGTGTAGAAGCTGCACTCCATTGGGATGCTTAATTTTTATGAATTATAATTTTTTATCAGAAATTGAAAGAAAATAAAAAATGCGTCAAAATTTATTATACGTAACTATTTTTTCGTCGGATTGCAAATCCCTAATTCATCCCTGGATTCTCTACAATATTTTTATAATTGTGTAGTAGGAATGTAAATATAAATAAAATTATATCCCAATTGCTACCTACCTACAAAGCCTATCCTTCTTCCTTAATCGTATTCTTCATCACTGAAGGTCGTGTCCGTCCTGAAATATTTTGATGGAGTCGATGACGAGCCGTCTCCATGCCCCCCTATCTTCGGCTTTTCTCAGGGCAGTGGCAATACGAAGTCCTGTTATGGCCTTTATTTGGTCAGACCAGCGGGTAGGTGATCGCCCACGTGGTCTTTTACCTTCTACTTTCCCTACAACCAGCAGTTTGTCCAAGTTATCTGGTTGTCTTCGGGCAATGTGGCCAAAATAACTCAACACTCGGTGGTAGCATATTGTAGAGAGCCTAGTCTTGATGTTCAGTTGGGCGAGAATAGACTTGTTAGTGCGTCTTGCTGTCCATGGTATGCGTAACATTTTCTGTCCAAAGCCTATCCAGTGCTGTGGAAAGACAACCAAGAACCCAGCCACAAAAAATCATCTCCCCTCGGCCCAGTATATTTAACACGCTTAACCCACAACTCGGGCGGTAGCAAAGAAAATGGTCCCTGATGAAACTTTGTGGCATGTACAATTAAGTTTTCACAGGGTGGTGATCTTACAAAAAGCCCGGTGCACTGCATCGCCTAGCCCCACGGTAGCTATGCTCCTGAGTCTATCACGTTTTGCATAAAATAATTGAATTCAAGCTAATTAATCAAGGGAGATTTTTTTTTTTTTTTTATAGCATTGAATGACGAGACGAGCATGCCGTTCGCCTGATGGTAAGCGATACGACCACCCATAAACAGTAGCAACACCATCCAGCACCTTGACTTACAAAGTACTGTGTGGCATTCCACTGCGCTCGTCATCCTGAGACATAAGATGTTAAGTCTCATTATGTCCAGTAGTTATACTGGCTGCAATGTCCTTCAAACCGAAACACAACAGTGCATGCACACTATTGCTTGGCGGTAGAAATAGACATTGCGGTGGTACCCACCCAGACGGCCTCTTACATAATGAGAGACCTACCACCAGTAGAATGTGAGAATGTGATAAAAGAATTATTAAATTATTACGCTTAAATTTTTACTAGATAGAAATGTTACTAAAGACTAGATCTTTGCGATAACTAGTTAGACGACAAGTAGTCGTAATCATTATTCACTCAGTGCCTATAGCTTTTTTCAGCTTAACTAAAAAAAAACTAATGCTTAAATAAGTATGTAATAGTTTTTGCTTTAATTAACATTTAATTATTTTGTTTGCCTAGTTTAGGGTATACGTAACCCTTTTGATTTATTTAATGAATTAAGAAGGCGGTCTGGAACGTCAACCGCAAAATACAACCCTAATCAAAAGTTCACCGTGTTTAAATATTTTAAACTTTCTTTAGCATGTTTTTGAAAAGCCTGGTTTTTTATTTCGTTGCAAATATTTCGTACTAATTTTTGATCGCGGCTACCTTTGTGTGATAGTGTCTTTTCAAAATAAAAGCCCGGCTATTCATTTCCCTGGGGTAAAAAATAGCATAATATCATCAATAGTCTGGTGCTGTTGATGAGTCTATCACACAATTTTTATAAAAAGAAGTGGTTTATGCGTGACTGGCTGAAAACATTCAAAAAACTTCATTTTTAAGTTTTACACTATACTTGATACTTGAAAATTACTTATATCAACTTTGGAATATCATTGTATCCTATAATAATTTCCTAAAATATACAATAGAGCATTTTCATACGGTTAAAAAATCTTTAGCCTAAATAAATATCCGAATATTAGGTATAGTACATCTTGCTGTAACTTGTATTCTGTGCCAGACTGAAACAATTTCTAGAGCAACACCATTAAAGACTAAATCAATTTGTGAAGCATAATGTATAAAGTGTGATGGGCTTCGGGGTAGTTTCCGAACGCCAGGCGGCGGTGGTCTGCGGCTTGTCCGTTACAGCTCAGATATTTTCATTAACTTGGCTAAAGGGTCGCATAGGGAAATGAAACTCAATTTCGATAGCGTGTTGTTTAAGTTTATAGCAAAATTGTTTGGTCGATTATATCTTTTTTTATATCCCGATGTTAATTTTAAATCATAATCTATAAGAGGATATTATAATTTGGTACCCAAATTCTGGTTAGAAACCCTGACAATTCAATTTCAATATCAATCAAAGTATCTATCTATAGTCAATAAATCCAGCATAATTATGGCGACCTTGGAGAATCGCAACAAATCTTGTTAGCCAACATTCGAATTGGGCTGCACTATAGGTACTTACTACAAGGTATAGTGCAGCTAATTTGCTTCGCTGGAATAATAATATAAATTATTCGGAAATAATATAGTACAATGTACTGTATTGTTTGTCAATTATCGTTCACTTTAACGGCGAAGGAAAACATCGTGAGGAAACCTACATACCTGAGAATTCTCCATAAGAATTTCGAGGGCGTGTGTAGTCTGCCAACCCGCACTAGGCCAGCGTGGTGGACTAAGGCCTAACCCCTCTCAGTAGTAGAGGGGGCCCGTGCTCAGCAGTGGGCAGTATATAATACAAGGCTGATCGAATTGCATTGCAATATAGTACAATGTTCATTACCTGCCAAAATAATAACAAACATCACAACCGGACTTAGTAACAGTAAATAAAAATACAAACATGATCGCACTAGAGGAACAAATTGTAATAACAAATACGGGCTATTTATTCATGATTTTACCACTTTGTACGAACGGTATCCGATATTTTAGCTAGCTTATACAAAATGTTCGAACTCACATTAGTAATCTGCGCTGGGGTAGGAAAACGCTGCGTTTTTAAATTATAATCTGTCACGTTTTTACACGCTTTATATTAGCTTCACTTGTATGTTAGTATGTTTGTATGTTTTTAACTCTCCGACTCCGACTCCTTTGGGCGTGATTTTGACCCACTTGAAACGGTCAGATTTTATTCAAACTTTGTAGGTTTGTCGAGGACCGATAACAATACACTAATTTGATAAGATTATGCCATTATTCAATTTCCAAAATGAGATATTTGTGAATTTATATATTTTTTATTTTTAGTGACATCTGTTGGACCATAGTAGAATTACAACTATACTGGCTACTCTTATGCGTAAAAAAATCCTACTTGTCACAAAATGGCGCTTTCGTTTATTTAGTGACATTTGTTGGACAATAGTAGAACAGAACTAAAAAATTAAAAATAAATAATAGTTTAAAAAAACTAAAAAACACGCTTTACAGAAAATCCAACTAAAAAATAGAAAATAAATTTGAATTAAGAATAGTGTAAATAAGATAATAATGTATTTTATTGTAAAAAAAGCGTGTGGTGACAATAGTTATAAATATTTTATTGACATAATATGAGTAGAAGTATTATATATCATTTTGATAATATCTTAAAAAGCACCCCATATATAATATAGGGCTAATTTGATAGTGTTTAGACCAATATTTTTTTAACGGTGAAAGTTACTAATAGTTTGTTCTCGTATGCGTGGAGCCGTTTGTGTAGGTATCACAACATTAATAAACATTGTAGTGGTATTAATATTTCTACCACAAAGCAACAGTGTGCATGCACTGTTGTGTTCCGGTTTAAAGGACATTGTTGCCAGCGTAATTACTGGGCATTATGAGACTTAACACCTTATGCATCAGGGTGACGAGCGTCATGAAGTGCTAAGCAATACTTTGAAAATCACTGTTCTGTATAGTACTGCTACTGTTTATGGGCAGTCGTATCGCTTACCATCAGACGAGCGCCATGCTCGTTTATTCATTAAACTGCAATAAAAAATAGGTTAGATTAAGGCTAAAGTTTTTTTTTACCAAAGTTTGTTACAATTTACAAAATATTTCTCGTATCGTTAATAGGTAGATAGTATAATTCATTAAGTGCTTGTAATATATAAACCGTTAAGTAAATCGTTATCTACAAATTGCCCTAGTATTGGAAAGCTCGAGCGTTTTCCTGCCTCAGTATGCGACGCTCTCCTATACGGTTTCCTTCAGCCACAAAACGATAGCTCACTGCGTTCCCGATCTTCCCGTCGGTCGGTTGTTTGTTCATCATTTAACTTCACATACGTCGATATGTCTGAAGACGAGAAAGGAGTGCAGGTAACTTTTAATAACCTATTTTAATTATGAGATTTGCGTAGATAGTAGCAGAGGTTAGATTTTTTGATTAGACGTTTTTTATTAAATTGGTACTCAGTAGCAATTTTTTTAGAAGCTGTGTTCAGAAAATAATATTATACATTATATTATCAATTCTTCGTATTGTATAACATTTTAAAGAATGCTATTAGTTATTGCCAGTAACAAATGTATAATATTATATTTTTTTCATACTTATTAATTTTTAATGCAAGTTATGGTTTTTATTTGATACTTTAATAATTGTTAGCATTGTAGTTCTTTATTAAGTCTTAATGAAAAGGAATAATAAGGTCTGATATGTTGTTGATAAAGTGTGTGTTTGCGTTCATAAAGTAAACAAAGCGGCATCAAAATAAAACAAACACAATGTAAACATAATATTATATTTCACTTTTTTACACAAGTACTATATTTTGTAATGTTTTATGTCATTTTCCTGTTGGATAATTTAAGGATTTTTAATTTTGACATTAACAGTTGCCTCCTACAAAATTACAAATAAATACATGATTTAAAATTAGTTCGTGAAATTATTGCATACAAAAGTTCATTTTCGGTGGGCAGCATAGCAGCTGCGGAAATGCGAAATACGTTCGCATAATACATTTTATATGAACTGTTTTAGTAAATGAGTGAAAATTGAGATGATTGGGGTATCAGTCACCAGCAAATTTAGACACTAACATTGAGTTTTTATATTTAGATCTGAATATAGGTTTCCCATAGAGGTGCTGTATTTTTCATTAAGGAAATACCGTATTCATATTCGAATAGGATAGCTTATTATATGATTGCTTAGCCAGTAAATGATAAACGAGTGACTGACTATTTTAATGTAAGTTCTCGTAACTGTCCCTCGCTTACCGCTTTTCAGTATTCATCGATAAGACAGCTACCAGATTAAAACTCATTTTCTGAATCTAATCTCGCCAGACAATAATGAAATAACCAAAACATTTTATATTCTTAGGAAATAATTGGATACATAAACAAAACGTTTTCTATATAGTTCAGTTTAAAGAACTGTAACGTAAATCAGTGGAAAAGTGTTTCAACATCGAATGAGGTCGTCGGCACTCGTTCTGTTTGCAAACATTCCATTGGATACATTCGTTTATTTAATGTGGCCCGCTTGAGTGTGTACACCCCTAAATTAGGAAACTACGTAAATGATGATACGCATTAAATGGTGTTATTGCCCAGTAACTATAATAATTTCGTATGTTTTACCTGCTTGTCACAATAGGGTAGTTTCCTATATTTGATTTTGGAAATTATTTTATATGTAAAAGAAAATAATATTCTTTTGTGAAATCAGCACCAAAATTGGTTGAAAAATAAAGCTTGTTTTTAGCATTATTCATATTTGAAATATTGTTGTGAGCTAAAGTGAGATCGTGGATGGGGATATCGCGCTGTCTTTTTTGCACGCATACAACGTTATTGCCGGTGACACTCGGTGACGTCATAGTCTGATATTTTTGTTATTTGATAACTACCCCTGCCACCAAATTTCAAAGCGTTATAACTTACTAATTATTGAACCAATTTTGAAAATTCTTTTTCCGTTAGGTTTTCGATGGCATACATTTTTGATAAATGTATTAAAAAAAAGTAGTCAACCACCCTAATACGCTGTTTTTGCCATTTATTATGATAAGAGTTTAAAATTGCTATCTATCGATACACGTCTCAATACAATAATCTAAAATGTGTACTTATATTTAAAAATAATAAAATATTCACAGTAGCATTCTTGCAGCAATTTAAAATAGTTTTAATATTGTACATTGTCTAGATTAGAAATCGCCACACTGGTCTACGGTCAGTAATAATGTGAGGGAAGAAGTTATGCTTATAGGATAATGAAATTATTTAATTAAATACCTACCTTTTTGTATTTTTTTATTTAAATAAACAATCATTTACATTTTCATTTTTATAAATGTCAATGTTTGTTAAAAGACTGGTTGTTAAAGTAAATTTTTGTATGGGTCAAACAAATTGCGTTGTAATCAGTAATCACGTAGTAAGGTAGTATAAGATTTAAGGCTACTCTACATTTCTTTGATACATATTAAGTGTCTACTTTGATAATAAAATCAAAGAGTATTCATATTATCTTGTTCAATACATTCATGAATAGTATAATTCTTACGACAGTCAATAAAAAAAATATTTAGTACTTAGGCACTAACTTTGCTCGCCCCTCCGCACCGCCCATTTTAAAGTCTTTTTAAAAATAAAACGTACCCTTGGACCTATACATTTTTAAGGAAAAAATAGCATATTATGTGTTCATCTAGGACATGGCCTAGGTTTGCTAAATTTCTCAAAAATCCGTCCAATGGATTTTCTGATTCATTAGCAAATGGGTACTTTCACATACCATTCATTCCAAACAAGTCAACACCTATATTATATATATATATCTATATACGTAGGTATAGTAGGTAGGTAGGTATACAACAAAACTAATCACCCTTGTCTCTCGTACCGCTATTTGAGAAGCGGTCAGCGTACATATTACCTATGTGCTAGGTACCTCAATTTGTAACCGCAGGAAGCTGCACTAATCTAATATCTACCCGCTTTGTAAGCAAGAGTGTCTTCATTAGATGAAGCGACTTGAGTGTGTACTATGGGAGAACTCTAGGCAACCAGCGTCAAGGTAAAGCTATCTACAAGTATTCTAACTCGTCCCCGTACTTGAAATAATTACCTACAGCCGCGCGGTACGTAAACACGCCGCACGCGATAGGGCTGCCCGTCTACAGTATTTTAATTTAATCTAAGATACTTGAGTTTCTTTCTAGTTTTGAGATTATAAAAGATATTATTTAAAAAATTAAATTCTTTGTGAATGAAATAAGAAGTGTTCAATTAATAAAAAAGAACCATTATAGTTTTGAGACTGAAATATATTTGCGCCTTGAGTGAGACGTACGAAAAGCTTTATTTCAACCAAAAACAGCACAATATAATGTATAATTGCTCTGAGCCATATTAAGTAATTACTTGTACTTATTTAATTCAAATATTCACAAAATGCACGCTTACTGCTTACAAAACCATCACACCGTTCGTTCGTCACTGCGGCGCACTCGCGACTGTTTGTGTACCTAATGTGTACCAAACTCGAGGCGCGTAGGTATCACTCGTGTTCCGACCTTTTGTATGAAGATATTCTACTGTACAGATATGTGTACTGTGCCAGCGATCTTAATCAAGTGGTCTCGAATATGCGAAAGGCATGCTTACCTTTCTTCTCGTCATTCTTAATTAGTATGAGAAGTATTGTGATTGAACATTGTGAATTAATATGTATTTGCTTCATTTAGTTCTCACTAACTCGGAGATTAATCCCACATTATAAATGATTTACAACACTGTTGGACTGGTATAAACCAATGATCTTATCTAGATTCCACTTTTAAACGAGATGTCCGCTTTTGTATGGGTGTTGGGCCTCAAAATTTAACCAGGCTCATTCTCATAAATTGTAATTGCTTCTTGCCCAATTTCAAGGGCTTGCTAGATCCATACCATACCATACCAGCCCTGTATTATATAGTGCGTACTGCTGAGCACGGGTCTCCTCTACTACTGTGAGGGTTTTAGGCCTTAGTGGTAGTCCACCACGCTGGCTTAGTGCGGGTTGGCAGACTTCACATACCTTCGAAATTCTTGTAGAGACTTTCTCAGATATGGAGGTTCCTCGCGATATTTCCTTCACCGTTATTGTGAGCGATAATTCACAAAGGATACACACATAACTTATTAGAAAAGTCAGAGGTGCGAACGTTTGGGTTTTGAACCTGCGGACATTCGTCTCGGCAGTCCTTTCCACTCTATGCGCCGAAGAAGGCCACCGCGGGTTTTGGTTGGTATGCCGGTGTAGGGTGTACATAGTGTTAGCGACTCGGTCCAATACTCGCTCGGATGATGCTATACATAGTGTCGATATTGGGCCGTAAGACTGTGTGAAACCAACACAACTGTTCCACTCACGCCCCAGTGGTGGTAGCGATAGCGCGTTTTTTTCCCGCGAATAAAAAACCTCCTTTCCACTCCCAACTAGGCTATCGTCGCTTTCATCGGGCTTGATAGATAATTCCGTCGTAACTCCGTAAGCGGCCTTCACAATTATTGTAATTCTCATGATATAACATCGCGTGCACACTGCACTTACACATATTTAAGATCTCATTTTAGATTATTTTTACAACAATAGCTGTTAGGAAAGAGAAAATTGTAATTTGTTGAAATACATTAGGTTATTTTTGCTTGTACAGTATATTCGTAACGCTTACCATCAGGCGAACGGCATGCTCGACTCGTCATTCAATGTGTGGCAGACTGTTGCCACAGACTATACCGCAGTCTATAGTTTATGCGGGTGGCAATACAGACGGGACGTCACACCATCCCGCCAAAAACACGTCGAAACAAGTTGAGACGATTCTCTTTGCGGACACTATATATACGGTACAGAGCACATAACAAAAGGTCTCACTGGTTCTCACAGACTTATGTCATCACCAAAAATACAGTGGACTATCTAGCACACCTGAGTTTCATTTAGCGCTTCAGACCTCACCATACCCACATTGGTGACCCCGATGTGATCGTCTATTTCGAATTCGCAAACACGGAGGTGGCCCGTACGACGAACTGCAAGCGAGGTACTGCGCGCCTTCTGCATTTGGAACTCTACATTGGCAGAATAACATCAAATTGGAACTGGAGGTGCTGCCACTGCTGCTCCATCAGCTGTGTGCCACATTCCACAAGATGAGTGATCGACGTGTTTTTGGCGGGATGGTGTGACGTCCCCTCTGTGTTGCCACCCGCATAAACTATAGACTGCCGTATAGTCTGCGGCGACAGTCCGCTACAAATGCAATAAAAAAAAAGACGGAAGAAATTGCTTCACATAGATGCTGGAATAAATCTGCATGAATTTTTCCTTTAGAAAGAAACTAACTTCCGTCATGTTAGCCTTTGACCTTTTAAAATCCATTAGGTAGGCTTCCGCTTTTAATGAAGATTGGAAATTTTATTAAGTGTTAAAATTTAATGGCAGTTTTATAACGTTGTTTACTATGACAGCAATGATTAATTATAAGATTACTGGTCACTACTAAATGCTATGCTATAGCTTTACCGTGGCAGTCTCCGAGTGCCACACGTATTTTTTTTTAATTGTATTACGAGCAGATCAGGCACCAGTTAAATTCAGAATTCCTGCCGTCATTATCCATTTTTGTATTTATCGGAAAGAGACGTTGAAGAGATAAGTAATTCGCTTGATTGTGAGTTCTACGTCTAGTTCTAAAATGAGTGATTTGATAAAGATATATTTGTAAAAAAAAATAACCTGTCTATATGAAGAACGAATCAATTGCATCTCGGGTACAAGTGCATTCAGGAAACCAGTATATGTGTCGCTAAACTGTGAACTTAAGTACATTTGCCCACACGTCAGAACACATTCTTCTATTTCACATTATTTAGATAACTTAAATTGTAATTGATTGTTAAATAAGGATGCATGTGTAGTAAATTTTCAGCCTTCAGGTATAATGAAATAATAAAAATATCAGTGTCCAAATATCAGAAGAGAATAATTTAATTGACAAAGATAATTCCAAAATGCCGTCTCTTGAGCTTCTAAATTCAATGTAGTTAGTGGATTGATTTTTTGGTAGCTTTGAAGATGTGTGATGACGTTTATCTATTTCCTAACTGTAGTAGATATACCGAACGTCGGGTTATTCTTTTAATTTTATAATTTACTAGGTGTTGCTTGCGGCTTCACCCGCGTGAAAAGCCTTTTTCGCTACCAAAGTCACTAAAACACAGTATTTATTTATTAACATTATTTCTCATGGGTGCAAATGAACGGGATAAAAAGTGTCTTTGTGTTAATCCAGGACATAATCTACTCGTGTACTAAATTTCAACCAAATCCGTTTGTTGTTTCTGCGTTTACTTCTAACAAACATACAAACATCCAAACATTTTCAGAAACTTTCGCATTTATTATATTAGTAAGATAGTAGATAAGTCAATGTTATGCCATTGCTTGCCTTCAGGTAGAATTAGAGCTACTGTTTCTGACACATACATTATTGTGATATTAACATTATATTTTATTACATAACTACGGCGAAATTGTAATTTACAATTGCTATTAAATTTAAAATGTTAATGATTTAATCATTTGTATTTAAATTATTATAGTTAAATTTTGTTTCACATTTGAATATTTCGTCAAATATTTCTGTACAAAATACATTACTATTTTTAAGAGAAGCTTGACTTTAATTTGCTGTCAATAATATAGCAGTTATTATATTACTTTTGCACACTTTATGATTTTTACATTCAAAACATCTTTGTATAGATCCCGTGAATATACAAACAGACGTGTTAAAGATGTTACCGAATATATGATAACCGAAATCTTTAATGTTGTGCAAACAGCGAATCCACTGGTGTACTAAAATAATTCATACGTCACTACAGTAGATAAGAAATAATACCAGTCTAAGGCACTGTTATTACTCTAAAGGAAATCAATCTTATGTCAGAGTGGGTAAGGTGCTCTTTCCACACGCAGGCAATAACGATTTCCTCTATATTTAGAGTAACAGTAAAAAAAGTGGCGAAGCGAGAAAATTTTAAAAGTACACCCTACACTTACTATCTTACTTCTTACTAATATAAATGCGAAAGTATTTGTTAGAAGTAAATCCAGAAAAAACTAAACGGATTTGGATGAAATTTTGTAAACGGGTAGATCAAGTCCTGGATTAACACAAAGGCTACTTTTTATCCCGGTAATTTGCTACCATGGGAAATAATGAATATTTTTAATCTGATTCTTTAAGTAGATGACGTTGAACTCGTACTTTGTTTTAGGGACTTTTGTAGCGGGAAAGGTTTATCATGCGGGCGAAGCCGCGAGCAACACCTAGTACTTAATATATTTTGGGGCCACTTGAAGCCCGGGGCTCGTGGCATTTTGCCCGTCTTGCCATCCTATAGTTCCGCCCTGCTTCTGGGACGTGAATTGTGTAGAGCCAACATCCAAAACCGTAGACACATCATTGACTTTTTTATTGCAGTTTAAAGGTGGGACGAGGGTGTCACTCGTTTGATTGTAAACGTTATGACCGCCCAATAGCAATATAAACAGTACCAATACAATATCCACAGTATTATATACTGATTGATTATAATATCATAATAAATAATAATAATAATACCAGCCCTGTATTAAATACTGCCCACTGCTGAGCACGGACCGCATCTACTACTAAGAGGGTTTTAGACCTTAGTCCACCACGCTGGCCTAGTGCGGGTTGGCAGACTTCACGTACTGAAATTAGAGATTATTTTCTCAGTTATGTAGGTTTCCTCATGATGTTTTCCCTTACCGTTTTAAAGCGAACGATAATTGAGAAACAATACACAAATAGCTTTGAAAAATCACAGATGTTGCCTTGGGTTTTGAACCTGAGGACATCCAACTCTTCAGACCGTTTCATTCCTAACTAGGCTATCGTAGTCGAACATTGAATTTGAAAGTACTGCGTGGCACTCCACTGCGCTCGTCACCATGAGACAAGATGTTAAGTCTGATAATTACGCTGGCTATAATGTTCTACAAACCGGAACACAGCAGTACATGCACTGTTGTGTAGCGGTAGAAATAGACACTACAGTGCTACCTATCCAGATGGCTCCTCGCCTACGAGGGACCTACCACCAGTAAATTAGTCTCAGCAGACTCAAATGACAGAATTAGGTTTCTAGGGCAACTTTATCCACATTTCGTGTTCCTCATTTCCAGGAACACGTTGAAGACACAAACACAAACACGAGACTATTCACTCTAATTTTTTTGACGTACGCAAAACTAGTATTAGCCTATTCAAACCTACTGATATATCTGATACGTTCAGACTATTACTCAGATTACCGAGTTTCCGAAAATTTTAACTAATTAAAAAAAATGCCTGAAGGTTCTAGTCCGTGGTATATGCAGTGACCGTTTAGTGGACGTAGGACACGGCGCGATCAATTGACCTCGAGCGCCAACAGATAAATACAGCTTGGACACGTGCCCCGTGGCACGTCGCTCCCTGTCAGTGCCTCGTACCTACATAGTTTTGTACAGAGCTGGATATAGGTATTAGGTATTTAGGTACCTACTTCATTTTGCCTACGTTATAGGCAACAAAATAATAAATATGCTAAATAAGATGGATTACTTTAAAATTCCGATGAGTATGTTATACTCATCAAGCGCGCATTTTAAAATAATAGGATTGTCAGCCACCAATGTTTTTGTCTCTCACTTTTTGTATAGTCTTGTTGAAGATAGCCCCAAATGGTTCGTTTGTACAGTTATGTAATACATATTAAAAAGTCTACATGACGCTAAACGTGACGATCGGAACTCCACCTTAAAATAATTACCTAATTGTTCACGTATATCGATGTTCGACTAATTCAACATGTCCTTCAATACACACAAACAAACTTAATTAAATTACAGCCAAATGTACCGAACGAAATGGTGGCTAATTGGGCCACTCGCAGGTAAGAGCTGTAAATGGCCAATGGTACTTGCATGCCCCAGGGAAATCGGCCGAGTGTACATTGAATCACAGTTAAATTTCCATTGCATCTTTTGTTCATTAACATGGTACGATTGAGAGGTCTGTTTGGGGTTATTGGATTATGTCCCCTTCTTGATCTAGTTATGGTATATTTTTGTCTAGCTCTTGTTGCGATACTAGCGGTGCGTGGCGATTGCCAGGCCGGCCGACACGGTTACAAATTATAATTACTGCCTCGGTGGCGTTGTTGTATTACGGTACGACTGCAATGCTGAGGTCTCGGGGTTCCATCCCCAGGTCAGGCAAAGTGATATTGGGTTTTTCTATTCAGCATCAGCCCAGAGTCTGGTATTTGTGCCCGATATTGAAATATGCTCGCCAACTATCATTATGGGATGGAATACGCCCGGCGAAAAGTAGGTGCACTAGTTGCGCCTCTGCCACACGTACGGGCATAAAAGGCGGGAGTGTGTGTGTCTGTGTTATATTCTATTATCTTTAAGTCATCGAAAGGGAACTTCCAGTATATGTCTAGACATACACCATCCACTACAAATAGTGTCATCAGTTAACACAATCAGGCCAATACGAGCTAGGACGAGGTGATTAAGCTAAATGGAAGCTAGCGGGGGTGCGTGCACGTCAACCATACAGTTAACACTTATTGTTACAAATCAACTTTAATGAAAATATCGTTCATGAGATATATTAGTTATGATTATCGCAATTTATTCATGAAATTCGGTTATTCTCAAGGACATAATCGTAGGACATTGTAGCCAGTGTAACTACTGGACATAATGAGACTTAACATCTTATGTCTCAGGATGACGAGCGCAGTGGAATGCCACACAGTACTTTGTAACTCAAGGTGCTGTATGGTGCTACTACTGTTTATGGGCGGTCGTATCGCTTACCATCAGGCGAACGGCATGCTCGTCTCGTCATTCTATGCCATAAAAAAAATCGTTTATTTTAGTGTAATTTACTAATTGATTATACCCACTTTTTTCACAAGTTTAATTACAAATAAATCAGTCACCGCTATTTTTAAGTGGCGAAACCAAGATAACCGTTCCACTGACCCCCCCCCCCCCCCCAGTGGTGGTAGCGACAACGCGTTTTTTCACCGCGAAAAAAAACGGCCTCAATTCCCAATACAAACTTCCAAATACGCTTCTGTTTATTGATACACTTGATCGATTAATATCTTACAGACATGAACAAGATATATCTTTCGTTCCCTTGTAGTTTATCGGTATAACCCCTTATTTCAATCATAAAGGTTTCCGATAATAATTGTTCAATATTCATCAGGCGAGATGCCGAGATCGGCGGGCGGGCGGTTGGATTATTTTTCATTTGCCTGCATAAACGAGTACGGTCTAACTGAATACGAGTGGATCATAAAAGAAAATCATGAGATACTTGTCTCCCTTCGTTTCGCAAATAAAATGTGCTCCATTCAATAAATATGCTGAGAGAGCAACTGTTACAACGTTAAACTGTGCTGCGTCGATATTTCCAGATGTTTGTAAACATTATATTTTCGGCCTCAGCTGTGGGATGAAGTCATAAATCATACACGGGAACACCTTTAAAATCCACATTTTGCGAGTCGTCGACCCAAAATGAACGTGCTGAAAGAGTAACGGTGTGTTAAAAAAAAATAACATAGTTTTTTGTTTACGACACCTTATAGTCTGTTTGAATATTGGGAGGTATAAAAATCTATGTAAATTGTTTGGTACTGTGTTAGAGCGATACCTAAAATATTATAGTTTACGAAGAAAATGAAAAGGGGAGTTCAATCAGCTTTGTTATAGTTATTCTAATATTTATTCCATTTCTTTATCGTTATAAAGTGTTTTTAGTAAGTAGAGTCACGTACATGCAAATGGTAAACCACTAAAGCTAAAGCTCAATTTCTCTAAACATCTACGCGCACGCATGCTCACGCCTTTTATCCCCGAAGGGGTAGGCAGAGGCGCAACTAGTGCACCCACTTTTCGCCGTGCGTATTCCGTCCCATGATGTGATAGGGGGCGAGCCTATCGCCATACCGGGCACAAATTCCAGACTCCGGGCTGATACTGAATAGAAAAATCCAATATCAAATAAACATCTACAGTACCAGATAAATCGTGGATGTATTATTATTATTGATCTTGATTCCTGAACTAATAAAAAATAGAAAGGTGACGGGTTTTTTCGGGCCTACGGAAATATCGATGATCTTACAAAACGCAATTTCGTGGCGTAAATGCGTGTGATTTTTGTGAAATAATGGTCAGACCCATAAGGAAATGAAATTTCATTTCGTTTTATTTCAAGCTGACCTCTTCGTGCTGTAACCATGTCTATGGCATTGCTATACCTACCACTGCAGAAACTGTTTAATGTTTGATTGAGAGTACACCCAATTTGGTGCTAGTACACTTTCTTAACATAAAACGCCCATTTTTCGTATTTTACCAAGCAGGTACGATTGTTTCGGAGATGTAGAAAGGAAACAGCAGATAACTCTTATTGTCTACTTTAGTTGTAAGTTGCATGTTGCTGACAGACGACGCGCAAGCAACTTATTTAGAAAGTTAACGAGAATACACTTGGCTGGCTGTACCTTTTTATTGACTTTTTATACTGTCTAAACATTAAATCTATTAAAATTTCAGTCACCCATTTAATATAGTCTATTCATATCGTGACCTGATGGGCCGATGCAGTCATCCATTATTAGTCGTTAGGTACCTATTGCCAGAGGCGAGCGAGCCGTAGGCAAGTTTTAAGCACAATATTGCATAGTATCGTACATAATATGTGTCTAAGAATGTACTTCTACTATTAATGTAACATTACCAAACAACGACTTCAGTGCTAAGGTCTTGGGTTCGATCCCCGTGTCGGGCAAAATAATATTGGGTTTTTCTAGTCAGTATCAGCCTGGAGTCTGGAATTTGTGCCCGATATGGCGATAGGCTCGCCCCCTATCACATCATGGGAGGGAATACACACGACGACAAGTGGGTATACTAGTTGAGCATCTGCCTATCCCTGCGGGGATAAATTGGCATTGGTTAGCTTGTTTAGCACAAGCTTACAATACAATTTATAATTTTCTAAAAAATAACAATGTTACCTGCGGTATTAAAACTAAAGAACATTTGCAAGCTAGAAATATTATAAGTCTATATATTCGTCGTAAAACATCTTACGTAGAAACTAAAATTACAGCAAACGCAAAGAAAATTCTGCACCGCGACCAGCTGTCGAATTCGGTTTGAACTGGTTTAAAGGCCCATAAAAGTTTCCATGTGTGCGTTTCGGTTGGGGTGTCATAGTAAAACATACAACAAGAGCATAAATACATAGGTAACATTAAATTGTATGTTGTTTTGACTAATATTTTTCAAAATTAAAACTAACAGCAATAGCATTGATATGATTAATGTGTGTTGTTTTGAGTAACGATATGTTTATCAGAAAAACCGACTAACTTATATGAATCAGATTTATTAAAGTATTTTGTTTGTTGCATATAAATTGGGGTTCAATGATACTAGTTAAATAATGTACTCAAGTAATTTTACAAAAGATGCATCAAAGTAATGCATTAAAGCTTTGAAACTACAAAAACACAGTTTCACTGTCATACTGGTGGTAGGTCTCTCATTATGTAAGAGGCCGTCTGGGTGGGTACCACCGCAATGTCTATTTCTACCGCCAAGCAACAGTGTGCATGCACTGTTGTGTTTCGGTTTGAAGGATATTGTAGCCAGTATAACTACTGGACATAATGAGACTTAACATCTTATGTCTCAGGATGACGAGCGCAGTAGAATGCCACTCAGTATTTTGTCAGTCAAGGTGCTGGATGGTGTTGCTACTGTTTATGGGTGGTCGTATCGCTTACCATCAGGCGAACGGCATGCTCGTCTCATCATTCAAAGCAATTAAAAAAAAAAAAATACTAGACTTTTGTTTACGAAACGTCCCGAAATTAGGTTCGCTAACGGCTAAACACACCCCGAAACACATTAATCAAACTATCCTCTGACCCATCAGAGCTTCTGCGCTCATCTATAATTAACATGATCAACAAATCGTTTAACAATCTGTCATTGCATGAACTGTGCGCGCGTGTAGTCTAACACGCGAATCAGCGTAGATTTCAGCATCTATTTCTGTTGCTGTAAACAGCATTGTGCGGGTAATGTTGTTTGTTTACCGAACATGCCCCGAATGCCGACCCCACCTCTTAATTGGCAGCCGTTTGATGCCATATCCGCGGTATTAATAGTCAAACAAAGTATTACGTAAAAAAAAAAAAAAAAAAAAAAAAGATACGTAGAAAATGATGAATAGATTACGAATCTATTACTTAAAATAGAAGCTTTAAAATTCAACTGAAGAGAAATAGGAACATTCAAAGAACTATAAAAACCCCGGTGAAATAACGATATATTTCGAAATGTTCATTATAATTATGACTGCATTTCAAGTAGTGTTGGGTAGGACATGCAGAGGCGGTACATTTGGCTCAATATTTTATATTGTACTACTTCAAATTTCATGTCGCGGTATTCGCGAAGTCGCGTTACTTACTATTTGTTTCAGTAAAACTATAGTACGAGGATAGAGAGGGAGCGAGACGCATGCTACAAATTACAATAGTACGTCATTCTTCAATAAACATATGTCATATTTGTACTCGTTACTTCAAACGTATCGCCGAGCTTCAGAACGCCTCGCCTCATTTGAAGTAGGACATTGTACTGGCTTAGTGCACAAAAGAGGCTACTCTTACAAACTCTTTTTATGTCGTGTCCTACCCAACACTAATTTCAAGTATTTTGATACATGTATCACTTGTATCAAAAAGTAGGCAAACAGAATAGAATATGATTATAACTGCGTTACTAGTCATGAAAGGTACAACGCTGCCATAAAGTAATCTCATAAACTAGCAAACAGACAGATCTGTAACATTTGCAAACACTGTATTTATAAAGTGTGTTGTACGAAAACGCTGCCTAATTTATCGCTGTATCTAATTTATAGTCCTTAGGTCGGTTGCCAATTTCGCTCTTCGTCGCTGTTATTAGCTCGGGGCGAGATTATCTCGGCTATCAGGTTTCAGATTTATACCGGCGACAGTACAGTTGTCTGGCAGATAGGTGAGCGTCCTTATGGGAATAGGGCTGCTCTATTTCGTTCCGGGATATTCCATCACATAAGTCTGTAGAGCGTCAGAGGTACGGTGGTTTCATATGCAGAAAAAAACATATGTACAGTCAGCAGCATAAATATCTGTACAAAATCAAAATTTCAAATCGCCTATATACGCGTTAAGTTAAACTGAAACATTTTTTTTATTCGTTTGAAGTAAAGTAAATCTCTTGTATTTTATTTTTGTGAAGAGAAAAAAAAGATTAGTAAGAAAACAAAAGTGGGTAGGCAATTTGAAGTGGTGAATTTGTTCATCTACTTATGCTGCTGACTGTACATATAACTTAATATTATTTAAGCTTACGCGAGACATATCACATTACTAGCTTGTCAACACGGTTTTACTCACGTATTCTTGGTCAGAATCGCCGACCAGTTTCGACCTATTATCATATAACTTAATGTTAGTTTTAGCAAGTTGTAATTATGTATCTCAGATTGACGAGCGATTCACCGCGAAAAATAACTTTACAATTATGTATGTAGGAATACAAAAATTTGCATTCATTTTGTTACTGTCTTTGTTAGTGTAGGTAGAGTCTCTCATTTCACTGTAGACGGTATAGTGTAGAGTTAGGCTAGAAGACTTAGACCACCGAAGCGGTAATGTTAAAAAAAGAACGAACAAAGTTTCCCAGCCTGAGTTTTGAATCAATGACTTCTCGGTTTACAGCCCACATAAACTGCTACGAGACGAAGAAGGTCACCAATTCCAGATTCCATATAACACAAAATACTTGTTATATCTAGCTTTAAAAATACACACACACTCACGCCTTTTATCCCCGAAGGGGTTGGCAGAGGCGCAACTAGTGCGCCCACTTTCGGCCGTGCGTATTCCGTCCCATAATGTGATAGCGGGCGAGCCTATCGCCATGTTGGGCACAAATTCCAGACTCCGGGCTGATACTGAATTTAAAACCCAATATCATTTTGCCCGATCCGAGAATCGAACCCAAGACCTCAGCATTGTAGTCATACTGTAAGACAACTACGCCACCGAGGCAGTAGTTGTATTAAAAATACATGTTGATTAAAGCAAAAAATGATATCTATTAATTATTTTGAAGTCGGTAAAACAGCCAACGTGAGTGAAGCCTGATACCGTTTCGTGCGTCAATCGTCAGCTAATGAGATTGGTTCAAGTCTGGCATTAACAAATGTGTACAAGAAAATATTTTGTATATAAATCAATTCATCATGTCTAAACCAACATGTTTCATTTTGTGGTCCTTATTTTTACCAAGTCCGTATTTTGTCGGTTATATTGAAATTAAAAAGTTCAGTTTATAATTGATGGTGACGTTTGGCCTATATATTGTATAGTTAAGAAGCTATGCCATCTATATGCTCGAGTTAATCTAGGTAGGTACCACAGTACTGCTTGTATTTTTCTACAACAATAATATTATTATGTAAGTAGGAAACATCATTATGTTTGTACTACGTACTAAATTGCGCGATCCGAACATTCACTCTGTTCAACTGAATTGTACTGCAATCATCACACCTGACAATAGTGTGGCTTCAACATGGATTAAAGCGATCTGTTTTGAGTTTGGTTAGACGACATAAATAATGTTTTAGCGCTGCAGCGAACTTTAGTTCTAACTCCAGTATTTTGAACAAATTATTTTCATGGACGTTCGTGTCTATCGGTACAATATACGTCAATGGTAGGAAATGTTTAGGTTTAAAATTTGAAGGAATGGATTCCAAATTGAATTTATGGAGTGTCGTTACTGGTCTTTACAAGACTTGAAATCTGTGTCACAAGACAAGCGTAATACAGTAACGTAATACATTCAGCGCTTTGTAATTTGAAGTCCAGGGTGGTGATACTGTTTTAGTTTGCTGACATTGATATCAGCAAGAAAACTACGTTGAAAGTTATTATAAAAACTTAATGACAATTTCCTTTGTTACAGAAATACGTGGTCAGCACGGATCGGAGCGGAGATATCCATGTTCATGTCCAGGTAAATCCATAAGAATTTATTATGTACCTACTATGAATACCAGATAATAATTAAATAATAAAGCGCACATAGAAGTATTATAGCATATGCAACTACTAAACCACGATTCGCCAAGAATATATTATATATTTATATTTTATGTTTATAAAGAATCTCATCAAATAATACAGCCAAAGTAGCACAATTATTTTGAAAAGTATTTTACAAATTACTCATGTATATTTTATATGCCGTACACTTACCTTTTTCTCAAAAAGGCGTAATATAATAGAATAATCTCTTTTTTTTTCATTGATTTGTAATATCACGCGAAAAATGTCGGCCACGTCACATTTGAGCTGTGGAATCATCTTACCAATATTATAAACGCGAACGTTTGTAAGAATGTATGGATGTATGTTTGTTACTCTTTCACGCAAAAACTATTGAACGGATTTCGATGAAATTTGGCGTACGGGTAAATCATGTCCTGGATTAACATAAAAGCTACTTTTTATCCCGGGAAAACATAAAGCGGGAATTTTATCCCGGAGAAACTTTTTGACGCGGGTGGAGCCGCGGACAAAAGCTAGCATCCCATAAACAAACCAATGTTACTATGACAATCAAACTCAAATTTTTCGTAAAATTCGCCTTTCTTGCTTGTTATACTTCTGTGCGCCTTTCGATGAACAGCCGATAAGAAATTGCAAACTGTGACGTCGAAGAGTGTCAACGGCCACAACGCTCTGTGCGTGAGAAACAGGTAGCGCGATAACCCCACCACGGCCCAACTTTAGCTTTCAATAATATTTCAAATATGAATAACTGCTTTATTATTCAACGAATTTTGATGCTAATTTCACTGAAGAATTACTGCTTCGTATTACTTACTGTTACATATAAAACAATGTTCAAAATCAAACTTAGGAAAGTAACCTTCTGTAAAATAGCCAATTAGATGACAAACAAGCTAGTAGATTGCAAAGATAATGATAATGGATCATAACCGCCCATTAACATTTCAATGCCAGAAGGTACGTGGGTGCGTTACTGGCCTTTAAGATAAGGAATGGCAAAATATTTTTTTATCTCCGGGAATAGAGAATGCAACCACAAAGACATAATTATTTCTTTGGTAGAGCCAACTTATTATTGCTCAAGACAAAACTCTCTACTAAAAGGTCTGAAGCGCGTATTAATCTATACAGGTTACAAAATAATCGTTTTAAAACAGAGTGTAAATATTTTTGCACGTTTGTACTTTTGCTAATACTACTTATGACACAAATCGAGTTTATTGGATTTTCAAAAAATATAAACTGTATAAGTCTAAGGTATAAGTTATGTTTAAGAAGGTTGTGTATTTTGATTCATAAGAGTACCTAAGCATAGGAAAGTAATCCTTAAGTTTTGTAGGGAAAATATCGACTCGTCTTGGGTGGGCATATAAGATTTTTAGATAGAGAACTAGTTTTTTCGTGGACATTTATCATAAATACCTACACCATAAAACAATACTTTGACGCAGAAAAAAAATATAAATTAATAATAGTGTTTAATAGCAGAAGCGACGCAGAAATAAAACTGGCCGTATGATTTTATTACCGTGACAAAATTAAGAAAGCTACGACGCTTGACATTTTAATTCCCGCGCGAATTTTGGCTGGAAGGCTGGAACGTGGTAATAACTGGCACGTTGAAATGCCGATACAGTAAACATTGTGTTGTAGCTTTGAGTATTTACCAATGTTGTAGGTAATATTTTGTAAGGATGTTGGAAGGAATACAAGCTATTGTTCTTTTTGTTGTTGTGAATAGATTTAAATATAGAATAGTAATTAAAACTAAGTAAAAGTTTTAGGTAAGAATAACGCTGAATTAGAAGTAACAAAGTAGGTATTTGTTTTACCACATTAATATTCTGAAAAGCAATAACTAAATGCTTTGACATAGCATAATTTATAATAGATGTCGCACTACGTACGTTTTACGCATCTGGAGTAGGAGAAGCTGGCGTCAGAGAAAGATTACCAGTTACGATAGTACCTAGTTCATATTGTGATAGATCGATGAATTTTCGCTGCTCGCGTTCGAGATTTAAGCGAAGTAGATGACGCACAAGGGCAACCTGTGCAAACTTGTGCATATATTATTTGGGCAGGGTTACCAATCCCGGACAACGCATGTTTTTAGAATCTTAAAGATCCAAGCATTCAACGGTGTCATAGTGTAAAAATATTTCGATCACTGGAGTCAGCAGCCAATACAAATGTATATAAGTACATATACCTGTAATATTATTACACGATGTATATATATATACACCAACGCAGTAAAACATACGCCATATCGTTTCACGCGAACGCCCTTAATGTTCTATAAATAACAGACGGACTCAATGAAACGCCCATCAATCTATTTCAATTTCCCATTTCTGATATTGACCACGATTCGATCGCGTATTACAATAGCTTGCATAGTATTTAGTATAATATTTACATGATCCAAGCTAGTTTTTCTCTTTCATGACTTGATACAGGAATTTGCGATACATACAGAGTTAGTTAGAGTTTACCTCAGTTTATTGACTAATAGGTGCAGCCCAATATGATATTAATTTACCATAGATACTCTAATATCATTATAGATTCGCCTACGCCTTAATACAAACAGAATAAAGTTTTACACCACAGTCAAAAAAATCCTTATAGTAATCCGTTCAAAACCGTACTGAGCTTCGAAAATGTTCCTTGGGTATAATTAATTTTAAAAAAGTTATTTGGTCGCATTCGAAATGTATTACATAAAAAAGGTAATTCAGATTATATTATCTTGTAAATAGTGCGGTTAAATTTTCTACGCTAAAAGGTCATAATAATATAGGTAGATACCAGATTAAGATGTTACATTCATTATATTTATAAAACGAACAAACAAAACGATTGAACATCCCGTGATCACTTTAATTATAATACGTAGTCTAAATTTATTTGGTTTATCGTAAGAGATCCTGCATGCCTGAGTGTTTACCGTCCTTGTTCTGAGAGTTTTATAGGTATATCCTGCGTATGAAAACCGTTATTCTTATTTTAATTTCCTTTATGTAGGTACTCATTATATTTACGGCACAGATATGTAGACGGTAATCGGTATTGCCGGATATACTTTCTTTGTGCATAAATTGTTTTCTATTTTACACGCTGCGTTACAGGGAAATGCAAAGGTGAGTCCAATAAGACTTTTATGCTAATAAGAACACATATTCGCAAAGAAAACATGCACGATACACATTGCTGTTTGTTTTCCATCAGGCGCACCTTTTATCGTGCTTTCTGCGGAATAAGGTGTTTTATTGCGTTGACACAATTAAGTATATTCTGTAGTATATACTGAGCTGTTTACAATATAAAACGAATAACGCCCTACTTTCATGTGATTATTGTGAGTAATCATAAATCAGAATTGGCCACAGCGTTCATTAGTTAAGTGTAGTGTTAATAATTATTTGTATTACACGGCTTTAGTACCTATAGTTTAGCAAAATTAAAAATAATGCTATATGTTCAATATGGTTTCAAAAAATAAACAATACACTAGTGACGTAGTTATAATAAGTAGGTATGCCCGTTATGTATGATATAAGATTATAATCAACGAGCATAAAATAAACTACCTGTCGGGTTGTATTAGTTCCTGCCTCTTGGTGTCATGAAACAATAGGCATTGTGCAGAAGAACATCCTACATGTTCTACAGTGCGTTCTATAGGGAGCGTAGTATCCAAAGAGAATTATAATACACATGGAAAGTAGTACCGCTTGTTTTACAATTCATAGTCTTGTGATGTGTGAAGTCAAGCGGCTGTTCTTTATTGGTGTTCACAGTAAATACCTGTGGTTTATCACTGTGTTGACCAATGCATAGAATCTTTTGAGATCTAAGTAATTCTAAAGTTCGTTATTATTATTTATGAAAATATATTATGTTTATCTTCTCTGCACAGAATAAACACGTACACTATTATGTCGAAAGTCGATTTAAATTCCACGTAAATTAAGAATACGTAAGAATCTCAAAAAAAATATTTATTAATAAATAACTTATACATACCTAGTACTATACAACCTCACACCTTAACCCAAAAGGGCTTGGTAGAGTCGCAAAACGCACCAGCTTTTCACCAAGCTTAGGCATTCCACATGTGGCTGGCGCCCAGACTATTTCCATTTTTTTGTTTTGCTATAGCGTGTTTTTGACATGTGGAGTTCCGTTCTTTGACACGTAGCTCACCTATAACTATATCAGGCACTCCAATCAGACTAATATTTTACATATGTATATAATCTAGTGTATGTAATTCCAGGGTGACCTGAGCCAGCAGGACAAACGATGCGTGTTCCTCACGGTCCACGACCTCGGCACCAACCGTGAGTACCCTAGTACCCTACCCTAGCCTTCACTATGATTAATCCGCTGTTCGTCCTATTCAAACCATGTAGTTTTCTTGGTTACTTATGCGCGACATATAATTTAATAGAATGGCATGTTGTCATTTGTGGTGGAGTCACACTATGTTGTATGAGACAGAGCCATGATGTATCGAGAGTTTCTGATTATATTTAACACACACACATACACACTCACGCCTATTATCCCCGAAGGGGTAGTCAGGGGCGCAACTAGTGCACCCACTTTTCGCCGTACGTATTCCGTCCCATGATGTGATAGGGGGCAAGCCTATCGCCATATCAGGCAAAATTCCAGACTCCGGGCTGATACTGAATAGAAAAACCCAATATCACTTTGCCCGACCGGGGGTCGAATCCGACCTCAGCTTTGCAGTCGTAGCGTAATGCAACTACGCCACCGAGGCAGTCAATTATATTTAAGTCTACAATATATGTTTATCGGCTGGACCAGCCCCTTATTCTCTATGAAACAAGTTATTTTCATCGCCCGTAATGAGCGCGTAACGCATTTTATCGCGTTTATCACTATGGAAATTGGACTACAGAATGCCACTTAACGCTAATTACACGAAGTTAACTTAAGGCGGTCGCGTTACGAGTAAACACTGTCATAGAGAATAAGGGGACAGGATAGTATAGCCAAGTTTTACGTTGACTCTACCGGGAATCTCAAATACTTCCATTATTACCTATGTGTACATAAGGACATGCAGTAATTGCTTACAAATTCGAATTCTAAATGGGCTTAAACATTTGCACGACTCAAAGTTTTTATTACATCGTAAATTATTCAAAACCTAACATTCACATCATAGGAGATTTTAAAAGATTAATGTTCATTTGTTTTCAGAGTTAAAGTGTAGTAAATTACACTGAATAAACTACAATTATATTAACTGTTGTGGATGATTAATGTTATTTATGCTATTATTGCATTGCAATTTGAATTGCAATTATGCTAATTCTTACTTTAATGTGGAAGTATGTTTGTTGTTTTGTTCTTATTTTATACAGCAACGGATTTATGGATCCATATTTTTTTTTATAGAATGTATTTTTTTATGGCATTGAATGACGAGACGAGCATGCCGTTCGTTTGATGGTAAGCGATACGAGCACCCATAAACAGTAGCAACACCATCCAGCACCTTGAGTTACAAAGTACTGTGTGGCCTTTCACTGCACTCGTCATCCTGAGACATAAGATGTTAAGTCTCATTATGTCCAGTAGTTTCACTGGCTACAATGTCCTTCAAACCGAAACACAACAGTGCATGCATACTGCTGCTTGGCGATAGAAATAGACATTGCGGTGGTACCCAGAGGGACTCTTACATATGAGAGACCTACCACCAGTATAAGTCGAAGACTAACATAGACTTACATTCATTTACCTCATAGAGATGCTTAAAGATAAAGCTTTCTAAAGACATGGGCGAAACCGCGCGCTAAGACTAGTTATAATTGAAATGCGATTTCCCGGTGATTATTTGCTGCGTCATTAACTTTAATAACCTTACAACATAATATTATGATGTACCTACATCATAAAAGTTTAATATATCATTTACGCGATAGGTCGTTAGTGTCGTGGTTTTAAATTACCATCCAGTCCAAACCCACATACAATCTTTGTGTAAGTCTTTAGACCATCGCTGGGTCGCATATTGTTACACTAGAGAAAGTTGACATCATTATGGGTTTGTCTGTAAAACTTGAAATTATTTTTTATGAAAAAGGATAAATGTTGATTGACTCCACGTCGGTTTGTGGCTCTATCTTGAATGTCTTTGTAAGGCACTAGTGTTGATACTAAGTCAGACTCTATTATGGATCCTTTACAACAATTGATAGTAAGGTGATATGACAAAAAAAAAATGGATTTAAAATGGAATGTTGAAATGAGTTTTACCGTTTTGATAATACTATAATCAATAATCGACAAACCAATCCAATGGCTGCGCAAAACTTAATTGAACCATAGGCTAAATAAATATTTATTCGATGAAAAGTTCACGATACAGAAGTTAATTCATTGGTCAAGGTTGTTGTAAAAGAGATTTTTGACACAAGTGGATTGACGAACGAATTTAATGATTACATTAATCAGTTTCCATTGATTGGCTTGACTCTACTAAGTGTTACACGTGGCTTCACCCGCCTGAAATAGTAACCTTTCCCGAGGTCAACGTACCAAAGTTTACTTTACCGAATTAATAAGTTTTTATCTAGGAAATGGTCTATATATCTCCCATATTTTATCTAAATCTGTTTAGAGCCATCCAAGCATCTTCACAAATTTTCCATTTTATAATTTAACTAAGAAGTAATATAATCATTATCAAATGAGCAACTGAGTTTTAAATGTTTTTAAGGGCTACAGAATACAAAACTAAACGCAAATGCATTACTTTAAGCGTCGACGACAGCTGGTTTGGTAACTTCCTGCGATCGTTCGGTGTATTGAGAACGTGAGTTCAAACGATTGCTTCAATGCTATATCGTATTTTGGCAACTTGTTCCTGCGTGATATAGTAATGGCCTCTAAACTGTTCAGACTAAACACGATCTATGTATTGTTACATTATAATTATTTGCGATGGTTAAATTGCGTTGATGCTTTAGTTTTTAGTTATAAGTACATACTTTGTACGTAGGATCACGTTATCGTTATCGATTATGGATTACCTACTATTATTACAGACTATATTCAGAGCATCAACTTCCAAGCTGTAGTAATTCTTTCCAATTCTATTTACATTGCATTAAACAGATCTTAATTTCCCTAAAAACTTAACAATGTTCGTCATTCAAGGTAGGTATAATAAAAAATCTGATTTACGTTGCCATTAATGTAACATTATTAGGTTTATAGAGGTAGCCAGTCTGCCAAGTTGGCGTCATTTAGTAGAGAATAGAATGGAACGATGGTATATTTTTCAGACTCGTCCCTGGTGGACTTCGTGAACTGCCCAGCGATGACAGAGATAAAAGAGAGGTCGTGCTTCATACACGTGGACGTGCCAGGTCATGAAGAGAACTCTCCAGATTTGCCGGATTCGTAAGTGTCTGATCCTGCTCTAATGACCTGCCCTAATGACGTCAAATAAAATCCAGTGATCAAAGTTATTTTCAGATCAAAATATATTATTTTCCTTTTTGTGTGTAATCTCACTTTAATATGGAGGTGCTAGGGATATCATCCGAAAATATGATTTATAATGGAATTTCAAATAAATTCGACAAATTTTACAAGTTTGATTTGTTTTTCAGGTACCAATTCCCCTCTCTCCAAACCCTAGGCGAGGACTTGATAACAGTCCTCGACTTCCTCCAAATCAGATACGCCGTAGGCCTGGGTGAAGGCGCCGGGGCCAACGTGCTAGCCAGATGCGGATTAGCACACCCGCGTCGACTCCTCGGTTTGATCCTCGTGAACTGCACAGCATCCACCTCCTCAGTAGCTGATGCCTTCAGGAGTAGGTTCTCGAGATGGCGCGGCGCCGATATATCGCAGTCTGAAGAGGACTTTCTCATTTACCACAAGTTCGGCCATGTGAGTTTTGTTCGAGAACACCTTGACTATCGCTATCAGGTACTATCCTTTTGTGTTTTGTTACTAATTTACTAAATCACGGTGGAGGTAACTGGTAAGAATTAGCAGACTCATTTTGAACTTTCAAATTCTCTTGATAAGTAAAACAGTAGTAGCTTTCCGTCAACTAGTTTCTTTATTTTGTTTCGTTGAATGTACAATCAAATAAATAAGCGGATGAGATGTAGTCGTCTGTATACTTATTGATAGTTTTCAAAATAAAGGTACTTACGAGTCCACTAGTCCTATAAAAATGACAGGTAAGGTAAGTAAATTCGGCATTGTAAGACATTTTTAATCCTTCGAATCAATCTGGAATCTGAATACAAAGGACTGTGCTATTCGGACAGACTGATATGTCTTAGTAAAGATTTACTTTAGCGAATTTGATAAATTGGTGATTATCATCGAAAACAACATCGTCCCGATATGTCGACCTACAAGCTACCACCTAGTTTGAGACGGTGATGAATGAGTTTGCTACTATAGTAAAATACAGCGTGCAAATAAATTACTTTTGCTAATTGTATCTGTGTCATCAATGTAGAATTTTAACAATTGTTGGCCTACATTCAATGTCATTTTTAGTTATTTTTTCTTTTCACTAACATACTAAAATAGCTTTATAGATTTAGTAGTATGTTGATTTTATTTCTGGAGTTATTAAAAGCCTTTTAGATTTTTAAAATGCCAATATTAATGGCTTTATACAGTTTTTATTATTTTTAGAACCTGAAGAACGAAGTGCATCTAAAAGGGTTTTAATTTACGCTGAGCTTGTTTATACCTATTCCTCATTTATTTCTAAATCAGTAAAATATTGAATTTCATTATTCTCTTTACGAATTGAACATAATTATTGTCTTTTTTTAATATTACCTACATATTCTCTTATCATAGTAACAACTGGTGTTATAGAGCTACATAGTTTGAATGTAGCTGGTGGGAAATCTAACTGTCCTACATGTCAAATTTCTCGCCCTTAGTTTTGTGACAGCATATATGGATCGTGAACTGGGAATTCCTGGGTTCGAATTCTAGGATGAGGTTCACGTTAAGGCCAGCCGTAAAAACTAAGCCATTCTGCAACATGTTTGAAAAAATATGTTGCGTCGACCCGACTTTCGAGTTAGATAAGGTCAGGGTTTTTTTTTTGATGGCATTGGATGACGAGACGAGCATGCCGTTCGCCTGATGGTAAGCGATACGACCACCCATAAACAGTATCAACACCATCCAGCACCTTGAGTTACAAAGTACTGTGTGGCCTTCCACTGCACTCGTCATCCTGAGACATAAGATGTTAAGTCTCACTATATCCTGTAGTTACACTGGCTACAATTTCCTTTAAACCGAAACACAACAGTGCATGCACACTGCTGCTTGGCGGTAAAAATAGACATTGCGGTGGTACCCAGACGGACTCTTACATATGAGAGACCTGCCACCAGTAAGGTGGCAGAAGAAACTACATATTAAATAATAATATAGCAAATAACGAGCGAATGCTGTTCGGCTGGAGACCGCGAGCGCACGCTGGCGGAGTACCGCTCGCGCCTGCGCGGGAACCTCAACACCCACAACATCAAGCAGTACGTCAAAGCGTTCATCAAGTAAGTATTAGACGACATTCATCAGGAAGGAAAATGTATTTATATGTCTATTTCTGTAGAATGTTTAGATAAACAGATTACTTCAGTGGGTAGGATCTGAGGGTCAAGTTATAGAGTAGCGAAATTACTAAGCTTTGATTAATTATATACCTAGATAGACACTGAACGTTTCAAACGCGTCAAAAAAAATAGAGGCGAACTGTTCCTCGCTAAATGAGTTCGAGTGAATATTTTTTTGTTGTTTTTCATGGATATAATTTTCTCCCCGTTTTAAGAGAAACCATGTAATAACTGGTATCATTATGCGCGCACACAAGGATACCCAAAATGATGCAGCGATAGCGTATGACACAGCTGTCACGCATACTAGCTTAAGAAAAGTTAGCCTGTTTGTTTTAGTTTCATTGCAGCTGGTCACTCTATCTACGTATATAATTAATCAAAGTTACTAATTATTAAATAAATGACAAGTGTGGTACTATATAAATAATTTCAATAAGTTAAGCAAAGCCTTCCAAGATAGAACAATGCTGAAGTTATTATTCTGCAACTGAAACTATTTATGTGCAAGCTTGGCAGATAAGAAAGGTCCATGCCATACTCCAAAACATCATTGCTGTATAGTGCAAACTATTATACAATCGCTATTCGCTGTTACAACCTATGGTTTTACAGACGACTATATGACACCAGAAGTATATGGTTCTCCATTCAAATAATATTACATAATGGTTTATCACGCTGCAATGTTATTTACCAATAATTTACGGATTTCCTTGATCGTACCTAGATTTTTTTGAAGCCTCGGTGCAAATTTACGTGCAATGTGAAGAAATCATTCAGCAGGCGGACATACTCTGGCAAGCATAGAAAAATATAATATACTTGCCCGATAACATATTTTCATCTGCTTATTTTGCAGTATCCATATCAAATAATATTAGTCAGGCTGACAGCTTTCAAACCAGCTTATGATATGGGGACGCGTTTTCTTTACTTTTTCATTAAGACTAACGTTTTAATTCGCAAGTTTCTTTTCCAATTACTAACGACGCCGAAGACATAACAAAGTTCAATTATTTATCATATAACTAAATCACAAGCTTCTTAATATTTCCAGTCGTAAAGACCTGATGCTGAAGGGTTGCCAGCCTGACATCCTGTTGATCACGGGTAACCTCAGCCCCTACAGCAATGTCATCGAGAAGCTGTACAAGGAGCTGGACCGCGACAAGGTCACCATCCTCAAGGTCGAGAAAGCTGGAGACGTGTTGGCTGAATCCGTAAGTACCTAACATACATTGTAATAAGAATGGAAAAGAATAAATGGTTTGTTCAGGAATAAGCGACTTTGTAAAAATAAAATATAGATATATTTTTTATAGAAAACAATGAGCGCATTATTAAAGGCTTCCGCTATTTCTAGACGAGAAAACATAACGTTAATTGTATACTTTCTATCAATCTATTTGTCCGATTTAGGCAAATGTTAAAACGTTAAAACTGACCTTGTACTATTTAAATATGGCTAAATATGCAACGAAATCAAAAACATTGAAATCGTGTTTTCTATTGGAGGAATATTTCTGCTTCGGAACACCATATTACGTTTATATACCTTATACCTATTATTTTGCGGTCTAGCATTCTTGCTCTAGTCATTCCAAAACATAGCTAGTATGTGCTACAGACTGAACTTTGTAGTTTCATAATATCTAAAGGAATGACACTGCTAAATACAATGTATGGAAATATATTAAAATTTTCATTACGGCTCTACGACTTCAAAAAGTTTAAGTACAAATATCTCCCTATATTTTGTAAATACTGTGTAGAAAGCTAGGCCTACTCCAATATCACTTCATATTAGGCTTTGCGTGTAGTTAATTTATAATCATAATAACAGCAATTTACCAATTATAAAATTACACAATTAAACCTATAAAGATATTTTGCAATTTCCTTCATTTTGTCTAGTATGGTAATGCTTAATTTATGATTTTTAATAAATCGTGCTTTGTTGCGCGTAAAACATTTCATTATTCATTTATTCCATAAAATTAAAAACGTTATTAAAATCAAATCATTTTGAAGCCGTAAACTTCCTACAAGGAAATGTCCAAAAACGGGCTTAAAATTCTAACTAAGATACTCCGAAAAACTAGGCCTTTGGAATAAATCGTATAAATTGAAAATACTCCGGTTTTGAGATTTATGTAATTTTATTTTGCTTAAAAACTGCACTTAAAGCTATGACTAAAAAAATGAACGTTTTTCCAAAAGTTTCTTATAAATGGAGGGGTCTAAAAATATATTTTTTAATGGATCCATATCATTGCCTCTAATATCAATAAAGTTTGAGCCTGGTTAGATTTTGAGGCCCAGCACCCATACAAAAAGCGGACATCTCCTTTGATATTTAAGTGCATTAAAAGGTATTTTAAATACCTTGACCAAATTAATACTGGCCCTATTCGCTGCCAGAAACCTTTGCAACTACGAGCGTCCTACAAAGGCAATTGCTAGAACCGTCGTATCCGATGATTACATTACGAAAGTAAAAGTAACGTTCATTGACTCGCCAAGACGCGAATAGATCCAACGTGTTTGGCGTTACGACACAACAGTGTAATCAGCTGCATATTATCACAAAGTAAATAAACAAACTAAATCAAGATGGCCTTGATTCTGATATTAATTGAGATAATAATCATCGGAGGAATGTTAGTGGGACTCTATCAGAAGAATACGAATTTAGTGTGCAAATCGAAAAAGAGATTTGACGGGAAAACAGTGCTAGTGACGGGAGGGACCACGGGAATGGGGTTAGAGATTGCTGCAGACTTCGCACATCGGGGAGCAAAAGTTATAGTCGCATGTCCTTTTCAAGATGAAGGGGAACACGGAAAGAAATTAATAATAAGAAGCTCTGGAAACGAAAACGTTATCTTCAAACTCCTCGATTTAGGATCTTTAAAATCTGTACGAGAATTCGCTGCAGACATCTTGGCGACAGAAGAAAGACTTGATATACTGATAAATAATGCTGGAGTTGGAACTGCCCGTGATTTCCTCACTAAAGACGGTCTGAACTTTATAATGCAAGTGAACTACTTCGGAACATTTTTATTAACTCTGTTACTCCTACCGCTTCTGAAGAAGACGGGAGAACCGTCGGAACCGAGTAGGATAGTAAATACGTCATCAGTACTACACAAAATTGGAAAAGTGGACATAGAGAACCTAAATAAAGTAAATTACTGGTATAAGATACAATTATACGGGAACAGTAAATTGTGTTTAGTGTTGTTTTGCGTCGAACTGGCGAGAAGACTGAAAGGGTCAAACGTGATTGTGAACGTAGTGGATCCTGGAGCCGTGGGAACGCAGATTTTTAAAAGTACTGGACCATCGTTTGGCAGTTTTTTGACATTCATCTTTGGTGTTTTGTTTAAACATCCTTGGGAAGGTGCTCAAACTGCTTTGTACGCAGCAACCAGTGCGAGAGCCGGTAAAGTTAGTGGGAAATATTTTATGAACTGTCAGCTAGGTCGGGCGTCTTCAACGGCTTTGGATGTACAACTTGCAAAAGACCTTTGGGACGAATCGTTGAAGCTAGTGAAAATAAGTGATGAACATTTGTGATCGTAACCTTTAGAAAATATTTTTATATTAGGATAATTAATAAATGTAAATACTGGGGTAAGTAAATTGTGTATAAGATGTATGTAAATAAAGTGTTATGTTTTAGAGGCCATATTTTATTTATTCACCGTCAAACTGATTCGATCTAAACTTAGACGCCTATTGATTTAAAACATTTGTTAAATCTCAAGCATTTATTCATGGAAATGGCGTTTTTGTTAGACTATTATTTCGCAGTAGAGACCTTGTTTGCAATAGATTTCTTTTTTATTTTAATAAAGGCGATGAAACCCATTGTAATGTGCATAGTAATATGTGTAGATCACTGATTTTGATATATTTTGGTTTTCGCATAAGAATAAATTCAAGTTACTATTCGTGTAAGGTCATTCCAGCAGTTTATTAATAAGTTATCATATTAGGTTTAAGTGACCCTTAATATTGACATAAGTAGTTTATTTTCACTCACAACAAATTTAAACCATGGAATTATTATGTACTCCGTACATTTTATTTCCATGTATTAAACATGTTAAATAAATAACTGCTTCAATGCTAATTTGATCCATTAAAACATGTTTGGCTAGCGTGACCATATAGAGCTCCAAACACCATAATTTACGAGTGATATGCACACCGGCACGAACCACTATCACTTTTTTTTTTTAATAAATAAAAATCTTTATTTGAACCACATTTTTAAAAATATACAGAAACAAAAGTGTACGATGATAGCTGTCGTAGTTAAAAACTGTGTTACAACTATTAACGCCCTACCTTCGGAAACAATTTGAGAAATATTTACCTTACACAAAAATAAAACTTAAATAATAATCAAATAATGATTTTAGATAAAACTTATAAAACAAGGTCTAATATAGAGTTATGTGCGAGTGTGTGTGTGTGTGTGTGTGTGCGTGTATGTGTGTGTGCGTGTATGTGTGTGTGAAATATGTTAAGTTAACTTCATATAAGTTAGGACGGAACACGCAGCGAAAAGCGGTTGCCCTGGTTGGACCTTTGCCTAACCTTTCGGGGATAAAGGCGTGATTGTTATTATATATGCACACAATCAAATATTTTTAAATTCCCAGCCGGCAAAGGTCGCGCAATCCCTGCTCCTGTTCTGCCAAGGGCAGGGTCTGCTGACGTCACTGCCGCCGCCGGGCGTGGAGCGGCGCATGTCGCGCGCCATGTCCATGGAGGAGTACGACAAGCCGAACATCAGGCGGCTGTCGCTCACGGCCAGCGTCTCCGAGTCTCCGCCCCCGAGGAAGCTGTAGGTGAGGGTCTCAGACTCCCTTCTCGAGGAGTTTGACGTGTGAGAGGAAACTAAATGGTGTGTACCGATTATGTGTAAATTGGCATGTGGTAGAAATTTATTATCTTTTAGTGTCTAAAAAGGCGTGTTCACGTCCTGTTAGTACTTTTCGACACGTTCTTGTTAACCAGGTAGAGTGCCAGAGTCCCAGTGTCAAGGGCAGTCACTATTATCATTTTTGATAGGTATTGATCTATACGCTGATAGGTACAAGTAATGAGTACCCGGTACCGGCTACCCGAAAATCGGGGCGTTTTAAAAGGTACTCATTTTGTAGAAATTATAATATCTACGTGTTTTTGAGATTGTATTGCAGAGTAACGTGTGATCGTATATGATACAACATATCAGTAGTGAACATTATTGATATATAATTATATAATAGATCCAAAAATGCGTCTTATATCGGTATTAATAAATCAATCTCAAGTTTGAGTTACATCTCAAGTAGACATAATGTAAATAGTTACTTTATATCTACTTGAGATGTAACTCATACTAGAGATTGATTTATTAATACCGCACTTAGAGACTCAAGTAGCAGTGATTAAAATTTTGAGATTTAACAAGAATGTATTAATTAATTAGTAATTTAATTACTGTTTAGTCTATTTATGTTGTATATGTACCTACTTGAATGTTAGGCCTAAGCATCCAAAGCTTTTAGTTATCCTTCTAAGATATTTTATTAGCTATATGCGTTAGGAGTTAGGACCATTGTTGTTGTAGCTTATTATATAATTCGCAATTTATAAATGTTAAAAGTGTAAATTATAAATCCCATTACTTATAAACTTTTGAGACATTTGATAGTATTTTTTCAGTTTGATAAACACTACAAAAGAGTGATTAATTAAAACGCTAATCATGAATTTTTATAAGTAAGGGATTTATAAAAATAGAATTATTGGATGAATGATGAATCCTGAAATATTAAAGTTATATATTACTTCGAATGCCCGTTTTTGAGTATAGTCAACAGATGGCGTTGATACCGTATTTATGAAAAAAAAAATGTTTTAATTGTTTCCATTAGCTCTTACATTTTTTTGTTTAAATTATTTTAACTCTTTAAAATAGGTAATTAATCACAAAACATAGATCCGTAATCCCTTCAATATATTTTGTTCCTACATAACTATATGGCAGCCTACTCCATGCATACCTAACAAAGGACATGTCCAATACGGTCCAAAAGTTCTAACCAAGATAGTTTATATATATTTGGATAGAGCTCTCAAAACCTAACCGTTCACAATAAATCGTTTAATTTTAAAGTCCTCCAATTTGAGATTTATGTAATTTTATTTTGCTTAAAAAATGCACTTAAAATAACGTTATTAAAAAGTATTTGGAAGTCCACTGCTGAACATAGGCCTCCCCCAAAAATTGATTGGTTAAAGCAGCGATACCCTCTTTTTTTTATTGCATCGAATGACGAGACGAGCATGCCGTTCGCCTGATGGTAAGCGATACAACCACCCATAAACAGTAGCAACACCATCCAGCACCTTGAGTTACAAAGTACTGTGTGGCATTCCACTGCGCTCGTCATCCTGAAACATAATCTGTTAAGTCTCATCATGTCCAGTAGTTATACTCAAAAATACTTAATTTTATTTTGCACTTTCTACACTAATGTACAAGAGGACTTAATTCCGTAAGCATTCTCTACCAGTCAACCATAAGGTGGAGCAGAGATAATCACACTTATATGTACCCTATCGTGTAGAATATAGCGCCATCTGTTGACGAAAAATATCAAAATACTTTTCTATAATATTACGATTTTATCTTTGTTATTTTGTTTATAATTTTGTAAAATATGTAAAGGAAAATATTTGTGAAGGTTTCAAGTGTTACTTTGTTATTATACCTACATTATCATGGAAACGTAGTGTTAATTGTATAAATTAAAGTAGATACAAAAATATGAAGTTAATTGGATGGACATTTATTAAAATTAATATATGTATATCTATAACTTCATATTTTTTTAAATAAATATCTTATTCCCTGTTATATTAGAATTTCAGTCGAATGAATGTGGGCCATTATGTCGCCCGTTCAAAGGGAGACAATTATAAAAAACATGTTAATTGATGTAAACGTGTCTATTTTGTAGTATATCAGAAATATACGTATAATATGGAAAGGTTTTTTTTTCAAACTCTACCTCAATATTTATAAAGGACATATCCAAAAACGAGCCTAAAATTCTAACCAAGACACTTTATACGTATTTGGATAGAGCTCCTAAAAACTAGCCTTTTACAATAAATAGTTTAACTTTTATTTAAAGTCCTCTGCTTTCGAGATTTATGTAATTTTATTTTGCTCAAAAACTACTCTTATTATGAACATTTTAAAAAAAAAGTTAGTTATAAATGGAGAGGTCTAAAAATATATTTCTTATGGATTCAAGATCCATATTTTGCCCCTTTAATATCCCTAAAGTTTGAACCTGGTTAGATTTTGTGGCCCAGCACTCATACAAAAAGTAGACATCGCATTTATAGGGAACGTGCACGTCGTAAACTCTGCCATCTGGTGGCGCAATCTGACTCTTTTTCAGCCCATCGATACTTGACATTGACGTAAAATATTCAAACTAAAAGGATGAAAAATAACAGGTAAATTTGTTAATAGTGTATTGCTGTGTATCTGGATGCTCCAAAACATAAAAAACGGGTTGCACTCCGGGAGTGCCGGCAGAAGTGAAAACTTGAACATTAAGGTTGTGCATTTTGAATATTTTGGAATGGTTAGGGAACAATTTCGCACGAATTGCTTTATTTATCAGTATAAAAGTACTAGCATTTATGTAGTGAAGTACAATATTTATTTATTGCGCTATCGTACACAAAAATGACAACCTCCGTCTTACGCATTTTCGATCAGGTCACGTGTCCTGACGCGAGTTTAACATTTTATACCCATCCCAAGAAAAGTGCTACACCACTAAAGAAGTTTTCACTTCAAAAATAAACAAATTAAATGGTGTGAAATTCTATTATGTTCCCAAGAATAGTACCTAAGTATTTACATTCCATAGTTATGTGAAAATCGACAAAAATAATAAATGCTGTATAAAACATACATAATTATGAGTTCCAAAAGCATTCAGAAATGTCTCATTACGTATTTTATAAAAATAATCAAGAAGATAATATTCAATACAAACAAATCTGTAATTAAGGGTACATAAGCTCCTAATTTTGCTTCAATAACATCAAAATAACTAGCTCCCATCTAAAAAAAAAACTAATTCCGGCCACGCTAGGTATCAATTATATTCAGCTGGAAACCATATTTTATAATTTTTGACATAATAAAAGCATAATAAAAATAAATTATAGCTTTGAAAAGTTCCTTTTTTATCCACATGTGGCTCTTGTATCGATTTTGTGCTGCCCCCTATAGTTCGTACACGTTCCCTATAGAATGCAGTATGATCTTCCCGAAAGAATTTTCACTAGAACTAAACATGCTTAGGTATTTCCTGTGTTTGATATCTGGATAGGTAAAGCGCAGTTTATTCAACTATGTCTTAGGCCGGCCAAGCACGGGCAGGTTGAAGCAGCTAGTATAGACTGCTTCTAAATTGACGACTGACTGCTGCAGTTGGTATCAACTGCTCCAGCCTTTGAGTTAAATACTTTAAGGCTCCAGTGGGCTTAGAATGTGACACAAAGACGCAACTCGTAAAACGATGTCGTTTAATTTTGATGTTTGTGATTGATCGAGAGACCAATTCGTCAGTCTCTCAACCAATCCCATAAGACGAAACGGAGTCGTGACGTGTTTTTTTGTCACATTCTAAGCCCACAGCAGTTATCAATGGCAGATTCAAGCTGTTGAATGACTGCAAGAGCGGTCCTTGTATGGCCGGCCTATGACGCCTGCCTAGGTTGAATATACGAAAACCTTTGCAAATATATTTTTTACTGGTTAGGTCTCCAGCGACCATATGCCTCAAAATACTTAAAGCTCATACATGTAAGTCTGTCTGGTTGGGCGCCACCGCAATGTCTATTTCTACCGCCAAGCAGCTGTGTGCATGCACTGTTGTTTCGGTTTGAAAGATATTGTAGCCAGCTACTGGACATATCGGCTTACCCAAGGTGCTGCATTGTGTTGCTACTGTTTTGGTGGTCGTATCGCTTACCATCAGGAGAACGGCATGCTGGTCTCGTCATTCAACGCAATAAAAAAAAAACAAAATAAAAGAAGAAAATTATAACTGGGCACTTTATTGACAACAACAGACGGGTACAGAAACTTTTTCAACATTTTACAACACAAAAGACAAAACATTACACTTATAATAACCTCACATCGCACTCAACGCGACTAGACATTGATACTTGACAAAAATTACTCAATAACTGGAAAAATACTAATTATCCGTTATCTCTTCATCCAGTATTTGCTATAAAAATTTCAAAAAAACTTCCAAAGAGAACTAAAAAAAAGACATCGCAAGACCACTAGAGGAAGAGATTCAGGATTATTGTAATGAGGGAGGCAATACGGACAGTCTCGAATGTTAAACGTAAAGTAGATATAAATAATAGTTAAAAAGAAAACTATTGTGATAAAAAGTGTTTAAGAAAATAGGCCTACGCAATAAGCTCGAAGGACCAAAAATTGCTTTCGCCATCGCTCCAGGCATTGGGTATAACAACAATTCTCGCAACTCAAGCATCGTCCGACCTCAGCGGACATTTTCAAACCTTTAATTAAATTTTGCATTTCTGCCATAAATAATATTAACAATGCGGCCGCGATTTAGGGGCGTCCGCTGCGGCGGCGACGCTGCGCAGCCACTGAGTAGCACCGCGCGAGCCTGCCTGATGGCACGATACTTATACAATACAGATTCATTCCAACTACTATCTTCAACTTTCCTGCAATTGTTGGGATTGCTTCATAAAAACTGCCTTCCTTCAACAAGTCATGCCTATAAAGCTGCTTCGAAAAATTACCATCTGTAATCTTAAAGCTATGCCATCAAAGTCAAGCACGGCTCCGGCATCAATGCGTTCACCTCTGGTGTCGTCGGCGCGGCAGAGTGCGCGTGTGAGGGCGGTGACGTCATAGCATCATGACGTCACTGTTCGTCGTCGCAGCCGGGCTGCATTTCTGACGTCTCGATGGCCACCTCGTCGTAATCCCTCTCGAGCGCCGCCAGGTCCTCCCTCGCTTCTGAGAACTCGCCCTCCTCCATGCCTTCACCGACGTACCTAAAAATACGGGTCTTTAAAATATTGCCTATTTCAACCTCCTAGGGACTTGGCCTGGCTAGAAATTAATATAACGATTAGCAAGTTCTAAATTCATGCTTGCGCATTTCAGCGTACCGTTAAGACGGCTGTAAACCATTTGCGAAATATTTTGATTTAGAAATCGGAATTATGTATAGCAGTAATATTTATGTATAGCAGTCGTTTAAAATCTAGTCTAGCCTTGTTTGGGAGAGAATCTGCTATTAACGTCTTTTGTATTATAAAGCGCACCAATCTACGGATTAATGTGGGTACGTCAGAACGGTAACGACTTATTTTCGCAGACTTTAGAAGTAAGCAATATGTTCATACCAGTGCACAAACGCCCTCTTGGAGTACATGAGGTCGAACTTGTGGTCGAGTTTGCCCCACGCCTCGGCGATGGCGGTGGTGTTGCTCAACATAGACGCGGCGCGCTTCACTTGCGCCAGGTCGCCGTCCGCCACCACCGATGGGGGCTGGTAGTTTATGCCCACCTGGTAATGGGCAAAAATGTACACCTAACTAGGCTTTGCTAGCGGCTCACTCTATGTGAATGTCTTTACTAGAATAAAAGCCCCGCTGTCCACTTTTCCGAGATAAAGTTATGTTAATATTATGAAACTTGATATGGAGGTAAAATGCGAACAGCGGGTTCTGAGTTTATTTTTAACAAACATCGAAACATGCATATTTTACGATTTATAATTTTGTTAGAAATAAGTAGGGTCGTAACGAACACCCCCATGACCCATCTCCTCCTCCATCCTTATTACTTTCCTTTAAGACCGATAACACCTGATTATAGTTTAGTGGTAAATATAAGTATTTACTGGACGCAGGATTAATTACAATTCATAAATTATTTAAATACTGGCTACCCTCATTTATTTTCTAACTTTAACTTGAGAGAAAATCGAACAAAACCTTATACACGTACCTTAAACCCAGTGGGACACCAGTCGACGAACCGTATGCCGGCGCGTCCCTTCATGGCGGCGATGGCAGCATTCACGTCCTTGGGCACGACGTCGCCGCGGTACAGCAGGCAGCACGCCATGTACTTGCCGTCGCGCGGGTCGCACTTCACCATCTGGTTCTGAGGCTCGAATAGTTCTGCAGTGATTTCTGACACCGACATGCCCTCGTGGTATGCCTGGGGGGAATGTCCATCGTCTCAATTATGTTCTGACTGGTGAATCGCCTCCAAAGTCTAATGGCAACACTAATTTGTAAACGAGTTTGATTCTCAAATGCAAATTATGTATGTGCGATTAATTCCGTAGAGGTTAGTTAGACGAACAACAATTATAAATCAAAATATTTCCGCAAGTTCCATAAGGACAAGCACGAGGTCCGAAAATGTATTATATTATGCTCATAGAAGTATCAACTCGTGCCGGGCGATTCTACTCCAGAAGTCTGCTTCCACTTTCAAATCACTTATCAGTATTTCTCGGAACTGAATTTTGTCATTAAAATCTAGTCATCTCTCAGAAAACCTAAAAATCACGATACCTTATCTGCGGAGACGACTGGCGCGTATGCGGCGAGCGGGAAGTGTATCCTGGGGTAGGGCACGAGGTTCGTCTGGAACTCTGTTAGGTCCACGTTCAGCGCGCCGTCAAACCGCAGCGACGCCGTTATTGACGATACCACCTGCATTATACATTAGTATTGGACTTTCTATACCTACCTGTCATACGGAACGTTGTAATTTAAAGTTTCATTCAATACTTAAATTAATTATACGAGGTTTCTACTGTCTCTGGATACTCGTAGCGCCAATAGCCACATTAGCCAAATGACACTATTTAGTTTGCTATAAATTCCGTAGTAGAAGAAAAACTAACAGAAATCTATACAGAAACTGTAAAACACAACAAACTTATAGGTGTACCTTTCTTGAGGAGACTAATACTTGGATGGCTGGGCTTAGACGTGAAACTGATTCTCTACTTTTATATTCCTAAACTTACCTGTGAGATGAGCCTGTTGAGGTTGGCGTATGAAGGCCGCTCGATGGAGAGCCGCCGCCTGCAGATGTCGTATATGGCCTCGTTGTCCACCATGAAGGCGCAGTCCGAATGGCCGATGGTCGCGTGCGTCGTCAGTACCGCGTTGTAAGGCTCCACTACCGCTGTCGATACCTGCATGGTAATAACAGCCATGTTCAAACACGTCCTTTTTTTTTTTTTTTTTTTTTTTTTTTTTTGGTTTCGCGGAGAAAGTGCGTTACCACTACCGCCCGGCCTTCGTGGGGGGCGACCGAGCGGTTATGTTGGGTTCACCGTGCCTTACGACCCGGCGTTGAGCCGCCCGGAGAGATGGAAAACGTCGGGCGACCGCCGGGCCGAGTCCCTAACCTATGTACAACGCACGGCATACCAACTAAAACTCCGCGGTGGCCATCTTCGGCGCATTAGGGACGGCTGCGGGCTTCCTCTGACTAATGTCTAAGTTGTCGTCCGCAACCGCCCCTGCGCGGTGCCGCCTGGTGCGGCCCGTCTCCTGTTGTGGGGGGGGCTCAGAAGCCCCCGCGCACCGAAGGACGCTCTCAGCGTCTACGGCAGCATGAGGCCTACCTTCCACGCTGCCGTCCATCACGGGGGTCGCAACAATGTGCTAAAAGAAGATATACAAAACTATAGACGGACGGCCCCCTGCCGCCCGCCCGCGACCCCCGGTGGCCCCTATTAGTCGCCTCTTACGACAGGCAGGGGATACCGTGGTGGAATTCTCCAAACGCCCCCATTCCACAGGGCGGGAGACGCCGGTCAGTCGTCCACCCGGCGCCTCCTTCGTCTCCTCTGGCGGCGGGAGGGATCAGCTCGCTCCCGATCCCTCTCGGCACTCTCCTTCTGCGAGAGGACCACCTCGCAGAAGTGGGCCACCGCACGCCAGGCCTCCCGACTGTCGACCATGGAAGCGACCACGGCCGGCAGCGAGAGGTCTCCTCCGACGACTGCTCTGAGAGCGCTGCGCTCCTCGTCCCAGGCTGGGCATAACTCCAATGTATGTTGGGCCGTATCCAGCGGGCAATTGTCACAATGGTGACACACGGCCGACACCTCTGTGCCTACGATACGACACAGATACTCACCGAAGCAACCATGCCCGGTGAGTACCTGTGTCAACCGAAACGTAGCTGGGCCGTGGCGCCTGTCCAGCCACTCAGCAAAGACCGGGCGCACTGCCGCTACGACCCTGAGCCCCGCTGACGGGGTCTCCAGCCTGAGACGCCACTCCTCCACGGCGGCTCGCCGTAAGGAGGCCCTCATGGCCTCCACCTCCTTCAGGGCCGGACGCTGCCCGCGACTGAACGCCTCCTCCCGCCAATGAAATGCATCGGACAGGGATTGGGCGTCCAGATCCCAAGGCAGAAATCCGGCCAACATACAAGCCGCCTCGTACGAAACCGTGCGGTATGCCCTGATCGCCCGCTGCGCCACTACACGCTGAGGATTGCGCAAAAGTGCGACGCAGCGGTTGCTCAGGGAATCAGCCCAAACTGGACTGCCATACAGGGCCATGGACCGCACGACTCCGTGGTATAACCTTCGGCAAGGGATACCAGGACCTTCCAGGTTGGGCAGCAGGCTAGAAAGAGCGCCCGCTGCCCGGGACAGTTTCGTCCTCATCTTCTCAAAATGGGTGCGAAATTCCCATCGGCTATCCAAAATCAAACCCAGATACTTCATACTCTTGCCGATGGGAATCCGCACCCCCTCAACGATGATGTGGGCACCGGCTGGTGGCCCTTTCCGAGGCCTGTGAAAGCAAATGGCCTCGGTTTTCTCAAGGGCCACCTTCAACCCTAGACGTCGGATTCTATTCACGACGTCGCCGGTGCCCGCCGCCGCCAGAATTGCGGCATCCTGGAAGGTCCCAGTGTTCAAACACGTCCTGACCGAAGCTAATAATAGTAATTATGAGAGCTACCCTGTCGTCATTTCAAGTAATTTTATATATTTTTGTAATTACTTATCAGTCGCATAAAGGTTAATGTTAGACAGGCGGCCAGTCGTAAAAAATTAAGTCGCTTCTGCAACATGGTTGAATTTTTTTAGTTCCGCATCGCATCGACCTCTGGTTGGAGTGAAATGAAGCCAGGTGGAAAGGAACAATGACAATCTAACAAATTCTTTTATATGATCGAAATCGTTGGGCTGAATCTGTATGAAAAAAAAACTACAGTTGTAAATTCAATTTGAACTCACTTGTGGTGCGGGATATATAGCAAACTCCAGTTTACTCTTCTTGCCGAACTCATCAGACAGTTTCTCCATCAGCAACGACGTGAATCCAGACCCTGTGCCGCCACCGAACGAGTGGAATACGAAGAAACCCTGCCGCAGTTACATTATTATAAATTTGCTAAGACCATTTCATATCATAGTATTATGGAAATCGTAAGTAATTTTAATTATTTGTTTCTACTCTTCATTTTAATGTCTTTATAATTCTTTTTTAAATGAAATCTATACTAATATTATAAAGCTGAAGAGTTTGTTTGTTTGAACGCGTTAATCTAAGGAACTACTGGACCGATTTTGCTACATTACTCCTGAGTACTATAGGCTACTTTTTATCCCGGAGAAACTTTTCCAAGCGGGCGGAGCCGCGCGCAAAAGCTAGTAATTCATAAACACAAAACGCTGCGTAACAAACGCGACAGAGGGAGTCTATGTATATTATGATCTCTACAGTGGGTATCTATATAGATATGAGCAGTATTTCTCCTGTGTGACAAAAGGTTACATTTACAACTTCTGCCATAAAAATTCAATCAATGTCGGCCAGTTTCCTTACGCTCTCGATCACCGACTCTAGCTCCTCAGATCCGGTCGAGTAGTGTACGCTTCACAATCTCCGTTTCACTTACCACCAGGTGAGCAGCTTCATTTACCACCTATGCTACAATGGAACAATCATCACCTGCAGACCAGTGCACTGATCAGCCAGTTTCCTGACGCGTTCCATCACTGGCCCCAGAACCTCGCGTCCGGTCGAGTAGTGCCCGCGCGCGTAGTTGTTCGCCGCGTCCTCCTTGCCAGTGATCAACTGCTCGGGGTGGTACAGCTGACGGTATTCGCCTTGACGGACCTCATCTGGTGGAGGAATAAGTTCTTTGTAAAGATTATAATTTGCGCTAAAGTCACAGATCTCTAAAATTTTAATATCGTTTGGCAATTGATGGTGATTGAAGATATTAACGCAATAAAAAGTGACGTTATTCTTTGAAGGGTAAGTGTCAAAGAATCTGTTACCGTGGGGATATCAAGGAGTCCACCTTGAGCAGAAATAGGTATAATCCGCGCGAGATGAGAATTGGATGGAACTTTGTCATGGTAAATCAAAAATAACAATTCCCGAGCGAAGTAGCGATCGTAAATTTCCGATAAAATTTTGTTGTTCATTTTAATTATTATTGTTTTGTAAAACCAAAAAGAGGTGGTGATTTAATTTTCTCCTCCTACAATATGTGTACAAAATATACATATTTATATTACGTAATTATAGAACTCTATAAAAAAATAAAATCTTTTCACGTTTATTTAATTTGTATCTCTCGAGCATCAGCGTGAGTTTGCCGACGCTACCGAGCGGTCTCATTTCCAAAAGGTCGCATCTCATTCAGATCGCGCGGGGATTATACTGGGAATTTTCATGTCATTAAAGTTACTGGTCGGCTTTTGAATGATCTAACTAAACATAATTAAAGGCAACAATATCTTGTCTATAATATTCTGATTTCTGTACTTACCAATAACGGTCTCTTCCAAATCCACCATCACGACCCTCGGCACCATCTTGCCCCTATCAGCCTCCGAGAAGAACGTGTTGAAGCACGAATCCGCCGCGCTGATATCTGTCTCGCATGACGGCAGCGTGCCGTCCGGCTTGATGCCGTGCTCGAGGCAGTACAGCTGCCAGCACGCCACGCCCATCTGCACGCCCGCCTGGCCCACGTGCACCGATATGCACTCCCTCTGCTCAAGTGTAATGGGTTATACGTTAAAGCCCTTACTAAACATGCTGTAAACGATCAGGTGGTAGAGAACGGTCAGCAAAAACCTACGTAATTTGGATTGACTAGATCTGAGAGATTGCATCATTGACAGGCCTCGGTGATATTTAGCCATGCTAGTAATCAAGCGAAACTGACGAAACCCTTCACCACTTTCTATAGTAATAAAACTTATGATGCGAAGAAATCCACAAAATGGCCGCTGAATATAGGTATTGCAACGAAAATTTCGATCTATACAACTATTAGACAAATCAAGGAGGCCATGCACGAAACGCTGTCCAAGCCTCTATTAGCGTGTTACATAAAACCGAAAATTATAACAAAAAAAGAGCAAGAACGTATCTACCTGACTCTCGTCTACATAATGTTGTCTACATCTTCAAAAAGCTAGCAACAAACTACACCAACACTTACCATGATAAAAACTGGTAATTTTGATAAATCTTTTCACAAAATAAATACAATAAAAAGCTGTAAAATCAAAAAGATTTAGGTACAAAAATTTAGATAGGGACTGAAATTTTGAAAAAAAATTGAGAATCTGCGGCCGTATGATCGGTCGCTTGGTCTATTGTTGAAATTAGTTCCATGTTCAAATATTAAAACAATTATTATAAATTCGCGTCAGCCAGTAAGCGATACCGATAAAAAGTATTTAATCATTGAAAAATCATTTTATAAAAAATATTTTACGCTCAGATTTTTTCATCTCAATGTGAAAACCATCCTAATAATTCATTATTGATATTATTTATTAAATATTATAACGCAAATAACGTTTATGGCATAAATTCTCGTTATTAGGTTAAATAAAAATGATGAACCTACCTCTAAAAGTCTTGAGACTCGTTAGTTCCCGAAAAGTAATTTTATATTAAATATATAGTACTTACTACGTGTCAGCATTATTTATTTAAAGATCCTATAAGAGCATTCTACGATATACCAACCTTTTGATATACTTGTACATAAGAGTAAAGAAAATGCATAGTGCACCCAACTGGTCATACAGTATTTGAAAACTGGGCGAGGGTGCAAAGTATTTAAGTAGGGCACAAAACGGGGAGGGACCCCAACAAGTTGAGCTATTAAGGCACAATGCCGATCGATGGGACCCACACACGACCACCCTAACTATTGCTGGTTAATTTACATTTTTGTGTGTCTTGTTAGACGTTCGCAGAAAGCGCTCCAGAACTAGAAAGCATGGTCAATGAATTAGCAAAAGAAAGCCATAAGGTGGGATTGTCACTAAACACTTCGAAAACAAAGATTCTAACCAATGGAGAACCTCAAGAAATTTTAGTAGCAGAAGAAAAAATCGAATATATTGAAGAATACGTATATTTAGGACAACTAGTATCTTTCGAAAATAACAGCGACAAGGAGATACAAAGACGGATAACATTGGCTTGGAAAAAATATTGGGGATTAAAAGAAATTATGAAAAATAACACGGTAAATTTAAATATAAAGAAAAAATTGTACGAAGTAACCGTATTACCATGCCTAACATATGGTTGCCAAACGTAGGCATTGAGAAAAGAAGACGAAGAAAGAATTGCTATCTGCCAGCGTAAAATGGAAAGGAGTATGCTTGGAATACGACTATCAGACAAGATCTGCAACGACAATATAAGAAGCAAAACAAAAATAATAGATGTACGGAAAAGAACTAGATTACTCAAATGGCACTGGGCAGGACATATTTGTAGGATGGATAACAATAAATGGACAAAACGTCTAACAGAGTGGGTACCAAGAGCCAGGAAAAGGAGGAAAGGTAGACCTAGGAAAAGATGGAGAGACATTTTTGTTCACAGATGTGGATCTCATTGGATACGTAAGACACAGGAAAGAGATGTATGGAAAGGTTTAGGAGAGGCCTACGCCGCAGAGGCGACTATTACATAACACATTTTATTTATTTTATAAGTATTTAGTTTAAATTAGTTTGTAAAAATGTAGTAGCAAATAAAAGGCTATTTTATTTTATTTTATTTTATTTTATTTTATTTTATGTTAGACGTCAATGTGGTGGAAATTGTTGGAGTAAAAATAGTTTTAGTCGATGCAGAAAGGCATGTGTCTTTATATCATAATTTGTAGCGGTTTTTTAGACTGCAAACATAGATCTATTGTGTGTTTTTTTTGTAACATTGCAATGCAATGCAATCAGCCCTGTATTATAAACTGCCCACTGTTGAGCACGGGCCTCTTCTACTACTGAGAGGGGTTAGGCCTTAGTCCACCACGCTGGTCTAGTGCGGGTTGGCAGACTTCACATATCTTCGAAATTCTTATAGAGAACTTCTCAGGTATGCAGGTTTCCTCACGATGTTTTCCTTCACCGTTAAAGCGAACGATAATTGATAAACAATACACACGTAACTCCGAAAAGTCAGAGGTGTGTGCCTTGGGTTTTGAACCTCCGGACATTGGCTCGGCAGACCGTTCCATTCCCAACTAGGCTATCGTCCACTTACATTGTTGTTGTAACATTACATGCCTTTATTTCCAAGTAAATAATTGTGGAAAGTAACAGAAGTCTTTCCAAATATGCCTGGTGAATAGCAGAGGGTTTCCCCAACCATTGATAATTAAAAACAGGATGTACCAATAATTCATAACATTCCGTTTACAAATATTATTTCGTCACGCTCAACCACGACAACTGTTAATCCTTGTAAACATTCAAATGCGAAGTTGGCAGTCCCTATTATTTCAAGTGTTCGTTTTATTTTGAATATATAATTGCGTGATATTGTCACGGCGGGCGTGTTACATTGTACCTCGGTAAGCGTGACATTCCATTTATCACGCTGGCTGCTTGTTTGATTTTGCATTATTAATTAAGCAAACCGCTATTTTTCTCTAATATCCGCCAATGGAATTACTGTTCATTACATAATGTAGTATCTGAACTATAATGTAAAGCCGGTACAACAGTTGCCTCTAGCCTTTTTTTACCTAGGACCAACTATTTATACATCCATTGATTTCCCAGTTTCTTGTTATTGCAGGTTAAGATAATCCCAAATGGGCACCAGAAAGATCGAAATAATCCTCGAAGACCCAAATTCTTTTCCGATCTTTAAATTTTTTTATATGTTTCCAAGGTATTTCAATTTCCCCACTACAGTTATAAGTAAATAGATTTTGAGTACAAGAAGATTTTGACAAATGACGTCCATGCGAGGGGAGATGGAAATCTGATAGCATTGTACACAGTGATAGTTATCTCAGCGATTATCGCTAATGTGACGAGATGTCTTATCACCCTCCGAGTATACTCAGAGCTTAAATATACGACTTTTTTGTCACCTGCAGACACAGTTGCAAAACTAATAAATAGCTTGGTTGCAATAACAAATACACAAGATTATAAATAAAAGTTGGTTTATTTCATAAACACAAACGCCTTGTATCCCCGAACGAGTAGGCAGAGGCGCAACTAGTGCACCCACTTTTCACCGTGCGTATTCCGTCCTATGAGGTGATAGGGGGCGAGCCTATCGCCATATCAGGTATGGTTTATTTGTGAATTGTTAGAAATACGTTATTTTCAGATCCAACATCAGATATTCCTGTAAATCGCACATTAAAACCTTTAGTATAATGCTCTTGGTTCAGTTCAGAAATAAATATACAAATTTGTTATCTAAACAAAAATAAGGAGCAGTTTCTAATTAACTATTTCGATACTACTTAACAGTATGCTAGAGACTGTATTTTTATTTGCATTATTTACCCCAGCCCGACCTATCTTGGTTTTTAATAGATATTAGGTTTATTGCTTTTAGGTTGAATTTAATATTGAAAACTGCAACCAAATACGTTCAACCATTTTAAGGGATCAAATCTCCGATGTTTCTATATATATGATTCTCGTATAATTATCTTGATTTTTTATCAATGCCAAATTTGAAATCACCCATCCATGAGACAATCCCCGGTCATAAAGGCCCGAGGTGTGGCCCGTACAAAAAATCTCATTTGGTCCACAGAGGCGGAATAATGAGTGCTTTTTACCGGCTAATCCGGATCAGATAAAGCCGTAATGCGATGTTCGTTTGATATTCATGATTCCGGGACGAGTCGCGAGGTATTTGGTGTATGTGCGTGTATGAGATGTGACGTTTTGTCTAATAGATTGATAGTGAATTTTTATGGATAACAATTGTTACTCAATTCTGGGTGGAATACACGAAAAGAAAACTCTTTTTTTAATGCATTGAATGACGAGACGAGCATGCCGTTCGCCTGATGGTAAGCGATACGACCACCCATAAACAGTAGCAACACCAACCAGCACCTTGACTTACAATTAAGTACTGTGTGGCATTCCACTGCACTCTTCATCCTGGGACATAAGATGTTAAGTCTCATTATGTCCAGTAGTTACACTGGCTACAATGTCCTTCAAACCGAAACACAACGGTGCATGCACACTACTGCTGCTTGGGGGTAGAAAGAAATAGACATTGTGATAAGCATTACAGATTCATAACGAATCAGCGTATATAGTAATACATTCTGGATACTGTGATATGTATATATTATTAGTAATATTATCAGCCGTGTATAATATATTGTCCCACAACTGGGCATGGGCCCCCTCTACTACTAAGAGGGTTTAGACCTTGGTTAGCCACCCTGCCTAGTGCGTGTTGGCAGACTTCAGATACTCCCGAAATTTTTATAGAGAACTTCTCAGGTATGCCGGATTCCTCACGATTTTTTCCTTCGCCGTTTAAAGCAAGCGATAATTCACAAAGAATACACACATAATTATAGAAAAGGCAGAGGTGTGTGCCCTTGGATTTTGAACCTGCGGACATTCGTCTCGGCAGACCGTTTCACTCCCAACTAAGCTATCGCCGCTATATTATGTAGGATTGAATAAATTTTACACAATGTACGAGTAGGTATTTAAAAATGATTTGAGTTGATGATTTATTCCTATCTAGTAGTCTTGAAATTTATTTGAGCAAATAACTATTCTAGGATATTGATTTCTTATACATCTTTACTTTATTATTCTAGACTGCTGCGATTCCAAGCGCTCAAAAAATGTATGTCGCCTGAACAGACTGGGTATGTTCTACCATTCTAAGGGTATTAAAACTGCGAAGCTCAACTTCTAAGTAATAAAAGTAAACGGCAGTAGTAAAATAGGACAATGAAGTCCGTAATTAAATCTTGAGCCGGGATGCAGGGGTGCAAAAGCCAGGTGCCCCCGTACACCCGCTCACAAAAGCGTTCGTTGACTCGCATTATAGTTTAGGTTGAATGAAACGAAATAGGAGCTAGAATGAATTGTTTGTGACAAAGAAAATTTTGTTTGAAAACTATCGATTGTTGCTTGAGGTAAATTTTCACAAAAATATAATTTTCCGATATAAAAAGTAGGATTTAAGATTTAGGTTATGTCTATACACTGCTCCTATACTTAAAATTGATTAAGTGATTCCCTTTTATAAATACAGTATCCGTTTTTATGACATTCATCAACATCAAAAAAATAAAACGTCTTTACTTTCTATCTCATTACTCAACACAAATCGTATAATAATTTTATCACTCTTCAATTTTTTTTTCTGGCCAGAAAAGCCGTCTCGCGTCAGGCGACTGGCCGGTAGGGCCAATAAAAAAAAAAACATTTTTTTCCTTCGACAGTACCGCTTAAAACCAACAGTGCTTTCCCTGGCATGTTTTTTGGTCGAAATATAGTTTTTTCGATAAAAAGTTCGCCAATGAATGGAATGCATTGTTCGCCGTGCACCGATGCGTTCGTGACAGATGCACGCGGTGTCGCCGGCAAACGATAAGGGTAAACGGTTTGACACCACGACAATCGGTCATGACGGATTTTGAAGGTACTGTTCAACAAACATTATATTTTGGGCAAACTTGGAGGGGTAGGAGAGAAGAAAGTGTGCGATGTATTGAAATTATAAATCGATTTTTATGTTTAATTTTTTTACAGCCCAATGAGGAGCCTAACGAACTACCAGCTTGATAATAATCACAAGACTGTCCATAAGTAATAAAAATACAAACTAAAACTTTTAATTACAAGGTTCTGCCATGGAACTGCATTAGTATCCAGAGATATGAAATGGCAAATCACATAATGCCCAGTAATTGCACTGGTTTCAATTATTTTAAACTAGAACATAATAGTGCTTACTCAATATTGCTTAGCGATAGAAAAGACATTGTGGTAAGTCTGTAGGCAGTAAATTTCCACCAAGATGATGAATATTCGATGTATCCAACTTTAAAAATGCATGCCATTTATCTCACAATTACTCTCCTGAAAAGTTTCACTGGCGCTATCATAATCATTTTGTTATAAATGAAAACACCTTTAAAGTTTTTTTATTATAATAATTGTTCACTTATTAATTAATAATAACATCAAATAAATTATTTGTGCATTACTGCCTAACCCGTGAAATAGGCATGGTATTGGGTAATTGGTCACGCGTGCGGCGTGGGTGTCACAGTGGCATTTTGGTCCCAATCTTAAATACGTATTATACGCTTGTCCAAAAGTTATTATTAGTTCCTAAAATGAAACGTTACTTATCAATTATCACGAATTTATCACGGTAATATTATTGACTGCGGCAGGTAGTATTTTCTACTTCGAAGCTCTACTCATTCGCTCTATTAGTGCTTCAACATCAGGGTAATAGGATATCTAGATATTATATTTCACCATACCAGCCCTGTATTATATACTGCCCATTGCTGAGCACGGGCCTCCTCTACTACTGAGAGGATTTGGGTCTTAGTCCACCACGCTGGCCTTGTGCGGGTTGGCAGACTTCACATACCTTCGAAATTCAGAGAACTTCTCAGGTATGCAGGCTTCCTCACGATGTTTTCCTTCACCATTAAAGCGAGCGATAATTCACAAAGAATACACAAGACTATTATATTCATTCAACCTAAACTACATTACGCTTCTGTAATATTATTTGTCATAATATTTTACATTTCCTCTTATATCGTTATAGGAAGTTGACAATCATCATGTTTCTAAGCACTCCTCTATTTTCTTACAGTACATGTTTAAGCACATTCACGATTTAGATACAATATTTATTAGTAACTCTTAAAGCGTTGGTTTTCCGTGTCTTCAGAATCCGTGTTACCTGCTTCCAGGAATAGAAATAAAGGATCTATGAAACACGATAATAAGGTATAGTTTAATCCTTATAAGGTGCTTTCTCGTATGTTTAACTCGATTACATTTAAAACGTTGCATTGATTTGTAGATCATGGTCAAAAATTCGGTATCAGTTACGCCACGTGTCTCCTCTAAAACATTTGCTCGCCACTGTTTAATAAAACGTTTAATTGATACCAATCTGGTTAATCCAACACCTCGCGCCACGCGTTGGACGCGTGGTCACACTTGGCCGCACGTGGCGGAGTGTGGCGCTGGGCGGCGCGGCGTGTGCCAACAATTACATGAGTACTGGGCATGTCACTTGTAGATTTGTTGTTATAAGGATATTATCAATTAAAAAGCTCTCTTCAGATTCTAATCTTTGTTTTTGTGACTATTTTCTTCAAGACACTGTGAGCTCTTTCTGCGCAGATCGGACAATTAACAACTAATTCGTATTTTTAATGTATAATTAAACATGAACGTAGGTATTTTAACATTAATTTTTCGGACCACAACACCTCAGTCCGCCCCGTGACCACGAAGTGCTGCAAAGCCTTCGAAACGTCGGGAGAAAATATGAATAAAAAAACCGCGATAAAATCCGCAAAATAGTTTAATTTCAATGTCTAACATTCGCGTAAATATAGGAAGTAATTATTTTCTTCAGATTGTTAGCTGAAGAGTTTTGTGGAGATAAGGTTTTAAGTTTCTTGCGGTATTTCTCCTTACATTGTATTATACAATATTTTATAAATAAAGTAATGGTCATGCCTATTTTGTGATGAACATTACTTTATGCCTGTCGTCTGTGAGTGTATTATACGCATTACGCACTACCCAATCTAGTCGAATATTTAAAAAAAAAATGAGAGGTGTCAAGGGACTAGTGGTAATTAGTAGGGTATATAATAGGTAGGGTAATTAGTGAAGGAATTGTAATAAAATTTTATTTATATAACAGAGTGTGTATATATATAAATATATAAATATTTTCCTATTTCCGTTCCAATACATAAGTTTCTAGAGAAAAAAACAAATAAATACGTGTGGCACTCGGAGATTGCCGCGGTAAAGCTATTGCATAGCATTTTTATCACAAATTTTGATTGATTAAACACAAATTCGATCTTACGCTTACCACATAAAGTAGATTTTTAAACGCGAGCAAAGCACGTTTAGTCTTTTTATTGACAAATGTCAGTAACCAAAGTAGAATAAATCAACAAAATTTGAAAAAAGAATGTTACGTTCGATTCTTTTGTACTCGTGCCGTGCCAACGCTGGGGAAATAGCTTCTACGCAATGTATTTAAGGTTCATATTAGATTAGTAAGAAATGGTTTTAATGACTTTAATAAATAAAATAAATAAAAATATACTCGTTTCAAGAATTATAGCTTCTACGCATTGTATTTAAGGTTCATATTAGTAAGATAATAGCAAAAAGTGTCGTGACAACTTTTCCGTCCAGCCCCCTTTCACAACGCGCAATATGGCATAATGTGAAGCGCTAAAACAAAACGCTTATACTACACACCATAGACCATGGTGTCAGTCAAAATACAATATTTATTACCCGTGTGAATATTTTCCGCATATTAGTGTTAATCCGAAACTCCGTGCCTAAATAGACACTTGAGATTTTTTACCAAAGTTTGTATTGTCCCATTCTGCAACCACTAAAAATGACACGCACGGTCTCAAGTGGGATAATGATGACAATTACATGACATTTAAAAAGCCATCCAGTTATGATAGGGTTAATTTGATGTAAGTTTCGTGTGAAAGTTATGATTTGTGTATTTTTATTGGCATACATGTATGATTATATTTTTTTCCCCACGGTTCCAAAATTCAAGTATTTTTGCTGTAAGATTTCAGGGCGTTGATAAGTATAATATTATAATAATGTCGATTTGGCTGTCTCAGTTTATTTATTGTATTCTTTTGTTTTTATTTTTTCATGTCTACATCTGCTTAATTTCGGTTAAAAAAATTAATGTATAAATGTACGTCCATTCAAAAAATATTTGAGCTCTGGTTGATGCAAAAAAAAGTGACGTAGTTTTATTCAACATACACCGTGTGATATAGTGTTTATCATAATTATGCTATCTACAACAACTGCCTCGAGTGGCTAAAGACTGACGGGACGAACATACCATATACCTTATGATAAGCAATACGCCAACTCTTAAACAGTAAGATCACCAGCCAGTACCCTGGTTTATGCAGATTTGAATGACACTGTGGCCACTTCACTTGCTACCCTAATATTAAGTCTTTAAAATACACATATATATATATATATATCGTCGCTAGCCGATAAGCGACGATAGCCAAGTTGGGAATGGAACGGTCTGCCGAGACAATGTCCGCAGGTTCAAAACCCAAGGCACACACCTCTGAATTTTCGAAGTTACGTGTGTATTGTTTATCAATTATCGTTCGCTTTAACGGTGAAGGAAAACATCGTGAGGAAACCTACATACCTGAGAATTCTCCATAAGAATCTCGAGGGTATGTGAAGTCTGCCAACCCGCACTAGGCCAGCGTGGTGGACTAAGGCCTAACCCCTCTCAGTAGTAGAGGAGGCCTGTGCTCAGCAGTGGGCAATATATAATACAGGGCTGATGATGATGATGATATATATATATATATATACACTCACACTCACGCCTTTTATCCCCGAAGGGGTGTGCAGAAGCGCAATTAAATGCACTCACATTTCGCCGTGCGTATTCAGTCCCGTGATGTGATAGGGGGCGAGCCTATCGCCATATCGGGCACAAATTCCAGACTCCGGGCTGATACTGAATAGAAAAATCCAATATAATTTTGCCAGACCCGGGGATTTAACCCGAGACCTCAGCATTGCAGTCGCACCGTAATACATCTACGCCACCGAGGCAGACTTTAAAATACAGCATAAACACTTATTATGTATGCTTTGAACTGAACCCACAGTACACAGATATATATCTGTGTACTGTGCTGAAACGCAAACTTGCAACAGTGCTTGCAACTGCCGGTGGAGAGATAGAACTGTGGCACCTATTTAGACCATTTCTTGCCTATAACAGTCTTCTAGCAAAGTCAACTTCTCCCTAATTATCTTTAAATAGATTAAAGCTGCATAATTATTAATTTAAATTTTATGTTAGCGTAGCAAAGAGTATTAAAATTGTGCAACGTAATGGTCGAGTGATTTTCATTTGGTCTACAGATGTACACTCGACGTTAATACTTAACTATTTTCTTTATAAACAAACCAACATAGATACAGTTGATTTTCAATCAATCTCAAGAGTTTGGGGTGCCACTGGACTTGTACGCCAAATGTTGCTAGCTTATTCACCTATAGCAAATGAAAATTACCCTTGTCATATAATAATAGAGTTGAGTTTTATCTGTGGTAGACTTTTCAACATGATATGGTTAATATGCAGTTGTTTACATTGTTATTACATAGACATAAGGTTTATAATTGATTGTCTGAGCAAAAAGGCTTTTGAATTCTTATAGAGTGTTTACGGGTGGTGTAAAATAAATAAGCCCTCAAAACTTTGGATGAATGCAATTTTGTTTAATATTATTGATTTGAATTTGTAACAGTTGCATCAAGTTATTTTTTGTCATAAATTAGTTAAGTATGAATATACTGTAGTTATATAAATTCACTTTATTCGTAGTTTATAAATTCTATTGTAAAGTTAATCAAGGCTCTCAATATGTTAGTAAAACTATATTACGATTTTTAAGACAGCGTTTGGTTTAGCCTGTCATGTTTTCAAACACGATAGGAAGATTCTTGGTAATTTATTTATTTATTTTAATTAGGTCCACCAACGGTTTTCACATTATTACATTGTGTTATATTAAGTATAGCTATAGTGTAATCTAAATATGACAAACCAACTTACAGGTAAACACAGCTTGCATTATATATAAGTTATAACTTTAAACTAAGTGACGGTTACAAACGATATGCTTATAATTAAAATACAACAAAAAATATGAAAAAATAAAAAAAAAATAAAGGTAATCATACGCACATTAAATACCTTGTTAAATTAATTAAATCAAGTTGAACAATTACTAAAGGAAACTATACTTATTAAATGCAGCAAATAGTTTCTCTACTAGAACAAAAGTATGAGTTATTGATTGGTATGTGAAATCTGCCAACCCGCACTAGGCCAGCGTGGTGGACTAAAGCCTAAACCCTTTCAGTAGTAGAGGAGGTCCGTGCTCAGCAGTGGGCAGTATATAATACAGGGTTGGTATGGTATCGTATTGATTTCTATGTTCAATCGATTAATTTAAATGTATGGCAAGTTTTGCCCCTAAATTCAATATGCTCATTTCATATTATAGCAAATCAATAAATACTGAACATTTATTTAGCCTCATAAATAATGTATGATATTTGCACTACGTCTAAACTGTCATGTCAATAATTCTCTTTATTTCATTGACCACCTTCATAGACCTTCGCTGGTTGTTTACCATCCCTTGTACCCATAGATTTTGTATCACGAATGAGGGATGCTGCGGCTCTTTTAAGGGTGGTCTTTATAGCTTGTATGTTTTGGAAAATAGTTTTTATTCTTTTGTACTACGGTTGAAATTACAACTTAAGTATGAATAAATGTAAATAGATGTACAGATGTTAGAGCCAATTTGCGGTGGACACCAATTCATCTTTCGGTATTAAATGTATGAAATGACTTTAGATATTTTATTAGCTGATCTATGATGATCGGTGATTTCCTTTGGTTGTTATTATTATTAACCACACTGGCAGTTTATATTCAGGTTATAAAGAGTAAAATAAATATGAAAAAAAATGAGAATATATTTGTAGTAAATTGAGTTTGGACATCTTCACAATTGCCATGAAAAAAAAAATTGTACCTAAAAAGGAATTTTAATGATATTTTTGCATGTGTTGGTAATTAATTAGATGCGTACGAATAATATGTCTATTTATATCAAGTAGTAGGTAAGGTCCAACTAGGCAAGTCCAACTTTGAGAAAGAGGTGAATCGTCGAATCCTGCTCGCTTGAGCAGCATTCGGGAAACCAAGCAAGGTCTTCTCGTCCAAAATACCTCAGTACCTGAAGATAAAAGTCTTCAATCAATGTGTGTTACCAGTGATGTCATACGGCACTGAGAGGTGGCCGCTGATTATGACCGCCTAAGAGACTCAGCGAGCTATGGAGAGGGCTATACTTGGTGTTTCTCTACGCGATCGAATCAGAAATGAGGAGATCCTTATTCCATAGAAGAAAGAAATTCACTGACATACCCCAGCGGATTAGCTAGCTGAAGTGGCAGTGTACATAGTTCGAAGAACTGATGGCAGATGAGGCAAAAAAGTTGTATCTTGAGTGGAGACCACGTACCAGCAAGCGCAGCATTGGCCGTCCACCTGCAATGTGGACAGACGACTTGATAAAGATTGGAGGAACACGCTGGATGCAGTCCGGTTTTGACAGGTCCGTTTGGACATCTTTAGGGGAAGATGTTCAGTAGTGGACATCATATAGCTCATGATGACGATGGTAATTAATAGGGAGTTACAGATCATAAGGTATAATAACACGAAAACCGAAGTAAGCATAATTGCAGAGTACCTTATGTATGAGTACATTTGCATTGGTTTATTGTTTAGAATATTTTTAATTTTACATATTCAGCTGGACCATTATTTAACAAATAACCAAACACATAGTCCATCATAACGACATTAAAAATCTCCAAATGAGTTAATAAAAAACACCCCACGATTCAATTTAAAAAACTAAGCAAACTTCAATATTGGCTTAAAGTTGTGTAAACACTGCCCCGGGCTACCGGCAATGAATTTTAAACATGAAAGTACAAACAAACGGACAGACAAAGCACCAATTAGCCGCAGGCGAGGATTCTGGACATTTGATATCAAACATGTGTATTTGTAATGGTTTTAATAAAAAAAACGGTTTTAATAAAGGTTAATCAACTTTAGGTTATTCTGTTTGGAATGAGAATAAGTATTTGGTCATACTGTTTTAAATTGATCCAAGTATGCATTCAACATTTATGTATTTGTATACATTCTATTTCTAATATGCATCATCTTGGAATTATATACTGTTCCAAAGCCATTCAAGTTGACTTGATAGGTAGTCAAGTAGGAATTAATAAAATATAAATAAAAAAACATACAGTATAGCACAACGGACAAGCATTCGAGCATTATAGCGAAGAAAAGTTGCCACCTATACAATTGAAATAACACAAATGAATTGCAAAGAGAATTCCTTCGACATTACCAACCCCAATCCTGTGTCGGAGGGTTTCCAAATATGCAGGATTATCGGCCGAGCGGTAGCCGGTGCACTAATGGCAATGACTGGCGATTTGTGGGGAGATATCGTTAAGTACGTACGTCGTTTAAGCATCCAACTATTAATTTATGAGATTTTATTACTTCTTTCGTGGCTCTAAAAACATAGAAGGTTTTCTATGTATAAAAAATAACCGTTGTGTTAGTCAAGGCCCTAGGGTAAGGGCCCTTTTATATTTTATATAAATCAGATCAATTTTAAGCGTGATTGACTAACTTAAATCTAAAAATTCAGTATGTTTCACATCTACGATACTAGTATGGAAAGTCATAACGATAAGTCATATTATGTAGAGATAAATCAGTGAATCTTAGAGAGCATTCAGTATAGTGAAATTCCTTTTAAAAAATCATTGTTATGAAAGCGTCTAGTGCAAAATCTGATAAATTTTGGTAACTAAAGATTAACGGCCGATTTCAACGAATGATCCTAATCTTTATGTCAATCTTATCTCAAGAATCACCCAATCAAAGTGAGTCATTTTATACACATTAAAAATACCTTATTTTCATTGATCCATCTTTGCGATCTGTAGAAAGAATATTGCAATTGTTTATTGAAATAGGCGTAGAGACAAAATTTGATCATGGCGAGATCTTCAAATATTTGTAGTATGAGTGTTATGAAACTAAAAAACTCATAATATCTACTAATTGCTCATGTGAAATGAAATTTAATATACAAAAAAATACCATAGTGTACTAAAAAATAATACATAAATATGATTAAACTTTAATCAATAATCCTCCTGTGCCCAAAACTCAATTTGTCGCCACATAGAATGTGTTTGTGGAGTCGCCCCGTGAAAATCCATTCGCTACGGTTCTGTTGACAATCGTTTCGCCTGTTATAGCATTAAGGACTCACGTAAATTGCTTTGCGGATAAGCTTCATCACTTCACTGATATTATTTGGTGTGTTTTAGAATAAATAATGGAATATTGTTTCGAATTAGTAGAACCAAATGCATAAATATAATTTAATTTAGTCATAGAGATAGATCTTCTGGTACCTACTAGTGTAATATCACCATAGTCCATGCCGGGATGAGGAACCAAAATCTATGATTAATTATAATTTTACATCACTTATTGATTTTTTTAGGATTGTAGAGGGCCTTTAATTTTAGTATTTTAAATAAATATTGTTGATAATGAAAATAAACTTGTAAAGTGAGGAGTTTGTCTGTTTGTTTGGTTGAACGCGCTAATCTCAGGAACTACTGACTGACTGATTTAAAAAATTCTTTCACTAATAGGAAGCTACATTACTCCTGAGTGCTATAAGCTACTTTTTTTTATCCCGAGAAAATATTTTTACCCAGGAAATTTTTTTCACGCGGACGGAGCCGTGAGCAATACTAGTTTTAAATAAACGGCTAGAACGGAAAATATGTACCTATGGTCTGCATCAGTGAATTACATAAACATTTTTTTTATAATTTTCAATTTCCTGCTCGCAACCTACAAAATCATTAACTCAAATAATGCGTGACGAAATCACAGATTTGTGCTGTAATTATAATAATTTTGTACGACTGTGCCAGTTGGTCGGCAGGTGACGCGGGTACAAGCATTCTATGGCGGTGATTAGATATGTTACAAAATTTAATAAATTTACTTGTTGAACTATCGTAATATTTTTTAGTTTATTGTATAAGATTTGATAGAAAGGAAAGAAGATTTTTGTAGATTGGCTTTCTCGGTAAATACAAAGTATAAGATTCCTAAGTTTACCAGACATAAGAGCTAGTCCACATCACATCGCTGTTGAATTTTCTCTGAAATAGTCTTATCATCCTGCTGAAACTAAAGTAGGTAGGTAATAACTTAAAATAGCGTGTCTTATTTGAAAACATTACTCGCATATCTTATTGATAAAGCTTTGTCATGCGTCAAGTCATACCTACCAAAACTGTGTAAATAATAATAAAGGTATATCAGCAACAAAAAATCTAAATAATTGGAGCAAATATAGACGTTCATAACAATATACGGCGTAACGAATTTCCAATGCAAACACAATGTTAGAGTAACTGGATACGAAACGGGTGCCCCCATTTTCCACAATATCCACACCACAACATTGACCCTTATAGCAGTACGAAATTAAGTCTATATTCCAAAACTGAGAAGCTAAATAAAATGCCTGATTTTATAAAGGTCCCAAACAAAGCAGGGGTGCGCGGGAGCATTCACAACTATTCACTATTTAACAGTCTTTGTTCAAATTTGATTTATATTCATGGTCCTTACTTGTATTATTACAGAGCGGTAAATCAAGCGTGCATTTCTCTCTTTCTGTTTTAATTGGTGTCAGGAGTCGAGCTTTTATGTCTTCGTGTCGGTTGGTTAATGATTGCTGGGACTGTTAGTAGGTATAAATATCAAGGCCAGATGTGAGTATTGCATTCATTTACTGAGAAATCATCGAAAATTGGTGATACTAAAATATCTATCATGGAGACTAAACGAATGGTTGATTTTAAAAATACCTACGGAACTTATGATGTTTTAATATTCATGGACCTGAAATAGTGCCACAACATTAAAAAGAAAAAATAATGAAAGTGGTGTGTTCGTGTATGATTTTTAAGTACCCATTTTAAGGTACACTAAGGAGATTCAAACACAAATTCAAAAGAAAATATAAAAATATATTTCGTTTCACAAAAATGACTAGCTGTTACTTACAATCCAACTTACTATATATTTGCCTTATTGTCTTTGGTATTGTATATCCTAAATATAAAGCGTTTGCCTAATCAAAATATGTTTTTACAAGACTAGTATATTATATTACAGGCATAAGTGTTTGCTATTCCACATCGTATACTTTATACATTACATACGTAAATAAATTACATTATTATAATGATATTTTCGAAGTTTAAATGACACTAAAACATCTGCATATTTTACGAGATTTAACAAAAATAGGTATCTGCATTTTAATTTTAATTCCATGTTTCTTGTAACCATTTGGTTTTTACATACATTTAAAAATATAATTCCATCACTTTACATTTGAGCGTTTACAGCAGTTTGTACCCTGTTATAAGAGTTCCTATAAAGCCTCTGATCTTCATAATAATAATTACTTTGTGTGTACTCATTGACATTACTAAAACTATTCATTTGATTGTACTCTAATAATGAATTTGTACTTTTTACATAATTATAATCGTCAGGTTTCCCGTATCGTTTATTCTTCGCATCTTCAAAAGCGTTTTTAAAGATTTCGTAATTTTTCTGATTGAAGTACTCTTCCTGCCCAGTCCCTGTATCGTAGTAAGTTTCATTATAGTTACAAGGCCCATACGGTCTTCCGTAGTAGTTATTTTGTAGCATATTGTCGCTGTAAGTAGAAGGATGCGTGAAGAATCCTGTACCAGTGGTCGACGTTATGCAATTTCCACCTTTATTATTAACTGACACTGTGACATTGCCGACACTTATAAGTACACCTTCTGGAGTTTGCATGAAATGAGTTCCATTAGTAAATGATTTTCCGCATCCATGATTCCTGGTCTCATCAAAATCAGATTTATTCGGCACAAAAAACATATCTCTGAATGCATCTTTGGTGATTTTCTCTCCGGCTATCGAATAATTCTGAAGTTTTTCGTAGGATGATGCAAGTTTGTCTACTGGAATTTGTCCTGAGTTTATGCTGTCCAGAGATTCCAAAGTTTGGCTTAACGCAAAAATGTAGTTGTGAGCAAATCGTAACGTTTCGATTTTAGTTAACTTTGTATCTTCAGGGAATGTGGGTAAAACACATCTCAGCCTGTCAAGAGCTTCGTTTAACATATGCATTCTATTTCGTTCTCTATCGTTGGCTTTCATACGTCTATTTCTCTTTATCTTCAATACCTGAGTTGGACTTTTGCATCGCGTTACTCTGTTCTTTCCATTCGCATACTTTCTTTTAGGTTTATTCGGGTCTTTGGATTTTCTTTCTTTCTTTGGTGTCGAAGTGTTTTCTGTTGGTTTTAAGTGTTCTTCAAAAGCTTTTATACTTTCTATTGAGTCTTTAAAAGGGTAATGATATCCTTCACTAAAGAGTTTTCTTCTTGCATGACTCTCCTTGCCCGGTGTGAGCGATATTCCCAAGTCACTCGGATCTTGCTTCAACGGAGTGGTGGGCGTAGTGTTGAGTGTATCGTTGTAAGACCTCTCAAAGCCGGAGTCGTTGCTGCATATACTATCGTTAAAATCACAATAGTCATCGAAGTCTGTGCTGAACATTTTGACTAGATCTGAAAAGAAGAGAGAAAAGCATAAATTATTTGGTTAATTTAGCTAGAGAATACCTACACATTTTTAGAAATATTTGGAATAGGATAATATGCTTTTGACGATTTTTTTCTGATACTTCGTTTAAAAGATATTTTATAACACAAAGTTAAACATTAACACTTGACTTGTTACCATTTCAACAGTCGCACCCCTGTTGTCCTAACACAACTTCCATAGTAGGGACAGGTGACCCTTTGTAATTACAAATCGCGTGACCAACAGAAACGGTAAGTCAGTTGGACTTTATCACTTTCTACTTCCGGCCTAGTGATTTAGTAATACTGGGGTTGAATTCTTTGATTGATTGACTTGATTTTGTTTTAATTTAACATTATAAATTAAAGAAAGAGTGCGCTTGATTAATTATATTTATTTGCTTCATGATGTCATATTTCTACGGCAGATGGGGTCGGCAAAGATTAGCAATATAAAATAACATTAGACTCATAATATCCTAAAGGTCATCTCAGACCTAGGCGTATGTAAAGGAATTCATAACTACATTTAAATTGCCTTCGCCCTGATAAATGAAAAATACTGAAAACAAAAAGTTTCAAACTACATTTCATCACGGTTTCAGGCAGCCGCTTATGTAGACTAGGGGGCTGAAGTGCCCACACACAGGATTTGATAGCATCCTACTACTGCTATAATAAATGTTCAAAACTGCGAGACCACATGAGTAATTTTATTTTTTTAGTCTAGGACACTGATCTCCCTCCCCCTGGATAGTTAATCTAGCCACACCCATGCATCCAAACTGTTTACTAGATATTATACTCATACTTCTGTATTCGTAAACTCTACATTCCTTCATTGAAATGGTAAGTAAAACCATTTACAAGTTAATCATATCACGCATTATTAGTTGGCTTTGCAACACTCGAAGCGTGGCCACCTGCATGGCACGCGTCGCGCACGCGACCTGCTGTTTACCACAGGCAGTGGCCACATGGTATTTAATGATACATTAATTTGTGCTTTTGGCTAGTAAGTATCTTTATTATATAGTTGCTTTTGAATAAATTCGTCATCTATCAAAACTAGTTCTTTGGTATTACATAAATATGTGTACAATTCTTGAAATAATTAGTAGCATTGTGTAAATTTTAATGAACATTTCAATTTCTAAGCAAGATATGTTTGGCTGAGTTTTGATGTATGAATATTAATATACTTTGGATTTGATCACAATAGGCTGCATGCCGACGGATCAGAATTTGGAAAGACTTTAATTCTTATTCATATGTGGCTTATCCACAGTATTAGTGGGAACTTATATATTGCAATGGATAAGTATTTATAACTGAGTTCTACTTTTCTTTTAAAATATAGCAAAATAGAAATATAAATTATCATGTATAATTTTCAGTTGGGTTGCATGGTTTCGTTTCAATTTCCAGTCATGGTTCCAATTTTCCAATACACCTGAAAAACCTTTGACAATATGCTTAATAATAATTAGCCAAACGATTTTGTTACATGTCTCAAGCTGGAAGTCCTTTAAAATTTTCATAAAATTCGAAATAGGCATTTGTAATTTTCCGGAAAATCTGCATTGACATAATGCTTAGATATGCATTTAGCATTAAAACTATTTTTGTAGGGCCTTTTATATAACAAAAGCTTCTAATTAATGAAAATAATAATATGATAAATAAAGGTAATGTTCATTATACCACTCAACTAAAAGGTACATAATGTTAATTTATGTATGATTTGGTTATATGTTGGTGGCGGTCACTAAATAAAATTTGTAGGCCTTTGTTATATAATTTCGGAAATACTTCGGTTATCCATTGATAGTATAATATGATAGATAGATAAAAAATCCTACTAAAACAATCCAACAAATGATGCCTACTTTTTTTATAGGACAGTATAATTTGAAAATAAAATATTTTTTTGTTATTTACCCTATTTTGTCTATTTAAATAAATATTATTATTTAAATTTTGGACCATCTATGTAAGTTCAATAAAAACCAGACTGAATAAATATGTAAAAATACTTACTTTATATTTTTTTAAATCCAGAATCTATGGAATCACAACCATATAATTAACACTACACATAATTTAACTAAGCATGGTACGCGACGGCGCGCGTGCGTCGGACTGTGGGCCGGCGGATCTACCACCCTGTTTTATGACCCCATGCCCAATGGGAAGGGTATGCCACGCCTATCACTCCTACGAAAGTGAAAATTCACACTCCAGAACCAATTTTGATTCAACCTGTATGCGTAGGTACCTACTATAATAAATGCGGGAACTATTTAATTTTTATTTTGAACTATCCCTCAGTAATTATATTCAATTTTCATGTTTTAAAATTAAGACTCTACATTTAAATAATATTGAGACTTTTCGAGTAAACTTGATGGCATTTAATACCTTACGTTGCAGACGCCCTAAAAAAACATATCTCTGTGGCAGTGATTAAATTAAAGGTGACTTGGATTAAGCTTAAGCCGTCACATCGTTGGGCTATTAGAATTGGGTTTTCTAACGACTTCTCAACAAGTTACTTTACCTTGTACCTTGTCGGAAAGTTTGATATTTACTTTATGTTTTTATTTTTTATGAAGATTTCGGTATTGAAACCGTAATTACTTTAAATTAAAAAGAAGTAAGCAGAGAATCTATTAGAAAAGTTCATTATTTGCTTGTTTAATTCTGTTACGAACGTATCTTAAAGTACACGTGTTCACCAAAAAAGGTATCGGATAAATTTATAAGGGGTCGTTAGTAGTTTCTTTTTTATTGTGAATCTTGCAATTCCACGCTATAATGTACGACATGTTTTATTCTTTTGTCAACCCTTTAAAGTTATTGGTATGCCATAAATCAATATAAATATTTGATCAGTTACGGATCTGGGTGACCTTTTTTATGGCACCCATGTGTATGTTTTTTATTTACATCTTTTGTGAGTTCGTATTTTACCCAACGTCAAAAAAGGAGGAGATACTCCTCCTTTTTTAGATCATGATCTACCCGTGTGCCAAATTTCATCCATACCACTTAATTTTTTCTGCGTTTACTTTTGACAAACATCCAAACATTTTCACAAACGTTCGCATTTAAAATATCAGTAAGATCACCAAGCTGACCTCATGACAAAAAGAAACAGAATCTAAAAGAGCAAAAGGCAATGTAAATAAAAATAAGTTATTGACCGTAAAAGGAACAAATTACGCTCCTTTTCAGCAAATCCTACGATCGGTCACGCAGTTTGGGCCCGATCGCGCGAACAAACACATAAAGAGGCGTTTCAACGGAAAATGTTAAAAGACACGGTTCAACGGTGTAAACTGGCGAATTATTGACAAATTGCGTCACGGCACCACACGGTAAAGGGTTGAAAAAATATTCCATTGGGGTTTTTTTACATATCGATGATTGGACAATAAAATAAACAGATTTGTCAAAATCCATGATCTGACTGATATGGTAGATATCAAGTAAATTATATTTCTTAATTTGGCGGTGTGATACCCCCGTGCCTCGGAAAGCAAGTAAAGCCGTTGGTCCTGCGCCTGATCTCTCTCCGGTCATGTCGGATTGCCGTCTCACCGGACTATGAGAGTGAAGGAATAGCGAGTGCACCTGTGTATTGCGCACACACTTGTGCACTATAATATCTCCTGCGTACCTGGCTGATCTACGTCGAGATTGGCCGCGGTGGCCGAAATCGGCTAGGAAGGGATTATTATTATTATTATTTCTTAATTGTCTCATATTCTAAATTAATTCCAGTTTCAGATAAACAGTAAACACGTTCACGAGGAAGGAAAGGACGCATATTCTCCTGGATTTTGCCAGAAAAATATTGTAGACTAAACTTGTGCCTGTAATCTTACTCCCTACAAAGATTTCTTACGAAGTTTGGACTCGGATGACTTAAATAATATAAAATATAATATGGAATATTTCTTTGCTTAATAGTTTTTCGCTGCCAGCAATATTTAACCCTTCATAAAACAGCCAATAAATAAACTAACAGCAGCGGTAGTTAATTTCTTAATTCCTAGAGTACGGAAGTCTAAAAAATATGTAACGGGCCATCAATTCTATTGGTTATTGGTTGTTCACGCTATGCCCTAAAACTCTTGCAACTATTTGACCAAAGCAAATAAACAGGTGTCCACAAGCCAAAGGCGATAAATCTTAATATAGCTGTGCATTTTAAAATAATAAAAATGTAGGGTACGGGGGTCCGTTTAGTTACTTTGCAGTCGGCACGCTCGAGAGACCATGAATGAATTATAATGTTCTCGTATATGGGCGCGCTTTGAAGGGTTCAATGTAGTGATTTTCAATGTGCATGTAGGTAGTGATGATCTTTGTCGATAGTTTTATCAAGTATAATTTCGGAGACGACTGATAAGTACACATTGAATAATTTTAGACGCGCATAAGAGTTAGGGCCTTAGAAGTAGAAAACTGCTTAAATACATGTAAATTGTTTAATTACTTATGTTACTTTAATCGAGAAAGAGAACCAAAAATAGATATAAAAATTAAATGCAATATAACGTGCTTACGCCAATCTTCAAGAACGGCAATTGTGTATCCTTTGACTCAGCCAAAAAAAAGTGATTTCCTGTAAAAACAAACATGGTTCTGGCTGTAATATTTTATTACATACCTGCGTATCGCCAGTTTGTTTTAGATGTAAAGTTTGTTTAAAATGTGTATTCTGTGGAATAATAGTAAATCATATTTTAACGATAAATATTTTCGAAATTCGAATTCTTTGCAAATAAAATCCTTATGCACAATATTCTTACATTCGTGAAAAAAATATTGAGACCTTTAAGCATTTATATCGATAACATATACTCTCAATTCCCATCACTAAGCATAACAACCCTTTTAGAGCTGCGTCCGCGCCCCAAGCGGGTCTAAAATACCCGCTCGCCACCGAGCATAATTTTGCGGACTTAACCCGTCGCGCACTAGCGCTGTGATAATTATTTGCTTATTTCAGACTTATCAAAACACACAGATGTTTGCCTATGGGTTAGCAACGACAAAATAATTGTTTGAGAGTTAATATCCTAATAATAATCATGATTATTAATGTTAATACTTAATTGCTACAATATTACGTAATTATGAAAATTCCAGCACAATTTTGCAATAAATAATAAGAAGCAAAGCTACCTCTGCGCCTTGTAACTCATACGCAAGATAAGTTATACGTATAAGACTATTTTTAATGGAAAATCCCAATCCCGTAGGTAACAGTTTTAGTGTTTTCTAAAGATTTGATTTAGGATTAGATTGCTGTGGAAGTCCATGATGGTGAATCTAATTACAATCTCATGTCGATATTACGACATAAATTACAGAAGAAGGTTACCTGTATAGCAACGTAAAGAGCGATATCTTAAAGTATCAATAATCTTAAAAACTGTAAAGCCAACAAAATATTCAAGTCATGTTATCTTCAACTTTATAAAAAAAAAACTCGCACACACGGCCAACCCTTTTAAGGGCAAACGTTTAGTTTCATAAAGAGTTGCAGCGTCATTATTTACAACCCTTACGGATAAGCCCTTAACAACAAAGCTTTTTAACATTTTAAAACTCCTCCCCACAATGGAATATTGAACGTTTTTGTATCCAGATTTAAGCAGAGACTTTGTACAAATGTTTTAATATTTAAGAGATTAACGTCATGTTATTAGCTTTATAAATAAACAACGATATTAATAAAAAAAAATCGCATTGTAAGAATTTGCTACAAAAGCAAGTAGCATAATATTCTAATAACAAGTTTTCATTGACATTGAAATAAAACTTTATTGCGGATTTTATCGCGGTTTTTAAAAAAATCGGTTCAAAATAGTTTTATTTCAATGTCTAACATTCGCGTAAATATAAGAAGTCATTAAGTTTTCATTGACCTCAGAGAATAATTTATACGCTACTGCTCTAGTTGTTTGTAGAGTTTTATTTTGTAAAAAATTTACTACAGCTTGAAGCAGAATAGAACATACCTATGTACTTCCTACCTTGAGCCCATCAGAGCCAAATTCTGATGATTAAAGCAATATATATGACTCAGAAAATTTCGTGTATTGTAATAAATATTTAGGTAGAGCTAAAAAATTTTTCACTATCTACTAGTTCAATAAATAAGATTTGGATCTCCCAATTGTCATATAGTTAAGGATATTATGCCCTTAATTTTGAATTTGAATTTCAATACAGTCTCCCTACATATTTTACAGCTTGAATGGTCTATAGTAGAAGCAGTAGTCAGCATGTAACCTACTTGAGAATAATTTATTCTTTTTTTTGGTGTTCACGTTAAATTTTCGTGTTAGAAGTAGCTACCTACTTACTGATTTCATAACTGGTCGCTTATGTTCCATGATCGCACAAAAGTTGTTACAGCAATCGTTGTTGTCCTACCAATCAGGAAGGAGTTCAAAATAGCGCACAAGACAGTAAACCATCGCTGATATTAGTAACCATAAACATTACTTTTTAGATCCAATGTTTTTAAGAATAAAGATGTGTTTGTAATAGCACCTGTTTAAGTAAGTATTGCGCGAGTAAACAATGAATCCAACTGCAACACGCCGTCATTTCAATAATTAGAATAATCCAAATAATCCACAGATAAAACCGTGGGAATTTCACCTCCAAAAACACATGCCTGATAACGTTCTATATTAATTTTTCGCAATAAACATTGCAATAAAATCATTTTATACGCCATTTGTGCGCGTGATTTTAACTTACGATTAAAGTGTATTGCCCTGCAAATATTAATTTTACGATATAAGTATGTTTAGAAAGACGATTCACAGTAGCATATCAGTCGACTGTGAGATATGGAAATATTAAAATGTGTGCATCGATGGAACTGGACTTGCAATGGAAGAAATTGAACTGCATTGAAAGATTAATTGACCTTAATTTGTAAGAGATTATTTGATGTAACAGATTTTCATCAATTTCGTATTTTTAAATGGATATAAATGCAATGCAAATTCAATTTAGTTCAAAGTATTTAACGTACATCGTATTTGTACAATTCTTAGAGTTCAAATGAATTAGATATGCGCAGATGAGCTTAAGATGCAAACTACTTGGGAAGTCACACACATTAACATCATTCAAACCTATTTTCCTGAAGGTGATCTACACTTTTTGCGGGGAAATACTTTAATATTTTTTATTATAACTAATTATGACCCGAAAATATTTTGTGCTATGCTATCGATAATTAATGCTGATTAATGTTTTCTCTTATTGGTATAATATTTTACTTTCAAAATAAAGCAAAAATGTTCATAGGTACTTTATTACTCGATTATGAAACATTTGGAAATAGTACCGGTTGATAGAGATGGTGAATAGAAACCAAAGTGAATCAGCTTTGCTGCTGCGTGTCGTATGATCACTGAGATTTGAGGTCCAAACGTAAGCCTCCATTCGATGACAATCTGGATTCCTCTGACCACTTGCATTGTGGGTATTTATGACTTGACTCTAGAGGTAATTGACTACTAACAGTAATTCGCTACTAGCAATCAGTCGATCGTTTATTTTCACATTTCCATGCTTCCATACATTTTGATAATGTTGTCATCTCATCTGTACCTGTTGTAATCATTGATTAGTTACATTGTATTCTATGAAGTAGATGAAGATTCCAAGAGATTCCAAGGGCAGAAAATCTTTATTCTGCCTGAGTTCTTCGGCTAAAGCCGGTTGCAAACTAAGTTGATTTATCTTAGCTTGCTTTGAGATATTTTTCATACTTATGTGCAGACTGTAAACTATGTAAAGTTTAACTATGTAAGTTTGAAGGACTTAATAAAGCTAAGGCCCGATTGATTAATCCATGGTCAAGTAAAGTTTAGGCATCTATGACACTGGCAAATTCCGAGCGCATTCACAGAGAGGCGAAGGCCTCACTACGAATTCATCCAATGAAATAAGAGCCTTAACTTTACCTGACTACGGATGAAAAAATTGGGCCTAAGTTAACTAAACTAACTTAGCGTTGTTGGCCTGCAACTGGCAAAAAAGAGAAACTTCAAATTCAATTGCCTAAAACTGTTTTTTCCAGAATTGCCAACAGCTATTCTCGTTTTATATAACGTCACAGCATAGAACGGAATTAACCGCGACGTAGAGTGGATGCAGTAGTTGTCCGACTGCATTATACAAGCTAGGAAGCATAGATGGATTTCATAAATTACCAAGTTGACTTTTACAAAATATTGTCTGTGTCCTAATATTCATAAAAGGCGAAGTATCGATTTGTGAAGTTGTAACTCAAAATATGCGGGAGTGAATCCGCTGGGCTTGCGTGTGTTATAATTGTACCTATTTATCTGTTCATAAAAGTGCACGTGCAAAATCAAAAACCCATAAATACTAAATCTTGTCCTCAAACCCTAAAACAAATAATCAAACAGAAAAAATGGCAATATTTGCACAATTGTTCCAACTCGTCCAGTATCGGACGCAATGGGCGCTATAAAAATAATTTCTGAGTATAATAAAATTGATAATAGGACTAATCCTTGTTTACACTGAAGGTGGGTGAAGTGGGTGGTCTGATAAGAGTGCAGGTAGGAAAAACCAAACATTTCTATTGGTCAATTTTAGATTTCATATCGCCACACAAAAACGCTCCCTGGAATACAACACGTAATACAAAGTAGGGTACTTTTATCATGTTTTATTGTTAATATTGTACTTGAATAGACACGTGGATTAATCAATATTTTAGGGAAATTTTATGATGATTAGCTAGAATTATTTGAATTTGGCGCCCCCACGCGTTTCCCGCGCCTTTCGCAACTATTGTTATTACTAGCGCCATCTAGCGTCGTCGCGGGAAATAAAAGTTTTTCTTTTATTTCTACACAGGTCGACGTCACACACTGAGCCATTCTTTAATTTATTGTGAGATCAAAACTTGTTCAGCAAAAAGTAAAAGTATAATTTTAAGCTAAAAAAAAATAACATGATTTAAATCATTCTTCTTTGAACACTTTTTTTCCTTCAGTAAGATGTTATGATTTAAATTGTGCCTGGTTGAAGGTATCAACTATAAAAAGCATAATAACGGAAAATATACTTTCCATAGCTTTATAGAAAGAAAGAAAGAAGTTTATTATTGGTACAATATTGCACACTGAAAACACAAACACATCTTATAGTAGAAAGTAGAAACATAAAAAGCAATTATTGTACCAACAATGGGCCTGCCATTCGGCTAAATGCCACGGTAATAACTATATAATTAATAATTTAACAAACGAAATTAATATGCTCTATCCCTCCAATTCTTTTCCAATCTTTTAAATGTATCTAACATCATGTTAGACACACAATTAATATTAATATTAATATGATAGAAATAAACGTCATATTCTGCTAATAGAGCATTTTAATTTCGAGAATCGGTGTAAAGAAAGCTCTACTTCTGTGTAAAGCTTTACCTTGATATAAGCACGCAGTCATGTGACGCCTATAATTTTATGTAGGCATAGTGAAATGAGAATACAGTAAACTTGAAGGTACTTACATCTATCTGGGTGTGCTCTTTGCTTGCAAGCTTTACTCGTAATGCTAACTTTAGACTAGCAAGTTCTGGCAACAATATATGTGCAATGTGAAAGAACTTCCAGAAATGTTTACAGTAATGGTAATATTGCAATAGTTCTGTACACACGCGAGTTGCGACTTGCCGCAAGTTTGGCAAATTTGCAAAAGGCATCTTCCCGTATTATTTACACAAAAAAATGCTTACGGAAGTCGACATTTGCAAGTTTTCTCGCTAATCTAAACCTCGCTTAACTTAAATACTAGTAATATTATTATGTACTACCACTTCTATAATCTAGTGCCAACGTATACAAACTGTAGGCTGGAAGATCCTTAGTTTATATCCCAGGTTGGGTACCACCATACGTGGGTTTTTCTAATGCGATTTGACTCCTTATTACATCATGGGATGAAACACATAAAGTGAAAGGTGGGTTCCCGGGTAACATAATTACTTCCTACCCAAAAACCTAGTGATTGGGTTTTTCCATCTTAAAAAATTATTCAGTCGCAGCCCGGAGTCAGGAAGTTGCCGGTGTGATGCCCCCGTGCCTCGGAAAGCACGTAAAGCCGTTGGTCCAGTGCCTGATCTCTCTCCGGTCATGTCGGATTGCTGTCTCACCTGACAATGAGAGTGAAGGAATAGCAAGTTCACGTGTGTATTTCACACTCACTTGTGCACTATAATATATCCTGCGTACCTGGCTGATCTCCGTTGAGATTGGCCGCCGTGGCTGAAATCAGCTAGGAAGGGATAATTATTATAATCTACCTACCCCTTAGAGGATAAAGGCGTAATGTGTGTTTTGTTTTCGAACATACAGTGCGCAGTACACGCAATATAGCGCTACTTCGACCGGGCGGTTAAACACCCAAATACGTTAGTCCGCAAAGCGTCAATATACACTCCATTCGACCGCGCCAAATGGAGACGGCCGCGTTCAGTCCTAACCGATCCAGAGGACGATATCACTCTAGCCATCGCAGTAAGAACGAGTTCCTAAAACTCCTACACTCCACACGACCGCAGTTCCGTCCTCGCCGCCGAGGACCTCGCCGCGTTCCCCGTCGCCCTCCGGACCCTCCTAACAGTTCCGGCCCGCGTGCCGACGAAATAAATGGATAGGTTAAACACCAACCTTCCCCACTAATCGTTGATGTCTCATCCTCTCCCAGTGACCGTCCTGAGCCGAGGTTCGTAACCCGTTAGTGGGTTGCCCTCAGCATGGTTACTTAAATCAAGGGTTGCGAGCGCCTAAAGCGTTCACCCGAAAGTCCGGTGTGGCCAGAAAAGCCGACTCGCGTCAGGCTACTGGCCGGTAGGGCCAAAACAAAAAAAAAAAAAAACGCAATATAGCATTCGATTTCGAATTATTGTAAGTTTGTGAGGTCAGTACTAAAAATTTAATGAAAAATAAATTTACTTGGTATAATAATGTGTAGATTTTATTGTAGTGATAGTAACAGAAGTGAAATTATGTAATTATAATGTTTAAAGTTAAATTGGTTCAGTAGTTTTAGTGGATTTTCCGTTTCTATAGTAGTTTACGTAATTTTAAACCAGCAACTTTGTTAACACAGTTGAGTCCAGGAGTTTTGGCGGGAGCTTGGAAGTGTCATGAGGTGTTTTTTTTAATTCATTATTTTGGTGATACTTAGTGTTATATTGCATAATTATGGTGGTATAATATCCAATATAGTTATAGAACTATATAACTATATTGTTATATAGTTCTATAACTATATTGGATATATAGTTATAGAACTATATAACAATATAGTTAACAATATACTTGAGCCCTTTACTTTAATAGTTAAGGGCTCAAATTAAGTGAATTGAAATAACTGTGCTAATAAAGTGTTTGTTTTGTTTTCGCCAAAACTCCTCGATAAAGTCTTAGTAAGGTAGCTTAGTAAGGTAGCCATTGCTTTACTTCAACAGTATGTCGACTGAGGACAAAAAAGAAACAAGTATGCGTCTGAAGGACTTGTATCCATGGACAAGAATAAATTTTAAAAAAAGTTGACTCCCCAGGGTTGCCAGATCGTATAATTGGGTATAAAAATTATATAATATAGCTGTCTTATGTATCTATATAAAAGAAAGTCGTGTTAGTTACACTATTTATAACTCAAGAATGGCTGAACCGCTTTGGCTGAGGGAGGGAGGGAGGTGGGGAGGTAGCTTAGAACCAGGAGACGGACATAGGATACTTTTTACCCCGTTCGACCGTGTTCATATAAAAAGTCAAAGTCAAGTTCAAGCCACTATAAAACATGGTATAACAAAAACGCATCTTACATGGAATAACAAAACGCAAATGACAGCTAAACCACAGAATAAACAAAGCATTTATTCTGTGAGCTAAACGTAATTTTGTCTATGGTTAATTATGGTTGATTTGACAATTATACATTTTGACATAAATCAACAATCAGTAATTTGCTCAATTTGTTTGCTCTTTGAATCATCATTATTCATTAACAATGTCGCGACCAAGACGATCGAATCTTTCCCGACAAAGCCGTAATGTAAGAAGGATACGAAATATTGCGAATGAAAGGACTGAAGAAGAACAAAAAATTGCCAATGAAGAGCGTCGCGTTAGTATGGCTCTACTTCGTGCTTCTCAATCACAAGAGCAAAGTGAGGCAGCCCGTGAAACGGCTCGGTTGGCAATGCGAAATCGTCGAGCGAACAACAGAGATCAACAAGTAGATAATTTTCGACGCACAAGAAGAGATCTATCAAGTGCTGATTTGAATCGAGCAGCGTTTCGATACGATTGCAGCACTGATTACTGCTTGCGTCATAGCGTTTGCATTGGGTCAATGGACGTTGTTTGCGAGTATTGTGGCGCATTGATGTTTTCCAGAGAAATGCCCGGATTGTGCTGCCTTAGTGGCAAAGTGAAATTGCCATTATTGACTCCGCAATTTTTCTTTTACTCCAAAATACAATAGTTGTTTCCAAATGACCTCATTTGAGGCAGACATTATTGAAGAACAAGGATTTAATCCGACATTCAAGGTATTTATTTATTTTTGTACTTACACACAATATAGTAGAAGAATAACTTACTATACTTATTCGTATTATTTGCTAATTCTAAAAACAGTGCTTATAAATCAGTAATACTGTCTTTGTTTTTTATTTTGTAGATACAAGGACAGATTCACCATTGAATTAGATCATTGCAACCTCTCGAATATGCACAGCATACATTCTTACAAATATACTTCATGGGCAACTTGGAAGAACAACTTGATCGACATCAAGAGATCAATGCAGCAATGAATAAAGCAATTCTTCAATATTTGCAGCAACTACTTCATGAACATCATGCATTGGTCAGGCTGTTCAAGAGTGCTTTGGAGCGCATGCCGAATGATGTCTACAAAGTCGTGATTAGAGCAGATAAACAACCATCTGGAACACATGAACGCACATTTAAGACTCCAACAATAGATAAGTTGCCATCCTGATTGTTGGTGAACACTTGGAAACACGCAATATTGTGCTTGCACATCGCGGATACTGGGCAACTGCAACAAATATCTGAAACACATCGTTCATATGACACATTGCATTACCCACTGATGTTTTGGCAAACTGAAGAGTGCAACCTATGCACCAAAATACATGAACAATAAAGAATCATTAAAGAATTTTGGCGGGAACTTGGAAGTGTCATGAGGTGCTCTTGTTTTAATTCATTATTTTGGTGATACTTAGTGTTATATTGCATAATTATGGTGGTATATTATCCAATATAGTTCTATTAAAGAGCTCAAATGAAGTGAATTGAAATAATTGTGCTAATCAAGTGTTTTTTTTGGTGCCGCCAAAACTCCTCGATAAAGTCTTGGTAAGGTAGCCACTGCTTTACTTCGAAATACTACAGATAATAAAATAGACAAACTAAACTTGACATGGGCAAAATGTGAACACAAATGCCATTATAAAAAAAATAAAAAATAGAATCATTAAAATACTTAATTTTTTTATTTGTATTTCCTAATAAAAAATTGAACTTAATAAAATCCAAAATCTGCTTATTTATTGCCTCTAAGGCGGAACAGAGTTCGCGGGGTCGGCTAGTTATATTATTAGTAAACAATCATTATCTCTACTATTATATAAAGCTGCAGAGTTTGTTTGCTTGTTTGTTTGTTTGAACGCGCTAATCTCAGGAACTACTGGACCGATTTTGAAAATTCTTTCACTAATAGGAAGCTACATTACTCCTGAGTGCTATAAGCTACTTTTTTTATCCCGAGAAAATATTAATTTTCCACCTAGGCGGAGCCGCGCGCAATGCTATTCTTTGTAAAAGTTAAGTCAAAATGATAAAAAAGTAGTAATAATATTTGTTACACACTGTTTCTCAATAGTTTTGTTGGTTTGTGTAATGACATTCGATTTTGTATAGGGACGTGCACGTCGTAAACACTGCCATCTAGTGGCAAAATCTGACTTATTTTCAGCCCATCGATACTTGGCATTGACGTACAATATTCATTAAAAGGATGAAAAATAATATTTAATTTGTTGATAATGTATCGCTGTGTATATGGATGCTCCAAAACATAAATATAAACAAATCAAATGGTGTGATATTATATAATCTTCCCAAGAATAGAACCTAAGTAGTTACATTCCATGGTTATGTGAAAATCGACAAAAATAATAAAAGCTGTATAAAACATACATAATTACGAGTTCCAAAAGCATTTAGAAATGTTTCGTTACGTAATTTATAAAAATAAATGTGTTTTGAAGATAATATTCAACATAAAAAATCTGTAATTAAGGGAACATAACCTCCTAATTTTGCTTAAATAATTAGCTCCCATCTAAAAAAAAGCATATTCTGGACAGGCTGGGTATAAATAACATTCGGCCGGAACACATATTTTATCATTTTTGTCATACTAAAAGAATATATAAACAAATTATTGTTCTAGTTCTAGTTTTTTTTTTATTCACCTGTGGCTCTTGTGTTGATTTTGTGCTGCCCCCTATAGTTCGTGCACGCTCCCTATAAGTTCAGAGAGGGAGTAGGAGTTTTGGCGGGAACTTGCAAGTGTCATGAGGTGCTCTTGTTTTAATTCATTATTTTGGTGATACTTAGTGTTATATTGCATAATTATGGTGGTATATTCACAGACATATAATATAGAGTAGCAGACTAAACATACCTCTTAATTTGCATGGCAAAATGCACACAGATAAAGAGATGACACATACAGATACGACAGCATGGGCCGGACTTAGAGCTACCCCTTAAAACTGGTTGTAAGGGAAGAAAAGTAAAATGATACAACTATAAAGTACTTCAATCATTTATTTATTAGAAAAAAGTGTTAATTTCTTCAAATAATTTCTTTTCGATACATTTGTTGTAATAGTACGAGCTTCGTGTTTAAGTCTTGTGTCTGCATAAAATTTTACAATTACTTTAACTAGTAAATAAACATGATTTATATCATGGTGATTATCGCCAGAATGAAACATTTTAAAATAATCTTTACGATTCCATATGCGAGTGGAAATTTCAAACACAGAAATATTCTTGACGACTTTAAAAATCTTTTCGCATTCCTGCACTACAGATATTACTCCAGTTGAAGGATAAGTTAAGCCACCTCGATCTTTCTTTTGGATTAATGAACAAAATAAATTTCTCTTTTCGCCTATCACTAGTGTTTGACAAATGGAACATTTAATGTTTTTTTACAAACCCAGCTATATAAATTGTTACTTGATTAGTGTATTCGTCTAATGGCATGCCTTCAATATCATTCATAAAACATTGTATGTCATCTTCGTCAAGATGATCAGAATAATCATTTTTCTCGAAGCTAGGTGTACTACTATTTAAACAAAATTCAGGGTTCTTCGAACTCGACACTTTCAATATTTGAATGTCATCCGTCAAATCACCTTCTTTATTTAAATTAATTTGTATGCGTACAAGATTTTTTTTGTAATAACTTTGAAAATGAACCGTATTTGGATTGTCATTGTATCCCCCTCTCCTTCTCATCTGACCAAAAAACATTTCAAGGTGGTCTTGACTAACTTTATAGGATGAAAAAAATCGAAGCTTTTCTACTATAACTAAATCATGAAACATATTCATAGCACTCTCTAAGCTTATGATGAAGCCAAGGAACCCAGTTTTTCGACCCGACAGAACCACAAGATTATTGTTTGAAAATTTCAAATTACTTATATATTCCTTACACATTTTAACAAATGTAATGGTATGAGCAATGTTAGCAGGACACAAAGCTTTTTTCAAACCTGGTGATAACATAGAACGACTGTTCAATATGTCAAAGACATCATTCATTATATTAACAAATTTTGCAGTGGCTGTACAATGTTGAAATTCACTTAATAGTAATTCGTCTTTGCAGTAACATAATGCATCCGCAACAGATTTGCTAAATAGCTGTGTGGCAAGCCGGACCTTCATTTTTTGATTAGCGAAATATATGTGAGCCTGACGTAGCTTGTTAGCTAGATGCAAGCCTTTGCTTTCTTGAAGCTCCAGAAGGAGTTGTAAATATTTAAAACGAACTGCATTGCCATCTTCATCAATTATAACTTGAAAATCACCCAAAGTGTTTCTTATTAATTTCACCATATGACATGGATCCCAAAAAATATGGATTCTTTCATTCCGGAAAGTAAAAAATGGTTGCAAATTATTTAAAGAAAAATTGCATCCTAAATGCGTGGCCATACTAATATTAGACGCTGCACCATTAAATGTAATACCTTTTACGAATATTTTTATATCGTATAACATTTCTAGTGCAATTCGGACCACATTAGCACGCTGTTCTGCATTCATGGAATTTATAAAGAAAAAAGCTATTGGTAACTTCCAGTTACAATTAATGGCAGTCACCATCAACACTAATGCCTGAGTTGCCAACGGTAAGCTATCGTCATTAACCTCTGTGCCTGTATCCACTCGTCCTTGAAACTTTGATCATCCCAAACCAGTTCTTTCCGTATTGCCATTTCATCCAAAACTAGGTTAACAAAAATTTTATGCTTATATTTCTTAGAAAGTGCACTCAGAATATTAAAAGATTCACTTGTGAATCCAGGCTTAGCATCCACTTTCTTGTACCACCGACTGATAGTAACTGGGTGTGGCAGAACCGTGTTAAAGCTTTGTCTTACAAAATTATAAGCTCTAGACGAAAAAAAATTTAACTGTAGAGCAAATGATCGTAATTCTGGAGAATAACTTTTTTCAACAGTAGAACCTGAAACTTTTTTAAAATATCTAATCAAAAAATCTTTGTTATTATTGCCAGGTATATTATTAAGGACATGCACATCTTCACTATTAAGTTTCGTTTTTAAAAGATTAATTACTTCTGAAAATTTTGCAACTTTTTTGTTCAGTCTTCTTTGTTTTTCTCGTAAGGCTTTGATTTGTTTATTTTTAAAAACTATTTTTGATCGTAATTTATTTATGGTGGTTGTGGGAGAATGAACCGACTTTTCCGGTAAAGTTCCAGGCATATTTTTCTTGCACTGAAACAATAATTTCATCAAAGCATTGCAAATATCCACCAATCATCTGGCGTCAAATTAGACTTTAATACAATACCACCCACTACACATAAGAGAATGTTAAGTACTGTATTTAGTAGCGACTATGCTATTACAATATTAATAACTAGCTTTTGCCTGCGGCTCCGCCCGCGTGAATGAGTTTTCTCGGGATAAAAGTCCCGCTTTATTTATAAAAAGTAGCATGTATGTTAATCCAGGACATAATCTACCCGTGTGCCAAATTTCATCGAAATCCGTTCAGTAGTTTTTGCGTGAAAGAGTAACAAACATACATACATACATACATTCAGACTTACAAACTTTTGCGTTTATAATATTGGTAAGATACCTAAAATTAGTGCAGGCAGCGGCTTTAGGATCCTTTATAATGCAAGAACTAAGTTACATCTGAGAGCAATATGCATAATTTGATATACATAGCTTTAAGGTTTAATTGTGGGTGAAAAAATATACCTGTAGATCTATTGATATTTGTGGAACTAATACATGCTTTTGGACCACTGGCAGATTTTGCCATGAAGTAGATGGTTCCTGATTTATATATTGAAGGTCCTGAAGCATGATCACATTCTCCCCAGTTGCTATTTTCTTTCTTGGAATATTATCCTTGGATGAAGTTCCAGACATATTGTCTTTGCACTGAAATACAAATCTCATGTTAATGAAATGAAATATTTTAAAATATAATACAAATTTGTATGTAAAATGAATATAAGAAATAGTAATTTACTTCATTTGACTCGGAGTACTCTTCAAATATTGTCGGAATTGCACCTTGCACTAGATATGTTCGTAAATTATTTCTTTTAAATAAATGTTCTTCAAAATGTCGCGAACAAATAACACTACTACGATTGGGTGTCCAAGATGTAAGGTTTGAATTTATTAGCCAGGCATCACATAGTTTTTTATCCTTAGGGAACCTGAAATAATAATACACACATGATTATAAAACCAGAACTATATTATATACTTAGTACCTATGACGCAATGAGATAAAAACAATAATTGTAAAACACTATTACATCCTTTTCCCTTAATCCGGCCCCTATTTATTGAAGAAGTATTTGATCTGTCAAATGACATAGGTTATTTACGAAATTATTGAATTAAAGCCAGTTTGTTCATGAAGAAGCTATAATTTCTAGAGCACTTTTGTAAAGGATACACGGAATAACTTATAAATGCCATTTCAAAGGCCTAAAAGTACTAATTGTTTCAGAAATTTAACGAAATTATAACATTATTAGGCAAGTCAACAAAACATATTCTTTTACTTACCGATGGAAAGTTATTCCTGGAAAGTTTTTATATGTCGCACTGTCACACCTATACACACTACATTTAACCATTTTTGTTATGAATAACAATAGATTAACTTAAAATGAGGAAAATCACAAATAATGAGACCATTAAATGTAGCTTACTCAATTCAATTTTTTAAGTTATGGCTCCATCGCGTAGCTTACTCGATGCAATATGCAATGGCGGCCAGTCACGCATGTTAATCTGTCAATGTAGTGGTTAGTGTTGCAACAATAAGGGCGAAAAGAGACAAAGTTATGTTATAATTTGAATCATGAGCAGGATACAATATGTTTTTATGAATATCAATGTGTGCCAATAAAATGTGTTTAGTCTGCTACTCTATATTATATGTCTGTGGGTATATTATCCAATATAGTTCTATTAAAGAGCTCAAATGAAGTGAATTGAAATAATTGTGCTAATCAAGTGTTTTTTGTGTTGCCGCCAAAACTCCTCGATAAAGTCTTGGTAAGGTAGCCACTGCTTTACTTCGACATACTACAGATAATAAAATAGACAAACCAAACTTGACATTGGCAAAATGTGAACACAAATGCCATTATAAAAAAAAAAAAAAAAAAAAGTTCAGAGTTGGCATGGCGGTATAAAATAAGTTGGCGCTACTGGCAACCCTAACCCTGCTGTTGACAGTTGATACTGTCATTGACGGTTTATTTACCCTATATTCAAGTTACTCTAGAGTTTTGGCGGGAACTTGCAAGTGTCATGAGGTGCTCTTGTTTTAATTCATTATTTTGGTGATATTTAGTGTTATATTGCATAATTATGGTGGTATATTATCCCATATAGTTCTATTAAAGAGCTCAAATGAAGCGAATTGAAATAATTGTGCTAATCAAGTGTTTTTTTTTTGTTGCCGCCAAAACTCCTCGATAAAGTCTTGGTAAGGTAGCCACTGCTTTACTTCGACATACTACAGATAATAAAATAGACGAACCAAAGTTAACCAAACTTGACATTGGCAAAATGTGAGCACAAATGCCATTAGAAAAAAAAAAAAAAAAAAAAAAAGTTACTCTATGGGTGTATTGTTGATTGCTTAAAAATATTATTTGAAGAAGAGTAAAAACTATCGCTTTATTGATAAAAATACAGGTACTGACGCTTAAATTGTTTGTTTTATGATTTGTAGGACTTTAAACTGACATAATCATAAGTGTTATGAGTATGATTACAATGTAATGGATTTATTTTATAGGCTTCGCGAAGTGTCGAAAATATTGATCGCTTCGAAATGATTCCAAATGAGATCTTTGCTGAAGACTTGATGAATACGGTTATTCGCTACGGTTTGTACATTGGCGCTGCGTTTCAACTGTTTTGTCTGCTTGCCTGCGTTACATTAACTGATGAGCAGAGCGAAACTCATCCATATGAAAAGGTTTGTAAATAGTTAAAAGCCGGCAAATATTTTTTGCCGGCACTATATTTGATACAAAGTCCTGTGAAATACACCGTATTTATTACCATTTCATAACACACACGCCTTTTATCATCGAAGGGGTAGGCAGGCGCAACTAGTCACCCACTTTTCGCCGTGCGTATTCCGTTCTATGACCCGATAGGGCGAGCCTATCGCCATATCGGGCACAAATTTCAGACTCCGGGCTGATACTGAGTAGAAAAACCCAATATTACTTTGCCCAACCTGGGGATCTAACTTGAGACCTCAGCACTACAGTTATACTGTCATTGAACTACGCCACTGAGGCAGCCATGGATATAATATTATACCACACATTTTAACCAAAAGAAATAGTAGATCTTTAAGATACAATTTAATTTGAAAATATTCTTGGATGAAGTCTTATTGTTGGATACATAATTTTTAATTCCAATCTCAATATCTATTTTTTATTCCTACTTGTATATAATATCTATGATTTAGTGCAAAACCATGATCTTTAATTTATAATTCCAGTCATACACTGACAGTGATGAATGCAGCTCTGAACAATCATCACCAGGTCACAGGGCGACCATGTCTCGTGCCCGACGTCATGATAAGAAGAAACGCCGTTAGGTCAAACACAACATGAGAGTGAAGGTTGAAATTCTAATGGACAGATCCAATCTGTCTACATTCTTCAGCATACCCTCAAAACTTTGAGTTTGATGATTATGATATCTATGACTGTGTTTGGATCTCTTAATGTTTATTTCCTGATATTAAATCTCATTTACATATTTAAGTTAGTAGCATTTTGTAGCCATAATTGGCTAGAAATGAGTGTTGCCACATTTGGCAGATATGTATTAATACAGAACCCTTTCTGTAATCCTTTTCTTGTATTTAGTCAGTCAAGACTTGGAAATTATTATTTTGGTTTTGATAAGTGTAATCTTAGATACAGGGTTATTTTGACATTGACCACATGAAACCACATACTCGTCTTTATTTTTGTTAATATTGTGCCACACCAAAAATCACAGTTTTAAAGTATTTTTTAACATTCTGTAGTTTTGTGCAAACATGGTCTGAGTATGAGTGTATTTCTAACTAAAAGTGTGATGTTGCAGCTGCGAAGAATTCTCTTAGAGTAGTAATAGTGGCATTGGGTGTTTAAAATTAAAATTACTTTTTATTGATATTTTGTTTGAATCTTACACTTTTTTATTTTCTGATTTCTTCAACTGTTCGAGTAACTTATTGTAAAGTGTTATTTTCAAAATGATAAGTATGTGGTTTCATTTAGTAACGCAATGGTCAAAATGACCCTGTATACTAGTCATCAGTTATATCTCTTAAGAGTATCACACACTGTAACAGTGGTATTTCTTGTAACAATTTTATTTATTTAAAGGATATAATAGTCTAATTAATGTAAAACTCAAATTAATTAACCACTTCTCTGCATTAATGATATAAATTTTGGAACATTACTTTATGTTGTATGTAAAATTGACTTTGCAAGTAGGTTTGCAATTTACTGTGTTATGTAAGATTTAAATGTATTGTAATAATTTTTATAGATCACTGTATATCTCGTCACTAAAGAAATAAATATGCATTTAATATAAAGCGTTTATTCATTTTGTTAAACGGACTAGACATTTTACAGCATTAATATTTGCTTTGCTTATGTACATATACCAATTTTTCATGTTTGTATTAAAAATATTTTTCAATAAGTATACAGTACAATATTGGATGTGTGATAAAATCATAATCCCAACACTAATTAGTTATGAACTATTTAGTAGAGAACTTTAAATTTAATTGACTTGTGTAGTTTTAATTAATCCATGATAAGTATACAAAGACATAAATTCTATAATTGACATGGATCATAAAACAAGATGAACCAATATAATTTTCAACAACACATGAATTTCTCCAAATAGAAACCATTAATAGCAGATCAATATATTATAAAATCTCTTTACTTAATATAGATAACAGCTGTATATTTAAAACATTTAAGTACAACAACATATAAGGCACCTCGTATAGTAGTTTATAATAGCACCAAATTCATAATACCAACATTTTAATGTAATTCAAAGGGTTTCTTTTAAGTACACTATTTTTTCTTTATATGGCACATTTTACTGGCTTAATATTTCTTCTAAGTACTTCTCATTTGACTAAAAGCATGGAGCATGAAGCCGACAATTTGTTTTATTATTAGTTTGTTCATTTCAAAATATGTTTATTAAGCTACCTATTTCAGAGTAGTCATTGTGCGAAGAACTTTGAAAGAATAAATTCCATTATACAATATTTGTTGCACAGTAAATAATGTTCAATAGGCTTGTAAATAGAGGCAATAAATTTGAAAAATATTATAATTGACATATTACGCAACTTCTGTTGCCTTTCGAATACGGCCCATAAAATTAATTTCTAACTATTATGTATAACATTTTTTTATGGCACAGAACATGGACTATCTGGTAACACATATAATTCATCCTCTAATACACTTTTGTAAATTACTGAGATAACAAAATGTCGGCTTACTCAATCTTATGAAAATAGTGATTGCACAAAATATCACCGCGCAGACCTACACAGTCTGTTACAAATAAAAAATCCTACGATTGCACACAGTGGACAAAAAACACGACAAATACATAAATACATAGCAATATAACATAAAACATAACGAAATATCACGTTTGGCATAGTATGGCATAGCAGGGCAATGGTAATGTAGCATATTCGATGTTCCGAAAAATGTTAAATGCAGCGTTGTAAAGCGAATTGTTACGAAGTTGTGGTTAAATTGTGCGATTTCAGAGCATGCACCAGATCATTGTCTGAGAGAAATTGTTTGAACGCGTCGAGTTTCTTAAAACAGATTGTAATACAACACGATTTTTTATTACTGCAACAGGAGCTCTCCTCTCCTTTTTCACCTGTACTGTGGCACGTGGCGTCTTTGTTAGAATCGTTGCAACTACATTTGACGCTGTCCAGAGCAGTCTTCGGTGCTTCTTCATCACACTCATGGAGAGTAAATATTCCTAAATCTTCAAGATTAGAGTTGTTATGCCGTCGATGATAATGTAAAAATGTATTATGGTTAGTATCCGTCGCCTGTCCGCACCCAACAGCACATTTCATTGCTGCATGATCACATTCACAATTCACACATGAGCAAGTGTCTTCAGTACAGCCTTTCCTTTCCTCTGTTGCTGCATTGTTATTGCAGTTTCTGCATTCTCCCTTTGAAGGATTGCATTTGCAATTCGTACACGAACAAATACCGGCGTCAGCAGCCAGTTGTTCCAAAGCATTTCTCTTTGCTATTTCCTTTCCGAAAATATTCTCAGTTCTTACAACATACATATCTGAAGGTGGTTCATTGTCAAACAACAAAGTATCTTCTAAATCTAAATCCGTATTGAATAACACAGAGTTAGCAGGATTAATTTCTATTTTATGTTGCACCTTAGACGGTGGGGGTGTATTTAGAGATCTATCGTCATCGGGTCTGAAAAATATGTCCAAATCCGGATCAAGTTTATTGGGTTCTAGATTCGTCACAATTTCACTGTCATTAAATACTTTATCGCCAACATCTAGAACGTTTGGAGTGTCCAGATCGAAGGAAGTGTGAGTCATAAGATTTGCCGTGGGCGCGACTTCCGTATTCAAGTCGATATAACTTTGCATATGCGTCGGTACAAACGTTGCTAATGTAAAAATGCTTTCTGGTGTCTGTTCTTTTATACTCACAGGAGTTTCCGATATTGAAGCCGCCAGGGCGCTCACGTCAACCCACGGCGCTTGTAATTCAATTTCATTTGCTAAGGCCAATTGGATTGCTTTTGATTTTACTTCCATTTTTATAGGGTAATTTACATCAAGCTCAAGCGGCACTGTGCGTTGTAGATCTACCCATGTATCATCCCCTTCTTTTTTCTCGGATTTAATATTACGATATGGAGAAAATGTTAAATTTGCCAAATCGTAATCTACAGCAAGAGTTTCAGCTTCGTTATTTTTAGTGTTGTTAGTGGCATCATCGAAAAGCAATTTTGTTATGTCTACGTTACTAACGCTTGTTATATCTTCTAAACTCCCATCCGTTGAATTAGATTCTGTAGTTATTCTGCCAAAAGATTCTAATAACCCATCCCAATTCATTAAATCGTTCGTTTTCGATTGGATATTGGATTCAGCAGGGGGCTGTTGGATTGGCTGCGGAACTTCTGCCACTTGTATGAGCACCGATTCTGCGTCAATCTATAAAAAATATAGTTTCATTTGAATTATAGTTAATTTTTCAAGTCATGCATGCAATACGACTGTAACAAAAAATACATAAAGATTTTGATACTCACCTGATGTTTCTTAGCATGAGCTCGAAGACTGGTGGCGGTGGAGAACAGTCGTCCGCAGCCAGGAGCGGCGCACGCGTGCGGCCGCGCGCCCGAGTGCGTGCGTCCGTGCGCCTTCAGGTGATGCGACGCTGTAAACGACTTGCCGCAACCCTCTGTTCTGCATCTGGGAATTAAGGGTAATGGTCATACAGGTGGACAAACGACCTCGTAAATGTCGCAGGAGCTCACTGGATGCAAGCCGCTTTTACCAGATTGGTCTGGTCATTTTTAGGGGAGACCTATATTCATTTCCAAAGGCTGAAAAAGAAGAATGGTCGTACAATACATTCGGTCTAAAAAGCCATTTATACCGAATAATTGCAGGCCATTGTTTGCAAGTAAAATTGTAGATATCCAAAATGATTTAATTGAAAATGGGAAAGATCTTTTTTCACAATATAATTGTTAGAAAGTAACAAAGTTCAGCATCAAATAAGTAGAAAAAACAGGAGATAAGACTGTTAGTTCGGTATTATTTCTAAAGTATTACTGAATTATGGAACATAACATTGATAAATGATTCACACCATGGGATCAGTACCATAGAGTGCTTTATAATTCAAAGCTCGGGCAATTGTTAGACAAGCGACTTGCTTGACTTGTCCCTTATTAGTATTTTGTAAAATAATATATTTAATACTTTACATACTTGTATGGTCGCTCTTGCGTATGTGTACGAATATGTTTTTTGAGATCACTGAGCGTTGTGAAGAACTTGGCACAGCCGTCAGCTTTACAGTTGAATGTATCTCCACTATGGAGTCTTTGGTGTGCTCTTAGCCTGAAAACAAATTTTCAACATAATTCAAACTATTTGGTGTTTTTCTATTTTTGTTATCCAAGTTAATATTATAAGCAAAGACATTAAATAGTATAGTTATAGACCGGACATCAGGACCAAATTTTTCGTCCTAAAGTTATTACCAATTGAAAGAAAGAAAGAAACATTTATTCGCACAATATACTGGGACGCACACAAACAATTAACAAAAAGGTAATACATAAGGCATGTGGGCAACGTGCATCCCATGATACTGCCGAAAAAGATCCAGTTCAGCATAAAATGCCAGGCAAGGTGTGCCTGGCGCTGGTTTTCAACTGGAACCCTCACTTAATGGATAGTGACTCACGGATTGATTGTAATATACGAATAAATATAAATAGATAAATAAAATAGTGGGAAAAGGAAGCAAATAGTTACTATAAAAAAATAAATCAAGACTTAATAAATAATTGAAGTATCATAATCAATGTTATGTCCATCGCGTTGAGCATCCATTAAATGTTGCCGTAACCTAAAACGGAAAGTGCCCAATGAATTAATCTGTCTTAGAGGTGGTGGTGTCTTATCTGACATGTCCGTGTAACAAGACGTCACGGTATGCTTAAATTTTGTAATGAAACAATATTTTGGAAGGAAATATGCCAATATACGTATATGTATTACGACCATGTCAAAGTATGTTCTAATGAATTTTACATACTTAGTTATTTTGTTATTTCATGGTAGATTGAGTTACTGACGAACACCCTCAAAATTTTTGCATGACAATTTTCCCAATGTCCACTCTATATAATCTTGAACTCTTTGGTTATAAGTAATGTGGATAAGTATTTGTTTCGTTTTTTTATACAGGCAAGGCAAAATAGCCCCACCGTATCTGATGGTAATTTGAGTGGGATCCGGATAGTGTTGTCTGACGAGAGATTTATCCAGCCAGTCAACACAATTATGCTGGTCTGTTTGAAACAGCTGATATACACAGGTTGATACTAGAATGCGTGACACTAATTATGTGGGCCACTATTGCAGGTTTTACACCTTGTTTACGGTGGTCGCTTTCCAGGCAGATACAAGAAACTGAAATAGTATAGAGTAATATGAATCAACGAATTGTAATAGAGTAAGTAAGATATAAATATATTCTTTCACATTAGATTGTCCACAAACATAACAAATATAGATGTGGTGGAAAATGCTGGTTGTTAATGCAGTATTACTCCCACTTTATTTTCATTTGTAGAAGCACAGTTTATAAATACTGACATTTGTTTTCCCACACAATTTTATTATATTTGTAGACTCAATATAATTTTAATAATGATTATGTTTTGAAGCACTTTTACAACCAATACGATAAAAGATACATTTGCTAAGCAATTATAGCTATTATTTTGCAAACTCTAAGGTTAGAAATATAATACATATTCTCTTCTAATAATTTAAACTTTTTTGGCAAATACCCAAACAACATTAATCACTTGAAGTTTCCAATTTGTGTATTTTGTTTGAAATTTACAGATTTATAGGATTATGAACTGAAAAAAAATATATATTATGTTTGTTGGCAAACACTAGAATTTCTAGTTTTTTCTCCTTTTACCTGGCATTATTATACAATAATATTGTTTAACATAGGATATGTAATAAAGGAATAATATGCAAATTGTCATAATTCAAAACAATACCCTACAATGAAGTAGTTCTTAATGTAAACAGGGATCAATTTACACCATAAGAAATGAGATATCAATGTATGTGGTTCAATATAATCATAATTTATTAAACAACCTTCGGCTTATATTGCTTTTCCTAGACAAAAATGCCAAATGCTCATAACTACTCTTGAGATATGTCAAAGTACAGACACTGAGATATATGTATGTTGGCTTGGACATATATTATACAGAAATATGATGATTGAAAGATTTACTGGCAATATAACTTATCATGCCATATGAACATTGGTAGTGCCACCTGTCAGTCATCAGTGACAATTATAGCTATCTTACATAAATAATTATAAGGTGTGTGAAACAAAGTGTCAGACATTGAGTGATGACTTGCATACTTGTAGTGATTGTGATTGGGTCATTTTAAGACTTGTTACATCTTTAGCTACAAAATATGGTGTTCAGTTCTAATTTAATTATCAATGAGAAATGAATAGAGGAAATGTCTTCATTTTCACTGACCTGTAAAGTGTATTGAAAGCTTTCCTGCATCCACCAGTGTTGCACATGAAAGGTTTTGCTTTTGTGTGGGCCCTGACATGAATTTTCAAACTGTATGATGTGAGAAATGCCTTTTCACATGATTGCATCGGACATTTGAACCTGTATTCACCTGTAAAGTACATTTTTGTATTTAATATTGTGTAGAATTCACTAAAACAATATTTCTGGTTAGGCACAAATAATAATACAAACACTTGTAAAATTAACTACAAGGTTTTGCTAAAAGAACCTATGATGTTGTCAATGTGTTGCAATGTAATGTATTATGTACCACTTATAAGTAATCCAGGTATAAAATACAGACTGGAATGAGTAATTTGTTGCCCACTTTGAAAACATGGAAAGTCTAAAATTTTAGTAATCAGAAAATGTGACTCAAGTTCTGACTCTGACGAGTTTAGTTTCTGTGGGTACAAAGAGTAGCATATGACATTATTGATATAACTTGAAATAAAATTTATATCAAAATAAAAAGTAAGGAAGTCAGTATGTATTTGCTAAATAAAATGTTGATGATTATTAGATAATCTATAACCTTGAAGTAAACTCTTATCAGTTGGGAAATTTATCATGAAAACACATTTTTTTATTTAAACATAGAATACCTCATAATTGTTATGAATAAATTAATATGATAAAGGCTTCTTTTTAAGCTTTTTCCAATTTTTTATTACCTTTGTGTGTTTTCATGTGTGTCCGCAGATTCCCGACTGTGCTGTATGTCCTTTCACACCCGTCATATTCACATTTGTACCGTGCGGTATTGTCTTCCGTTTTCCTTTTGTTTTTCTCCATGTTTGATTTTGGCATTTCAATATTACACTTTGGCATTTCTGACGTCTCATTGTGTCTGAAAAAAATTACACGCCCATAAACTAAAAGTGTTACTGCACCAGAACCAAGTGCTGATTCTTATTCTACATTTCCAAAATTATTTTTCTATATGCACTGGTTTCATTTAATAGCACAATCAACACAATATAATATGCTTGATATAAGAATTTAGATTATATTATTTCAAAAGGAATAATGAAATTAGAATACAGCTTCAATTCTTTCAGCAGTACTAATTGCAATAATAATAATATTAATTATTGTATATATTATTAATAATATTAATTGCAATAACAGGTAGTATAAGTTGTTTATTAGTTCATTCCATCACTAATAAAGTTTATGTCATATGATTATTATAAGAAGCAGTTTCCTTATATCTTTTTAAAGGTACAAGCAAGCATAACATCCAATTTATTAAACCTTTATTCACATTGTTCAGATTTTCATAGATGTTTTCATCACATTTTATTTAATGGAAAACTTTATATTGCTTAATCTATCAGATATGTCACTTATGGCTAAATTAACGACGATTCAGATATAGAGTGTTTGCGCCTGTTGTTATTGTTCAAGATATATTTCCTATTTTTATATTGGCCGTGAACTATATGTAACGAAATAATGAGAAAAACATACCTTTCAGAAAGATCCTGAGAGAGTACTCATAGGAGAAAACAAATTTAGGATATTCGCATCACATCGTGATGGTAATGTACCAAAATAGAATGCCCAAAAACGATATATACGAGAAAAAGACCACTTGTGTACAATTGCGTTGGTGAGAGCGGGATGAAATATTATTGACAAACAGCTGATTGGATAATAGTTTCTTAGCAGAAAAAATAGCATAAAAAGCGCAATTAAGCTATAATCCTTTTAAACTACTCTATAATATGTAGTGGCAATCATAACTCACGATGAAAATCCTTCATGAGACTCAACAATTTCGTCGTTGTTGATTATTTCGCTTACAGACGTCACTGCACACTCGGGATCACTTTTTAGAGAATTACATACTTTTGAATGCGTGTTGTCCTTGCTAAACTCTGCCAAATTTATTTCTTCTGTTATATTACCCAATATTGTTTTAAAATCAACAGAGACAAATGTATTTAAATTGTTTTGTGACAATATATCAGATTGACCGCTGTCACGGTGCCATGCGGCCATGTTCCGCAACAGTGCTGCCAATATACCAATAATGACAACTGAATGTCACACAAAACCGGTAAACTAGAGACTTTTATCGGTAAATGGTATGTCATGTTGATTACAGATGGCGCTTTTTACAAAGGATAATAGAGTTATCGCTATCAAAAGCGATGTAGATACTCACACCCGCTTTGAGAACTGCCGACAGAACTCCCGTTATAATGAACGCCACTTGTTGTCTGCGCGGGCAGTGCGTCGACCGCACGCCCTTCCACTCACGCGAATGTGTCATCTTAACACTCGAAGAAAAATTCGCGTATAAAAGTGTGTCGCACTAATAAATCAAATTTATTTATTTTAGTTCAATTACAGCTGTTTCATTTGCAAAATGTGTTCAAGAAATATTTTAGCATTTTATATTAATTTGGTAAGTTATTGAGATTTTAAATTTTCTTCAAGCTTATATTAAATACCAATAAGAAAAAATTACAGATAAAAAACTACTAAACTAAGCAATTTTGAATTACAATAATAACAATTTTCGGTATTAATATGAATGAAAGTTTAATAAAATAAAAATGTTTTAAACCGTACAAAATATGTAAAACCAATATTTATAGTCTCTGTTCTAAAAAATATTACTCTCGTAAATAACCACACTAATTTAATGATCGACTTACGGCTTTTTTATGTTAGGAGTGATAGGTACTGAACCAAATAACATTAAGCTTTCACATACCAATCTCTTATTTTTCCTGTTCATTACATCGTCCCGCTATAATATTAAAGACAACATAAGATACTATAGCTACATAGGTTCTTTATTTATATTTATATCATAATTCAACGCAAAAAAACTTAATCTAACTCAATGTAATATTATTTGTTGCATGCTTGACTGACTCATTGTCCATGTATTCAGAGCGCACCGCTCAAAGAGATAAGTAAAAAGCTATGAAATACTGGTGTTTATCTTTATTTTACTGTTAGACAGCACCTAGCATCCGCCCAAGGTATTAACGTGTCATTAGTTGAAGGTTGCTGACCGATATCATAAGCTGTATCCATGCCACAAAATCATTCTATGCCTTGAATGCCGCTATGCGATGTCTTCTCTTCCGGATGTTTGTCCCGAGTAGTTTTTCCAGAATTCCTATAGCTTAAACCTTTTGACAAGTAATTAACTGGTAATCTTATGTGTAACTTCTAAGAAAACAAAGCACTGCGCGAGCTTAATGCTTAATTATTCATCGTGCATGGCCACTTTTGTTTACTAATAGGTGCAGTAAATTAATGTGTGAATTAAATATTTTTCTTCGTAATAACTGCAAACTAGTTTCAAGTACTTCCGTAGTTGGTTGTAACGGAATTTCCAGTATGCTAATATGTGTAATGATATGCAGGACAAAAAATCGATTCTTGTAATTAGAAGTAGGCTTACTTGCAATTCGTGCAAAAGTTCGTCAATAATTTTCAAAACTAAAGATGTAATTGAAGCTTTTTACATTATGCCTACCTTTCTATCGTCACGAATTTTCTTTAAAAAAATTGGTTTATTTTCCGCATAAAAATCTATCGCTTATTTTATTGTCGTCTTCTGTGTAAACTATAAATCTTATAATGTTTTCTTTTCTTTTTACCTTCCAAATTATGCCTACTTCCATTTATGCGCTCTTTTTTACATTATACAAAATACTTCCATTTGACAACAGGTAAATCCTTCCACCATATCCATGTTCAAATCTTCTAGTTCATCCAAAATGAAATAGGAATAAAAAAGAATAAACAAATTTTCCCAGTGTCGGAGCTGCGAGCAAAACATAATTATTGAATTCAAATACCATAGGACACTAAAAATGGTATTTATAAAAGCTCTAGCTGCCAAAAGTTTGCTAACTAAAGTAAAGTAAATAGTATATATTATGAAGTAACGTAAATTCTTATTCAGCTTTTTTTCACTGAGGCTATACTTTTATCAAAACAAAATTCCATGAATAAATCCAGTTAATCGTAGTAATAAAATGTAGTTCATAATTAATTAGCTGTTGGATCTTTGAAGTCATAACATAATAGCTTTCTACAAAGTTTATGCAGTTTAATTTTATCACAGTACTCCATTCCACTTAGCTTGACTTGATTTACATCATCCATATTACATTATACAAGAGTTTTTTTGGGATTGAAAATCTGCTTCTTTTAGAATATTGCAGCTATAGTACATATTTTTAACGCAACTATGTTTTGTGGCAACGTGTGGGAACTGTAGTGGTGATAATAACAAAACACAGGCGATTAGTAGAATTCTTATATTGGTTTTGGGCCCTTAAAATTATTTTTTTACATTTTTTCAATCCAAATTATTACCACAGGTAAATGTTTGTTCACGTAAAAAACTTGGTATCATCCAAAATATGTAGTACGAGGAAGTGTTTTATCTTCATTTGCACCTACTTCGATCATCATACGGGTTTTTATAATATATCAAGATATCAAAAAATGTAATTGATTATTCTTCAATTGGAAATTCAGAAGTGTGCAACTTTAGTCACATTTTTCGCCCTTAGAGAAGAACTTTAACAAGTGTAAAAAATTGGACCTGATTTTTTTTTATTGCATTGAATGACAAGATGAGCATGCCGTTCGCCTGATGGTAAGCGATACGACTACCCATAAACAGTAGCAACACCATCCAGCACCTTGACTTACAAAGTACTGTATGGCATTCCACTGCGCTCGTCATCCTGAGACGATGTTAAGTCTCATTATGTCCAGTAGTTATACTGGCTACAATGTCCTTCAAACCGAAACACAACAGTGCATGCACACTGTGTTGGCGGTAGAAGTAGACATTGCGGTGGTACCCACCCAGACGGCCTCTTACATAATGAGAGACCTACCACCAGTTAAATTATGTTAAACGAGTCATATTGTGTGCAAGCTAAACTGCTAGCTTTGACATATTTATAGATTATACATCATTTATCTATACTAATATTATCAAATGAAAGATTTGATGATTTGTTTGATTGTTTGTTTATATAAACTCAAAATCTTCAGTACCGATTTTAAAAATAAGTAGCAAAAGCTATTATACAAATACAATTATAGATATTTCGCATCTTTACCAAGAAATTTCCTCTTCCCGTCGTAAAGATCTACGAGAAATTTCAAAAATAACATTTGTGAAAACATAGAATGTAAATGAAATGCATACAAAGCTACATTCTTTAAATTTTTATCACAAAGTTCAAGGGTAAACGCACGTTTCCGTAGGTACGTGACAAGACTTCAAATCATCACGACGCACGCGTAGAAAGTTTTAGTTTGTAGGTACATACATGCATGTTTGTAGGTACGTACATTAAAGTCATAGTTTTAAATACTAGACACTATAGTTTAGTTGCCGAGAAACATGGTAGTCCATGTTGCTATGTTAAATGCTGTTATTACCTTGACAAGGAAAATTCCTGATCATCAACGCATTAGAGAAAAAACTGAGTCGTATGTCTTGGTTGTCAAACCGGGATGAAAGAAAAGGTGTGGTAGAAATCCTTTTAGATTACAATTCTTTGCAGTAACTACTCAAATTAGATTCCATCTAATAATTCCAACTTTAAATCAGCATCGAGTGCTAGAAAATGGTAACAATAGTAACAAAAATATTACACGTACACAGAATAAAGTACGTAGGTACCCTTATGAAAAAGTAACAGAATTACACAGTGAAATTGTTGACAACAGCATTCAAAACTTTCAATCTAACGTTAAAATTTACAATTGGTTACTTCTGGTCGGAAATCGAGCATCAAACTGCCATGCCGTTCAGAACGTGCTCTCCATACAATAGACTCCGGGGACCAGAATACTTTCGCTGCTTTTTCTATATTCCAATTTCACTTTTGTATCGATACCTCACGTCTGTAGAGAAAAGATATAACGATAGTCTCATGAGACGTTAATCGTTGCGTCAATTGATACTTCATTGAAAGGAAATGGTTTTATGATATAATGATAATATAGTCAAGTGTATTAGATTAGATTCATACATATTAATGAGTGATACCTCTAGCAAAAGGAAGATGTCACTTTCGATTTAACGTTTATGTGCTGAGAATGATCAGAGCATGCGATTAAGTTAAATTGACGATAAATATACGCTTTTAAGATATTATTTTTATTTATTCTATTGTCTAAGGAATATTTATGAAGGAATGCCCTATAATACAAATCATAAAAACAAAGAACCTAGATTATTCGATCGAATTAAGTATGAGGTAAATTAATGATCTCTCTATAGATAGCATGACGCCGTGTAAGAATATAATAAGGAAGTAATTCTTTTCTATAAAATCTAATCAGAATTTAAGACAGATCATTTGTTGAGTAAATTATTCTTGCAATATTCTAGTGAAAGTGAAACTTTATACGCACGTAAACTTACACCTAAAGAAAGCAAATTTGTAAGAGTAGGGAAAACCTTTCATTGCTGTTGCCAATGTTTCACTATAAAATTATAGGTAGGTACATAATTGCGAATAGTACCTACAGCGGCAGATTATGCGACCATACACAGGAAATTGGAGTTTTTAATGTAAACTTTTAGGACGCAATAGCAGTTAACAAATATAAAAGAAGCAGTTGTTTCAATACAACAGAGTGCGTTGGAGAACCCGGTGTTGGACTGCTGATCTTAATTTAGTGATCATTTAGCCTGTCCGGTAAAACCCTTCTGACTTTATACTGGGAATACCTTTTCACTGAATAAAAGTTCATTGCATTTTTCCGGGTTTTAGGTATGTTATCTTTACTCGCCTGTCGCAAATTTAGCCTTTGGCACCAAAATTAATCAAAACTAATCAGCAGTCTATACGTTAATCGATATCAAACAATAATAAATCATCACAAACTTATGAATATACCGTATAGATAGTAAATCCATATTAATAAATTTATTTTGGTTTCAAAACTTGTTTATGAGTTATGTTGGATACAATTCTACAAAACTCTACGTGAGATTTGTGAACTATGTTGTCAATAATAATAATAATAAGCCTTTTTATTTCTTTGACAGTTATTGTCTTGGCCCCTTTCGGGTATAGGCCTCCTCCAGCTGCCTCCATTCATTTCTGTCTTTCGCGCCCCAATCCACTCTTCCCGCCAACCTTACCAATTCGTCGTTCCAGCGAGCTCGAGGTCTGCCTTTTTGTCTCTTTCCTCCCGGACCTGTCCACTTGGTGACACGATTTGGCCATCGATCTTTAGAGTATCGGGCAATATGACCGGCCCATTTCCACTGGAGACGTTGTGTGTGTTGTAATGCATCTAATACTTGGGGTTTTTTGTCGAATCTCATTACTATTCTGTTTTTCTGTGATCTTAATACCAAGGATGCTCCTCTCCATAGCCCGCTGACATGAACGTATATTTGACACGGTCTTATCATTGAAGATCCAGGTTTGAGCTCCGTAAGATAGGCAGGGTAGTAGACTCGAACCCATAACTTTTTCTTTAGGGTTATTAAAAATTTGGATTTCATAATTTCTTTGAAGCTCCAGTATTTTTCCAAGTCATACTGATTCATCTATGTAGTTCATCCATATGTCTTGAGCTCTTAAATGATATTTGTTTACCTATACAGATATAACTCTCTACATACTCAACTGGCGCTTGGTTTATTTTGATGGGGATTTTCTTACCGTTGGTAGATGTTTATGTTTTCAATACAAATTTTTATTATAACCTTCCTAATTCATTATTGAATTTTGGATTTTTCCCCCGATGAGTAAGGCTGTAGACGAGCACTTGTTCGAAACAACAGTTCAACGACATGTTATTCACACTGTGACCTAGATATCAGACACTGACACTTTCTTCTTGAGGGTGTTTCTGATTCAACGCACACTCGATTACCCTTTCATTTCCGATGAAACATCACGAGTCATAGCTGTGATATTAATTGTTTTTCTTTTTCGGTTTTCTCGAAGACCTCTAACATCGAAGTTTAAAGTTTTTTTCACTTTCTTAAAAATAATACCGGTACCTCTGTCTTATTTGATATGGAACTAAGTGAAAGTTTCATCAAGTTTCAAGTTTACTTTATTAAAATTAAAATCATCATTCGTTTTCTTTGTCTTTGTGTAATTTAAGGACTTTTCTTAATACTGTCAGTAATATTGCAGCTTTAAAATGTTTTGTACTTCATATTAATTTGCTGAGAGTCATCACAGAGCATCCAAATCTTAATGATACTTATTTATTTTCCCATTTCAAAATGAATTACCGATTCCCATTTAAATTCCTATATCACAATTTCCTCGAAGACAAGTTCGGAAAGCCCATAAAATCTCACGACACTCCTTTTCTAAGCAGTTAACTAGATTTGCCAAGTCACGAACTTTACGGAATGTGTAGGACTTCGTCCAATGCTTCGTGTCCAAACAAGCTTCAGGCCTATCGTACGGAGTTCCAGCAATGGATTTCTACAACATAAAGGACGGGTTTTGTTAGTAAAAGATGTTTGAGGCAGGGGAACTGTGTCATTCGGCCACGGCATACATACGACCCTGACTGAGGCGCGCGCGCCGACTCTATCATACAATTTCCGATTATAATTATTCGTTATGAATCATAACGAGCTCACTTTTTATAGCACTTATAATTTTATGGCATACAAAATTCATTTTAATAAATAATATTCCGTTTTAAATCTAAAAATAAATTTAAAGGCTATCAATTAGGTACAATAAATTAATGTATGGATCATGATAATATTATGTTTCTTGGTGATTTTTTTAAATAAAAATAATTAACTAAACTTGATGCTTCATAATATTTATTGATGAATAATTTAATTAACTTATTCAATCTTATTTCAGTTGTAAGTAATAAATTTATGATTAAAACTTTCAGTTTAAATGTAATTTAATTGACACATCGTTTGTAACATTGTATTTTTATGAATTTTCCAGGCACTCCTCACATATTACGTGATGGCAGAATGTGGACCCCGATTAAAATTCGCTTGGGGCGACGCACTTCAAGGAACTGATTGTCCTGGTCCCGATGGAGCTCCATATCCCAGGTAAAATAATCGTTTTTTGATTACCGTTTTTTAAAGAACATCCCTCAGAGCCGTTCTGCCAACATAATAATACTTCGATTTAGGCACAGAAATATAACAAGCATTTAGGCGGCAATTTTGACAGTCCGGTAAAATAATTTTTTGATACGGCCAATCACAACAAATTGGAATTGGATTGGAAAATCTTTGGCCATTGAGTATTGTAATAAATTTAGTAAATTATATATTATACCTAAATACGTACGTTTAGTAACCCATAAATATCTTTATTATTTAAGAGGAAATAATTGTATTTGTTTAGTCTAAGAGTTGTGTGTTTGTGATAAGCATAAAAACTTAGTGTAATTAGAGTGGTTTCACTACAAACGAATATTAATATGATACATGATTGCCTAATCTTTACGAGTATTATAAGAAGATATTTTAATTATTATATTTACATAAGACCTATATCTATCATCTTGGTGAGTCTTAGAAGTTAGAGTACTTGAGTACATCTCCTTTTAAAGTGATTTAAATTAATTTTTGTAACTGGTGAAGAAGCTGTTGCATAGGTTTCTAATTTTATAATAAAACAGGTGTTTTACGTTTATAATATCGTTATTTATTTCGCCTTTGTCTGATTACTGATGTTGTAGGTACTGTGATCCTAAAAATAAATTATCAAATTTATAATAGGTATTTATTTACTATGTGATGATAATGTTCTATAATAAATATAATTAGGTAAAATTTTATTGGAGTAAATAAATAAAAATGTAAACGTTTAAGAATTAGGTATAGCTTCTACGCATTGTACTTAAGGTTTATATTAGTAAGGGACGGTAAAACCTCCTAAGCATTTTCGATCGGTCACGTGATCCTGACGCGAGTTTAACATTTTATACCCATCCCAAAAGTGCTCAACGCCGCTAAAGAAGTTTTCAGTTCAAAAATACCGAGCAAAGGTTGGTCATCCAGGTACTAATACTTTATGTAAGTACGTATCTATATTAGGTCTTCCAATCTCGGTATACTGAGATCCCCGCATTCCGATATCCCGCGTCATTTTCCAGTCCCGCGTATTGCGGGATTACCGACGGTGGTCCCGCGGGATTGCTAGATGGATTTGGCATATTGGAAACAGCACATTGGACACGTTATTTTTTCTTCCCAAGCATTTTCAACTGAATGCTAGCCCTAGCCTTTTCTTTTCTCGCTGTACACCAACGATATCCCTAAACCAAAGAACGCCCATCTGGCGTTCTTTGCGGATGACACCGCAATCTACGCCTCACGTAGATATCCCGACAATGTGGTGCGCACTTTGCAGGCCGCCGCCGACAAGCTCCGCGAGTGGGTCTGCAAATGGCGAATCACCGTCAATCCCACAAAGAGCCAGGCCATCCTGATCACTTTGAAAAGGAGAGTCCATGTGCCTCACAACTCAGTCCGCATGTTCAACCAGGTTATCCCCTGGACGGACAAAGCCAAATATTTAGGAGTGACCCTTGATCAGAGGTTGACCTTCATCCCACACGTAAATGCGGTACGCGCGCGAGCCGCATTCGCGACGTAGGAAAAGCAAAATGTCCATCCGCTACAAGATTAGGATCTTTACCACGTCTATTAGACCGATCATGACATAGGCGTCGCCCGTGTTCGCCCATATACCGCCTGTTCGTCTTAACTCTTAAGCGTATGCATGTATTGCACAACATTTTTCTTCGACACGCTCTTGGTACCACGTGCTACGTTCGCAATCGCAACCTCCACGTGGTTACCAACATGCCAACCATCAGGCATTTCATGCAAATGACCAGCAAACGCTACTTCGATCGGGCGGTAAATCACCCAAATACGTTAGTCCGCAAAGCGTCAATATACACTCCATTCACCGCGACAAATGGAGACGGCCGCGTTCAGTCCTAACCGATCCAGAGGACGATATCACTCTGGCCATTTGTAGTAACAACGAGTTCCTAAAACTCCTCTCCACACGACCGCAGTTCCGTCCTCGCCGCATTCCGCGTCGCCCCCCCGACCCTCCTAATAGTTCCGGCCCGCGCGCCGACGAAATAAATGGATAGGATTAGGTTAAACACCTTCCCCACTAATCTTTGATGTCTCATCCTCTCCCAGTGACCGTCCTGAGCCGAGTTTCGTAACCCGTTAGTGGGTTGCCCTCAGCATGGTTACTTAAATCAAGGGTTGCGAACAAAGCGTTCACCCGAAAGTCCGGTGTGGCCAGAAAAGCCGACTCGCGTCAGGCTACTGGCCGGTAGGTCCATTCATAAAAATAAATTTAAAAAAAGCTGACCCTAGTAATCAGTCTTAATTAGTTTTGTAAGCATTCAGTTGAAAATGGGTTTTTGTTTCTATTATATGTTAATTGTTTATATTTTTTGTATTTGATCCCTATATTTTTTTAAACGGGCACAGCAAAGTGGTTCCACTGCACCTGGTGGTAAGTGGAATAGCGTCTAGAGTACCTATCGACCGACAAAGGATGAAATTATACCTCGCCAGTCGAGACAATTATGCCGTCCTGTTCGGATTCGGATATACACAGACTGATCCCGTAACGCGACACATTTAGCTGGGCTACTATGGGAGGTTTAAAGAGCAACTTGATTGATAGGTACAGTCAGCAGCATAAATATCTGTACAAAATTAAAATTTCAAATCGCCTATATATGCGTTAAGTTAAACTGAATAATTTTTTTCTTCGTTTGAAGTGAAGTAAATCTCTTTTATTTTATTTTTGTGAAGAGAAAAAAAGATTAGCAAGAACACAAAAGTATGTAGGCAATTTGAAATTTTGAATTTGTTCAGCTACTTATGCTGCTGACTGTACATGCGAATAGTAAAATTGAAATAAACGTGAAATTATGTTGATTATTTCATTATTTTTCTGCTTATATCTTCCTTGTATGGAGGATCCCGCAGGATTGAAAATTTTCTTTCCCGCAAATACAGAGATTGAAGATAGGCTGCGGTATTGGAAGCCCTAAACTATATCCACTTAAGCAGTAGATCCGTACTTGCTTTTACAACTATAGGTACATTAAATACGTTTTTACTAGATATGAAATGGTACGATAACATAAATATTATAACAAACGATAAATTAATATACTCATAATTAATTATAAGGTTATTAATGTCCCTATATGTATAACACACGAATTGTGAGCATTTTTAGACAGTAAACATTATAATAGGTATAGCTGATAATAATGCAGTCAAGACAGTACACTCCTACCTATTACACTTAGAGCCTCCGTTTTCACGTGTGGTCAATTATAAAGAAAGTTCGTTAACTGTCACTAAAACAACTCCCAATGACAGATATTTATGTTTTCGCATTGCCTAGTTAACTTAGAAAACTTAACAACTGGTACCTATATGTACCTACATACTTATATCGTACAATGACCTAGTAATACGAGCAAAACCGGTTGTTGGCGGTTTCACAGATTGACTAATAAGTATGGCCGCACTGCGCACAGTCCAACGTGTAAGAGCGGGACAGCATGATTTTTATTATTAGACCCGTTTGCGTATAATGCCTGCTGTGTTCGGCTTTAGCCGGTTAAAACTCGGGTAACTTCGTGCTCTGACGATGGTTCATTTCGATTTTATACGTCCGTGCTGGTCAGAATACGTAACTAGTTGTTTGTGTTTTGTGCGTTTATATTAATTTATCACGTTTTGCTGTAAAAGATTAGTGGCAGACTTTGTAAAGTGTTTAGTAACAGTGTAGAAATTCTGAACTATGGAAACAAATACTATTGTGGATGTGGACAAAGACATTTTTTACCAAAAATTATCCCAAATGATGAGTAAGCAATCTGTCAACACATTGCTTTTTCCGCGCGAGCGGTACAATCGTATGGTTGAGAAGATAAAATTTTCGAAAACGAATCCAAGGAAAACCCCCGATGATTACCGTCGTGCAAAAAAATATGATATTCTCGAAACACCTGATGGCGAGCGTATGGTCGCCAGGCCGACCCCACTGGACAAACATAACAGACGGTTAATGCTCGTACCTATTGAGGAAATGTATGATATTGTAAGTGAATACCATTCAAAATTAAACCATGCTGGCAGAGGTCGCATGATGGCCCAAATTAAACGTAAGTATAAGAATATTACTGCCCAAGTCGTTTTACTCTATTCGTCTCTTTGCCATACTTGCAAAAACAGGCTTGTGGTGCGCCACAGAAACTCGCAGCCAAAGCCGGTTAAAACGGACTTGTTGGTGAAGTGTGAAGACGACCCGTTAAAAGAAACACCACTTGTTTTAGAACCTAGAAGTTTAGCAGTAACACAGACGCCAAGGTGGAAATACCCCGAGCTATATTCGCGAGCACAAGTTGATCTGTTGAGTGTTATTAATGAATCTACAGAAGAATATAAATATTTAATGGTGTATAGAAATTTCGTGACAAAATTCATTCATTTAAAGGCAATGAGACAATTGTGCGTTGACGAAGCTGTTGATGCGTTATTAGAGATTTTCCTTGTTTTCGGCGCACCCAATATATTGCAATCTAAGAATGGCATTGTCATTGTAAAGCCTATTTGCAGACGCATAGGTAACCTTTGTCCAGATATTAAAATAGTAGCTTCTGAGGATGTCTTCTCAAACCAGGATTTTAAAGGGAAATCGAATGAGGATATACTTAAAATGCTAAACGACTGGCTTGTAAAGACACAGAACGTTAAGTGGCAGGAAGGCGTAAAATTTGTTCAACATACATTGAACACAACATTTCACGAGACCCTATGTAGAACGCCGAGTGAAATGACATTTGGAATAAATCCAAGGAAAGGATTGAGTTCAGAGATGTCTAGGAACGATTACGAAGACTTGTTCACCGAACATGATTTGATAGCTAGTTTGGAACAAAAAGGATTTGGAGAACATGTTCCAAAACAATTGAAACTGGAAGAGTCGTTGATAGTGCCATCTACTTTTATCAAGTTGGAAGAAGATATGATAGAAGATAATGTGATTGAGGATGATACTATGGATATTTAGCTTTTAATAGAATATTTTATAAATATGTTCATGCTGATCTACAGGCGTGATAAAATTATTTCTTAAATGGTAAGCTTGGGTAACTCTTAAAACACAAACTGTACCATTAATCAGTTTATTGCAGAACATAAATTCTAATTAAGTAGGTACGTCATTACATATTAACTTTATTTTTATGAACCAATAAATATGCCTTAATTATTTTTGCGCGGTTTATCTATTCCATACTCTACACCTAAACCACGGAAGTAAAAAATTAAAACAAAGGATAAGTACCGGTTTGTTTGAATAGATAGATACATACGTATTTGTTTACAATTTACATTTTATTTTTCGTTCTCTGATCATGATATAATTATGTAAATCTATACTTATCTATACTAATATTATAAAGCTGAAGAGAAAAAGAATTTGTTTGTTTGTTTGTTTGTTTGAACGCGCTAATCTCAGGAACTACTGGACCGATTTTGAAAATGCTTTCACTAATAGGAAGCTACATTACTCCTGAGTGCTATAGGCTACTTTTTATCCCGGAAAAACTTTTCCACGCGGGCGGAGCCGCGCGCATTGCTAGTATTATATAATAATGGTAGGTATTGTTAGTGTTGTCAATCATTTTCGTACTATATTCGTATTATGTAGTTATATTTAGTGTATATAGATTATAGAGGTATATTGTATCGTGACATTTTCATAAATCGGACACAGGATTCCGTTATAAAACAAAAACAAAACTGAATTTTATGTTATTGCATGTCCCAGTTTAGTTTTAAAAAACATATTTTAAGGTCACAGCAATTTTGCTTACCTAAACAAACACATCCGCAAATTAACTTCAAACAATCTAAGTACCGTTAAATAAACGAAGTTATACATCATGGGAACATTCTCACCACTCTTGGTTGTTTCCTACCACACGCCATAATTGCAAAATAATCTCTATTATGTCTGTCTGATTACGATGCGCAACGGTACATGAAAGATCGATTTAGCACGCTTCGCCGTCAGTTTACATTTGGAAATGCGGGCTTATTTGATTGTTTGTACTTTTTTAAATAACATAGTAGTGCGATATTCGTACACTGAAATGCCAATTTGTTACTTAGTGATAATACGCATACTCACGCCTTTTATCCCCGGAGGGGTAGGCAGAGGCGTAACTAGTGCACCCACTTTTCGCCGAGCGTATTCCGTCCCATGATGTGATAGGGGTAGAGCCTATCGCCATATCGGGCACAAATTCCAGACTCCGGGCTGATACTGAATAGAAAAATCCAATAGGGTCATTCGGCCTAAAAGTACGCACTTTTTTTTCTATCGTCTACACAGTCAAAAATATAGTGTCTAGGAAAACGTGTTAGCACTCTATGTAAAGTAAATTTATTCTACTTTTATTATTTAATGAGTTTTTGTACATTACTTCATTGTTTTTTTTTGGAATACATGTTTAAGTGCATCGGGGGAAATTCGTACTATTGACCTGTTATGTGGGTAAAACTACGCAGAGTGTTTATGGAGAATATTTTTTTTCTGTATAAGGTCTACAAATCTTTACAAATAATATTCGCCTTAATTGCAGCATAAAGAAGAAAAAACCGTGCGATCATTGTAATGAAGTTATAACAGGGTGCGTACTTTTAACCTCGTACTCTTGCCCAAACAGGGAATATTTTAAACATTCACACGTTAGTTGAGACGCATTTATTTTCTAGGACAGAATTAGTAACTAAAATAAATACTATAATAATCATGTAAACTTAACATAATTAACGGACTTTTGTAAACTGATGCACCGTCTAGCCAGACACTTTATTCCCAGCACAAAATGTTGGTAACTAATCAACAAAATCACGTTGATCACCGTTTTTCGCTAAACAAGTGAGGCTTGGCAAAATAGCTTGTGGCTCTGACATCGTCCCTGACGCGCCCCTAATCTAGCCGAAAAGTGTCTGAGCCCACTCAATAGGTTCCGAGATATTGACCATGCGACCCACTTTTACCCACTGCGTGCTGTTGCCCCGAATGACCCTATCACTTTGCCCGACCCGGGGATCGAACCCGAGACCTCCGCATTGCAGTCTTACCGTAATACAACTACGCCACCGAGGCAGTCAGTTACTTAGTGATAATGTTTTTGTTAAATTTCTTTTATACCAAATTTACACCTGCATTTGGTGTATCAATTATTTACGTTATAATGCATCACACTGTTTTAATTTTCAGTATATTAATTGATGTTTTCATTTTTGAAATTGATCTAATTAATGGTGTTCCATATTTCCTTATCTTTTAACCTGCCCTTATTCCACACTAGTGTGAGCTCGGTCAGGCCAACTTTCAGAATAAATGGTATTCTCTAAATTGTAATTTGAAATTAGGTACCTATTCAACGGACTTTGATTTGTTTTTCTCCATTATGTCGAATATTTCTCGGAAAAACTTTACAAGTATAATAGGTACATTGATTTAAATTGAATCTGCACACAGCCAGCACGAGTCGGTTGTTTTCTGTAATTGAATTCAGGCAATTTCCTGTAACTAAATAATGATACTTATTATTGGCTCATGAAATAAATCGGCGTTACATTTAATAAAATAGATATATTACAGTACATAAAACTTTGTTTACTTATGATTTCTGGACGGTAAAGAACAATATTTACCTTATTTTTTTCCTAACTGATTAATTCGAGGAATCACGATGGGAAGCATCAATTCTGTACATATTTTGAAATAGAATAGTATAGAATAGTATTTTATGACTTACTAGGTGTTGCTCGTGGCTTCAATCCGTGGCAAATCCGTTCACTTGTTTCTGCATTTACTTCTAACAAACATCCAAATATTTTCACAAACTTTTGCATTTATAATATTAGTAAGATATCGTAAGTCATAAGTGATCATAAAATATGCACAATTATGAGAGTTTTTAGCCAAGTCACAGGTTCCGCAAAAGTTGCAGTTGGAATGTTTTATACTGTTGGTACTCTTTTAGGTACAATGTTTTTATTTTAAAACAGCGAATTCCTTTTTACCTGACATTAAAACCAAGAAACCTCGTAATTACATGTTCGCAGAATAGTTCAGAATGACATTCACGGACTGGTTAAGGGGTGTGAGACACGAGTAGGTCTATATAAATAAATATTATATTTTTACATGCATACAAATATAGCTTTATGTTCTTCAATAGGAATAAAAATAAATCTCTCCCAAGCCTCAATTAAACTTTCAGTATTCGTTTTTCTGGCAACACTGCATTTTTTTTATCTATAACCTTATTGGTAGGTAATAAAAACTATTTTCCCGTTTTTGACAGGTGACGTCATGGCCCGCGCGGGCCAAGCGAATATTGAGAGAACATTTCTTGGGGTACTCCTAATATAAATTAATTGAGTTGGCAATGCGATGCACACTTGGAGATAAAATTAGATAATGCATCCGATAAATGTGGTTTAATTAATGCAAGAAACTCTAAATAAACCTTTTAGATACCTCAGAACTAAGTCTTTATCTGTGGCAGAAACCGCTCAACAGATTTGGATTAAATTTGCTATACCGATAGACTCAGTCCTATTTTAACATATAGGTTAGGTACCTATTGTCTGAATAAAATCGTCGTTGGGCGTTTTTACCGCGAAGGGCCTTTCACACGAACGTAGTCACGTGCAACACCTAGTTTTATAGAACTCATTAGTGTTATCTGTAGTATTTCTTGTTTTGGTCTTTATTTTATGGCATTAAGTGGACATCGGCTCTTAGTTTTTCATGACTTCAAATCGTAGTACTTTCTTGGAGCGTGTATGGCCTGTCGCCTGCGTAATGTTTATGGTTTGTTTTATTTTATTGCCATGACATTGCACAAACATCGCGTGTGCAGAATATTAAAGAATACCATTTTAAATTGCTGAATGAATAACCACAGTGATTTCGTTTACTTTCTAAACATCCATATTTGACCACACCTCTAACGGCACTTACCGATATTGCCATAGTATAATAATAATACCTTTTGTATTCTGTGGCATGGTTTATTAAACTTTGTTGTCTTGTATTTGCCTATATTATAGGTAGATACGTGTGCATGGTAAAATTACTCTGAAACAAATTGGTTAGGTATTAAGGTGTTTTTAATGAATGAATTTATTCATGAAGGTACTTGATTTTATACGCATACGCATACTCACGCCGTTTTATCCCCGAAGGGGTAGGCAGAGGCGCAACTAGTGCACCCACTTTTCGCCGTGCGTATTCCGTCCCATGATGTGATAGGGGACGAGCCTATCGCCATATAGGGCACAAATTCCAGACTCCGGGCTGATACTGAATAGAAAAATCAATATCGCTTTGCCCGACCCAGGGATCGACCCAAGACCTCAGCATTGCAGTCGTACCGTAATACAACTACGCCACCGAGGCAGTCAGCTAGTCAGTGATTTTATACTAAGAAAACAAGTCATATAATCGTGGTAATGGGTTTTTGACGAGAAAAAAATAATTTTAACAATCAATCGTGCCACTTTATGTAATCAATTGTAATTTTAACCTCTTATAGTAAATGAAAAGGGCAGAAAACTATGAGAAAATAGTGTTCTGCCCGTAGACATGATAGATTCAAATTAAATCACTTTCTTCAATGCCAACAATTAAATTTGCTCCTCACTCATCACCCTCATGTGTTTATTACCGACACATTAATTCATAATTTCACCACCTTTCTTAATTCCAGGCATTTGGTGAATCGCGCTCTTAAGTCCGGTCCTTGGAGCCAGTCGTCTCGACAAGGCAGAGTCGCGAGGACGGTAGACCCGCGCGACATGCAGAGAGCGTTGCTTGAAGCACATAGCATATATTCTGAAGGCGCTGTGAGGCCACAAAATAATAATAGGACTGGTAAGAGATGTTTTTTATTGCATTGAATGACGAGACGAGCATGCCGTTCGTCTAATGGTAAGCGATACCATCACCCATAAACAGTAGCAACACCATCCAGCACCTTGACTTACAAAGTACTGTGTGGCATTCCACTGCGCTCGTCATCCTGAGACACAAGATGTTAAGTCTCATTATGTCCAGTAGTTATACTGGCTACAATGTCCTCCAAACCGAAACACAACAGTGCATGCACACTGCTGCTTGGTGGTAGAGATAGACTTTGCGGTGGTACCCACCCATACGGGCTCTTACATATGAGATACTTACCACCAGTATATAGTAGAATATCAGATGATAGTTTCTTCATATCTTTATGAGGGGTAGAGTCGAAGTCGTAGGGGTATAATTGTAGATTTAAGGCTTCAGTCACAACTCACAATAAGCTGCTAGTGCAATGGTAGTGGCGAATGCGAAATATCAAACTGTACAATTCGCCTTGCGTTCACGGTGAAGCGACTATGGCAGACGCCTTGCAACTGCACAGAGCAAACCTCGTGTGTAGATTTCAAACGATTCCACCTGCTCGTTCCGGTCTATCTGACAGGCCTAATTAGCGCGTTCTTACCGGGCCGTAGGCAAGACGCCTTTCTACAAACGTTAACGCTAAAGTTGTGTATAGGAATGACATATTGTAGCACGGACTTATCGATGGGATATGTCATTCCCATATAAGTATTTTTTTCTGTTTTCTATTAGCGTTAACTATTGTAGAAAGGCATTTGAGCTCCGGCATCTGGAATAACGTCTAGTCGCTACAATAAAATTACACGTGACGTACAGGCGCTCCCTCCACTTCATCCGCATTCGCGCTTTGACTTTGACCGGGGTCTTAATCTTCTGTATATCGTTTAAAAATATCATTATGCTTCAATAAGGTTTAGGCATAGTTTGAGAATTTGGTTAAAGGAGGTAGACTTGAAAATACTGACTCGGAACAAAAAACTTTGAGACAAGTAGAGCCCTAACAAACATGAAATATAATATGCACGTTAACCCTAAATTAATAAAGTCCATATTAATTTCAGCACGTGCCATGAACCTTCCTGGAATGGCTGCAAATGCGAACACGTGCGGCGGCGGTCGGCTGTGCAGGACCAGGTTCAACACAACAGCACCATTGTATGGAGTGTCGTTAACTTCAGGCCAGCCTGTCACGATAGTACAGAAGTTCCCTGATCTACTGCAGCAAGTCGTGTATGAGGTTTGCGAGTGAGTGCTTTGATTTTTTTTATATGTTCAGTGACTTGTTTTGAGTGATGAGTAAAATGAAGCCAAGAAAACTGTGTAAGAAAATGTAAGTTGCGCATACGCAATGTTACAGCGGGATAAGGTGAAGAGGATATTTCTTAGTGATTTACGAAATATTTGTAAGTTCCTTATGAAAGTCAAAATCTCGTTAAAGCTTACTGGATCAATCGTCTGGGTATTTTTGATCATTACACAAAGGTGATTCTAGTTTGTCTAAAGAGGAAATAAAATAATTCTTTGTGGTGTATTGTAGCTCTGGTGTCAGCTAAGCTCTCTTTCAGATTAGGAGAAATAAAAAAAAACAGAATTTCATTGATAATACTTTCCAAAAAGCCAGTTTCGGTATTCTTAAATTTCTCTTCTCTTTTTTATATTATGGGTAACTTATTAATTCTGAAAATTGCGTAATGTGTATAGATATTTCTATTTTATATTTAATTGTATCATAATGACTGACTGCCTTGGTAGCGTAGTTGTACGAGTACTGTTCAGGTTCGAACCCCGGGGCGGGCAAGTGAGTTTGGGTTTTTTTGCTCATTGACAGCCCGGAGTCTGGAATTTGTACCCGATATGGCGATAGGCTCGTTCCTATCACATCATGGGACAAAACACTCACGGTGCTGTGTCTGTGTGTGTGTGTGTTGTACAGTCAGCCACATAAGTAACTGAACAAATTCAAAATTTCAAATCGCGTTTCAACTTTTGCCTTAGTATCAACAATTGTTTTTTCTTCACTTAAATAAACTTCACGGGGTTAACTTTATTTTACATAAACAAAAAAGAATATTTCGACTGGAGTGAACGTGCAGAAGCGTTTTGAAGTTTTTAATTTGTTCAGCTACTTTTGTGGCTGACTGTACAGTCAGCAGCATAAATAGCTGAACAAATTCAAAATTTCAAATTGCCTACATACTTTTTTGTTCTTACTAATCTTTTATTTCTCTTTACAAAAATAAAAGAAAAGAGATTCACTTTACTTCAAACGAATAAAAACAATGTTTCAGTTTAACTAAATGCGTATATGAGTTGTTTGATATTTTGATTTTGTACAGATATTTATGCTGCTGACTGTACATAATGACTTAATAAACATGCTTTATTATTTTTCTAGATCAAGCGAGTGTTCAGTAGTGAGGGGGACGTGTACGCAGACCTACGTGCCTTATCTGTTCCTGGTGCTGCCACTCGGGCCGGTCACACTCACGGGACAGGACTACGTACTGGTCGAGTCCGGGTGCGCCTGCAGGCCCGACCCTATGTCCTAGGGCTTAAGGCTCAACTTCCAGTGTTTGCACTTGGGACCAGTCAACGCTCTGATTTTTAGAAGTCATTTATGGGTATATCTTGTATTATACAGGTGATTTTTCATTTTGTCAAAATCATAGTCATATCAGCATCGAAATATTAGTATTTGATATTCTAGGTAAATTGATTTATGCTGTGCTTAATATCTACATATTCTGTAATAATACAGCATTTTATCATAGGATATTTTTTAAATTTTGTTAATTAGTCACATAAAATTATAATAATGAAAATACGATAAATTATTATCACATGGGGATTCTAAATATACTTTTAACAGTATTACCATTTTAAAACAATTCATCGATATTCCAAATATCTATAAACAAATTATTTATGATTAATAATTAAACTTATTTTGATTTTGTGAATTCAGTCTGCCTTGTTGATGTTCTGTTTTAATTATTTTTAGTTTAGTTAATCTTGGGGCGTTTTGGACCTAACGATTTGGTTAGGCATTTTAAATAACGAATTTTAATTGACGTAAATTGGTCCCATATTTTTAAGCCAATGTTAAAATATGTGCATTTATTAGTTTAATCTTAATTTATCTTCATAGTATGATTCTGTTTCGCAGTATTTGATCACGATCTATTTATAAATTGGTAATGGATATATGTAATTATAATTACTGTAAAATTGCCGAAGAATAAATAAAAAATATGAAAATTTTTCGACCATTTTGCGGTTAAATATCTGTATTTTAATATCGACTGAGTTTATTATTGTTAACTATATTATAGATATTTATTTCATGCCGTCGATAAATATCAAACTCGAATGACGAAATTTATATTAGTGCCAATCTAGTATCGAACTTAATTTTATAGCAAAAAGGGTTTTTTATAGGAAAAATAAGTTTATTACAGAATAAGTGACCCCGACATTGAATCTGCGTGAATAGGAATGTGGATCGGCTTCTGGTAATCCAACTGACTGTACCATACAAAAAACACTACAACTGCAGTTAAAGCTTTACGTCCATTTTCTGTGAAACAGAACAGACAATAGTGGTAGAGTACCCTAAGCACGAATAATAAAGAATTGCACCGAATATTCGTATCGAGTAAGCTAACGTTTAAGTAATTTTCTACAGTCGTTAGACGGTACCATACGTCAATAGAAAGATTCGTGCTACCAATTCCCACATATTTTGTCACACACTATTCTATGGCTAAAGCGACGATAGCCTAGTTGGGAGTGGAACGGACTGCCGTGACGAATGTCCGCAGGTTCATAACCCAAGGACACGCACCTCTGACTTTTCTAAAGTTATGTGTGTATTCTTTGTGAATCATCGCTCGCTTTAACGGTGATGGAAAATATCGCGAGGAAACCTGCATATCTGAGAAGTTCTCTGAATTTCGAAGGTATGTGAAGTCTGCCAACCCGCACTAGGCCAGCGTGGACTAAGGCCTAAACCCTCTCACTAATAGAGGAGGCTCATGCCCAACAGTGGGACAGTATATAATGCATGGTTGGTGATGATGATTCTATGACTACACGATTTATTTTTTGAAGTTTACATGTGCAATGTTCATGCTGTCGTATTTTAGTTCCAAATACGCTGACGCTGTTCAAATTTCCATCCAAAAAAATACTGAAACGAAACTAGCCGCTAGCAAATATTCGTGCTATGTGTACAGTACTCTACACTAAATATGACTTATTGAGTCATAGATAGAGAATCGGTAAATCAGCGCCAAAACATAGGTGTGAGTGAAAAGAGATGACGCTCTACATTGCTGGAGCGTTGTCCCTTCTCTCGGCTTTGGCCGTAACAAACCGATTTTCTCTTTCAAGACCCACGCGTGATATTCACTACCGAGTATTGTGTAGTATATTTCTATTTCTAATATTTCTTGTTGTTTACTGTAACTGAACGAGACAGCGACAGCTTTGCATATAAGAAACCTTTAATTTTATTTATGACAAAGTAAATCCACCAGAGGGCACTAAAAACAAAACTGATTCTACGATAAAAATAAATATTACGTGAAGTAGTAAACATTGATTTGTTTTACATGTTTTATTTTAACTAAAGATTTTGATTAACTGTTATAACTTGTGAATAATACTGCTAACTTGGACCAGTTTCATAGCTTTTAATAGATTTTTTGTATGTATTTACCGGTTTGATATTAATCAACGCGAATTCTGTTGTATAACGGTGTATCAGATATATATAAATTAATATAATGTTAAATTATATATGGAACGCTCGTTTTACGTTAAGTTACTGTTACGAATGATGATGTATCGAACGTTATTAAATTATTATGGAAATTATATGGTCTTTTATTAATCGGATATCTAGGAATAATTTAATAGGTACGTACATTTTGTATTTTTCAAGCCAAGTTTTCTGGGATAAAGTTCTCGCTATATGTTTTCCCGAGATTAAAAGTAGCCTATATACTTCCCAGGGTCTCAAAATATCTCCATACCAAATTTCATCCATATTCGTTCAGCCGTTTCGGCGTGATAGAGCAAAAAACTCCAAATTTTCCCACTAATAATATTAGTATAGATTATTTTGCAAGTCATATAAATTTAATAATAAACAATATATTTCTAATTCAAACTCTAATGGCTGACTCTACCTCTAGTTATATGATGAACAATAAGTCAACATAAACTACATTATAATTTCTTTCCTCAAACAGAATATTGTGCATGCTGCTCTGAGTGACAGAGATAAGAAAACAAAACATTAATATTTAAAAATAAATTTATTAACAATGTATTAAAAAGCTACAAATACGAAACGTGAATAAAGATACATAATAAAATCTAGGAATTTGGACTACTTTAATTTGACTATTATGCACACAATAATAAGAATTTTCTAAAGATATTTGAAACAGTTTTTCCACATTACAATAAACTTATATAGAAAATATATTATGAAGTAGCATTGATGTATTGGTTTTTTAATACATCAATGTGAAGTAGCTATAAAATAGTAACTTAATTAATTGTAATTACGCGGCGTGGAGTATCAAACAGCTACCTGCCTAAACTTAATATAATAATGTCTTATGATTTGACTTAGTTAATGAAAGCCGTTCCAAATATGTTGTGATTATACCAGAAAATAAATAAGTCGGGTTTAGTTTTATCCGATAATTTTATGGCAAGTTGAAAACAGGAAAGTTACAAAGGATGAATGATGAACTGATGAATGAAACTATTGGGTGACTAGGAAAAGAAGAAAGATGATTTATGAATAAGACCAGGGCATTTAGAAATGACCATATGATGATTAAAGAAAATGATGACTTGTGATGATTTATGATCATTGTTAAAGGTAGAGTAAGGGTATGCATTAGTTTATAGTAGAAAGATGGATGAATTCAGCATTAAAGTGATATGGTAAGTATAATACGTCGTAACAACCAGTTTTAGCAATCGAAATGTCACAAACCATACACAATCAGTAAAATTCTTTCGAAATAAATTTATTGCAATTTTATTTCATTGCTAAATGACAATAGGAATGAAAAATCATAATTGCTCGGTATTGTTGTTTTTTAAAAACAGTATTCTATGATTATAATAAGCTGCATTAAATTTAGCAACTCTATCAGATATTTACGAGGCGTAATTCGGCACCCAACCGTGTTACCCGACCTTCAAGCAGATACTTACTGCATGCTTTACTAACAATTAGGCCTAAAATTGATTATTATCAATACAAAAAATATAAATATAACTTGTTACAACATGATTGTTAAACCTGACAAATAATGAATTTGTAGCGATTTTTTGTTCTAATTTTAATTTAATGGCGAGCTACAGAAATACATGTAGACATTATTACTTAACATCTAAATTAATTTATTGTTCGTAACGGTAATATTCTGGGTGGGGCTGCTGTGGCCTGGGCTGGGGCGCCACTTGCTGCTGCAGAGCCTGGGGCTTGGGCGTCGGGATCTTCACTACGATGTCTGTGGGCTGTCTTTGCACCTGCGAATAACATTGAAATTTTCTTAAAATTCCAAGCTTTTTATGCATGTATTATAGTGTATTCAAATGTCCTGGGATAAGGCATTTATGTAAAATATGTTTGATAAGATCTGTCTCTACATTTTATTGACCAAAAATATAGTATAGAAAATGTTATTCGGCAAAAGTCATTGACAGATCAAAGAGAATATTATATCCATTGAAAACGGACGTGGGAAGGAATTCATAATGAATTTCTATGAGAAAATTGAACTCGGTGTAGAAAATGCTTTCTTATCGTCGATAAATCGCTGCTCTACCTACCATTCATTCAATAAAATGTATACAATATTATAAACGAAATTTGTTAACGATGGAAAATTAAAAGGAGTTTGACTCTTTACCTCAGCCTTGAAACCTTCTTTAGGGTCAGCGGTGTAGGTGACAGTTCTGATGAAGCCATCGCTGTCCACCACGGAGTACGAGCCCTTGATGACGTCACCGTCGCGCTGCTCTTTCCTGTTTTGGTAGTTGGTGTACTGGTCATCGTTCACATCGAAGCCGAACTGGTATGAGGGATGAGGCTAAAAGAAACCAACAGTGGAGTTAATAGCGTTCATTTTACGTTTTACCTGACTTTCACTTTGGATGTATTGTAATCAGTTCGCCACCTTGGTCTAGTGATAGCATAAAATTGTTATGTACTATTCGTCGTCTATGAATGGCAACGTATATTATGACATGACATTAGAATGTGAACAAAATGGTCAGTTAACACTTTGTTTGAATTCTTCAATCACCTTTTTCTCGCAGTTGGATCCCTCAGAGGTGGTAAAAACTATGTCAAATCTATTCTGCAACATGCCTAGAAAATAAGTGTGTTGCGCCGACGCTTTCTTGGAGTGGGATAGGGGCAAAAGGTCCCTTAGGGGGTGTTTAATCGTGATTATTCACGTTTTTACATACAAATATTTTTAAAACATTTCAAAGGCAAAGGCTGATAAACAAATATTTTTACCAGAATTTAGTAGCTACAATGATGTAATTTAGCGTTCATATCAATCTATTGAGCTTGTAAGATCATTACGTAATTGGTCAATCCATGTTTGAATACCTAATAACAGTTATTTTTGATCGTCTTAACGAGGCAATGAACTAAATGAGGCATCAGTATGCGAAGCGGTTTATAACACACGTTATATAACATATTATCTTTCAATACAAATAATCGCAATATGTAATTAGCAGTGTTACATTAGGTTTATAAAATAAATAGATCACTTTCATAATCAATTTTGTTACGTTGTAGTAGATTGTAGACAAGTTTCCGAGTGAAAGTAGTCCGGGGCACCGGCCGCTACACTTGGTCTGATCCATCCGCGTGCATTCAGCCTACTATATTGTGTTCCTTCGTAAAATGGAACGTGAATGGTAATTTATGCTGTCGCAATAAATGCAATGTTAAATTATGGTTACTGCACTTCCGCGGCTGCTATTTGATTGTATCTGACGTTCGATATTGTGGCCGTAAAAGCATTTTATAATTGTTTACGGCTTTAAATAGTTATTTTATCACGCTAACAACTTCAACTCGTATGCATTTAACACATCAATTAATTGTATTTATTACCTACTATGAATCTGCTTTTTCATTTAATAGCCCTCATGCCACTCCACTGTGGGGTCGACGTAACGCTTTTTAAAGCACATTGGTAGAAACAAATTACCTTAGTTTTTACAATCGGCCATCTGTCTGACGTCAACCCACTCAGTAAAATCCAGGCCCGCGTAAGTCGTGTTAGAAATCCCACATAAAATGTTGACGGACTTGTAATTTGAACCCAAGGACTCTCGTTCACAGTCCAAATATGCTTGCTAGGCCAAAGACGGAAATTGGAAAATAAAACTGAATAATTTTAAAAAGGGGTCAGTTGAAATAAGTGAACGAAATGTCATCGATTTCAAAATGAAAGAGCCGGTTATAAAATATATTATCAAAACGAGAAATGCAAGGAATATGTACGAGAGACATATAAGGTAAGTGGACTAATTGTAGGCGGTTTGCATTATAAATCATACGATGCAATAAAACAGGCTAGCTATTACTCAATGCACAATGTTCCTAAAAACTTTTTCTGTGTATAGGTAATGCTCTAATTTTACCTTGCAACCCTTGATAAAATTTCGACCTAGGTAAATTTATCTCGTTTCTAAATATGTTTTGTTTATGCTAGGTATGAATTAAAGATTTCATTCGTGCGTCGCGTGAGCAATGATTTTTAAACAATAAGTTAAAACATCATTGCGTGTGAGTGATACTGAAACGTGTTTGATGAAGACATTCACGTTATTTTGTATTCAAAAGGCTTTTATTTGAATCAATTTTATTTCTACCGAAATCTACGATTGATCTAAACTTTCATACCCCATAATACCTACCATTACTGTCAATAAACACTCTATTTCCAATTACCCTTATTCACCTCCAATATACATTTTGTCACGCAAATTTCAAATAATCGGCTTAATTTTAAAGACCGCCCGTCCGTATTTAAAAAAAAGATACAAAGTGGCGCCGGACTTGGAAGTCAAATCCAAAACCTCTCACTTCACGAGTCTTGCCACTAGACCAAGCATGCGATAAACACTACAGACGTTATTAAAATACCAAAAAATCTAAGAATAGAATCAAACAGAACTTACGTCATAGTCTTCCTGAGGTTCACGTGGGTCTTGCGGCTTTTGGGGTTGGTATTGCTGTCTATACTGCTGGGGCTGGGGCTGTGGCTGCGCTTGGTACTGGGGCTGTGGCTGCGCTTGGTACTGGGGCTGTGGTTGCGCTTGGTACTGGGGCTGGGGTTGGTATTGACCTTCGCTCTGGACTGAGTAAGGCTGTTGGAGAGAAGTTACATTATAATACAGAGTTATTTAACACCAGATTTTGCTCGCGCGTGAAAAAGTTTTTCCAGAATAAAAGTCACGCTTTTCATTTTCCCAGGATAAAAAGCCTATGTGTTAATGCAGGATATGATCTACCCGTGTGCCAAATTTCATCGAAATCCGTTCAGCAGTTTCGGAGATGTGCAGTAACAAACAAACAGAAAATCAGACAGGCAGGGTCTGGGTGGGTACCACCGCACTGGTGGTAGGTCTCTCATATGTGAGAGTCCGTCTGGGTGGGTACCACCGCAATTTCTATTTCTACCGCCAAGCGGCAGTGTGCATGCACTGTTGTGTTTTGGTTTGAAGGATATTGTAGCCAGTGTAACTACTGGACATAACGAGACTTAACATCTTATGTCTCAGGATGACGAGCGCAGTGGAATGCCACACAGTTCTTTGTAACTCAAGGTGCTGGATGGTGTTGTTACTGTTTATGGGTGGTCGTATCGCTTACCATCAGGCGAATGGCATGCTCGTCTCGTCATTCAATGCAATAAAAAAAAAGACAGAAAAGAATTTTAAACATCGCTGATTAGTATTCCATTACTCTTCTATAGTCACCCCCTTTCTTTTTATCACATTTCTTTAAATGTACAGACACACCGGTTCTACTGCTTTATTATATGAATAGATATTACTACTACTGCTAAAATGTTGAAACAATGGATTACAGTGAGTAATGATAGAAACAAAAAAATCATAGTAGTGTTACGCCAGGGCAAGCAATAACCTTTGCGTGTTTTTTGTATGAAGACACGATGCTTTACGTCATTGTAATAGCGGGAGAAACTTAAGAACACTTTAACATGTATCTTTGTGAAATAAAAGACGTGCTCTGGGATTAGACCCCAGCTTTACCATTCGACAGCTCATTCTACACTAACTAGCCTAATATAGATATGCCGATGGTTATTACTTATGTCCGATTTCTATCTATTCCTAATCCCTAACTTACTAACTTTTACTGGTGGTAGGTCTCTCATATGTAAGAGTCCGTCTGGGTGGGTACCACCGCAATGTCTATTTCTACCGCCAAGCAGCAGTGTGTATGCACTGTTGTGTTTCGGTTTGAAGGACATTGTAGCCAGTGTAACTATTGGACATAATGAGACTTAACATCTTTGGAATGCCAAACAGTACTTTGTAACTGAAGGTGCTGAATGGTGTTGCTATTGTTTATGGGTGGTCGTATCGCTTACCATCAGGCGAACGGCATGCTCGTCTCGTCATTCAATTCCATAAAAAAAAACTTCCAATCCATGGTAAGTTAAGCATTTAAAATATTTGTCATTTCTAAGAATGTAAAAAAAAACTGATTAGTCCAATTTCACTGTCGATCCGAAGATCTTGGATCATCTATTGAAATTGGTTTATCATTCACTGAACCCTTTTAATTGTAATAAAGCTAGTACTCACGAGACGAGCAGGTGCAGGGGCCGATCCGGGAATGTGAGCTGATCTGACTTGAGTTTGCGCGGGCGCAGGTCCACCCTGGTCAGCCAGGTATTGTCTTAATAGATGAGGTGGGATGCCTTCTGGCGCCTTATGGAAACAAAATCTAGAGTTAGTTTAATATTTTTTTATAGAGCTTACAGATCGCGTTTAAACTTTAATTAAGCTCAATAAAACTGGGATGACCTGCGCGATGCATTTATAAAGAATGACAGTTTAATTCTACAAAATTAAGTTATGTTCATAATTATTGGTATCAGATAGATCTTAAAACTTCAAAGCCATCAATATTTTAGTAGGAACCACCGACTAAACTTAAACATCGAAGAATGTACACATTCTCTTTTAATTTAGTACTGTTCAAGGAAGTTCAATAATTAAATTACGTTAGCTGGTTACGCAAAGGAATCCGCAGTAAAAAAATAGTTCTACAGCCGCAATGGTTATAATGACTTGGCCCGCTGTAATAGCGTTGCAAACGTCTTCAGTGACCGTTTAAGATTCGTCGCGCTCTGATGTAATGGGATGGCATGCGTAACAATCTTGCAGTTAAATCTTTAGTATTTTTTATTGTCTATCAACCGTAATCCAGTTTATCGGTATTTAACACGTTGATGAACAGTACTTCCACAGGCGTAAAAATCATCAAAACTGATACGGCAGGACGCATCTCGACGTTTGAGTTTTGTTTTGTATAAAATCAGTACGCCTTTCGCCGTTTGATTTTCTATTTAAACACTGTGACACAACGTATATAGGCAATGTATGAAAATATGTAATGTCCTTAAAGCATTACTCGGCGAATCAATAGCGTCCGTCAACGTGTTAAAATTACCTATATGTTGTTGGTATGAATATGTATAACACTTTCTTGTCCTTGAAACTTGTTTGCGTTTTATCTTTAGCTATCTCAACATAAAAAAAAATCGATCATTACAAGATAAGTCACTGTAAATATTGATACCTCATCAATATTTAACTGATAATTGTTAGTCAAGGATAATCGTTCGTGAATCGTGGTTAAATAGTTTGATATAAGTTAAGTCAGAATCAAACATATTGATTAAATGTTTCTTATTCTTATTGTAGTTTCTTACTAGAAGTAGAGTTGTCTCCATCTCATTCCATTATACTTTTATACTAATACGTCTGATAAGTGAAATAAAACAGCGAATATCTTTAAAACACTACAAAACAATAGCAACAAAGGATTAAAACAAAGTAATCTTACTTCCTACTCTTAATATTACTTAATATTATAAATGCGAAAGTTTGTGAAAATGTTTGGATATTTTGTATGTTTGTTAGAAGTAAACGCAGAAACTACTGAACGGATCTGGATGAAATTTGGCACACGGGTAGATCATGTCCTGGATTAACACATAGGCAATAACATACTTTTTATCCCGGTAATTGGTCCCATGGGAAATAATGGATATTTTAAATCCGATTCTTTAAGTAAATGGCCTGGCATCGTACTGTGTTTTGTAGCAGGAAAGGCTTTTCACGCGGGTGAAGCCGCGACCAACACCTAGTATCACATAATATCACAAACCATGAGACACAATATCAAGCTTAAATATGATATAGGCTGTGACACAGTAGCGTAGCCCCATAGCCCCTTGCGGTACATGAAAAAAGGGGCGGCGCGTGCTGCATTTTTTTTGTGTAGTTGAAGTCGGGGCCCAAATTTGTTTGCTGTCGCCCGGAGCCTCGCACCGCGCCGGCTAAGAACGTCACTGAAATAGAGGGTGGCAAAAATCCACGCTACGCCATTGTTTTGCTATAAATTTTATAATATGCAGCCTCGAGTTAAAAATGGGTAATCCATCATCGAAATGTACTAATTTATCATCGAACAGCTCCCGTTTACCAATATGTAACAGCTATACTTGGATAACAGTGATTATCACTGGTCATTTGCGTAATCGATGGGTCTCGTTAACTTGAATAAAAAGTTTTGGAGTTGCGAAATGTAGGCAATACTATAAATACAGGGAAAAACGGTGTCTGACTATTTTAATTGCGATTCAAAAGAGGTTTCATGATGATTTTATATTTAGCTGGGTATCAATAAAATACTGCCACGAAATATAGCAAGAAGTATAATGTTTACAATAAGGTATAATTTTTTATGTCTAGTTACTCCAAAGCAAATTATTCTTGACAAGGCCAAGGAATACTAGTCAATCACCATCCAGAAGATTGTCTACTAATTATTTAACTAAAAATGTAAGGAATGGTATAACATCTAATGCCTCTATGAAATCTTAATATAAAATGTTAGTAATAATAATGCTTGTCTTTTATCTATGTATATCTTAAGTTATACAGTGTATTAATTGTAGCCAAAATAAACTTCTTTTTCTCTATCTATCTAATAAAGGTTCGATGGCAAACACAAACTAAATAGAGTAAAAAAATGTAAAGTTAAACATAAAATTCTCCTTTGAAGCTTCATTATGGCGAAATCATAATCTAGACCAGTTATAATTGACCTCTATTTATACGGGCCATAATTCCCTTTAGCTATGGTGCCTTGGGCCATAACGTAAATTTATTGACCTACATAAGTGTCTAAAAGATTAACAAAAATTTAATGTTTTCTTTATTAAAAAAAGTAATGTCTAACGGAATCATTTTATTCCTATAGTGTTAGCATAATGCTCAAGTGATTTTGAGTGCAGTTTCTTAAGCTAAGTGATTTTTTTGAGTCATGTGTTCCCATTGAATCTCTACGGGCCATATGATAAACCCGTCGCGGCGCGGCGGGCAGCAGTTTGAGAAAAGCTGTGTCATGAAAATTTTCACATGCGTTGTTTTTTTTAACTTTGGGGCGGAAAGTTATCCTTCTTTGGCAATATAACTGATAAAAACGATAAATTAGGTACAGTCACCGATGTCTATTGGCATTATGCATGATGACATTTCAAAATAATATACGATTCGAATTAAGAACATTACATTCTATTTTTAAACCAGTGCAGGGATTTTACGCGAACGTTGCCAGCAGCAAAACTAGTTTACAAATAAAAGTAAAAACTGAAACTCTATGGTGAGTAACCTCATTGCATATTTCGTAAAAATACTTCATTTAACTGTGAGAAAAGCTGTTGCAAGCGCGGCGGTCGTAAACAAAAGCTGACACGAAGCACATTAACTCGTAACTGGCTCATGACTCAACTACCAAGTTGAGACTTTCGTAGTTATCACGTCTTTATTTGACTATTTATATTTTTATAATTACATGCATATAATAATATGTTATTCCTTGATAAAAGTTAGCAGAAGCAAATGCAATTCATTATCAATATGATTTTATATAGCTATTATACAAAATTAAAATAAAGGCAGAAATTATTTTAAGTAATTTTAAATCCATATTAAATAAAATTACATACATGTCACGTAACATTTTCATTATATAGTAAAGTTGGTTTAAAACTACTTTTGATAAATAAATTGATATAACAAGTGATTATTAAAGCAGAAAAAATATCAGTTCGCATAAAATACCTTCTTTCGTATTATATATATAAAATTGCAATGGAAGGGTCGATAAAATTGTTCCTATTATATATAGTTCAATAGGAAGGAAGTTCTTAAAATCAAATCAATAATTTCTAAGTATTTGCAATTCTTATTTTATTCATGTACTAAATTAAAATATATCTCATATTGAGCATAATAATATTAAGTTGGGTATCCGAATATTATAATAATAAAAATATAATAACTCACTTGTTGTTGTGCCTGATAGGGATGCTGAGCGCGGGGTGCTGCCAAAACACACCCCAGGACTGCCAACGTTACACACTGCCTCAACATATTGCACACACAAAAAATACAAAAAAAAAAATAAGTTCCTTTTTTAAAAAAAATTAAAGGCCACACCACACTCGCGTCCACAATTACGTATCGTGCGATGCGTGTAAGTAACTCTCACTTTATATAGAGGCACCCCTTCTAGTCATGAAGGCGGGAGTGGTGCAGTAAAATGTACATGTGTGCTTCGAAATTTGAAATAAACCATCAGTTTCATGAGTGTGTGCTTGCCTTTTGTTTACTTTCATTAAATCTTTGATGCCAGTAGCAAACAAATGGTTCCTATTTAGATTATAATGCGCTACCTAATTGAGTATATCACTATTATTATGCGGCGGAGCAAAATTGGTAAGTTATTCTTACAGACATGTTAAAGATTTCAACGAGCTGCAAACATCACTTTACGAGTATTTACAAAAATAAATATTTTTGCGACATACACATACAGAATAATTGTGATAAAGTAAGGAAGCATGTAAGTGTATCAGTGTAAGGAACAAAACAAGTAGTGCAGACTGTTGATTGTTACAATTATAATAGTGGTTTTTAGAACCAAAATGACTTGAAAAATTTTACAAGATTTTTTAACGATTATTACTTGTGTATGATTTTTTTTTTCGAATACGTAGTTGGTTTCATTACGTTAATTTAATTTCTCACTACAGAAATTAATTATCATTGCCTAAAAATTAAAGTAAAAGTAAAGTACTAGATGTTTTCAATAATATATGGATGAGAGATGCTTCAATAACCAAACCAATTCTCTCTTCACCAGAAAATTAACTCAAAAATTCAAATGACATAATAGGTTGCAAGTTCAGGTTGATTGGTAGAGCATACATCATGTATGAAGTCTAAATATGTAAAAGGTATTAACTAAATGTTTACTGACTACGAATAACCAAATAAGTAGTTGTTGCAATCCATTTGGATGAATATTTCGTAAAATGTTTAACGAGCATTTTTTACCTACACTAACATTTAATTTATGGAAATTATATTGACTTATTTTGAGAAACAATCATAAATTTCATCGGCTTTAATTAAAAAATTGCGATAATCTTAATGTTTTCACAGCAACCACTTTATGACTCTTACAGAAACATGTTGCTTTACATATATAAAATGAATACATAATGAAGATAATATGTACTTAAATCGAAAAGATATACATCTTTGACATAAATAAAACAGATTTTTTAACTGATTTTTAAGCTACTCATTCTCTTTTCGTTGTTGTTCTTCTTGAAAAAATATTTAAACAACATGAAATAACATCGTGTTTTTAATTTGTTTCAATTCAACTGCAGTTTTATTACTATTTTAATGTGGATTACTATTTGGGTTATGATCGCTAAAACTAAAGCAATTTCAGTGCGTTCCAGTTTATGTAATAAATTAATTTGACAAGTGTCAATAATTGTTGAGGCCAGTGGATATTGCGGGCAAAATTGAGTTTTTCAGTCAAGGCTTCACATTTTTTAATCAGTACCTATTAACGTGTAAACAATAAAAGCAATAAATACGAAGATAAATATTGGCAATTTTTATAAACGCTTAATTTAGACGAATATCATTATCGTACTAAATCAGTCTTCTACTTGGCAGACTTTCCACAGGAGCGGGATTAGGCTCCACGGGTACTTTAAATAGGATTGGTCCACATAAAAGCACAATGTCCAGTTGTAAGTAATCTTTTTACTTGCCACTAATTCATCAGCCTCTGAACCTGTATAATACAATTACTATCAGGGTCGGCCTTAGCTATCTTTGAGCCCCGGGCGAGAATTGCTTATTGCGTTCCTTTTGCTGGCGACCTTTTCCCAAGTGTTTTCTTTTTTCTTATCACATCGAATGACGAGCCGAGCATGCCGTTCGCCTGATGGTAAGCGATACGACCACCCATAAACGTTAGCAACACCATCCAGCAACTTGAGTTAATGTGTGGCATTGCACTGCGCTCGTCATCCTGAGACATAAGAAGTCTCAGTATGTCCAGTAGTTACACTGGCTACAATGTCCTTCAAATCGAAACACAACAGTTCATGCACACTGCTGTTTGGTGGTACCCATCCAGACGTCTCTTACATATGACAGTCCCACTACCAGTAAATGCCTGCAGTGTAGAGGCCGTCTGGGTGGGTACCACCGCAATGTCTATTTCTACCGCCAAGCAACAGTGTGCATGCACTGTTGTGTTTCGGTTTGAAGGACATTGTAGCCAGTATAACTACTGGACATAATGAGACTTAACATCTTATGTCTCAGGGTGACGAGCGCAGTGGAATGCCACACAGTACTTTGTTAGTCAAGGTGCTGGATGGTGTTGCTACTGTTTATGGGTGGTCGTATCGCTTACCATCAGGCGAACGGCATGCTCGTCTCGTCATTAAATGCAATAAAAAAAAAAAAAAAAAAAAAAAAAAAAAAAAAAAAAAAACTTCGACAACTTCCACATCCAATTATCTCTGGACACCTGAGCCATATTGTCGACCTATAACTGAAGAATGAAGCCGGTTATTAGCGAAGGCGAGCGGTCGTGTGGAGTATTGCCACTCGACATGTGACTAATGTCACTTATTAGTAGGTACTGAATGGTATCTAATGCAATTTGTTTTAAGCCTGGCCTTGACTGCGTTCTGTATGTCAATGCACTGTATGTCCTATATATCGTTGCGTTCACTTACAATTGTTTCGTTTTCTGATTATATCGTGTCGTGACTTATTATAACATATTTTTTTACTAAAGGCCGATTTACAATTTGTCAAGTACTAGGTGTTGCTCACGGCTTCGTCCGCGTTAAAAGCCTTTCTCGTTACAAAAGACCTTAAAACGCCAGTGCCATCTATTTGAGAATTCAAAATGTGCATTATTTTCCATGGAAGCAAATGACCGGGAAAAAAAGTAGCCTATATGTTGATCCAGGACATGGTCTACTCGTGTACCAATTTCAGCTGATTCGGCGTTTACTTCTAACAAACATACAAATATCCAAACGTTTTCTCAAACTGTCGCATTTATAATATTAGTAAGATGTACGGTAGTGAAGAAATACTTGCAATCGTGAACAGATAAGTAAAAACTATGTGTGGACGCGACAACGCGAGTTATCTCACGTATGATTTTCTTTTATATCGTCAGGCTGGTTAGTTTTTGTTACTATCTACCCTACTGTACCTACTTCATCATCATCAGCCCGTTGCAGTCCACTGCTGGACATAGATCTCTTCCAAGATACGCCACAGAGCCCGGTTTGCTGCTTTATGCATGCTGTCGCTGCCGGCCCTCTAGTGCAAGTCGTCCCGCCATCTCGCTAGAGGGCTTCCCACGCTACGTTTGCCAAGACGCAGTCTCCACTCCAGAACACGCTTACTGTACTGTACTTGTTGAAACGTAAACCGGGCATTAGGAAAAGTTCTTGAATGGCCTTTTAATCTCGTGATACCACTCACGAGCTGAAAGTTTCTGACCTTTAGATATTGTGATACCGGGTGGATGTCCGGTTGCATTTATTTGCTAGTCTAATTATAATAGTTATTATAGTTACATATGATAGATTTTTCATCGTTGTAGGCTATCTTACTTAAATTTTTTTTTTTTATTGCTTTGAATGACGAGACGAGCATGCCGTTCGCCCGATGGTAAGCGATACGACCACCCATAAACAGTAGCAACACCATCCAGCACCTTGACTGACAAAATACTGAGTGGCATTCCACTGCGCTCGTCATCGTGAGACATAAGATGTTAAGTCTCATTATGTCCAGTAGTTATACTGGCTACAATACTGGCTACACAGCACAGCACAAAAGAATTGAAAAAAAAAAGAGAAAGAAACAATGAACAATTGATGACAAAAAAAGTAAGCCCGGAGTTTCTTTCTGCCTTTCTTCTTCGGGTCGTCATCGCTTAGGTAGCTAGTGAAAGGCTGGTAGGTTAGCTAGGCTAGGGCCTGTAGTGTCCTCACCGGTGAGGATCGCGACGCGTTCCTCCCATTATTTTAATAAAATGATGTCCTTTTTATATCCCCTTTCCTGCCAGCCCGAGCTGTTTTTTTTTTTTTTGTTTTTGTTTATTTCTTATCATAGATTTACTCCCAATAAAAATGTCGGTAGTTATATAAGTGACCATTGGTATTTATAATAATTATTAATATAATCAATTTAATGTATCTTGACTTATCATAAGTGCAACTATGTTCGCCTACGTGATGAATAAAGTATTTTTTTTTTTTTTTTTTTTAAAAACAATATCCTTCAAACCGAAACACAACAGTGCATGCACACTGTTGCTTGGCGGTAGAAATAGACATTGCGGTGGTACCCACCCAGACGGCCTCTTACATAATGAGAGACCTACCACCAGTGAACTTTCGAACTTCTTAGTCTTCATTGCTCCATCTGTAGTTTTTAAACTCCTTGTGATTTATTCATGAGTTACTTGTTAAAAATATATCGACATTGATTGTAACTATAGTGGTATTATCCTGGTCTTACAAATCATAGAGCTATTCTGAGATATTCGCAAATATATATACTATCCGCGATTAATTACGCCGCATGGCATAGTGTAAAAACACTTCAAATCAAATACGCGCATATACATACTCACGCCTTTTATCCCCGTAGGGGTAGGCAGAGGCGCAACTAGTGCACCCACTTTTCGTCCCATGATGTGATGGGGGGAGAGCCTATCCCTATATCACGCATAAATTCCAGACTACGAGCTGATACTGATTAGAAAAATCCAATATCACTTTGCCCGACCCGGGGATCGAACCCGAGACCTTAGCATTGCAGGCGTACCGTAATACAACTACGCCACCGAGGCAGTCTTAAATGAAATTGAGTAAATTAAATAGTTGCCCTAAAATTTATCTGTAGCCTAACCAAGTGGAACACTTTCTTACGCAAGACTTAGAATGTGGGCTTAGGCAGTGAGCCAAATCTGCTTTAAATAAAATTCTAATGTCGCGCCACAGGGGACATTTCTTATTATTCGATCTTGTGATACTATATCTTTTTAGAACATCTGTTATATGACTACTACCTGAGCAGAAAGTAAAGCTATAAAGGATATAAGGTCGTTTCTTTGTATATTAAATATTTATTCCTATCATATTGTATTTATATTGTACAATCTAGAAGAAAACTACAGGAGCTGTATGTGAGTGAGGTGAGGAGCTGTATGTGAATATAATTTAGATGTTTGCTAGCTCGTTGTCGATACGTGGCGATGTCCTAGTTGGGAGTGGAACGGACTGCAGAGACGAATGTCCGCAGGTTCAAAACCCAAGGGCACACACCTCTGACTTTTCTAAAAAGTTATGTGTGTATTCTTTGTGAATTATCGCTCGCTTTAACGGTGAAGGAAAACATCGTGAGGAAACCTGCATACCTGAGAAGTTCTCTGAATTTCGAAGATATGTGAAGTCCGCCAACCCGCACTAGGCCAGCATGGTGGACTAAGGCCTAAAAACCCTCTCAGTAGTAGAGGAGGCCCGTGCTCAGCAGTGGGCAGTATATAATACAGGGCTGATATGGTATGGTATGGTAGCTCGATGTCCCCGTGGGAAACTGAAATGGACTGCACCTCTGCAATTTTTATTCTATGTACACATACACATCTATAATAAACAAGTAACCATTATTATTTATTCATTAATTTTAGTAACTCGAATTAACTCTTTTATTGACGTATGCATAGGCTAGTCCTGGACGTGACCAGGAAAGTCTTTGGTACAAAACTGATATTAATTTGGCCAGTTTACAAATTTCGATAGATTCGTATCGGTCTTTGCACTATCGTCCTTTCAGATAATACCAGGTGTGTATTAAATTTATCGATCAAATTTAAAGGATACGGTTAGGAAATCTGCCAGTCATTAGAATGTTGTTTTTAATGCTTGGGTAAATAGGGGTTATGAAAGATACCGCCTACAGCACAAACAATATGCTATCCACGTATACTCCACCATAGAGATAGCATAGGAATTCTAGTGTCTGATGGGTAATTTTGCTTCTCTATTTCTGCTGCTAAACTTGCTTATATAATTAAGTAGCGTGAAAGTATTATTACGTGTTCTTATTTGAAAAACACTTTAGTAGGATTATCTGCTTGATATTATGGGAATTCCATTTTAATATTTTAGAGTGATGACTTTACTTTGAAAATGGAAGTGTAATTTTAAAATTAATCAAAACTTAAAATATATAAGTGACAATCAAGCAATCCGCCATTTTATTACTCTATAGTTTATATTACACATTATTTTAATACAGTTCAAGTTTGTACACGAATAATATGAATTTTAAATACATGAAGGGCATAAATATTATTCTTCTAATACAGTGATAATGCACTTATATACGTTAGTTGTCTCGTGTTAGACTAATATGCGTTTAGACGTAGGGCCTTTGGCAATTTATATGAACAACTGTTGCAGCGTGGCAACAGACTGCTCCACGAGCGTGTATACAACCTAACCTTTAGAAGCTAAATTATGGTACTACTTATGCATTGGGTACGGATTTTGATCGCTTGTAATGGCAGTTTGCATGCGCCTATACCTGTTTCTCGACGTAGGGCAACTAAAAACTAAATATGATATTAATGTTTTATAAAATTGCGTATTATTCTTAAATTATAGCCAGTTGACTACTTTATAGGCTATATTGCTGAGTGGTAGATATACCTCAATACATAATTAACGTGCATTCGGATATCAAATGAATAGTATAAGGATTAAGGACTCTCAATCTCAGATCAGTTATCAACAAAATTGTAGTTAAAACCTAGTCAAACATGTAGATAATATGTACTTTTTTTCCATTGGGAAAATCCTCTTGGATCCCCGTCGTGCCTATTTTTTTTAATTGCATTGAATGACGAGACGATCATGCCGTTCGCTTCGATACGACCACCCACAAACAGTAGCATCACCATCCAGCACCTTGAGTTACAAAGTACTGTGTGGCATTCTACTGCGCTCGTCATCCTGAGACAAGTAAGCAGGCTTATGCAAGGTAGACAGGGTATGTCGGATTTTTACCGACTAAAACCCACATGTTGGTCTCCAACAGAACTTTAGAATGACTGCGGGACCTCGAACCGAACACGCCAAAGCCATTCCAGTGCTAGCATTTTAAGCACGACTCGGGAGGACATTACTGGTCCCCCGACAAAGCTTTGTATTTATTTTATTTTTTTAGACCAAACCGAGAGGACTTATACTCTCAGCGTCTTCATCTCCCAGTGGTATGAGATCATCAGTTAATCATTATCATTTGAGATTTTGGGCGGTGCATTATTATCAAGTGTCAATCACCCGAGTCTAGTCAATTCCAGTAGCATAATACTCAAAGCTACCTCAAAACAATTTAATTTTAATAGACACCATACTGTTCACCACAGGCAAGTCTTCATTGCGCCCTTATATAAAGCGGCTAATATCGCCTTTTCGTCTCGCTTGGAAAGCCTATTAAATTCGTGATTTCTTTTACGATCATTCAAGTAATAGCAAGTTCAAGTACTTGCGGCTTTCGTCGAGCTCTCAGCTAATAACGAGCGAGAGTATAGGCATGTTAACTATTGAGTAAATGCTTAGAGTAGTAGTAGACATACTAGATATTTTCTTACAATATGAATATTGTTAAATAAAACTCTTTTTGCAAATTATTAAAAACCTATCCTTACCCGGAATAATTTGCCACGTCAACAAGTCTAAGTTTTATTTAGAGCAGTTCCTCATAAGCTGCACTGTTTGGAAAAACAATTCTAACAAGCTACGTGGTACGTGCAAATTTGAATGGTTCTAATTTAGTCATTACAGCTTCTCATACGCTTCATAACCTTCATGTCCTTAAAATACACAGACGGTATTCGTGACATACTTCTAAGCTGCTAAGTTGGGTTGCGGTTGCATGCTCATGCGCACCCCGCGACTTTCGATATAAGGGAGAGAGAGTAGAATGGCGGGGTTTTAGTCGGTAGGACGGTTTCGACCGGTGAGTCCGGCAGAAATCCGTAAATGGATTTCCCCGTGTTAAAAAAAAAACAGCTGCTAAGTTAGATTGTAAGCGTATAACTAGTACGGAGGCATTGTACGTAGGTTACAAAAAGATCCCAACATATAACTATAAGTAGTATGAAGCGGGGTACAAATTCTTCGGCCAGGCACTTCGACTAAATTTTAATCGTGCCATGTCACCAGCCGAGTTGTTGTCACACGTAACTGATAACCAGTTGAGTGAGTGTACAATCGCTTGCCATGTGGATTGCTAAATCTGTGCACTAAGTTTGCACGTGTAGATAATTTAATTTGTGCTACAATATGCATGCTCTTAATATTAAATTGCACCACGCTTATTATGTACTTGCATGTTCTTATTAATTCTTATTATGCCTGACCCATAAGGGCTACGACTCACTGGCTGTATGGAATTACAGTGAGAATGGATATTCCAATTTCGACCTTAACAGCAAGAGATATATCACGTGCGTTGAGGTACACAGGGTAATGATCCCTTTGCAAAGGACACTTGGGCATAGTAAAGAGTGGCAAGGACGGCTGGTCTTTTGGAAAGTTAAATTAGAACAAGAAGGTAACTTGATTGTTTGAAATGATGTAAAAGATAAAGTTAAGGTGCTAGGCAGTTTTGTTCGTTAAGCAACGGTATGCTAAATTAGCAACATGTAGCAATATGTCGTTATTTACGAATTAGTCATGAACAATTCTATTGCCTTCAAATGACTTTGTTTAGAACACCTTATAGCTTTTTTGTATTGAGCAATAAATGTATTCTTTTAAAACTTTATCTCGAAATATTTTTTGTCTTTGATAATTATAATTTTTTTGCAGTAAAGTAGCCATCTGATGGTAAATGATCTTTTGCTGTCCATGAATATCAATAAATTACAATACACAATAGGCATTGTGAGTGCGTTGCCGACCTTTGAGGAAACGAAAGGGAGGTTGGTGAAGGGAGGGGGATATGGGTCTTCGGCAATCTCGCTTGCCTCAACAACATGTAAAGCCGTTGCTTCATGTTAGTTTTTTGAAACAACAGCAAAATTTTGCTCTCCGGCTAAATCGTGTTTTAGTCAAACTTGTCTACAGTGATTAAAACACATAATACTAGTCATTTTTCAAAAGCCTTTCTTACTACTTTTGTCTCAAAGAAAATTAGTATTCGCGTAGATAAATTAAATAAGGGGGTTACACAGCATATTTCTAACCGAGTTTTATTCCAGCTCTATCATAGTATAGTAAATACTGTTCGCCAAAAATGATTATCGGCACACTGGATAACATAAACGTAAGCAGATTTAAGCTAAATATAGATAATAATGAAAATGTAAAACTGTACGAGGAATAAGTGTAGACATTACGGATGTAAGGAAATGGTGAAAGTGTGAAGCAACCGTGCTGTTCGGTGCTATTACTGAACCGATTAGCAAAAGTTGAAGGTAATTTCACTGTCACAGTGAACGATGTATATAATTATCTTGATTTTACCTATTTTCTTTTTATTGATAGTGCTTTCTATTGAAGAGTGAGTTAGCTAATTGTCTAAATGCGATTTTAATAAATCTATCTCACGTTTGAGTAAAATCTCAAGTAGGTACTGCTCTGACCGCTACTGACTGCCTCGGTGGCGTAGTTGTATTACGGTACGACTGCAATGCTGAGGTCTCGGGTTCGATCCCCGGGTCGGGCAATGTGATATTGGATTTTTCTATTCAGTATCAGCCCGGAGTCTGGAATTTATGCTCGATATGGCGATAGGCACATCATGGGACGGAATACGCACGGCGAAAAGTGGGTGCACTAGTTGCGCCTCTTCTTACTCCTTCGGGGATAAAAAGCGTGAGCATGCATATGAAAAATGATCAAAGTGTAAATAAAATTCCTTACATTTGTAGAAATATTATCAATCATTCACGAATAAACAATAAACATACATAATTAATTAAGAACCCAGTTAGCGAGAAATAAGTGCATTTTTTTTCTTAATATCATTTATTAATTTGACACCAAAACTCGACAAATAGGTACCAGATTAATCGAGCAACAGAATTGATAATATAATATACTATTGAATAAATCCAAAGGTTATTTTGTATCTCAAACTAGTTATTAGTTTCGAAATTGGAAATAACAAAACTTTCTAAATAACTCAGGACCAATAAATAAAAGCTTATATTAAGCGTTATAACAAATTAATTGCTTTATAACTGATGATTTCCCTTACAAACCCGTCATAGTTTCTTTTTGGTATAGATCATTAATTATTTCAATAAGGATATTAGGATTTCCGGTTAGAAATAATACGCACAGCGCAATAGCGATGAATCTTTTGAATTAAATATTATCCATTCATCCTGTCAAGTGTTAGATAAACTATAGTTATAATTAAGAACATAGGTTCATAATTTTAAATGGCTTTAACAGCAATACATTTAACATTAGTCGGATTTTAATATATCAATGCAGTCAGCAAATGATTTGCTCATTGAGACAAGACTGATCACATGAGAACACATGTTTTAGTTATCACTAAATAAAATTATATCACAGGGCGGCCGAGTGACAGTGCGTAACGAGTCTGTTGCAACAGTTGCTCAAGAGAGAGGCGTGCCGGGTTCACTGGAGCAGACCGGACCCCGGTTATAAAACTGTTACATGACCGTATTGTGAACATTGTACCGTAATTGCCCTTGTGGGTATGAAATTGTAGTTTAATCATGAAGGTGTTGTGCTGGTCCTTGTGACTAATGAATATTTCAGTTTTTATTTTTTGTATTATTTAAGTAAAACCACCCACTCTGATTATTATGTCTTATTAGATTTTATGTAAAATACAAAAAAAATGTATTTATATAAAGGGAATCGCATGTTATTGGTAGTAGCTTCTCAACTTAAAACTTTAAATTATGAATCACTGCGTGTCATCATTCTGATTATAGACCTCTTTGATAAGCTTTTATTGAGTATATTTATAACCAAAGCAATACGATGATCGCTTCATTGTGTGTTTCACAATGTTCAAGGGTTAATGTATTAAAAAGTTTATGTATACCGAGATATTATGTGTGATCTTTATAATATAGTACATCTATAATTTATTTAGCAGCATACTTACCAGTGAGCTTTTGTATTTAGGCTTGTTAAATTATATTTAATAATGAGCATTTACCCTGAAGTCGTGAAATACCGGACACGCGCAAATGCAATGATCGTAGCTACTTATAATCGTATACTACGAATTTCACGTACTTTCTTCAAAACAATATTATATTTAAGTTTAGAACGCTAATCTATACTAATAAAGAGGAGATTTGTATTTTTGGTATGTTTGTAACGAATAACCTCAAAAACTAATGGACCGATTTAAAAAAAAAATCACCATGATAAAGCTACATTATCAGCGAGTAAAATATAATATTTTTATCTCGGGAAAATATAAAGCGGGACCGTTATCCCGGAAAAGCTCATTCACGTGGGCGGGGCCGGGGTTAAAAGTCTAGTATTTTAATTAAGTCGATAACATTCTTGATCGAAAGATGTTCATATGATTCAACCATCCGGCGCCCTTTATTATTAAACTCTAGTAAGATAGCAACTAAAAGCGCTTCAAAATATCCAATTAATTTTATCAATATTCAACGCTTTCTTGCGTAAACATTAGATTATATTAGAAGGAGTGTAGACTGTAGGTACTCTAATTAAAATGTACTATTAGCAAATATCTGATTTTATTGTACTATATCAATCTATTAGCACATTGATTATCAAGGCTAGTCTACAGTCGCTAATCAAGTACGTATCTAACCAGTTCAAAAGAGTTTAATACAGACTATAGAGTGCATATTTTCGTTATAGAGCTGAGATAAAACATGAATTGTAATATTAATGCTAAATAGCGCATTTTTTTGTTTCTTTACACACTTTATTTAATTTCTTAAATAACTTAATTGGGTCGTTCACGTTTTGTAACAATGTTTGTGACGCATAATTACGTGACTTCTATCTTTTTTTTTTTTTTTTTTTTTATAGCATTCTATTCATTGAAAACTATTAGCAGCTATTACAATAGTCTTTGGAAACAATACCTAGTATTTATAAAAAGAGTCTGTAACCACAAATGTGACAACCGTGTTGGTATTTGGGGCACGTCTCTAAAACTGTTTGCGGATCGGTTAAAATTTATTTCTTTTCTAAATTCGGAACTGGTTGAAATAAAAACAATCACGTAAAGAATTAAGTAAAAGTCAGAATACTTAGAAATTCTGAGACCGAATTATTCTAAGTAATTTCTAATTTGCCAATTTTGATTTAGCAAATTTAGCGTTTACCAATGACATTCAACAGTATAGTTATAGACCGGACATCAGGCCCAAATTTTTCGTCCAAAAGTTATTACCAATTGGTAATAAGTCGCTGTCTTATCTGACACATCCATGTGACAAGACGTATCGGTATGCGCAAATTTTGTAAAGAAAAGGAAATATGCCAATTTGCGCATTACGGATATGTCAAAGTATATTCTAATGCATTTTAAATAGGTGTTTTGCTATTTCACGGTAGATTGAGTTACTGACGAACGGGCTTAAAATTTTTGTATGAAAATTTTCCCAATGTCCACTCTATATAATCTTAGAACTCTTTGGCTTTTACTTAGCGTAACTCTCGCATATTATTATACCAAATATTACGCACGCGCGTACAATTATTGTCAAAGCTCAATATGTAGGTATAATACTAGGAAAATTCCAAATGAAAACAAACGACATGATTGTATCTATTTTAATTTAAAAGTACTACAATAAAATCTATAAGTATAACTAAATAAATTAAGTAACAGAAATCTTGTAGAAATGATTTACGAGGCATATTTGTCTCCAACGTGGTGCCTCACGCCCCATTTGTAGTTCGCGTTTTTGTCGGTCTTTACGAAAGTGTGGACCGGACCTGTGACTCCGGCGTTCCCTCGATGGCCTGAGTCATGGTCGTAATCATGGCCTCGTTTCGGCCTCTGTTGATGCCTGTGGTCTTCTTCTGCTGGTTCGACTGAAAGAGTTATTTTTATTATTTATGCTATTAGTTTATACCTGAATGGTAGAATATTTAGTGGAGCTCATGTTAAACCATGGCCAAGCCATCTACACAGCAATCAACTATTTGGAATTTGATTGTTTGAACTTCTTCGTAGTTATGAAATGACGTATGTTCCAATGAACGTACACATAACTAGCATTGATTTAGAGTTGTTACCAGTTTTTAGAATCGCACTGCAAGTGGATTGAAACAGGTTTTCCGCCCGAGTAGAACAAGCAAAATGGTTACCAAATAAAATTAAGGCCGAAACGACACTGTGAAAGGAAGAAATGTTAACTGGATTGCTAAATTAATGTTCAAATTGGGTCGACTACTACAACTAGTGCAATCGACCATTTACTTTACATCAGCGACTCTACCAAGTGTTTAACGTTGACAAATTCTAGTAACAAGAAATATATGAACAAAAATCTCATCAGATTATACAATATTACACTAAAATACACGTACATATTATAACGTAATTAACGTTGTCTTGATACTTGGAAAAATAAACCCTATATTATTTCTAATTAGATTACTGACTCATTATTGTGTGTAGGCTTACAGAAATGCTTATATACAAAGTTCTCGCATAGATGCTGTCGATGCACAGTCGGGAAATAACCAGGGGCTGTAATCTAGATACCTTTCTAGTTTTTACAATCGTTCACGATAATCTAGGTACCTTTCTAGTTTTTACAATCGTTAACGCTGTTATAAAACAGAAAAATTCATGGGGATGACATGTTCGACAGATTCAATTTGACAGATCCTACTGGAATTTTTTGGGAGAGGCCTATGTTCAGCAGTGGACGTCATGTGGCTGATGATGATGATGACATATTCTATCGATAAGTTTATCGCTACGTAATGTGATTCTCATACATAATGTTAGCATAAACGATTGTAGCTAAACATCTTGGCTACGGTACCGACAGTTGCTTTAACTTACTTGGCACGCGTCGTGGTGGCGAAGGCGGTGCAAATCTGGTCACTCTCAACGGTACTCTGGGAACTGGGTAGAATGGTAGAGACCAGGCCACTGTTGTAGCCAGCATACATGCTAATAAAAGCTGGAAGAAAAGAGTTCTTTTTAAAACGAGATTATTAAGCCATCCTATTTGAATCGAAGAATATTCTAATAGGTATTCGACTGTTAGTTTTATTTAATTATTTGTAAATGCTGTGACTAAAGTTTAATTTAATCGTAATTTATTACGATGTAACCTGAATTAGTTGAATTAAGATAGTAATCAAAGTAAATGTTTTAATCGTTAGATATTCATTATTTGCTTGTTGTTTTTGGACGTTAGTCAGTTGGCTTTACACAGGTAAAGAATTCTATACATCATAATGAAGAAATGAGACGCTTATAAGACTTTGTGTTTTATAACATTTGTCTTGTCTAACTCACCACCCGCATATCGTTTCGATAACATTGTGCTTTTAGTTTTTTAAAGAAATTTTCTACTCTACTAATATTTATATTCACTTAATCATGTTATCTTATTTTTTGTCATTATCATTATTCAAGCACTTTATTATTTTGATTGAAAAAAAAACATAAATTAAAGATGCCTCCTTAATGCTCTATTCTTCATTATGTCAGCGATTTTATTAAGTTTATGCATGCTTCGATAACAAGAATTAAGTAATACTTAAATATAATGAGCTCCAATTAAAGTACGCTATTATATAAATAGAGACTTGTACTCATTCCGAGCACGCACCAAGAGCGTTGCAGTTAGGCAATGATAGGCGCAAAAGGCACGATTTTTAAACCAGGCTGCTTTTACCTAGGTACGTAATACCTATATCAAATAATGATTGGAGCAACAAAATAAAAAAATGTAAAAGTCAAATGTTGATTATTTATTAGTAAAATTGATCAATCGGGATCGTTAAAATAAATTAATTAGAAAATATTTTTTAATAAATTATAAGAATATTAAGATGTGGAGAATTTAAGTTATAACTATCACTGTTAGTGGTCGTGCATAAGCACGACCATAATCAGGTAAAGTATAAGCTTTACCTGATTTCTGTAAACGACTGTTATTGTTTGGGCAAATACATCATAATAACAACTACTATGTAGGCATACAGTTACTCCGACATACAAAATGCTTAAAAAGTAACAACGCACAATCATTATATTACGACGATCAGAATGTAAACTCACTCGATTATTAAGTAGGAAATAATTATGAATAATTAGCGAAGAGATAATCTTGTTAGTTAATGCTGAAAATAATAATAAATGACGTAATAATATTTAGCTCTAAAAGAAGAATACTGGATATTATGTCTGAATTACTGTTATGTCCTAAACCATTAAAAGATTCCATATAATATATTTTAATTAATCGTTTAGACAGTAGTAATAACAATTTACCCTGAGCTTTAGTGCTTTGATAAGAGCTTTAGCATTTCTTGTTTTGTTTTGTTTACTATTACACAATTTAACAATTGTATCTATGAAAATCACAGAACTTACGTTTAATGAATTTTTTAACTTATGTAAGTGAATACGGGTAAGCGGCCAACGATTAGTACCTAAAGCTTTTGTAAAGTTCAGGTAAAGCAGAATCAAAATTTGAAAGTAGTTAAAATAAAATTTAAATTATAAATACTCCTAAATGTTAAAAATATTAGATACCCCATCAAAAGCAAATACCGAAAACCACAACAAAGAAACAATCTTAACAAAAACAATGTTCCAGAAACCTAATTAAAGTTTTCTGGCAAAAAATCTTACCAATATTTTTGCGTCCATGTTACAAAACTAAAATGAACAGTAATTTGCGTGTGCTAAATGGAAATGACAAGTACGGTGTCAAATCTCCCTCTTATAAAGTAGAAAGAAAACGAATTTATAACACTTTCTATCGGACGGTTTTACGCTTGAATGCTGGCGACGCGACGCGGTTCAGATAATATTTGAACACGATTATGTATTTTATAAAGCATAGACGTAAAAATTCAACTTTTCATTATGTAAAATTCAAGATTTAAATATTTTAATTTATAGTAAAAACTTTTTAGCTATAAAGAAAATCAATTATGCAAGATGATGTTTTATATTTCAATAAATAAACAAAGATTGTAATACTGTTTTTTTTTATTATTTAAATTTTCACTGACGCAACATGTAAATTTGCTTACACTTAAATGAACGTAATTACATCGCAATTTTCGACCAATCTGCCAAGGTTACAATCTTGAGTTTTTATTACAATGGATTTTTAGGACAGTTGCTTCGTGTCTATTATTATGAATGACAATGAAACGTAGGTGGGTCAAAATGGACACGAGAAAAGTAATTTTTGGTTCAACGACTTCCAAAAGTAATTTTTGATTCAACGATCTAGTTTAATTAAAAGACATGTCCGCTTTTTGTATGGGTGTTGGACCTCAAAATCTAACCAGGCTCAAACTTTAGGGATATCAAAGGGGCAAAATATGAAACTTGGATCCATTAAAGATATTTTTAGACCCCTCCATTTATAGCTAACTTTTTTAAAAACGATCATATTAAGTGGTTTTTAAGCAAAATAAAATTACATAAATCTCAAAATCGGAGGTCTTTAAAATTAAACGATTTATTGTAAAAAGCTAATTTTTAGGGGTTCTATCCAAATATATAAAAAGTGTCTTGGTTAGAATTTTAGGCCCGTTTTTGGACATGTCCTTTGAAATAACATATTATTAGTTATTATTGGCCTTAATGCATTTCTTATGCACAAGAATGACGAGACAAGCAAGACTTGTCTGATCGTTAATGTTCTACTGCACACGTATGCTACTGATACTGCTTCTGTTTAGAAGCAATGCAATACCACCCCCACTTTGAATAAATTTACAAAGTACTACCCAATGCTCGTCACCTTATCAAGATATTAGACGAAGTCTAATAATTTTCATTAAAATCAAGAATGCTATGGACGAATGAGTCTTTGCTGATATCTTATAATGCTTATGAGCTAATGTTTATTCCTGCTTCAACTTGCTACTGCTGCACGTGTGAAATAGTAATAAATTATGGGCAAATGTTCGTGATAATATTATACTTATTATGGACAATTTTATTAAATAATGATTTATAATGTAGCACAGCCGATATTTTTCGATTAGCATAACGAATCTGATATAACAAAGCCTGAAGGGAAAGCGGAACACTTTCCGTTTCCCTATTGCTAGCCTAGTTCGCATCACGATTGGGTGTTCGGACTTAAATCTTAGAATCTTATTCTTAGAATCCAAGAAATTTATTTATTTATTTAACATTTTATACAAGGTGTATATATAGATAGGCATTCTCTACCAGTCAACCTGACGGGGCAGTGCTGAGGTGTAAGCCTAAAGGAGGAAGCCTACTTTATTATACCTCAACACTGTCCCAAATGTTTACTACCTATAGTATACATTTTTCATTCCTAAAGAGGTATCTTGGCAAATTAATGAGAAAATGTGTCGTTTAAAAACACTACTTAATGAAAATATTACATAAGCTTAAGTCATCAGCTCATTTGGATACATCTTGCGAATCAAAACTTGCATCAAATTTTAAATGACGCTGTGATAATTTGTGTGTTGATGCAACTAAGGACTGGCAACTTTAGTTAAAAATATTTTATGGGTAGGTATTTTTATGGTTAGTAAACTAACTAAAATATCTCTTTATTTGTCTAATTTGTTTTTTAACCGACCAAAATAAGAGGAGCTTCTCAATTTACGTGTTTATATGATTTTTTAAAGTAATAATAGTTATATTTGCGTACATTGAGCAAAACATTTTTCCAATAAAGTTGACTAAATTCTATATTACGTATTTTATTCGCATTATCTTAGAACTATTGAGAAAATCTATAATATTCTCCTCTACACCTACTATTTAAACCGATATTACCCAATTCAAATATAGCTATCAACAAAACAACGCAATACAGATTATGTTCTGCATAAAAACAGCTCGTTGAATCCACTGGGTATTTATGCAACATTTTCGCGTAACCGTTACTTGTTTATGCTTCGTCGGATCTTCGTAGAGCGTATTTCCGTTAGGAACGAATTGTGCGACAATAATCATTCGACTGGCATACACTTAGACCGGGTTTTTTCAACTGTAGTTATCTTTTTATCAGGGTCGTATTCAGCTGGACGCGCTCGCAAAGCTTCGAGTGCTGCACGTGCTGCGAGCGCGTCCAGCTTAATAAGACCCTGACAAAAAGATAACTACAGTTGAAAAAACGGGGCCTTACAGCCGGTCTAAATAACTTACTAACAGACAACAAACAGTCAAAACATTTCTTTTGGTAGTTATCTGTGTTTCTGTAAACTACGATAGGTAAGAATATCTTGTCCTTACCTTGGTGTATCTATCGGAGGGTCGAATATAAATACTGTCATTGGTGAGTTTCCCATGTAGCCCTCTTTGGTTCAAAAAGGCCGGCTTCGAAATATTTCTAATTATTAACGTCATATCTCTGGCATGAAGATGTCAAGTTTAAGTCCTAATAATTGGGCATCGCTTTATAGTTTCTTTGCTATAAAGGTCCTATTCGAAGTAATAACATTCGCTCAAAGCTGGCCGGGTTCCCAGAGCGTGTGACGCGGTAATTTGACTGCCTCTGGACCTATGTATCTACTAGCTTTTGCCCGCGGCTCCGCCCGCGTGAATTAGTTTTCCCGGGATAAAAGTCCCGCTTTATATTTTCCCGGGATAAAAAATAGTCTATGTGTTATGGAGCTACTTTGTCGAGACATCGATAAAAAAAAAACCAGTACATAATCTACCCGTGTGCTAAATTTCATCGAAATCCGTTCAGTAGTTTTTGCGTGAAAGAGTAACAAACATCCATACATCCATACTTACAAACTTTCGCGTTTATAATATTATATAAATATATAAACGGAAATCTCAGCCGAGAACATATTACAATATCATAATATAATAGAACTTGGCTAGTAGTAGGAATTAGGATTTTTGTAAGAGATGATAGCGACCACCGTACACAAAGTGAAAGACCTCAGTGGCCCACGTAAGGGTGTCACGATCCGGCATCAGTCTGTGTATATCCGGTTTCCAACAGGCCGGCATAATTACTTCCGGTAGTGTCGAGTGGTGTGCTGCCGATATCTATGCGACAATACGTGAAATAACGATTTATCTATGTCCTACAATGTGGGACTTACATTACGCAAAATCGAAAAATACACCCTTTTTTTTTTTTATTGCCTGTATAGGCAGACGAGCTAGCGGCCCGCCTGATGGTAAGCGGCCACCGCTGCTCATGGACTCGGCGATGCCAGGGACACAGACAAGCCGCTGCCTACCGTAGGGACAATACTCTTTTTAAGCCTCGTTTGAAGAAGGACAGGTCATAGCGCTCAGGGAACACCGACACCGGTATTTCATTCCAGAGCTTACACGTACGTGGTAGAAAAGAACGCTGGAACCGTTCCGTCCGAGAACGGTACGTCTCCAGGTGGTAGGAATGAACTCTACTGCGGTGCCGAGTGGTGCGATGGTAGAAAGGTGACGATGGTACCATCTTAAACAATTCCTCGGAGCACTCCCCGTGGAACAAACGATAGAACACACAGAGAGACCCAAAGTCTCTCCGCAGTCCTAACGGCTCCAGTTTGTCCGTGAGATTGGCATCATCGACGATTCGAATAGCTCGGTGCTGTAAGGAGTCAAGTGGGTCGAGCTGGTATTTTGGGGCACCTGCCCAGAGATGAGAGCAGTACTCCACGTGGGGCCGGATTTGCGCTTTGTAAAGCGTTAACCTATGACCCGACGTGAAGTACCGCTTGGCTCTGTTCAGGATGCCCAACACTTTTTCGCCTGCTTCCCTAAAATACTTTTTGTATCAGTCTTCAACGCGGCTGCTTAATTTTGGAGGTTCATGGACAGTAGCTAATTACTTGTCGCGGTGACCCACTCGCATGTTTGCCGACTATCAGCCTTAAAAAACATTGCGCAACATTAAATAACCATTTTTACCTGCAGTCTCGATATTTATCTTTCGTTTTTACTATTTTATAACTCAACAAAAAGATGATTTGCTGCTCTATTTACCTGACTACGGCAAAGCAAGGAAGGGTAATGTTTTTTTAAGCAATGGTTTCATTCATTACGGAAAGGGTCATTAACACAATTTGCTATTAACTATTAAGTATAAAAAATGCAGAATTCTGTAATAAATTACGTAACAGTTTTGATTAATTGATCGCACAGATTATTGAATAAGTCATTGATATTCCTAATACAACGAAATTATAATTTCGGAAGATACATAGTTTTTTCATGTATGGGAACACATAATATAATAAAACCAACAGAACCCGGTGTGCCTGTACAAAAATGGGTGACTGAAGAAAATATAACAGCTTACAAATTATCGATTGTTAGAATTATTTTCTGTCTATTTTCCTGTTTGTTAATGCACAACTCCGCAACTACAGAACAGATTTCACAGGCGGGATAAAGTTAAAATTAATTAAATTAAAATCGGATATAGGAAAATTATTTATCATTATTTTAAGATTTGCAAATTACTTTAAAACTTTTCGAGCTCAGATATATATCCACGAAAAGGAACTTTTGTCGGAGACTACCTATACTATTTTCAAAATATCTTAATGCATAAAGTTTTTTTTTTAAATCCTTGCCATAATATTAACATTCCAAAGGAGATGTCCGCTTTTTGTATGAGTGCTGGGCCTCAAAATCTAACCAATCTTAAACTTTATGGATATTAAAGGGGCAAAAATATGGATCTTGGACCTATAAAAAAAATATTTTTAGATCCATCTATTTCTAACTAGGTTTTTAAAATGTTCACATTAAGTGCAGTTTTTAAGCAAAGTAAGATTACATAAATCTCAAAATCAGAGGAGTTTAAAATTATACTGACTTATTACTAAATTATACAGACTTATTGAAAGGGCCTAGGTTTTGCGAGTACTATCGAAATGAAGTATCTTGGTTACAATTTTAAGCTCGTTTTTGGACATGTCCTTTTAGGATGACAAACGGAGTTCAGTATCATTCAAAACTATATTATTCAAAGTTCCGTAAGATGTTGCTGTGGTTTATACTTTATGGGCACTCGCGTCGTGGCGCTTGATTCATATCAAGACTTGCTTGTCCCATCAGTATAAAAAATAGAAATACACAAGTTTGCTGATGCTATACGGCATTTGGTAGCAATACGTAGCATTATTATTTTGTACCAAATATAAACAAAATATGATAATGCTTTCTATGGTCACAAAAGAACTCATAAATTCGAATTATTCTATACCAAAAATTGATTTATAAAAAAATTATAAATCAATGATACCGAATCAATAAAAATATTAAGGATTATTAACGAATGTTCACATATTCAAAATACAAGTGCGAAGTATTCGAAAAAAATTCAACATGTTCTGCTTGGTTACCAACTATAATCAACAAAACACCTCGCCGCCATTGACGAGGTGCGGTTCCGTTATGCATTCATCTAAAAATGCATAGATCGTGCACATTTTTACATGAAATAGTAATTATTTGTTTATTTTAATATAATTATAATTTCTGACTGCCTTGGTGGCGTAGTTGTATTACGGTACGGCTGCAATGTCAAGGTCTCGGGATCGATCCCCGGGTCGGGTAAAGTGATATTGGGTTTTTCTACTCTGTATCAGCCCGGAGTCTGGAATTTGTGCCCGATATGGCGATAGGGTCGCCCCCTATCACAGCATGGGACGGAATATGCATGGCAAAAAGCGGCTGCACTAGTTGTGCCTCTGCCTATCCCTTCGGGGATATAAGGCGTGAGTGTATATGTATATATATGTATGTAATTATAATTTCTCTCTTATTGTTTTTAACCCACAGTCTAATTGCATTTCCTGTTTAGTAAGTACAGAGCTTAAACACTATTATAGAGCTATTAAATAATAAAAAAAATCAATAATACTGGAGAGACTGAATGGTATCACGACTATCACGTGGATTCTTTTTTGAATAAAATTCAACAGTTTCATTCTCTAGTCGATATCTTCATGTTGAATAGTATAATTTTTGACAGGTCCTCTAGCCAAGGTAGTATATTTTTGTATGGTACCCGTAGTACTATCATATTTGGGTTAAAAAAATCTTTATTAAAAGTTAAAACACTACCGGTACGTAAATAGTTATCGTCTTACTGATTCGTCACCTATTCAGTTATGATTTTCATTAAAAAATGGAAAATGAAATCACTGACCTATGGGGTCATTGTCGATGTAGCTCCAAATAGTTGTCGACACCTGAACGCGGTGAATTGCTACCGTCTTGTCTATAAATGAAGTAACTGTCGGCGTCAACACAGAACCACCATCAAACAGCCGAGATGTCACAACGTGTACTCGACATAACGGTACTTGATACTCACGAATCGATTATTTACTACAATTCAAATAAATTTAAATACTCTAAAATGTGTTGTGCAGTGCTAGTGGACTGGTCCTAACTAATGAATCTATTATACGCATTGACTTGGTGTGAAATTACTAAGTAAACGATGTTTTTCGGTGTTTACCTTGCAATTTCACGTGCGCGCATATTTTAAACTAAATGATTTCGTTTTTTATATTGCCCTTTGTGGATAACCTTTTTTAAAAGATATTTTATTAAGTTTTACAGGATACTAAAATTACAGTCATACGCAGGATTCAAGATATCACACGATACATTTGATCTAGATGTCATAATTTATCAGCTAACATTGAATATAAATATAGTGCCAAATGAGTTTATTGTTTCCCTATATACCTACATTTTTCTATTCCTAATTATGTTTCCAGAAATGGTTTTGGTACCTACTCCTCATACAAGTCGGATTACAATGGACTCCAGTTCTCAGCGTCACTTTTCGGACCCAACCTAGCAACCCATCCACGATACAGGCCCAAGCAAAATTTTTCCAGTAAGTGGTACACTTTAATTAATTTTCATTCAATGTTAAGAAAGCGGCCCCGTGACAATTATTTGAATCTTAACCTTCGATCCACTCGAGATCTATTGTAATTATGGTATGCAAGTTGTTTCGATTCATTTGCAATAGTTACTTTTTTTCTTTTGTTTACTTAACTGTGTAAGATTGATCGATAAAAAGCGCAATGAAATTAATGCTTACAAACTCTGAAATCCGGTTTGCAATATACAAATTGTAGTTATCTAAGTAGTTTATTTATTTTAATACCGTTTTGGAAACGAGAAAATGACACATAATAGAAAGATGAGCACATAATATGAAACTTTAAGCATTTCATTAAACTAAACAACGAAAATGGGTTCATCATCTGCAATCTCGCCTTAATATTAATATAGGAAGGACACATTTTGTGACAACTCACTTTCTATTGAAAATCTTTTCGCTATTTCATAGACAAGCTTCAAATCACACAAACAGCTTCACTAGTGATTTAGTGAAAAAGTATAATTTGCTTTATAGGGATTTTTTCTCAGTACAGTTGAGCCCATACAAGATAGAGTTCGGTCACGTCTGCGAGGACCCTGACACGTGGGAGCAACGATACGAGAAGAAAGACTTTAAGAACCACAGGGACATGGGAAAAGTAACGAATATTCTATCTTGCTCTGTCACTAACTTTTCTGTCTTTCTTTCTCTGTCTCGCTTCGCTTGGCTTCGCTGAAGGTACAGGCATTTGCCCACCTCGGAGGACTTCGATCAGGGCCACCGTTTGGGAAGCGAACGCCACTTCACTGAGCGTCATGAGAGGTCCAGACCCTCAGCAGGACTGTTCGCTGCTAAAGTATGCTTTTAATGCTTTATAACTGATGTTTGCAATTATTTTCATCTATGTTCAAATTTATGTTTTTTATAATTCAATTTAACTGGTCGATGAAACCAATATCCCTACTCAGAACATAAATCGAAAATTGTTGCAGAAAATATCAACTTGTCTTTATGTAACTTTTTGGGAATTTTATTTACATGTTTATCATGTCTGCCATAGCCAGCTGGTTCTATTTTATTTCATAATATTAATTTATGTTTAATTTCTTAATCTGCTGTTTTTCTTTTTCTCTGCTATTAACTGTACTGCCTTTTGAATCTTATTTCTCTTCTATTTCAAAACTTAGATATTAAAGAGTATTTGTGTATTTATCCCAGTAAGTAACAATAATTTTAATTATCTTGTAGGTACGTTGGGGAGACAAAAAAGGCGGTTACGGAGAACATTACTGGGATTTAAACCACGCTGGACATGTCGGAAATCGTGGTAATGATGACTATGCAAGCGATGCTGACGACGGCTCTTACCATGAGAATGATAACAAAAATACTTATGATGAACCTAGTGGACACGCTTATGGCACAGAAGAGTATGATCCAGAAAGGGACAGCTACGAAGAAAACGGCAGAGCTAAGAGAGCTCATTCATCACGAAGAATTGTAGCTGAGAGGAAAGAAAAAGAGTACGAAGATGAAATAAAACCTCAAAAGAAAAGAAACAGTGAAAAACAAACAGCCGCTCCAGAAGATGTAGACTATCCTGAAGACGACGAAAGCTATGTGAAACCAAGAAGACAGCAGGAAAGAAAAGAACAGAAACATGAAGAGCATAAGCCAAAAAGTGAACGAAATCAAGTTGTGTTGGTGGTCACGAAGAACGATGAGGTTGAAAAAACGACTACTGAACTTCCCAAGAGACATCCAGATTTGAACCAATACGTGCCGTATGAAAGTGGGGCAGGGATAAGACAGCATCATCAAGCTGATATTACCGCAGCAGCTACTGTACCTAGACTATTCTTAGAACCATCTACTGGTCACGTCGTAGATAGAGCAACAGGCCAAGCGTATGTATTGCAACCTATAGCTATTAATCGTTTTAATTAGTTTAGTTAAGTCCAGTGTTACTGTTATAATTATTTATTATATAGATTAAAAATATGTTACTTTTATTTTGTTTTATTAATGTTTCACGTGCGATATAATGTCTGTGTTCCTTTTTACATCTTATAAAATTTTTGTCATAGGTATTTAAGAAGTAGGATATAATTTCATGTAGGTACATACTATCGTAATTATGGAATAAGTAGGTATATCAAATAAAACTAAAGACTTTTCTTATATCGCATAGAATCTTAGACATCACATTTATCAATAAATTTTCTACACTTTATAGTTCTAAAAGTAGTTTTTTTATCAGATACCCGTATTATAAAAACTTTTGCATAGTGAAAAAAGTTAACAAGTGATGACTCTTTTGTATCTTATCACAAACTCCTTGTCATTCATCAGAACCCTTATTTTGGACACAGCAGTCCTTCGTGTATTGTTATATTGATGCAAATCAAGGGGTCATTGGTGGTCTTTCTCACGTTCCCTTACCGGTCATACAGGTTTGATCGACAGGCAGATAACGTTAACTTTCCTAGTAAAAACTGTTACTTTGCAATTGCAGCTACAGAATAAAACGTAAGCAGATTGTAATAAATAACTATTTCTAATATCAATCCGAAAAAAAAACACAACATGATATTTGACCGAGCAAGTTTGTGTAATAATATTTAGAAATATAATAGCTAGTTTATTCGTTGAGTAGATTGATTGTTGGAGTAAGATTTTCAGTTACATTGTGAATTAGTTCGTTACAAGAATTCTTTATACCTAATATTTCGTGATATTTTTATTACCTACAGATTATATGAAATGCGCACATAGTTAGTTCCTAGCACAAACTCCTGCAAACCTTCTGCTTCTTGAAATAAATATCCAAATCCTACTTACTTTAAGTTAACAATTAATAAAAATAAATTTAATGTAATGATTACAATTATTTACAAATCAGCTAACCGTTAAATAAACAAATCAAACAGGTTGCTTTGTACAAGCATAGGGGAACAATAATGGACCACATCTCCGTGTAAAGACTCTATAGAGCCACAAACGGATCTTCGGCACGCGACGGAGATGAAAAAAATCGTCAAAAGAGGGTTGGTATAATAAAAGATATAATTATAAGTATACTGTAGATAAGTGTGATGTTGGTATAAGATTTCATATTTCAATACCTTTAAATAACGTTATAAGACGATCAAAGAAATTGATTCAATAGTCAGGAAGATAGGTACGTTTTATATAATATCCTTGTATCGTATCAAGAATAGCGCAATCAGATACAAATTGTAATGAAATAAATGTAATATTTGAAAACGACGATCTCAGTATCGATGGTGACAAATATCAAATAAGATGAGGTTTATTCAGAAAGTAAAGCCTGCTAGCAGGCGTTTTGTTAAGCGTGGTTACCCTAGATAGGAAAGAAGAATAATTGTGGTGAAAATAGTCTAACGTTAACTCTCGAAAAGAAAACAGTTATATAAAGTATGACGTAAATCACCAAATATACGAGTTGTATTCTGCAATTTTATGTACAAGTAAATATTTAAAAAAAAATTACAAAACTATAAGTATAAATATCAAACAAGTGAAACAAACAATAACGACAAAATGTTTAAACAAAAAAAGTAATAAATTATTTTATTACTTTCAAATTTCATTACCATTCTCACAAATTAATCCTTGCGAAATAACGGCTATCACGTACCTACGAATTCACAAGACGGTCAAAGGGTCCACCCTTAAACAAACCCGTTTGACCAGTTCTTCGTGGGAACCGTTGTCCAGTGGTGTCTGCTTGTTACTTGCGGCCATTGTCTGCACTCGCCTTCAATAGCCAAGGGTGGTTTGCACTTGTCCGGAAGGGTGGAATAATGAAGGAACAGCTTGAGACTCTGTACACAGGGTTGCGTGTAGTGTCGAGTAAAATTTACTATGTTAGATAATTAAAACAATATGTGTTATAAAATATGTTGTAGGTGATATTAAATACATAGTATATGAGAAATTTGTACATGGTAGTATGTATGGTACATGTAGGCTTGAGTTTGCTTTTCACACTCAGTCGGAAAATCTTGTACTAATATTTTTACTTAAAACATTATCATAATATCAAAAAATAATTTTCTACATGATTATTAAAATACTTATATTACCAACTGAAAAATAAACACGATAAAATTTCACATCGAACTTGATAATTTTTGAAATAACTATTAAATACTACGATAAAATAAAATAAAAATAATAATATGTAAAATAAATAGTCACAAACAGTTATGCTAAAATTTATGTTCAACGCACTTAGCAACCGTGTGTCACAATAAAATTGCCATACCTTTAGTATCATTGCTTACATGCAAATAAAGGGTCATTTGCTGTGTCCTTTCTCACACTACGAAGTGGTCAAACTGGTTTGCGGACGAACCCTTTGATTAAAGGACAGTACTGTCTTCCCAGGCCATTGTCCATGGAACTGGTTTTAAAAACCATGCGAAAATTAAACGTTTCATTAGGATGTGTTTTGCAGTAAGATAATAATAGCAGTTTGCACTGCAGTCCGCACCATTTATTCGTCTGCAAGTGATAAGAATAGTAATTATGCAAGAGATTAGGAGACGAATATGACAAGGTTCGTAAGTTAAAATCGGAAAAATAATTAAAAATGGTTTACTTACATGTGGAACGGTTTTAAAATTGGATGGGATATTATTTATAATATTATGTCAGAAATCACAATAGAAGTTTAAATAATCGCAACCCAGCAAAGGACAAAATAGACTTTAATTTTTTTACGTACTTCATTTAGGTACTCTTCATAGAAGTTCGTTGAAATTATAAAGATGTAAGTAAGTACTTATTGCTTACTTCTGAGAAACTGCATCGGTGGCGTAGTTGTTATAGGTCTTGGGTTCGATTGCAGGGTTGGGTACTAGAGTGATATTTGGTTTTTCTGCGCAGTATCAACTCGGAGTCTGGAACTGTGCCCGGCAAATAGCAATAGGATCGCCCCTGTGACATGGGAATTAACATAGCTGGCGTTAAAATTAGATTAATCATGTAAGTATTGCCTACTTCTGAAAGACTGCATTGGTAGCGTAGTTGTATGGAACGAATGTCTTGCTGAGGTTTCGGGTTCGATTCCCGGGTCGGGTGATATTTCATATTGGGTTTTTCTGCTTAGTATTAGCCCGGAGTTTGTATTTATGCCCGGCAAGTAGCAGTAGTCTCGCCCCTATGAGACTTAATATAGCTGGTGGAATGTAGGTGTTATGACACCTTTGTATATTTTGTGCCAATACGTATGGAAAATAATGTGTAGAAGATGGATTTGTAGTCATTTTGGTTGGTATTTGAGTGTGAGTAAGTGTTAGCCACACACAGCTCACATTGATGTTAGATTCCTCTAGCGTCGGCAGATTCAACAGATCAAAGGGAGAGGCGGAATAATGGCCGCCGCGTCCACACGTTAACCAAGTGTTACTACACGTTAGTACATACTACATAGTTATAATATTATATTCACTCACAAAATATTGGACTGCCTCGGTGGCGTATTTGTATTACGGTACGACTGCAATGCTGAGGTCTCGGGTTCGATCCCCGGGTCGGGCAGTGATATTAGATTTTTCAGTACCAGTCCGGAGTCTGAAATTTGTGCTCGATATGGCGATAGGCTCGCCCCCTATAACATCATGGGACGGAATACTCATGGCGAAAAGTGGGAGCACTAGTTGCGCCTCTGCCTGCCCCTTCGGGGATAAAAGGTGTGAGTATGCGAATGCGTAAAATATTGGTCAACGTGAAATGGAGCTTACTGAAAAGGAAAACGGCGTGATGTTATGTATCTACTAGTTTATCTGAGTAGCAGAACTTTGTTAGGTACTTTCTAAATTAAGTTATTGAAGAGCTGTTGACAAGTAGCCCAACGAATATGGCATGGTCGTGCAGTTTCGAAACATTCCGCACGAATAGGCGCTGTTGGGGTAATTGTTGTAAAGGAATCCTGATATAGGTTTGTGGTGTGGCAACAGAATTCTTTGCGAAGTATGCAATGAGGTACTTTCGTTTTATTATAATAGCGTCTGTTGAGGGAGTATAGGTAAAGCGTCGTCAGTATATTAAAAAACTATGCAACGGAATGATGAAATATAGTTCCTGTAGCCGTACCCACGCCATACTTGTGTGGTGTTCACCCTAGGAAATTGAGTCCGCTTACAAAAACAAGAACTCCTGGAAAATAACTCTAGCTCCAGCCATAGTGGTCTGATCGGATAACATCAAAATATTATTATCTACTCGGGCACGCGTGCATCCCTCCGCCCATCTTATTGATTCTTCCACATCTATAGGTAACACTATACCTAATATGAATTCTCGGAATGTATATCCTCGTTGTCTGAACGTTACTGCAGTCTCAGCAAAACTTCATAATAATTACCTACTTATAGACTATAGTAGGGACAAACTAATATGGCCGGTATGACATGACACAGTTTTGAATTTTTTGGGTAGACATTCTCACAGAGTTATCGCTTCGGGAAAAAAAATGAATTGTCATACCGGCCAGCTAAGTTTGTCCGAACTATAGTAGGTACACAATTGCCAGATGGAGGTTTGAGGGTATTTCTCGGGCAAGAAATTTACTTCATTGACAGCAAATATAAGTTAGCGTATTTTTACATCAATGAATCTATTTCTTGCCAAAAAAACTCATTTTGAATAAGAAAATTCCGGCGATCTCTTTTTAGCTCATTTTTTTTGGCCATAGGTAAAGCCAATTTTTGAGATTTTTGTAGTGGACATCTAAAGGCTGAAGAAGAAGATAGGTATGATCCTGAATATTCCTATGATTCATGAAATCCGTGCTAGAATCGAAAGAGAACTTGGCTAATGACAAAGGTTTCATGGTGGTGGAGACGCCGACAGCAAACCAACAATAACCGCTACCGATCTATGAGAATTTAAATAGCTTAGTTTCAACTATCATCCATTGGCCTTATGTGAATCCTCTCTTGAGAATTTTGATTTTAGTTTCAGATAAATAGGTAATGCCAGAAAATCCAACAAAAAAACAACTTGACCTGAAATATAACCTACTTTCAGTAGTATTATAATTCTCTTTGCTACTGTCGCTACACGCTACGCTAGAGTTAGATTATCATTAAGGGTCTCTTTCACCATCTCCAAGTAAAGCGTTGATTAGTTACTTCCCAATTAACGTTAATCGGCAAGTAAAACTTACGAGTATCTTCTATCAATTTCACAAGCGAAAATAAAGCTTCGAGTAACAACTTACCGGTTAAGTGAATGACGTTACAAATCATACGTTACATTCGTTCAATATTACGTCAAATATACTCGTCAAACGTCATTGGCAGGGTTAGCTGTCATTTGTCATTTCATTTCGTGTATTGTTTGTTGTGTTTTTGGTTAAGAAATCATTGCGTGTGGTTTTAATATTTTTATAAATTATCATGGATGAAGTTAAAAGTGATACAAGTGCAAACTTTTCATCACATGAGAGGGACATTTTGCTATCACTTGCACAGAAATACCAAACTGCTTGATTTCTGAAATCGAGATTTTTTGTTTGTTAGATAAGTAGGTACCTACTGATGTAGGTTACTGACAGAACATCGTATTCAATCTTTATGTCCAAGGTGTAGAAGGAATTAATAATTATGATTTGATAGGTTATCTATTAGTATTAGTATTTAAATTATTTTAAATAATGAAAAAATGATACCTTTGCGTTTTAGGAATAATTTTGTTATAGTAAGTTATGCACTTGGTTCACTGCATACTTCGATAGACGAAATCTAGCGAAACAATCAATTTCATCTAAGTCCGTAAAATAATCAACACGGAATTTAAATACACGAATCATCGATATCCGTTGCAGCGTAGAAAATTCTAATTCATTCAATTGATGATCAATTAAATCCATTTTTAGACAACAGATATACAAATATTTATTAATCTAAACTCTGTGATTTTATTTAACTGTCAAGTAAACACGCTAATTGGCAGACGACGTGGCAAGTAGTTACGGGTTAGTTTAATCATATGATTAGTGCTACTCGAACGTCGTGAAATTGACACGTGCAGTTACTGGTCACTTTAACTGGCGATTAGTCTACTCGATACTTTACTCGAAGGTGGTGAAAGAGGCCCTAAATCTTACAAATTATAATCAGGAGTTTTTTTATTACGTAGTTGGTTATTGTACGTCGTTAATTTTGATGTTCCGATAAAATTTCACGATTATCCTTTCATAACTTTTAAATTAGTTATTAGTCATTACAAATAATAACTACGAATGTGTACTGAAAATAAAATAACCAATACCTATAGTCCTACGGTTTTAATTATTTATAATAATAATAATAATATAAACATTTATTGCACACAACACACACAAAAAAAAATACAATTACACATGGAAAAATAACTTTACTTTGGAGGTCTTCGTTTTCTTTCTTCGAGTATGAAATGTATAATTTAAAAAAAATATCTAACGTAGGTATTGTTCAAAACTGTTTGTAAAATGTACTTTAAAACATTATTTTTAAATTGACAGCAGTGTTTTTATTTACTTCCAATGTTTCGATTTTTTCAGTAATCGGTTACGTTTGGTTGCTAAGCGATTTAAAACTTGCCCATCACTACGCTCATGAACTGCAGTATACAACATTGTAAAAGCGTCGCGTTGATATAAGAGTCAAGATTATACCTATTCTTTATTTCAGTATATTTTTACAATATTAATTCACATATTATGTAACACAAGTATGGTACTCTTTGTTATAATGTACGGAGAACATGATAAGTATTTGTAATTATGTAGTTGACTTTTTTAGGTAGACGTTCTCACAAAGTTGTCGCGTCGTGAAAAATTCGAATTGTCAAACCGGCCAGCTGAGTTTGCCAGAACTATAATTGTATTAAAAAAAATACAGAGTTGAAGCAAAACATTGCCCGCCCCAAATAAAAACAGTTTCGTAAGAGTAGGACGGATATTGCAACGCCTTTGCATAACCAAGACGCCGCCGTACTGTAAAAAACTGGGCGGGGACACGCAACCCTTATAATCGATTGTAAAGGGTTCGAGATAACAATTGCTATCTTAGCTAAACTTAGTTGTCAGTTTGATACGATTCCTCAAAGTGTACACATCACATGTTAATTTAATATCAAACGTTAAAAGTTTGAAAAAATAAAACAGCATTTTTATGGTGATGGTTATTTATTAAGGATAGCATTTAGGAAAGGTAAGATATTATATTTATTATTTAATGATAAGCTAATATTAGAAATATTTTTTGGTTATGTATAATAATTTAATTAATACTAATATTATATTTTTTTAAACATTTCTAGGGTTTATCAATTTAAATCTATTCTACTTTGATTCATATTGGATAAAAATGTACATGAAACAGGATGTATCGACGAAATGAATCAGTTATTTCATCTTGCTTGGTTACGATATGTTTTTTTTTATCATTTTTAAATTCATTTTACTATTTTTTTCTTTTTTTTTACTTCCCTTCCTTTTCTTTATTCGGGCTCGTTCATCCTAAGCCGAGCAAAGTCTTCAAAAACGATGTTATCTTCTTCTTCGTTAGTATAAAGTGTGTTTTCGTAGCGATGTCTCTCAATAGACTGCATCTTCTTCATTGCATTGAAACGCTGTCGTTCAACAGTGCCTAATGAAAAAAATACACGACATTTAGGTATAATTTGAACTTGTAATATCAAATCACTATTCGGTAGTTCGACAGCTGTCATTTTTTTTACTAGAACCTTATGCGCTGCTGCGTAAAAGCAATGTCCACTTAATTGATAGGTGACGTCATGGCCGAATCTGGCCAAGCGAATAATGAGCGGATATAATTATCAGTTTATGTTTAAAATTTGCGGGAGTTCATTACAATATATCGTTTAAATACCACTAATTTAAAATAATTCTTTTGGTATTTAGCTACAAAGTTGAGACAACAATGGACGTAAAATTTATGATACAAGAACATAAAATCTGAAAACTTATATATTACCTTCAGCAGGGTGCAATAGTTTGAAAGGCACATCAGTGACAAGCTCTCCTCCGAGGGTTCCGCAGTTCAACTTGACTCGTACTGTGTATGACACAACGATACCAATAGCGTCAGATGGACATTTTCCCTCGGCAACAAGGGTGGAGCTGGCCAGATTTACGTCATCTTCCTTCAAATGACCATCCAATGCCACACCTAAAATCCAATAATATATTAAATTATTTTAGCTCTTTAGTTAAACGGACTATGTAGCAACGTTATCATTGAAAACACGGCAAATAGCATAAATATGCTTTAATACTAACCGCGCACATCCTTGCTATTGCGTGCCAAAGGTACTAAATAGAAGGTTTTGGATAAGCTAGCCCCAGGTGTAATCGGGCATCCTTCACGGCTCTCCAAGGAAGCAACGTGACGGCTGAATTGCGAGTTTATCATTGTAATCTCAACATGTTGCACAACCATGCAACGAATGCCTCGGACAGATTTTCTGGAGTTGTTTGAAATGATAACATTAGCAGCAAGTTTCTCCCCATGGTAGTAAATTTCCCTATCGAGGGTCACTTCAAGATTGATCTTTCCATTGCTGAAAGTGAACCCTTTGCTCACAAGAGAACTAGGAAGGCGACGACCGCGAGAAATCGGCGCGTGTTGTAGCTAAAAGAAAAAAAAAGAAAGGGCTTGACTTACCACATTCAATATTGGGCATTAAAATTGAGGATAAATATCCTCAATACATTTTATGAACCTCATTTGAATACCTTTTTAATAGCCAGTGTAACAGAGCTCCTTTTGTGGCTTTTCTGATCTTCCTGTTCAGCAACGTAGGTCCTGACGCAGTATTCGACACCCATTGGCTTGCCTTGGTCTTCTTCGGCAGGTTGCAGAGTTACCTAATTCATTTATAGGGTTAGTTTCTTTTGCTGTTGTATTTTACACAACCAATAAGATTGTCGGACGCATAACAAACTAACGAACTCCACCCTTTCCAATTTCTATAGCGCACTCAAAATTCCTATTGCAGTCTGAATGTATCATATTACCATCATGTGATCTACAAATTCGACTGTATTTTCTTGTGTAGTTATATTTTTTTCACTAAACAAAAATATCACTGATCCTGAATCCCCTCCTCCGCCCAGTTCCCCTCCCTCGTCAATTTAGATTATTAAATAATAGATACCAATTCTCAATGAGGTGGGTCTTTGAATCTGTATGACTTCAATTTTGCGAAATAATAATTTACCGAGCTGGGTGCCATCTCCGGAAAGCTGAATGTAAAAGGGTAAGCATTGGGGCCGAGCTTCTTCAGTAATTTTTCCTGGACCGGAGTCAATTCCATTTTGGCATTCACCATAGGTACGACTTGGTCTTGTCCGATGACCATTTCCTTAGAAAATTTGACTCCCATCACTTCATCCTCTTCCCGACCATAGCGGTAGGTTGTCACCAGCTGTTTGAATTAAAACACGTCAGTTTAACACGTCATTTGGTTCAGTTCTACTAGCACATAACACCACATTTGAATACCTGACTATAAACTTTTCTCCCTTTCAGGTATTCGGTATCGACCACCACAACTCCATCGACGGGATCGCAGTAATCCATATGATCAATGAAGTCGCGTTTGCCAAGGTAAACAGTAACTTTTCCATTTGGAGTAGTTTTTTTAAATACTTTTACAGCAACAACAAAAGCCAATGAAAGGTAATCCAACATTTTTGAGGACATTTATGTGTAGTCTAACAGTAGGCAAATGCACAATCAGATATTAAAAGTAGCTGAAGGGTTGTAAAGGAGGTATTGGACTGTTTGTTTTGAAGCGTTCACAAGAAATGAATGTTGCAGGCAAATTTTCCTTTTATATGAGGGTTACATGTGAGGTTTCATGCAGACACGTTTACGGGCTAATAGGATATTGACCGTAGGCGTGTTAATGAGATTATTGTCGTATAACGTATATCCGCGCAATTAAATCGATATTATGGCACAACACTATAGTCTCACTGTAATGACGTTTTGTTTTGAGGTTTTGACTTTTGACGTTTGGGGACAAAAGTTATTTTGCAATTTGTAAATAATTTATGCTAATTTTAGTGTAGAAAGTTATGAACGACGCTAATAAGAATACTCTTAAATCAATTATCTCCTAACTAAAACATAAAAATATGTTGATCAGTTTTGAATAGCTAAAGTGAGTTTATTTTAGTTAATTATGCTATCTTCATTTGGGATTGAATGATCTAATTTTGATGTTTTTTCTTCAGCTATACGATCAGTATGCCGACGTTTTTAACGCCGGGGCGCCATGGGTATAGCGTGCGGTTCTCAAGGACTCGCCCTGATGCCCTGGCCGTTGCAACAAGTCAATACTACGGTCTTGCCGGCGGTGGAACACTGTTTTTCCTGGAGCTGGCACCCGATGGAAGTACTATAATAGAAGTACAGAAACTGGAATGGAGTGACGGACTCTTCGATGTGGTGAGACATTCCAATAAGATTTAATTTTATTGTCAGTCTCACTGGATAATTCCTTCAAATACATAATTCTTGTCTATCAGTGCATGTTGACAGTAGCTATGTGGATAAACCAAAAATTCTTAAAACAAAATGAAAATTGACAGTGATATTCATAGATCAAGTTCTTAATCAGCTGATACAGTTATAAAAAACATATTGTTGCTTTTAGAAAACCATTATATTATATCCTAGTTCAAACATGTTTATACACCTTGAAATACTTATTTTTGATTGAAAATGTATCTTCCTAAGAAAAAAGCATCTTGCTTAATGGCACAGGATTTGAACTCCACATTAAATTTATATTCTTAGTAGTCCTCAGCCTTGTTTAAAAATGAAAAAGTATTTAATATACTCCTTTATGAATTATATATTGGTGTTGAATTTGGAGCAATTATTGTGATTGTCTTAGTAAAGAGATCAGCATTAAAACATCCTAAAGGCATTATTTGCAAGAGGTTAGATGTTTGTATACATTTCTTGAGCAAAGTTGATGTGTACACCCTATGTTGTATGTTAAAACAGAACTAAGGTAAAATGTTAAACCGTTATATAATGCAAAAAAGTTAGTTATGTATTGGAATAGCATTTTAACATCACTTTCCAGTATTTCTATTACTCCAAAAGCTTTAAAAACATGTGACAAGGACTAAAGTATCCGTAAAAGTCAAATTTCTTCTGTGTATATAGCTTTAGAATTATTTTTAGATAGAAACCATTATGTGATGAAGTATTTATTTATCTAAACACATGTGTCTGTGCGGTGAAGCCATACAATGGATAACAGTGCGTACTAACGCACAATACTGCTAATGAACTTAGGGGATTATATTCGTATTTATAGTTTATTTCTTCAAACTTAGCCACTCATCAATATATTTAGATTAGCCTTATGAACGTAACAGGTGAAGTGGTATGACTTTTCCATATTATTTTGGACACTTATATATAGTTATAAGCTAATTTCCTTATCTAAATGGACACCGGTGTCCACCGCGGGCGTTGAAGGATTACATGATCTGAATTCTTAAGTAGATATAATCAGCTTAAATTTACGAATTCCAGTACATTTCTATAGTTTTGTCATAAATTGATTGTATTATCAAAGTTGTAATTCATTATAGTATTATGTTTTTATATGTGAAATGATAAAAGTACCAGTAAAATTGATAAATTCAAAAGGATTACATAATGTGAGTTTACATTTGATACTATTTTATATACTTTTCCAGTGTATTAGTATTTATATTTTGAAAATGTTAAAAACATACGAGACATAGAATGCTTGATTGAAAGAATATAATAGAATGTAGATTAATCTCAAATTCATGTAGCAATTAGAAGAACTGTAAACAAATATATATTATTGTACTAAAATTAATGTTGTATTTTTTATTATAGATGTGATGTGTTGTAATATTAAATGAAAGTGTTATTAAGATAAAAGTTTGCATTATATTCTTGAGCAGTGCCATGTAAATTCTAGCATATTACAAGTCAGTTAATCCATTTCATATTATTATATAAAATATTGTCAAGAAAGAGCATAATGGGCAATGATATTCAAAAAGATTTGGCATTAACACACAATCTGAAGATTCGAATTGGTCCAATTGGGATGTTTGCATTCTTTATGTGTCAATGATTAAATACAAGCTGTTTTTTTTGTTCATGCTGGTTTATTTACTTCATGTCTGTTACATGTCACTTCAACATCAAGAATGTGTATGTATGTGTACGGAACACTTCTTTCGTTTGATTTGTTAGGGCATGGCAGATCTATACTTTGTATATCATTGATATTAATTCATGCTCGGTGTGAGGTGCATAATGTAATTCTAATGTTTAACAAATCGCACCTTTAGAACGAAAACGACACAATTTGAAACAACAAAAAATTGAGTTATCGTCATAAAATGACTTAAAAGTGGTCCCTTTTATATAAAAATATAATAAAAAAAGGCCCGATATAATAGTTTGGTCCTTTCCCCACTTGAATATGGCTATGTTTGAACTATTGTTGTATTGAGAATTTCGTTTTAAGTCATTTTATGAAGATAACTCAATTTTGGATTTTTTTGAATCATGTCTTTTTCGTTCTAAAGGTGCGAAATTATGTTCAATGCTGGTTTTTAGGGTAATTTTTTTTTGTAATTGTGTTTTTAGCTGACACAAGCCTATTCAGAATAGTCTACTTTGATATAAAATTAATATAAAAAAAAAACAAGGCACTATTTTTAAAACTGTTTAGAAATACATGTTTAAGGTTATAAGTTCCTTTTTTAACTTCACTTTGCTTGGTTGGTAATCCCAAATTGTAAATCAACCTCGAAGATCCCCTTTTACTATTATAATAGATATTTCATCTAATTTCTAATGGTGTGCATTTACAATGATGAATCTTTAGTTTGAAGCAAACTTTCTGGCAGTTTATGATATTTTGGAAAAAAACAAGAAACAAATTTAATATGGGCTAAACATATGAGATTGGTTAGAATCAATGAACTAAAGGAGCAATATTCAGGTTATATCAGCTGTAGCTTAGACGGTGCGGACGCGTCTGTTGTTCTGTTTCGAAGATTTTATTTAATAATTTAGGAAAGAAATCTTTACACTCTGGTGACGCCGGTACTTAATCAAGAACGAAAAATTTAATACCATAAAAATGGTGTAAATTACTGATTTGACAACGGATAATTCCCAGTCTCCATCAAAGCATGGGAGTTTTGGGCAGGTCTTCCATACTCGCCAATCTGCATCGTCTGGCCTCTCCAGTCGCCACTTTCCAGCCAGCCAGCACTCGCCATTAAGGTTACCACACGCATGCAGTCAATGCAAGCCTGGTACCTTTGGCTCCTGCAGCGACATCGGCCTCAACGTCACGGCACTACTGATAAAGCCGGTTCATCCACGGGCAGCTCTCGCCGGTTCTCGCGGTATAGCCACGTGACGCACCGAACTCATCGCAGCAGTGCACTGGATTCCGACTCACTGGGATCGAGCTACCCTCAGTTCTGACTCACTGGAGCTGACTATCTACGCACAGTTCTGACTCACTAGAGCTAATTGCGCATGGACCCGACTCATTGGGACCACGATTCGCTGGCACTGGCCAAGCTATAAGTAGCACCGAAGCATCGACTGAAGAGACTTTCGACCTTTGGTCTTCTGGGGGAGTGATGTGACGTAGCGCTACACGGCACGCGCCGAATAAATTTCAAAAAAATCCACAAGGATGTCAGCTGCTCCTACATCGCGATAGCAAGATTTGCGCGAAGGTCTATATATACCAGTACCGAAAATCAACTGTCGAAAAGGCCGCGGCCGGCCAGCACAACACCCACCTGGATGGATATCTTTCCCTTCCATACAGCTACCAACTGTTCCTCGACACCCGCAATTCCATCTAATTGAAGCTGTTTACTGTGTTCGTGACTTTAAAGAAAGATTGACTTGCTACAAACGTTATCCTGATGTTGGCAAATTTTCAACCATCGATAGCAGCCGATTATCATTTGACCTTCAGATTCCTGAGAGCGATATTAAGGATAGGTATATCAACAAAATTCTGTCATGACCGAAAAGAGACCACTGAAGGAACATACTCTTTCGTGAACTAAGTGAAATATGTATAAAGTCAGATCATAATTTTTTTGTTAATAGCATTCATTTGTTTTTGTTATGTATCTGAACAAAAAAAAAACATGTTTTACGGCCCATTATTTCGATCAGGATTATCCATGTAGGCTATTGTTTCAGACATGGTCCGGTACGACGGACAGCGCAGCGGCATGTGGCGCGGGCGACGGCGCCGTCATAGTGTGGCGTGCGGGGTGCGCCGCCCCTCTACGAGTATTGCGAGCGCACACCAGCGAAGTATGCTCTGTGGACTGGCCCAGAACTCATCTGCTTAGTGCAAGCTGGGATACTACTATCAAACTGGTTGGTTGAATTATTGAATTAAAACTTTAATAAATATTATCGTGTAATCTCTCCTGAAGTAGCACAATTCTACTTAGTGCAAGTAATTGCATGCAAGTATGACGTCACAAGAAAAACTACCTGCATTTAAAGGACATGTCCAAAAACGGGCCTAAAATTTTAAACAAGACAGTTTATATATATTTGGATAGAACTTCTAAAAATGAGCCTTTTACGATAAATCGTTTAGTTTTAATGACCTCCGACTTTGAGTTTTATGTAATTTTTTTTTGCTTAAAAACCACTTAATATGATCGTTTTTAAAAAAGTTAGTTAAAAACGGAGGGGCTTAAAAATATTTTTTGAATGAATTTTTAAGTTTGAGCCTGGTTAGATTTTGAGGTCCAGCACCCATACAAAAAGCGGACATCTCCTTTACACCTTCCAAGCTTAAATGCTTCTTGCATAGACTACTTGCTTAAATAAACGCTGCAAAACTATATATTAAAAGACAAAACGGTTCTTATGTTCAGTTATTGTCAATTATAGTGGGATCCCGAATCAGAAGCATGTCTGAGCACGTTCGCGGGTCACTCTCAGCTGGTGTACACGGCTGCCTTCTCACCACACTCGCCCGCCACCTTCGCCTCTGTGTCAGGAGATGGACATCTCAAGCTGTGGACTTGTACGGAACCAGCGAGGCCAGCTGCTGTCGTGAAGGCTCATGATGCAGAGGTATATTATTTTGGGAGTTTAGTAAATTATATACATCTATAGCTGAATTAAACAAATTTAACTGAAAGATATAAAATATTCTCAATGCAATTAATGAATAATTAAAGTAACTATAGATTTTAAAAAATAATCGATGTGATATATGTATAGATTTACTTCATAATAAGGGATATAATATTGTGTTTAACATTTCCAGGTTTTGTCTTGTGACTGGAGTAGAACGGAAACCCATGCATTGGCCACGGCAGGCTCGGACGGATTGGTCAGAGGATGGGACTTAAGAAGGCTGACATCTCCCATGTTTACATTGAAAGGTAATGTTTTTGATAAAGTAGTACAGTCAGCAGCATAAATATCTGTACAAAATCAAAATTTCAAATCGCCTATATACGCGTTAAGTTAAACTGATATATTTTTTTCTTCGTTTGAAGTAAAGTAAATACGTTTTATTTTATTTTTATAATAATAATAATAATAATACCAGCCCTGTATTAAATACTGCCCACTGCTGAGCACGGGCCTCCTCTACTACTGAGAGGGGTTAGGCCTTAGTCCACCACGCTGGCCTAGTGCGGATTGGCAGACTTCACATACCCACGAAATTCTTATCGAGAATTCTCAGGTATGTAGGTTTCCTCACGATGTTTTCCTTCACCGTTAAAGCGAAAGATAATTGATAAACAATACACACATAACTTCGAAAAATCAGAGGTGTGTGCCTTGGGTTTTGAACCGCCGGACATTGTCTCGGCAGACCGTTCCATTCCCAACTAGGCTATCGTCCACTTTACGTCTACTTCTACTTTTCGTCTATTTTATTTTTGCGAAAAGAAAAAAAAAATAGAAAGAACGCAAAAGTATGTAGGCAATTTGAAATTTTGAATGTGTTCATCTACTTATGCTGCTGACTGTACACTATTTCTTTTGAATATATCAATAATGTATTTAATTATTAAATATTTTATCTAATTTCACTACTGATGAAAGTCTACAACTTTTGGTATCACAGTTCTCGAATAGAAATATCTGGCAGAAAAGTCGCTAGTATTGTGTCAGGTTTATTTGTTAGGTAGCATTATATATCAGAGAGTTATCTGGAACTTTATCAGCAATCAGTGAAACTGGCCGTTAGTAAAGTGCCTAATTTGCCAGCTAATAGTTGTTATTGTATTTAAGGTTGTGAATGTGCCGTAAGAAGAGTGCAATTTTCACCACACGCACCATCCGTATTGGCAGCGGTGTCATATGACTTTACAACAAGGTATGTATTAATATTAAGGAATGCAAACAATATTTAATCCTACTAATATTATAAACGTGAAAGTTTGTAAGTATGGATGTATGGATGTCTGGATGTTTGTTACTCTTTCAGGCAAAAACTACTGAACGGATTTCGATGAAATTTGGCATACGGGTAGATCATGTCCTGTATTAACACATAGCCTACTGTTTATCCCTGGAAAATATAAAGCGGGACTTTTATCTCGAGAAAACTCAATCACGCGGGCGGAGCCGCGGGCAAATGCTAGTAATTTATACGTTTGAACTGATTTTGAAAAGCAACCCCAGAGTTTCTTGCCCGTTCTTCTGTGGTGGAAACTGCTTTCCGAATTGGTGGTAGAGCAAAAATTTACTGAATCTAAGTATAGTTTAACATTTTATGGATTAAAATACTATTTTAATATACTATTTCATCTCTGCTCGGCCTGCTCGGTACTGCCTCGGTGGCGTAGTTGTATTACGGTACGACTGCAAGGCTGAGGTCTCGGGTTCGATTCCCGGGTCGGTCAAAGTGATATTGGATTTTTCTATTCAGTATCAGCCCGGAGTCTGGAATTTGTGCCCGATATGGCGATAGGCTCGCCCCCTGTCACATCATGGGACGGAATACGCATGGCGAAAAGTGGGTGCACTAGTTGCGCCTCTGCCTACCCCTTCGGAGATAAAAGGCGTGAGCATGCGTCGATTTCATCATAGATTTAATAGGTGCCAAGAACCTTTTAGAAAAATCTTACTGACTTTAAAATGACAAAACATAGTGTCACACCTTTTTACTAATCAGGGGTAGGTAATGTTAATCATATTATTATTTAAGCAGTCATGTTAGGTCCCATATTATGACGGGCGACCCTATTGCCACTTACTGGGCGTAATTCTACACTTCCAAGCTGATACTGGGCAGAAAAACTCATAATCACTTCCCGATCCGGGGATCGAACCAGGGACCTCTGCATGGCAGTCGCTCCGCACCACAACCGAGCCACTCTGGACTTTACGCATACGCATACGCACGCCTTTTATCCCCGAAGGGGTAGGCAGAGGCGCAACTAATGCACCCACTTTTTGCCATTTTTATTCTGTCCCATGATGTGATAGGGGGCGAAGCCTATCGCCATATCGGGCACAAATTCCAGACTCCGGGCTGATACTGAATAGAAAAAAAAAAGCTCTGGACTTTAAACGAATATTTTTTCTAATTCCAGGATATGGGACCTGAAGCGCGGCTGCGACCCCCTGGAGACGATCCGCCACCACTCCGAGTTCACGTACGGGCTCGACTGGAACTCGCTGCGGCCGCACCAGCTCGCCGACTGCGGCTGGGACTCGCTCGTGCACGTCTTCACGCCGCGGTCTCTCGCATGAGACTACTAGTGGTAGGTCTCTCATATGTATGCCCTGTGGTCCGGGGGCATCTAGAGAATTCCGCCATGGCATCCTTTGCCGGTCGTAAAAGGCGACTAAATGGGGCTTGGAGAAATCGCGGGGCGAGCAGTGGGGGTCTGCTCACTCCATTTTTTTTTTTTTTTTTTTTTTAGGTATGCGATCCTGCAGTCAACACCGGGGCAAACCTGCGAATGGGATACTAGAGTCCCCCGGCTTAACGACTGCAGGGGCCTGGGAGGGGAGTGGACGAGGAATATGGAAGGGAAGGTGGTGGGGGGAAGGGAGGAAGGTTCCCAGGGTGGGCGAAAAGAAGGAAAATGGTGCCAGGAAATGTTCGCGGGCCCTTTTAGGCCTCAATGTGTTTTACAACCAAGAGGTATACACACTGAACTGTGTGCCTCGGCCCGCGACTAATGTCCCCCCGCGCATGGGCGTGCATTGGGTGTGAAGACCCAGTGCACAAGAATTGCCTCGGGGGGCGCTCACTCCAATTTAGGTGACTCCGAGGTGGACGATAATGCGGGTGGTCGGTCTCCCGCTGTCGTAGACGCCAAAGGCGTTCTTTAGAGTTCGGGGGCATCTTAGCCCCCTCGTTTAGAAAGGGGCCGCAATGCGGCATCGCGCAGGGACGGTTTCGAGCAGCTATCTTATTGCAACAAGATACCCCAAAGCCGTTCCGCATGCGCCACCGCGGGTTTTAGTTGGTATGCCGGTGTAGGGTGTACATAGCGTTAAGGACTCAGTTCAATGCTCGCTCGGATAATGCTATAGTCCCGAGTGACGACATTGGGCCGTAAGACCGGTGAAACCAATATAACCATTCCACTGACCCCCCGGTGGTAGTAGCGATAACGTTTTTCCCCGCGAAAAAAAAAAGTTCTCATATGCAAAAGTCCAACTGGGTGGGTACCACCGCAATGTCTATTTCTACCGCCAAACTGCAGTGTGCATGCACTGTTGTGTTTCGGTTTGAAGGACATTGTAGCCAGTGTAGCTACTGGACATAATGAGACTTAACATCTTATGTCTCAGGATGACGAGCGCAGTGGAATGTGACATACTTTGTGACTCAAGGTGCTGGATGGTGTTGCTACTGTTTATGGGTGGTCGAATCGCTTACCATCAGGCGAACGGCATGCTCGTCTCGTCATTCAATGCAATAACAAAAATATATCTCACAGATGAGTCACGATACCCCGGGGGCTGTCCCGTATGCGCCATAGAAAGCCATCGCGGCTTTTGGTTGGTAATTGGTATGCCGGTGTAGGGTGTGTGTAGGGTTAGGGACTCAGTCCAATGCTCGTTCGAATGCTATACTCCCGAGTGTCGACACTGGGCCGTAAGATCGGTGAAACCAACATAACCATTCCTCTCACCCCCCAGTGGTGGTAGCGATAATAAGTTTTCCTTCCACGAAAATAAAATGAGTCATCATCCCTAATACCATGTCACTAAACTTGACTATATTGCGTTATAGTGGGATGGGTATTATATTTAGTTTTTATGAAAGACAGGTGACTCAATTTAGAATAAATTTTTGGTCGCAATAGTCGGGCAAACACGCCATTAAAAGCTAATTTAACGAATACATGTGTTATTGTTTTCAGGTATTGCGGAAGTGAATGTGATATGACAAAAAGGCTGTGGTTTGGTACGTGAAGTTGTGCCAAAACGGATTGTATAGAGTATATCTATATTATAATCAGGGTTTAACTAGCGCTTCGTGAGCGGTGTGATGGTGCCTAGCGTTTGATGACGGCGAAACAGGGAATCTGTAGTTTGCAACGTATTGTGGTGTTGGAAACGGTATTATTGTAGAAAAATATTCAACTTACGACGCCGGGACAAAATTTTTCGTATTATTCGGACTATAAATTGGTCCAATTTGGTCCCTTTTGAAATACCTTAATAGAAATTTTACTGCATTTTTTTAGGCTGGTAATACAGAATTGGTATTAAAACTATGTGTTTGAATAAAATGGTTCTTATAGTAATTATGTCAAGGGTGTAGATAAAATTGTATATACAGACAGCATTTCATAAAGGGACATAATTTTGACGGCGGTTTTAGTATAAATCTATTTAGTAATTTGAAATATACCCACTAACACGTATGGGGTACTAATGTAATTCAAAAGACTTATAATGCTGAATTTGTTATTGTTAACATTGATTTATTACGTATTTTCGTGGTTACTTTATATTTTATTGGTGTAATGATTAAGCATAATTACATGTTACTTGTTACTCTCTTGAAGATTTATTGCTGATGAAAAATGGATTTTATTGCCTTTGTAAAAGTATTAGGACTGATTTTTCAATCATCGTCGAATATTCTAACCTTTTTTTAGATGGTTCCATTTTTTGTTACGGTTTTAACTATTTTACTGCTTCGTTAACTTATTTGTAAGTTACTTGACTGATTTTATTTTAAGCATTCCATAGAGCTTTTCTATTGTATAATTGGAATAAATTAATATTTATTATTAACAGGGACTTTTTCGTAGTTTCTGAGTAACTGTATAAGCCAACCAAATACAAAAGTCACACTCTAACCAATGTTCTCATAAAGATTCTAATCAAATGAGTACTATTATTAGCTGTTTAATACGGTATCTGTTAAATAAAATTTACTTGGAACCTGTGAAACACGCCCTTAATATCCTTAGGTCCAATTTCACCAATTTCATATTTAACGGGCGTTAGTTAATCGGGCATTAAAATTAACGGCAATGTTAAAGTATCGTGCGTCCCATGAAAGAACGCCTCGTTACAGAAGATAATCACCAGTTACGGCATGGTGGGAAATTCAAAAACCTTAACAGCCCGTTAAGACAGTTAACAGGCAGTTGAAGTAACTAACAGATCATGGTGAAATTAGGCCTTAAACATTTGCATTTACTAATATTCCTTGTCAATAATTACTAGCCTAACTAAAAGAACAACATGTTTACATTATTTTATACATTTTATTACATGCTTACTTAACAAATAAATAATCATATTTTAACTCAACATATAACGAACTATAATTAATTATTATGATAAAACTATCCATAAATTTTACATATAATTTATTGTAAATACTTTTTGTATAATAGTAATACTGTAATATATTCTATGGTAACATGTATATTGTAGTTAGCTTGTTGAAAGAATCGAAAATTATAATGGCAATGTTTCCTATTCAACGTGTTTTATGGCCTCCATAAATCAATGTACTATTTAGAGTATAATAATATGCTAGGTAGGGTTTATGTGTGTGAGTTTATGCGTCAGTTTTAGATATCGATAATCGATTATCGACTATCTCAAATATCGAATTGTTGGTGTGTTATTTCCTGATAATAACACAAGATAGAGGAATGTTATGTTGAAATAGATAAAGCATTAGGGAATTTAATTCTAACTGATCGGAATAGGACGCAGACATTAAAGTGTATGTTTTTAAAATTTGCATATAATTATCGATACATTGACCTCATTTGCAACACAAAGTAAATGCACACAATATGTATATTATTTGTTTCCCTATAAAATGTTGTATTTATCCAATCATTAAATAAAACAATAAAATGTAAACAACGTCCTTTATTTTTACACCTTTTGAAATTTTGACATTTCAATTTTTTTCACAAGGAATTTAGCACTTATTACAAACAGCGACATCTGTGTAGCACGGCAAGTACTAAGTCGGTACGTTCGCCTTCAGTCTGCGAATTCTCCCTTCAATAGCGCTTAGTATGTAATAAACAGATTTAAGATGTTCTCTGTCGTACCGACAGATGTCGGTTATGCTCGAAGTAGGCGATAATAAATAGGACGTGGGTTTTTTTACGTCACAATATCGACATAACTTTATAGTTTGACAGCCGAGTTCTTGGCGCGCACTTGGTTTCATGGTACAAGCTTCTACAGTCGGGAGGCGGGAACTGTATCGATACGTTGCGTCGGTAGGTGGCGCTAAGTGCCTTGTTACTGAAACAAAACGGTAGTCCATCCCTCATGCTGCTCCTTAGACTGATATTCGGATAGGATATTCAAAATGATCTCGATTCAAGAATAATCAATTCTGGACCAAATTAAGCCAAAATTGTTTATAGTTTAGTGACAAATACAAGTGTAAAAGTTTAAGAACCGTAGATATATACCAAAAAGTTGGCATATTCGGCATTCGCGGTAACCTGCCACCCAAATCGCATACATTGTTAGGGTACCTAAACTACTTCAAAAGTTTCTTAATTAAATTCATTAATCATGGACTTACGGTTCTCTTTAACTCGACCAATTTGTTTTGTTAGCAACTTGCTGTAGTAGCGGCAGGAAGCCGCCAAATGCGTCTTCACACAGTCTTCCGAACAATCTGGAAATATGGTTTAACAGTTAAATTGTGAATACCGAATGTCTACAGTTAGCAGTTTGATAGTCTTCGAAAATCAAATGTCTACCAATCTCGTTTTGATCCAGCATAGTAGACTATGTCGAAACCCTTTTCTAGGTGCAATGGGTAGGTAATACATTTAAGACATACTGTTCTGAAGATCGTGTTTCCACCAATAATATGCAAGGCAGCTCTACTGTTTGAGTATGCGTAGTGAGGTTGCTAAACAGTCCTATTTTCCATTCATCATTATCATCAGCCACATGACGTCCACTGCTGAACATAGGCCTCCCCCAAAACTGGTGAAGCGGCCTGCATCCAGCGTGTTCCTGCGACCATTATCAAGTCGTCTGTCCACCTTGCAGGTTGACGGCCGACGCTGCGCTTGCCAGTACGTGGTCTCCACTCAAATTTTTTTTGCCCCATTTTCTATCACCTAGCCCTTTTCTACGTTTTTTTACTTTTGTTTCTTAGAAAAGCTGGGAAATGAAGTGATTCTATTGGTGATTTTTTTATAACACATGTCTTATCTCCCTCGCACTGTTCTAGACTAGAACTCCTAGTGGATATGCAGCTTAAATAAAGTCACGTATAATTTATAGACATTAATCACCTTTTTCAGCAGTCACGTCTGTAAAGGACACGCGACACGTCGAACGTGTTTGAGTGTTGACGTCGACGTCTTGGTCCTTGGTCTCGACGGCGTCTGGATCCAAAAATATTTTTATTAGAAATATCTTAGCGTATAGGTATATTTGATGCTAAGAGAGTTCTGGTTCGTTGTATGTTTTCAAATTATGGTTAAAGCCTCTTTCGCTGCCTAAGACTTCTGAACCTGAGTGTAATTTGTAAGTTGAATACAAATCTACACACACACTAACTCAAGCTTCTTATCCCCGAAGGGGTAGGCAGAGGCGCAACTAGTGCACCCACTTTACGCAGTGCGTATTCTGTTCTATGATGTGATATTGGGCGAGCCTATCGCAATACCATACCATACCATACCATACAAGCCCTATATTATATACTGCCCACTGCTGAGCATGGACCTCCTCTACAACTGCCATATCGGGCACAAATTCCAGACTTCGGGCTGATACTGAATAGAAAATCCAATAACAACTTGCCCGACCCGGGGATCGACCCCGAGACCTCAGCATTGCAGTCGTACCGTAATACAACTAGACCACCGAGGCAGTTATAACAATATCTACAAAAGTAATACATAATTTAGGGCAGTTCTTTTAAGATTTTTATTTACCTGGTTGGGTTGATTGGTCTACACAATGCCGTGATTTGTTTAAGCTTTTGCATTGAGCTGTCATCACAGTGGCTGAGCGAACTTCTGGATTTTGTACCATTGTGAATTTAATATCTACAAAAAAATTTAAAGAATTTAAAATATACTAGGCAGTGGAATAAATAATGTTGTGAAATGAATTATAAGGTAATAAAGAAATATAAAGTACTGTGATGAAAAGAGCAACTAAGTAGTTATGCTGTATGATGATAATCGCAACGGCTTCCGGTTGCTTCGCTCTTCATGGTACGGTACGTACGCCCATCCACATTGCTGATTCGCAGCAAAAAGAGTGGCGGATCTACCCCTACAGTCTCATAAGAGAGAAGGGGTATTTCTCCCATAAGAGATATAGGTATAATTATCTAGGATTATTTGTTACCTAGTTACCAAAATACACACCGTTGGCAACGCGAACCTTATAGAATATTGTAAATAATGCAGTTTAACAATACCTGTATCAAGAGGGTAAGAGTTTATAGCCGCGTTTCTGAACGATGGCTGTTGATTAAGATGCTTTAACGGTTGCGATTTAGTTAAGTCTTCTTTAAATACTAACTTCGTAGTTTCGTAAAGTGCTTTGTAAACTGAAAAGTTTCATCGTAAAATTTTAACATATATCTTTTATGGCATTTGGATTATGGACTACAATATCTATAAGTTTTCACCTCTCGGTGATAAAACTTCACCAGCTATGTCACTGCTCTTCTTATGGCAACACATTGGCTTGCCAGGCGGTAAGGATGAGCCCACTGACACGTGTGTCTGATGCTGTATGCCCATAGGTTCCACTTCTGAAAATAGAATTGGCGGATTACATTACGGCAGTTATTACAGGGTTGTCTTTTGCAGTTATGCAGTATTGAATTTCACATATTATAATATAGGTGCTAGATGTTGCAGGGATGGGCGTAGTCAGATTTCAAACCGACGGGTCGGAAAAGCGGGAATTTCATATACGTAGTCTCAATAATTCAACACAAATATTACATACAAAAGTATGTACTTGTTGAATTCAGGGGGGGGGGGGGGCAGCTGCTCTACCCTGGCTTCCCCTAGGTACGCCCATGGTTGTAGGGATATTGTGCTATTTATTTTGCTTCTGGATATCCGACTCTACACGCCAGTTGGAAATTTTAATTTAGCGCCAGCAGCTACTGAATGTTCTACTTTTATAGAATTATACTATAGTATTTCCTATAAGAAAATTTATATTTATGTATCAATTTTAGCGGTTGCTACTGAATGTTTTTCGTATACTTAGTTATTACCTAATTAGGACACTTACCAACGTCTTTGTTTGAAGGTTTTCTTTGGACTGCTGCATCCGTTTGTTGATTATTTACAACACACTGTGGCTCTCGATAAAGGAAAACACAATCTGTAAACCATAAAACACCGATCTTTATAGCCTGAGGAGGGCAAGTGAACTCATTTTTATTCGGTTAGAATATTATCATGTCCATCCATGGAAGCTAATGGCTCAAGGTTGTTGACCTTTGAGCAAAGAAATTGGATATTATGTGGATTGGGACTAGAGCAGATAACAGTGGAAGGTTGCTTAATTTAATTGGGTCTCGAGCATTTTCATTGAATTTGATAATATCCTTATATGTAAATAAATACAAACTAGCCTTAATTAAACATAAGCAATGCCAATCAATAAACAATAAAAATATATTACATTTGACGGTTCCGGAAATGCAATTTAGTAACCATCCTTATTCCTCTAACTGATGTCGCATCAGACTTCATAAATGGTTTACTCAGGGATAGATTAATCGATCAATTTTAATTAAAATTATGGGAAATTTCCCCTAAAAAGAAGATGGATGGATAATGTGACGGATATTGAAGGGTAAGACGAGCGTAATTTACGGTGCAATTGGAATTGTTAGATTAACATTAACCTTCTTCAGGAACTTCCCAGTATGGCTCATTCTCTTTTACTGCAACAGAACGTATGCAGTTCAACCGAAATTCAGTGGTAATTAAGCGCGAGAGACTACAGAGAACACATTTCATGTTCATGCTTTCGTGTGGCGCCAACCGCAATAAAGTATAAAGCCAAATGCAGCGTAAATTACGCGACTTGCAACTCACAGAATTACGCCCTGGCCGTATTTATTTCTTGCCTAAATATATATTTCAATGTCCATCTACATTCTGACGGGAGTAATGAAGCCTTTGTAAATCAAGTTACGTTATTTTATTTCGAGTCTCGGTTATTGTATAGGAATAATTTAATTATTTAGACGGTCATTACTGATTCTGTGTGTATACATTTTACCTTTCGGTACTTGTTCGAAGCTGTTCGGATAACAGCACGGCGCTACTGTCGGAAGAAGACATCGTGACGTCACCACACACGCCGACTTACGATTTTCGGAGACCGGAAAATCTGTAGCTGCATTAAAGCAAGATATTGGTAACAGTATTATCCAATCTCAAAAGCGAATAATCATAATTCCTACCTATTTTTCTTTTCTCGGTTTAGTACAGATTGCTACCACCAATTTGTGTTGGCGTTTTTTACTCAATTTTAATATTATACTCAATTTTGAGTCGCATTTTGCTGGTGCCGCAACTACGAAAAAAATACACCCAGATAACTATCTTATGCGATACAATACTATCTTTCAAAACATGAATATAATGTTATAAAATATATTAATACCTTTATTTGATATTTCTGGACAAGCTTGTAAGGTAAATTCTTTCACATCTTTTACGTTCACTTTATCTAAAAAATAAGAAGAAACGCTTTCAATATTATTTATAATACCTAAGTGTTTTTTCATTCAATTCAATTTGATAAATACTCTTACGTGTTGCGTCTAAAATACGTTTATTAAGTCATATAAATTGGGAAGAAAGAGAAGGGGATATAGAGCTTCTCTATATATTTGACTCGCCCCTACAACAAAACTGATATTCTGTGAGACCAGGGTACCATCCTAATCGAGTCCTGCGCCTGATTTCTCTCCGGTCATGTCGGATTGCCGTCTCATCGGACTATGAGAGTTAAGGAATAGCGAGTGCACTTGTGTATTGCGCACACACTTGTGCACTAAAATATCTCCTGCGTACCTGGCTGATCTCCGTTGAGATTGGCCGCCGTGGCCGAAATCGACTAGGAAGGTATAGAAGGTATAGAATCGAGCTGCTTCAGTCCTACAGGCAATAATACCTACATTATGTATTATTAACTATACATACCTGAAGTGGCTTGGTCAACCATAATTGGCCCTTTACTTGAAAATTCCGTTGATGAAATGCATTTTAACACCTTTTGAATAGGAAGAACATCTGCCAAGCTGTCTCTTGATAAAGTAAGAGCTGGTAATGTAGATATGACTGTAATGGTGCATTTAATAATATATAATATATTATTCAATAGACGGTATATATAGCTAATGATTTCTTATATTTACGCGAATGCTAGATATTGAAATAAAACTATTAATATATGCAGCTCTTTACCAAACTGTACAATACAATTAATATCAATATGTTACAATGTATATTAAAATTAGGGATATATAAAATTCTAAATAAATAAATATTTTAATATAAATATGACATAAATTATTGTAACCGAAAAATGCACAGATAATGGTTGTTTAGTTGTTACGTGACTAGCAAAGGCATAAAGAAAATATATTTTTAAAAAAGGTTTAGAATCCTGAATCTATATTTTTCGCCCTCTCGTCAAATGCCAAAACATCGCCTTGTTAGATTGAATTCGTATAAACTCTTATTTTCATTAAGTTCCGAATATCAAAATATTCTTTTATTGTAGATGTGAATTTTATTTACCGAAATCTTTATGTTTAACGGGTTTATTAATAATTATATTACACGGCGGACTGGTTGAAGTTGTCGTATCACACGTAAGTTGTTTCAAATCTTCCAGGATGGATTTTTCGCAATTCTCTAAAGATTGAAAGGCTGTGAATGCAATAAAACATTATTTCAATACATGCTACTTTGATTAATTATATACCTAGATAAAGTGACGCGCTGCAATGAAACTAAAACAAACAGGCCAACTTTTCTTAAGCTAATATGCGTGACAGCTGTGTCATACGCTATCGCTGCAACATTCTGCGTATCCTTGTGTGCGCGCATAATGATACTGGTATCATAACTGGTTATTACATGGTTTCTATTAAAACGGGGAGATCATTATATGCATGAAAAACACCAAAAATTAATTCACTCGAACTCATTTAGTGGGGAACAGTTCGCCTCTATTTTTTTCGACGCGTATGAAACGTTCATTGTGTATCTAGGTATATAATTAATCAAAGACATGCTAGGTGTATTCTAGTTTTGAAATTGTAGGCATTGTTTTAAAGAAATGAAAACCACTGCGATAGACATCGGAAAAGACATGTCCAAATACGGGCTTAACATTCTAACCAATATACTTTATATAAATTTGGATAATACTCCCAAAAACTAGGCCTTTGCAATTAATCATATAGTTTTTAAATCCTCCGATTTTGAGATCTATGTAATTTAAATTTGCTTATAAACTACACTTAACGTGAACGTTTTTAAAAAAAGTTAGTTACTAATGGAGGGTATAAAAATATTTTTTTATGGATCCAAGATTCATATTTTTGCCCCTTTAATATCCATAAAGTTTGGGCCTAGTTAGATTTTGAGGTTCAACACCCATACAAAAAGCGAACATCTCTTTTCTAAAGCGAGTCCCGTAACTAAATATTATATTTTAACCTGAGTTATGTTTTCGTTAAAGTTTACCGTTTTGCCTTCTCTGTATAGATGTACATGTTCTAATCCAGTTATTTGCATTCAAAGCGCTGGACGGCATAGAGCTTGGATGACGATGAGAATAGTTATGTGTATTGGCATCTCGCTGCCCAATCAATCTTGATAAAGATATTATTTTATCGCTTACTGGATCTGAAAAAAATATGTTTTTTCTCCTTCTGGTAACTAACATAATGAAATGCAATGCAATCAGCCCTGTATTATATATTGCCCACTGCTGAGAACGGGCCTCCTCTACTACTGAGAGGGTTTAGGCCTTACACCCGTATTCACAAACAATACTTAGAGGACGCATAGTGCTCCCGAACGCATAGTGTCGGTTGTTTTATCGTTTTCTTTGGCCTTGTTCAGCTTTGTTTATCTGACAGCCAACTGATGTAAAGTTGTATCTCAATATTAGCCAATCACAGCGCCCCTTGGCCTACGCAGTGCGAAGGCTGTCATGCCCAAACACTCAACCCGAGGACGCATAGTATTCTCGAACGCACAGGGTCCGTCAAACTTATTCTTAAACAACACTTAAGGGACGAATGACAGTATGCATTTAGGAAAATGAACGCACAGCAAAAGGAGCTCGCGAGCTATTTTACGCAACGCATAGTATGTTAGCTTTATTGTAATTTTCTTTGGAAATATTGCCTGGTTGTGATACTGTGAGATTTGAAATCTCGATCATTTTTCTAGTGTTATTCGTTCTCTGTAGGTCTCTTTCAAGGATATAATCATCAAATTATTTTTCGCTACTGCAGTCCATCGCAAGTTAACGGATCAAATCAAGAAAATCACCCGAATTTACAAACCTAACTTACGTGGTCTGTAAAACCCGGTGCTAGATTGACGTTTGTGTTGATTTGTCACACTATGCGTTGCGTAAAATAGCTCGCGAGCTCCTTTTGCTGTGCGTTCATTTTCCTAAATGCATATTGTCATTCGTCCCTTAAGTGTTGTTTAAGAATAAGTTTGACGGACCCTGTGCGTTCGAGAATACTATGCGTCCTCGGGTTGAGTGTTTGGGCATGACAGCCTATGCACTGCGTAGGCCAAGGGGCGCTGTGATTGGCTAATATTGAGATACAACCTTACATCAGTTGGCTGTCAGATAAACAAAGCTGAACAAGGCCAAAGAAAACGATAAAACAACCGACACTATGCGTTCGGGAGCACTATGCGTCCTCTAAGTATTGTTTGTGAATACGGGTGTGATTATCATAGCATTGCGCTGTCCTTAGCTAAGTAACGTTTGTGAATACGGGCCTTATTATCATAGCATTGCGCTGTCCTTAGCTAAGTATCGTTTGTGAATACGGGCCTTATTATCATAGCATTTTTTTTTTTTTTTTGTCCCTGACTATTCTGCCAGTAGCCTGACGAGGGTCGGCTTTTCTGGCCACACCGGTCTTTAGGGTGAACGCTGGTGCGCTCGCAACCCTGAATTTAAGCAACCATGCTGAGGGCAACCCACTAACGGGTTACGAACCTCGGCTCAGGACGGTCGCTGAGGGGAGAATGAGACATTCAACGATTAGTGGGGGGGAAGGATTTTTACCTAATCCTATCAGTTCGGGTTGTTTACATCGGCACCCGGGCCGGAACTGTCATGAGGGTCGGGAGGGCGACGGGGAACGCGGCGAGGTCCTCGACGGCGAGGACGGAACTGCGGTCTTGTGGAGTGTAAGAGTTTTAAAAACTCGTTTTTCTCACGAATTGCCAGAGTGATTTCGTCCTCTGGATCTGTCAGAACTGAACGCGGCCGTCTCCATTTGGCGCGGTCAAATGGAGTATAAATTGACGCTTTGCGGATGAGCGTGTTGGTATGTTTTTCCGCCCGATCGAAATAGCGTTTGCTGATGTTCTGCATGAAGTGCTTGATGGTCGGCATGTTGGTGTCCACGTGGAGGTTGCGATTGCGAACGTACCACGGGGCACCAAGAGCGTATCTGAGAAATCTATTCTGCAACGTCTGCATACGCTTAAGTCGAGCGGGCGGTACGTGAGCGAATACGGGTGACGCGTACGTCATTATGGGCCTAATGCACGCGGTATATATCCTAATCTTGTTGCGGATGGACATTTTACTTTGTTTGTTTATGAGCCAATGCAATTGGCTCATCGCGAATGCGGCTCGCGCGCGTACCGCGTTTAAGTGTGGCAAGAAGGTCAACTTCTGATCAAGGATCACTCCTAGATATTTGGCTTTGTCCTTCCAGGGTATGACCTGGTCGGACATGTGGACTGAGGTGCGAGCCACTTGGGACCTCGTTTTCCGAGTGAAAAGGATGGCCTGGCTCTTGGTGGGGTTGACGGTGATTCGCCATTTGCGAAACCACTCACCGAGCTGGTCGGCGGCGGTCTGCAAAGTGCGCACCACTTGGTCAGGGTCTCTACGTGAGGCGTAGATCGCTGTGTCGTCAGCGAAGAGCGCCAGATGGGCGTTCTTCGGTTTCGGGATGTCGCTGGTGTACAGCGAGAAAAGAAAGGGTGAGAGGGCGGAGCCTTGCGGGACTCCGGCCGTGATGGAGTGTCGGGAGGAAAGAGTTCCCTCCACGCGATATTTGAATCCACGATTCGACAGGAATTCTCGTATGATGTGCACGAGATGAGTGGGCACGTTGAGAGTGTACAGCTTGAAGAGCAAGCCGTTGTGCCACACCCTGTCGAATGCTTTTTCAATATCGAAAAAGAGAGCGCCGGTTGGCATGCCGACGCGGAATCTATCATGAACGTGCTCCGTGATGCGGAGCACCTGATATCATAGCATTGCGCTGTCCTTAGCTAAGTATCGTTTGTGAATACGGGCCTTAGTCCACCACGCTGGCCTAGTGCGGGTTGTCAGACTTCACATACAGAGGTGTGTGCCTTGGGTTTTGAACCTCCAGACATTGCCTTGTCAGACCGTTCCATTCCCACTTACATAATAAATATACTGTATATGTGTGACTTATTTTTTCATCGACATGTATATGTTGTTTTTGTCTATAAGCAATTTAAATATATTTAAAGGCTACTCAGGAACTCTACCCAAAATTTTGAGGTTTCTTATACGCGAGACTACGTCACTCAAACTTTAGTGTTAACGATAAAATTCAAAAGGACTACTTATGTAAAAATACCATACTTTCTACTTTACGTGTTACTTTAGAAAGGATAAAAATGAAGCAAACCGTGTATGTTTGAAATTGGCTTCCTGGACGGCTTTGAAGAGATTTGATTGCATGCAGATATTGTAGTTTCCGTATTCCTTTGATGTGGCGAAGTCTGCGTTGCGCACGCCGGATCTTTTTAATATGAAACAAAATCAAACCTTCAGTGGGTGCGATTTGTATACGGACTTTATTATTCATTGATTTATTTTTACATGTGTTTTTTACGTTAAAAATGTTAAGTAATTCTTTCAATGAAGTTTCTTTACGAATAAAATCAAAATGATTTTTAATAGCTCTGAGTACTTACTTGATACTTTTGTACTAGTTCCACAATCATAGTTTGATGCTGTGCAAGCGCATGCTCGATATGGTCCTGGGAACAAAAACAGTAGATATAACACGAACAATATATTTAGGATTCTACGGAAAATAGATAATACAAATTTCAGTTTAAAGTTAGTACCTGTTTCTTTAGCCTCATTCATAAAATAATAAGATGTTTGTGTTGGTATCGCTGCAGACATTTTTGGGGGTTGATGATACGGTTCTAATAATGTGGCTGATGCTAAGGTTCCTGCAGGATTAAGAAAAGGTGTTAGATATTGTCCTGGAGAATAATAAAACGTTGGCAAAATAAATTATAACTACGTTTATTTATTTGAATCGATAAACAAAACAAAGATACAAGTCCTGTATAAGAAAAAAAGTAGAGCAATAAGTTTTGTCTATTCTATGAATGAGCTGTCTCGATCAAAGAAACCTGCCTCAAATATTCATAACTTATAGAAATTTGCGACCACAAGGACTATCTTCGGGTCGATCATTGAGATCTTAGGTGGTAATTTTTTTTTTATTGCAATTGGGTAAAGCCGCCCGATTTCCTTTACTATTTTCCATAAAATTATAAATTAAATTAGTATACATTTGGCATCATAAAATACGCATGAATTGTTTTAATGCACCATGCCCTTTTTCAATATTATTATACTGCATAAAATTTATGCATTCGGATGCGTTGCCAGCGAAAAATACGATGGAAAAATCACGGCAAAGATTTGTCCCGCTTACCATTGTGTGGAGTGCCATTAAGGGCATTTGTAAAGAGTAACGTGAATAAACGGGTGAAAAATTACAGCCCCGTACCCTAATGTGCCGGGAAGATTCCCTGCTCGCAATGTTAAGTAGAAGTTTTGAATATAAACCTGTGATAGAGATTCTAGCTGGCTGCGAGTAATGAAAACAAAACTATTCTCTCTGTTTATTTATATAATAAGAAAAAGGGGGGAAGGTGTGGTAATATGTATGTACGTAGTACGTGTTCTCTGAATATTATGATTCAAAATAAGGTCAGGAAAAAAACGATATATTATTTGTGAACATAAAGAATATGCTTAATCGCTCTTCATGAAAAATACAAACAAACAGTTTGGGTTTCGGATTCACTACATTTTACTTACCAACTTCGTTGTGGTGTTTTGCAGTTTGCGTCGTCATTTCTTCCACAAACTGATTCCGCGTGTAGGCAGATATGAGTAAATTATGTTTCATGAAAGAAGGAGGATGATGATCTTCTAAAAAAAATATTGGCATTACATTTATTATTTTATATTTCATGTCTAGCTTTGTAAGGTACCTGACTATAATTTTTTAATGAAAGTATGACCACAAGCATTTTATGAAAGTTCTTATATGTATCGGATAAACAAATTTGATACAAATGCACCGAAAGTTATACAATTTATTTTAGTATGGTTCCAACCTAGTAGTAATGACATAGTAATTTTTAGATTACACTGATCACCAACTTGATCATATATTTTTATTATTCGACATATACACTGCGCCTTAACAATCAAATATTGGAGAGCAATGCTCTCGTTTCCGGGATGCTTACTGTTGTATAGAATGCGTAATTTGTCGACTAGCTAATACATACAATTATTATAATAATTCTGTTCCATTCAGCGAAGTAAGAGCCTCGAAAAAACAAGTATCTATACTTATAATATTATAAAGAGGAAAGATTTGTATGTAAGTATGTTTGTAGCGAATAAACTCAAAAACTACTGAACGGATTTCGATGAAATTTGACACACGGGTAGATCATATCCTGGATTAGCACATAGGCTACTTTTTATCCCGGAAAAACTTTTTCACGCGGGCGAAGCCGCGAGCAGGAGTCTAGTTCTTAATAAAAATCATATCTTTATAATTTACAAGATTCGTAGTAAACAGGCTTTCCTACGTATTTATCAATAATTGCAATATTGTTTTTATTGTTTTTAATATTGCGAATTATGTTAATAATAATCTTAAGATTACCTTCTAAATACTGAGGTGCAGTTTGGACTTGCGTATTAGATTCTATAAAAGATCTATTATTGGTGAGTATCGTTGTGTAGTCGACTGATGTCAAAGTTTCTTCTTTAATATTTTTGCAGGTAAATAATGAATTTTCTTTAAGTAAAGGTTTATTCTCGATACTTGTAGTTTGCTCTTTATATTCTGTCTGAATCTGTTCTACAAAATCAATAGAATGTGCCAAAGAATTGCTATTAGTTACATAAGTACTTTGCTCCATTGATTCTGGACTAATTTGCTTTTCAACATTGTTTAGAATAGACGTGGTTATCGATTTATTCCCTACTGAAAGTTTTTTACTAGGTATTATCGTGGTTTGATCTTGATACATTAGCCCAGTATGCTGTTCAAAGTTAGTTAATATTTGAGTACATTCAGATTTTCCTTTAATCAAAGGTTTTCTATTTGCTTCATCTAAGCTTTGTTCTATTATTGTTTCTAAAGCATCTTTAACATTAGCATGTGCGGAGGTAGACACAGATTTTTCTCGTACAAATGCCTTTTCACTAACAAAGTCAGTAGATTTCTCAATTAGAATTGGACGAGCTTCTATTTCCACATTAGTGTACGTGGTTGAAAATTTTCTGTCATCTACTGCAGATGATTCAGCACCTCTACTTGTGGTTACTTTGGATTGACCACCTGCATCAATATGAGCGTTAGTAGTCAAAGTAGAATATTTTTTTTCTGTAGCTAAATTAATATCTTCATTCCTGGTTTGATGAATTAATCCTAAGTGGTTTTGATTATCATCTGTCGTGTAAGTTCCCGTAGATGATATTTTCTTAATTAAATACTCTGTATTAGTCGGTGGAGTGGTTTCCTTAGAAATCCTTGAGCAAGTTTCTTCAGTACCTGTAGCAATATCTATTACTACAGATTTATGCCCAACTAAGAACTCATTGTTAATTAAGCTCATGGAATTTGTAACTGGTTTCGTAAGTTCAATGGTATCATTCCTTGTAGTCGACACTGGCAAAGTAGCTGAAATAAAAAATGGCATTGAATAAAATTTTTCATGTATTCGTGTTCATTAATCATAATTTTTATTTCACAAAGTGAAAGTCTGATATCATATACATATTTTGGTATTATTTTGATAGTATGAAGTTTAAATAAAGTCTAATCAGACTTGTATATCCCAATTATGAAAATACAGGCATGTCTCTAGGGTTCCGTCATAAAAATGTTAAAAACTTTAGTTTCGCTTGTTTAAATACAAACATAGACATAAAACTTGTCCGCTTCAGACGTTTTAATACTGTTTTACTGGACTTTGTAGTGGGCTAAAAACTAAATCGCGCTTTAAAAATGTCTACATCTTTAAGATGACCTAGGCCTTTTAAGATGCCTTTAAATAAACAGTATGATTAATTTATGTAGTAAAAGTATGATTTATTAAACGTTGCCTGCCCTCATCACGTCCACACAATAATGTCATTTCTATAAACTAATGTGCTCTTAAATCCGAATAATACTTGCATACTAGTGATTGCTGAGTGAAATAGTAAAAACCGAGTTTTTATACTCGGAGACATATAATAAAATCGAGTGTAATCAGATTATTGTATGGACTTTAAACAGAAAAATTAAAACTAAGACCTCTTTCATAATTATAGCTAAGTTCATTTGAGAAAAATCACCTGAAGTTGTGAAAATATCAGCATTCGAAACTCGGTTTAAGCTCTGGGGATTATTCGAAATGACGTAAGAGCTCCTTTTTAAATTGTCGCTTTCTTTAATTTCTAAAAATAAAAACAAATAATAGAACAATAACAAATAATTTCTAATAAGTGTAAATAAACATAATTGTGTGCTTTAACATTTTATTCCATAATTCTTAGAACGTCAACGACGTAGCAAATAATCAAGGATTACGTCTCTACCTTCTCCAAATTATTATAATAGGCAGTTTTAAATAATATGTCAAACATTGATTGATGTGATGGTTGCGTCCTTACATTACATATTATAAAACAAAGTCCCCCGCCGCGTCTGTCTGTCTATCTAAACACGATAAACTTAAAAACTATGGTACGGATTTCGATGAAATTTGGCATGGAGATAGTTTGAGACCCTGGGATGGACATAGGCTACTTTTTATCCCGGGAAAATATATAGCGGGACTTCTATCCCGGAAATACTTTATCCCGCGGGCGAAGATGCAAGCAAAAGCTAGTTTAAAATATAAAATTGTAGTTTTTTTTTTACCATTTTTACAAGGTTTGTAAGCTGCTCTACTACACAAACAACTCTGCAGATACGGGGCGCTCAGACCGTGGCAGGATTCAATTATGTTAACGTCGTTGGCAGAAACTCCTGTCAATTGATATTAAACTATACTATTTATTTTCCAAAAAAATAAATTAGGGTTAATATGGAAAGGTTCAATAGAGTGCGTGAAAAAATTATGTTACGGATGTTTGTAATTTCATTTTGTGGCGCTTCCTCTCAGTGCTGCCTGATTGTCGAGACGTGTTCTGTGTATTTGAAACATGAAAAATCTGTATAAGTTTTAGTTCTAGCGACCTTTTTTCTTAGGTCCCAAAACTACTATATATTTGTTTATAAATAGTGATGCCAGCTTACCATACCATACCATACTAGCCCTGTATTATATACTGCCCACTGCTGAGCACGGGCCTCCTCTACAACTGAGAGGGTTTTAGGCCTTAGTCCACCACGCTGGCCTAGTGCGGGTTGGCAGACTTCACATACCTTCGAAATTCAGAGAACTTCTCATGTATGCAGGTTTCCTCACGATGTTTTCCTTCACCATTAAAGCGAGAGATAATTCACAAAGAATAAACACATCACTTTTTTAGAAAAGTCAGTGGTGTGTGCCTTTGATTTTGAACCTGCGGACATTCGTCTCGTCAGTCCGTTCGACTACCAACTAGGCTATCGCCGCTTTTGATTTGCCGATTCGCCGCATTTGATGCCAGCTTGCTAGTTTTTTTTTTTTTTTTTTTTTTTTTTTTTTTTTTTTTTTTTTATTGCATTTAATGACGAGACGAGCATGCCGTTCGCCTGATGGTAAGCGATACGACCACCCATAAACAGTAGCAACACCATCCAGCACCTTGACTAACAAAGTACTGTGTGGCATTCCACTGCGCTCGTCACCCTGAGACATAAGATGTTAAGTCTCATTATGTCCAGTAGTTATACTGGCTACAATGTCCTTCAAACCGAAACACAACAGTGCATGCACACTGTTGCTTGGCGGTAGAAATAGACATTGCGGTGGTACCCACCCAGACGGCCTCTTACATAATGAGAGACCTACCACCAGTAAATAGTTCATAATAATATCCGTATTTCTAACCAAAAAACTCATTATATATTTTTTTCCGGCGTAATTTTCCCAGTACTACCAGTACTACACTATTTCTAGTACGAAGCCGAAAATTAAATTGAAAGTGACAAAAACAATACAAATTTACGATTCATTAAATCTGTAAAAAATACCATAAATCTGTATACCTGGCAGCACTATGGTTTCTCTGTAACCTAAACGAGTGTATTATTCCGGGAAAGGACGTTGATTTCGGTTGAGTGGGTTCATTGAGTAATCATGCACGTACCTAGATTAATTTATTAAATCTACAAATGCAAATTTCCCTGACGTAGTAGATGACTGATTTAACCCGTTTCATCCGTCGTGGAGGCCTCGGCTGTGTCTCATGTCCAGGGCTAACAATTATACAAACCTGCGGTAATTACTTCTTGTTTAGATACGGTTGCTGACGTATTTTTCATCATTGCTGACGATATCGATAAAAGCTTGGGCTCTGAAATTTAAACAAACCCAAATAAATGCGTCAGGTATGACGATCGTGTTAAAACTTTACGACTTAACCTTTTACTTTTTATAATGTTAACAATTTATGCAGTTTAATCTAGGAGCATAGATTGTTTTTGGTTGTCTTATACATTTATGTGACAAACAGTGTTAATCAGCAAGCGTTGAAATCGGGCCTTGATTTTAAAACTTTATATATGTAAATAATTCTTATATGAGTTTGAATATCATTTTACTTGTATGTGTGAAAGTGGTTGTAAGAGGCATCGCTTGAACAGAAAAATGTTTCTTCTCGACGTCACCAGTTGATGTAGTTGTACCTTTGAAAAGACAATTTTACAATGAAGTATTCAAGAATAATAATGAAGTATAAAATAATGAAAAATTAGGCACCGACTCCAAATATACGTATATACTAAGTGAAGATAAAGTTAAATTATTTTTTGGTTTGTAGTGGTTTTGACGTCGGTTTTTTCATAGTTAGCGTATAAAACAACTAATGTAATGAAATTAAATAATTTATTCGAACCCATAAAATGTTATACATTATTTAGATGCCGTCAATATTAACTCTACCACCAGTTCGGAAAGCAGTTCTCACTAGAGAAGAACGGACAAGAAACTCTAGTGTTGCTCTTTTCAAAATCAGTTCAAGGTATAAAATACAATGCATTATGTAGAGAGAAAAAAAATACAATTCAGTATTTGTTTACTTATGTTTAGAGCAGTTCATTTATATACTCGCAAAATAGGTAATAAATTTTAAATTCCAACACTAGTGCATAACTATCTCAGGAATCATGTAATAATTTGATCTGAAATCTTTAAGATGTCGTTATTAATCTAAGTTCAAGATATACCCCTAATACTTAGATATAGTAAGCGAAAGGGCAGACTAGTCCACACAAGCAGCATCCGTTCACGAGTATGACGCATGTGCCAGCCATCGGCCTCCTCAACCATATTACAGGGAAGTGGCCGACCCGGCACACGACGCTGCCGCAGGCACAGATAGTTTAAGAGTATGTCATACCCAAGCCGCTCACAGATGGAAACAAAGAAACTTTATTGAAACGAAAGACATGATTCCAAAGAAAATCACATGAAAATATTTTATTTTATTTTATGATTAACTAGATTATATTTGCTTCTAGTATTTAAGCCATGGATATCGCAAAGATGTAGATAGTACTCATTTTATTACCATTTATTTAGGAGCATAGATTAGAGTGGGACTACTGTATTTGGCCGGCTTATACATTTATGTGGGATTGTGTATATGCTGTGCGTATCCAAACGGAATGAGTGACTGAGGAGTATAAGTGAATGAGTGAGGAATGAGAGAGTGAGTATGACGACGCATTTTTTTCAAGAGGTAACGACTAACGATGTTCCGGGATATATTTTAAGTTTTTTGGAGTACAATACATGTGTTACAAGTGAACAAGCATTTTATTTTACACCACATTTATATGACGAGTGACATTTATTCAGAAGTTGTAAAACAGGCACTCAGTAATAAATATTATCCCATGACGTTAAAATTAAATAAAACCACGTATTCTACCTTATCTATATACGTACCTACATTTATACCTAGACATATTCCAGCATGGTACCTACTACCTACTTGATATTCATTTGGTTTGTGAAAGTATCTTTTTATTAACTTTGCCAAGTTTATAGTACATAAGTACCTAGTCTATAAGTATTACAAAACATTAAAATTTACCTGCTACAGAAAGGTCTCGTAACCCAAATGATGTCGTTGTGATGCCTCTAGAAATTCTGATAGGTCGCACAATTACTGCTTGTGTGTCTGTAAATAAATTGTGGCATAAAGTATATTGAATAGAAAGTAACGTAGGGGAATTATGTTTGAATGAAAATAAAATGGGCTTATATTATATAAAGATGACTTTATCAACGATTGCATTGAATCGTAGCGCTACGCGTGTTACGTAGCGCTACGATATCAATGTATTATTAAGTGTTGCGTAGCATTGAAACCTGATACACGTTACGGGATCATTTCTCAGCTTATTGAGACAGTAAGCTTGATACGGTTGTTACAATTCTCATTTAAGTTTTAAAAACAATTTAATCAATACACTATTAAACATACCAATATCACACGATTTCTTGACTCTATTTTCCGGCTCTATATTTTTATTGTCATCCGCTTGAACATGTTTTGTTTCTGTAATCATTTTGTTTTCAATTAGGTAATAAGTGTATAACATACCGGTTGAAATATCGGCTTGTGATGACCTCTACGCTAGATATTTGTTTTGTTGAAAAACTGTATAAAAGAACTTTGACATGGTCGGTGATGAGATAGAATTAATTAACTTATTTATTTTCACATGGCAGAACTTTTTTTGCACGACGCGATCTCAATGTCGACGTGTGTTTTAAGTGCTTTAGACAGAACAATTAATTATATTGAATAAACTCACCCATAATTCACCCATTAATGGGAAACGTACATTGTCATGATACATCTAAAGTTATGGTAGTTACGTGGTGCGAAAATTTCTTGTAACTTGAGAACATGTCACGTTTCTTAAAGGGGACAACATTCACAACCCGATTACCTACTAGATATTCTGTTTTATTTGATACCATGCTATTATTGACGAGCACTCGTGGCGCTTGCGATCAGGCGAGCTACTTGCGAGTTTCTAGAAATAGACTCCTTGATCGCAGCCTTTATACGTAGTCATTTAGATCGCTTCAAAAAGTCTAACTAAAGATGTCTAAATATTCGTAAAGATTTCTATTACCTGTATTAGTCACTGAGGGTCGATGGAACGGAGCATGACATGACGTAACAGTTGCCACTGAACTGGCACATCTTGCGTGAAACGCGTCAGTCTCTGAGGCAAAGAGATGACAAATTGGAAAGTCTTCGAAGGATAAAAATTATGCCTCATTGAGATTATTGGCAATGAATTCGGGAAATAATGTGGCGAATAAATATGACGATGAATTATGTAACGAACACACCCGAATAAGCTGTTTACACACTCGCATTCGTGACTATTCGTCACTACTCGGCAAGTATATAAATCAGGGGTTAAGATTGTTTTGGATTTAAAAAGGAATTCACTATTTATTAAATTAATAAGAAGCAGTGTACAGTCAGCAGCATAAGTAGCTGAACAAATTCAAAATTTCAAATTACCTACGTACTTTTATGTTCTTAGTTCTTACTAATCTTTTTTTCTCTTCACAAAAATAAAATAAAAAAGATTTAATTTACTTCAAACGAAGAAAAATACTGTTTCAGTTTACTTAACGCGTATATATGTAGGCGATTTGAAATTTTGATTTTCTTCAGCTACTTATGCTGCTGACTGTACATATACTTACAAAAAATTTTAAATTATTTCTAAAATATAATTAAAAAGATAGGTCTTGTAATTTACCTGCATTGTTGTAGTTTATATACATTTGAGTTCCCGCATCCATCAAAGCAGGCATTTGTAATTGTATGTGATTTGTGGAACTTTGTACGTCATTTTTAATTTGATTAAACATCGGACTTGTACTTGTTGCTGAAAGGAAATATTTGAACATGGAAGATAAATTACGCCTACCTTCAAAAATTTACAGAATGTCCGCGTAACCTTTGGGAAATAAAGTCCTCTCTGTATAATTTATCCTCTTTAAATATGTCTTTGATTTTTGCTTCCGGGAAAAAAAAATCCGCTTCTAGATCACACAGCTGAAGTGGCACCAAATATTACTGTATTGGTTACATTTTTTTAGCATTTCCGAACAGATACGACCTGGCGATCTTCAAAAAAAGAGTGTATTCCCACCTAAAAGGCCGGCAACTCATCTCCATGCCCCCTGGTATTCCAGATGTTCATGGATGGCGGTGATCACTTACCATCAGGTGAACCATATATTCGTTTGCCCCCTATATAATAAAAAAACAGAATATATTTCCATAAGAATTTTGCATCCCTAGTTAGTGTTCTTGTAAAGATTTCACGTGTTATTGAAAGACGATAAAAAGTAGAGTTATTTTTCGCAGCACCTTTGAGCCCTAAGAAGTCCCTGAATTGTATTTATAAAATTTATGAATTATATGACGGTTTGTCAGACACTAGATAATTGTCCGTTAGGTAATATGCATGTGACCGAATATAAAGCCTGCTAATAAAATATGCATCTCGCGGTTCACAGAAAAGATACCGAAGAATAATATTAATATTTAGTTTCAAACTCCTCAATGTTATTTATACCTAGCTTTTGCCCGCGGCTCCGCCCGCGTGAATGAGTTTTCCTGAGATAAAAGTCCCGCTTTATATTTTCCCGGGATAAAAAGTAGCCTATGTGTTAATCCAGGACATAATCTACCCGGGTGCCAAATTTCATGGAAATCCGTTCAGTAGTTTTTGCGTGAAAGAGTAACAAACATACATACATCCATACTTACAAACTTTCGCGTTTATAATATTATTAAGTAGGATAGGATAGTAGGATTTATTACCAATTTTATTGTTATTACAAAACATTTCTTCTATGCCACAGCTGTTTTTAGCCGTCAAATATTTTTCGGATACATTAGCATGTTGCAGCATGATTTCTAAACTGTCCTTCCTTTTCTCTAAGAAAAATTTGTCTTCTGTAATAAATATAATGCAACTTGTTACAAAAGAAGTTTATAGTAAGATGCTGGATACTTTGTCACTTGTCTTCTTATATCGTGTGATTTAAGAATGAGAAAAAAAAACGAACAAGAATTAATTGATATTGTTTTATCTGAGGAAATATTTATTAAAAAAATAATTACGACATTATAAACTTACTCGAATTACGCAGAAAAGGAAACATGGATGGACCAGAGTTCACTCTTGACTTTTTACTCATAGACTTACTCGTGTTTGGCAGATCTAATAAATAAAAAAGGGAAAATCTTAGAATAATTATATACCTAGATAGAGTGACGCGCTGCAATGAAACTAAAACAAACAGGCCAACTTTTCTTAAGCTAGTATGCGTGACAGCTTTGTCATACGCTATCGCTGCATCATTCTGCGTATCCTTGTGTGCGCGCATAATGATACCAGTTATTACATGGTTTCTATTAAAACGAGGAGAAAATTATATTCATGAAAAACAACAAAAATTAAGTCACTCGAACTCATTTACCGTGGAATAGTACGCTCCTATTTTTTCGACGCGTTTGAAACGTTCAGTGTCTATCTAGGTATATAATTAATCAGAGGGGGAAACATTTAAAAATTAAATAGTTAATACCCAATAAAAAATATGAACACTCACCGTAATATTTATTAGGCTCAAAATTGAGTAAAGCGGAGATCGCTGCAGATTTCTGCTCCCTCAAAATTGTATCAGTGCCTAAAAGCAAAAATGTGTCACTGTTACGTAGTACTGAAGGAAATAGTTTTCACGATTTATGAGGGTGAGTACTTAAACAGGCCAATCCACAGACGTATACGCGGGTCCAATGTTAAGTCTGCGGGATGTAGGTATTAACATAATAGTCTAAGAGGATAGAAATACCACTTAAGAAATACCAGTACTTTGTAAGTCTAGGTGCTGGATGGTGTTGCTACTTTTTATGGGTGGTCGTATTGCTTACCATCAAGCGAACGGCATGCTCGTCTCGTCATTCAATGCTATATTAAAAAAAAAAAAACTTTACGGCCGGGATACTCGAAGACAACCATACGGGTAGTTTGAAAATATTATGAGCTATGAGTTTTTTAACCATATGAAGTTGTCGGTAAATACTCGCTTAATATTGTTTGATTTTATTATTAGTAAATTTTATAGCAAAAGACAAGACAATCGACAGCTAAACGGAATCGGAGCTAAAAGACATGTCCGAAAATGGGCCTGAAATTCTTACCAAGACAGTTTATATATATTTGGATAGAGCTCCTAAAAACTAGCCTTTTACAATAAATCTTTTAATTTTAAAGACCTCCGGTATAGAAATTTATATAATTTCATTTTGATTAAAAACTAGACTTAATATTACGATCGTTTTAAAAAGTTAGTTATGAATGGAGGGGTCTAAAAATATTTTTGAATGGATCCAAGTTCCATATTTTGCTCCTTTAATATCCCTAAAATTTGAAGCTGATTAGTTTTTTAGGCCCAAGCACCCATACAAAAAGCGGACATCTCCTTTGGGTATAAAAATAAGTGACTTATAAATGGCTACCGGCTATAGCCCATGGCAGGCTTCTTCAGATAAAATTAGACATAACATTTTTTTTTGGCAAATAATAAAGTATACCTGTCTCCCTGAAGACGAGTAGGGTTGTTTGTACTTTAGCGTCTTCCCATATTATGGCACGCTGTAGGTAATGCATCATGCGAACTGAAAATACCTGGTTTGTCAAAATCGGTTCAATAGGAGCGACGCGACGCTAGAGTGGAACATAAAATGGATACATACATACATACATAGGGTGATAAAATCATTACCCCTCCTCGCTTCGCCGTAGTCGGGTAAAAAGAGATGTAAATAGAATCTTAATGTTGAAATTAAACTATTATAACGGATTTTATCGCGGTTTTTTATTTAATTTTTCTCCCGACGTTTCGAAGGCTTTGCAGCACTTCGTGGTCACGTTATAATAGTTTAATTTCAATGTCTAACATTCGCGTAAACATACGGAATCATTATAGAATCTTAATGATTGACCGAGTTATTACCGTTTTAACTACAAACCTTCCAATTTAAATGTAATTTATTGAACTTAATAGATTTAACGTATAGAATTAATTTAAATATCTAAGATTAAAACTGTTTTTAATTACATACCTTTCTTCAACTTTGACGGCGATTTTGACCACAGAGCCCAACGTTCTGCTGTTTTTTTCCACACGTGATTCCATCTTTTTCGACATATTCTTACCGAAAGTTGTTTTCGAAACGAGTCCAATCGTTTCCTTACTAAGGAGTGAAAAAATAAATAGTTACGCAATCTGAGTATGAGGTCAGAATGAAAAAAAAAATATTTTCATTTTCTAAAATAGTAAATGTAATTTAATTAATTGTATTCGATCAAAGTGACTTTCAACTACGATTATATTAACCAAAGGATATTAATTAACTAAGGTTCATTTTTTAAAAATAAATAATTAATTTGTACTTATTCCGACAAAATGTTTGAAGAAAGTTAATACTTGTGTAGGTATGTTCTTTAAACTCACATTTGTACCGGATGCTGGGATACCTTCTGAATCGTTGGCATTTCTTACAACGATCTTTTTTGGTGCATTTTGTCTTAAATTTTTGTCGAAGGAGTTGTTTCTTCCAGCAATTTGAGTTATGGTAATGTTGACGAGAATCTGCAATCGTACTATTGAGTATACAAATACTTTCATTGACATTATTATTGCCCGTCTAGTTTCGTCATAATAATATAATTATCAGTATTCATTGAATTTATTATAATATAGTGTTTTATATAAATGAATTATGAGACGAGTATGTTGCTCTTCTTAACTAAAGCGCTATATTTACCTATAAATAATAGTACCACTGTCCAGTGGGCTTTGAATGTGGCAAAAAACACGACACGAGTCCGTTTCGTTTTATTTGGATTGGTTGAGAGACTAACACGTGACTAACGTATTGGACTCTCGATCAATCACAAACATCAAAATTAAACGACATCGACTTAAGAGTTGCGTTTTAGCCGCATTTAAGCACACAGTACTTCATATCAGAAAGTACTAGATGTCAGTGTACTATGGTCGTTGCATACAATACGAGTTACATTACACGTATATCACTCCATTAAAATAACTACAAGTATTACTCAAACAATTAGATAAATTACTATTTTCATCATCTTCACAAGAATTATGGTGCAAATATCCCAAAGCGGCGTCGTTGTCGTTTGATGCTATATTCACCAAGTTTTCACTTCGACGAGACTTGTATTGCGAGGTCCAATCTTCGGCACTGTGTATCTCAAGTATACTGCAGTCATCTATCCGTTCTAGCGTGCATTGGCTGGACAGTTCATCAATCAGTTCAGCATCAGTTGTCAGAATACTGCTTACGGTCTTTGATGCTTCGAAACCTTGAAGGAATTGTAAAATACAAAATAATGAATTTTAATAATTCTTCCAAAAAATTGCTTAAACTACTTATTTAAAGAAAATAATATGTCCATTGTGATTATAGTATAAGAGGGGTTGCTTACGGCTTCGCCCACGTGCAAAGCCTTTCCCGCTATATAAATTTCTAATTCACTGTAGTGATCTATAGCACCATCCTTTTGTATGCCAAATTTCATCCACATCGGTTCTGCGTTAACTTCTATAGTAGGGACAAACTAATCTGGCCGGTATGACATGACACGGTTTTGAATTTTTTGGGTAGACATTCTCACAGAGTTATCGCATCGGGAAAAAAATTGAATTGTCATACCGGCCAGCTTATAATAATAATATATAATAATACCAGCCCTGTATTAAATACTGCCCACTGCTGAGCACGGGCCTCCTCTACTACTGAGAGGGGTTAGGCCTTAGTCCACCACGCTGGCCTAGTGCGGATTGGCAGACTTCACATACCCTCGAAATTCTTATCGAGAATTCTCAGGTATGTAGGTTTCCTCACGATGTTTTCCTTCACCGTTAAAGCGAACGATAATTGATAAACAGCTTAGTTTGTCCGAACTATAATAACATTTAAAGATCCAAACATTTTCACAAACATTCGCATTTATAATATTAGTAAGAGTAAGATAAGATAAATTATACGTAAAAGAAAAAAAAAGAAACTCGGTGGCGTAGTTGTATTACGGTGCAACTGCAGTGCCGAGGTCTCGAGTTCGATCCCCGGGTCGGGCAAAATTATATTGGGTTTTTCTACTAAGTATCAGCCCGGAGTCTGGAATTTGTTCCCGATATGGCTATAGGCTCGCCCCCTATCACATCATAGGACGGAATACGCACGGCGAAAAGTGGGTGCACTAGTTGCGCCTCTGCCTACCCCTTCGGGGATAAAAGGAGTGAGTGTGTGTGTGTGTGTGTGTGTAAAAGAAAAACAAGCATTTACGGCTTGTGCGTGTGATATGACGACGGGTAAATAAAATTGGTCACCTTCGAAATTAGTTGTCTTTTGAAGTATCTCTGATGGACATTCGATATGAGATGTAATATTTTCTTTGCGGCAATCTCTGCCTTTCTCATTTAGTTCTTTTACTTTTAGAGTATATTCGTCATGTTCGTATAGTTCTGAAAGGAATGCAAATTAATTGCCGAATTTTACGAGCAGCAAAATGATTTGCAATGACTGATTACTTAAAATTAAACGACAAAAGATGTAAGTGAAATAAGTGGTCGCTGTTACATAAAAGATTATTACAAACAGAATTGGGTAGTTTCCTATGTTTAATTTTGTACATTATTTTATATGTTACAGAAAATAATACGAAAAAGAAATTCTTCTATGAAATCGGCATTAAAATTGGTTGAAAAATAAAGCAGTTATTCATATTTGAAATTGTTGTAAGCAAAAGTGGGGGCGTGGTGGAGATATCGCGCTCTCCCTTTGGCATGCACGCAGCGTTATGGCTAGTAACACTCGGTGACGTCACAGTCTGATATTACTGTTATGCGAGAACTACCCCTTCCACCAAATTTCAAAGCTTACTTATTATTGCACCAATTTTGAAAATTATTTTTCCGTTAGATTTAGAATGACCTACATTTTTGATAAATCTATTTAATAAAAAGTAGTCAACTACCCTATACACTACGCTTTAAACTGTTAGCAATACAATTAAATAATGCTGGAAACTCTGTTTGTTCTTTTTTGTTTATACTTGCAAAACTCTATAATAACTTAGTAGGCCCGTAGTTAAGATGCCTTTCCACAATCGGTAACGCGAACGTTATGTATGAGAATAATATATCGTAGCGATAGACTTGTCGATGCGACATGTCATTCCCATACATTTTTCTGATTTCCATTAGCGATAATTATTGTAGAAAGACACCTTGACTCCGTAGTCAAAGAGAAAGTAGTAGAAAGACACCTTGAGGCCGTCTACTGGTACGATTACGACAATTTTCCCACTAATACACAACTACATGTCCAAAGTACTTTTTTCTCAGAAACTGTTATTAATGCGGATGGAGTCGAGAGAAAACGCTGGACTCTTGAATCTTGACTAACTCGGTGGCTTAGTTGCATTACGGTGCGACTGCAATGCTGACATCTCGGGTTCAATCGCCGGGTCGGGCAGTGATATTGGATTTTTCTATTCAGTAACAGCCCGGAGTCTGGAATTTGTGCTCGATATGGCGATAGGCTCGCTTCCTAACACATTATGGGACGGAGTACGCACGGTGAATAGTGGGCGCACTAGTTGCGACTCTGCCTACCCGTAAGGGCGTGAGTGTTTGTGTGTGTGTCTTGAGTCTTAAGTCTTGATATCTAACAATTAATACTAACGATACGTACTATCTTTAGACAGTCTTAATTGTTTGACCATAAACTCCGTATTCATTTCATTAATTTGACTGCTGTCGCTAACCGATTCTTCCTTTTCTGCTAATCCTTGAATAATTTGTATGCAGTTAGGTTTGTGAAACTATCATATGTCACAATCAGAATTAGATATTTAGATATTGCATTAGGCTATAGGGATCTTGCAATGCCGAATGACATCCTCATTTATATCAAGATATTGAAGAAGGCGATTAAGTTATTTTAATGTTTTTTTTATACGGGCGTGGTGAAGTGACCCCACTGCACCTGATGGTAGTGATAGTGATATGGTAGTGACAGATAGTGTCGACTGACGAGATGTGGTTATCCCTTGCCAGTCGAAATAAGTTTCCCGCTATGACGGGTTTATAAATTATACCCGGTGTACGGTGCTCGCTATCCGTGCGGACACAAACACCCTTGACGTGGCGTCTGGACGTAAAATAAATTATTATTTTCGATATCGTCAACCGTAGTCATATACAGAGACGAAATACAACGTCCTCCGCAGTTCAGAGTCTGAACATCACCATAGTGCACCATCTTATAATTTCTGTGTATTTGGTCAATTAGCTTAAAAAAATTAAACAGTTTGGTTTGTCTTTACATGGGCTCCTTAAGAAAATGACGATATTTTCATAAAGTCTATGATGGTCTATGATTTACCTTTTATATCATCAGCTTCATTAAGGTCAGTAGAATGTTTAATGCTCGCTTTTTTCGTAACATTTATCTCGTTATTTTCATGAGTACTTATAAGAGTTGAGACGTCTGTTTGTTTGGAATTAATAACGATAGCACGGCGAAAGTTTTCAGGGCTTGATGAGCGGTATCCTAAAACAACCAATTAGAAAGCAACTGGAGGTTATTAAAAGGTAATCATGAGATTTTTTCAGCACCCCACATTATCCAGTTTGATAAAATTGTTTCATATTTTGAGATAATATTTGGGTAAATTGGTTTTATCAAACAAAAGGTTAAATACCCGATTCATTGTCCACTCCTGAGCATTCAATTTCCGAGGTGATCCATTCATTGACGTTTTCATTTGTGCTTTTGTAGATCTGTTGGATTAAATTTATTCTATCTATCAGGAGCGTTGAATCCTCATAGCTTGTGTCAATTTCTAAAACAAAAAATATTTTATTACGAAAGTATAATTTTATTAATCAATTTAATAATCATGTTAATATAGAGTTTCAAAGCTCATTCTGAAATAATCTCGTCACAATCAATCTCAAATATTATAATTTAATATTGTTATTTGTGTACTCACCGACATCACTTACTACTCTGTGTTCACTATCAATCGAGGGCCTTAATTGTATTGCTGGATTTGATTCAAATGAATTTAGGGGCGTGTTCAATGACATGAACCAGTCTGAAAATTTAATTCTCGTTACATACATCCAATTGGATTCAATATCTTTAAATACTATTTACAAAGGAAATTGAAAAGTATTTTTAGTTCATAAAATGAGATGTACTACAATTTCAAAACATATTATGTAACATGTTCTATGGAATACAATTAAAGACCCTGCTACTAAGGAGATTCTATGATTAATGACCATGGTAACAACCTTAGTTATAGAATTTGTTTACCATGAAAGCGATCAGATTCTGTCAAACTGTCCGGTCTATATATTTGTCCTAATGTTGGTATAGGTTTCGCTGACACTACAGATGTTGCCTGCGTCCGATCTTCGGGACATAAATCTGTAGTGAATATATGATGTTATTGTTAATTTTGTTTCATAAGTTGCTGCTCACGTTTCATACGAATAATAAATCTGCGGTAAGCCTTTGCCATTGCTGCGAGAAAAACGTTTTGTGTATATTGAAAGTTTTATAAAAACTAAATTAGAATAAATGTAGTATTTTATATTACCTGCATTGATTATCATTTGAACTCTTTGTATATTCTTAGCCTCGAAATGATGTTCAGATTGTTTTTTCAAGCTTGCGTTATCAGTTATTGGTTCTTCTGTAGTATTCTTGCGCCGAGGTATACCGCTAGGTTTTTGCTTGTCTGTTAAAAGCCTTTTTTAAATATTTTGATTTACTTTAAATATAACGTTATAATGATAATAAATATGTACTTACGTGGATCATTAATTTTAAGTTTTTGTATCCGATTCGACCGTTTATTGGTACCGGTAATAATGTCACCTAAAATAGATTTTACTTATTATACGGTTACGGAAAATAATTTGGTTACAAATATTTACTCGCATAATATAAAAAGAAAAATGTTAACGCGCTGAGACATGAATGATGTCTGGCTTCTTATGTGTAGGTATATGAGTCGAATTATATAAAAATAGTACTGGAAAAAGTAATGAGCGAACTCAGCGAACGCAGCAAGCGTTCCACGGTTGTGGGCGTCGATACTCTATAGATAACATGAATGAAAGAATTCTCCTCTCCAATTTTTAAGTTATAGTGACAATGTAAAATTAATAGGTACAATACCCGCATTATCTTTCCCGTTTTGTTTGCAAACATTCTTGTTACTTCTGTAGAAGGAAGAATTTCTTACGATTCTTGGTAGCATACTTGTGCATTTTTTCTTATTTTGTTCAATAAGGTTTTTATTTTTTACTGCAAAAATCACCTCGTTATTTTTAAATATAATATAAATAATTGAGATGTAGTGTACTTACCGTAGGTGCTTATTAATTTATCCCCAGATTTGGTACTCATTGAATTCCGTCCTGCCTGCAATTTAGTTGTTTCAACAACTTTTGTATTTTCGATTTCCATTTTAGGTTTTAATTATAAAATGTAAGATCAAATAACGAAATATAGTTTAGAGTCCTAAATCACGTTTGAATGTTTAAAATATTTCTAAATAGCAAACACGAAATAATATTTAATTTTTATATTTTATATCAAATTGAATTATAAATTTTGACATCAGTGTCAAAATTATTTTCTTCTAACTTTGACATACTCTTTATTAAAAAGTAGAGTCAAATCAAGTGGAAATTCTCATTCTTTGTTAGGTTGTTCATTTTTGCTAGTACCAGGTAGCTGTTGTGAGTTTATTTCTTCCAATTTCCTCATCAGATCTTCTTGAACACTGTCGACTATTTCTTTCAAACTCTTAGCTGGAATATGGATACAAATTCACTCAAATTAATGAATTGTGATAGAAAGTTGATGATAAAGTTTTCATACATAGACCATATATTGTTATTTCGGCAACAGTAGAATATTTAAAAACACAAACCTGTTTTTTGATTAAATTCCTCTGCAATCAGAGATATCTTTTTTAAAGTCCCAACATGTTTCTCTATTTCACTGGCTACATCGTGATCACAGCCAGTGTTCACAGATGCGTCTTGCATCATAGCTCGTCTTCTTTTATCAACTGCTATCTTTAGTACTTCGCTGTTAACCAAAGGCATTTTCGGCATTTTGAATGCAGACTTGTGTGATGCGATATCCATTTCTTCAATAGGTTCATCTTCAATAAGTATTCCTGTTAAGGGTGGTAAGGCGACAGTATCCTTCGATATGAGTTCTGGCGCGAATGATTGAAGTGTTTCGATTTTCATCGGTGAATCTTTCTTTGGCGGTGTTTTCCTCGAAAATTTTATTGGTAATGCATTTGTGATGCTTTCTATGATAGTCTCTGTAAGGTAAAATGGAAATGAATAAAAGACGCTGAAAACAGACCTAAATTGCGATCCTATTAATATGTTATAAACATTAAGAACATAAGCAGTAAACAGCGAACCTATTTTTATGAGTATTATCATACTTACGAACAATATTTTTAGGAGACTCTTCTTCTTGCTTCTTTTTCATAGCTAATTTTCTTGTTAGTTCTACCAGGAACATTGAACAAGTTGGACCTTTAAATACAATAATAACATTAATGAACCTACGTATTTTAAAGTTGCTGTGTGAAGCGAAATTTCATATGATAAATTTACTATTTTACCTTCGCTTTTGCGTTTCTTAGCAGTCTTTGGCTTGACGGCAGGTTTTTTATTTTTGCCTTTGTAACGTGCTGGTTTATCCATGGCTACAAATAAATTCCATAGTGGTATTTGTATCGAATTCTTAAATTATCATTTATTATAATATAAGCTACGTCACGTTCTCGTTGCCTCGGTGGTGGTCTCGGGTTTGAGCCCCGGGTCGGGCAAAGAGATACTAGACTTTTCTACTAAGTATCAGCCCGGAATCTAGAATCTGTGCTCGATATGGCGATAAGCTCGCTCCCTATCACATCATGGGACGGAATACGCACGGCGAAAAGTGGACGCACTAGTCGCGCATCTGCCTATCCTATCGGAGATAAAAAGCGCGAGTCTGTGTTCTCGTTTCTATGTTTTTGCTGAGTGCTCATACGTGGTACTAGCTGGCTGTAGCGAAGCTCTACCAAGACTCATAAGATGAATTGCAATATTATTAAAGGACAATCATAATAAAATGTTCTATTTATTTTGGTATAATTCATACCAGAATGCCAAAAAATGGTGGTATACTTATAAAGGTTTATGGTGATTCTTCATGATTAGCAACAAATGCCAAGTTTTATAATCATCTGAACATTTTAATTCCTTGAACTGTGAAGAGCAACATAGATACAACGGCGTTATTATTCTAAGGATACATCAGCTTATACATACCCCAGAAAGATGTTTATATATCGAATTTACTTTCGGAAATCTGGTAACACAATATCAAATTAATGGTACATAGTACATAATCGAGTACTGCGGGAAGTCCCGTATTTACGGGACCCCCGGGCGATAATTTATTACCTACTTTACTTTCTCCAATAAAACTGGAATTTGCTGAAGTTTAGCGTGACATCCCACGACACACCATGACAACCAAAATGACATTTGAAATGTTCTATAGGAAAGGAAAAAAGTTCTTGGTCTATAGTCACATAGATAATTATTAATTACCATAGATAATACACTGAATAATTAAATGCTAAATGCTCTAAGACTGCATACACCAAGAAGCTTATACCGCATACACCAAGAATAATTACCGAATGAGGTTTTAATAAAGAAAACATTATTTATCTTTTAGACGTGATTATAAAAACTAGCTTTTAGTTTCAGTAGTATTATAATTCTCTTTACTTTTAGTCTTCACGCGCGTGAATCCAGTTTTCCGTAATAAAAGTTCCACTATATATTTTCCTGGGATAAAAATCCTTCCCAGGGTCTCAAACTAGATAGTTCGGTTCAGTGTTTTAGCCGTGAAAGCGTAACAGACAGATAGACAGAGTTACTTTCGCATTTGTAACTTTTGTAAGTATGGATGTGTCTGTATTCTCGAAATGTTTCGGGATAAAAAATACTCTGGGAGTGAAACTCTTCAGTCCCACGAATAGTGTATTTTGTTCCTAATTTTCAAGGTTCTTTTATGGTAATTGGTAGCAATCGATATTTTTTAATCACAGACAATTATTGAGCAAATTATAAGTAAATAAATCGGACAGTGAGTCCAATTATTGTGTTTGTAGAGTTTACACTGTTATTTTATTTAGTGTCATGAATAATAACAATATCAGAAATATCTCAACATGACTTTATAGTATTATCGAAATGAGACAAGTTGATTGTTTTCGATTATTTTTATTCAGGTAACTAAAGTTCTTCAACGTCGTCAAAATTTCGAAGATTACCTGAAAAAGGTGTCTCTGATTAACCGAATTTTAAAAGGAGGCGGTTAACATTTCGAAGCGTTTCAAAGCGATAAAATCAAGCCCCACAACGAAAAATATATAGGATACAACCATCGCGCAATAAATACGATTCAATCGTCGCCTCATTTGTCGAAATAGGTTCTGGTAAACCGCGAAACGGAATGCATACATCTATTTTAGTACCTGCGACAAACTAGTTGCAATCTAATAAAATTAATTGATCTACATAAAAAACGCTAAATGCTCCACATTTACAGCTTCATCAATTTTATTTCACCATTCGATTCCATTCCTTACCTTTGGCTTACTCCGGGGGCGTAACAGGTTTCTGAAAATGAAATTTGTAACACTTTGATGGCTTTTAAAATCCAATTTCTAGATGAGACTCCATTGACAGTGAATAACTGGAGTTGAATTTCACAGGGCACAAATGTATTGAGTCACTGTCCCGGAAAAACGTGTGGGCTGCTATTTATTGTACCCACATTCTATCGGATATTTGCGGGTGGGACACGGTGAAAACTTGGGCAATATTGATTCTGCATGGTAACAGGAAAGTTGTTTTGAGTTTGCTCGAATTTTTGCTATTATTATTGTCTTGAAATGATACAGTAAGCAATTTAACCATATTATATTCACGAGTAACCGATCAAGAATATAGAGATACGAATTAATAAATCGAATTGATAAATCTTTATCGATGTTTATAATTTTATTTATTTATTACAAATGGTTGGCAATGAACAGACTAAAATGTAATGCTGGACTCGATTTGAGTGTCTAAGCAAAAGTAACATATGAAAAGGAAGGAGCATAAGACACGCAGTTAAATAGCCGCTTGAAAGCGACTAAAGAAGGAAATAAATACTTAGCGTAATAAATTATAATTATTATAACGTCACAACTCTGCCTATACCTGAAAATGGAAAAGTAGTATGTATGTATGTAATATTAATTACGTCGATTGCTGTTGATGGCTCGCGGCTAGGGGCAGGCGGTCGCTGGGCGATGGCTGTCTGCGCTGCTTTTGGATTTGGTGCGTTCTCTGAATGTGTTTGCATCAAACTGGTGCCCGTTAATGGTGAGCTCACCGGATACTCTAAAAAACGATTGTTTTCCCGAACATTTTAATAATTATTCCTAACATGTTTTTTTTGATTATGTATTAGGATTTTTTCTGACACATTCATGAATCTTGATATTTGACTCTTTAAGTATGTCTAAGTATTAAGTGGATATTATTTACTAAAATATGCTATTTTAACAATTTTAACTGAGTTATTCATATTTAGGAATAATAGGCTTCAAATTATCCCTAACCATATCAAGAAGAATTTCTAATATTACAGATTACCAGGCATAGTATGATAGCTCTCATGAGCATCAAAATACTCTTCTTTAGAGGGCTCCTCTACAGATGGGACCACGCAACTGACGTCCGAAACGCTGGCGGACGATTCGCTTGGTTCTCTTTTAATGTGCGGTGAAAGACTTTTCTTTTTTTTCTTCTGTTTTTTTACCTGTATATATAAATATTAATATTATTTGGTTCTACTAGAGTTAATAAAAAATAGGAATTCAAAACTTATAATCAAGCAGGAACGTTACATATTACGATTAAGTAAAATGAAGATCTTTTGAACCCAAAAATTAAATCTAGTTCCATTATAGCTGCATTACGACTTAATTATAAGTAATATATAGGTACATATAATAAAGGCAGTAGAACCCGGTGTGTCTGTACATTTAAAGAAAAGTAATAAAAAAGTAAAGGGAAGATTAAACAAGATTAAGAGAACACAAATCTCCGATGTCCAGAATTCTTTTCTGTCTGTCTGTTTTTCTGTTTGTTTGTTAGCGCACATCTGCGAAACTAAACGGATTTCTATAAAATTTGGTATGGAGATAGTTTGAGTCCCTGGAAAGGGCATAGGTTACTTTTTAGGCCACAAAAACTATTTCACGCGGGCGACGCCGCAAACAAAAACTAGTTCAGAAATAAATTCACGCTCGGATTTATTGTTGTAAGTCGAATAATTAGAATTAAAGGAAGTGACAATAATAATAAAATACTTTAAAATAAGTTCAAGTACTCAAAAGAGCAACCTCACTCATTGCCAAATGTCTGTACTATTGAGAGTCAAACGTAGTAGAATCATTAGTACCACATCTATTAGTGCTATATTTTTATAAATTTTGCTAAACTGTATAATAATTTCAGCGTACTATTTATCAAACTCGTAATTTTAAAGATGATATAAATTGGATTTTTTAAATCTTAAATGTTGAGCTTATTTGAAAACTATCAGATATTGCGGTTAAAAATGGTAGAAATCATTACACCACGACGTAGCCATATAAGTCTAACAAGACGTTCGTCGAAATAAAGAATTAATCCCCAGCAAAGGTGGCTTTGTTGGTAAGTCGATGACCACTCCCCTCACGATTCCATTTGGTATTTTTTTAACCCCCGACAGAAAAAGAGGGAGTGTTATAGGTTTAGGGTGTATATCCGTGTATCTGTGTATCTGTATGTATGTGGCATCGTAGCTCTCAAAGGAATGGACCGATTTTGTCGCGGTTTTTTTTGTTATATTGTAGGCACGATTAATCTGTGCCCTGTGGTCTGTGGGCATTTAGAGAATTCCGCCAAGGCATCCCCTGCCTGTCGTAAGAGGCGACTAAATGCTTCGAGAGAGTCGCGGGGCCAGCAGCGGGGGGCTACTCAGCCAATGCGGGTGGTCGGTCTCCCGTTGTCGTAGACGCCAAAGGCGTCCATTAAAGTTCGGGGGTATCTTAGCCCCCCTTGTATAGAGAGGGGCTGCAACGGCATCGCGCAGGGACGGTCCCGTGCAGCCATCTTAGTGCAAGAAGATACCCCGGGCCGTCTCGTATGCGCCGAAGAAGGCCACCGCGGGTTTTGGTTGGTATGCCGGTGTAGGGTGTACATAGTGTATGGGACTCGGTCCAATGCTCGCTCGGATGATGCTATACTCCCGAGTGTCGACATTGGGCCGTAAGACTGTATGCAACCAACATAACAGTTCCACTCACCCCTCAGTGGTGGTAGAGATAACGATATTTTCCCCGCGATAAAAAAAGGCACGATTAATCTAAAGTGATTGCTAATGAAGATAATTACATTAACATTCGCTTCAGGTGCTAAATTGCCAGTTCCAGGTTCATCTTTGATCAGATCGTGGAGCTCTAGAACAAATGGTTCTTGCCCATCGAATATTGCTTGGTACGACGATGATGACGAATCTTCGGTGTCGGTAAGGTCCAGAATATCTTCTATGCCTGGTAGAGCTAAAAATATAAATCAATTAAATATTCCTTCGAGCTAATGTGGTACAGATTCATCGACCGGGCTATAGTCCAATAATCAATGGTCCCAACTTCCCCTTATATTTGTATTTAAAGCCTCAGGGCCGCAGTTTGCTTATAAGCATATATTACAATAAATATAATATAGTAGTCCTTCACGACTATTTTTACGTATCTATAATTGATGTCGCTATAAATTGATATAGTAAATCCGTTTTGTATCATTACATGAATGATATACATACATATTACCTTTATCCCCGAAGGGGTAGGCAGAGGCGTAACTAATGCACCAACTTTTCGCCGTGCGTATACCGTCCCATGATGTAATAGGGGACGAGCCTATCGCCATATCGGGCATAAATTCCAGAATTCGGGTTGATACTGAGTAGAAAAACCCAATAGTGAATGATATACAGTTATATTAGTTATTTTTAAAATAAACATGGTCCGAAAAACAACTATAAACGAGAATAATGCTATGATAAGATCGGGCATATAGTAACAAAAGATAACCAACAGAGTGAAGGGAACAATAGCAAACTAGTTCGTTGGCTACTTGGCAAAAATCGGTAGCAAAGGAGATGTGCAAAAAGTTTCCCCAAAATACTATACAAAACTGAATGTAGTCTAGAGTTGATCGTAAACAAAAACACACTATAATATTATGAATTTTAGCGTGACACAGGGGATGTTTTCATTTCGTTCAAGCCTTAATTGTTTAAAAGCATCTTTAATGGCCCTGTTTGCGCTTGACATATAAATAATAACGTTGATAAAACCAATAAAATTAATAGCTATATGGAAAGGTGTATTAAAATTTTTGACCATAATATCAGAATTGTTTATTCATGAATATTATTCACGACGGTCTTAGTGGTTCCCTAGTTTGATTGCAAGTGACATAGGTTTCATAAATTTTTAACGAGACATTGTAAAAAGCCATTAGGATGTCATGTTACACATAAGCATACTCACAAACATTTTCATTATCCATGTTTATTTGGTAATTATGAGTTGTATTCATGTAATTTTTTTTATAGGCATCTCGTGTTTATATGACTTTCATTTTTAAACATAGTTTTTATTATTTATTTTGTAAAATTCAATTCTATTCTATTTGTAAATTGTGGCTCATTGTAAAATTATATTCGCACAAAATAATTTTGTATATTGCGTGACAAAATATGTCTGGTTTGACAAATTCTGTCAAACTCATTCTATATTCAAAAAATATAATTTCTAAGTTACGACTACGGAGTTTCGTATTGTTATAAAGCACGGAGCCACGTTTTGAGTATTTAACCAAATACTCTAAGGAGCCACGCTAAGATTTCGAAAAACGGAGGAAGTTCTCATTATTATTACGTACTATCTAACTGCTCTAAGTGTAAAATAATGCGTTAAATAATATCAAATTACCAATGCCGCCGTCAAATTATCGTGATAAGCTATGTCTACATGTTCGCTTCCTTGGACGTCATTAGGCGATATTGTGCTCCGAGAATAAAATTAACAATCAAAGATAATTATGATCAGGATAAGACAGATTTAAACTTAAGGTAGGTATTACTTATTCCTAATAAACGACATTTGCACGGAGGACAATACTCAGTGGAAGCCTTGCCTTTCACTTAGCAAATTAAATATGATATATTAACGTATTTAAAGTCTTTATTTATACAAGGGTAAGGTCGCGTCAAATAAAGCGACATTTATTTTTTACACACGCCATAAAACTTGGAATGGACGTTGCCCTCTGTTGAAAGGTTTACGACGCGATTGACAGTGACCTCAGATATTCTGAGGGTGATTTGTGAAAATTTTATCAAGATTTTACTTAAGTAATGTAAAAATAGAGCTGAAATGTGCAAGATTTTGCGAAGAATACTCCAGCATTTTAGAAGTATAAATAATTTTATTAGTTGAAGTTTAATTTACTTAAAAGGTCATCTGGGTATAGAAGTCATGAGAACTAAAATGACGAATATTATTAGCCTTGCTAGCTTGGCCAGAAGTTGCTTCCAAATAAACAGAATAAATTTATATTTGAGACTAGAACGTAGATCATTTCTTGAAATATTTAAATTGATGATACAATAATTTTACAGTAGCAGTTCCTACAAAACGATTCCGACTTCGTACAGTGATTGATTACATATCCCTTTCAGGATTATCAAGTAATAAATGAAGTCTACTTTTTAGTTTATTTATATTGATGAGGCTTTTAATTTAATATTAAAACCAACGATAGACGTATTATACCCCCGAATGTCTTCATATCTATTACGATATTTTCTCGAAAAACTTAAAAAAAATATGCTATTCTATATTATTTACAAAACAATCGGACAAAGGTGAGTTGGACTCGCGTGCCAAGGGTTTCGACAATCTTCTAGGTAAGGTATGTAAGTATATAAGTTCAATTGTTCGCCCAAAATTAATAAATAAATCAGATTTAAAAGTTCGCTTTTGTTATTGAAGACATATTTACGGTTTTCAGATTTTTTCCTTAACATGTGCTTTAAGACCTTGCTTGTTGCCAAATTTAATGATTCTAAGTCAACGGGACGTACCCTATAGGTTTTGATTCCCTTGCAAAATATGCGACATAAGCGACATCTTTTGATCGCGTTGACTTACAAGTTTGATTTTTTCACAGCTGTAAGAAAGATATAACAAATACTTGGGTCTACAGTCTCCTGTAGACCTGAAAATTTGATGTAAATTTCAACTTGGTATCTCTACGCATATACGCATACGCATATTCACCCCCGCCTTTTATCCCCGAAGGGGTAGGCAGAGGCGCAACTAATGCACCCACTTTTCGCCATTTTTATTCCGTCCCATGATGTGATAGGGGGCGAGCCTATCGCAATATCGGGCACAAATTCCAGACTCCGGGCTGATACTGAATAGAAAAACCCAATATCACTTTGCCCGACCCGGGGATCGAACCCGAGACCTCAGCATTGCAGTCGTACCGTAATACAACTACGCCACCGAGGCAGTATCTCTACGCGTTCCTGAGAAAACGGGTACAGACAGACAGACGGACGAAAATTATCCTATAAGGGTTCCTTTTTTTCCTCTTGAGGTCCGGAACCCTAAAAATCATATTATCTTGATTCGTAAACTAGGACGATCTTCTTGCGTAGCAAAATTAATTCAACGTTTTCGATACTAAATTCAGAGAATATCACAGTAAATATTTATGGGTATAAATTCTTTTCTATTCACAGGGTAAAGTTTAGTACGATTCTTATAACAGAAATCGTGAATAATTTCATAGCATACACATATTAGATTTATTCCGAATGCTTACCAAGCGCAGCTTGTAAAAACCGTCAAGATAATGCTATGTGCGACGAGGGAGAGTGTGGTGACCACACAAGTCATAAAATGTGAGATTTTGTTACATAAACTGGCATTAATATTAAATGGAAGTCCGTAAAATTACGATTAAAGTCATTTGAGTAATGTGTTAATTCAAGTAATATTTACGAGACTAAAATGATTGGAAATACGGAATTAATGTAGAGTTCCTAGAAAACCTGTTATAATTAATAGTTTTTTTAACCCATGGAAACGTTGTGAGGCAACCTACACGTACCTGAGAATTCTTTATAAGAATTTACAATTTCAGCGTGGTGGACAAAAGACTAAACCCTGCCAGTAGTAGAGGAGGCCCGTTTTCAGTAGTGGGGTAGTATATTGCAGTATTGGCCTGGTATAATTATTAACCTGCTAATGTAAATAATATTTTATGATATTACTGTTGATTTAGACATTATGTTTTAGAAAAAATAGTAACTGTAATCGTAACCGTAGTAATAGTAACCGTAAACGATTTTAAGAATAAACTTTTGTGTTTAGCTCGTTGCTAAAACGTTTTAATATCTCCTTTTATACAACATCTTTATTCACACCCTACAAATACGATTTTTCTAAAGAATTTGAATAGAAACTGCAGCCAATAACAAGTTGTCTCGTATAGTGAGCAGCCGTTATCTAGGATCGCAGGAGCTCGGATGTACCGTGAACATCTTCGCGTGGTCCGTCGAGCCATTCTCGTTCTACCTTTTTTTATCGATTTTGAATCAATTTACGTAATTTGTTTATTTGTATAAGTATACAAATGGTCTCCGCTATTGGTTGTCCAAAAAGTTTTTGGACAACCAACAGCGGAGACCAGTATAGATATTAATAAAAAAGATAATAAATTACTAATATTGTAAGCGCAGAAGTTTGTGAGGATATTTCAATGTTTGAGGTAATAAACGTAAAAACTATAGGAATTATAGGAATTTTAATCCGAAAATGGCCTTTCAAGTGGGTGGAACCACGAGCAAAACCTCGTTACTAACATTAAAGAAGAAAGAAACGTATGCTCATTGCCCTTTAGGGGTATAGCGTATACTCGGTACTATAGGTACCGACTACCGACTATGTTTGTCAGATCCATAAAGTGCATAACGCACCACTCGCCATCTGGAATTTCATATTTTGATTGTTTCCATCCGTCTGGTGAAGTGATTGTATTGACGGAAATATTCCCAATATGAAATTCCAGTTCAGCAATGAAGACAATATGGCGGATGTGCTGTGTGCACCATTTTACACATCCTGTATTTTACGGTGTTTGCCGCAAGATGTTTTTTTTTTTTTTTTTATAGCATAGAATAACGAGACGAGCATGCCGTTAGCCTGATGGGAAGCGATACGACCACCCATAAACAGTAGCAACACCATCCAGCAACTTGTCTTACAAAGTACTGTGTGGCATTCCACTACGCTCGTCATCCTGAGACATAAGATGTTAAGTCTCATTATGTCCAGTAGTTATACTGGCTACAATGTCCTTCAAACCGAAACACAACAGTGCATGCACTGTTGCTTGGCGGTAGAAATAGACATTGCGGTGGTACCCACCCAGACGGCCTCTTACATAATGAGAGACCTACCACCAGTAAATGTTTATTATGTAGGTGGACAATTTGCTTTGATCTACCAGTCATACTAAGAGCTATTATATATGTTATTCATGAGCTAATTGTTTACTAGAGCTTAATGAATACGGTTTACGACTCGTGTTCCCAATAAGTTTCGTATCTGAATACATCTTCGGCTTATTTATGTGTTATATTCAGACCATCATAAGTATTTTTCATAGGATTAGGAAACAAGCTTGTTATACGCATAATAGTCCTGCCTTTGAAGGTAGGAAAACCAGCTAGAACTTATGTTTACATAGTGCTGCATGACTATTGACTGCACTGTCCTTTCACCTTTGTCTCATTTCTAAATTAGCATTAGGTACCTAATGTATGAAACGTTATATGTTCACATTGGTTTCTCACTGTATTTGTTGAATTTGAATGAAAATGGACTCACCTTATAAGTAAATAATTACATTGTACTCGGCGATGTGCCCGTTCAGAATTCATACAGATATATTTTTAGTTGCGTCGAAAATCATATTGGAGAAATCTGTTTTTTTGATATTCCAGACAGTTCAATTTAATTTATAAGATTATATTGCATACAATTTGCTCCATTCATTCATTGCATGGACGGCTCTCGTTTGCCTTCATTTTAATTAAAGTCACAATGCTTATGAGATATGGTATTGTTTAAGGTGTTTCGAGATAACAATCACAATTTCCGTGCCTGTTTTTTTGCATGATTTATAATTGTTTATTAAATAAAAATATTTTATCACGTTAATACCCAGTTAGTGTCGCTTTTAGGTATTTATGCTGTAAAATGGATAAATTGTCATTTTATAAATACGAATTTCCATTATTGTAAGATGATAACTCAACCATGTTTTATTTTATTCTTCTGATATGCACGAACCTTCTCCACCACTGAGAGGCGTTAAGCCTTTTTGATAACTATTAGGTATAGGTATTATTGTAAATTTTCTATAAAAATAGATGGATTTTATCAATTTACAAGGCTGCAGTCAACTATCAATCAGTCGACCAATGTGACGACAGGCTGGGCGGTCTATGCAGAGCTTAGAAAGTATCAAGAGGTCAACCGAATATTATCTGCCTTATCCGGCGGAAATACATGACAAGGCTCACAAACGTGGAAGAGATGAAACTGGTTTGTCAAGATGTAGCACTCAATAGTCTGTGCTATCTATGGGATAATGGCGTGAGTGTGAATACAATACATACATAATATTATGTGTACGATAAAGCCGACCACTTTTCCATTAATACAATTTAAAATATCGCAAAATAAAACTACAGAATGTTTATATCGCTCTAATTCAACCTTTCCATTTGTTTCAAACAAATTTATCGTTCACAAACTGTTTCGAGTGAAAGAAAGAAAGAATTTTCAGTCCAAACTCTTTACTTGAACTTTATTTAACATCCTCGCTAAGTTGCATTAATTGTTCGTGCTGTTAACTGAGTACAGTTTGTTGATAATGTAGGTCAAGATATTTTATTCGAGTTAAGTAAATCTACTTCCTGTTTCTTTATTGGCTAACAAGCGTGTGCGTTAACCGGATTTCAAGTAATGTTGTAACTTTATCCCCTTGGGACGGGTTTTAAAACTTAAATACACTTATTTCGTATCCCTTTGCAGTTGAAAATTAATATGGTCTCTCGTTACCCATAAACTTATAGGACTTATATAAGACTTATATAACTAGGATTAGTATAAGATTTTCGACTTTCACCTAAAATGTTAATTTTTTTTTATGGCATTGAATGACGAGACGTGCATGCCGTTTGCCTGATGGTAAGCGATACGACCACCCGTAAACAGTAGCAACACCATCCAGCACCATGAGTTACAAAGTACTGTGTGGCATTATACTGCGCTCGTCATCCTGAGACATAAGATGTTAAGTCTCATTATGTCCAGTAGTTACACTGCTACAATGTCCTTCAAACCGAAACACAACAGTGCACGCACACTGCTACTTGGCGGTAGAAATAGACATTGCGGTGGTACCCACCCAGACGGACTATTACATATGAGAGACCTACCACCAGTAACTATGTCAAATTCCAGAAAACCATTGAACAATAACATCAAATATGACGTTAACGATACTCACCTTCATTTTTCACCCGAAAAAGGTGAAATGATAAACACATTTTTATTACATAAAACACCACGATGCCTGGTAATAAAATTGCTATGAGTTTTGTTCGAATATTGTTGAATAATTCATCGCGCGCCGTACACAGGTTGATACTTTCGCATCTTTATTCATGTCCTTTATACTTTATATTGGGAATTTGCATTTTATTGAGTGTGATCTCATGATTTTTAAAGTTTCTTGTGAGAAGTCAATAAATATATCAATCGAGATACATTTTATCAACTGAAGTGATAATAAATACCTCAAATGGTAAATTAACTAAAATTAGAACTTGTTTCATAAGTCAAGAGTTAATTAGTGTATTTAGGTTTCGTAACCTATATTGTTCTGTCAATAAAATATTGGAGTGGTACGTTAGGAAAAAAATATACTTAGATTAATTTTAGCGTCCGATGTGGATAACTCGTCCACTATCACATCTCCAGAAAGAAATAAGTTCGGCATATCGTAGGTGTATAAGTATCACTACCGTTTACCCCCCTGGGTACATAGTTCTTTCATGTCAATTCAGAGAACGTAAAAAGAAGACAGTGTACTTAGTTCTGCTTTAATAGCTCGTAATACAATAGGGATTTTCAAAAGACTTTCGGATTAATATGAACGTTGTTAGTCATTTATAAAGCTGGTTTTAGGAAAGAAGGTCCACAACAAAGTATTTGTTTACTGTTTTGTCCCGCTATCTGTCATAGTACATCTATATAAATCTGGCTTGACGTTCGTATTAGGTTTGTTTTCTTGCCGATGGTTCATATTTGTGTGATATTTTTATCTTCTATAATATTTATTTGAAAAACTTGTCACAATGATTACCAAACATCGACGGTATTTCATTAAAGTAGCAGCCCGTAAAATTCGTTTAATATTAAATAATGATTTTACAGTCAACCATCGCTAGTTTTTAGTGAAATGCTATACAAAAATGAAATATGTATCATTATAGTTACGAATTAATTTAATCAAATCACTTTTCGTCGCAATACCTATAAAGTGAGGGAACGACGGATGTCCCAAATCAGGGGTTACTGTAGTCCATCTTGTGCTACACGCTTCACCTATTTTTACCCCGAACAGTTTAGCGCGGAAACGTTAATTTTAATTTAATCGCTTAATATAAAGGAGCTGTGAATTATTACGCGTTTGGCTTTGACCCGGTTTCGTGGGTCATGATACATTCAACTACAAATTTTCATTCGGAATCGGTCGACGAATGTTGCCTTGAGCGTTGTGTGGCCGGAATTTTAATCCAAGCGCCATTCGTCGTGTGCTGAAAACTCTTGTATTTCTGAATATTTTTGACTTTTTAGTTGTCATCATTTGATGTAAATCTTTATCTGGGGTTTTAATTCAAGGTAAATAGTGTTAGAACAAACACACGGTAATTCCTAACCTGGAAATCGAACCCAGACTAGACCACAACCCACATACCAAAGCTACGCTGCCATAGTCCAAGGAAGTAATTATTTAGTTTCCATGTTAATTACATATTGGACACTATTTACGCATTCGCCAACATCACTATAGCAAGCTGAAGGCTACTTAATAATAAATCCCCTAAAAATTTTCAATGTATTCATGAAAACTAAAAGAATTGTACGAACTATGTGTATTCCTTCAACCTAGATACAGCTAAACTATTTAGATTAGGACTTATCTAGTTCAGTAAGGATTGGGTCTTAGAGAGACCTCCTCAAGGGGAATCCTTCTTTAAGTAAAGTTTGTGGACTTGTTTAAATTTGGATTAGATTCTTTATATTTACCTAAGGGTTTAATTTTAGGTATATATTAAAATATAAGTGCCTCATCGGTAGTATTTTTAAAAGAAGAATTTTAATTTATTAAAACGTATGTAATAAAATAGGTATAAGATGTAAGAGTAGAAAAACGGGTCTTAAATAAAATCATTTATGTTTAATAATAAACTCAACTGCGCTAAAAAGCATTGAAAGGCGGGTTAGGTTCAGTAATCAATAGTCGACATTATAGTACATGGTCGGACGGCCTCTTCATTAAGAGTTTGACTTCTTGTTTATGTATTTTTCTTACAAAAATTACGAGTTCATCAAATCAAAGTAATCGGTGACAATAAACAGCCAAAGTATAATTAATTACCCACGTAATTAACTACTTTTATATCACTGAGTACTTCACATTTTAATTCAAATACAACAGTATTAGCGTAACAAAAACCTAATAACGGTTAGGCCTTGTCCTCTGCAACAAATCTTCACAATAATTCTACTCGTACATTATTTTGCACTCCGCTGTGGGACGTGCCACGCTCTGATGGCAGACCTTTTTGGTTTCATGTAGGGTTACTGAATGTTTAGCATTATTTTTGGACCGTCCATTCTTTGTTCCTTTGTCATTGTGTATTTTAGAAGATGTATCATTTTTTTGTGTTTATATTTTATCCTTTTAGAAGTAGTTTAACAATGATAAGGTCATAATTGTTTTTAATTTGGTTCACATTTTCGAAAGGCAATAAAAAGAGAACTATGATGAATATGATATTTAAATTTAACCACGAGGATAGCCTTTTTTATTAACGTTATACTCTTATCACTTTTTTAAGTTACGCCACGCTGTTGATATATTCGTCTACAGAATGTATAGGCGGGATTGACCGGAGTAACGTTTCATAAAAAAAACAACGTTAATTGTCAGCTTAATGCTGTGTTTTGTATGGGGATACTTTGCTCCCCTAATCCGTATTTCATTCCTTAAAGCGGTCATCGCATCCCTGATTCTAACGCTATTATGGGAGTTTATGCGCCGTTGAGATTACCTATAACACCAGGAAGCCCGCTTCCTCCTTGCCTATCTAAATTTAAAAAAGGCAGTTCTACACTATTTGGAAAATGGTGAGGAATATTCATAGCCTGTGAAGAGATATACACATTCCGAATAAGATATACAGGGTTTTTTGGCGGGAACTTGGAAGTGTCATGAGGTGCTCTTGTTTTAATTCATTATTTTGGTGATACTTATTGTTATATTGCATAATTATGATGATATATTATCCAATATAGTTCTATTAAAGAGCTCAAATGAAGTGAATTGAAATAATTGTGCTAATCAAGTGTTTTTTTTTGTTGCCGCCAAAACTCCTCGATTAAGTCTTGGTAAGGTAGCCACTGCTTTACTTCGACATACTACAGATAATAAAATAGACAAACCAAACTTGACATTGGCAAAATGTGAACACAAATGCCATTATAAAAAAAAAAAAGATATACAGTTCAACCTATCTATCAACTTCGTTAACTGACTCCCAAAGAAAAATACAAGCTTATTTATCACCATATTTATCTTCGAAAACAAAAGGTCAACACTCTCCGATCTTCGCCTTTCGACTGTTGATTTATATGTTCATACTGAAAGTGATAGTAGACAAGAAATTATTGATATCGGCATCACACAAGTTTAACAACTATGTAGACAAGCAATAAGAAACTAAGTACTTATATGAAACAAATTGCTATATCTATTTCTCGGAAACGTGCCTCTTGGCAAATTGCGGCTCTAGAAGAACTTTATCAAACGGTGTTATCAATCCAAGTTATGTCTGCTTAGATAGAATCTGTTTGATATACATTTTGTGGTATTGGTTGGAATTTTTTTGTTTTATATAGCAAAGGTATTTAGTTAATGTACTACATTATACTCAGTCGATATTATTAGCATTGTTTATTAGTCTTGTTGCATGTTGTTGAGATTGTATCTTTTTTTTACTATGTTACACCAATTTGGGGTTAAGGAATTCTTTTACAGCCAATTCTAATAAACTATCCCAACCGATATATACGCGTTAATAGTAAGTATAAATCAATAAAAAAAAACTCATAAGTCAGCATGTCTAACAAATTTATACTGATTGGTCTAATTTTGCTTTGGATCTGACGGTAACGATTCAGATATTTTATAGAATCGGCTATTAAAATGCTAGGTTAACTATCAATATAGTACATGGTAGTAATAAAATTCAGTCCCAAATAACATAGAAATTTGAAGTTTAGAAGCGGTCTTTTTATGCCTTAGAGCTACGGCTGTAAGCCATAAAAACACCGCTACTGCCTAAGGGCAATCTTTACGCATCCTAAGATTATATAGTGTCTGTCACATTCTTAACACCTGTAGCTAAGCTTCAGTTTTCTAGGATAGTGGTGATGACTGGTGGCAGCTAAGATGTTTAATTTATATACGGCTTCGCTAAAAAAACTTAATAAAATGCTGTTTAGAAGCCCACTGTCATTGCCACGGCTTTTATGAAAAAAAAGTTGCTCATCAATCGATGATTTGCTAATACAATATAGATACACTATTGCCAAATTAATCTAGATGATTTATTGCTTATTTTTGTTTTTCATTACCGTTTTTTGTTATAGTTATTTTGTTATCCCAGGAAACTTTGATTCTGCCAAATCACGTTGTGGTTATTATCAATACATAAATATTTATAAATATAATGGTTCTAATAAATCAATCAGGACTCTTCTTGTTAAGATGTATTAATATTGTACTACATATTCTTCTAGATAATAACGAATGTACTAAGTGACTTGGGTTCGATGCCCGGGTCGGGCAAAGTGATATTGGATTTTTCTAGGCTTTTATAGGCTCGCCGCTTATCACATCATGGGACGGAATACGCACGGCGAAAATTGGGTGCACTAGTTGTGCCTCTGCCTACCCCTCCGGGGATATAAGGCGCGAGTATGCGTATGCGTACTAAGTGAGTAAATGTTATTAAATGACGCTTGGATCTTTGTTGCTTAATCTATACTAGTATTATCAAGAGGAAAAGTTTGTGAGTTTGTTTGTAGATTTGTAAGGGCTAATCTCTGGAACTACTGAAACGATTTTGAAAATTCTTTCACTTATAAAATAAATTTTTACCCCGGGAAAATATTAAGCGGGTCTATTATCTCGGAAAAACTTAATCACGCAGGTAGAGCCGCAAGCAAAAGCAATCATCTATTAGGGTGAAATTAAATTTATGGAATCTTTTTGAGTTAGTATAATCTTTATTATTATAGATATTAGTTTGTTATTATTTTATTACCAGCTGTGCCCACAACGTCTGTGCGGACTTAGATCTGTCTCAGTCTATATTATTATACCCCTCTTAATAGGTACACTACTTAGGTACTTAACACAGAACACACGTGTGTGACCCGTGTCCTCCGTATGGCCATTTGTCAGCATAAAGCTTCATATTTTTAACCCCCGACGGAAAAAGAGGGGTGTTTAAGTTTAAGTTGTGGATCTGTATGTCTGTCTGTGGCATCATAGCTCCAAAATTAATGAACCGATATCGATACGTTTTTTTAATTGATAGTTCATGTGATCGAGGTGGTTCTTAGCTACAATTTGGAAAGTTATGTACGCCGTACTTGTTGTACATATCAGTGACTATATTATTATATTCATTCCAATGTAATTACCTGTAATGTACTAACATGTACAACGTGGCAGTGCTTATAAATAAATAAGATCTATTCAGGCGTTTGAAGATATCTGCTCATTCCCTACATTCACAAGTCCGATTGCCTTGACATTTGGTGTACTGTAACTTCGATGGTATTTTCAAGACATGGCAAAATTAAGCTGATGCTGTAGTATCAAGTAGTCTGCGGAATACCCAACTCCTCATTAACTTACAGCAGATATAGCGTGTTTGGGCTCATAAGAATAGTTTCAATGAATACGTGTTAGATGGATGATGATCGAGGCCCCATGGTGGAGAAAAAAATAATTTAAACAGTTTGAAATAAATATTAAATTAAAGATTTATTCAATAATTCGATTTTGAATCACTTGCGTAGTTTTAGAATGATAGATTCCAACGAACATCCAAGCAAACGAAGATTCCAAAAGTTTTTTTTACGTTATTTTACCTATTTATCGTCTTTCAGCAATTTTTTTCCACAAATATTTTAAGGTTTAATACAAAAAATCTATTTTATTAAATATAGATAGATAGATGTATAAATTATACAATATAGTTGATTTGTAGTGACTTTATAGTTTTTTTTCAACTAGACTTTAACTTTGTCTTGAAGAAACTTAAAAGAATTACCTTCGTAAAAATATACAAGTGGTCGTTAGGTAACTTGATGAATACGCACAAATAACAAATGCACCCGTCTTACCATTTCCCTGGCTTTCACAAAGGTCAAAGTGATTCCACTGTCAATGTAATCAGAGATAAAGGACGAATTAAGCCGAGCCCAGATTTATTTGAGGCTGTCCTGTAACAGTTCTCTGGCAAATACTTTTTACTATTCTCCTTAGACAAGGGATTCGGTGATTGTGGTTTAATCAAATACAGCTTCGGTTAGTCTGAAGAGGATCTTTGTTATGAATAAGTATTTCAGAATAAGAGATTTCGTACGTGGTATGACTCGTTCTGAGGTCTCGGGTTTGATCACCGGTTAGGGTAAGTTTATCTTGGACTATTCTGTTTAGTATCAGCATGAACTCTACATTTGCGCCTATGATTGTATGTTACTTAGCTAGCTAAATGTGGGTGCTGTGTATTTCTGCCTACCCCTAAAAAGCGATTGGTCCCATGTATGTATATAGAAGTTAGATACAGTTTTAAATAATGCTATTATAATTCTATTTGCTATGATTTCATACTTTGGCTTTATGAGCAATTTGAAAAAAAGATTTTTTGTGACAAAAAGACGTTTTGATTAATTTGTCTTTTCATTCATTTGCTAAATAAAAAAACCGCGTCTTTGTGCAGCCACGCCTCGCAATCTCAACGTTATTTAATCTTAGGTTGAATGTTTTCTTCTACAGTCTGGTTCGTATTCGTCCAAGAGTTCCGTTGTATGTTGAGAAAAACCTTATTTAAAATCCTTTTTCATTATGACCAACATGTTATATGAGCTGAATAACAATATTAGTTGAGGTTTTGGCGGGAACTTGGTAGTGTCATGAGGTGCTCTTGTTTTAATTCATTATTTTGGTGATACTTAGTGTTATATTGCATAATTATGGTGGTATATTATCCAATATAGTTCTATTAAAGGGCTCAAATGAAGTGAATTGAAATAACTGTGCTAGTCAAGTGTTTGTTTTGTTGCCGCCAAAACTCCTCGATAAAGTCTTGGTAAGGTAGCCACTGCTTTACTTCGACATAGTACTACTACTACTGAGGATAACAAAGAAACAATATTATATAGTATGTAACTTCTAAAAACTTTGACACTGGCAGATGCGCAAACCGCGCCTTGCCAAAGAGAAAAAGAAAGAAACAATATTAGTTGAAGCGACTAATTATAAACACGAAAATAAGTTTATCCGTTTTACCAAAAATATAAATAGCAATGAATATTGAAAAAAAAAAATTTATGGTTCCGCATGCATGTATTATAGTATAAAGCTAACCTTTGGCTAAATTAAGTTTAAATAGTTATTTGATTGAACTTTACTGATAAAAATATTTAAGATTTGGCTTTTGTAGACTAAGGCGCCGTTGTTTCAACAGTGTTTCAGTTAAGGCTCTTATCATACTGGCGAATAGCGAACGAATTTACGCCGAGCCGAAGGCGCTGCGTGCTCGCCTAGTGTAATAATATAGTTAAGTTGACCACGGATGAAAGAACTCGGGCTTAATGATACCTATTATAGGTTTAGATACTTATTTGAGTGAACTTTAATGTTATCAAAGATTTATGATTTAGTTTTGTATACTTTGGTAATTTCTCATTATTTGAATATTGCTTTATCTAAAAAAATATACTCTAGTCAACCAACTCGATCTTGACCGTTTTTAAGGCCACAAGAGTGACTGTTGTATTTGTTACTACAATATTTTGTTACTTACTATGAAAACTCATTCGAGATTCGGTCGAGAATCTTTCATACCGAATTAACGGTTTAATACTTCAACCCATTGCAGATCTGGGTATATTAAATGAAGTAGTAAAAGTAGATGATTTCTGTTATAAGCACGACACTTCGTTTGCCGCCTCGTGAACTATGATAGGATATCAAGATTTGATCTTAGTTAAGGATTTATTTTTGTGCTTTGTTTTTCCTACTGTTTATTGTATCTTAATTTATACCAAGAACATAATATATGCCATACTGGATTGAATTTGGAATAATGTCCCTGTTTTTGGATAAATATGAAATATTATTTTATATTATAATATTTTCCAACAGCGTCTTATTTCTATTCAGGTGATTTAATAATCTTCTACAATCCTTTAAATTGTTATTTCTCTGATATCGATATACGATAGGTATCCTTAGAAAATGTTTGAGTTATTTTCGTTCATATAAGGAAAAAATACGAAAATTAGTACATCTTAATACTAACTATAACAAATAAAATGCTCCGAGTATTTCAAATAGTATTAAAGTGTTTTAACACAAGACAAATCAAACCACAGTAACCGGCGCAACCAATGACAAATGACTCTTCCTTGCTAAATATTCGGCCCTTGGTCTTGAATGTCCAATTTGTGATTCGCTGTCGAGAATAGATTGGGTCTATTGGCCTTTGTCTGGGATTTCGCCTTTAGTACTTCTTTTGTTATTAATGCGGTCTATCTAGTTGATAGGTTTTTTAGCCTAAAGAGAACCGAACTTAAATTTCGATTAAGGTCACCTACTTTTTGTTTTCTTTTATTATTTGAAAAGATGGTTCTAGCATCAAGTGGTTTGAATCATTTTAAGTATTTTAGGCAGAAATCGTATTCTGCAGTTGGTTTTTTATTACAAATTGATACAATATAGTAACGATTTAAAATAAGAACACACATTTTTTTTTATATAGTGGCATTTGTGTTCACATTTTGCCAATGTCAAGTTTGGTTTGTCTATTTTATTATCTGTAGTATGTCGAAGTAAAGCAGTGGCTACTTTACCAAGACTTTATCGAGGAGTTTTGGCGGTAACAAAAAAAACACTTGATTAGCACAATTATTTCAATTCACTTCATTTCAGCTCTTTAATAGAACTATATTGGATAATATACCACCATAATTATGCAATATAACACTAAGTATCACCAAAATAATGAATTAAAACAAGAGCACCTCATGACACTTCCAAGTTCCCGCCAAAACTCGTCAAGAACACACAATTGTAAGAATATTATGTCGATAAAAAAATACACAGGAAGTTACGTTTAAAACCTTTATTTCTAGACATTGTATGTTCATGGTGTGTTAACAATTACATTTTGTGTATTGTAAAACAAGAAAATATTGTTTATTTTATTTACAACATCTTATAACTACATGTAAGTACAGAGTATAGGAAATAATAAGTATAAAGCGATATAAAAGTTTTATTATAAAATTTAAAAGAATTTCTGACAGTAAATAAATTTAACTCATATTATACAAGGATAGTAACAATGTCATGTTAAGTACAGCCCAAATATCAACTTCTGTAGTTTCTATAAGTTTTATATTTAAATTATGCCCGAATTAAAATATAAATCCGTTAAATAAATTTTGCTAAAAAAAAGTAGAGAATATAAAGCTCTAAACTTATTAAAGCGAAAACTTATCACGTGTCTCATAAAATATTTTATTTGTTTTAGACCTGTATAAAAAACAACAAACAAACTATTCAATGATAAATGATGACAGCTCTATCACACTTGTTTTCTCTTAGAATACAAACTGAATGCCAGGGGCGTAGTCAAGTTTAATGTTGGGGCACTTGGCTACATAAATACTATAATATTATAATTTATCTTTTCACATGGATAATCTATAATCATTGATAAAAAAATACATATTTTTAATACAAATTGATAAGAAGAGAAAACAGATGAATTACGCCTCGTTAAACATAATTGGTGTGCATATAAAATATATTTATAAAACTATGTACACATACATTTACAATCTAATGAATCAGATAGACATAATATAATACATGAACTTTAACTTAAAATGTTGGCTACGTCCGTACAAAATAGTATACAAGTGATTATGACAATGTTAATGATGTAGAGAAGGGGATATACGGCCATAGATTATAAATCATCTATCTCATACGCAAAACGCGTAGATTCATTTCATTAAGTATGTTAATTTCATTGCATTTGCACTGATATGCTACCCCAAACGAACAACGGTTGGCGTGATCAACTGCTTTCTTGAATTATTTAATCAAATTTTATTTTTTTAATCCATTTCATTTTGGCCAAATAGGACCTACTAAATCTATTGCAATACGTACCTGCTATTGTTGCCACATCCTTAACATTTCCATAAACGATTAGACTACATGACTAGAGTTTAACTCCAATAATTTGGCACCAATTATCTATTTTAACCTAAAAATGTCCTCATAAATTACGATTACAATACTTAATTACGTATTTACATGTATTTGGTACAAGAGATCCGAGTCATACAAAATTGTAGACTGAAAAGTAAGTTTTTAATGAATAGTCCCTGTATTCTGTTTGCTACTTACATTATAATAAATACGTTTTTCAAACAGTAATACATATAGTTTGCTAAAGTATATAGTAACTTTTTTATAAAAAGTAAGAGAAATGTATGTCACCTTTTAATCAATATTTGACGTTCTACATAATATTGGTTTTGATATTTGGTTTTTTGTCGAAAACAAAGAACTTTTCATGGTCATCGCAAGCCTTTCGAATAAAACTTTGGGTAAGACACGCAAATTTCTTGAACCTAACTGCATTTTAAAAACAAAAGTTCAAAATGCAGTTAGTTTTAAGTTTATTAACAATTATATTATTTATTCCTTTTTACGAGGGCTGAAAACTAAAACGATAGATGTTAAATATTCGTAAAACACAAATAACAATAGAATACCATACATAATACTTAATGGATATATTAAAATTTCACAAGGAATGGTTTGTATACACTTTGATATTCGTTTTCATTCTTCGTGAACATAAACGTCTTTAAGATTTAAAAGCGGTTTGTCGAATATTGCGGTGATGTGGTTTTGTGGGACAATAGTAGAATTAATAGTAAATTTCATTATTTCCAACATAATAATGTAATAATTTATTGTGTTTACAAGTTGGCGGCGTGATAAAAGTAAAAAGCAAATTGCCTCGGAAAGCACGTAAAGCCGTTGGCCCTGCGACTGATCTCTCTCCGGTCATGTCGGATTGCCGTCTCACCGGACTGTGATAGTGAAGGAATAGCGAGTGCACCTGTGTATTGCGCACACACTTGTGCACTATAATATCTCCTGCGTACCTGGCTGATCTCCGTTGAGATTGGCCGCCGTGGCCGAAACTGGCTAGGAGGATTACGTTACGTTGCGTTACGTTAAATATGATTAAATTGTAATTATATTTTTAGTGGTTTTGGGTGCTTAGCTTTTAGTAATTAATGATTACAATAAACACAGTACGACGCCTATTTTTTCTAAAAAAATCTTTGGCCATCTGTGATTAATGCCAGTACCTAATAAAATGTTTTATTATTTAAAAATAAAAATGTTGCCAACGATATTTTAAAAAACACGTAAAACATATTGTTACATTGTAACATCACTACACATCCATTAACATATTATTATAACACCTTAAATCTTACATTAAAGTATGCTTATAAAATACTACAAGAAGGTATCATCTCTCCTGTTCTGTTGGCAGTTGTTATTGTTTTGCTGGCCTTCGGGCAAATGGAGCCTCACTTTACGGGAATTTGTGCTGTTGCAATGTATCCTTGGTTTTGGGTATTTCACGCTGTCATCTTTTACCTGAAGATTAGATTTATTTTGCACTAGTTGTTGCTTGCGGCTTCGCCTGCGTGGAAGTCTCTTTAAAGTTAGATTGGATGAAATTTAGAACACAGGTAGAGTCCTATATAAAACATCGGCTACGATTTGTTACAGAAAAGCACACAGAGCGCAAGGACTTCTACGCAGGCACAGACTCGATCAAAAACTACACGCACATCCTCACGCCCGAAGGGGTAAGCAGAGGCGCAACAAGTGCATCCACTTTTCGTTCCTTCCCATGATTATATAGGGATTGAGCCTATCGCTATCATTATTATCAAGTCTACTGCTGAATATAGGCCTGCCCTAAAAAAATCCAGACGGACCTGTCAAAAGCGGCCTGCATGTTCCTGCGACCTATCGCCACATAGGGCACAAATTCCAAATGCCGGGTAATACTGAGCAGAAACACCCATTATCAATTTACTCGACCCGGGAATTGAACCCGAAACCTCAGCATGGCAGTCGTACCGTAATACAACTACGCCACCGAGGCAGATTCAAAATCTAGTAAACAAATAAAATTGAATAAATAATAAATAAGCTTTAAAATAATTTTACTATCTAAAATGTTTTAAAAGCTTTTAGCTTAAGTCTTGGCACACAACGTGCTTTGATAGACTTAAGTTAGTTAGCTAAGAACTAAGAAAATCAAAAAGTTTAACGGATTAATTTAATAAGAATATAAGTATGAAATTTAACTGGAAATATTTTGCATCCTTAATGGTTAAAAAAGCGTTGGGTATGGAAATATTTTTTGCCAGGGTACATTCTATTCGTAGATACCTTTTTAGTCCTGTGACGTAAGAAAATAGGAATTATTTTGTTCTCAACTAAAAAAGAGATCCTAATTATTATATCTTGAAACTAAATACGCTTCAAAAGCAAAGCTCCGAAGAATATTTATTATACCTCAAAGGATAGTCCAAACCAAGATTCAAACACTAACGATAGAAGTTCTTACCCTGATAGTGAGATCGCGTCGAGTCCTCCGGTGCGACGAAGTAAGCAGCTCGGTGTGTGCACGCGACTCATTACCCGCCGGACTATCGTTGGATTTCACGGTGCACCACAGCCACTTATATGGGGGAATGTTCCTGATGAGATTGAAAAGAATATATTTCAAGAACAAAAATATATATTTTTAGGTTTAAGAACAACTTTATTTCTCATGAAGAATTGCATACATAATTCACTTACTGAGAAACAATGTTTAAAAACTAAAATTTATATCTAGAGCGCACAAAGGTAGGTACGCAGTGATATTTTAACAATATGTGCAGATACGGCACCTATACTGTAGTCGGCTCTCAAAAACTGCACATTATCCCACATATAGTTAATTTAATATTACAATAACAAACAATATCATGACACGTGAAAGTATTACGGCATATCATAATTCTCATTATTATCATATAGAAAATTTTATCGAACATTCTTTAGACTTTAACAGACTTTAACAATTCTAACAGATTCTGTTACGATACTAAGGCCGATTGTGCTAATTAGTTCAATTTTAGTGTGCCATTTGGAGACTGTTTATAACGCATCTACACCTTTTTTCAAACATCATTGTAGGTACGTAAACAGAAATAATAGCAAAAATGTGGGTAAACATATAGCAAACAGTAAGAAACTTGTTCCTAGCTGAGCAGGACATGAGTGCATGAATTGATTGTACTAGATGAGGCATTGATGGCATAGTCTCTTATCAACACATTTTTTTTTTTTTTGTTGTTATTATTTTTTCATTAGTTTGCGTTTAATTTTAGAAATTATTAATACATATTTTAGTTTAAAGGTAAACTAAAAACTTGTGTTGTGGTGTAACTTAAGAAATTGTTTTTTTTTTTTTTTTTTTTTTTTTTTTAACATAAATTATTCTTTTTATTTCCTTATTTGTATGTATTAATTGTATAAATTTTAAGTAGCTTTCTGAATCGGGCATAACTTTTTTCTTTTTTTATTTCCGTTGGTAGTTTATTGTAAATTTTGACGCCCTCAAACTCCAAATTTCTTTTTCCATAGTTAGTTCTAGGTGGGCGGGTCACTAAGTAACTAGCACGTCTTAAATTAATCTTTCGTGTTTGTTGTTTTGTTACAAACTTTAAATTCGAATGGATTTCCTTATTTAATATTTTACGAATAAGAATACATGTGTAGTATATGTACGTTTGTTTTATATTCATTATTTTTGTTTCCTCATATATCTTTTCAGTAGGTGTACGAAATTTATAGTTAAATAAGGTTTTAATTAATCTATTCTGAACTCGTTGGATTGGATCTATATTGGTCTTTGCTGCTGTGCCCCAGATTTCAATGAGATAGTCGATATGAGGTTTAACCAGAGAATTGTAAATAAGATATCGTACTGTTCGAGGGAGACAATTTGTTATATTACGTAGTGTCCCTGTAAGTGGAATTAGTTTAAGTTTAATTTTTTCTAGGTGTGGCTTCCAAGTTAGGTTACTATCTAAGATAAGTCCGAGATATTTTTCTTTAGGTTTTCGTTCAAGTAGTTGGCCGTCTAATTTAAGTTCAAGATTATCATTTATTGTTTTGTTTTTTGCTGCAAAAATTACATAATTTGTTTTCGTTATATTAATAGTTAAAAGATTTGACTGAAACCACTCATTTAGTAGATTAAGATCATTCTGAGCGTCAGCTATTATTGTTTCGACTGAGTATCCAAAGTAAAAGAGACTTGTATCATCTGCATAGAGGGAGATGTCACCTTTGAGATCTAGCTCACTGATATTGTTAATATAAATAAGGAACATGAGGGGACCCAATATTGATCCCTGAGGGACGCCAAAATTGAGGACACTGGGACTGCTTTCATATTCACCTATTTTTACTATTTGTTTACGGTTCTCCATATATGATCTAAAAATATCAAGTGCTTTGCTTGTAACACCACTGAGTTCTAGTTTTTGTAATAATAAGTCATGGCTGATGGTGTCAAAGGCTTTTCTAAGATCAATAAATATACCTAAAACCACTTGTTTTTGATCAATTTTGTTTTTAATTTTGGTTACGAGATCAATTGTAGCTGCAAGAGTATTTGATTGAGGTCTAAATCCATACTGTTTAGGGTATAGGAAGCTTTTTGATTTAAGGAATGATATTAATCGGTTATAAAGAATCTTCTCGAAAACCTTAGAAATCACCGGGAGAACCGATATAGGTCGGTAATTGCACGGGTCAAATTTACTTCCGGTTTTATAAACTGGTACAATTTTTGCTACTTTTAAATCGTTGGGAAAGATACCCCGTGCCATACAATAGTTAATGCAGGCTGTAAGTTTCGAGGCAATAGTATCTTTCACGCATTTAATAATTTTTGTACTAATACCATCAATGCCAGATGCAGTATTACAGTCCAAATGTTTAATTATGGTCATAACTTCCATCGTAGTTGCTGGTTTCAGAGACTGTAATTCCGTTTTATCAGATGGCCTACTTTCTTCCACGATTCGACTTCCTTTTGATTTATTAGAAATCATGTGTGCTAGGGTTGAGCCAATAGTAGAAAAGTATGAATTGAAACTCTCACATATTTCTTTTTGATCTGTAATAGTACCAGCTTCCGTTTCAAGTTTGTCTGGTCCAGTTCTGTCACGTAGTTTGTTTTTCGACAAATCGTTTATGAGCCGCCACATTTTTCGTGGTTTACTTGAAGTTTCTTCAAACCTCTTTAAATAATAGTCTCTTTTCGCTTTTCTTATATTGTGTGATACTATAGCTTTTATATGCTCATACTCTGCCTTTAATTTCGTATCTGTCGCATTTGTTTTATATTGTTGCCATATTGTGTTCTTGTTATTTATCTCTTCCAATAGTTCTTTTTTGATCCAATCTTGCCGTGGGGGATTCAGCTGTTTAACTTTTGTAATTCTGCTCTTATTTAAACAAGACTGTAATTTTTCTGCCAGTTTCTCATATTCTGGCTCTTCATAATATTTAAGACATTCATCCAGGCATTTATAAAGTTTATCGTGGTCCACTGCGCTATACTTCTGTTTTATAATAGGTGGGGGTTGGTATTGCTTTATCTCCAGTAGTATCTGTTTGTGGTCAGACATTGAAGATTCCATAGTTACAAAATTAAAGTTATTTTCACTTAAATTACAAGAGACATGATCTAATATTGTCTTAGTTGAGGTTGTTTCACGGGTACAATGTTTTGTACTTATTTTATTCAGAATTTTGTAGTTGTTTTCTTTTAAAGTGTTCTTATAAGTACGTGTCGCTAAGTCCGGGTTGAGTAAATCTAAGTTATAATCGCCAAAGACTATTGCTCGTTTCAAGTCATGTAATTGTTGATTGTATATCTCGAGAAAGTTATCCATATTTATTTTATTGGGTTTATAGATAGCGCCAATATTAAGAGAAAATTTTTTCACGTATACCCAGAGATAGTGAGTATCATCCACGCACTTTTCTTCAACAAGGTGATGTTTGAGATTGTTGTGCACAAAGATTGACACTCCACCTCCCCTTTTATTTTGTCTATAATTGTAGTAATGGGTATAAGAGGGTATCGCGAGCATTTTTGCCTCATCTTCACTCTTAATCCAAGTTTCCGAAAGTATAATAATATGTATAGTTACTTGTAGGGAAGCAATAACACATCTAAGCTCGTCAAATTTTCCCGGTTTGACGATACTACGAGCGTTGGCATAAAAAAATTTCAAAGATTTTTTTGTAAAAACAATATCTGAGTAATTATTGGTTATTTGGTATGTTATTTTCTCTTTGGATGACGTTAGTTTTTTGGAGTATCCTTTGTTGTGCATGCAGCTTGCGTTTCTTTAGGTGAGACTATTTTTGGTATACCCTTGATATACTTGATGTTGAGACCAATTTCTCCGCTTGAGGTGCGTTGCTGAAGCTTCTCTTTTACGCTTTTTAGGTATTTCCGTTGATATGGCGTTTGATCCGAAAATATTTTGATGTGTTCTACGTCAATCTTATTCCTATTACGTAGTATATTTTTTACTGTGTCTTCAGACGAGAAACATACTTTTATTGCACGAGGTTGCTCTGGTTTATATTTTCCAAGACGAAATATTCTAGTAGGTTGAGGGCAGCCGTTATGTATGAGCTCAGTTATTCGCAGTATCTCTGCCTTATCGTAGTCTTGTCGCCTGGTTGCAGTAGTATTCTGGGATTCAGGGATTCCAACAACTACAATATTTTTGGCTCGGAAATTTCGTTCTTCGATTTCAGAGAAGATTTCATCATGAGTGGTAGATGTTTGATCCGAAGATGAAGGTGCCATATTTTTTAAGTTATTGACATCGGCTTCAATTACCTTCATTTTCTTTTCTGTACTTTCGGCAACAACAGATAATTTTAAAAGTTGATCTTTTAAATTTTTATTCTCTAAGATAATATTTTGCATGGTACAGCTAATATTACTGACTTCAACTTTTATCGCAGCAACATCTAGAGAAAGCTTATTTATACTTTCAGTTTGTTCGTTCTTAGAAGATTTTAATAACTCCATCATTTCAAACATTTGATTTTTTATTTCCTCAATATCAGACTTAATCGCTACATTATCATCAGGTAACTTTCGTTTATTACGAAGAATAATCTGTGGTGTGGTTTCTATTTGTGGTTCAAATAAATTAGGATACGATCCGCTGCGTCCCGCACCCATGCCACCTCCAGGCGGTGAGCGTGGTATGCTCATTGTAGCTCTATGTAGGAATTACTCACGTGGAGTTGCGTGTACGCCGCCGTCAGGTGCGTGCGGTGCGGAAATACAGTGATAGATATTCCGTCCTTGTTACTCGAGGGGGTGAAGAGCGGTTACCGCGTCGATGCCGCGCTCATTACTTGAAGCTCAAAACAATTGCGTTGTATGTCACTTGCGGCCGATTTTGGAAAAAAATGTCGTAATTAGATGCCGTAAGGGTCGTAATTAGCTAATGACCTTTTTTGAGTCTATTAAAATAAATAGGAACACGTCCGCTCTGTGCGCTCGCTTACTAGACATACAAAGACATTAAACAGTATAGATATAGACTGGACATGAGGACCAAATTTTTTGTCCGAAAGTTATTACAAATTATAAAGTCGCTGTCTTAACTGACATGTCCGGTATGCTTAAATTTTGTAAAAATAATATTTTGGAAAGATATATATCAATATATGCATTACGAGCATGTCAAAGTATGGTCTAATGAACTTTACATGGGTATTTTGTTATTTCACGGTAGATTGAGTTACTGACGAACAGGCTCAAAATTTTAGTATGACAATTTTCCCAATGTCCACTCTATAAAATCTTAAAACTGTTTGTGTACATAGCATTACGACTTTTTCTTTTTTCAGATAGGTAGTATATATTTTTCGTTAGGTATGTTAGGAGTATACGTAATAAGGGGTCCAGTCTATTGCCAGACTCCGGGCTGATATTGATTGATGAAAAAAAAACTTTTAAATGAAGGATAATAAGAAAATAATATTCATAAAATATTATTTTAGTGTACAAATAAAAATGAATATAGAAGGTACATACACGATGAAGTTAAAAAACTAACAGGGTCGTATTTTTAAAATATATCATAAACATGCAACTAATTAGTTTTAACGTATTTTAAACGTCGCTGATCGAAACTGAAAACAATTAATTAGATGTTGACCTTTTTATGATTTCCAAAAATAACTTCGAAAAAGCGATTTGGTAATTAAAATTTTTGATTGTTTGGGAATCGGCATCATTCATTTCTGTTGTTTTATCCTTTGTTCGGTAACTTTGGGATTCAAATGTCAAACACTAGAGATCGGTAAACGTTGAAACGTTCGCTAATTAATTTTAATTTGATGAAAACTTGTTCTTGACATGTCTTGGTTTATAAATGGCTTTGTATGCTTTAATAGGTGGTACTGGTGGTAGGTCTCTCATTATGTAAGAGGCCGTCTGGGTGGGTACCACCGCAATGTCTATTTCTACCGCCAAGCAACAGTGTGCATGCACTGTTGTGTTTCGGTTTGAAGGATATTGTAGCCAGTATAACTACTGGACATAATGAGACTTAACATCTTATGTCTCAGGATGACGAGTGCAGTGGAATGCCACTCAGTATTTTGTCAGTCAAGGTGCTGGATGGTGTTGCTACTGTTTATGGGTGGTCGTATCGCTTACCATCAGGCGAACGGCATGCTCGTCTCGTCATTCAAAGCAATAAAAAATAAATAAATAATAATTATAGAAACAAACTACAAGTAATGTGTTAAATTAGACAATTCATCAATTTATGAAAATTGTTGACTTTTATTTTATTTATTTATTTATTTGGGAAACATACAATATTTTAATTCTTATAAGCTAGGTAAGATAATATAAATACAGAAATCAATAAAGTTTTCACTTATAGACTGGACTCAAATATTAATTGACAGCAAAAACATATTTAACAACAACAAAACGACAAATAAACTCGATTCTTTTGCTAAAGGGGATTTGAGATATTATAATTGAACTCATTTAAGATAGAAGACTATCTATTAACGAACTGTTGCTAAGCTTATGTGCTATTCAGTAAAAAGAAAAATAAGAGAGCAAAATGAGAAGTAAGAAATACCTTAATATTCCTGCATTGACTGACTCCGAAATCTGGTCATGTATTCGAAGTCCGTCAACGACAGACCAGGATTCATAAATCGACTGTAAGAGGCAACAGATTCTTAAAGTGCGCGCCCAATAGGCGTTTTATGGGTTAAGTAAAAGCACATAAACCGTAGTGTCGTTTACTGCTAAGTGCAGTCGTTTTGTCTTTACTACGCAACCGTTAGTGTAGTTTTAGTGAGTTGACTATGTAGTTACGTTATAGTTCAGTTGTTGCTCACCGGGGTACACTATCCTTTGTGTTAGTGTTTTAGATATCGTTCCAAGACGTTTTTATAGTAACGATGTACCTAATGTTTTCTCCGGGAACTAGTTCGCGTACCTTTTCGTTTAACTGGTTTTTGTTACTTTTTGCGTTGGACATTTTAATTTTGTGGATATTAAATTTATTTTAACCAGAAATATGAGTGCTACTGCTAGTATGAGTGGCGATAGCGTAGTCGGTAGTGGAACGGACTGCCGAGACGAATGTCCGCAGGTTCAAAACCAAGGCCACGCACTTCTGAATTTTCTAAAAAGTTATGTGTGTATTCTTTGTGAATTATCGCTCGTTTTAACGGTGACGGAAAAACATCGTGAGGAAACCTGCAAACCTGAGAAGTTCTCAAAAAGAATTTCGAAGGTATGTGAAGTCTTCCAACCCGCACTAGGCCAGCGTGGTGGACTAAGATCTAAACCCTCTCATATGTAGAGGTGGCCCGGGCTCAGCAGTAGGCAGTATATAATACAGGGCTGGTGTGGTATGCTATAGTAAGAATGCTATGCTAGTATATAGATAACAATTCTAAAGTTTGCATTTCATCCTGAAATAATTTGATTTATTTATTGCTCATATTTTTATAATAATACCAGCCCTGTATTTTATACTGCCCACTGCTGAACACAGGCCTCCTCTTTTACACCACGCGTAGTGCGGGTTCGGACTTGGGAGACGTCATTTATTTCCGATTTTTTAAAATATTATTCTCAGGACTCACATTCTTGTACCACTTTCAAAAGAGAAAGGGTTGGAATACATGCACCCTGGCTTATCAACGGAGTCATTCCACTTCAGTTCGTTTGTTCGAAAATCTTATCAGTCGTGTACGGTTGAGCATGAGTGATGTTCCTTTTTTAAATTAACGGGAATTCTCTTACAGATTTGTGGATATTAGCGTAAAAATTCGGGTAGATAATACTATGTAGGTACCTACTCTATTATAAACATGCAAAAATCAAACTTTATGTGAGATACGAAAGCTTAATTTTCTTTTATATGCTCGTAATTACCGGAATATGTATTCATTGCGTTCTCTTATAAATTCGTTTTAATATCATGCTATGCAGTTTATGGAGGCTTTTAATGTTGCAGAAAATAAGATTTAAATCTTTGTCAGTAAATAAAGAAAATGACTAGAACTAAAATCTTTGTCACTTTATACGAAGAAAAAGTCTAAACCCTTTTGTTTAGAGAAACGATAAATTATCCCTGAGATCTTCACCTAAGTTCACCGAAGTTTGGGCAAATTCTTTTGTAAGCCAAACAATACAACATTTACCTTCCGTCGTAAATCATCAAAATGTGCTGAAACTTCACTGAGCCAAATAAATGAATTAAGTCCAGACTCTAACGAGCTTGAAAACAACTAATTAATCTTCACTCCGCACAAAGGGCTATGATTGACATTTCCGAAGTTATGCCTTTAGGAATTACGCTTGTAATTGTTAATTTCGTGTGCGTGTTAATTATGAATGTAACCGCGAAGTGTAGAATGTAAACTGTTGACATAATAGAAAAATACGTGAAAATAAGTATGTATACTTAGTTTTTTTTATTTTTATGGCATTGAATGACGAGACGAACATGCCGTTCGCTTGATGGTAAGGGATACGACCACCCATAAACAGTAGCAACACCATCCAGCACTTTGAGTTACAAAGTACTGTGCGGCATTCCACTACGCTCGTCATCCTGAGACATAAGATGTTAAGTCTCACTATGTCCTGTAGTTACACTGGCTACAATGTCCTTCAAACCGAAACACAACAGTGCATGCACACCGCTGCTTGGCGGTAGAAATAGACATTGCGGTGGTACCCACCCAGACGAGCTCTAACATATGATTATGAGAGCCGTACCACCAGTAGAAGTTATTGGAATTGTATATGACATAACGCTTTGAAAAAGGTCGAGGTTTGCATTCCCGAACGAGCACATTGTGTTTGTGTAATCCAATGTTTATTCCTGGTCGGCATGTCGCGAATACAAGTTGTTCATAATTTTAGAAACCCACTGCCCAGTAAATTGTAACGTCAATAGAACTATGAATATCAGAACGAATCATTGTGTATAGTATACGCATCTTTTTGCCCCCTGGTATTGCACATGTTCATGGGCGGCGGTGATCACTTACCATCAGGTGAACCGTATGCTCGTTTGCCCCCTATATCATAAAAAAAACGTTGTGAATGTAGCGTTTTGTACTATATTTAGAAACAAATATTTTCCCGTTGAACTGTATGAAATGTCTGCTTACTCAACATATCCAGAGAATTTAGGTTGAATTGATTCATTTCGGTATAACCAAGTCCAATTTTCATCTCCATATATGTGTATGCTGATTCAACTTGCGCGTGGAAAGCAATGCTCTCCTAAATAACGGTATTATGTCTGTTAGGCTGAGAACACACTGAGAGCTGATTTTGATATTTTGTTTCAAGTTTTAAAGTCTATAACTGGTCTTTTTTTAGGTGTCTTTATCGCATTCCATTGTGGAGTCGGTGGGACACATTTTATCTAGCATGTTGTAAAACTATTTCGTTTCGTTTCGCCATTGTGCTGACGTCTGGATAGACGTTGACCTTGACGGGGTCCAATCTCTAGTATTTCTGTAAAACAAACACAGAACCTCCGTCCTGCCTACTTAACCTATGTACTGTATTAGTCTACATTAGTTTACTATATTGTAATTATGAGGGTAGGGTGTTTCTTTTAATAAATCAGTTAGCAACCGACCGCTGTGTTTAACTCACGTACACCACATTGGCGACGAGTTGTGATTTATTCGGACTAACCACGAGTGTAACTTATAAAAGTGTAATATGCCTATAGGTAAAATTGAACCATTCGACTTGTTCTCGGGACAATGGACATCATATGTTCGCCGTGTAGAACAATATATATTGTTGAACGGGATTAAAGAAGAATTAAAAGTGGCCACGTTGGTTACGTTAGTGGGCGAACGTACTTATAACCTCATGTGCGATTTATGTTCACCGGCCGTTCCGGAAGACAAGAAATTTACCGAACTAGTGGAGGTGGTGAAGAAGCATGTCGAACCGCAACGGTCAGATATAGCGGAAAGACAAGTATTTCGCGAACGCAAACAGAAAACGACTGAAACACTGACGGAATTTCTTCAACAACTTAAGCATTTGGCTACTACGTGCAATTTTGGAGCCAACCTAGAAGAAAACCTCCGTGACCAATTCGTTATAGGAATAGCGAGCGTGGAGATTAAGTCGCGGGTTCTAGGGGAGCGTGGATTAACGTATAAAAGAGCGGTGGAGCTAGCTTTGGGACTCGAGGCGGCAGAAAAACACGTCGAACAAGTGAGCGGGCGCTGCAGTTGGGGCGGTGCAGAAGCCTCGGCGAAATTTGGCAGCGGGAGTAGCGTGAGCGGCACGGGCGGCGGAGGCGCGGGTGGCGGCGCGGGCGCAGGCGCGGCGGGCGAAGGCCTGCATGCCGTGCGCGGCGGAGCGCCGGCCACAGGGCTTCGCGACAGCAGGGGCAACGGGTGTTGGCGATGCGGGAAACCGCATCACCCAGATAAGTGTCGTTTTAGAAACTATACGTGTGATAAATGTCAAACTAAAGGACATCTCAAAATTATGTGTAAAGTGCCGGAAACTAAAAATAAGAACAAAAGACATAATTTTATTATAGATAATGAGTCGGACGAAGACATGTATAACATAAGAGCATTTTCGATAAGAGATAAGCCTTTCTTTCTGGAGGTTAAAATTGGCAGTAAAGTATTAAATTGTGAGTTAGATACGGGTAGTAAGATATCAGCGATTAGTGAGGATTGTTATAAAGCTATGTTTTCCGAATATAAAATTTACCTCGACGAAATAAAACTATGTTCGTATTCAGGCGCTCGGATCGAACCGATTGGCTATATTCTAGTAAATGCTACTATTGAGTACGTTACTCGAGATAATTTAAAAATTTATATAATAAAAAACGGCGGTAGGCCGTTAATAGGTAGATGTTGGATTCGGAGTTTTAATATAAATCAATTATGTGTAAATAATATGGCACTGGATAGCAGCGAATATCGCCAGCGAATTATTAACGAGTTAAAAAAAGATTTTCCATCTGTGTTTCGGGATCAATTAGGCACTTGTAAGAAGGAGATTCGTTTGCAGCTCGCAGACACAGAACCGGTTTTCGTTCGGGCGCGCAGTGTTCCTTTGGCACTGCGAGCGGCGGTGGAGAAAGAAATTATTCGGTTGGAACGGGAAGGGTCTATTTATCCAGTAGAACATTCCGAGTATGGAACCCCTATAGTGCCAGTGGTCAAGCCATCAGGAGAGATTCGCATTTGTGGCGATTACAAGACCACTATTAATCCAAAATTAAAAATCCACTATCCGTTACCGCGTATAGACGAGTTATTTTCTGCCTTAAGTGGAGGGCAAGAATTCTCGTTGAAAATCTGTGTTTTATTCGCAGTTGAAGGAGGGAAAGCGTAGACCTGGAGGGCAGTTTTTGCGCTACAAAGATGTGCTCAAGCGACATTTAACCTCATGTAACATCACAACTACACAATGGGAAGAGCTTGCAGAACAGAGAAGTGTCTGGCGTAACTCTGTTGCTAAGGCGGTTGGAACTTTTGAAGAAAAACGGCTTGAAGATCTCGATGCAAAACGCCTACTTAAAAAGAACCGTCCTAAGCCTTCCTATAATTACACCTACAATTCTCTCGGCCAGTTGCACTGTGCGCCCTGCAACAGAGTCTTTAAAACCAAATTTGGATTTGCCAGCCATCTCCGATCGCATCTCCGGAGGTGACAAGGTTCGCCGTTGACGGATACGTCAAGGAGGACATCATCATCATCATCATCATCATCACATGCAGGTACCTCTCCACCCAGACTCGCAGGCTTGTACTACAATTTCCACACATGTAGGCACGTTTGCATTTCGACGCACGCCTTACGGGTTAAGTTGTGTTCCAGAGAAATTTCAAAAAATAATGGAGGAAACACTGCGTGGCCTACCTAGTACCGTTGTTTTCTTAGATGACATTTGTGTAACTGGGAAGGACCGGGAAACACATATAGCAAATTTGCGAGCTGTAATCGGACGGCTATCGGAAATGGGGTTAACAGTAAAAATTAATAAATGTAAATTTCTACAAGAAAGTGTGTCCTATCTCGGCTTTATTATAGATAGAAATGGGTTGCACCCAGATATGACTAAAGTCGAGGCTATTGTGAAAGCGCCCCGGCCAAATAATATAACACAGCTGAAGGCTTTTTTAGGTTTAATAAATTATTACGGAAAATTTGTTCCAAATCTTAGTTCTGTGCTCCATCCCCTATATAAATTATTAAAAATGAATACTGAGTGGCATTGGACTATCGATTGTGAAAATGCGTTTCTTAAGATAAAAAACATATTAGCATGCGACAAAGTATTGTATTATTATGATCCGTCATTGCCTTTGGTTTTATCCGTAGACAGTAGTGCGTACGGAATAGGAGCTGTATTAGCGCACCGATTTCCAGACGGGTCGGAGCGACCGGTCAGCTGTGCATCAAGGACATTGACCGTAACGGAAAAAAATTATAGCCAGCTAGATAAAGAGGCACTCGCAATTTTCTATGGTATACAAAAACATCATCAATTTCTTTTCGGTCGAAAATTTACATTAAAAAGTGATCACAAGCCGCTCGTATATATTTTTGGTCCAAGAGGGGGAATTCCACAAACTGCAGCAAGCAGACTTCAACGCTGGGCCGTGAAGCTGGCGGCGTACGACTTTGATATCGAGTATGTCTGCTCGAAAAACAATGGTAACGCGGATGCGTTATCAAGGTTGCCATTAACAGCAGACATTGAGGTAGGCAGGGAAAAGGGTCCAAAAATAAATTATTTGTGTTTTGTTGATGACACTTTGCCTATTAGTTACAAAGAAATAGGAGTTGAAACAAAACGAGATAGATTGCTGAGCCGAATTTATGGCTATATAATGTTTGGTTGGCCGGACAAGTGTGATATAGAAGAAGTAAGGCCTTTTTATTTTCGTCGCAACGAATTGTATATAGAACATGGCTGTATACTATATAAGTATAGGATAGTTATTCCACAAAAATTACAAAAACAAATATTATTAGAAGTACATCAAGGGCATTTGGGAATCGTAAAAATGAAGTCAATCGCGAGAAATTACATATATTGGCCCAGTATAGACAAAGATATTGAGCTATTAGGTCAAAACTGCAATGCATGTCGTAGTGTCCGCGACGCCCCTCCCCGGAGCTCGATACATCCGTGGGAGTTCCCAGCGGGCCCGTGGCAACGACTACATGCCGATTTCGGACAATTTGCGGGTAGATATTATATAATTGTAGTCGATACGTATAGTAAATGGGTGGAAGCAGAAGAAATACGAAATACGTCAGCATATGAAACAATAAATTTTTTTAGAAGCGTATTTGCGAGGTTTGGTTTACCATTACAACTAGTTACAGATAATGGGCCACCCTTTCAAAGCGCAGAATTCAAAGAATTCTGTTCAAAAAATTTTATTAGGCATACTACGTCATCCCCATATAGGCCACAAGGTAATGGTGCTGCAGAAAATTCAGTTAGGTTGATTAAAAACACGTTAAAAAAGGCTAGGCAAGAAGGTAAAGATTTAGTTACAAGTTTGAACCGGTTTTTGATGCAATATCGTAATACGGAACACATGACTACGGGAGTAGCTCCATCCGTAGCGTTACTAGGGCGACGACTACGTACGAAGCTAGATGCGCTACGCCCGAGTACGACTGATAAGGTGTGGCATGCGCAAAGCAAACAATCGGGGGCAGCAAACGGGACTGAAAGGGATTTTAGCATAGGTGATAAAGTTCTGGCACGAGATTATTCCAATAGGAGGGAAAAGTGGGTCGAAGGTTGTATTGTGAAAAAAACTGGACCAGTCTCGTATAAAGTGAATTTAGAAAACGGTGGGAATTACAGAAGACATACTGATCAATTGTTACCGGTAAAGAAGGGGAGATTTTCTTTTTGGGAACCAGGGGGAAATGAGAATACCGGAGGCAATGACGTATCAAGTGACTTAAATCTTTCGCGAAAATTAAGTTCCAATGATATTGAACACCAAAACCAAGCGGAAATACAGGCAGAAGCGTTAAAGCCCTCTCCTTCGGTGGCGATGGGACAAACAGAGAACCCGGCGATTGTAGCCATATCAAACTCACAGTCGCAAGCGCCGATGACACTCAGCGAGCGCGCTAAGCGTGCCCTTAGAAGGGAATACCGAAAAAAAGAAATGGATTAGGGAACTTAAAAATTAAACATATATTAAGAAAAAAAAATGTATTTAGTATTAGGTTTATTTTAGTATTGTTATGGCTAGATTTATTGTCTTAGTAAACAAGATATATAGGTACCTATTTTCGCTAGAGAGAATGGCTTATTGTAATGGATAGCGAGGTATACCGTATAATAAATATTTACATAAAAAAAAACCTGTCTAAATATTTTTTTTGTTTTTGGTGTAATTAAGTTGAGGGAGGGAAAATAGGTTAAGATTGATTACATTCATAATTATAAATATATATTATATATAGGAGGGAGATGTGTACTGTATTAGTCTACATTAGTTTACTATATTGTAATTATGAGGGTAGGGTGTTTCTTTTAATAAATCAGTTAGCAACGGACCGCTGTGTTTAACTCACGTACACCACAACCTAGTCACCAGCTTATAGTCCCTACACAATCAACATTTAGCATAGTGACATATCCTTAATGATTTCTTATATTTACGCGAATGTTAGACATTGAAATAAAACTATTTTGCGGATTTTATCGCGGTTTTTTAATTAATATTTTCTGCGTAGATCGGACCGTCATTAATAACAATATTTTTGAAAAAATGTGTAATTAAAAAATGAAGGTGCATATTGTAACATTAACTTTTCGGACCACCAACACCTCAGTCCGCCCCGTGACCACGAAGTGCTGCAAAGCCTTCGAAACGTCGGCAGAAAATATTAATTAAAAAACCGCGATAAAATCCGCAAAATAGTTTAATTTCGACATATCCTTAGTTATGTCCTGTGGGTATTATATACTAAGCTTACTAAGTGTTTGATACATCTTTATTAGTTGTTGCTATTTTCAACTTTATTATCGATATAAAGTAGGTATTTAAAATTATATACCACCTGAGTATTTTTTTTATGGCATTGAATGACGAGACGAGCATGCCGTTCGCCTGATGGTAAGCGATACGACCACCCATAAACAGTAGCAACACCATCCAGCACCTTGAGTTACAAAGTACTGTGTGGCATTCCACTGCGCTCGTCATCCTGAGATATAATATATTAAGTCTCACTTTGTCCTGTAGTTACACTGGCTACAATGTCTTTCAAACCGAAACACAACAGTGCATGCACACTGCTGCTCGGCGGTAGAAATAGATATTGCGGTGGTATCCACCCAGACGGAATCTTACATAATATGAGAGACCTACCACCAGTTCCTGGACCTTTATTACCAACTGTAATAAATAAATACTCTATTCTAATCTGAGTCCTGAGCATAGGCATTTAAATCCTCGCTTTATTTCCACTAATCCGACTGAACACGAACTAAACTTCTACAAGAAACTTACCTGAGGCTGACGAATATCCGATTGGAGAATATAAAGTAGATGACTGGGTTGGCGGCCGAGTTGAGGGGGGCGAGGCTTTGTATGAGAGAAGCAATCGCCACGTTCACTTGGGTATCTGGCACGTAGCCGTACACTTGGAGCAAGTCGAAGATCATGTACGGAGACCAGCAGAGGACGAACACTGTGAAGAAATATGAGATTAGTAAGGAAGTGTTGCCTACTTCATAACCGCGACAAACAAAACTTTAATGATGTGACGTAATGATTGATAGTAGACCGTATACTAGAAATGGGAGGGCCGTTTCTGAGATCGATTTCAAAGTCAGAAAACGTTTAGCACAATATTTCAGTTTAGTACATGATCTGAACATAATTCTATTTCTTTTTTATTTGATGTAAGCTACCGATTTCATTTAATTCATTTGAATAGAACGTTAATTTTCTTTAACATAATTTGTAAAAGGCTGAAGATAAGCGGGCTTATTTAAAAAGGTACTAATAAACTTCAAGATCCCTGATCTTGTTCCAAGATATCCCATGGTTCTCTCTACGGGGTTCTATTCAATAAGTCCTTGTTTGGACCTGCCTAGTGGTTTATACGTGACTTGCATGTGAATGTGCGAAGAGTTAAATTTTCATTGAAAAGATAACTAAGACTGGATTGCTCTTTGTTTCTTCGAGTGTTGCAGATTCTTATCGTGAACATTGGTGGATTTCAAATTGAATTTAAGATTTTTGATATTATTCTACAGAGTACTAGTTTTGTTCGGGTTTAATATATTTTTTTATACACTTATGGCAAAGTATTTCTACTACACCTAATGGTGAGTGAGTGGGACTGAATAGAGATGTTTATCCCTCAGCAGTTGGCACAATAGGGTATTTTCCTATGTTTGATTTTGTACATTGTTTTAGATGTAATAGATAATAATACGAAAAAGAAATTCTTCTGTGAAATCACCATCAAAATCGATTTAAAAATAAAGCAATTATTCAGTTTTGAAATATTCTTGTGAACAAAAGTGGGGGCGTGGTGTGGATATCGCGCTATCTCTTTCGCACATAGGCAGCGTTATGGCCGACGGCACTTGGTGACGTCACAGCCTAGTATCGCTGTTATTTGACAGCTAACTCTTCCACCAAACTTCAAAGCTTTATAACTTCCTTACTATTGCGCCAATTTTAATTTTTTTTTCCATTAGATTTTGAATAGCATACATTTTTCATAATTGTATTAAAAAAAAGTAGTCAACTACCCTATTATGCCGGCCTATTTAAAACTGGATACACAGGCTGATCAGGGTGTGGGTATGGTGAGGTCTGCAGCGCTAAATGAAACTCAGGTGTGCAAGATAGTCCACTGTATTATTGGTGATGATATAAGTCTGATAGAACCAGTGAGACCTTTTGTTATGTGCTCTGTATCGTGAACGTATATACCGTAGTCTGCAAAGAGAATCGTCCGAACTTGTCTCGACTTGTTTTTGGCGGGATGGTGTGACGTCCCGTCTGTGTTGCCACACGCATAAACTATATACTGACGTATAGTCTGTGGCGACAAGGGAATGCGACACATTTATGTGGACCACTATGGCGGGTGTACGGTGTGTACGGTGGTTGCTGAATATCGTACTACCAGCAAAATAAATAAAATACCAATGGGGACTATTGTGTTATAAAATGTGGCCTGTATTAAGTTAATAGTTAATTTGAGTGCCAGATATCCAAATATATCAGTGATTCTTCGGACAAACGTATCCAACCATTTTCACATTTATATCAACTTAATATTCTTATTAGAAATATATCTCTGACCCAAACGAAGAAGATTTCAGATCAAATTATTACATGATTCCTGAGATAGTTATGCACTCGTGTTGGAATTTAAATTTTTATTACCTATTTTGCGAGTATATAAATGAACTGCTCTAAACATAAGTAAACAAATACTGAATTGTATATATTTTTTTTCTCTACATAATGCAATGTATTTTATACCTTGAACTGATTTTGAAAAGAGCAACACTAGAGTTTCTTGCCCGTTCTTCTCTAGTGAGAACTGCTTTCCGAACTGGTGGTAGAGTTAATATTGACGGAATCTAAATAATGTATAACATTTTATGGGTTCGAATAAATTATTTCATTTCATTTCATATTTCATTTCATTTCATTTCATTTCAAACCCAAAATAATCCAAAACCCCACCCCAAAATCGGAAAACCTAATAAACGGAGCCCCAAACTTTTATCCTGTTACACAAAACTGAGTGATAGTCCTGATATGAATTTCAATACAACAAGAACCTGTGTTATATAATCACAAATTCTGAACGAAAACAACGTAGCTTAGGATAAGATCTGTGAGAAATATGGTAATTTACGCAATCAACAAGCACAGGGCTCTTCAGATAAGGAAAATTGGAAATATGGGCAAGTAAAATCTTATGGTGTAAGCACGTAGGTGATAAACAATTTTTGTTATAATATTTTCCTTTCACATCATTTTAATTTGTACTATTTGGGAGGATAGTGTGGGTTGCTATTATTGTGCATACAACATCTACTAAGAATAGGATAAAAAACTCGAGCTGATTTCGGCACAATAAACAATCTTAATAATCTACATTTTTTGCATTTTGAAAAAAGTGTTTTTTGCTAGTCCCCCTTTTGATTGGATAACTTACAGGAATTGAAAATACTAAATTGTCAGAGAATCGACATATCAAAATTAGAAATGGCGGGAACCACTACTTTTTATGAGCTCATCAAGGTAAAGTCGTAAATCAAAATCGAACTCCAAAATTACAGTGCTCTCTAAAAGCCCCAAGCTCTTTTAAATTTATATTTACTTCCGGAATAGGTTTGAGAATAGTTTCCATTCCTTACAATTGGCAATATTCAGTTTAGTGCATATTAGTTACTTTTAATAATCGTTTCTGGCTTTTGCAAGACATATGTGTGATGGTCGAGGCGTAACTCGAGGCAATCCTTTACTCGGAAAGTAGTTAATTACGAAATATACGCCTTAATTCGTTTTCTTGAAGTAACTGTTTATGGCTAACACTATATTTAATCCTAAGGCAAAAAGGTTTTGAACTCATTTTAAATAGCTCATTTTATATGCCAATGAAAAATACAAATTCACTCAAAAACAGCTGCTACTAATATTTTAACTGCTAATTTATTTATGATGATTTATGAGCGAAGTGCCATGGAGGATCCGTCCAGAGACATGATGGCGAGCTCGTAAACTTTTATTGTGCGACGGGTTTGCGGCCTCCTCTCGTATAACATATATTTCTTATGGATTTCTAAGAGATTTGACCTCATACGATATTTATTTGGTCAAAATAAATACAAGTAAAAAAACCGCACAATTTCTTTTACTGTAGAATAGATTGAAATAAACGGGTTTTAGGAGTTTGGCGGAGTCGGTTTTATATCATTTATAAAGAATGAGATGACTACTTTCTTTGCTGCCGCGCAGACGCTGTGAATTTCTGTCGAAACTGGGAAACACTACAGTACAATGAAAGTTATACTTAGACTCGCTTTCTGCCCAGGGCTTTACCCGCGTAGAAATCCGTCCGCGTAGAAGAATTCTAACCAACGTTTTAAAGTTATTTGCAAATATCTCAAACTGACGATAACTTTACCGATATCCGATTTTAATGAAACAATATCTATATTTTGCCCACAATTATACTCTGTTCACCTGCGAAAACCACACCAGAATTCATGTGTGTGATGTGCGCTAACAAACAAACAGAAAACAGACAAACAAGAATTCAGAAATCCGCTGAATTATGTTCTATTTATTTTCTTTAGTCGACCCTTTCTTTTTTATTAGGTAGGTGCTATTCTTTCAATGTTTAATTATAAGTATGTATAGATTATAATCGATCATTATGAGAAATACTTTTGCAGAATACGTATGACGTTGTATATACTTAGATTATGCAAAAGATACTCATCATCAGCCCTGTATTATATATTGCCCACTGCTGAGCACAGGCCTCCTCTACTACTGAGAGGGGTTAGGCCTTAGTCCACAAGATACTATTAAACTATAATTGCTCCTGATCGAAATATATTATGATATCAATAAGTACAATTCATCTGAAATGTAATAAGAAAAAAATCGCAGCAAAATACGCCCTCCATTATGCAAAGCTATCATCATAATATGCCCGGAGTAGTGCGTTGATAAACAAAATAGAAAAATAGTACTTTGTAAATCAGGTGCTAGATGGTGTTGCTACTGTTTATGGGCGGTTGTATCGCTTACCATCAGGCGAACGGCATGCTCGTCTCGTCATTCAATGCAATAAAAAAACACGTACTAAAATTATGTTTGCGTGTGCAGTATTTGTAACAAAATTAGTTGCATTTGTTACGTAAATTGAAGAATTGTGAGTGGTCGTATTCTAATTTCGGTTATATAAATTTTTGTTCACCTCTGGTTCGGATTGCAACCCTACCGATGAACGACCTCTCCTCGACCTCTTGCGCGGGAGCACCAAGTGTGTGAGCACGTAATTTCGATGGCGGCTAATATGTGCCCATAAATTACGAAGGCTTGGTCAAGGACCCCGCGGAGTGTTCGCCGTGATCAGCTGGGGCCGCTTTGCAGTCCTATACGTGTCAGTGACCCGATGACGGCAAGGAGCGCTTTGCTCTAGTGCACGTGAGTAGTGGTTGTCATTTCAATGCGCCGGTTTATGCCGTTAGAACACGTTTTTATCCATTCCCGTTCTTCGTTATAGGATGAACATATCAGGAATCGAGAACGCTCGCCGGCCTGCCGACCTTGCGGGTTCTCTATTCCTTCCCGGTATGTTATTTTATTATTAGCTTAGCGCAACAACTAGGAAGTAATGTATACTAATCTGGAACACTGTCCTTGTTCCAGGGGGCTTTACCTCAGGGGCTCCTTTTTCTAAAACATACATTTTCCTTCTTCATTTTGTCTATCGCGGGTAGACTCAAAACGGCCTGCATCACCAGAGAGGAGGCTAACTTCCCTAGTTGGATGAAGCCTCAGTGATTCCTGACCTTATATTCGAGGACCGAGGACACACTCTCATTAGGGTTTTTGGAAATTAGACAACAAAAGTATTTAAATTTATTATTTAGGGTCTGACACCCTATTTATGTCAGTGGCGCCCTTATCCTAATTTAATTGTAGTTTTTAATATGATACAAGTAACAAAGTGATAAAAGAACAGCTCTCCAATAGGCTCACGTCCCGCTCTCCGACCTTAATTTATTAGCCGGAACCCGGTTCTTTGTGTTTTACATTGAATGTAGCATGTAAGTAAATACAATATATGAATTTAAAGTCTGTGTACCGTTTTATTCCACCCACTACTGCTACACCATACACACCATCGGGTCATACATGTAACATCACTTAAACACAATTTAACAATTCATCAGCCACACGAACATAGGCCTCCCCTAAAGATTTCCAGGAGGGCCTTTCAAAAGCGGCCTGCATCCAGCATGCCCCTGCGACGATTCTCACCAAAATAAAGAATTAAAATAAGAGCACCTTATGACACTTCCAATTCCCGCCAAAACTCCGCTAGTAACTGTCCAAAGAGTAGTGTAGCAAGTGTTAAAAGATTGCTTACCAAAAACTATGACGAACGTCATTTTTACAGTTTTTATTTTCGCCTTAGGTATAATGCCGCGGCTGCTTGCTCTTCGGCTATCCAAGTCATCACTGTCTGTAAGAAAAATACAAGTAAGAAACCTCAGTGTACACTTTAGCAATAATTAATTATTGAATATTGAAGTGTTTGAACTATTTTACATACGTTTTACTGGTGGTAGGTCTCTCATATGTAAGAGTCCGACTGGGTGGGTACCACTGCAATGTCTATTTCTACCGCCAAGCAGCAGTGTGCATGCACTGTTGTGTTTCGGTTTGAAGGACATTGTAGCCAGTGTAACTGCTGGACATAATGAGACTTAACACCTTCTGTCTCAGGACGACGAGCGCCGTGGAATGCCACACAGTACTCTGTAACTCTAGGTGCTGGATGGTGTTGCTACTGTTTATGGGTGGTCGTATGGCTTACCATCAGGCGAACGGCATGCTAAAAAAAACGTTCTTTAATAAATCTTCTTTGCAACTTCAAAATCAGCTCATTAAACTGTAATTAATATACTTCTAGCGCACGCTAATTACGTACGAAGAATCACGAAACACATAAGATAAACTTGAATACATCACAGGGATCATTATGTATGACTTCTCGAGACCAAACGTCTGCGTGAATGGGATACAGTCGTTAACTCAAATGAGTCTCCTTTAATGGTTTTTGGCTGGTGGTCGTAAAGAATATTGTAATTTTTCGCTTATACACTTTTACCACCTAATGACACATTATACAGATTTTTTTCATTATGTTCTCATGTGAAATATTCAGCAGATGCACTTCTTTTAAATAAGTTGAAACTTATTTATAGCTCGGTTGATGAAATTTATGTGACACTAGGTGTTGCTCTTGGCTTAGCCTGCGTGACAAGCCTTCCCGCTACAAAATTCTTTAAATCACTGCACCAACCCAAAGCATCATCTACTTAAAAAATCATATCGATAAAATTCAAATATTTCCCACTGGAGCAAGTTACGGGGGTACAATTTAGCCTATAATATGGTAATCCAGGACATGGTCCATCCGTGTGCCAAATTACATCCAAATCCGTTCAGCCGTTTCTGCGTTTACATCTAACAAATATTCACACATGCAAATATGTAAACGTTTTCATAAACAATCAAATGTATAATATAAAAACAAAAAGTGAGATTAGCAAGCGTATATACTTTTATTAAATTTAAAGTTCATTCTAGTAAATATTGAGATACATCACAAATCCTTCACAATGTTATAACTTTCTTATACGTATTTATATTTTGTGACTATAATTGCAGCATTGCTTACAACACAACCTCAGTCTATGTTTGCCTTTATAAACGCTGAAAGGTCAACATTTCATTCAATTACATAAACTAGAGTCTCCATATTTCATATGTGAGAGTGTATCAACTCACGTACACTCTAATTTGCTCCGATATTGGCTTCGGTTTCGAACAAATATTTTATTTGACTTTGGTTAGCTAGCTACGATTTTTGGGTATTTGTTTAAGCCAGTCTACCAGTTTATGTGGATAAACTTAATACGGGTACATTGTTTAATTTTCGTAATAAGTGTGAAGTTCTGTTTATAGGATAATTAAATTCTATGAGGCATAGTTGAATGAATTTTTGGCGGCGCAAGGTCGTCGCCGCTGTAGAGGAACTGATGGTTGCGTTCCTCTATGGAAGGGGAAGATTCCCAATCAGGCAGATGTTGCGCCTGACCGGCCGCGGCCCCTCCGATGGTTCCTAATCGGAGGTGGTATATAAGCTTCGCTTTGCTGAATTATGCCGCCACAAATTAATGAATAAAAACACTTTATTGTACACAAAAACGTTATACAAAAATAAATAAATAACAAATAGGTTTAGAACTTTGAATCGCGCGACAATAGGCGGTCTTATCGCTAAAAAGCGATCTCAAAGTTCCTGACGCTTAATGAAATTGTTTATTATTTAGTTAACTATTCACCATGTCATACCTTTCCTCTCCATGTAACTTTAGAATATGCCTATGTGATTGATAAACAATTAATTTTTTTGGTTGTCATTTGCAGGATGTAGCAGGTACCGATAAGTTCAACAAATAACAAGAGAGTACATAATAATATTTAAGAAAGGAAAGTGTTAAAATAACTTACATTGCCTAGTAGCTGTTGCTCTTCTCCCAAGAACTCGGTGACTCTTCTGGCGAATGGTGATCACAATGACACCATAGCACGCAGATATCGTAAGAGCCGGGGCAACGAATAGAGACACGAAAACGCTCGTCATCCAGATACGCCATTGGAGTTTACTTATTCCGGACCAGCATTGTAGTATACCTGGTGAATATATTTAATAAATATCACCGAATTAATCATTATTATAATTTATTAATACGGTGTAGTGATTGTAGGACGTATTAAGGGTGTTTAATACTACCAATCAATCAATCAAACCATCTCGTATTCACCTACAGCTGGGTATAGGCCTCCTCTCTCGCCAGCCTCATCCACCGCTCACCGGCATTCTTCGGAATGTCATCTGACCATCGAGCTGGCGGTCTGCCTCTATCTCTGTGAATATTTCTAGGGTACCATTCGGCGACTGCCTGGTCCACCTGCCGGCATCCTGCCAAGCCAAGTGTCCCACCCATCTCCACTTCAGCTTGGTGATGCGTATGCCTACATCTTCAGCTTTAGTACGACGTCTAATTTTTACGTTTGTCGTATGATCTAACTTGTTGTAAATTATAAGTCTCATTATACCAAGTAAATACACTCGATACTTCGTTTTTAGCAGGGATACAATAGTGCACTAGCAAAATAGTTCGGAGCAGTATGAATATAGAAATTTAAAATTTTGGCACACGACCAGATGGAGTCTCTCGTTCGACAGGTGGGTTTGAGAGATTTCTCGCTATCCGAGATTATAACACAATTGTCAATTGTTACCCATGCGATAATAATATTATACCTCTAGAATATTTCCAATCCTGTGACTAATGAAAGTATCTTACGCTTTATAACTAGGTATCTCGCCGGAGCATGTTGGTAAATGTCTAAAGCTTTCATATTTTGTTTTCTCACATCCCTAATTTAATTAATTTCGTAAACTTTAATACAAGTCATGTTAAGAAAATTAAGTTTTACCATAACGGCACCACGTGGCACATTTACGAGCTAGTTCTTGTTTAACTAATATTATTTTACCCTGTTTGGCTAGTGATTATGATAATAATTAACTGATTCCTGAGTATTCTGTACTTTGTGTATTCATGAGTCAATTTCATCATCACCATCATCATCAACAAGAGGTCCACTGCTGATCAAAGTAGATTTCCAAAGAAATCTGTCAATTCAATGGGTTAATATAGTTATATGTGAGATATGATTACGATATTACCTTCTACATTAGCTTCATTGAAGAGGAACAGCATCGGGACGCAAAACAGAAAGCTGACGAGCCAAGCTCCTAAAATGAGTGCCCGAGCTCGGCGCCCTAAACATCAAGGAAGAATATTATTACCTTAAGTTTTTAATATTATTGGTGTGGGACACTGCTAATGTTTCTGGGATCCAGATTAAACTCTCCTGCATCCTGCTAGGTTATGGATCGCATCTACAATTTTTTTTATTTTTTACAGAATGACGAGACGATCATGCCGCTCGCTTGATGGTAAGCGATACGACCGCCCATAAACAGTAGCAATATCATACAGAACTTTTAAGTATAAAATACTGCGTGTCACTCCACTGCGCTCGTCACCGTGAGACATTAGATGTTAAGTCTCATAATGCCCAGTAATTAGGCTGGCTTCAACTTCCTTCAAACTGGAACACAACGGTACATGCACACTGCTGCTTGGCGGTAGAAATAGACATTGCGGTAGTATCTACCCACACGGCCCCTCGCATACGAGAGACCTACCACCAGTAAAATCCTAGTAAGTAGGAGATCTGCCTAATAGTGTCTGGAATCTGGATGTACGTGAATGAAATATGTATTTACCTTTGGTTACCGAATATTTAACATAGTCGAAAGAACAACTTTCTTTGTAATAAAGCTTTTCTATCATACAAGCGTTTTGGTCTACTCTTCACTGTAAGCTTATATTAGACATTTTTTTATAAATAAATAAAGGATTGAAAATCCACGATGGAAAACTTTCAGAAATAAATAAGACAAAAAATAATCAAGAAATGCATATTTTACTTACAGCTTCCCGTGAAGTTCATAGGATGAGTGATCGCATCACATCGGTCTACGCTTAGAGCCACCAAAACGTACGTGGAGGAATACGTCACTACGCCCTGAAAAAAAGCAATATACCTATTTCCCTGCTCAGAATTTACACTTAACCCGTCAACGCCCGCTTAGATATAGATATATACGTGGTTGCCCTATATACCCGGACGCCGGCGTCAACGGGGGCGTTGACGAGTCAACTTCAATTATTATAATAGGCATGGTGCCTTCACTTAAATGGTGCATTAATTATTTGAACTAACATAAGTAGAAGTCGTAACTATCAAAAAACAGAAAAGAGATGCGCATAGACAAGCGTGACATCACGGGTCAATTAGAATGAAATGGCATGTGGCAATTTTTTTAGCAAAATTTAAACGCGAATTTGGAATATCATTTCCAACCAATTTTGGTCCTGTTTGATAATATTGTTTCTTTTTAGTGCTATTAATATCTACCCTGTTGTAGTTAAGTATGACAGAAACCTCATAATCGTGATTTAAATTTGAGGGTTTGAGTGTTTCTTTTAAAATTCTTTAATGCCTGGTTTGACTTTGTTGTTGATCAATTATACTATTTTCAGTAACTTACAGTGTATTTGGTACTTATATGCATGTATTGTGTAAATATCTTTGTTCAAATGTAGATAAATAGCGCGCGGAATTATGCACTTGGCACATGAAGCTCATGACTTTGAGTCTTTATCATTTCCACAAATATTACGACATTGTCTTTAAAATTATGTATTGCCGTAATATTCTCACATTAATTTCTTCACACGCTTTTTAGTATTTCGTAATGTACGCCACAAGTTTAATATCTAACAAGCATCAAATATTTAAGACTAGCTTTTGCCCGCGGCTCCGCCCGCGTGAATGAGTTTACCCGGGATAAAAGTCCCGCTTTATATTTTCCAGGGATAAAAAGTAGCCTATGTGTTAATCCAGGACATAATCTACCCGTGTACTAAATTTCAACGAAATCCATTCAGTACTTTTTGCGTGAAAGAGTAACAAACATCCATACATCCATACTTACTAACTTTCGCGTTTATAATATTAGTAGGATTATTTGATTGAATATTTTTATGTTTATTTATGATAGGGTTACTTACAAAATTATAAAGTTACTAAGTAGTCTATAGTACTGATTAATTAGTAATTTAATTCAAACTCACTATTACATCCTTCCTTACTAATATTATAAATGCCAAAGTAAGTCGGTCTGTCTGTCACGCTTTCACGCCAAAACTACTAAACCGATTGTATCCGCCTCACTTGACATTGGCAAAATTGTCCTAAAGGACAGAGCCAGATAGGGAAAAAAAAAAAAATACTAAACCGATTTAAATGAAATTTGATACACGGATAGTCTTTAGTCTGAGAAAGGATACAGGCTACTTTTCATCCCGGGAAAATATAAAGCGGTACTTTTATCCTGGAAAAACATTTTAACGCGGACGAAGTTGCAGGCAAAAGGTATAATCTGTATTTTAACATACAATAGGAATTATACCTGTAAGTACTTCATCATTTTACAAGTGATCGATCCTGCGAGCCAGGTTATCGTAATCCTCTGTATCAGATCTGGAAGAACGCTTATCAATCCCACCAACAGATCTGTAACAATGAAGTTTATCAAAATTGAAATCTGTCAGTCACAGAACCAACTTTATATCTTGCTTTTAGACACGCCATTTGTAGAGAATTGTCTATCTAGAATTTCACTGTGTATTTTAACATATTACGTTTAATTTTGTCAACAAACTTAAACACGAACAAGTTATGAACTGAGTGCTCCTATTTTAAAATATTTTTCTGAATGACTGCAGATCTATTCCTATATTTTATAATACTCCGTTATTCATCAGTTTCAAGTGACCTGATTCCATAAAAACTTATTTAATTTATCGAAATATTATGTGTTAGCTGTCAATTTATTTTTCGAGGTTAGTAATTACTGAAAGCACTGACCAAATCCTATTAAAGGAGTGGAAATCTGGCTGTTAGGACATTCTGTCGCCTACCGCTTACCCGTGAATATCTTGGAAATTTAGTGGTATTCATTTTTGTGACCTACTTTTTGAAAGTTATTTCTATCAAGTACAAATTTATGTTTTGCGTTAATAATTTAGTTTTAAGTAACTGTTCTTGATTATTTTAAGTAAAATTTAACTAAAATCATAACATATGTTTATTGTAGGGACTTACCGGCTATAGCAAGCTGCATTATGAAGAAGTTCATCCTGCTTTTCCGGGACTTGGTGAGGAGAAGCGCCAAGACAACAGTTGCGTTGCCTGCGACAATAGTCACCAACAGCATCCAAAGAATCGCTAGTTGTGCTGACTGGGTAGAGTAAACAAAAACAAAAATGAGGAATTATAATTTATATTGATACAGCCAGAGACCTTATTAATTAGATTACTTATTTAGCTTAAGAGGATAAGGTCCAATTTCACCAATTTCTTATTTAAGGGGCGTTAGTTAATCGGGCATTAAAATTAACGCGAATGTTAAAGTATCGCGCGTCCCATGAAATAACGCTTAGTAAGGGAGATAATTACTGATTACATGGTGGGACACTCAAAAATCTTAACAGTCCGTTAAGACAGTTAACAGGCTGTTAAACTAACAGATCATGGTAAAATGAGACCTAAGTAAGTAGGAATTAGGTGGCCGTGCTGGTAGGATATTTTTTGTATGTAACCGGACAGTGATCTACATATATATGGCTTAGAGTATTTATCTGCTCTAAGACATAAGGTGTTAAAAGTGGCCCTCGTAAGTGTGACGTGTTCCTGGATCAGCCTGTGTATATCCGGTTCAAACAGGTTGGTATAATTGTGTCAACTGATTAGGCATAATCATAGCTTGACAGTCGATACTCTATCTGAACTCTTCTACTCATCAGGTGCCATGAGTTCACTATGCCATGCCCGTATATAAAAAAATATGACCTGTTGATAAAATATCATCATATATATCAAACACTAGTTTTCGCGCGCGGCTTCGCCCGCGTGGAAAAGTTTTTCCGGGATAAAAACCCTATAGCACTCAGGAGTAATGTAGCTTCCTATTAGTGAAATAATTTTCAAAATCGGTCCAACAGTTCCTGAGATTAGCGCGTTCAAACAAACACATAAACAAACAAACTCTTCAGCTTCTTTATCATATTAGTATAAGGAATTTTAAAAAAATGCTCACAAAGGAAGAAAATAAGGAAGGCTGTGGAAGACTAGCATCGTGTATACTATAATGTGTAAAGTAATTTAAACGAAAACAAAACTCAAAAGTTTGTACTTTGCAAATAATCGAAACGTAGCATTCGAGTACCCGGAAGCAATTATTTGTTACATCGCTACTGAGATACTAGTCTAATGTACAATCTCAGGAAACGCAACCCCATTTTCTAGTCTATTTGTATAAACCAGGAAGTTATTGTAAAAATAATTTACTGTTATACACTATACATGTATACGCGCAAAATAAAGGCGATCCTCTTGAATGGAGTCGGCGATGTCGCGGTGCACGGACATTATGTAGAATTTAAAATAACTTGCCATCGCTAATGGACTTTGGGTTTAATTTATGAAAGAATGGTTGTTTATATAATTGGGGTTTATAATATTTTTAATATGATAAAGACTAATGACCTATTAAATTGTGGTTAATGTGGTTTATGAAATTTCGATTACGCCTTGTTGTAAATTTAGAAAACATGTATTTAGGTTACTATGATGCAGCATCGTATACATATACATAGTACATACACACGCCTTTTATCTCCAAAGGGGTAGGCACGGGCCCAACTAGTGCACCAACTTTCCGCCCCATGATTTTATAGGGGGCCTATCGCTATATCGGGCTCAAATTTCAGACTCCGAGCTGATACTAAGTAGAAAATCCCAATATATTCACTGCCCGACCCCGAGATCGAACCCGAGACTTCAGCACTACTACTGCGGTGCCATGTACTGATAGTACTAATATTTTTTAGAAATATATTAAGTATACTAATTCCTAAATCTTAATAGACACCAAAAATATCCCCCGCTCACCGCTTATCACAAAACCAGTCGTCTTAAGATTAGAATACAGGGACCTCGTCTAGACCCATACTTTAGGGTCTCGCACGCAATTAACTCGGACCCCAGCATCCGCAACGTAATCACCGTGTTACAATTTTATTAAAACGTTGTTTTCATGTTTAACCTTTAAATTAATTCGGGACTTGCTCGAAAATTTACGATAATTTCACTATAATTAGACCTACTTCTTCGTGTAATTTTAAAGTGAACATTATGGTTTGGGACTTTTGTAGTAAGTATTTGAGGTTCATATTTTTTAGTATTCCAGGAACACGCTGGATGCAGACCGCTTTTGACAGGTCCGCCTGGAAATATTTAGGGTAGGCTTGTGTTCAGGAGTGGACATAAGACCTTTCTACCGCCAAGCAGCACTGTGCATGCACTGTTGTGTTTCGGTTTAAAGGACATTGTAGCCAGTGTAACTACAGGACATAATGAAACTTAACATCTTAATATGTCTCAGGATGACGAGTGCAGTGGAATGCCACACAGTACTTTGTAACTTAAGGTACTGGATGGTGTTGCTACTGTTTATGCGTGGTTGTATCGCTTACCATCAGGCGAACATGTTCGTCTCGTCATTCAAAACAATAAAAAAAAAAGTCATATGGCTGATGATGATTGCAAGGCAATGCAATCAGCCCTGTATTATATACTGCCCACTGCTCAGCACGGGCCTCCTCTACTACTGAGAGGGGTTAGGCCTTAGTCCACCACGCTGGCCTAGTGCGGGTTGGCAAACCTCACATACCCTCGAAATTCATATGGAGAATTCTCAAGTATGTAGGTTTCCTCACGATGTTTTCCTTAACCGTTAAAGCGAATGATAATTGATAAACAATACACACGTAACTTCGAAAACTCAGAGGTGTGTGCCTTGGGTTTTGAACCTGCGGACATTGTCTCGGCAGACCGTTCTATTCCCAACTATGCTATCGTCCACTTATGATGACGATTATGATGATTGTTTAGTAGCACATATTGGCTTCATACCGGACAATATGTATGAAATTGATTGGTCCGAGTTCTTGACATGCTCCACAAAGCATGAATTTCTCTCTGCCTGTATAGTTGTTAAGTTAGGTCGAGATTCTATGAACTACCTCTAAAGTTACTGCCTTCGTGAGTTAACTTACTCGTGATCACTGTTGTGTGTCCAATAGTTTCGCTTAATAGATTCGTATCTGATAATAAACTGATGAGTTTAGAGCATATATTTGTATATGATTGTTTATCAGTAATAAATTGATAGATGGTAACTGCTCTTTTGCTCCCACTGGCTCTTATTACGATAATGATGATGCACTACGGTACAATTTGGACTCCTCACAACAAGTTTATTCAAGAATATTGCACAAAAACGATTTGGTTTAGTTATTAACTAAGCTCGATCATAATAAATGTTTTTTACTGGTGGTAGGTCTCTCATATGTAAGAGTCCGTCTGGTTGGGTACCACCGCAATGTCTATTTCTACCGCCAAGCAGCAGTGGGCATGCACTGTTGTGTTTCGGTTTGAAGGACATTGTAGCCAGTGTAACTATAGGACATAGTGAGACTTAACATCTTATGTCTCAGGATGACGAGCGCAGTGGAATGCCACACAGTTCTTTGTAAGTCAAGGTGCTGAATGATGTTACTACTGTTTATGGGCGGTCGTATCGCTTACCATCAGGCGAACGGCATGCTCGTCTCGTCATTAAATGCTATAAAAAAATAAAAAATAAATAAATATTACTATTGCCATAATAGATATACTTAATTTATATAATAAAGAAATAAAACAACAGAGCAATACACCATGTGAAACAAACTTTCAGTCGTCGATGTTTTAAACATTGCCAATTGGCAACGATTAAGATTAATTTTCCACACTTCTATAGTAAACATTTTGGCGCTGAAGCAATTCCTTACTACTAAAGTGTTACAAACTCAACAGATCATGGCATCTTTATCTTCTCATGCATAGCCTGCTACTATAATGATGTATCTCAAAATGTCTATATAAATCCCGGCAGACATCTTTAGATATCAGCCGCTTTACATAATGTTAAACCCTGAATTTAGAGTTATTTGCGACTCTCATTAAAATAAGGTTAGAGGACGCGTGGAGCAAATGTTTCGTTTCAACATAATAGTGTGATAGCTCCTATGACCTCGTTTCGGTCTGAAGCCCACGATAAACAAAATAAAAGATGTTTACAAAATTCTCAACTATTTTTATAGTCCGTTTTAAATGTAAATTCTATTTTATGACGTCATATCTATTTTTATCTACCTATGTAAAAATATACCAGTTCCGTAATATGCATCAAATATCGAAATACTGCGTAGAAACTAAAGATCATTATTATTTTAATGTCTCTAATATTGTACTTTGTAAATTCTATGATTCTCAACATAATTATATAAAAAAATTGCCGATAACCACTTTTTGATGAACGAGAACTATGAAGCTATTTCCTCTGCGAGCTTAGGCCAATACCAGCCAATTCAAGTTTATTATCAAACCGAATTCTAAAACTGTTCCACACAGAGCTCGGTCATCGGTGCATGATCCCTCAGTAGTCTCTCCGCGGATTGAGTGACTACATTTGAGCTTGTTAGTGTATTGTGGGTCATGAGAAAGAACTGGTGCAGCCTGTATTTTTCAGATGTTATAACCCTTAGAGTAGATAAAAAGTATACTGAAAAAAATGGAAACAAGCACCTTCCTAAAGATAAAAAAAGAAAGGTACTGGGAACAAGCACCTCTTTAAAAATATTTAAGAAAAAAGGGTTGCAACTTATAAGTATCGAATTGTAAGCGTTATCTATTATATAACACACACATTTACGCCTTATATCCCCGAAGGGGTAGGCAGAGACGCAACTAGTGCACCCACTTTCACCCTGCGTATTCCGTCCCATGATGTGATAGGGGGCGAGCCTATCGCCATATCGGGCACATATTCCAGAGTCCGGGCTGATACTGAATTTAAAACCCAATATAACTTTGCCCGACCCGGGTATCGAACCCAAGACTTCAGCATTGCAGTCATACCGTAATACTACTACTTACGCCACAGAGGCAGTAATTATATAATATACCATATAATTGTATAGTTACCTGGTAGAAGTAGAACTTGTTGATGAAGGTAGCATTCCGTGTGTAATTGGAGTAAAGGAGGGTGTCGTTTAGCTCAGCGGGCAAGCTGCAGTTCGTACAGTCGACGTCCTCCATGACACCGTTTCTTCACATCTTGCCTTTATTCCTGAAGTAGACAATGAATACATTGCAATAATTGAGAACGAAATCATCCTTTGTTTCCTTTTCTGATGAACTAGTTTTAGGATTCGACGAGGATGGCGTAATCTTGTAGATTAAAAGCCTCTAAACTCAAATATTTAATGAAGATTAAAAACAAAATTGCCTTGATGCCGAAATAACGGAATGTACAGAAGTAAAGGTCAAATTAAGTAAGAATATGGAAAAATATTTTTTTAGTAATGAAAAAGGGCCAATATTATGATAATAGTATAATAACAATTAATGTAATAAAATCTTACAAAAGCACTTAGATATAAATATTTTAATATCAAGACATCCAACTCGGCTAGAAATTTCGTCTTAAGTAAGAACATTTTATCTGTTCCATAAGAAATATCTTATTTCATTAAAGTTAAGAGGGAACGGAGTTCATTGCCGAAATGAACCTTAATGTTTAATTAATGAACCTTGTTTCACCCTGTAAGATATTTTAATTGAAAATGGCTTAATTTCTCAAGTAATCTCGTGAATTTTTAAATTACTTATAATTGGATACGGAACATTATTGCTCAACTACCTCGGGTATTGGCGTCTCCATAAATAAAGTGAAATGAAAATTGAAGTAAGTAATTTATTTTTCGAACGAATTGGCCGCAGTGTTTTAACAGCTCCTAAGTGACGGATCGGTCATCTTTTATTATTTTACGCTAAAATCACTTATATCTTTAACAATCGCTGTTATCGCTTCCCATCAGGTGAGTGGCATATTCGCCTCATCATTCAATTGCAATGCGAAAAATAAAAATCATAAATTGGCCGTACGGCTATTATTCGACCATAACCTGCCTTATTACATAATATTCTTACCCTTATAGATATTAACTAGCAATTTTAAAAGGCGTAGACGCCCTCGAATCTATTTATCAATGTCATTGATAAAAGCGTTGGTTTTCAAACAGCCGCCACCATTAACACTAGTTGATGGAATTTTCATGGTAAAGTAACGTTGACTTTCATAATTAATGGATTATAGCCTAGAAAATATTTTTTTTCTATATTTTTCTAACATTTTATCAATAATATTATTTCTGTGTTATACAAATAAATCACGGAAATGTTAACTCCAATTTAAATTAAGGTACTAGGCACGAGCCTATTGGCCAGAGATCAGAAAGTAGAAATAAGTACGGTTTAATATAATAAAACACCATTAATATAGTGCTCAGCTATATTATTATGGATATAATATTTATAAAAATACACTCAAGTAACTATGTCTTTGAATATAGATCAGATCATCAAATATCCTCGTAAAAAAGCTGTCAACTTTACGGCTTTCTAGTGGGAGAAAACAATAACAAAATGAAAATCAATGGCATCGTAAAAATTAAGTGACTGGTACTTAAGAGGCCGTATACGAAATTTCAACTATTTCAGTCAACTTTTCATCGTGATTATTCAAAAAATAAACTGATCTGTGGGCTTAGAATGTGACAAAAAAACACGTCACGTCTCCGTTTCGTCTTATTGGGATTGGTTGAGAGACTAACACTTGACTGACGTATTCGTCTCTCGATCAATCACGAACATCAAAATTAAACGACATCGTTTTACGAGTTGCGTCTTTGTGTCACATTCTAAGCCCACTGATTAATTTCGAATGACGAATAATGACGTCCACTGGTGAACATAGGCCTCCCCTAAAAAAGATAAAGATCTAAAAGTATTTAAACACTACCATGATAGTACATAACTTATTTTTACCTCGAAAATACAACGCAGCCCCAAAGACCGCAGACGTCTTAGTTGTTGAAATTAAATTGTAGCTCCAAATGAGTGTGAAGTTTTAATGCAGTTAGGTGGATACAAACGTGCGAAATGCCCTCGGGGTATTTTACGTCCCAACAGCATGCCTTAGGTAAACATACGTTTATTAGGGTTGGCTATTTGGTCTTGCTCTCAAGATTTTTAGAAACGTATTTTGATATTAGCCAGATAGCTAAGTCTGATTGTGTTGTTAATATATTTTTGTCTAGAGTCTGAAACTACATTCTAATTAAAAGTAAGAAAAACTATTTTTCCAGTGTTTCAGGAAAATAAAGTTAATTAAAACAAATTACGATAGCGTCTTGCGGTGTAATGCTGAATGTTAAGAAAATATAACAGAAAGTATTAGTTTAGATTTTTCCTTCATTGCCAAATTACTTTAGCAATAACTGAAATTAAAATAGCATTATCAAAACTTAGGGTCTGGTCGGAACGAAAACTTAATTTATTTATAGGAATAAATTCGTGTAATTTCTATTATTTCCTTTGAGGAAAACGAATGTTGCAAATGCTAGTTTCCAAAAGCTAGACTAGTTAATGTGATTGTATTTGAATGAGCATCGCAACTGGTGCCAGTAACGTTAATATTGTGAATTCACTGCCTCGGTAGCGTAGTTGTATTACGAACGCGGTACGAGTACGACTACTACGCTGAGGTCCCTGGTTCGAACCCGGGCCGGGGCTAAAACATAGTGACTGGGTATTTCCATCTTAAACATTACTCAGTTATTGCTCGGAGTCAGGAAGTTGGCGGTGTGATAACTACCCCCATGCCTCGGAAAGCACGTAAAGCCGTTGGTCGGGCGCCAGATCGCTCTCCGGTCATGGCGGATTGCCGTCTCACCGCCCATTCCTTCACTCTTATACTTAGTCCTATAAAAGTTTTTTTTTTATTGCATTGAATGACGAGACGAGCATGCCGTTTGCCTGGTGGTAAGCGATACGACCACTCATAAACAGTAGCAACACCATCCAGCACCTTGAGTTACATAGGGCGGTATTAATAAATCAATCTCAAGTTTGAGTTACATCTCAAGTATTGATAGTTCAATACATTATGCCTACTTGAGATGTAACTCAAACTTGAGATTTATTTATTAATACCGCCCATAGTTACTGTGTGGCATTCCACTGCGCTCGTCATTCTGTGACATAAGATGTTAAGTCTCATTATGTCCAGTAGTTACACTGGCTACAATGTCCTTCAAACCGAAACACAACAGTGCATGCACACTGCTGAATAGACATTGCGGTGGTACCCACCCAGACGGGCTCTTACACATGAGAGACCTACCTACCACCAGTAAAGTGGAGAGTGAAGGAATAAACATGCACTTGTGTATTGCGTACACACTTTAAGTGCACTATAGTATCTTCTGCGTACCTGGCTGATCTCCGTTGAGATTGACCGAGGTGGCCAGAATTCGGCTAGGAGGGACTACTTACGTTTTGTGAATTCAGTTCGCAGTAAACAATAGTTTTGGCACAAAACTAGACGAAAATAGATGTTTAGTTAAATCGACGGTATAAAGCGATTTTGTCGTATCTCGAAATATCCAACTTTACACCAGAGCCAAAAAACGATTTAAAAAATTCATAACTCGTAAATTTATGAAGATAGAAAGTTGAGATTTGGAACATATTTCCAAAAATCTAAACCTTACTTTCCACGGTTAACCGAAATATCCTAAAGTTACTACTTCATTGATTTTGTACTAGTTACAGCAGTCGATGTTTTAATGTCGAGCAGCAGAAATGTTTTATCTGTGAGGTGAAATGTATGACCAACTAAGATACATAAAGATTTCGATGCGACGGATCTGCTGTATCTCAAATAAAAACCATGCGAATCATGTTTATTTTGCTGTATATGATTTAATCGAACTAGTTTATGAAAAAAACCACGTCTTACATACAAGCAGTATCATAAAAATTATAAAAATAAAATGCTGTATCTTTTACTAAACGCTTTTATTTTCTTTTTAAGAATGTAAGGACAAAAAAAACAAATAAATAAACAAAATAAACAGTAATTTTTCTATTCAACTCTAACTTTATTCGTCTCCTGTTGTTGGGGGGGAGGGGGGAGGCTCAGAATCCCTCAAGCATCGAACTACGCTTTCGGCATCAATGGCAGTGACTATCCCGGCCTCACGCCCGCCACTGTAACTCTTGTAAGCCAGGATCACAGTGGCATGCATTTTATGATACCGAGCGGTGAAGCTCGGGAATCTCAGGGAACACTAATCTGTCTTTAACCCGCAATGAAATCAATCAAACAGAAACATAGGGAGGAGTTGGAAAAAATCGGTGTCAAGGGCAGCGTCAGAGCTACTTTCCACGCTATCTTCCATCACTGAGATCGCAACATTGTACTAAAAGATAATACAACATTAAAGACGAACTACCCTGCTTGAAGCGGCGATAGCCTAGTTGGGAGTGGAACGGACTGTCGAGACAAATGTCCGCAGGTTCCAAACCCAAGGGTTCTGACCAAACCCACTTCTGAGTTTCCTAAAAAAGTTATGTGTGTTTTCGTTGTAAATTATCGCTCGCTTTAACGGTGAAGGAAAACATTGTGAGGAAACCTGCATACCTGAGAAGTTCTCTGAATTTCGAAGGTATGTGAAGTCCGCCAACCCCCATTAGGCCAGCGTGGTGGACTAAGGCCTAAACCCTCTCAGTTGTAAAGGAGGCCCGTGCTCAGCAGAGGGCAGTATATAATACAGGGCTGATATGGTATGGTATAGTACCCCCTGCCGCCCGCCCGCCACCTCCGGTGGCCTCTATTAGTCGTCTTTGACGACAGGCACCGTACCGTAATGTGGTGGACTTCTCCAAACGCCCCCAATCCATACGGTGGGAGATGCCGGTCAGTCCTCCACCTAGCGTCTTCTACGTCTCCTCTGGTGGCGGGAGGTATCTTCGCGCTCCTGATCCCTCTCGGCACTCTCCTTCTGCTAGAGGACCACCTCGCAGAAGTGGGCCATCACACGCCATGACCTCTGGCTGCCGACCATGGAACCGGCCACGGCCGGCAGTGAGAGGTCTCCTCCGACGACTGCTCTGAGAGCGCTGGGCTCCTCGCCCCAGACGGACCAAAACTCCAATGTGTGCTGATCCGTATCCAGCGAGCAGTTGTCACAATGATGACAAACAGCCGAAACCTCTGCGCCTACTATTCGACACAGTTACTCACCGAAGCAGCTATGCCCGGTAAGTATCTGTATCAAGTGAAACGTAGCCGGGCCATGGTGCCTGTCCAGTCACGCAGTAAACCGGGCGCACTACTGCGACAACCCTGAACCCCGCTGTCAGGGCCTCCCGCCTGATACGCCACTCCTCCACGTCAGCTCGACGTAGGGAAGCCTTCATGGTCTCCACCTTCTTCAGGGCCGGATGCTGCCCATGTCCGGATGCCTCCTCCCACCAATGAAAAGCATCGAAGAGGGCGACCAGATCCCAAAGCAAGAAACCGATCAACAAGCAAGCCGCCTCGAAAGAAACTGTGCGTTACACCCTGATCACCCGCTACGCCAAAACTATGGGTTTAGCAAGAGAGCTATGCAGCGGTCGCTCAAGAAGTGCTTTGGAAGTTGAGAAGCTGGTTCGGAATGGCGTAGGTAAGGTACACGCTGAGGTAGGAGCGAAGTGACGGGAGCGGGTCTGGCTAGTGAAGTATTGACAAAGTATTAATCACTGTACAAAAAAACAATACTCTGTTCCTATGACGTAAGTGTGATTTTCGCTATCCGATTCAATGTTTGAAATGTAGTAACTTTTCAATAATTATACGCACATCACTGGCAACGTAAAATTTTGGGCCGACAGAAATGCTGTATCTCCGAAAATCAATCTCCATAATTGAAAAATAATGTTGTAACAATTATTTACACTGGGCGTATTGTTGTATCTCTTTTATTTTCAAAAGTAACGTTTTTTTCTCTAGTTACAGCAAATTTTTGTATATACTGTACAAAAACTAGAAAAAAATCGATGGCGTATCTTAATTTTTTTTCGTCGTAAGAAGACGAGACCTAGACCATTCGATGCGGCTTTTTTTTCTGATCAATAATATAGTAATAAGTCATTTTGGCCATTTTCCGAGATACGACATTTCCGCTTTCTACCGTCGAAATCCAAAGTATTTTAAAAATAAAATTCCGCCTTGGTCTAACGACAGGGTTTTGGCTCTGTATATTGTAAATGGTTTTTGGTTCAATATACGTCAGCAATATATTGTCGAGATTTCATATTATGTTATGTTCAGATATTATGTTGGGCCTTTCTTATATAACAACTGTAACATACTGTTTTTGGAAAATAAATATGTAAACTAGTATTTCTATCGTGCGAGAAATATCAATGTCTATTTTTCTTAATTATAAGTCGTCTAAACACCGTGAAATTATGTGTCTTTATAATTTGACTCATTCATATTTTATTAATTTATTTTGCCTGTAATATAACAATTATGAACGTTTTCGCATAGAACTCATCTCCTGTTAGCTTCAATAAAAAGCTAATGACGATCCTTGTAAATGCGCCCTACCAGCCCAACATAGTTATAGCTGCGGTAACACCTTAAATTACATTCATGATATCGAACCTTAAACCCAACCACTTAGGAATAAGGTGCAGTTTCTCTTACCTTAAATGTAAAGTAAGGTGGAGTAATAAATCAATCAAGGCAAGATTGAATTGGCACTTGAAAGTGATCTAATTTATCAAAATATATTCACGTATAACTTAATTTGATTCTGGATAGCAGGTCGCAATATAGATTTCTGATTTATCACCATACATTTTAATAGTTGTCATTGGCCTGAACACATTGTCCCAGGATCTGGGTTCAATTCCAAGATCAATACTGTCTAGGGTTTTCTAGCACGATTTGCCCAGAACTGTCTGGATTCCTCAGAAGGGTTTCTTGTCACCGGGCTGATGATTAGTCCTAAAAACGAAACCAAACAATTGAGATGAAATAACGAGTGTTATAAGAAAAGAAGCCAATATAAAAGCGACAATCCAATGTTGAAAAACATAGATATGGAATAGATGATGTACAATAAGTTTAATTCAATACGGCCTCTGAAATCCAACTGAGTGTTAACACAAATCATAAAACCAACTACCTTACTGCATTGACTGATGCCAATGACCTTCGGCAAGTCTCTCAACTGGGAACTATCGAGTTGGAAAGATATCTCTTAGGTATCTGGGTCACTTCTTCAAACTTCAACGTAGTTTTTCTCGTTGACTTGTTTTGCTTGGGTCGATGTCCTTATAAACCAATTTAAGAAAAGGATGAAAGTTGGTTACGAAGTGCAACATATTGCTTTAGAAATAGAACTGAATATTGAAATTTAATAACAATGATATGCGGTGGACAGTTAATTTGTTCATGTAAATGCTAATATTTAACAATATACTTCATTTAAGCTTATTCGAACAAGCTGAGGAAAATTACAAAAAGCTCATTCGCAAGCCCGAGAGGGATTAGGTTTGAGTCGTGCGGAGCGCCCCCTTGTGTCGCGGGATAATTGGATTTATTACATTTGAGGATTGATTTCTCATTTCAATTTGTAGCTAAAAAGCTTGAGAAATGGTCACAAATTTAACGTAGAAAGTCGTATAAATTAATTTAGTGATTCTATCTACTAGGATATCGCAAATATAATATAGCTATAGAATTTCTACAAATTCTATGGAAATTTAGTGTTTTGGCTAGTTGGTAATCTATCTGTCATATCACATCACAGTATTAAGGAACTGATAGTAACTGTTCACTGGTGGTAGGTCTCTCATTTGTAAGAGTCCGTCTGGGTGGTTACCACCGCAATGTTTACTTCTACCGCCAAGCAGCAGTGTGCATGCACTGTTGTGTTTCGGTTTGAAGGAAATTGCAGCCAGTGTAACTACTGAACATAATGAGATTTAACATCTTATGTCTCAGGATGACGAGCGCAGTGGAATGCCACACAGTACTTTGTAACTCAAGGTGCTGGATGGTGTTGCTACTGTTTATTTATGGGTGGTCGTATCGCTTACCATCAGGCGAACGGCATGCTCGTCTCGTCATTCAAAGCCATAAAAAAAGACTACTTCACATTTCGAAGTTAAAATAAACGGAATAACATTCTATCTGTGTTTACTGGCAACCCTCCGAATAAAAACCCAAGTTTTAAAAGAAACTATAAGAATTCGTAAAACTTGTTTTAAAAATAAGAACCTATCGAACCAAACATCTTACAAGCATCATTAGACGGGAAACTTTCCTGAATACTTTCGGCGAAGCAATAAATATACGTAGTTATCTGTCAATAGAACTGTCGCAACCCGTATTTGTGCGTTAAATTTCTCTTAATCAAGGTAAATCCCTGATCCGACCATATAAACTAGTGTAATGGGAATGGTGAAATAAAATACACTGTAATCTCCTGGCAAGAAGGGGTAATTTACGTTAGACACCACCTAATCCCATTATCTACAACGTGGAATTTATTTGTATGGTTTAATTAAATGAGTTTCTTTATTTTGTTATAAAGTAGAGAATTGCTTAGCGCTTGTTTCATTGAAATGCATAGAATTGTAACTTTATTGTTTCTTTAAGCAAGGGAATCTCGACGGTCTATAAAATTGTAAATTGTTATAGCTTTAACTTTTCTATTTCAATCCTGTAAGAAAAGTTGATGAAAGTTGGGAAATTTACGTATATCGCCCTTTGGCGAAACAGTTTGGCTCGGGATTGTCAAATATTAATAAACTCCAATAAAATATAGTTAAAATTAAATAATAATGGTCGTGCTAGTAAAAACAATGCTTCAGTATGCCTAAGGATAGTGCTGAATTATAGTAATTGTCAGTGCGTGTTTCCATGTAAGGATGCAAATGGAATCCTTACTGGTCAACCCTGCCAGTGGATGCAGTCCTTTACGGATAAATTTAAGAAAAAAGCTTCAATAATAATTAAGAACTAGATGTTATAGGTACTTATACCATAGCTATATTAACTTTAGACGGTACTTTAATTCATTCAGTTCTTTGCCGAAGTAATTTCGTTTGAAACGGGATTTTTTCAGGAGTAAATTCAATTTGTGTAAGTATATTTTGCCGCCGAAAACAGTCCGCTGGCTGTCCGACTTGAATAATTTCTAATAATAATGATGTTGCAGTATAATGTAGCATAAAAATATTTTAGGATGTGTGTACTTACTGTACTACAGTGTAGCTTGAAAGTGAAAACGCTCTAAAGATGCCGTGCCGATTATAAGAATCTACCATTTCTAAAAACATCGGCATCTGTTGTCTTGGTTACTTATGAGAGGCATAGTCCAAGGCAAAATAAATGTATAAAAAAGTAATTTACGTAAAGAAAGACAAAAAATTAAAGGAGATTTTTTAAAACTTTACCAGTTGATAAAAATAAAGTATAAACCTTCTAGCGGACTTAAAAATGAAGGCTCAAGAGAATTAAGGCTAAAATGTATCCCGAATTTTCTTTTAAGTAACGTCAAGATGGTCTGTTATAACATATTATGAAAAAATACAAATTTTGCTTCCGAATGGGCTATTTCTTAATTTGTAATTTAGTGTGATAAATATAATTAGGATAAAATCTGCTGCAGAATCTATACTTAATATTATAAAGCTGAAGTGTTTGTTTGAACGCGTTAATCTCAGGAACTACTGGACCGATTTTGAAAATTCATTCACTAATAGGAAGCTACATTACTCCTGAGTGCTATTGGCTACTTTTTATCCCGGAAAAACTTTTCCACGAGTGGAGAGAGATGGAGTCGAGAGAGGGAATGAGTTTTCGCGGGATAAAAGTCCCGCTTTATATTTTCCCGGGATAAAAAGTAGCTTATGTGTTAATCCAGGACATAATCTACCCGTGTGCCAAATTTCATCTAAATTGGTTCAGTAGTTTTTGTGTGAAAGAGTAACAAACATCCGTACATCCAGAGATCCATACATCCATACTTACAAACTAATCGCGTTTATAATATTAGTAGGCTTTACCTACTTCCAATTATTTTGCTTAAAACATTCTCATACGTTCTTATTTGTGTAAGTAATGTACTTATTTAATAATCTTCATAATGTATTAATATTAAATCTTGAAAGATTTATATTAACCAACACAATATTACGTTATAAATATTCATCGCAAATTCAGCTAACAATAGTTGGTAAATTGGGTTACCCAGCATCTAATGTACTACGCGTGCCTTGGAATTAGGAATGTATTATACCCAGTGGTGAAAATACAAATACATGATAATAAGCATTTCGGTATCTTAATATTCATATTACACCTGTTTGGAACATTACAGCTGTTTGGAATACATATTCCGAAGAGAATGTAATCACACGAATATTTTCTAGGAAACATTTTATATTAATTTGAAGTCTGTGGTTTGAATAAATGGTTCTTACGAAGGATATCGCCAATACTTTATTCTAGACACTAAATGGGAAAATACATTGTTCATTGGAATAATATTCTTTACCTAATGTATTATTTACCATATGAATTCGATACACATTTCATTGTATATTATAGTGTGTAATACAAGATGTCAATGTCACAACTGATGAAGATTACCTCCATCTTTTTGTGTGTATTATGATCGCCTTTGGCCAGCGTAGTTTAGACAAGAAATTTTGGGCCCTTAATATCCGTTTTTTTAATAAAAAGTTATTTAACTATAAGATGAGCACATCATTGAGCAGATTTAAACCAATAATTGCTTTTAAACAGTAGCGACGCGCCAAGACTTTTGATTTATAAAATATTTGTATAGCACTGATATGTGTACCTGAAATGCCACCCTCACTATGCCTAGAAATTGCAGTGTGATATAGAAAAACGATAAAATCTATTGTAGGTGCTATACATCATCACCCATATGAATCCACTGCTAAACATAGGCCACCCCTAAAAAATTACAAACATATTGTCAACCATCTGGCCTGTCGTCGGTCCACCTGCAAGATAGACAGACGACTTGATGAAGGTCGCAAAAACAGGGTGGATGCGGCCGCTTTTGACAGGTACAATTTTTTTTTTTTTTTTTATAATGGCATTTGTGTTCACATTTTGCCAATGTCAAGTTTGGTTTGTCTATTTTATTATCTGTAGTATATCAAAGTAAAGCAGTGGCTACCTTACCAAGAATTTATCGAGGAGTTTTGGCGGCAACAAAAAAACACTTGATTAGCACAATTATTTCAATTCACTTCATTTGAGCTCTTTAATAGAACTATATTGGATAATATACCACCATAATTATGCAATATAACACTAAGTATCACCAAAATAATGAATTAAAACAAGAGCACCTCATGACACTTCCAAGTTCCCGCCAAAACTCCCAGGTACTATATTATATGTTCATAAGATATAAGATATAAGCAAGGTCTATTATAAGTTCTCTTTGATTTTAGCCTCAGTGATATACTTCCGGAAAGAACTTGTGTACTTATCTCCTGAATTGAACTGGCAATATTTGATATCAATTATGTTTCCGATCTTGGTCCGCACCATTATGTCAGTTGTCAAATTGGTTTGACGGTATATATCCGTCAAAAGTACATAGAGCGCTTTAGCCGCAATAAATCGTCGCAGACGTTAAGTGGGCCGGTGATGGATGCGTGAAATTCAATTTCCGTTGTCATGGCTCTCGTTTCGTGAAGTCATAGAACCTTTTCGGATTGGGTCGAATTTAAACTACTTTTACCTTTATATGGGGAATTGGTTATTGGTGGATATTTTTTAGCAGTAGGTATATTTTCTGGTTTAAGACGATAACAAATTTCATATTGACAATACATAACATGCTATGGAATTTTTTTGCTGAATGTAATCCAAATTTAGATTTATAAAGTATCCGACGGAAAATGCACATCTGCGGCACAGTATTTTCAGAATTATTTTTGTTTCTTATTCCTTTTCATAAGTAAATATAATGTTAAAAAAATGATGTTGAATATTTTTTTTTATTTTAGACTAGGTATTGCTCGCGGCTGCACCCGCATTAAAAGCTTTTCCTGCAACAAAAGACCCTCAAACACTACATTTTCATATCACCACTTATACGACGCTAGCATAATCTCGTTAAAAAATCTGATGAAATAATTCCATTATCTCCCATTGGTGCAAATTAACGAGATAAAAAGACATGGTCTACCCGTGTGCCAAATTTCATCAAAATCCGTTTAATTGTTTCTGAGTATCTAAGAATCATCCAAACTTACAAACATCCAAATATTTTCATAAACTCTCGCATTTATAAATAAATCCCTTCCTAACCGATTTCGGCCACGGCGCCACGGCGGCCAATCTCAACAGAGATCAGCCAGGTACGCAGGCGATTTTATAGTGCACAAGTGTGTGCGCAATACACAGGTGCACTCGCTAGTCCTTCACTCTCATAGTGCCGTGAGTGGGTAATCCGACATGACCGCAGAGAGATCAGGCGCAGGACCAACGGCTTTACGTGCTTTCCGAGGCACTGGGTATCACACCACCAACTTCCTGCCTCGGAGCTGCGACTAAGTAATTTTAAGATGGAAAAACCCAGTCAGAATGTTTTTGCCCGACCCGGGATTCGAACCCAGGACCTCAGCGCACAAATTGCACTCGTGACGCGTACGCAATACAACTACGCCACCAAAGCAGTCATCATCATCGCATTTATATTTATAGGAAACAATATTTAATAATATATTTAATCTCCTGAAAACCGCACACAAATTTGTTTTGCAATTACAGACACGAACCATTATAACGGTAACAGACCGCCAAACTTTGTATGCCCGTTATGAAACCGTAGTATAGTATAATTAGGGATTTCGCACGTTACAAACGTCCACCATAATACTATCTAAGTTAAAACGAACTGCCACATGCGAACTATTTAAAAAGTGTATAGTTTTAAATGAAATTGGTAACTATTACTGTTATATTTTTTTAAATTTTTTGGAGACATTTAAGTGTTAGATTCAGTTTACTAGATATCTTTTCGAAATGAAACATAAGATTAAGGAAAGTGTAAGCACCTTCTGGAGACCAGCTTATTTTACTTAATAAGAATTAACGAATATTTTTCATATCCTTTAACTAAAGACCCTTATCTATACTGAAAATAAAATCGTCAATGTCCCCAGAACGTAAAACATTATCTTTAAACTAAAATTTGTTTCATGAAATGTATATTAATATTTAATCCTAACTAATATTATAAACGCGAAGTTGTAAGTATGGATGTCTAGATGTATGGATGTTTGTTACTCTTTCACGCAAAAACTACTGAACGGATTTCGATGAAATTTGGCACACGGGTAGATCATCTCCTAGATTAACACATAGGCTTAGGCACTTTCTATCCCGGGAAAATATAAAGCGGGACTTTTATCCCGGGGAAATCTCAATCACGCGGGCGGAGCCGCGGGCAAAAGCTCGTATCAAACAATTTATCTGAAGTCTACCTCGATAACATGCCGTCACGACCACGTCGTAAGAGTTTCTCATAGAAATCGACGTAATGACACAGCTTTGCTGTCTAGTTTCATCAAAGGGTTCTATAACTATACTGTTTAATGTCTTTGAGTTTCATGCAGCGATTGACATGATTGTGAGTCGAAATTATTCTCAAACCTTCTCAAATCTTCGTTGTCAAAGTCCTCACACACATTATTCTGGAGTTATGTGTATTTACAAGCAGCAGTAAGCGTTTTTCATCAATTTCAACTTGCTTGTTTTAAACCCTTGTATACAAGTAAACAAGAACAATTCCAATTTTGTGCGCTCATGTAGAAACGGAACGGTAATAAGCGGAATGTACAGTCACCAGCATAAGTAGCTGAACAAATTCAAAATTTCAAATCGCCTACATACTTTTGTGTTCTTACTAATCTTATTTTTCTCTTCACCAAAATAAAATAAAAGAGAATTACTTTACTTCAAACAAAGAAAAAAAGGTTTCAGTTTAACTTAACGCGTATATAGGCGATTTGAAATGTTGATTTTATACAGATATTAGTGCTTCTGACTGTACACATACAGTCACGCCTTTCATCCCCGTAGCAGTAGACAGGGGCGCAACTCGTGCACCCACTTTTCGCCTATGTACCGTCTCGTGATAGTGGGCGAGCCTATAACCTTTGATAAATTATAAACCTAGATATAGAGTGACGCGCTGCAATGAAACTAAAACAAACAGGCCAACTTTTCTTAAGCTAGTATGCGTGACAGCTTTGTCATACGCTATCGCTGCATCATTCTACGTATCCTTGTGCGCGCGCATAATGATACCAGTTATGACATGGTTTCTATTAAAATGGGGAGAAAATTATATCCATGAAAAACAACAAAAAATAATTCACTCGAACTCATTTAGTGGACAAGTGTTGGCCTCTACTTTTTTCGACGCGTTTGAAACGTTCAGTGTCTATCTAGGTATATAATTAATCAGAGCCTATAATCATATCGGGCACAAATTACAGTCTCTGGGCTGATCCTGAGCTGAAAAACCGAACTTGGCCCGACACGAGAATCGCACCCGCGCTTCAGCATTGCCGTCGAACCGTAATACAACTACGCCACAGACAGTATACTCGGCATGTAAAAATATAAAAAGTAATTAAAAATGTTTTAATCAAAAGATATCTATAGACATTGGATTATTAGCAACAGATCCACTTAATACCGATCGGATTGCTGTATAAATTGTCTTAGTATTTGTAACTGTATACACGTTGATTCCGTTTTAATTAAACTGGGCAATTAATCAATGTAAACTTCGCAAGTGAACAATAACAATACATAGCCCGCAAGACTGATCAACTTGGAAACAACTCGGCTAAGATATTTAGAAACTTTTCAGCAATTTGGTCCTTTGAGCCCAATTTCTTGCGCCGTACTTAATTTTTAACGTTCTTACTGAAGTGGGCAATTAAAAAATATTATGTTAACTTTTTCATTTCATATTATATTTTGCTACTGGCAACTTTATTTGAAAAGCGTATTGTTATTCAGATTTGAAACGATCCTTATATCAAAAGAATAATTATAAATATAGCTTTTCGAAGTCGACATTATGGAAATTGGGTCACAGCTAGTAATTAACAATTATTATAACAAGGCAATTATTTGTGCAAATAATAGCTTCCATGATATAATTGTTATGCTCGTTATTCAAAAAAACATAACTATAGTTCGGACAAACTAAGCTGGCCGGTATGACAATTCAAATTTTTCCCGACGCGATAACTCTGTGAGAACGTCTACCCAAAAAAATCAAAACCGTGTCATGTCATACCGGCCAGATTAGTTTGTCCCTACTATAGTGTTATTTCTCCTTCGAACTTTTTTTCATACGTAAAAAGGGCACCTTAAATGACCTAATAACAAAACGGAAAGGAACAAAAGGTACTGCATATTGATATCACGACATTCGATGACATTGTACCCTGGCACCGATGTTCGACAAGGTATCTCTTACATATTCTTACATACTTATCAGAAATTAGGTCTGCCCGTGCGTGCAAAAGGCCGCAATTGTTATTCAAGTCGGCAAATCCGAGTGAAGCCGAAAATTGCCGAGCGCCCCCGAGGCTTCCGCTTTGCAATCCCTTCGTAGCACGAACATTCAGTAATGCCAGATGAAGGTTTTCCCCCCAAACTGGGAGAATTCAAACGCCATGTTAAGAATTTTCGAGGCAAAATATTTGGGGGTACTTTGGGGGGAAGAAATACACGATCCAAAGCGAACACACTGTACCCATTAGTTGTAATAAGAATTGTTTATATGCAACATAATTGGAAAGCTTTTGGGCAATCTTTTTTTTTTGGAGCAGATTTTTCTGGCGAAATGATTTTTGTGTGCTAAGTGTTTCTGACCTCCGTTTAGTTTACCTCTAAAGGTATTACAAAGTAGATATCTGGCAATACTGTGAACGTTAGAAACCAACTCGTTATAATAAAGGAAACAACCCAACGGCTTGTTGCGGTGTGTTCTTGATAGATGAAAAATATCGTCTTTAGCAACAGTGGCACGATTTATTGGATTCCTTTGTTTGGCAATATTAGAATAAAGTAAATAGGCAATCGTTGGATGTCTACCTACGTCATTTGCAGATACGTCTAATGTATCGTATTGTTTGGGGATACAATGAAGTATCTTTATTGTGAGATGATTTATATGTCACAGTTCATGGAAAAGTAGTTTAATATTATCGTTCGTATTTCTGTTTCTCTGTCATGACAATCAAACCTTTATATCTAGAATTAGATAAAGATTATATATCATATATACTTTCAGTAGTATTATAATTCTCTTTGATATATACCTAAGATTATATATTGACATTATTTTGACATTAAAAAAAAAAAAAAAAAATAGTTTATTCATCACGTAGGCGAACATAATTGCACTTATGATAAGTCAAGATACATTCAATTAATAATAATAATTATTACAAAAAGTCACTTATATAACTACAGACATTTTTATAGGGAGTAAAATCAATGAAAAATAAATAATGAAGCCAAGCTCGGGCTGGCAGGAAAGAGAAGATAAAAATAAAATAAAAAAAAGAAACAATCATTTTTATAATAATAAAATAATGGAAGGAACGCGTCGCGATCCTCACCGGTGAGGACACTACAGGCCCTAACCTAGCTAACCTACCAGCCTTTCACTAGCTACCTAAGCGATGACTACCCGAAGAAGAAAGGCAGAAAGAAACTCCGGGCTTACTTTTTTGTCATCATTTGTCCATTGAATCTTTATAATATCCTTTTTTTTCAAGTCTTTTGCATACAAAGTCAGATTAGTTATATAAGCTAATGCACACACATCACCGTTAAATTGAGATAAAATCCAATTGAAGGAATTTAAAAAACACTAAACTCTACACCTAAAAATAAAAATCATAATTAGAGAAGAGAACACAAATAAATAATTATAATTAAACGGTGTACAGAGTGCATACGCCTACATTTACAAACATTACATTATCATTTGGTTATTTTGACATGACGTCAATAAATGAAACTACATTTTTTCTGACTGACAGTGTAATGTTGCCGCTGCGAAGAATAAAATAAATAACTAATAATAAATAAATAACTTAATGGAAAGTGTTATTTTCAAGGAGATAGATATGTGGTTTCATTTAGTAACGCAATGTAAAAATGACCCTGTATAACCCAATAAAATGTCGCTTAAGCCAAATAGCCTTTCACCCCGCGATATGCAAAAAATTGCAGTATATTACTTATTCCTATTTGAATTTTAATAAAGTGTGACTGCCCAGCCTTCGGGTGGAGTTTCGTAACTGTCACTAGCGAAATAAAAAAAATTATAGGCCGCAATCTTACGATGCATTGTTTTTTTTTTAAGTTTCGGTTGATTCTCCAATAACATATTAATCTTTAGTAAATTAGGTTATTTCAAAAAGTACCAATCAATATCACGTTTTAGCTGACCCATATTGCTATGCCAATATGGACACGAGTATTTTATAATAATAATAATAATAAGCCCGCAGGGGCGGCTTTGTAGCGAGCCGACGGTGAGTGGCGACACCGCGTACCCCGATTCCGTGGGGGCTAAATGAGACCCCCTGACCCTTGGCTTGCCTTAACTGGCCGGCTAATGGTGGAAATCGCAAGAGCTAAGAACCTGAGCTCCAGGGTGGAAGTGGTCAAGCTGCGTAATAGCGAGGAAACCCGCTCCGGGACGCGTCAGCGACCCGCGATGGTGAAATCGGTGCACACCTCTCGACACCCTTTAGCCACCCACACCGATGTTGCGTCCTTGGCATGCGCCACTTTTTGGGATGCCCATCTAGTGGGGGGGCAAGTCACCGTCTGCCTTGATTACAAATGATTGAGACATTTTACTTGGCAGGCGTCCCGTTGTCTCAATCAATAGCCCAGCAACCAGTCCAGCTAGATCCCATCCATAGACCCGGTATAATTCCCAGCTTCTCCGCAATAGTCTTTGCACCTTGCGGGCGCTGTCTTTGGCTGTAATTCCATAAGTACAGACAGAGAGAGTACCTACAAGGTGTACACACCCCAACTAGAGTAATGTATCTTAAAGGGGCCTCTACGTGTTGGATCCATATCCCCACGCAAGCCTTCCAAAAGGACCGGCCTTCGTGCCGTGATTACCCGCAGGAAATATACAACATAATAATAATATAAACTTTATTTCAGATTTTTACATCCACACATTTATAATTAAAAAACTACAAAAACTAATAATATTAAAGACCAGGGACACAATTCGACACTATTTCCGGTATCTGAAAGACGCACGGTGAGTGGTCATCCAGTGCCACACCAAAGCGCTGTCGAATCTATGCCCTACCGTAGACACAAGTCTGTTGGGGCCATCGCGCACCCGCCGCATTAGGGATGCTATTCGCAGTCGTAGTATGGCGTAAAAATCAGGCACACCCGCCTCTGCAAACTTTCTCGATGCACTGCAGAAACGCGGTAGCCCCAACATTACCCGAAACGCATTATTGTATTGGATACGCAGGGCGTGGAAAGATCTTTGCGTGTAGTTGACCCACAGTGCGCACGTGTAAAATGATTGGCAATAGGCCCTAAAAAGAGTAATTTTAACTTCTGGAGTACACCGTGCAAATCTGCGGGCCAACATATTGCACCTCACCGCCAGCGCCCTGCGTTCCCTTTCAAGGTCCACATCATCAGACAGGCTGTCCGTAACCCAGTGTCCCAAGTACTTAAAACGGCTTACTTGTGTAAGCGGAGTGCCACCCAAGGTGACTGAAGGTATTCTGTCATATGTTTTACAACCCGCTTTAAAAACTAAAAGCTCGCTTTTGGTTGAGTTGTACTTGAGACCATGTGCTGCGGCATACCGTTCACAAATCTGCAATAATCTTCTTATTGCATTGATAGATGGGCTCAGCAACACCATATCATCCGCGTAACTGATATTATTTACACAATGCCCGTCAATTGAGCAAGCCCGTCATTTTAAAAACAAGGAATATGTTTAAAAAAACTCCTTGGCTAGGTACTGTGTTTTTCATCTATGCTTTACTCTGTGGGACAAAGAAAGTTTCATTTTAATTCCCATTTGCCTTCGTGTTTTCCAAATTCGAGCGCAGAACTAAATGTATATTTATTGCCGTGAAACTTTAAAAACGAACACAACATTTTAAACTTACTTGTACAATATACGAGACATTTTAATAAGTTTTCCACTTCTGGAATCGAGACATTATTGCAAGGTATGCCTTAACATGAAACAGCGAGCGCGAAAAACGTCTGTGTAAGCAGATTCTAAGTTGATTTCAAATGTAATTCGTTTAAGTATACTAAATTTGGCACGAACAACAAATAAAAATAAGCAAAAACTATTTCGCGATGTTATGCTGGTATATTATGTATTTTTTATCATATAAGGTACTAAATATGCGACTATACTCGTGACTCAGACAATGTTGTTTTGAATACGAAAGTAACTTCGTTGACTGGTACCTGACGTCTGTAAAGCCGTTAGGTACCAGTCAACCGCTAAACCATAAGTGACTTGTTAATTCTTTCATAAATCGTTCAATTCTACTGGTGTTATTAAAGGAGATTTAAATAAGTACATTGAGTAAGTTATTCTTTAAGTACAATAAATCATTTTATTACAAAACCAACGGTACGTTACAAACGGTATGATTTCTTCATTCATTTTCTAGGTGGCTTTGTCAAACGACTATCGGAGACCCTTATCAATCGACCTAAATTGAAGGTCAATATGCACTCCTGGGATACAGCGGCAATTCTTGGCTTAATGGCCTTCGATCCTGCATGTGACGCGTCCCGCCCACGATTCAGATTCTCGATCGACTATGATGTAGACGTAGTTCTCTCACTAACAAGTCGTGTATAAAGCTGGGTCTAATTATATAACAAGATAGTAAAATCATGGTATGTCGACTACATAGTCGTGTGAAGAGAAAAAGCCAGAATATGAGACGTTGCTCAATTATTTATATTTTACATAATTTCCTTAAATCTCTTTGTATGATCAAGTGGCATGTGTGTAATATACTGCTTATTATAAATGTAAGTATCTCGGCGGCAGAATTCGTGAAAATTTTTGGTAAACGCGTCCGCAGAGAAAAAGCCTCCCCGAAGGCTCCAAGAAATGTAATTGTGTTTATTATTCATACATTGATGGGTATTAGAACAAAGTATGTTCTGTCACGTATTTTAACGCGGCTATGGTCAATGGTAATGGTAATTATAATTAATGTCTTGATCTACTACTCGATTTGTTCAACATGGATATAAAGATTAATTTGTATTACTTATATCTACCGCGAAAAAGATATTACAATATCTTTTTGTAACAAGAAGAACCGGGTTTCTGTTCTTATATTGACGATCGGCTAATAGTAGATATATTTTCGACCCCAAAATCCCCAACACAGCAAATTTTATCGGAATTGTTCGTACCTTTTCCGATGACCGATTATAAATATGTAAATTTTGCGCTTTTACACTGTGTATCATCACAAATTATGTATCATGAATGTAATATTGATAAATCATGTGGGTAATTGATTATCTTTATACCTTCAGACAGGTTGGTTTGGAAATCTTTGAGGGAGGCCTATGTTCAGCAGTGGACTTCTAAAGGCTGAAGAAGAAGAATACCTAATGAATCTCATAATTTATTTTATGTAATTAAATTATAAAATTGAAAATGCTTAATTTCAATAGAATATCGAATATGTATATAATTATAAAAAAAAACAGTTTTTCTAATTCATCATTGCATATTACAGCGTATAAAAATGCCATTGTGGTATAAATTTTAAAAATATTCTCGTCTTGCATCTTATGAGACGACAAATTGGATTTTTCAGCGACCATAAATTCCAATTCCCGTTGAATACCAAACAAAATAAGACATTTCATTTGAATGTGAAGTAATGGATACGATGTAATAATGAGATTTTTATGTCATTAAATTAAAACATAAAAAATAATTTTCAATATAGTAAATGACGAATGGCGATTGCCTGAAATTTACTTTGTGAAATCTATACTAATATTATAAAGCTGAAGAGTTTGTTTGTTTGTTTATTTGTTTGAACGCGCTAATCTCAGGAACTACTGGACCGATTTAGAAAATTCTTTCACTAATAGGAAGCTACATTACTCCTGAGTGCTATAGGCTACTTTTTATTCTACTCCACGCGCGGAGCAGCGCGCAATGCTAGTGATAATATATAAATATTTTACAAAGATATTTTTTTCGTTTTTGTCCTATTTCTATAAAAAGAAAAGATGCGCATAGTTACATACAGTGATCAGTATCAATCAGTAAGTGACCATCACCTTTTATTTCTGTGATAGTGTTACCATCTATTAGTAAACTATCTATTTATGTTGATAATTATAACATACATTTATAGACATACAAAAATAATATAAAGGGCCGATTTCACCACATGCTGATAAAGTCCCTGATAGCCTATTCGGAACTTATCCGCCATATAAACTACAACTTTCGGTTTCACAGGTCTCGGATAGAAATATTAGGTAGAAAATATCACTAGTAATCTGTCAGATTTATTTGTAAGATACCGTTATATGCCAGATAGTTATCAGGAAATTTATTAGGAACTGTTGAAACTGGCCCTAAATGTTTTCTATTTATCACTATCAATACCAATAAAAGGAATACATTTTAAACTTCTAACAATAACAGATAGAATATTCGACGTACAGCTGTCACGTATTTACTGAACTAGGAAAAACAGCCAGCCCGAATTAACTCCTAAATTCAATTTACCTTTTGGGCCCTATTTTGGTCCATTTACGTGAACACGTGTCATTGTTGCCAATTCTGTTTCAGCTGACGTGGCCAGTCTGAGGTAAAAATTAGTTACATTTCTCTATCCAGTAGGTATGTATATTTATCTAGGGAACAATTAATATTGTTTATTGAACATTAGGCTTCTGCTCGGGGCTCAGCCCGCGTGAATGAGTTTTTCCGGGATAAAAGTCCCGTTTTATATTTCCCCGGGATAAAAAGTAGCCTATGTTACTCACTGATAATGTAGCTTTATATTGGTGAAGGCATTTTTCAAATTGGTCCAGTAGTTTCGGCGCCAATTCAATGCAAACAAAGAAACAAACAATCAAATCTTTCCTCTTTACAATATTAGTATAGATAGGTAATATTTTTTGCTATAAACATTTTGTGTCTTAAAGTAAAGCTAATAGCGTTAAATATCCTACGGGCCTGTTTCACAAGTTATGAGCAAATGCTAAGTTCGTTACATGAATGTATAAGACGACCAAATACAAAAATCATGCTCTAATACGCTCCCAAATAAATTTACCTATTTGGAACTATCCACCATTTAAACTATAACTTTTGGTTTGGTTGGGAAAAAATATGGCAGAAAAAGTCACAAGTAATGTGTCAAATGTATTTGTTGGTACGCTTTATAAATGTCAGATAGTCATCTGGAACTTTATCGAGAATCGGTGAAACTGGCCCTTAATATAACTGGAACATAAATGCATTATGTGAGCTATATACTGGGAAGTCCTAAGTAGTTCCGGTTCCTTATTCACTTTAAATACTGTTTGGGTTTTCGGACTCAACCAGTCACTTGAGCTTGACGTTCATATCATGACGATGAGTTGCTTTCATTGGCTAGGATTACTCCCTTAAGGATGCCAAATTAGACCAGCTTGGCGAACTGACTTACTCGAGGCGATTGACCCCCACTTAATGTCATGAGGATGGTTACTCATAAAATTAAGCCAAATCTTTTCTATAATGTGCTTGAAAAAACGAATTTCACCGATCTCATATCGAAGTTATGACTACAGATAGAAGAAGATAGTAAAGCATGTAACATCTCTTCTTATTTTAATACATCATTTTGTCAGCACCATAAAAGTAGTAACTAAGAAGTAGGTAGAAGTCCGAATAACGCGTATAAGGTTCGTAGAACTTATTTATTTAAATTTCATAATGAAGAGCGGCGCGCCTATCGCAGTTTCGAGCAACCTACAGTAAGTTATCCAAATGGAAAAGTTACCCAAATTTCATTATCCCTCTTTGGTGATTGAATCTTGGATTTTCCGGTTTCCGACTCAAGCACGCTGCCAAGGACAATATAGAAAACTATAACAAAAATGTTCTAAGCCTCATTTAGACGGATCAATGATTACTATCAATAATCGCACGCAATTATTGCTTAACGCGTAACCCAGTCTGAACATGCACGATGGCGAGGCAATTCTCTCCCGCGTTAACTGTACACTATATACCGACACCTGCTAGGAAAATCATTGTAACACACTGTTTGGTCAAATTGAATTCCATTGAGCCATATTCCGGCTCCCCAATTTTTTCAATTTTTTTTTAGTCTAATCCCCGTTTCTCTATTCCATCAGGTTTGGAAGTTAGAATGTGAGAAATCATCGCAAATAGTGGTTCGTTAAGGGTGATGAAAGGGTATCTTTAGATACGTAATACGCTCTTCCCCAAATATCCTACTAATATTATAAACGCGAAAGTTTGTAAGAATGTATTGATGTATGTTTGTTACCCTTTCACGCAAAAACTACTGAACGGATTTTAATGAAATTTGGCACACGGGTAGATCATGTCCTGGATTAACATATAGGCTATTTTTAACCCGGGAAAATATAAAGCGGGACTTTTATCTCGATAACTTTTTAACGCTGGCGGAGCCGCGACAACAGCCAGTAAAATGAATGTAGCTTGACAATACCAATCTTTTGAGAGATGTTCAAAAAACGAACATTGTTATCATGATTGAATTTATTTCTAGCTATAGTTAATTTTTTTTAATCTATTTTTCTAGCAATTATTGCTACGTCTAAACGAGGGTTTATAGATGATTCATCATCATCTTGAAATAACGAATAATTTTTTTCGATTATAGATTAGTTTAAAACCAAAGATATTAAACACAGAGTAATCCTAGAACTCTTTGTTTAAAACGCAGATTATGTTTATTTTGCTTTTGAACTTCTCATATAGATGATCGCATTTAATATTGGCTGTTGCTCCTATTAACTTGTGTTTGTGACTATAATTTACAAAGCTTCATGCTGTTTGACTCCTAAAATGGAAATAAACAGATTAAAATGAAATCACCACAGGCCAAATTCCGCTACACAGCCTGTTTCTCTTTACCGCAGTGGGTTGTGGTCGTTTTTATTGTGCAGAAAAGTTATTATGTTAGCCGGATATTTACATAAGTATTATGTAATGTAAAATAGAAGTACACTGAACTATTAAACTAATATTGTTGTTACAATGTAACCTGTTAAGTACAAGGTATTTTGAATAATAAAAACGGACGGTATCTTAATATTTAGATTCAACATGATCGAATAAGCCAAATAACTCAAAGTAATACTTTTTCTATAAATAAACCTAGTTTATAGACTATTCACACATGATAAAGCTCTTAATATCTAATCACACTAAATACGTCTTCAAATCAGGTCAACAATGCTTGCAAAAAGGTGCTTGGCAGCATAGATAAACAGTGCAGACTCCCCATCCAAACAAGTCTGTTAAATTCAAGGAGCATAGTACCTTGCCTATGCTTGAAGCCTTGCTTGTAAATACTTAATCGGATTGTGAAATGACCACCATGTAATCAGATTATTGTAATAATTAATGTCATAGCACAAACAGGTAACATTTGTTATTTATAAGGCCATAAAAATGTTCTAAGCTAATTAACTTATAGCTATGATATATTTATATATACCTATAAATATAAGTATATCGTATGAAAATAAACATTAGAATATGTTGTGTTTCATTGGAAAGTTCAATATTATTAATTTTATCCCTTTAAAGATAAGTAAGGTACAGTCAGCAGCATAAGTAGGTGAACAAAATCAAAATTTCAAACCGCCTATATACGCGTTAAGTCAAACTGAAACATTTTTTTCTTGGTTTGAAGTAAAGTAAATCTCTTATTCCATTTTTGTGAAGAGAAAAAAAAAGATTAGTAAGAACACAAAACTATGTAGGCAATTTGAAATTTCGAATTTGTTCGGCTACTTATGCTGCTGACTGTACGATAAAACAAAATGTCGATTTGTATTACTTGTGTTTTGTACTCAGCGCGGTAACTTTTATTAACAAAGAAAAAGAATATAAATTAAGCTGAATAATACTAGTTATATGCATATTTCGAGACGGATTATAACGCTCCCAAGGGTCATTGTTGTCGGCTGTCCTTTAATTAGTCGAACTAAGTACTACTGTACTATTCTATACTAGCTTTTGGCCGCGGCTCCGCCAGCGTGATAGAGTTTTGCGGGGTAAAAAGTAGCCTATTCCCTTTACAGGGTCTCAAACTATCTCCATACCAAAGGAGATGTCCATTTTTTGTATGGGTGCTGGGCCTCAAAATCTAACCAGGCTCAAAACTTTATGTAGATATATTAAAGGTGCAAAAATATGGATCGTAAATCCATTAAAAAAATATTTTTAGACCTCTACATTTATAAGTAACTTTTTTAATAACGTTCATTGTAAGTGTAGCTTTTAAGCAAATTTAATTATTACATAAATTTCAAAATTAGAGGACTTTAAAATTATACGATTTATTGCAAAAAACTAGTTTTTCGGAGTTCTATTCAAATATATATAAACTATCTTGGTTACAAGATTACGTTTACGATTACATAAGATACGTTTTTGAACATGCCCTTTCATTGAAATCCAATCAGTAGTTACGAAGACATGCAGTAAGAAACAAACAGAAAAATAGACTGACAGACGGAAAAGAAATATAAAAATCGCTGATTTGTATTCCATTACTCTTTTTTGTCACTCTCTTTCTTTTTTATCACATTTCTCTCAACGTACAGACACACCGGGATCTACTGCTTTATTATAGTATAGATTCACGATAAACAAATAAATACTGCCAGATTACATAAGGCTATAGTCCTATAAGTTGGTAAATGAGTGCTTGGCGCTTGGATAATAGTTTTGCATACAATATGGCTCAGTCGGCACGGCTTGGGTAACATTATCGCACTAAATATATATATATATATAAAGTAAGAGTTTTGTGTTTACTCTGGTGGGTGAAATTCAGTCATTTCTCAGCGTACATGTTTTGGCATTATCGCCCTTCTTGAACAGTGGAGATCGCTTGTAATCAGATGACCCACTTGCTCATTTGTATTCCTATCTTAAAACCGAAGGACTTGTAGCTGAACTGCATTAAGTACGTACCGTATTATTTCATTCTCGCCTAGTCTTATATGTCACAATGATACTCTCATATATAAAAATATATTTTAATAAAAATGTATACATACGGCACCTACACTGTACTCGGTTTTCAAAAACGGCGCATTTTCGCACACATAGTTAAAAAACTTGAGAGGTGTCAAGGGACACCCGGATGGAACGAAGTTCCTTTCGATTAATTAGTGAAGGAATTGTAATAAAATTTTATTTATATAACAGAGTGTGTATATATATAGATATATTAATATTTTCCTATTTCCGTTCCAATACATAAGTTTCTAGAGAAAAAAACAAATAAATACGTGTGGCACTCGGAGACTACCGCGGTAAAGCTATTGCATAGCATTTTTATCACAAATTTTGATTGACTAAACACAAATTCGATCTTACGCTTACCACATAAAGTAGATTTTTAAACGCGAGCAAAGCACGTTTAGTCTTGTTATTGATAAATGTCAGTAACCAAAGTAGAATAAATCAACAAAATTTGAAAAAAGAATGTTACGTTCGATTCTTTTGTACTCGTGCCGTGCCAACGCTGGGGAAATAGCTTCTACGCAATGTATTTAAGGTTCATTTTAGATTAGTAAGAAATGGTTTTAATGACTTTAATAAATAAAATAAATACAAATATACTCGTTTCAAGAATTATAGCTTCTACGCATTGTATTTAAGGTTCATATTAGTAAGATAATAGAAAAAATTGTCGTGACAACTTTCCGTCCAGCCCCCTTTCACAACGCGCAATAAGGAACTTCGTTCCAATTAATATTAGAATAGCAACGTATGACACGTGAAGATATTATGGCATATCATAATGCTCATTATCATACAGAAAATTTTATCGAACATTCTTTAGACTACAAACTTCAACAGATTCTGACACGATACTAAGACCGATTGTGCTAATTAGCTCAATTCTAGTGTGCTATTGCCGCGCGAAGCGACGATAGCCTAGTTGGGAATGGAACGGTCTGCCGAGACAATGTCCGGAGATTCAAAACCCAAGGCACACACCTCTGAGTTTTCGAAGTTACGTGTGTATTGTTATCAATTATCGTTCGCTTTAACGGTGAAGGAAAACATCGTGAGGAAACCTGCATACCTGAGAAGTTCTCTGAATTTCGAAGGTATGTGAAGTCCGCCAACCCGCACTAGGCCAGCGTGGTGGACTAAGGCTTAACCCCTCTCAGTAGTAGAGGAGGCCCGTGCTCAGCAGTGGGCAGTATATAATACAGGGCTGATTGCATTGCATTGCATAGTGTGCCATTTGCAGACTGTTTGAAGTTTGAACGCATCTACACCATTTCTTTAAACATCGTTGCTCATACCTATACTTCAATCACTACTTCGCTATACTTTCGTATAGCGCCATCAGCTATATAAATGATTTTAGACTTGTACAAATAATCATGTCTATATTTATAAGTAGCAAATATTATATTATTCATTATATTAACATAACAAGTAGTATCTGATATAAAAATCCTTGTCAAAAAGCCCAAAGTAAATTGTTTCTATCCCATCCCAAACTCTTTGAGTCTGACGTGTACTGGCAGTGACGAAGCCTTTTCTACACATCTTATTATTCATACAATTTATATCGTCTACCTCAGAATACAAAAACTTGACAGGCGTAACATGTTCAGTCTACAAAAACGCTTCAGTGTAGCTTTAACTAAAAGACTGATACGCGGGTTAGTACAATTTTTATTCCAGCAAACTATATCGCAAACAATTGAGTAATTACTATAAAATAAACGTGAAGAATAAAAATGATATTTAAAGATGCAAAGGATAAATCAATCTCACAGTTTCAGTATAGATTTTGATGTTTTTTTTTAATGAATTTAACTCGCACAGCAAATTCTGCCTCTTGCAACTAGTAAGGCATCGCACCAGCGCCTATACAACAGACCCTGTCTATTTGTTGCCGAGACAATAAATTTGCATGAAATTGACAGTGGTGGTTGCTGAACTAATTGTTAGTGCCATAGCCATAGATTATGTAATGCAATACAGCGATGCATTAATTTTAAAAATATCAAGATGGTAATCTAATAAGTACATATTTACTTTTTCTTAAGTCATACCAACGAAAAAGACGTTCGTCTTCGCAAAAACATATCTGGCAGCGTTGTAACTTGTCTCTTCATTTCAAGCAAAACATCCAAGAGATTCATAATAAGCTCGCAAAAAGGTCCTGGTATAAACGAAAAATTTGGGACGAAATCGTAAAATATGCTTCAAGAAATAATTTTGTACATCGTAGACAAAAATTAGCGACAGTTTCTGTATTTTATAAGCTCACCAGTTGAAATTGTACTAAAAGACAAAATGTACTTACTATTAAAAATAAAGGAAATAAAAATTCTGGATAATTCTGATATTTAAATGAATGCTCACTGAAATATACTGTTAATCACAATAAAAACCACTTTTAATTAATTCCTTAAAACCTTTCATTGAGTCTTCATCACTATACAATACAAATAACGGTATTAACTCATTGAAAAACTACCAAGTATAGAGCACATTATTAAGCTGTTTGCTGATGCTGTTTGTTGCTACTTTTAGTATATTTTTACTACTAGAATAAAGCTAAAAGAATTTACAATAATCCGCGTGGTTGCTCTGCGTTGACCCTTATTATGTTTAATCATAATAGATGGAGCAGGGACTAGAATTTTATTTATTATAGCTTCCACTCGTGGAATTCTACACAGAGAAAACACTTAAAGGAGGCATCTTAGCAAATGTAAAACTTAAAAAGCATAAAGATGAGTCTTGCAGGAGGGAAGGGGACTTCTGATTTTAAATGACCACGCGTGTGAGTCCTAATCACCACAAAAGATACATAAAATCAGGAGCGTAGTTTCCGTTTCAGACGCATCAATGATACAGAGCCCGCGAAGTTTAGGGGCCCCGTGTGCTAATCTTAAGTACCCAAAAGTTGACTATGCTGCTCTGAAGGGAACCTGATAAATCTTGATATAAGGCCCGTCTAGAGTAAGCTACACCATTCCCTAAAACATAATAAGTCAGGATTCGGAATCTAGTCTATACGGCGGAGGATCAAAACTACGATTGAGGTTCACCAAAAACGAAAAACATACCTTTTGTACAAATAGCTGTGATATTAGCTCAAATGTGTAGATAGATGATTGTCTGTAACTTAAGCCGCAGGATTAAGACAAGGAACAAGATATAGGTGACGAGCGGTTAAGGATGATTTGAGTCTATTGTTTCTTGTTATTTTCCGACTAGTGATGCAGTGTAGTGCGTGGAACGTCCACCTACAAGCTGGACCGACGACTTGATCAAAGCCGCAAGGGACGCGCAGGATGCAAGCCGCTTTCGACAGCTATGTCTGGAAATAGGGGAGGCCTATATTCAGTAGTGGACTTCAGGTGGCTGATGATGATGATGCAGTTTAGTGTGTCCCTTTCAGATTGGGATAGAGCTGATAGAGATTAAAAGAACCCTTAAATAAATTGTAAATCCTACACGAAATATCAGTAATGGTTAAATCAAGTCGGAAACCACATACTCGAAAGAAATACCCAAAAATTAAAACGTTATTCGTTTATTTTTCAGTACTTTGAACGGTACAAAACTACCAAAAAGGAAAACAGAAGTCCTCCATTAATCTCAACACGACACGTAAGACTAACTCATTGCTAAGCTTCCAGTTTATTACGCTACACTGCGTCAACATTTTTGTGGCGTAATCAGATCTAATCTTTTAAAACTAACGCATACTTACTAAGCTACGCATTTAGCCAAATCTTCGCATTATTTGATGATCTCTGTTCAATAATACTTCAGGTTGGGTAATCTTATATATAAAATTCTCGTGTCGCGGTGTTTGTTGCCAAACTCCTCTGAAACGGCTCGACCGATTTTGATGAAATTTTATATTCACACTTGGTAGGTCTGAAAATCGTTCAATATCTATTTTTTATACCCCTAAAGGTTAAGGGTGGTCCACACCTTAATTTTTTTATTTTTATTTTTTAGACAAATTTTTTGTTTTTATTTTTTTATGATACATCATCAAACCTTTCTACGATCAACCCCTATTTTTTTAATAACTTTTAACCCCGGTCGGTAACTGATGGCAAAACAACGTTTGCGGGGTCAGCTAGTAATACAAATAATCATACTTTCAGAATCATAGTTACTGCCTCGTTGGCGTAGTTATATTACGGTACGACTGCAATGCTGAGAGCTCGGGTTCGATTCCGGGTCGGACAAAGTGATATTGAGCTTTTCTACTCAGTATCAGCCTGCAGTCTGGAATTTGTGCCCGCTATGGCGATAGGCACGCCTCCTATCACATCATGGGACGGAATACGCACGGCGAAAAGTGGGTGCACTAGTTGCGCCTCTGCCTACCCCTTTGGGGATAGACGGCGTGAGTGTGTATGTATGTATATATTATGCATAGTGTCAGATGGTTTTTTTGGCATCGAAAAAGTTCTAGTACAAAAATGGTATAAGTAATCTTATTACTATCGCAAAAGGGTATTTGTCCTTAATTTTTCTAGAGGGTATTATAAAATACATCATTATGAGGGGTGGGGTGTTATGGGGGTGGCGAATTATGGCGTTTATAAATGGTTCTTTAGAAACACATTATGAAAGGGACAACGTAAGTAAAACCTCATATTTCATTTATCGTTTAAGAACACATTACTTTTATGTAGTCCAAAAGAGGCATAATTTATGAACTTCTCGATTAGGAGCCCTTTCCTTATTACAACGACGAACAATTTGGCTTAAATAGACGAAATTCTTTACCCCGGATGACATACTAGACCTTTAGTGGGCTTTACCTTTACAGTTGGCGTAATATATGTTGGCCAGAAGAAACATTGATAGTCTTGCTATTATCTGAAGTAAGCTGACCTGTCTAAGTCTAAGCCCGTGTTATTTCAAATATGGTCAAGTAAAGTTAGTGGTCTTATTACACTGGATGAGCACACAGGGCCTTAACCTCGCGGTGAATTCGGTTGCAATACGCCAGTGTGATAAGAGATAATTAAAAAAATATAAATTGTGCAACACAATTGTTTTTAGAATAATATACCTTTAGAAAAAAAATAGACGGTTTTTTTTACAGAAACATAAGCATGCACGTAATTTACTTGCGCATAAATCCGGATAGAATTATTGCTAATAAACCGGAACTACATCCGTTCCCCACGACAAATATTCATATTAATCCTTACAAAATTATGTAATTCAAGGAAACCTGGCAAGGTAATATCCGGAATTGATGTTGGCTGACGACTAATTTATTTATGGCACTTCAATATGTTCGGATATACAATGTGGATTAATTTATTTTTTGGCGGGAAATATAATTATGTCGCATTCGTTTAATAGTATGGTTTGGTTTTTGTGGTTATTTATACGCTCAAAATAAAGTATATTATAATATAATTTAAAAACTTACATAAGACAGTAAGGAATTTAGTTCATATTATCAGGTCTTTATGGAAAACGGGGTCGCTTGTGTAATATTTGATCTAAACTGTATCATGTTTTGAACGCTATTATACTCGAAACTAATAACTTAGGTAATAAATATTATGCTGTTAAATAGACTTTATGATAGTTAATTATAAGAAATTAGGTTAGTGGTATAATTATTATTTGGAATTTAACAAGATATTATTAAAATATACATTTTTATTGATACATGATATGAAATAATTAACTTTGTATCACATAATATGTTTTTTGTGTGCAAAAACTGCTTATCGACTCTACAAACAGAAAACGAAAATGAACTCCCTTAAATTTTTTTCTTCACTTATCTTTGATATGATAGTAGGTACATAAGTAAATTTTAATTCACTAGTGCTTGTTCGTGTCGCCGCCTGCGGTCAATTTCTTCCGTAAAAACGAAATATCGCCTATAATTTATCATTTAATTACAATTGAAAAGTTTCACTCACATAACAGTTTTGTTAGCTCTATACCAAACTTAACCTTGTACTATTGATTCGACAGCAAAACAAGTTTTATATTTTATAAAAAGGAAATATTTTTCTAAGGACTCCGTTAACTAGTTCTAAGCATGCTAATGGATTATTGTGTTTATAAAGTGAAATTAATTGCATTAATTATACTTAAATAAGAACTACTTACAAGACCTACTTTCTTATCGTTTGCAAAATAATTGAAGCCTGTTGAAATGTGCGCGATACTCTACCTTATTTTACTCACAAAATAAAAACAAATTCTGGGTAAAATACTGCATTTTTAGATGCTAGAAATATTTTTTTTCAAAAATAAGACCAAATTTTGTTGAAATCCCGCTTTTAAAATAATTAGAATTCATGGGCTGATTGGAAAACAAGGTGCCGGTTAAACTTAAACGGCTCGTTTATAAGACCATCATGAGGCCTATCCTCATGTACGGTAGTGAGACTTGGGCCGTCACACAGGGGCATGTCCATACCAACAGTGTTGCTGAAATGAAGATGTTGAGATGGATGTGTGGCATAACAAAGATGGACAAGATCCGAAACGAGTATCTGCGCTGTAGTCTCGGAGTACGAAATATCGCCGATAAGCTGCAAGAAAACAGACAGAGGTGGTATGGTCATGTCAAAACAAGACCACCTCATTACGTTGGCAACCAGGTACTGAAACTGTCCATTCCCGGAATAAGACCAAGAGGGAGACCAAAAACTACATGTACAAATGTTTTGCAACGCGACATGGTAGCAAGCATTGTTTCCAATGACGACGTCATCGATAGGGCGAAGTGGAAGAGAAAGGTGAAGAAGGCTGACCCCACCATCATGGGGGATGAATAGTCGGGAAGAGAGAGACAATTAATGGGTGCTTATAGGGATTCTATGGTGGGTCAGAACGATACCAGGCCTGGGCTATTTTTTGTTTATGTACACAGTATTTCTTTACTAATACAATATAGGCGGGAACAGATATTTGAGTTTACACCCGTTCACACCTTTTATCCCGGAAGGACGGTAGGACAAAACGCAACTAGTTCACCTACTTTTCTTGTGTATTCCGACCCATAACGGGATATGGGACCAGTCTATGGACGTTTGATTCCCTTATGCCTAAATGCTTAGCCTTTAATTCACTAACCAAACCACAGTAAGATGGGGAATCAATAAACATAATAATCAATTCTTATGTCAAAATTCTAATAAATATTATACAGACTACGAAAATAAGGTCAATAGGATACTGTATTGACTTGTAATCAATGTAACGACATTATAAACAAGACAATAAAATGGAAGCCAATAAAACCTTCAGAAATGTGTCAGTCCACAAATATTTTTATTACATGTAATAGCTGTTAACTGTATCAATAAATAACAAACTGAGCATAAAATGATGTTTCAGAACCTATAAGATTAGATTTTCTTCCTGATGAAGCAAATCTAGTTCTATATTAATGAATTTATTGTATTATTTACATTATAAATTACTGGTACAACCATATGAGTAACTGAATAAATTGCAAATAAACTCTTAATAAACTCACTGGTGGTAGGTCTCTCATATGTAAGAGTCCGCCTAGGTGGGTACCACCGCAATGTCTATTTCTACCGCCGAGCAGCAGTGTGCATATACTGTTGTGTTTCGGTTTGAAGGACATTGTAGCCAGTGTAACTACTGGACATAATGAGACTTAACATCTTATGTCTCAGGATGACGAGCGCAGTGGAATGCCACACAGTACTTTGCAACTCAAGGTGCTGGATGGCGTAGATACCATTTATGGGTGGTCGTATCGCTTACCATCGGGCGAACGGCCAGCTCGTCTCGACATTCAATGCAATAAAAAAAAACAAAAATTTCCAATCGTCTATACTCTTTTGTGTACTAACCAAATATTTTCTGTTAACAAAAATAAAATAAAAGGTATTTATTTTACTTAACACAAATAAAAAAATGTTTCAATTAAACTTAATGCGTATAGGCGACTTTCACATTTGAATTTTTTCAAATACTTATGTGGCTGACTCTACAGTACATACAGTCAGAATAGTGTATGCTCGACCACCAAGGTTCTAAATAAGTCGCTTACGCGTCGTCTGTCAGCAACTTACAACTAACGTAGAGAATTAGAGTTATTTGCTGTTTCCTTTATACATCTTCGAAGCGATCGTACCTGCTTGGTAAAATATGAAAAATTGGCTTTTTTAACTTGAGAAAGTGAACTAGCACCAAATTGGGTGATTGTAGTATAATGATAGAAATTTATTTATTTATTTATTAAGGAACAAACAGTCATACAACGTAATTATGATTACATCAGTGTGGAATATTATAATATTATAGACCTATAGTTCTCTTTATATAATACATAACAAAACAAGAAATCGAAAATCTGTCGAGGGTAGTTAATAATAGGAGTAAATACATACATATTTCACATTGTATAGGTATATGTTACAATACGACTGCAATGCTGAGGTCTCGGGTTCGATCCCCGGGTCGGGCAAAGTGATATTGGGTTTTTCTATTCAGAATCAGCCCGGAGTCTGGAATTTGTGCCCGATATGGCGATAGGCTCGCCCCCTATCACATCATGGGACGGAATAAAAATGGCGAAAAGTGGGTGCATTAGTTGCGCCTCTGCCTACCCCTTCGGGGATAAAAGGCGTGAGTATGCGTATGCGTATATGTTACAATGCATATTATAATAGTAAATCAACTGTGGATTAAAAATAGAGTACTACAATATAAACTCAGTAACGAGGTAATAGTGCTATAACTACATGTTACGCCCGGAAATACAATTTAAAGCATTTTCCTTGAACATACGTAAAGTTTCATTAAAAACATCAACATTTGTAAGTTTATCATTATATAGTCTACAAGTCCTTCTAATAAAAGTATTATTAGCATATTTAGTTCTACTACCAGAAATAACAGATAACTGTTTTTTACGACAATCTCGCTCACACCTGCGTGGTACCCTAAAGTTAAATGCTTGCTATAACGTAGGAGCATCCGCACTATTATTTAAGATTTTATAAACGTGTATGGCATCAGTCAAATCTCGACGGTGACATAAACGTGACATATTATCTTATATATATAATTCTCGTGTCACAATGTTAGTTACCTTACTCCTCAGAAACGGCTGAACCAATTTTGATGAAATTTTATATTCGTATTCAGTAGGTCACACCACAATTTTTTTTTTTTATATATTTTTTTTTATTTTTATTTTTTTATGATACAGCATTTAAAAATACATACAACCCTAAAATTTCAACCCTCTACGATCAACCCCTATTTTTTTAATACATTTTAACCCCGGTCGGCTATCCCTTGGTCACGGCATCACGCGTGAACGGCTGGACCGATTTAGTTTTTTTTTTATGTGTTTGTTATTGTCAGGAGAAGGTTCTTATGAAAGAAAAAAAAATTGCGCGGAAAATTAGAAAATTTAAGAATACATAACCACCATATTAAAAATGTAACTTTAGCTGTTTTGACAATATAAACTTTTTTAATTCAACCTTATGGCGTTTGACATAACATTGACATAATGCGTGCTGCAAATATCGTCAAAGAGGTTGTATATATAATTTTTGGGTGTGTATGTCACTGAACTCCTAAACGGCTCGACCGATTTTAATGATTATTTTGTGTGTGTTCAGGTGGATTCGAGAATGGTTTAGATTAACACTTGGATTCGGTAGGTGGCGCTGTAATCGGGTTCCAGGATTTTATTTCCTATTTAGGGCAGGACAACATTTTTTTGTGTCTTTAGGTGGATTCGAGAATGGTTTAGATTAACAATGGGATCCGGTAGGTGGCGCTGTACTCGGATTCTAAGATTTTATTTCCTTTTTAGGGCAGGACAACATTTTTTGTGTGTCTTCAGGTGGATTCGAGGATGGTTTAGATTAATAATTGGATCCGGTAGGTGGCGCTGTACTCGGGTTCTAGGATTTTATTTCTTTTTTAGGGCAGGACAACATTTTTTGGGTGTCTTCAGGTGGATTAGAGAATGGTTTGGAATAATAATTTGATCCGGTAGGTGGCGCTGTACTCGGGTTCTAGGATTTTATTTCTTTTTTAGGGCAGGACAATGTCTGTCGGGTCCGCTAGTATCTTTGTAAAGAAGTGTCGTAATCAGTATAACTATAGCCATTGCGGTAATCAAGAGCCTTTAAGTTTTTTTTTTTGAACTACCTCGATTCTATCAATATGGTTATTGTAAAAAGGAATGCCAAACAGCGCTCACGAATTCCAAATGGCTACGAACGAAACTATTATATAATATTTTATAAGCTAATATATTACGAAAAGGTTTACTAACACGTAAAATAAAACCTAATTGTTTATAAGCCCTATTTAAAATGTTGTCAATATGTGGCTTAAAAGTAAGTTTTTCATCCATTATAACGCCGAGATCACGGATCTGTGTCACTCGAGTAAGTACTGTATTACAAAGTAATCATTATATCGTAACATCTTATGTATGAATCCATAATATAGAACATTGCCATCTCACTTTCAATATTAATTAGCCTGTCTTGAACAACGATTCACCAAATTTGTTCAACGTTAAACACATTTAATACCTCGTGACAAAGTCAGCACTATGATTGAAATTTAAAATATCACACACACACACAAAAACATACTCACGCCGTTTATCCCCGACGGGATAGGGAAGAGGCGCAACTAATGCACCCACTTTTCACCGTGTGCATTCAGTCCCATGATGTGATGTCCCTGTGCAAGCCTATCGCCATATCTGGCACAAATTCTCCAGACTGATACTGAATAGAAAAACTTAATATCACTTTGCTTGACCCAGGGGTCGAACCCGAGACCTCAAAATTACTGCCGTACCGTAATACAACTACGCCACCGAGGTAGTCCAGGCAGACAGTAAGATCAAAATATATTTAGCGTTAATGATATTTAGTGGGTCGTTATGCAAGTCAGCCCTAGACTGTTACTAAGTAACTTTACGTCAAAATAATAGATGTATAATTAAAATTCAGTCCTACTACGACGTAAATAATTTGAGCATTGTATTGCGATATTCAGTGTAATGAAATTCATGGAGGTGCGAATATGAGAATATTATTTCTGAAGGTAATTTGTATGCTATGATGCGACCTCATTACGTGGTAGATATACCTAAGAAGCAGAGAATAGGTTTTTAATTTTAATATCAAAGTAACCATGACTTGTGCAGACTCGAACGTTTTTACCGTAGTGGTCAAGTCCATAAATATATTAGATTTTGTATGAAGTTGCATTTCGATAATAATTATTTGTCTAACGTAGTGCTACTATCTATGAGTACTATTCAGTATTCTGTGGTTATATCTTTGATTATTTGTTTGACGTTTCAAATGATAATAGCTAGCGATCCCTGTTGCAACAATAGTTGTAAAAAAAACTTACGACTCATGGGATGACTTGATGATAATATCCGCGATACTGTATAGTATTTTGGGCAATAATAAATAACAGCCATCATCGTCTCCAGTTTCAAAGAAGACAATAAGAATGGAAATAATCTTCCTTATCATTTGTGTTTTTGTGAAGGAATACAGCTAATTCCGCCCGCGACGCTAATGACCCAATTGCGATTGAATCGTTTAGGGAATGCTGATTAATAAACGATAGCATTAATATCTCTTATCTGTATTTGACTGAGCGTAAATACGGATACGCGAATTTGGATAAGGGATTGAATTAATGTATTTATGAGAAGGTATTCAAATATTTTGGTTACATGTTTACAATAAATTTTATTCTCTCCCTGTCACTTCCACATCTACCTCAGCATCTTCAATTCGGGAATTTGGATGGTATATACGATTTTATGCGTTACGGCCCATGGTTTGCTATACATGAGAACTGGTCTCATAATAGTCTAGGAGACTCATAGAGTAGGCCTTTCAGCTTCACGTGCATTCTTCTGTCGCAGGTAACCACGGTTACTTCTCTCCATTTAGCCACGCTGCGGGTATTCAGTGCTGAATGTTACTTTCCCCGCTGCCAGAATTATGCATTATACTACCCAGATATTTGGACTGATCGCACAAAGTGACCAATTGTCCATCGATGGGAATCGGAATGGTATCATCTGGTTCTAGCTTGTTAAAGACCATAAACTGAGTCTTTTCTACGTTCAATACTAGGCCACCGGTATGTAATTGGTGTTTCCACAACAAAAGGGGTTACAATTAATTGAATTATAATTATAAATTTTTCATAATTATAAAAATAACAATGTCGTTTTGGAACTTAAGTGAATTAGCGTGTAAAATTCGAATGCAGTTTAACCGACGCATAATTATTTTCGTTGTGTGTTTACACTTGGTTTAAGTTATAATATCTATCTACATGGAATATATCTTGATATTGCCAAAAAAATACACTTAGAAAGTTTTTATTAGTAATAGCTAAAGATCATATAAAAAATACCTTTTACACAAATTCGTAATGAAATCGAACAAATCACCTGACATATCGGGCACTATTATTACTATAATTTATAGGTCAATTATTTTTATTACCGATGCCCAAAAACATATTTTTTATAAGTCTGATAAAATTGCTACATCTCCGGCAATTTCAGGACTTGCTAGCACTTGACGGGAGGTAATGTGGTTTTTTATGTGGAAATTATGGAAAACTGGCGGGAGGCCAGTCTGAATGACCGTCGCCGTCGATTCTTAGACGATATTACTGATTTACGGATTTCGTCTGGTACTTTTAAGAGCCATTTGTTTGCGATTGATATGTTAAACACGATATTCTGCATACAATTTTAAATGGTCTGCTACGGGTGTATGTGTTTCCGTACTGGATAAAAAAAAAATTAATGAGTTTGCATATCGTATTGAATTGTCAACTTTTTGAATTGAGTTAAAAGGGGCCGGAGGATTTGATGACCATCCTTTTTCGCGATATATATTCCAAAATCATACAAGATTCGAGCCATAATCACCACAGGCAAATAGAGTATCAAATTATTCATTATGATTCCATTCTTCTGATAAAATGTTTTGATTATTTATATGAGGATCTCCATTTGCTGCAGCAACTAGGACAGTCTGCAATGACCACTCGAACATAATATAAGATTTGATAAGTGTTTGTGAAAATTGAATGAGTTTCCATTGGCATCCAGATTGTACCTAAAATGTGATAGAAAAAAAGGAAAAGATGTGACAAGAAAAACAAAAGGAAATCTAAGCTCTATAAGACGTAGATTAATCTTCGGGTTTGAATGAATATACCTACTGGTAGAATACTGTTTAGCCAATTAGAATTTGAATGTTTTAAAGTAAATAAAATGTATTATTGTTTATTTATTATATAACATCTATATTATGATAATTAATAATTATAATTTGATTTTTGATCTATAAAACCGTCATAACTTTAGCGTGAAAACGAATCCCGAATACAGCACCTCTATTATTTTTATAGAGAGTATCTATTGGATCTTACATAAACGAAGGGAACAAAAACCCAATATAACGATATTAGACATTGTTTGATAGTTCCTAATAACCAGCACGATGAAGAATGTCAACAAAAAATATGAAACAGCATAAATCTAAACGTTAATAAATCAATGTGTTCCTTCAGTCTATTGAAAGATCGTGATCAACGAACATTAAAATAAGCGTTCAAAAAAGTTAAGATTAACAACATAAATTAAACCTTAAAAGTAAAAGTGAACACAGATTTAATCTAAAAGAAAGCTAATTTCTAAAAAGAAATTAAGTAACTTCCCAATTTCCCCTAAATTATAATGTAATGGTTATTAATCATTTTTAATGGCACTAGGACCATAAAAGCCGATCTGCCAACATGAAATTACAACATTAATAAGTTCCGGCGATTCGGATATTGTTCAAATGTTACTTACAAAAATATGTCCTTTGGGAACTTTTTTAATCTTCCGTTTGCACACGATAAGTTTATTTATTACACTACACTTATTAATAAGTTAGTATATACACAAAAAGGAGCAATAAATTGTTTTTATGTATAACTTTTCGAGAAATCGAGATCGCAGTACTAGTGCGCGCGCTCGGCATGCGACCACCCCGCGCGAAAGTCAGCTTTAGAATCTGTTGGGTTCTCTCGATTGCTGAAAACAGAGTCGATGTGACGCACGCATTCTGTAAGTGCTTTTCACTTCGAAGCACGTGCTAGAATTCCGAACGTTCTTAGAAACTTAGTGCGGTGTATACTTTTTAGTTAGTTTAAATTGTTTTAAAGTCAAATAAAACTTCGCTTGATGCAAACTAATCACAAGTATTAATGGACAGTAATAATATTATAGGAATCAAAGTCAAAGCAAGGCAATTGGAGAGCGATTACATTTAATAAGATTTCAAAAGTTTATTGAAAAAAATCTAGTTACATTAATTTTAAATATAGAATGTCGTGGTGGAGACACCGATTTTCTTTGCGAGGTAGTGGTAGGAAGTACCATGGAAGTATCAGCACTATTATTACGTAGTACTATGCAGTATTCTGTGTTATTATTCTATATAAACAAAATTATATAACTTCAAATTCCATCCACATAACCTACGAGGTTGGCAATCCACCACAGTACGTTTCCGCCGACATTTTTTACCACGTACTACAAAACTATGGAACCAATTGCCGCCAGCATCATTTCCGGACAGATACAACCTGGCGACCTTCAAAAAAAGAGCGTATTCCCAGCTAAAAGGCCGGCAACGCATCTCTATGCCCCCTGGTATTGCAGATGATCATGGGCGGTGGTGATCACTTACCATCAGGTGAACCGCACGCTCGTTGGCCGCCTATCATAAAATAAAAAGTGTCACTCCACGTAATTACATATATAAAAAAATTCGCTGACCCGGCGAACTCTGTTCCGCCTTAGAGGCAATAAATAAGCAGATTTTGGATTTTATTAAGTTCAATGTTTTATTAGGAAATACAATTAAAAAAAATAAGCATCTTAATGAAACACAATACTCACAGAAAAGGATATTTCGGGATAAAAGTCCCGGTTTATATTTTCCCGGGATAAAAAGTATCCTATGTCCGTCTCCTGGTTCTGAGTACTTCTGAGCTACCTCCCCACCAATTTTCAGCCAAATCGGTTTAGCCCTTCTTGAGTTATAAATAGTGTAACTAACACGACTTTCTTTTATATATACAGATATTTTTGATAATATAAAACACATTTGTGTGCAATTAATATAACTTAACCCACTAATCCTGATGTTCCTGAATTTTATCTTAAGAGTAGAAATAGGTACTTCATTAAAATTTATGAAAAGATCTACACCTTAATAACGAAATGAAAAGTAAAGCTCAGGGTTCCCTTGTTGCGAGACAAAATTAGATATTCAAATAAGATATTTTAATAAGGTAAGGGTACGCAATTTTGCAAACGTTTACAACTATACGAGTACAAGAACATTTGATGTTCTTACGGTGTAGAAACATAATACGGTTTGTTCCCGGAAATGTGCTTCATATTTCGTAAAACGTTTATAAGGTGGGCTACAGTTACTTCATCAGTCTTAAAATAAGGGATTAAATGTATCATCCTTAAAATAGGAGCATATAATATAACAAAGAGTATATTGCTCTATAAAGATAAAAAAATAATAATCTGAGAGCAAATATGCCCCCAGCCTGTAATTAGTTTTGAAATATAGACTTAAGTTTATTTATATTAACTAGTATTTAAATGTCATCTATTATGAAAAAGGCCTCTTTTTAGTTTTCATTTTAGTCGCCAGTGAGCTGAATCGTGGCAAGTGGACCATTCCAACAAGTCAGACATAGGGACATCAAAAAATCAAAGTCGTAATTTCATAAAACTGAATACGCCATTCGATTTGTATATGAAATAGTAACTAGAATTACTTTTAGATTATTACACCAATTCAGTTCTATGAAATTAAGACGTCGATTTTTTATTTCCCTATGTCCGACTTTTTCTTGGAATGGACCACCGTGCATGAATCTGAAGACTTATCATACAGGCTTATGCTCGCATATCCGCGATTGGAATAAAATCCTGGAGCACTGTGGGATAAGCTAACTTCCTATAACTGAAATATTTTTAGAATATGAACATTTGTTCCATAAATTAATGAAAAATCCCTTCAGCTATATTTAAACAGTTTTATTTTATTAGACTTCTTATGGCGGCTCCGCCAGCTTTCTATTAGTGAAAGAATTATCAAATTCGGTCCAGTAGTTGTTGAGTTTATCCATTACAAACAAACAATCAAATCTTTCCTCTTTATTATTAGTATAGACAAACAAACAAACAAAAAAACAATCACATCTTTCCTCTTTATAATATTATAAATAGGAAAGATGTGATTGTTTGTTGTGTTATACTAATATTAGTATAGATAACGCAGGGATGTAGACTCGCTAGTCACTCGCATGATATAACGAAAGGGATTTCTGTGTATGTTTTATGTGTTAAGGAATTTACTATAAGCCGATAAAGCAACCCGTTTAAGTTGTAATACGTCTATAAATTTTCAAGGTCTCTATATTTATAACCATAACTATGTTTTCCCTATTACTCATGATTTTACAATAGTGAAAAGTAGTAACTACGCAGATAATATTGTATTTATAAAAAAATCGCAACATTTTTATAGTTTATGCATAGTCGTAGAGTCGAACACACGCTCGCGTTTATTATTATGAATGTAATTTAAATCACATACGAGCCGAACAAAAGCCAGGACGTTTCTATTACAGTACACAATTTCGAAGAATAATTAGTGTGTCCTTCGCGCTTTGCGGATTGGTCTCCTTTATGGATGTAATTAACTTCAAAGAATCCGATATAAACGAACCGCCGCGCCGGCTTAACCCGTCAACCGTGCGATCGTAATCACAGATTAGAAGTGGCCTGACAGACCCTATCGATACTGAATCGCCTCATTTTCACTATGGAGATCAAATAAATTTGGCTCTGCATGAAATTAAGCCGTAACCCTGAAATAATATTAGCCTTTTGATGTAAGGGACTGAATAATTATAATTTAACGGTCGTTCTGATGAATTGCGTTCGAAGTTTAATTTTTATGAAGTCTTTGTGTGGTTTCGTTAATGTTTTGCTTTCATAACAAAAGTGAACAATGTGATAGAAACACAGGCATGTTATCTTTAATTAATATTAATAAATAAAGTATCAAGAAATATTCATGTCTGTAGAAACAAAGGATAAGTATGCTTTCAAGATATTTCTTCTTTTTCATAATAATTATAATGAATAGACTTTTTATAATGGGAGCAGTGAATATTCATAATTATGTGCCAGGTAGTTCTCTGAAATTTTCCTGTCCTGTCTTGCTTTTTAGGGTTCTGTACCTCAAAAGGAAAAAAGGAACCCTTATAGGATCACTTTTTTGTCCGTCTGTCTGTCTGTCAAGACCTTTTTTCTCACGAAAACGTAGAGGTATCAAGTTGAAATTTATCGTACCAATATTATAAACGCAAAAGTTTGTGAGTATGGATGTATGGATGTTTGTTACTCTTTCACGCAAAAACTACTGAACGGATTTCGATAAAATTTGACACACGGGTAGACCATGTCCTGGATTAACACATAGGCTACTTTTTGTCCCGAGAAAATATAAAGCGGGACTTTTATTCCGGGAAAAATTGTTCACGCGGGCGGAGCCGCTGGCAAAGGCTAGTCCTACTAGTCCTACTAATATTATAAACGCGAAAGTTTGTAAGTATGGATGTCTGGATGTATGGATGTTTGTTACTCTTTCACGCAAACACTACTGAACGGATTTCGATGAAATTTGGCACACGGGTAGAACATATCCTAGATTAACACATAGGCTACTTTTTACTCCAGGAAAATATAAAACGGGACTTTTATCCCGGGGAAAACTCATTCACGCGGGCGGAGCCGCGGGCAAAAGCTAGTATCAAATAAAATTGTAAGTCAACGCGATCAATAGATATTATGACCGTTTATGTCGCATGTTTTCCCATGTTACGATTTCTCAATCATAGCTTATAGGGTATTTCTCGCTGACCTAGAATCATGAAATAAATGAATACATTTTTCATCTTACCCCTATGTGATGGTAGCGAGACGGCCAAGCGACATATTTTGACTAAGATGTAGAGTTTGTGAAGTTAGGGCTTGTAGAGCTAGCAGATTGGCTCTACATGAAATCTGATAACTTTTTGATAGTGCGAGCCATATAATCTCGTCTTGGAAACATTTTAGATGAAAATATTTTTGGCGGGATGATTCTTTACTAAACTTGCTATTAAACCTATTGCTATTTCTCTGTCGTTTTATTACCAATTATATTTAAGCAGTTTGCAATTTGGATATTATTTTTTCATAGATTTCATATTTTTATCGGTTTAGATACAACGCGAGCATTGAGCAGTAAGTCGATAGGCTCCAAATTTAATTCTCTAAATTTCTTTACCAATAATCCATTTAAAAAAATATTTAACTAGAAGCTAACATTCGACCGTTGACCATGAGCTTGGCCTCTATCACTGGACGGAAATATAATTAAAATAGAGTACACCGCAAGGGAATCGTAAGAGCACAGTGTTTGCAAATTAAATTGTTAATTTACGAAATGCACTCTGATGATTAGGCGCGTTTTTACTGACCAGGCGTGGGTTGTCCGATACCTCATTAAGTTAATGAATGAGAACATAACAGAGATGTGGTGTAATTACTTGCAAATGTTTGATATCTGACACGTGTGTTTTTTTTGCTTCTGAATGATGAGACGAGCACGCTCGCCTGATGGTAAGCGATACGACACGACACTAGCAACACCATTTAGAACTTTTAATCACAAATACGCGTGGCACTCCACTGCGCTCGTCACCCTGACATATTAGATGTTAAGTCTCATAATGCCCAGTAATTACGCTGGTCACGTTGTTTTTCAAACCCGAACACAACAGTGCATGCACGCTGCTGCTTGGTGGTAGAAATAGACATGATGGTAATACCTACCCATACGCCCCTTACATTCGAGGAACCTACTACGAGTAAATGCTTAACTATATTGGAGGCTAGAATTACTTGCATCTTCGTTCTAAATCTTTTTCGAGATATAATATAACCCACATTAACTCTCCGAAAAGTATTCTATTAACGAAAGTCTCCATCGGTTCAGTCATTTTGTAGTATAACCCGAAAAGTAAATCGAATACATTTTTTTGATTTTCCATCCAAAGCTTTGTATACTTTTTGTTAGATTTTGCTTATGGGCTTGAGGATTGTTACTTTTTTATATTATAATTTAATGACGACAATTCTCGATGTTTTTTACGACATGCGACCTTGCATACGACATTAAATAATACTAAAAGTGTGCGCCACTTAGGGACATAGACAACATTAAAGTCCGGATTTCACCTGCTAGCACTGAAAACAACGCATAATTAAGAATGAGTACTTTTACAGCACAATTAGTGCATAATTACAATGTACAGTCAGCCACAAAAGTAGCTGAACAAATTAAAAACTTCAAAACGCTTCTGCACGTTCCCTCCAGTCGAAATATTCTTTTTTCTTTATCTAAAATAAAGTTAACCCTGTGAAATTTATTTAAGTGAAGAAAAAACAATTGTTGATATTGACGCAAAAGTTTAAACGCGATTTGAAATTTTGAATTTGTTCAGTTACATATGTGGCTGACTGTACTTCCGGTAACTGCTTGTAAAACAGTTGGTTTTTATACCTGTTAGATAGTTTTAATACCTAGGTATTAAACAGCATACTAAAGACGCCATAGGACTGAAATTCACCGTAAGCTTAATAAGAATAGTTGTGGCTTCTACATTACAAAATATTACGAGCTTTAGGTGAAATATTCATGTGCCAAAATACTCTGGCATTACAGAAATTATTAGTTAATGTAATTAACTTTTCGATATATAAACCTACGGTTCTTAATCCTTATTAAGATTATAATCGTTGTATACGTCAGTCATAAGTCACATTTATTAATGCTTCTGGCGCAATATAATAAAATAAAACACATAAGTTTTTTCCACAACCTTTTCACGTAGGCAAATTGTATTAAATTTAATTTAATTAAAAATATATATGCTTGTAAACCTCAGAAAATAGAAACTAATCATTGAGCAAAAAATCCTGGCACCAAATCAGTCTTAGGTCGGATTGTTTCACCTATGATTAGGTATAGTTACGGCTCTTATCACACGAGCGAATTGCGAATACACGGCGAGTTGTAGGCGCGGTGCGCTCATGCAATATAGGTAAGACCGTTCAAGTCAAGTTTGACCACGGATGAAACAACACAGGCTTAACGAGATAAATGTTATGATGATAGTTATCCTTATCACAGATTATGATAGACTAGCTTTTGCTTGCAGCTCCGCCCGCTTGAATAAGTATTTCCGGGATTAAAGTCCCGCTTTATGCTTTCCCGGGATAAAAAGTAGCCTATGTTACTCGCTGATAATGTAACTTTATATTGGTGAAAGAAGTCGGTCTGGTAGTATTTGAGTTTATACGTTGCAAACATACAAATCTTTCCTCTATATAATATTAGTGTAGATTACACAAAATGTTTTGTAAAACTAATAATCGGATAGCTAAAACCTTTAAGCCAGTTGTTTACAATAATGTCGACTATAGTCCTATTGATATTAAAACCTTTTTTATTATAAGATAATTCATTCTAATATTGATAATATTTTCCACAGAAGTGTTGACGTCAGAGAGCCGGTCGTAAAACAAAGTCACAAACATTTTTGCGACATAATATTTGAAAATATTGTGTGTTGACCTCACTTTAATAGATGGTAAAAGATGGCCATCACATTGTCGAGTTGGTTAGGTAAAAGAAGATGAGTTACTACTAATTACTAGTACTAATTTCAGCGTTGGACTGTGTTCAGTTAGCCACATAGCCAATAGTAAACAATATCAAAACTTGAAATGACGTTTGATCGATTTGTTCAGCTTATGTGACTGACTGTACTTGCTTGTTATACTTCTGTGGACTGTACATATAATAAAGACAGCTGTACAATAAAAACAGCGCATCCCGAGACATTGTACGACAATTATAATGGAATATCTAAGCACTTGTCAACTTTTTTATATTGGCATAGCAAAGGGCATACCCACTGCACCTTTTTTTCTTCTTTATTTTTCACGGGGAAATCGATATTATCGATACCGTCCAGTCCCTGGGGAAAGGCAGACGGTTATGTTGGGCTCAATGGTCTTACGGCCCAACATTAGATCGTCCGGGAATATTACATCCGATCGACCATCACGTTGGACCGAGTCCCTAACACTATATACACCCTACACCAACATACCAACTAAAACCCCGCGGTGGCCCTCTCAAGCGCATATGGGGCGGCTGCGGGCACCTTAGGCGAAGGGCGCCCTCATAACGACCGCAAGACCCACTGCACCTGGTGGCAAGTTGAGTGGGATCTAGATGAGTGTAGATTGCCGAGAGATTATCCATCGCCAGTAAACACAAATATGTCAGCTTGTTTAAACAAGTTATTAATAATTATTTCTTAATTCCTTACCTACTTTCCTTTCGTTTTTTTTTATGGCATTGAATGACGAGACGAGCATGCCGTTCGCCAGATGGTAAGCGATATGACCGCCCATAAACAATAGTAACACCATACAGCACCTTGAGTTACAAAGTATGTGGCATTCCACTGCGCTCGTCATCCTGAGACATAAGATGGTAAGTCTCATTATGTCCAGTAGTTACATTGGCTACAATGTCCTTCAAACCGAAACACAACAGTGCATGCACACTGCTACTTGGTGGTAATGATAATTCTAATCCATAATAAGCATAATTTTGTCTATTAAAATATTAATATGAATAGAATCTTATAATAATAGAATCGAAACATTCAATAAAGGAGAAAGAGAAAACCCTATCTTGGACTAGCTCATTACCTAAAATTGAGCAATAAAATGTGTAAATGTTCCAGTAACCGAGGAAATATAACAACGATCATTTTCACTGTATCCGAGATAGTAAAATTTAATGGCGACAGGTGAAGTGCCATAAAAGTTTAAAAGGTGTAAAACCTTATCAAATTCGAAAGGTACCTGTGTGATTCTGGAGCCCGTACTTTCGGTAGGTCTTGTAAATTTTGACAGTGTACACCCCAATGCGTTTTATGGTATTATTTTCGATATAATGTCTTATGGGAATACGTTGCTCGTTTTATATTGAACTCCGAGCCATCTCAGGGGTCAAGGTCAGTCAAGGGGAAGGGCTCGGGTTATGGGGGATATAAAATCTTCGCATCCTCAATATAAGCCTTTGTGCATGTTATGGGAAATATCTGTTGGCTCTGCGAATATTTTATCATATTATTTTACTTCATTATTTAACCCAAACTTATTTACTTTGTTTGTTTTGTAACTGTATAATAAAAAGCCTTTTAATTTAGTTCGGATAAAAAATAGTTTGCTTATGCGATTGCAAGTTAATTTATCTTTATCGCTAAATTACACTGCAATGCCTCAGTTCAAATAATTTGAGCATTTCTATTTAAATACGTGAAATTGCTTTAAAATTTGCGTCGAATATGAGAATACAGTTGTTCTCTATCAGATCATGTATCTAATTAAAACTGGTGTTGAATGGATGCTACAATGTCTATACCACATTACGCCAACTGTGAAGAAAAACAGTAATGAACGTATGGAGCTGCATCTGATAGAATATACATATACCTTATGTACGTATAGGTATATACCTAACTATAAAATGTTAAATGTACTTTAAATATTGAGTGATGCAGGGGTAGCGACAGTCGCTTGCAAAGTGCCTAATTTATGGTTAGTCAAATGTACTAAGACGTACACTTACTTCATTGATTACATAGTTACCAAACGTATGTTCTCTTTAGTAAATGAATTCCATGCTCATTCATACATTATGTTTACCTCGCACACTATTCCACGCTTCATCAAGCTTAATAGTAATCAAGCCGCCTGAGTTTCATATAGAAATAACGGGCCAAAGATCAATTTAGGCAAGCAATTAATTTTATTATACGGAGTTCATGAATCTTTATGTGTATTGTTTTGTTTCTACTATTCTAGGTTTTATTCGCGGCTATATTTATGGAAAATCTTTTCCACAATGTAAGCTACATTGTATTATTTTTCGCGATACAAAGTAACCTTTAAAGAGGTGTAGAATGGGGTCTACGTATGATGCAAATTCGTATTTTGTTTCCCAAATATTAAATGGAAGGAAGACATGACAAAAATAATATAAATATAATATAAATTAAATATAACCCCATAAGGGGATGAAATCCAGGAGCTCTTCTTCTTCAACCATTATGCGCTCCCACCAGACCAAATTGAAATGATAACAATGGCAAAAGTATTATGAAAACTTACAAATTATTACAATTATCAAATTATAAGAAAATCTATTCGTATTTTCAATTTATCGTTTCATTATTCAAAGAGATTTAAAAAGAGTGGTGCCTTCGTTATTATTTTTTCATGTTAATGCACTCTATTTAGAGCTTAAAGTAATTTACATCTAACAAAAGAAACGTGTTTAAAAACTACAGCCGTTATAGGAAATAGGTAAACCTTTAGAAACCCTTTGGCGAGCTTGATGCAAAATATCTATAGAATAAATAATAAGCACGTTTTTTATGTGTTTATATTTACCTATGTTTTGGAACGAAGTTCCTTATCGCGCGTTGTGAAAGGGGGCTGGACGGAAAAGTTGTCATGACACTTTTTGCTATTATCTTACTAATATGAACCTTAAATACAATGCGTAGAAGCTATAATTCTTGAAACGAGTATATTTTTATTTATTTTATTTATTAAAGTCATTAAAACCATTTCTTACTAATCTAATATGAACCTTAAATACATTGCGTAGAAGCTATTTCCCCAGCGTTGTTAGGCACGAGTACAAAAGAATCGAACGTAACATTCTTTTTTCAAATTTTGTTGACTTATTCTACTTTGGTTACTGACATTTATCAATAACAAGACTAAACGTGCGTTGCTCGCGTTTAAAAATCTACTTTATGTGGTAAAAACGACACAATTCAAACTGATCGAAATTTGAGTTATCGTCTTAAAATGACTCGAAACGAATTTCTCAATAAAACAAACAATAGTTCAAACACAGCCATATTCGAGCGGGAACACGAAAAAACTGTTATATCGGTCCCTTTTTATTATATTTTAAAAAATATACCAGTTTGAAGTAATTTTATGACGATAACTCAATGTTCGATTTTTTTTTAATTGTGCCGTTTTCGTTCTAAACGTGCATTATGTTTGTGATTATGTCCTTATTTAATTTGCTACTCCCAAGCATGCGACTACGGTTAAGTACCATGGTTATTATCTTATTTCGTGCTTTTCAGTTACTTATTACCGTAGTCCGGTTTCAGTATTTTTAAGTATAGTATATATTTGGTATTTTTAATACAACTAGGCCTAAATATCTTTATAATAAATTAACGTGGAGACATGATCACCTTGCATATGGCACACGTTCCGCGACGAATCCCTTGTCAGTTCCGCGACACAGAACCACTGCATTCAGGGGTTCTTTTAAATATGCTGCCACTCGCTGCTGGAACAACATTCCACCGCCGTGTCGATCTAAAAAAAGTAAATTTAGTTTTAAATATAATTATAAACAATATTTATTAAAGATACAGAAGCAACAGCATATTAATTAATTTTTAATTTATACCGACTTACTTACCTTTTGGTTTTAGATCAGATTCAGGACGGAATGGAGGTCACTCACGGCGTAGTGGCGGTACGACAGAATGTGGATATATTATTTGTTGCGTATCCCATTGCCGTGTTTTTCACATAATCACTTTTGCATTTGCATTGTATCAGTGGTCGGCCACTATGTTCAAGCCATTGTATTCCTTTGCTGTAGTGTAATATAGTTGTTATTTTCTTTTTTCCACCTTTTTTCCACTTAAGTATTATTAATCATGCCGCCCGGCGCGCTGCGCATTTCGCCCGTTTATGGCGCGAGAGTGGTGGCTACTGGCGAGTGTTCTGTCTCCGTCGCCCCTCAGTGCTATCGAAATGTTTTATATTGTATTTATATATATATATATATATATATAACCATCATGAATAGATATATGTATTGAATGTGTTGCGTGTTGAATTTGTTTATGTTTTGTATTTATTTGTACTTAGGTTTAGCTAAAGTTGTGTTCGCGCCGACTTAATGTCCGTACGTCACCTGGGTCCCCCATTGAAAATCAGCGCTGCAGTATCGGCCAGGCTGATGCTGCAGCAAGAAGCTGAATGGGGGTTCCCATTGTTGGCACAATGCATGTAATTGTTTTATATTTGTTTTTATTTAGTATTTTCTCATTTTTTTTTATGAAAGATACATGTTGTACCCATTGTGCTAATAATAAATATTTTCTTTCTTTCTTTCTTTCTTTCTATATATATTATATATATATTTTTTAGTTATAATAGGGTTTATTCACATGCCAGTTTAGCTATAGCCTACCGTAGTTACCACGTTGTTTATAAAATTTGGGCAGCAGTAAACATAGATAAGATCTGTTCCAACAAATACGGAGTTAATATATTTAGTGAAATCGCTATGACTATTCACAAGTTGTAGATAAGACGAAGTTGCAAGTAACCCGTTTCGCTTCGTATAAACTGCATCCTTAATCTTCTTGAGAAGTTTCACCAACTAGTTTAAATCTTGCGGAATGTTCTCTACATCTCTGAATCGACAGAATTTGTAATATTGGCGACGTAATTCAACCTGTCCTTTGACCTTTTTATATGATTGTTTGTCTTCCCGCAACGATTATAATATTTTCTCATGTTGACTACGTGGAGTTAATAAAGACCAAATGGAGTCCCAAAATTGATGCATATACATAATTGTAGCACGGTGTAACGTTGTAGTTGTAGCACGGACTGCCGAGACGAATGTCCGCAGGTTCAAAACCCAAGGGGACGCACCTCTGTCTTTTTTTAAAAGTTATGTGTGTGGGAATGATCGCTCGCTTTAACGGCGAAGAAAAAAAACATCGTGAGGACACCTGCATACCTGCGAAGTTCTGTATAAGAATTGCGAAGGTATGTGAAGTCTGCCAACCCGCATTAGGCGAGCGTGGTAGACTAAGGCTTAAACGCTCTCAGTTGTAGAGGAGGCCCTTGCTCAACAGTGAGTAGTGTATATTACAGGGCTGGTATGGTATGGTATGGTATGAATCCCGGCACGCGACACACTGACGTGGTCCACTATGGCGGATTTTAACTTGTGGACGGCGGTCGCTATACGGCCGGAGATAAGATTAGCAGAATATTATATAATTTTATTGACATTTATTCGGCTATAATTTTACAATCCGTCAATTTTTTTTATCAATTTCAAATTCAACTCACGTACAGCAAATATCCATTAAATGTTGGAATAAAAGCTACAATAATATCTGGATGTAAGTTTAAGTAAATTTAATCGCTATTAAAGTCTTCAAGAGAATCAAAAAGCAGCTAAATTCACAGAATAAAATGCCATTTGTCAACTAATTATGCTCTCATTCTTCATGAATGTACATATTTCATTTTAATTGGATTTGATGAAAATGATTTACGTAGTTTGTTTAAACGAATATCAGTGCAAGAATACAAGGAAAATGCAATAAATAAGCAAACTTTACAAATGACGTTATTTGTTATTTCGGACGAGTGAATCCGCCGAAACGTATGTAAAATTAGCTGAACATATTGCCAAGCATTCCGGAGGGGAGAGATGCGAGGATGCAAAGGTATTCCAGTAGTATTTACTTTAAATGTCTTGAAGTCTAACCGGTCGCGGTATATTTAACAAAATATTTAACCCGTCAACGCCCGCTTATACAGGATCATTTTGACATTGCGTTACTAAATGAAACCACATACTTATCTCCTTGAAAATAACACTTTCCATTAAGTAATTTTAACCATAGATGTAAAATAAAAAAAGTGTAAGTTTCAAACAAAATAAATATCAATAAAAAGTAACTTTAAGTTTACACACCCTAATGCCACTACTACTACTCTAGAAGGATTTGTCACTGAAGCAATATCACACTTTCAGTCAGAAAAACACTCACGCACACACCATATTCGCACTAAACTACGAAATGACCAAAAAATCAGGAAAGTAAAATTGAGATTTTTGGTAAAAATATTCGTTTCTCATGGATAATTTTTGGCACAATGTTAGCAAAAGCAAAGACAAGTATGTGGTTTCATTTATTAACGCAATGTAAAAATGACCCTGTATATAGATATATACGTGGTTGCCCTATACACCCGGGCACTGGTGTCCGCAGCTGGCGTTGACGGTATAATTATTACACGCAGTAGAAATCCTTTCTTTGAATTGAGAATAACGATGTTAACCTATTTATACTTACTAGCTTTTGCCCGCGGCTCCGCCCGCGTTAAAAAGTTTTTCCGGGATAAAAATCCCGCTTTATATTTTCCCGGCATAAAAGTAGCCTATGTGTTAATCCAGGTCATGATCTACCCATGTGCCAAATTTCATCGAAATCCGTTCAGTAGTTTTTGCGTGAAAGAGTAACAAACATACATACAAACATTGGCGTTTATAATATTAGTAGGATAATGACTTTTTTGACCATACAGTTCGTCTGATAATATGTGTCACCACCAAACCTAAATACACAGTAAAGAAGACTACACGAACTAAAGTAATTCTAGGCACCGCGCTGACTAATCGTTAAGAAATAATTATTAATTAAAGGCCTGTTTCTAACTATTGACTAAACGCTACTCGTCACATAAATTTAGAACTCGAAAAAAAATTACACCAGAGTTTGATCAAGTGATCTCCCAAATAAATGGTATTAAAAAGTATACTATGCAATCTACATTAGCTGTTGTCAAATAAAATTTACTTGAAACCTGTGAAATAAGCCCTCCCACACAATATCATAACTACAAAGTACAAACTACAGTCACAATGTTTTTGGCCCGACCCAGGAATCGAACCAAGGACCTCAGCGCGCAAATCGTACTCGTAATGTGTACGCAATAAATACAACTAC